>OY744476.1:207967446-209308551 GCA_963556175.1 Tipula confusa | reverse complement strand
CGGATGTAGTTTCCAGTTCATCACTGTAAGTCGTTCGTATAGTCCAAGTTAGATTGAACGGAGAACACTGGTTCAATCCGTTCGGTCAAAGCACTTAATGGCCGATTCAATAACACGATATGCCGTCGCTCCATCATACTTGACCTATAGTAAGTTAACCAGTTCATTAAAAAGATTCGAATTGCATGCCTTTATTTATGATAAGGGAATTTAGAACAACAAAGCCGCAGTTATAACAGAAACTAGAATCGGCTCAGACCAGCGAGTATATTTATTAATCAATATGACACAATACCGCTGAATTGTCAGAAACCGCTAATGGACCAATGATATAGAGGTGATTTCTTGAAAACAAGACATAGGTTTGAACCATTTTCTTGACATCTTTATTAATAGATGGCTAAATAACCTACTGTGTAGAGTTTGATGGAAGCTTTGACGTCAGGATGAGAAATATTATGAAACGCATGAAAAACCTGCTTTCGGAAATTTAGCGAAATGATGGATGGCTAGCGGTGCTGATGATGATGGATGAACTATGAAAATAACGTCCGTAACTTTGTTTTGTTCAAAATGTTTGGTGACTTAAGCCCTTTGTGACTTAAAACGCATTTGTCTACGTTTACTACTAAACCGTGTTCTTCTAATTTAGCGAAGTTAACTTTCATGTGTTCGAGATGTTCGTCATAATTTTGAGAGGCAGTGACTACTAGATATAAAAAACAGAAGTCAAGTTCTTGTAAAGCTGTATGAATAAGACGTTCGAATGACTGTGCTGCTTTCCTAAACCGAAAGTCATTCTACTAAAATCGAAAAGTCCAAAAGATGTTTAAATCGCAGTCTTCGGAAATGCCGTCAGTTTTATCTGAATATGATGGTAGGCTCTATCATATATAATAGTATGTCTATCGTTGTAAACATTTTGCAGCCCTAGAGATGCTGAGTAAAATCCTGGAAATTTAGAATGTGACTTTAGTGACTTTATTAAGTACTCAGATATTTTTTTTGACAAAATGCAGAGGGCTTCACCTAGGAATGTTGCTAGGTCGGCAAATCCCAAGTTTCATCATATGATCAAATTCTGCCCAGTCTTTGGAGATGTACGTTCTTAAATTTGTGAGTCACGCTATGTTTGATGTTGCTAATGTTGATGTTTCCGTGAATCACTTTCGGAAATTTTGTAATAGTGTTAAATACTACAGAGTCGAACGTTGACCTATCAATCCCAGTTCAAGCAAGAGCATAATTGAAAGAAAGTGTACCGGGTGTATGCAAAGAAGTTAACGGGTCTATGAACCTTTGTCTTTGTATAACAACGAGCCACCCTGTGTTCCTCAAAAAATCTACTCCGATGATAGATAACGACACGTAAGCAAGAATGAACTCTCAGAAGAATTCTTGTTGCAGTTAACGTCAAGTTTTTAAATTTTAGTACCGGAAGCGTTTACCGTAGAGCCGCTCGCTGTAACCAACCTGAACTGAGCTTTGGGTCTCGAACGAAGCGAATGACTTACTGATTTCGAGAAGATACTGACAGCCAGTTTTACATTTAAAAGCTTCGATATCGAAACGTTGATAATAATAATATGTAAAATTATTTGCCACAAATAAACAAAACAAAACGGCGTTAACACAAGGTATTTGTCGGTTTAACACTTATTTTATTTACTTTTAGTGTTAAATAATTTTTTTGAAACAAATTAATATACATTTTAAAGTTTTGAGGGAAAATCAGTTTTTTTTTTAAAATTGCAATGAAGTGTTATCAGTTTAACGGTTATTTCAATACAGCTGTATTGAAATTATCTTTATCATGTACGTTATCTGACTAAGATACTATCGGTGGGAACTTACACTGGATTTAGTTTAGTCCCAAAAGATATTACGAGTATTATAATAACCTCCGACCACACAAGCCCATGAAGAAAAATATGCTTTATAAAAATGAAATTTTGAGAATATTTTCCATGTTTGTCTCGTTTGGAATATAATTTCGTGGGAAATGCCATGGTAATTTGTAAATAAATAAATAAAACGACCAATTCAACTGGGCTTGGGGAGCAATGTAAAATGAAAAATAAAAACGACAACAACCAAAAAAGCAAACAAGTACTTTAAAATTTATTTCAAGAGATGAACAATGAATAATTATATAATTTAACAGCGACAAGAGTTGGCGTATTTCGGGAAACTTCTGAGAAAATTAAAATGTTTAACACCAGATGGAACTCGTTTTTTAGCATTTCAAAAATAGATTTGAGTTGCTTAGACTTAATTCGTTGTCATGGTGGTTGAAAACACTCCCATTAGTGCACTCTCAAAAAGGTAAAAGAACAATACGATCGCAAAAAGTTCATAATAAACACTTTCATCAGGTAACACTTGGAAAGGTAGCAGAAATGAGAAAATACCAAAATGTTCGAGTTTTTATAAGTGGGCTATGCAAAACTTGATCCGGGATCTTAACGGGTTTGGTGACAATTCATATCAAATCAAAACTACATCTCGAATTCTCCATCGAAGCGCTTGTAATGGCCAAATTTACAAATCAACTGGAGACACCATAGATATCCTTATTGGAGCGACATACCTTTTCAATGCGTTACAAGATTGTCAAATAAAAAGTACAGAGTTTTGTTGGATAGTTTCGAGGCTAACCGGTCTGTTACAATATAACGAAATCATTGCCATATTATCACACATCAACCAAGTTGAAATGGTTGACCTTACAGAGTTTACGCAGATTTTGGGAATTTGAGTCAGGTAATGAACCGGATCTAATGGTTGCGGAAGAAGGAACGTTTTGCGAGAATCACTTCAAATAGTATCGTAAAATGGATCCTGAAGGACGATTTGAGATCCATATTTTTCACGACGGTATTACAAGTTTTCTGAGACCCACCGTTTAATCTTGTTTTACGCTATCATCTTATGATTTCAAGAACACAAGATTGTCTTTTCTACTGAAGTGTAAAAGATGTAACGCCAAGTAGGGTTCTCTTCAGATGTCACGATGTACCAAAAAATAGTTTTGATATCAAATTCTTTTAAACGCATTCGTCATTTTCGGCTCTCAACAGTTATATACGGTTTGGCATCTGCTCCATATTTAGCGACACGAGCAATTCAGCAGA
Source organism: Tipula confusa (assembly GCA_963556175.1). NCBI lineage: Eukaryota > Metazoa > Arthropoda > Insecta > Diptera > Tipulidae > Tipula > Tipula confusa. The sequence goes on along the minus strand of OY744476.1, from coordinate 209,305,417 downwards.
TAGCAGATAAAATCTGAGAATCTGCTTCATATACGTTGCCATGTTATATCTAAAAATATTTACGTGGGTGATGTATAGTATTTAAAGGCTATGGTTTTAACCTTAAAAAGGGAAAAATAACAAACTTACTACGAAATATGCGAGAAGCACACCCAGGAAGCAGACAAGATAATTAAAGAACAGTACAATCAGCTGAGAGTATCCATCAAGATATTCGAGGTGCATTGGAATCATTGAACTGATTCGTTTACATTCACTTCGCAGATCCTTGGTGGCTTGACCTACATAAAACGAACTCTTCTATCAGAAGCAAGTCGTTTTTTTTATCCACTCAGTTAAATAGATCAGGTCATTTCCATCTTTAAAATATTCCTACAACAGCTTTGGGCAGAAAACCTGAGTTAAGATGAGCTGCTTCCACGAAACAAACAACTTGTAGTGCTAAGGTCGAAATGTAAGGATTCTGCAATGCAAGTCAATCCGCTAATGCCGCAAAAGACAACCAACAAACAAACAACAAACTGTCAAATTTATGCCACAAATCGTAAATTTCCAAAATACAGAAAATGGATGTTGGTTAGACTATCAAAACTGTGGAATTTATGCCACAAATCGATAATTTCTAGAATCCAGAAAATGTACGATGGCCTATCAAAACTGTGGAATTTATGCCACAAATCGAAAATTTCTAAAATCCAAAATATCGATATCGGTTAACCTTTTAAGAGTGTGGAATTTATACCACAAATCGAAAATGGAGGTTGATAAGCCTATCAAACCTGTCCAATTAATGTCAAAAATCAAAAATCGAAATGTAAGGATTCTGCAATGCAAGTCAATCCGCTAATGCCGCAAAAGACAACCAACAAACAAACAACAAACTGTCAAATTTATGCCACAAATCGTAAATTTCCAAAATACAGAAAATGGATGTTGGTTAGACTATCAAAACTGTGGAATTTATGCCACAAATCGATAATTTATAGAATCCAGAAAATGTACGATGGCCTATCAAAACTGTGGAATTTATGCCACAAATCGAAAATTTCTAAAATCCAAAATATCGATATCGGTTAACCTTTTAAGAGTGTGGAATTTATACCACAAATCGAAAATGGAGGTTGATAAGCCTATCAAACCTGTCCAATTAATGTCAAAAATCAAAAATTTCAAAATTCGGGAATTGTAAAATGGTTAGCCTATCAAATCTGTGGAGTTTCAGCCACAAATCGAAAATTTCCAGAATCCAGAAAATGGATCAAGGTAAGCCTATCAAAACCGTCCAATTTATGCCAAAAAATATTTATGCTCAATATTCAGAAAATGGAAGATGATTAGCCTACCAAAACTGTGAAGTTTAAGCCACAAATCAAAAATTTCCAAAATCCATAAAATGGATGATCAAATGGATGTTGCTATGAATGAATGGAGTAAGTGTAATCAATTAAGGGGAACACTTTAGTTTTAGGCTCTGCGGGGCCAGTGTGAACTTTTTGTAGGATGGGTCCACTATGAACATTTCCGCAATCTATTAGACTTTTTTCAAAAACAACATTTGACACTTTTTGTGTTAACATTCGGTTAATCATAAAAATCCTTCCAAGTGTCGATTGACACAAGATGTAATATAATCATTAAAAGGGACAGATTTTCATTAAATCAAACATATTATGTCAGACTAGATGATTGTATGACGTATTGCACGCACATACTAACTGTTCTGGCCTATGATAACTTTTAATTGAAAATTTTCCCATTGGCTACCCAATCATCAGATTAAATCATCGTATAATTGAATTTCATTTTCAGTTTAACGAATATTAAAAAAAAAAAAAAAAAAAAAATTGGAAAATCCAAACTAAAATTGGTTCGTAATTGATTGACTTATGTCAAGATCATATCAATGATTATCCACTGTATCATGATTTGGAGTTTAAAAATCAAAAATATGCGAACACACATCAACAAGATTTCACATACATACATACACACGAGATGAAAAGTTATTTGAATTTTTTTTTTATTTGAAATCAGGATAAAGCAAAGTTTGAAATAATACACATCAGGCCCTTTTATTATGGAAATTATTTTCCTGTTTGTTCATCTTCTACCAGTCAAAAAATCTAATGTCGATAAAATTAATAACTTAAGCCTTTTCCCTGTTAGATTCCGAAAATAAAATGAAATGTTCAAAAAAAGGTGTTTTCACGAATTTTAAATTCTTTTCTAATATGTGCCTAAGCGATATACATATATAGACAAACATACACACACACACACACGCACTAAACCTCCCATATGTACACCTCCATTTCTGTTGCGGAGGCAATATTCAGATGAATAAAATACATAATCTATATTATGTTATGGGAATGTGTGTTTGTATTTGTGTATATGTATGTGTTCGTTACTAACATATTACACATATCCACATATGAGACATATACATTTAGTAGGGTTGATAGCTTTAAGATAAAATATTGATATTTTTATACGGTTTAACCGTACATCATTAACCACATTCCCAGCAAACAATACACAACAATCAGGATGGTGTATTAAATCGTTGCAATACATAATAAAAGCTTTTGTGCGCAGATGAGGAACACACAAAAACCGTGTACGAAATTAGATTAAATACCGTAACTCGTTTGGTAATTCGCTTTTTTGCCGTTTTCGTTTTTTTTTTTTTTTTGTTAAGATTTATTTGTGTTACGCGGATTTTAACGGATTTTCTTATTTTTGGCAACAATTTTAGAACCCACGAAAAATCTTTTTTTTATGTATATATGGAACTAATGCGGTGGTAACAGAATGAAGATGTGTATTTATATACAAGTAGCCTTCGTATAACGTGGGTGATATGTGTAAAAAGTGCACTGCGTGTTATATGGGAATGATCTTTAGAAATCGTTTTCGGTCGAAGAATTGCTGTTACAATTTGTTAAAAAGTAAGTTGCTGAAGTTGCGATTCTTGATTCTTGATTCTTGTTGTGAAGAATTAGAATTTCGCAGGAAATGAAAATCATTCAGATTTTCTTTTAATTACAATGACGTTTTTTTAATGACCTTTTTTTGTCAGTTTAACAGTTATTTCATTTAATTTTCGTGCTCAATTATTTTTTTTATCCGTATGAGATTGTTGTAACGTGTTTTGAGAGTGTAGGGAATTTTTAGATATCGACTTACATTGGAATTTAATTGGACTAATTAATAATTTAAAGATGTGGTATTTAAAAGATTTAATAAATTTCATGGTGATTCGAACCGCATCTGCAAAGAGGCATGTAATAATCTAGTTATAGAACGTATTGCCGTAGCAGCCATTTTGTTGACGAATCACATTTTTTAGAGAAACAAACTCAATGCTGAACAACAGTAGCAATCGTTGCAACAGAAGTCATCCGTAATCCTTTATTGGCGCAAATGGAAAATGTAAAGCTTTGTGTGTACAAGAAAGCTATTTAGATGCATTGCAAACACGCAAGATACGGGCAAGTGATTGGAGTCATTTTTTTATCATGTTGATTGTCAGAAGTTACATTACAATTAGTGTCTTTCGGTGAAGTGTACATAACATTAAGATCATTATCCAGTTGTTGCAATGGTCTTGTCGAATCTTTGCACACAAATAACAATGACCGCACAATGACCAGGTGACAAATACCAGTCATTGCTGAGTGGAAGATCCGATTGATAATGGATTGATGGCCCCGTAGACACGAGTCAAAGATGGGTACTAGGGCGATGAGGTAACGGGGTTAGGAGGGACTAAAGTTTATGCTTGCAAAGTGCAGATCAATCAACCGTGAGGAATGAACTTTTTGGCAAAGTCTGTGAGGTACAAAATTTGTCGGTATCCAAGGGATTGACTTATGAAGAAAATAAGTGTAGGGCCATATTCAAGGAAACTACACTGAGGACCACTGATGGTAGATTCGTAGTCAAATTACCCGTTAAATCAAGAATAACTGATGGGTGAGTATCGTTGAATTTGGCTCGTAGTAGGCAGACGTCCATTGAGAAAAAATTTGCTCGTGACGAATCATTTAATTGTACCGCCAGATATTGATACATCTCAAGGATCGTAGGTTACAACAGATTGCATGAAGAAAGAACAATAATGAATCATTGCTCCTAACAAGAATTGCAAGATTGTAATTATATGCTACTTTGTTGCTCATTCAATTAATGAAATCGGTTAAAGGTGCCTTGACTTATGCAATCATAAGCAATAAAATCTACTGAACCGATTCTTGTCTTATTTTGGACTGGCTGTCAGATGAACCAAGTTGGGGCCGAGTTTGGTAGGAAAGAACTTTGATATTACAGAAGACGTGCATAGACAATTAACACCATATTCTATCAGGCCAGAATGCCACCGATTGTGCTTCTCGAGAGATTTTTCTAAATGGATTATGTGAATCCAGATTCCAATTGGTTTCAGTTGTTTTCAATTCTTATTTGACAAGCGCAAAGTCCATCTTCGGCACACATTTTTGTACAAAAATTAAAATGTTTAACGTCAGATGGAACTCGTTTTTTAGCATTTCAAAAATGAATTTGAGTTGCTTGGACTTAATTCGTCGCCATGATGATTGAAAATACTCTCATTAGTGCGCTCTCGAAAATGTAAAAGTAATACTTGGTAAGGTAGTAGACGCGAGAGATCACTGACTTACCTATACATATTTTGATGCAGAAGTTAGATGAAAAAATAAGGGCAATATGGGCAGAATACTCGGCATTTCTTCACATGAAATCCTTTTATTTGGAATGAGAATACCTAGGTTGACTCATTTCCATCACTTTGCTCCACTAGCATCCAAACCGCAAACAGTAGACTCCAATACGGATCCAGTAGCTACTAAGTACTGCCCAACGTAAATAACTTTCCGACCAATAAATCTGCAACCTTCCAATTATATAAGCAGCCTAACAAATATATTAGGACTACACAACAATACTGGTCGTATTTTCGAAACAAACGAAAGCTTCATCGAATGCTTTTTACCTCTATTACGACTCCACCAATTAGAAGTTAGCCGGTGAAACCTACCATACAGAGAAACGACACTGTGTGGTGTAACAATTCAAAGGCTTTTAGACAGTGGCGTGAATATAAATGACCTCGGTAAGAACGATGGCACTTTTATAAAAGACCATGGGTAAGATATGTCGATCGAAACCACTAATGCAGCCGCACAACAACGGACAAGAGCCGGACAACCTCTTTCCGTTAAACAAGAAGTACACTCCATATCACCCGACACTGGCACTGGGTGTCATTTAGGAGAGACAAAGCTCTTGATGTGGTAAAACTAGATAATGTTCAGATGCCAGGAAGCTGAAAGAAGTTACTCGAAGATATGCGTATCCATTTCCTCTCAATGAAGGTGTGTTTTGTTAAAGGATGTAAAAGGATGCTTTTTGGCAAATTCCATTAGATCCCAACAACGAAATAACCACTTCCACGTTGCTAGGGCATCTCGTATACCACTTTAAGGTAATGCCTCATATTTGATGACCTTCATATTTGATGAACACCTTTCTTTGCTATCCGAGGTAAATCTAAAACAATTTCCTAATAACTTATTGTACCGCAGTGCAATTCAATTATGACTGAATTGGAGGCCTTGCCACAGTTCTAGCAATAAACAATTACAAAACATTTGATGAGAGTCACCTAGACAATGGCCCAAAAGACTAGTCTGGTAGATTGGCTCGGTACAGTCTCAAATTTCAGGAGTACGTCTTTCAAACAGAATATCATAAAAGCTCTAAAAACAACGTGGATAATGCCTTCTTTTGCGGCTTTATGGATGAGTTTCTTGGACTTTGTAAAACTTTAAAACTCTCCAATTAATATGATTAATCGATCTCTATCTTGATTCCTCTGATTTCATATAGCCAAGTATATACAGCACGATTAGATCTAATCTCAGTGCTACTATCCATTTTAATGCTGGTAACACTTGCATAATAGTCCCAGTGAACCACTTCTCCAAATTTGTTATTACTCTTGTCATGCGTCAGGGTAGTACTCAGGAAGTCGGCAAATTTCCGGGGAAAAATTAATTTTTGATTTATCCCTTCTTGCGGTCTAACCTGATTTTCGAAAACTCCACGACTATTTCCTGAAATTGTGCCAACCTCAGATGAACCCTCTAAAATTTCTCAGCTAGTAACTTTTTTGCGTACAGTCTCGTGACTGTTACAAAATATTTTTTTAATACTCGCTGACGCTGGTGGTTTACAGCTTGGGAAATGGAAATCCAATTTAAAGCAGATTAGAAGTAACACTCATATATAGAAAGCCCATAAAGTCTGAATAAAAATTGTACAAGATCGACATCCACAAGCTATACTATCACTAATATTGTTTTAGAGATACTTCGGAATATTCAACGAGAAAAATGTATATTCCTCTCCAAGCCTCTATCTGTGGGCGCTTCATCATATGATTGCTTTAATGATGCACAAACTGAGTCAGCTTAAACAAAAATATTCGTGCAACTGCCCAAGTTTTTGTGAATCTGGGGGTGAAGCTTGTTAAAACTAATGATATGATTGATTAAAGTGGATATTAAACCTGATTTGATGCTTGATGAATTGATCAAATTTCTGAAGTTCCCTGGTAGTATCGAATAAAAAATAGGAAGAATTATGGTTCAGTCAAGTTGTTGTCGCACATTAAACCTATCTTTAGTGTCCAGTCAAACTTGGTCAGTAATAACCCAAACTTTACAATAACTGAGTGAAGTGACTGAGGAAATTTACCTCTGCTGTTATGAACACACATTGTTCTATATTTATAACCAAACCATGCTGCTCAAAACGCTGGAAGACCATTTCGACATGTGCCAAATGCTCCTTAGAGCTGCTCGAATCTACCAGTTTGTCATCATGTAGGAAACGCAAAAATTAATTCTTCTAAAACCATATGTATGAATCTTTGAAAAGTCTGAAAGTATAGTAGTATTAATATAACTCTATTCAACTTAAATTACCCACAAGATGCATTTAGCGTAGAAAAAATAAATTAGATCCTAGAAATTTTTCTCATCGTATCTACTGTTGTATAACAATATCGCATTCCATCACAGAAATACCGTGCTATCAGGATATTACCTGTTACACATCCGCGATTTATAAGTTTATATCAATTTCACTTGTAATACGAGATTTATCATCATTAAGGGAAATATTTCAATTTCGAGTTCGAATTACTTAATCCCGTTTACAACAATACCGATGATAGATATTTTTGTGGTTTTCTGTCTTTCCTCCCCACATGAATGCGGGTTTGACTACGCTATCATTTTTTTTTTAAATATTTGTTTAACATAAAAATGTATAAAACAAATATGTATGTTCTAGAATTTTTTGTATCGTGCACCATTGAGTTGATATGTCCCTGGGGGTATACGACAATATTCGTCTATATATATAACGGTCAAAAGATATAGATGTTTGTTTAGATTTTGATTTTTGTGGTTTGCTTGTTCGTTTGTAAAATACTTCGTTTTCTGGAGTGAAATATTTTAAATCTCGTTTAATGACCTATCTTACATCAATATGTTTCAAACTAAAAAATAACGAATAAAGCTTCACTTTCTTTTATAATTAAATATTAAAGATTCAAGATTCAAGATTCAAGATTCAAGATTCAAGATTCAAGATTCAAGATTCAAGATTCAAGATTCAAGATTCAAGATTCAAGATTCAAGATTCAAGATTCAAGATTCAAGATTCAAGATTCAAGATTCAAGATTCAAGATTCAAGATTCAAGATTCAAGATTCAAGATTCAAGATTCAAGATTCAAGATTCAAGATTCAAGATTCAAGATTCAAGATTCAAGATTCAAGATTCAAGATTCAAGATTCAAGATTCAAGATTTCAAGATTCAAGATTCAAGATTCAAGATTCAAGATTCAAGATTCAAGATTCAAGACTCAAGATTCAAGATTCAAGATTCAAGATTCAAGATTCAAGATTCAAGATTCAAGATTCAAGATTCAAGATTCAAGATTCAATATTCAAGATTCAAGATTCAAGATTCAAGATTCAAGATTCAAGATTCAAGATTCAAGATTCAAGATTCAAGATTCAAGATTCAAGATTCAAGATTCAAGATTCAAGATTCAAGATTCAAGATTCAAGATTCAAGATTCAAGATTCAAGATTCAAGATTCAAGATTCAAGATTCAAGATTCAAGATTCAAGATTCAAGATTCAAGATTCAAGATTCAAGATTCAAGATTCAAGATTCAAGATTCAAGATTCAAGATTCAAGATTCAAGATTCAAGATTCAAGATTCAAGATTCAAGATTCAAGATTCAAGATTCAAGATTCAAGATTCAAGATTCAAGATTCAAGATTCAAGATTCAAGATTCAAGATTCAAGATTCAAGATTCAAGACTCAAGATTCAAGATTCAAGATTCAAGATTCAAGATTCAAGATTCAAGATTCAAGATTCAAGATTCAAGATTCAAGATTCAATATTCAATATTCAAGATTCAAGATTCAAGATTCAAGATTCAAGATTCAAGATTCAAGATTCAAGATTCAAGATTCAAGATTCAAGATTCAAGATTCAAGATTCAAGATTCAAGATTCAAGATTCAAGATTCAAGATTCAAGATTCAAGATTCAAGATTCAAGATTCAAGATTCAAGATTCAAGATTCAAGATTCAAGATTCAAGATTCAAGATTCAAGATTCAAGATTCAAGATTCAAGATTCAAGATTCAAGATTCAAGATTCAAGATTCAAGATTCAAGATTCAAGATTCAAGATTCAAGATTCAAGATTCAAGATTCAAGATTCAAGATTCAAGATTCAAGATTCAAGATTCAAGATTCAAGATTCAAGATTCAAGATTCAAGATTCAAGATTCAAGATTCAAGATTCAAGATTCAAGATTCAAGATTCAAGATTCAAGATTCAAGATTCAAGATTCAAGATTCAAGATTCAAGATTCAAGATTCAAGATTCAAGATTCAAGATTCAAGATTCAAGATTCAAGATTCAAGATTCAAGATTCAAGATTCAAGATTCAAGATTCAAGATTCAAGATTCAAGATTCAAGATTCAAGATTCAAGATTCAAGATTCAAGATTCAAGATTCAATATTCAAGATTCAAGATTCAAGATTCAAGATTCAAGATTCAAGATTCAAGATTCAAGATTCAAGATTCAAGATTCAAGATTCAAGATTCAAGATTCAAGATTCAAGATTCAAGATTCAAGATTCAAGATTCAAGATTCAAGATTCAAGATTCAAGATTCAAGATTCAAGATTCAAGATTCAAGATTCAAGATTCAAGATTCAAGATTCAAGATTCAAGATTCAAGATTCAAGATTCAAGATTCAAGATTCAAGATTCAAGATTCAAGATTCAAGATTCAAGATTCAAGATTCAAGATTCAAGATTTAAGATTCATGATTAAAGACTCAAGATTCAAGATTTAAGATTCAAGAGTCAAGATTCAAGATTCAAGATTCAAGATTCAAGATTCAGAATTCAAGATTAAGATTCAAATAAATTGTAACTTTTGGTTAGGCTAGGTTGGTGATTCGGTACGGGCCAGCAATGGTCGGTAAAAACTGTATTTTATTATAATTGGTTTAATGCCACTAAAATATGAAGAATCAATTTGAGATAATGAAGATTCTTGCAATCATAACTCTCAGAATTGGCAGGCAGTTTAAATAATACTCCTTGGTTTGAGTATTTTTGGATGATTAGGATTCAAAATGTAAAACGGATTCATATTTCGGATCAAAAATTCTTCGTTCGCAGAAAACCAAATCATGCAAGTAATCGCTGTAATAATAATTCCAAATTCACAAAATTCGTGTATAAAATATTAAATTTTACCAGGCTGGTGGATTGATTTGAATTTATGGCCACGTGCTTCCAAGTTCGATTTGATAAATTCATTAAAATAAAATTTATCTGCGTTTATTAAAATATAAATCTACGTACCACCACCAACCACCACCTCCACCTGGAATGAAAAATTTATTCAATTTAGCGATATAACGAAAAATCTAAAGCTCAAGTGATGTTTTTATTTTTTACACACAAGCACACACATACACATGCAAAGATGTTATTTTCAATGTAATATATGTATTACCCATGATTATGGAATATATAGTCGTACATGCAATCATTCACTTAAAATAAAAATACGAAAGCAAATCCTTTTCCAAGTTTAACTCATCCTAATCTTCTAACATAAAATTTTGTGTTCATCTACGTCGAGTAAATGTTTGCATGTGTTCGTAGGTAAACATACACACTGTAACATACTTTACTTACATATACCTATATAGCTGCGTTTTGCTGTTGTTGATGTTATTTTGTTGTTGTTATACTTGTTATTATTTATATTATTTTTATAATATTTTAAATAAAATATTTTATATTTGCTCGCTAAAAAAAAAAAAAAAGATTTTTCATAAAAATGCGCCATCAGAAATACCGTACAAATCGAATATTTATGCTCATTTCATAAATAGAACAGATAAAAATCAATATTTGCACACAGTGGAAAGCAAAACGCCATAACAAGAACCGAACAATTTTTTTTTTTTTTTTTTTTTTTTAATATTAAATCGAAAATAGCTGTGGAAAAACTAATCTCGAGCTTTTTATTTTGTATAAAATTTTGAGCATTGTTGTAAATTTTTTTTCAATTTTTAAATGTTTTTCGCGAATAAAATTTTTTTTTTTTACTGCACATAATAATAATTGAAGTTTTACACTACGATATCGAACGAGAGATTAAATTTTTTTATTTTTTATTTTTATTAAAAAATAAAATTTTATAAAATATTTAAATTGGAATAAAATCAAATATTTAAATTATTAGCATTTCATTTTCAAATCCATACATACTCGTAGCTATCTATCTATGAATATTATCAGATGTTTTATGTTGTTGTGCTTTGGCCACATTAAAAATTTAAATACAATCGCATAAAATTTTAATATGCATAAATAAAACAAAACCGAATAAACTTTACGGTTCTGAGATTTTTCCACTACATCATGTTTTTTTGTTAGCTTTATCATATCATCATCATGATCTGTACTCGTAAATTCAATGTTCTATATGTTGGATACACAAAATATCAGTATTACCTAATCTTTGTTTAAATGGGGTCCGAGTATTATGTTTAATAATTTTTCATTATTTGATAATATCAATTGATGATATTATCATTTCAACAAATCAACATAACAACATAATATATCCATACCAACATAACAAAAAATAATCTTATCAACATAATAAAACATTAATTTGTCAACATACTATAACATATCAAATTATAAACATTAATTTCTCCATATCAACATATCAATTTATAAACATATCAAAATAGCATATATATGTTGATATAGATTTATCTACTCCTAAACATATTAACATATCAACATATCTATATTACAATATTAAAATATCAAAATATCAAAAAATATTATATCAACATATAAACATATTAAAAATAAAATATCAAATCTTCAGAATATTATCATATCAACATTCCAACTTATCAATATCAAAAAATATTAAATTGTCAACATACCACAATATTAAAATTTCTCCATATCAAAAGTATAAACATATCAACATATCAATATATTACAATTATAACTTTTCAAACATACCAAAATTTGAATAAATCAATAATTTAACATATTAATAATTTAACAGGTTTACATAATCACTTATCATAATATCAAAATATCAGCCTGTCTCCATATCAAAATATCAATTTTTCCACTTTTAAACATATCAATATTTAAACAAAGATTAATATCAACATATCAACTTACGAACATATCAAGAAACCTAAATATCGAAATTTTAAAATACTTTAATATCAATATATCAACTTATCAAAATATTAACACATTGGCAATACAACAACATATCAACCAATCAACTATAAACTTATCAACGTTTTACTATATCAACATATCAAAGTAACAACATAACAAAAATACAACAGATCTGACAACAAAATATGAAAAAATCAAATTGTTCAACATATTTACATATTAACTTATAAGTATTTCAACATTTCATATATCAATATATTACAATATCAATATATTAACTTACCAACATATGAAAATATAAAAATATCAAACTATCAATAAATCACTATATTGATATATTATAAGAACTTCATGTTCACATATCATCATAACAAAATATCAACATATCTCCATACCAAAATTTAAACTTTTCAACATATGAAAATCTAGGCACCCAAACAAACCAACTCATTTTCATACTATCAATAAACAAAAATATCAAAATATTAACATAGGAAAAATACAACATACCTGCATATCAACATAAAATATCAAAATATCAACACTTTAACATATAAAAGTATAAATATATCAACATATCAAAAAATCTTTATATCAACATTTCAAAATACGGAAAAAATCAAAATTTCAAAACATTTCCACATCAGCTTATCAATATAAAAAATATCAATACATCAATAAAATATAATATAAAAAAAATTAACCTATCAAAATATATCCACATCGACAACCGAAAATATTAAAATTTCAAAATGCAAGATATCCAAATATAACCATATCAACATATCAATATAATAACATATTAATTTATTCAAATATCAACATATCAACACTACAATACATCAACATAATATTAGCATTGCGGCATATTCACATAGCAATATACCAACATATTTACATATAAACGTATCGACTTAACAACATATCCAATTACCAAACATATCAACAAACCAAAATATTATAATATCAAAATATTAAAATATCACAAAATCAACATATCAACATATCGTTGTGGTAAAACAATGCGATGCAGAATACAATGAGCACATTGAAAGGCACATTGAAAGAAACATTGTAACTACCAAATTAAGAGGAAGGAGTTTTCTGGGTTAAGCTACAGTACGTTGTCTTCTTGAAGTGCTATTTTTCTCCAAATAAACCGGTCACGTATAGTTTTCTTAAAACTTGTGAAACTCGTTTTTAAAATTCGGAATAACACCAAACATGTGATCGTCACTGGTGACTATAACTCTTAGTCTCCCAAATAAAGAAACCAGACACTGGAAAATGGAAAACTGCTATTGGCAAACGGAACTACTTCATGTTACAACCTACATGAACCTGCTAACCTACAAAACGAGTGGCTGTGTCTTCATTATCAATGAAATATTTAGTCCTGAGTGATTTGTTGTTCAGTTTAGGAGCCTGAAAGTTTTGAACAAGAAAAAATTGAGCTATTATAAGAATATTATTTGCAAGGATATATGAATCAGCTAGACAATTGAATTAAGGCGAAAATCTTAAAAGGAACTGGAACAAAGTGGAAAAACACCAGTGCTCTCTATTAGTGAAATAAAATGTCACCTTGAACCACATTACATTAACCTATCTTTGAAAAGATTAAAAAATTAAAAGATAATAGAAATATCTAACGCCACTTTCTTTAAGCAAGAGCCAAAGTGAAAAAATAAGCATATCCTGGAAGTCGAAACCATGAATACTGATGTTAACGCAATTTTCCGGGTACATGAACCAGTTATATTGTAACTTACATTATACAATTTACTATGAAGGATTTGGAGAGAGCCTAGCACAAAATGAAAACAAAGAATATCATTTGAAAAAGAAATCCAGATTGTGTATTATTATCGTATAAAGACCACTTTATCTGTTGGACACGTTCTGGAATTTTTTTTAGAATTTACTGTTAGGCTAATTGGTGTGCGGTATTGAAACAGGGGTAGACCGATAATTACTTTGGATGTATGGATCAAATTTGAAAGTACATTCCGAGAATTACTCAGTTAAAAATTAGTATACCTGTAGGTGGCCGTATATTGCAAAAGTATAGCAAAGTTATCTGGTTAAGCGGCGAATGCTCATGGAAGTGAAGGGCATTGTCAGATGCAAGTGAAAAGATTAATTTTAGTGAAAAGATTGTCTCTGCGACTATTACTTTTGGAGACGACACCATAGCTTACCTTTTCTTGGTATTTTCTGTTCACCACAATGAAAACATTGTTCTTGATTCTCTCGGTGTAATCCAGAGCAGAGAGAGATCTAGAATTGGAATGTGTTAAATGCACCAATCTAATGATATCTGCCGCATACTCTTGTAGTTATCTCTCAATTATTCTATAGATTTTTTACTTATGATGACTTCCAAATATATGCTCTGTATTAAAATTTAATTTTTAATTTAAGAACAACTTGTTGAGCCTTAATTTCACTACTTCGCTTTGGAGAGTAGTAGAAAATTCAATAAATGTTTCCTCTGTTTGGTTTTGACCACCAACGATCATTAGTTTCATATCTCCTTTTTGTCCCTTTATTCCTTCATTCCGCTTTTCAGCTGCTGCTCCATTTGATTATCCTGGCAATTTTTTCGGTGATTTATAATTGTGGATTATCTTCATTTTCTATTTTGAAAATTTTACGTTAATAAACAATCCCACCGCTGTCACTAATTGTTACATGTTTACCTATTCCAGAGTTTTATAACCTAAGTTTTCAAAATCTAGAAAATGAATGCTACTAATCGAAAATTCAAAATTCCAGAAAATGGATGGTCTTTCAAAATGGATAAGTCTTTCAAAATTTTTGAATTTATGCCACAAATCGAAAAGTTCTAAAATCCAGAAAATGGATGGTGGTTAGCCGTTTAAAACTCCCAAATTTACGCGATAAAACAAAAATTTCTAAAATACGGAAAATGGATGATGGTCTATTAAAACTTTGGAATTTATGCCTTAAATAGATAATTTCCAAAATCCAGATAATGGATGGATGTTAGCTTATCAATGTTGTGAAATTTATTCCACAAATTAAAAATTTCAAAAATCCGGAAAATGGATGGTGTTAAGCCTATCATAGTTACATAATAACACTTTAAATACCTACATTTATGTACTTAAAGCCTTCCCTAGTTAAAGAAACTATTTTAGTCTCATTGGGTAACTCTAAAAAAAGATTAGGCATTAGACCTGCCCAAATTATTAATAAAATCATCATAAAAAATCCAACTAAAAAATAATAAGCTCAAGCTATTGATTTTCTTGTTATGCCAAACAAATAACTTCAACCTGAATTTACTAATCCAGCTGATCAAACTTTCTGACAAATTAATTTTATAAGCTTTGGGATTTTGTGTTTCGGTTTTTTTGCTTCATCGAAAAGGTTTTAATTAGTAGAATGGTATAGAAATATTTCTATACTAACATAGAAAACCTTTTCTGCTTCTTTTACAAAAAATAAAAAATAAAAAATAAAAATTCAAACAAAAAGAAAACTTTTCGAATTTTATCTTAGATTACAGCTACAAAAACCTTTCTGAGAAAAACATTTTCTTTTTTTTTTATTCTTATCAACAAAAATAAAATTGGAAAAACCATACAAATGCGAGATACTTATATTCGGTAAGCGGATGGAAATATAATCGATCTATAATATTATTGCGAGATGATGAGAGAATACTACATTTTTGACTTCACCACATAAGGTACCCACCAGATACCCTTAAGCTGTTATTTCAATACATCATATTTAACCGACAAACAGTATCCTCGTACAAAAATACTGGCTTTAAAAAAAACTTCGCACAAAATGTTCGAAATGCAAACAAAATACGTTGGTGATACGAAAACAAAAACAAATTAATCCGTTTTAAAAGATTTTTCCTCATTTTCCACAAATTATCCAACATATTTGAGAATCCTTCCTAGAAATGGTTAGTATGTAAAGCTGTTAAATTTATTTATGCTTGTACATATTTTATGGTGTCGCGGGAATCGTATCCATACCGCGCATTGGTGTACATACAATCACATTATCACCAGGCACCAAATACATCATAAATCACCCGTTTCGAAAGTTAACTCCAAAACTCTTATCTTTAAGACCTCCCTCAGAAATATCTTGCTCACAAACTGCCCATGTGACTCGATCGGATTTAGAAATGGCAAATGTTTTCATCGTAACCATTCATTAGTTCTGATTCCGGAAATAAATAACACGAATGAAAAACTAACCAAGCATAATGTCTGGCAACGATGGAATGTTAAATATTTAACGTCAATGCAATCACTTTCAAAATAGACATCCGATTGACCAAATTACCACCTACAAAATGTGGAAGTTTAAACTTTTGTGACAATAAAAAAATACAATAAAGCACAATAAAATAGTTACCTTTTTAATTGATAAATTATCAAGATGCTTGGAAGATGTTGAACAAAACTTTGCCGCAATGCGTTCAGACAATAAAAGCACAATAAAAGTTATGCATGATTTGTTAAAAGAATAAATACATGTCCCTAAAAACTTGGGCATACCCACTTCGTCATGGAATTAAATAGTACCAATTGTCAGCAAAAAACTTGAGAGTGAAACATAAAGAGCACACGAGATGACCATTGCAGTTGCACGGTAATATACGAATTTCTTGCTATCTTGGAGCGCCACAACATGCACGGGTCAAGAGCCTCCACACACAACACTAGTGGTCTGTACTATAGCATTAGCTTCAACACCAACGAAGGTTAAGACTCTTCACGCATAAACTAAGAGATCATGTACAATTTGGCAAAAATGTTACGGGAATAATATAATATTATAATAATATAATAATATAATAATATAATAATATAATAATATAATAATATAATAATATAATAATATAATAATATAATAATATAATAATATAATAATATAATAATATAATAATATAATAATATAATAATATAATAATATAATAATATAATAATATAATAATATAATAATATAATAATATAATAATATAATAATATAATAATATAATAATATAATAATATAATAATATAATAATATAATAATATAATAATATAATAATATAATAATATAATAATATAATAATATAATAATATAATAATATAATAATATAATAATATAATAATATAATAATATAATAATATAATAATATAATAATATAATAATATAATAATATAATAATATAATAATATAATAATATAATAATATAATAATATAATAATATAATAATATAATAATATAATAATATAATAATATAATAATATAATAATATAATAATATAATAATATAATAATATAATAATATAATAATATAATAATATAATAATATAATAATATAATAATATAATAATATAATAATATAATAATATAATAATATAATAATATAATAATATAATAATATAATAATATAATAATATAATAATATAATAATATAATAATATAATAATATAATAATATAATAATATAATAATATAATAATATAATAATATAATAATATAATAATATAATAATATAATAATATAATAATATAATAATATAATAATATAATAATATAATAATATAATAATATAATAATATAATAATATAATAATATAATAATATAATAATATAATAATATAATAATATAATAATATAATAATATAATAATATAATAATATAATAATATAATAATATAATAATATAATAATATAATAATATAATAATATAATAATATAATAATATAATAATATAATAATATAATAATATAATAATATAATAATATAATAATATAATAATATAATAATATAATAATATAATAATATAATAATATAATAATATAATAATATAATAATATAATAATATAATAATATAATAATATAATAATATAATAATATAATAATATAATAATATAATAATATAATAATATAATAATATAATAATATAATAATATAATAATATAATAATATAATAATATAATAATATAATAATATAATAATATAATAATATAATAATATAATAATATAATAATATAATAATATAATAATATAATAATATAATAATATAATAATATAATAATATAATAATATAATAATATAATAATATAATAATATAATAATATAATAATATAATAATATAATAATATAATAATATAATAATATAATAATATAATAATATAATAATATAATAATATAATAATATAATAATATAATAATATAATAATATAATAATATAATAATATAATAATATAATAATATAATAATATAATAATATAATAATATAATAATATAATAATATAATAATATAATAATATAATAATATAATAATATAATAATATAATAATATAATAATATAATAATATAATAATATAATAATATAATAATATAATAATATAATAATATAATAATATAATAATATAATAATATAATAATATAATAATATAATAATATAATAATATAATAATATAATAATATAATAATATAATAATATAATAATATAATAATATAATAATA
Organism: Tipula confusa; assembly: GCA_963556175.1. Classification (NCBI taxonomy): domain Eukaryota; kingdom Metazoa; phylum Arthropoda; class Insecta; order Diptera; family Tipulidae; genus Tipula; species Tipula confusa. The sequence continues at coordinate 209,287,040 of OY744476.1, read as the reverse complement.
TAATAATATAATAATATAATAATATAATAATATAATAATATAATAATATAATAATATAATAATATAATAATATAATAATATAATAATATAATAATATAATAATATAATAATATAATAATATAATAATATAATAATATAATAATATAATAATATAATAATATAATAATATAATAATATAATAATATAATAATATAATAATATAATAATATAATAATATAATAATATAATAATATAATAATATAATAATATAATAATATAATAATATAATAATATAATAATATAATAATATAATAATATAATAATATAATAATATAATAATATAATAATATAATAATATAATAATATAATAATATAATAATATAATAATATAATAATATAATAATATAATAATATAATAATATAATAATATAATAATATAATAATATAATAATATAATAATATAATAATATAATAATATAATAATATAATAATATAATAATATAATAATATAATAATATAATAATATAATAATATAATAATATAATAATATAATAATATAATAATATAATAATATAATAATATAATAATATAATAATATAATAATATAATAATATAATAATATAATAATATAATAATATAATAATATAATAATATAATAATATAATAATATAATAATATAATAATATAATAATATAATAATATAATAATATAATAATATAATAATATAATAATATAATAATATAATAATATAATAATATAATAATATAATAATATAATAATATAATAATATAATAATATAATAATATAATAATATAATAATATAATAATATAATAATATAATAATATAATAATATAATAATATAATAATATAATAATATAATAATATAATAATATAATAATATAATAATATAATAATACTATAGTAATATAACTTTCCTCCCAATACTAGAAAACGTTTAAAATCCCAAGATGGATCAATTACGACCGAAACAAATAGAGGGAACTAAATGGATTTAATGACTTAGCTTCCACTGGTTGGTTGTCTTAAACAAGCAAGTTCAGGATCTAAGGATTAAGAACAATGAAGATTTACTTTTGTTATCATTATCATCAACGTTAACTTTGGCCAATTTATTGTCTCTAAGTTATAACCAATATTTCATTTTAACTGGTTTAATTTTTTATGAAATTTTACTAAGAAAAAAAAGACATACTTCCCACAAAACAAAGCGTCTTATATCAACCGACAACAATGTACCAAAAAACCACCAACAAAAAAGATATCTATGACAACAACAGCAAAAAATCTTTCATTTGTTCCAAATTTTTTATTTTTTGTTTTTTATATGTATACAGCAACAACATTAAATGTTCAAGGACGAGAGTGGGAGCCTCAAAACCATGATATACATACATCTGTAAATATCAATAAATTACTGAAAAACAGAAATACAAACGACATCGAATCGAAACAAAAAAAATTCGGGTAATCATCAATATTAACTTCGCCATTCCCGTTTCTCAGGATTCGAAAATTAACGATGATTTGTTCGAACAGAAAAATAAAATCAATCGATTCCGCACTCGACTGTTTATGTGTAGGTACACGATATATCTATATACATATTATATATCTACATATATGTACTTGTGTGCTTTATTTACAATACAATTATTTTGTGATTTGGCAAAAGGATAATCTTCCATATAAATAGACAAAAAAAAAAACAAATGAAAATTCCGTTTGATGACAATAAAATACCGTAATTGACATGATTCCTTCTTCTCATGATTCCTTCTTCTCGATAAAGAGAATACAAAACGAAAGCGATAAACAAATGAGATGAACTGCATACCGACTGAGAAATAGTCGAATAACCATCCAATATGTAATTTTAACGGGAGAACCGGAGAAAATACGACGATACAACATATAAAATAAACAAACAAAAAAAAGATGTTACATTATACTCTTCTCGGTACTTTTGGCGAGGAGAGAAGTCATTTTAGTACATACCAGCGTATTTAGTGTTTGTGATTTGAACTAAATATACATTTATTTATGTTCATTTTGCGCTGAATAGGGGTACAATTTTTTGACATTATTTAGTGTTGCTCACAGAGTCGGCGCTCTAGCTTTGTTTATCTATGTTTTGTGTGTTCTCTTGTGTACTGATGAAAAAGTTTTTTCTAGCAAACAAAATTAAAACCAAAATGGATGAAAGAATGAAGCTTTACTTGAGAGAGATTGGTAATTTTATTTTGTTGGTGTGACGTTATACGGGACATGTAATTGAATAAACATTTGGGAGTAAATGTTATTTTGAAGTAAAATATCATTAACCTTTTCTCTCATGGGGGGAATCTGATTATTAGAAATAATATTTTCCTGTAATAAACCCTCACTTTTTATATTCTGGCAAGGATATTTTTCATTTTGTGCAAAGGTGGAAATGAAGGTTTTGGAAAATAAGTTCAAGAATCTGTAGATATTTATATGTATTTTTGTTCTTTACCTATGTCTTTCATAACTTTCATACCACGTTGCAGTCTACACGTTGTAACCACGTCGTAGTTTTAATTTTATATTTTGAAGGTTTTTTATTACCATGTTAAGCCAGTAATTTTGAAATTTAAGATGAAAGATTTTGTGCAGCACAAAATGGGTGAATTAGTATTTTGATGACTTTTATTAGTCGTAATCTGATAATTTGAGGCTGATTTTGAAAAAAAACATTAAATAAATTAATAATTTGGGCTTAAACTAAATGTCAATTTAGAAAAAGATTAGACTTAGACTTAGACTTAGACTTAGACTTAGACTTAGACTTAGATATAAACTTAGACTTAGACTTAGAATTAGACTTAGACTTAGACTTAGACTTAGACTTAGACTTAGACTTAGACTTAGACTAAGACTTAGACTTAGACTTAGACCTAGACTTAGACTTAGACTTAGACTTAGACTTAGACTTAGACTTAGACTTAGATTTAGACTTAGACTTAGACTTAGACTTAGACTTAGACTTAGACTTAGACTTAGACTTAGACTTAGACTTAGACTTAGACTTAGACTTAGACTTAGACTTAGACTTAGACTTAGACTTAGACTTAGACTTAGACTTAGACTTAGACTTAGACTTAGACTTAGACTTAGACTTAGACTTAGACTTAGACTTAGACTTAGACTTAGACTTAGACTTAGACTTAGACTTAGACTTAGACTTAGACTTAGACTTAGACTTAGACTTAGACTTAGACTTAGACTTAGACTTAGACTTAGACTTAGACTTAGACTTAGACTTAGACTTAGACTTAGACTTAGACTTAGACTTAGACTTAGACTTAGACTTAGACTTAGACTTAGACTTAGACTTAGACTTAGACTTAGACTTAGACTTAGACTTAGACTTAGACTTAGACTTAGACTTAGACTTAGACTTAGACTTAGACTTAGACTTATACTTAGACTTAGACTTAGACTTAGACTTAGGCTTAGACTTAGACTTAGACTTAGACTTAGACTTAGACTTAGACTTAGACTTAGACTTAGACTTAGACTTAGACCTAGACTTAGACTTAGACTTAGACTTAGACTTAGACTTAGACTTAGACTTAGACTTAGACTTAGACTTAGACTTAGACTTAGACTTAGACTTAGACTTAGACTTAGACTTAGACTTAGACTTAGACTTAGACTTAGACTTAGACTTAGACTTAGACTTAGACTTAGACTTAGACTTAGACTTAGACTTAGACTTAGACTTAGACTTAGACTTAGACTTAGACTTAGACTTAGACTTAGACTTAGACTTAGACTTAGACTTAGACTTAGACTTAGACTTAGACTTAGACTTAGACTTAGACTTAGACTTAGACTTAGACTTAGACTTAGACTTAGACTTAGACTTAGACTTAGACTTAGACTTAGACTTAGACTTAGACTTAGACTTAGACTTAGACTTAGACTTAGACTTAGACTTAGACTTAGACTTAGACTTAGACTTAGACTTAGACTTAGACTTAGACTTAGACTTAGACTTAGACTTAGACTTAGACTTAGACTTAGACTTAGACTTAGACTTAGACTTAGACTTAGACTTAGACTTAGACTTAGACTTAGACTTAGACTTAGACTTAGACTTAGACTTAGACTTAGACTTAGACTTAGACTTAGACTTAGACTTAGACTTAGACTTAGACTTAGACTTAGACTTAGACTTAGACTTAGACTTAGACTTAGACTTAGACTTAGACTTAGACTTAGACTTAGACTTAGACTTAGACTTAGACTTAGACTTAGACTTAGACTTAGACTTAGACTTAGACTTAGACTTAGACTTAGACTTAGACTTCAATTTCAATTTATGCTTAGACTTAACTAAGATTTAGACTAAGGCTTACATGTTTTATTTTGCCTAATATTTCCCTATTATGAAAGGCTAACCATTTTTGATAATTTTATAAACTTTTTAATTCGTCCAAATATTTCCTAATTTTGAAAAGCTAAACATTATGAGTTTTTGAAAATTTTTGTAAGTTTTTAATTAACTTAAATATTTTCCAATTTCCGCACACCATCATGAGTTTTTGCGAATTTTAAAGACGTTTTGCTTGGTCTAAATATTTCCTAAATTCGAAATGCTAACCATCATGAGTGTTTTAGAATTTTGGAAATTGTTTAAATGATCTACATATTTCCCAATTTGCATATGCCCATGATTATAAGTTTTAAATTAAAATTTTAGAAAATTTTTATTTTTCATAAATATTTTCCAATTTTCATAATGAATTTTCGAAAATTATGGAAACTTTTCAATTTGTCGATAAATTTTCCAATTTTGATAGACATCATGAGTTTTTGAGAATTTTGGAAAATTTTTCATTGGCCTAAATATTTCTCAATTTTGATAGGCTAATCACCATAAGTTTTGGAGAATTTTGAGAATTTTTAATTTTCTTAAAAATTTTCCAATTTTGATCATGAATTTTTGAAAATTAGTTTCAATATTTTTAAATGTTGAAAGGTTAACCAGCATTAGTTTTATGGAATTTTGGAAAGGATTTGATTCCCCTAAATATTTCTAGATTTTGATATGCTAACCATCGCGTGTTTTTAAAATGTTGGATACTTTATAATTTGCCTATGATCCAGTTTTGATAGAATCATGATACAATCATGAGCTTTTAGGATTATGGGGATTTTTAATTTGCCTAAATATTTTTTATGAAATAGTGATGTGTGTTATCCGGCCTTAGAAAAGATACCACAGAGAAACCACTTTTTTATTGTGTCATTATATTACATCTGTCTTTAAAGCCAAAGATTTCTGCGCCAATTGCTCGGCAAATATAATGTTCAAAATTGTTCTAATTAATTAAAAGAACTTGAGAGGGGTAGACTAAGATTATGTTAAAATAGTTTGAAAGTTTTTTGAGAGGTTAAGTATTTTTAGTCTTTATAGTGAAAAAATTAATATAAGATAAGACATAAGAGATTTACTCTAAAAGATGGTTAACGAAACAATACAAGATCAGAACCACATAACATAAATTTTTTAAAACTTTTTTTTTTTACAAAATATTTTGAAGCTGGATGAAGAATAATTGGTAGATTAACTCTTCTATACACACTGGCCCAGATATAAAACATCCAGCAACAACAAAAACTAAATCCCATTTAAAAATATATCCTTATAAAATTGTTTAAAGCTTTAAACCCACTCGATATACAATTTTATATGTATATATATATATATATACAGCAACGATATGTATAAAGGATCTAAAAAATACGATACGAAAATAAAATCTTCCTTCACTGTTGTCAGTCGTGCGGTTTATCTCGTCAAAAAATTTTCAAAAAAAAAAAAAAACTTTTCCATTTCATAATTTTTCATCTTATATACACGACGAATGTATAACGATTTCTTATTTATTCGTGACGTACGATTTAATATAATTAAGACTGATTTGAAATTTACTAAATGAGTTGAAACCTCATTAAGATGAAAATTTCAAATTAATGTCATCTAATATTATAAAATTAGTTGATTAGATTTAAACCAAGTAGCATGTACTTAGAATTTGAACATGTTTATGGTGTAAGCGTAATTAATTTACGGGCACGATTCGACGCATGTGCTTAAGATGAATGATTGAATTTGGCTTTGTTTGTGTCGTTTTGACGCGTCCTGATTAACATGATTGTCTAACATGTAGAAAACTCATTAGATATTTTTAGGTATGTGTGTACCTAAAAAGATTCAAAATTTAATGTTTAAAGTGATGTCATATAATATTAGCCTAAGAGGTACTCAAATGTTAAAAGATCAAAATTTTTAAACCATGTGTCTCAAAGCTCTAAGTGGCTTGACAGTGAAATTGATGATCGTAGGCTTATCTAAATTAGGAATTAGTTAGGCAAATTGAAAAATTCCCAAATTCTAAAAACCGTAGATGGTTAGCTTATCAAAATTGGGAAATATTTTGGCAAATTACAAAGTTTTCAAAATTTTTAAAAGCTCATGATGGAGGATTATAGGAATTCTATAAATTTAGATAGTTCTACTACCAGTAATTTTGAGAATTTTGGGAATATCTCCAATTTTTTAAAATTTAAAAATTTTGTTACATCATTGAGATAGTTATCTAAATCAAAGTTTAGGATTTTATCTGTAGAATACCAAGAATCCACACCTGGGTTAAGGCACATTATTAACATTTCTACATCCACTGTGAAATGTTTCAAAGCTTTGGGAGTTCCACTTATGGTAGCTGATAATATTGTAGTGAACATTTTTGCGAAGTATCTGGGTCTTAAAACTCAGCATCAAATGAAATTATCATACCTATAACATAACAGAATTTGATAATTAGGCAACTTTGTGGAGAAGCGTCAAGAACACCGAAATTTGATTCCAGATTTAGTTCTTGCTGAACTTTTAACGCCACACTTTGCATTTTACATGGTTAATCATACAAAATGCGTGAGATCTGAAACAAGAGGCAAATAATTGTTAAAGCCCTCACAAGTTGTTTCAACCTTCGTTACCTGTTCCGAAAGTTCTTAAATCTTGTTGGATTTGGGTTTGAAGTTAAGTTTTATAACAGGCTCCGTCATTTACCACATTCAATGACAAAAAAACACCATCGGTCTAAAATGGTTGCTGACAATTAATTTGTTTTTTTGATCTGAAAAGATTGCAGCCTTAAAGTGGCAGCTTCACCTCGCCAGCGGTACGTGAAAGTTGAGTTAATAGGTAACTACCCCATTCTAGTTTCTGATGTTAATCATTGAGATTTATACCACTGTAGCCAATTTATTTAAATCGTTTTGGAAAATCTTGAGTGTTATGATTCCACGTAAGCTAATGAATGACAAACGATGGTTCTACTTGGAACTTCATTCTTCCTGCTTCATTTCACTTCGACGGTATGAAACAGGAATATAATTTGAGTTTTATCATCTCCAACACATTGATGGTGAAGCAACTCTCATCATCGAAGGATTAATCTCAACACTCTGGCAGATTGAATCATGTGATTGCTTTACTGAAGAATCATTACTCTAGATTAGATCCAATCACCTCACCCGTTATCGACAAATTCGACGTATGTACCACAGTTTTTGGAAAAGTTGGGGTAATGAGGGTCGTTTCGACTCCAAAAACATCCGAAATGGCTCGATATCATTCTAGTTGGGCCGGAATTTTTTGTGCTTAAACTTCCCTTTAGGACATCTGCAAAACCAAACATCAATTCAAAGTTTTCATATGCAATATCATACCAATCACGCTGTGAGATAACATTAGGTGTTGTCAATTGTCATGAGTTTCTGATTTTCAGATGTCAAATGGTATTTAATATTGTCATAGGTTTTTATTTTGGTAATCACCAGAGAAAGCTGATTTACTGAGGAGTTGTGCTTTTTAGGCTTAAACAAAAGGATAACTCCATGTATTAATTCATCAGGATTCGATTTGAAAATCGATATTTAAATCAAAAGCTCTCCATTTTTGATGAATAAACATTTTTGCTAAACAGTTTTTTGAAGACAGTTTATCCTTAATTAAGCCTAAATAAGTCAAGTGGTTCTAACATAAAAGCGCTCAAACTCACAAAATCTGTTATTATAAATTTGACAAAGCTATAGACATCACAAAATCGATGATCAACCGATATGCCAAAACGGGTTTTATTGCTGTTATCTTAAATAACCTCTTTACTTTCTAAATATTCCTGCGTACCCGATACAAAATTCAGTTTTCCATCAACCTATAGATACAGTATAATCAATATGTCATAATATTACAATCAATACTATAGCAATATCTCATTAAATTTGTTATTCAATTTACAAGGACTCTGACTATGTAGACTTTAAACTTTTTGTATTTGCAATTTAAACTTTTTTTCAATTATTTTGGTATTAAGTTCATTTGATAAAATATTGTTGGTGCAATTTACATTTTCTGCATAAACTGTATACGTAATAATGTTATAAAAGGGGTAGTTTTTGTTTTATTTTACGGTTTCTCTTCATCTATATTCCAAGACATAAAAAAAGGATTTCCATTGGGGACGACCACTCTTTAAAATATAGGAAAGCAATAACATCACTTTTTTCATATAGCACTTTTATCTGTAAATTCAAATTTGGGATGAAGTCTAAAGTCTAAAGTCTAAAGTCTAAAGTCTAAAGTCTAAAGTCTAAAGTCTAAAGTCTAAAGTCTAAAGTCTAAAGTCTAAAGTCTAAAGTCTAAAGTCTAAAGTCTAAAGTCTAAAGTCTAAAGTCTAAAGTCTAAAGTCTAAAGTCTAAAGTCTAAAGTCTAAAGTCTAAAGTCTAAAGTCTAAAGTCTAAAGTCTAAAGTCTAAAGTCTAAAGTCTAAAGTCTAAAGTCTAAAGTCTAAAGTCTAAAGTCTAAAGTCTAAAGTCTAAAGTCTAAAGTCTAAAGTCTAAAGTCTAAAGTCTAAAGTCTAAAGTCTAAAGTCTAAAGTCTAAAGTCTAAAGTCTAAAGTCTAAAGTCTAAAGTCTAAAGTCTAAAGTCTAAAGTCTAAAGTCTAAAGTCTAAAGTCTAAAGTCTAAAGTCTAAAGTCTAAAGTCTAAAGTCTAAAGTCTAAAGTCTAAAGTCTAAAGTCTAAAGTCTAAAGTCTAAAGTCTAAAGTCTAAAGTCTAAAGTCTAAAGTCTAAAGTCTAAAGTCTAAAGTCTAAAGTCTAAAGTCTAAAGTCTAAAGTCTAAAGTCTAAAGTCTAAAGTCTAAAGTCTAAAGTCTAAAGTCTAAAGTCTAAAGTCTAAAGTCTAAAGTCTAAAGTCTAAAGTCTAAAGTCTAAAGTCTAAAGTCTAAAGTCTAAAGTCTAAAGTCTAAAGTCTAAAGTCTAAAGTCTAAAGTCTAAAGTCTAAAGTCTAAAGTCTAAAGTCTAAAGTCTAAAGTCTAAAGTCTAAAGTCTAAAGTCTAAAGTCTAAAGTCTAAAGTCTAAAGTCTAAAGTCTAAAGTCTAAAGTCTAAAGTCTAAAGTCTAAAGTCTAAAGTCTAAAGTCTAAAGTCTAAAGTCTAAAGTCTAAAGTCTAAAGTCTAAAGTCTAAAGTCTAAAGTCTAAAGTCTAAAGTCTAAAGTCTAAAGTCTAAAGTCTAAAGTCTAAAGTCTAAAGTCTAAAGTCTAAAGTCTAAAGTCTAAAGTCTAAAGTCTAAAGTCTAAAGTCTAAAGTCTAAAGTCTAAAGTCTAAAGTCTAAAGTCTAAAGTCTAAAGTCTAAAGTCTAAAGTCTAAAGTCTAAAGTCTAAAGTCTAAAGTCTAAAGTCTAAAGTCTAAAGTCTTAAGTCTAAGGTCTAAAGTCTAAAGTCTAAAGTCTAAAGTCTAAAGTCTAAAGTCTAAAGTCTAAAGTCTAAAGTCTTAAGTCTAAAGTCTTAAGTCTAAAGTCTTAAGCCTAACAATTAATCACCTTTAGTCCCTACTCTAATTGCTTGATTTGTTTAATCAACTACCATACTATGTTTAAGAAATTTTTGCAGTTTTTAATGAGCTCTTTTTGGGAAACCTTTTTTTTACCATAAATTTATTGTTTTAAAGTTCTTCAGAAACTGTAACAATATTGATCTTATTTTATTTAAATTTTATGAAATAAGAACAGTTTTTGTAATCATCTTAATTAAATCAGATGACTTCTATTAATTCGATATATTTTCTAGAGTATAGATTTCTTCGAATTGGTTAAAATAATTATCGCGATAACAATCAACATAACTTAAAATTGAAACATTTTATTAAACTATTTAATTACTGTACCGGGTAAGCAATTTAAGTTGATACAATTCAGTATATCGTGGAATAATAAGCTCAATGTAATTATGGTTACCTAATAATTGCCGAAAAAAAGTTGTAATTGTAATTGTTATTGTAATTAGTTCAATTAGCCGAATTAAGTATTTTAAACAATACGAGAAACGATGACCGATATTTTTATGAGTACAACTTTTCTTTGCAGAACGTTACGATAAGAGGATAAATTCAATTTGTGCGTCGTTGATGATTCCCGATACTCATCAAAATCTACGAATTTAGGAAATCATAATTAGGTGGATGCTTATGTGGAATGATGAATTCCTGTGCACCTTTCATAGATGACTAAAATGCAAGAAGGATTTTCCAAAGCAAAAATCTTTTAATGTCAATCGATGTGAATAAGTTTTGATGTGAATAAGTCATTGCGTTAAGCCTTGGGTTTTATGTGGTAATATCCCGACAGACAGTAAAAACTCTACGTCGCTTTTCCTAGTTCAAAAAATTATCTCAATTCCAAATTGACGTTTGAAAAACCTGTCTAATCAAGTCAATCGGTTAACAAGTGTCAAAGTTATTCAATGTTTACATACCGACATAAAAGATGGCGCACCCTGTATTTATCAATATATAAATATATATATATATATATATATATATATATATATATATATATATATATATATATATTTATATATATATATACATATATATATATATATATATATATATATATATATATATATATATATATATATATATATATATATATATTTATATATATATATATATATATATATATATATATATATATATATATATATATATATATATATATATATATATATTTATATATATATATTTATATGTATATATATATAATTATATATATATATATATATATATATATATATATATATATATATATATATATATATATTTATATATATATATATATATATATATATATATATATATATATATATATATTGTTATTTTTTTATTGAATTATATAATAAATAGGATAGGGTTATTTATGGAATCGGGCAAATGGCCTCAACGGCTTTGCTGGCACAAATACGCACTCTTTTGTCGAAATTTTCCATGACCATTCTTCATAAATGTCGATGAATTTTGTTAATGCAGCGTTTTGTTCCATCCTGTAATGCGTGGGGATTTGTGGGCTTGTTGACATAGACCTTTGACTTTAAAAACCACAACTACTAATTGGATTGTTTTAGAGGCTGTAAGGCATGTATTTTATTTATTTATTTTTTTTATCAATATAACTTACACAAATAAGGTGATTATTAGTTTGCTGAACTTGGGGAACTCCAGATGTAATGAATTTGATTTTGTTAAAGTTAAGATAATACTTTACGGATTGCCGCCTTTGTCGCAAATAGGAAAAAACCAATCAACAAGCACCTTTAGAAAAATTTTACTCTTTGCACAGTTTGGTCACCAAAATAGCATGATCAACCTTATCGAATGCATTAGAAAAATCCAAAAGTGCTAGAATAGCAATCTTACCATCTTCTATGTTAGAGGAAATGTCGTCCACAACCTTTAACAGGGCTGTAGTAGTGCTATGATTCCCTCGAAATCCAGATTGATGGTTATTTAGTGAATTATATTTAGTTAAATGGTCATTTATTTGGTATTGCATAACTCTTTCCAAAAGTTTAGACAGTACTGGTAATATGTTGATTGGGTGAAAATCACTCGCACTAACTGGGATCCGTATTTTAGGAATGGGTGTGACCACATCTATTTTCCACGTATCTGGAAAAACAGATTTAGTAAGAGCTAAATTTATTAGATAGGTTAAATGAGGCAATTTTATTGGCACAATAAGTTCAATGAAAATGAGCGGTATACCATCGGATCCAGCCGTGCCCGATTTAATTCTACCAAATTGAAGAAGAACTTCATCAATAGAAACATTACGAAAATTAAAGTCATTTTCAGAACTGTATTGTAATGCATCTAAATCAAATTTATTATCGTTTGCCAGAAATACCGACCCAAAATAGTCATTAAACTCATCTGGAGTAATTTCAGATGAAAATTACGAATATTACAGTGCTTGAATTTATTCACCTTAGGTTTCAAATTAAGACAATTTAGATTAAAGTCTCCAACAATTATCACTTCGCCAAATTTGACCATAATATCATTCAAGATATTTTCAAGATCATTGACGAATTCAATTTTTGGCGGACAGTAAATCACCCATATAACTGGTTTATTGACTTGATTACCGATTTCTATGAAAATTACATCAAAGTGGGAATTTGTTGAATTACTATATACTATTTTGGGATTCAGAAAAGTTTTTACATAAATAGCGACACCTCCACTCCGTCGAATTAAAACTCGAATAGGTGGTATGACTGTAAGTATATCACCGCTTTCATCAATAACAGTAGCAATGTTACTTTTCCAGTAATACAAGCATGTGATAGGGGTGATAATTCCTGAATGGGTTCTATTGTGTTCATTATTATGACTGAATTTCGATTACAATCAATTGATAAATCCCGAATGGGTTGATTTGATGACTCAGCATTTGTATTTAAAATATTAGAAGAAGTATATTGATTTATAGCATTATGAAGGTTATGTGGCATCGTTTTGTTGAAACCGCATATTGACCACATCAATATCATACAATTTCGGCCAAAAGAACTGTGTTATCATGTCCCAATATCGAGCACCAGTAACAGTCACTGCATGACCAACCTCATTTTCAAAAAAGTATGGTCCAATGATGCCTCAAGCTTAAAAACCTCGTTGTGGATGCATTTAGTTTTCGAAAATCACATGTGGGCTTCCGAACCCCAAACCGGTAATTTTGGCAATTAACAAAGTCATCAAGGTGAAAATGTGTTTCATCGATTAGGATGATTGCTCGAAAAATCAGTATCGTTTTGCTGTTGTTCAATAATCCATTCAACGAACTCTATTCGCTGTGCATGGTCATTAGGATTCAGTTGGTTTGTTAGTTTTGTAAAGATGGAGACACAGATCTTTTGTGAGTATACGCTGTAGAAAGCTTCTTAAAACTTGCAATTCTTGTCCACGACGCCGAATTGATGCTCTGAGATTTTCACCAATACTCTCACGCACTGCTTCGATATTGACATTTAAGCGGCTTGTTTTTAGATAACTAGTGTGTTTTGCGTCTCCAACTAATTCAGTCTCTCTGATTTTTTTTGGCCACCAAACATTTATTATTTTTGAAATATTGTTCAATAATGAAAACACGTTTTTGTATAGTGTAACGCCCAATTTTTACTAATCCTAAACTCTCAGCTGTGAAATCGGTTTTTTTTTCAGGGTTGCTACAATTTACTGCACAAATGGCGCCAAATTCAAATCATGCGTTAATTTTGGTACACCCTTATATTTATAATATGTCAGCATAATATACTGACGTGATGTTGTTGTTTTGTTTATTAATCTGAAAATCCTGAATTCAGGTCACATTATTGTCTAACAGCAAACTCAAAAAAAAAAAACCGAACAACATAATATCAACTTATCATCATTTTAAATTTAATTTTTTTTTTGTTTTTGTATTTGTTTATTAACAAACAACAAAAAAAAAACATTTTCCATTTTCCATTTTCCATGTACGGCACCGTACATATTATAGTAAATACAAAATAATTAATTGATTTCAATATTTTTCTGTTTTATAATCCCAAAATTGCAAAAAATAAAAAAAAAAAATAAAGGAACCATAACCCATAGTTTAACAGACAAAAGCATAATTATTTTTTTATTTTATGCTGGTTATGGTTCCGATATTGTTGTTATTATTTCGAGGTTATGTGCTTTTACGTATTGTTATGCATGTATGTGTTCATATACTAAAAGCCATAAACCACCAAATATATCAATAAATAAATGGAATGTTGAATTAACATATCAAACTCATAAACCAAATCGATATCGTACTTATTTTGTTATTTGTGTTGTTGTTATTATGTTGTTGTTGATGTTATGTGGTTGCATAACTATATGTTGTTTTGTTTTCGTTATATCCGACTATTCGAATCCATTTATAGATTTTTGAGTTATTATTTTGATTTTTGATTTCATTTGTTGGGAGTTGATTTTTTTTTTTAGAAAAGGGTAATGGCTTTAGGGGCCAATTTCTGTGATGATTTTTATTTTGCCTATAAGGTTTAATGTTGACATTATTGTATTATACAAATATAAACATATTTTGATATTGAATTTGGTACAGATAATTTTAATAAATCATAATATGTATAGTCTTAATCTTTTAGACATCCAAAGAATTCAAGAGTTATATTGTTTGTATGATTAGGTCAATATTATTTTAATGCTTCACCTATAGATGACAACGATAGTAACATAAAGTCAATGATTTATTTCACATGTATACATTAGGAACTTTTTTATCACTCAAAAAGTGAACGTTGAATGGAGTTAGTTGTTTGCTGTTGAACATAACATGACACGAGCATCTGAGTTACATCTCATTATTGATATTAATGAGTTTTAGATCATCCTCATTTCTCCGTGAAGAGTTAGATTTAGTGGGCAAGAAGTCGCAAATAATAATTATCTAACAACACAATAAAATGTTTAAAATCAAAGGCTTGTTGGGCTAATTGATTGATTGATTAAACTGTAGGAGCACCATAAAAGGCAAGATGCATACCAACAAAGCGATAAACTATCATATTGTGCAGTGAAAGCCATTTCCAAAAAACATCAGAGATCATACAATTCAAGTAGGCCGCGCGTCCTCCTTTGGTAAGAAATTGCCTTCATCCTCCACGAACACAAAAATGTTCTCCACCAGAAAAATAAATATCATATTTTGTAGAGTGTGATCCTGGAATGTAAATAGCAAAGAGAAAGACTGAAAGGACGGCAGTACGGTGGGGGATGTGAACGAGTAAAGATCAAATGGTTATGTTAACAGAAAATTAATAATAACACAAAGAAAACAAGAGAAGAAAGCATGTGAGTAGATTATCGACAGACAAGCAAACGCTATAATAGTGAAAGACCGATCTCCTTTAGCGATTATGGAAGATCTACTTCGTAACGTTTATTTAGAGCTAATTATTTCACCGTTTTTGATTTATCTTCAGGATATTACCAGGTAGCGATGAGTCTAGAATAATCCAGATTCAATACCCGTAACCGCTTTTGTTACTGCTGATGGACATTATAAGTTTCTAAGGAAGTCATTTAGGTAAGCCAATTAATTCCCAGCAATTTTTCTGAAAATTATGGATTGAACATAATTGACGAGACTAATGGGGAAAGTGGTACATCTAGATGATATGGGAAAATTAGAGGGGTTGTAAGCGGTCATGGTCTGTTCCCTAACCTGGAAAATAGTAATTTCTTCAAACGCAAGGTATAATTTTTAGGGCATGAAGTGTTAGAATCGCGAGTTACACCCAGTTTTGATGGAAGAACCGAACTTAAATACGACTACAGTTTATGGGATTGGCGGGATTCTTTCGAAAGTTCATGAAAAAATTTAATGTTGTTGCAAAACTCTGCAAGCGGTATTGTGCTTATTTTCTAAATTAGGGAATCGCAAAACTTTAGCAATATAAGACCCTAATTTAGAACATGAAACTGTTACCGATGCTTGATCAAAAGGGTTAGGTGGCAAGACATTCATTACAAAAAAGTAGACCTGCGACCTAGTTAAACAGACAGACCCAATGTGAACAAAAATATTATTCATATGAATTGGAAGCCTTAGCCTTCCTCGCGACGATAACCGATTTTTGTGCGCCATTACAAATCAACAAAAAAAAATGTAATACCAAGAATTTCAATATGGTGGCTAAACTTAGCAGATTACGATTTTGTAATTGAGCATCGACCAGGTGTAGAAATGGAGCATGTAGTGGTGCTGAGTTGGAATACAAACGGTGCGGAAGGACTGATTCATCCGGCCAATTTACTTGTTCACAGGACGAAGGACGCATAAATGAGTCGTTTCTACAATGATCAAGTGGAGATTCACCAAACTAAATTACGACTATATGGTATATATGGAGTTAAGAAGGCATTAAAGATGCTCCTGAGAAATTTTTCTCGCATATTGAGCAGTCTTAAACTAATTGCAATTAACGTGAACTCAATCTGTATGATTTATCGAACTTGAGGTTTATCGACTATCACACACCCGACTTTGTATTGGTGTCAGAGACTAAATTCAATCCAAGACACAAACTGCACGAGACAATATTACGCAACGATCGACCGAATAGTAAGCAAGGTGGGGGCACTGCTAAGCTAATAAATCAATATTTTAATTTCAAAACAGTCAATACCTCACAAAATAGTACTAGATTCGTAACGACTATCATAAAAGTTTTGATAAGGTAATCTTGACATCTTGATAAGGACCGAATAATATATATATATATATATATATATATATATATATATATATATATATATATATATATATATATATATTACTTATAGGCTTTTATACTGACCTAACAACAAATTTAAAACACAACTCTATTACCCATAAATGCTCAAACAATCATCAGAATGGGCAGCATCCTATACATAGCCTTAATCGATAAATGATTACATATCGAAACAAATGGTAATGAGGAAATTCCATCTCACACTTATGACAGCAATCATAAAGTCATAGAACTAGTATGCTGCAATTTCGAGTAACATCAAACCAATAACCCATACGACAACACCCACAAAACGAAGGTTCAAATTGAAGAGTCAACAAAACTTATGCGGATACGCTTATCCGGTAAAGCAACACTACTCCAGAAATGCTGACTGAATAAATTTTTAGAGGCTTATGCATCTTGCCTGGAGGCCCAGAATTTAAACTTTCGGAATTTTGCGATACATAAGAAAAATATTAGCAATGGAAGAGTAAATTGAGAAAGTTCTAAAAGATGGGATCATATAGCCTTCGAAAAGCCCATATAATTTACCAATCTGAATAGTTAAGAAAAGCCGGGATACCTGCGGGATACTTACCCGATTCCGGACACCTTAACGATCGCGAATGTCGGAAATTCTAAGTTCTTCACCACAATTTAAACTTACTATGTCTATATTGATGACTTAATTGTTTTCGGGGAGAAAAAGACCATTCTACCGATTAATTTGGATAAAACGGAACTTTTAAAAACGGAAATCGAATTTCTGTGTTATACCATCTCGAACCTAGGAATTAGGGCTGACCCAAAGATAGTAGCTTCTATTTGGAATCTAAAAAATCATAAGAATCTGAAGGAACTAAGATCGTTTCTCGGATCGGCATCATAATATAGGCGCTTCATTAAGAATTTTGTGAAAATAGCGAAACCCTTTATCAACCTCATAAGGGTGAACACGCTCAAATCAAAACGAACCAATCGGAAAAAATAAAAATCAGTTGGGTTCAAATACAGAATCTATCATTTCATCATATTAAGGAACTTCTATCATTATCGGAAATATTGGTATTCAATCTAACTACTGACGCCACGGATATAGCAATAGGAGCCTACGCAGGGCGAGATCGGCAAAACAGACCAATTAAGTATAATTGCTGATCTTTAAACAAGACCGAGAATTATGTAGCTAACGAAAAAGAAATGCTGGTAATAATTTGAGCCCTGGACAACCTAGGGTATTATATATATGAAGCGAAGAAACTTAAAATTCTTACAGACCACCAACCCTTGACTTTTGCTAGGAAACCAATCTTTGAAAGTATTATTTTCCGCAAATGGCTAGTAGCCTAGTAAAAAAAATATTCACAAACATGCGATATCTGCAACATCAATAAATACGGTAGACATCCAAATAGAGTGCAAATTCAGGAAACACCTGACGTATACATGAAAAATACTCCACATTGACAAAATGGAGATCAAGAACGAGAAATTCTTGTCATGTGTGGATAAATTTCCAAAGTTTGCTAAATTTTTTCGCATCAAATCTAAATCCATACTACAGGTAAGGAACAAGATTATCAAAGCACTGCACTATTTTTCTGAATCTAAAATGCTTGTAATGGATTATCTGAAAACCTTAGGAATCGACATTTACTTAACACCACCATAAAGAAGTGAATTAAATGGGATTGTCTAGAGAGTTCACACTCTTTGGTAATTGAGATCTTCAAATATCAGCCAAACAAATTCAAGGAATTGACAGAGAAGGAATTGATCAAAGTACAATTCTATACATCCAGTCATCCAGCAGAAGCTCAGCAATAATTTTTTGGCAGGACATAACGTAGCATTATAATTGTCATCATATATGCTTCGCCATCAAGTTCTTCGTCAATAAGACAAGAGAAAGGAACCAAAGAGGATTGCTGTTTATAAACAAACGAAATCACCAACACGAAAATTCCGGGAACCAACAAGGAATCCAACCAATCAGGTTAAACTTATGACCCACGGGACAGGGGTCTTTAAAGTGGGAAGAGCTAAGATAACATCATAACATGTGGGGTATCAAGATACAAGAATAAACAAATCACAGCATTAAAGAGGATGATGAAAGAAAATGTACAAGGCAACAACCAAATCACAGATCGCATAAAAATTGAAAAAATTAAACCTTAGTATTAATGAAAAATCCAGGACGAAAAACGAAAAATCGTTTATCCACATGGACAAACTTGGGTATACATACAAAATGCGTAGCAGGACCCATAATATACTTCAATCCGAGATAAAAAATTTAATGAAAATTTCTGATGTCGTTCGTTAAAAAAAAATACAGCGAGTACGCTGGCTCGGTCACGTTTTGCGAGCCGATCATAAACAGATGGTGCCAGGATCTCTAAGAGGAGAGCCACCATTGGCAGGCGCAGTGGTTACTATCGGTGTCAATAGTTTTTATCGATAACACGTTTTAACAAAGAAATATACTTATATATTAGTACACATACTCATAGAATTCTTTAATTACTTGTATGTGCGATTTTTGTCTAGCAATTTTTCAAAATGTCAATATGGTACTTTTTATAAAAATGTAAAAAGGCTGTTCCACGAATTCGATAATCTAAGCTTTGGTAAAATTATATAATGGCTATACCGAGGTAACATTCTGCAAACAATTTTAAAGTAAAACATCATAGATTGAGATTTACAACTCCACATATTGCTGACGTATAAATCTACATTAGTTACCGATCTAATTAGTATATCAAAGCTTTTAAAAAATTACAAATATATTCACATTACAAAAAAAAATATAATTTTTTTAAAATTAAATCCGTTAGAACTAGAATATAATACTACCACAATTGTAAACATCAGCTGATTAACAAAATAATCGATTACTAAAACGTAGACCACAAAAAAATGTCCCGTAACAAAATTATTTTTCTGACTAAATTTTAATTTGATCTAAATCTACCCAAAATTAATAATTGCTAGTTAAAAACTTAAATCAAATAAATTATAGAAAATATCACAATACCTTTATAAAGTTCTCGATGAAGCATATCGTTGGCACTAACATAATTAAAACACTAAACACTTTGCACTAATACACACAACATTTAATTAATTTTGCACACTACTCGATAATTTTTTTTACCCAAGCTTTTCAAGAAAACTTTTTTTACACAATCACTTTTAATGTTACCTTGAAAATAAACTTTTAAGGAGTAAACTTTTTTTTATTACTTTACAATTCACTTAATCGTCTCAGCGATGTTAAAGTAAAAGACAATCAGGATTCTGTTAAATTTTAATTTAATTTGGCGCAGCACAACTTATTACGTAATAAATTACGAGCAACAATTAAACAACGTTATGTATTTTCAGACGAAAATGTAACAAACACAAAACCGGTTGCCGACAAAATCTATATAACAATCATAAGTATAATTCCTGTTTGCAATTAGTATTTTCCAATCTAAAAATATTGTATAAATTTCGGATGCAATAATGTATAAATTGAGTGTATAATTTGCCCATTTTTATTTAAAGCTTGGACAATGTTTAACCGTAAATTTATCACATCCTCTTCCACACAATTATGATGTTTCTTGACAATAAGGCGTATTGTGGTTGCTAACCATCCATCGGGCATAACTTCGCTTTACCACACTAATCAAAAATGGTTATAAAATAGAAATCCATAAAAAGCACCGACATTATACACTCATATTTAGAGGAATGGATCCTTTTTAGTCCTTTATTGGTAGTGTAAATTTTTCAAAGAGACGGGTTCTCTTTATTAATTCATAAAACAGAATAACCTACCATTATCTGCACAGTTTCGGAGGAATTTAGTGGAATATTGCTAGAACCTGAGCTTAGTTAAATACAATTAGAGGCAAGGAGAAAACAGTTTAAAGTACAGCTTCTAACTGCGACTATGGTGTGTCCTTCATGGTTAAATATAGCGTACTATTCCGAGAAACACATTTAAACTGAAAAGAAGTGCATTTACTAGTTTTTCGCCTAAATGTTGGTTTTTTGTTCCCTAACTATGGCACTTTCGCTTTTTTGTTCTTAATTTCAAGCAGAACAAAGATAGCAAACCAGTACGCTCATTGCTTCAGTATTCAGTATTCAGTATTCAGTATTCAGTATTCAGTATTCAGTATTCAGTATTCAGTATTCAGTATTCAGTATTCAGTATTCAGTATTCAGTATTCAGTATTCAGTATTCAGTATTCAGTATTCAGTATTCAGTATTCCGTATTCAGTATTCAGTATTCAGTATTCAGTATTCAGTATTCAGTATTCAGTATTCAGTATTCAGTATTCAGTATTCAGTATTCATAATTCAGTATTCAGTATTCAGTATTCAGTATTCAGTATTCAGTATTCAGTATTCAGTATTCAGTATTCAGTATTCAGTATTCAGTATTCAGTATTCAGTATTCAGTATTCAGTATTCAGTATTCAGTATTCAGTATTCAGTATTCAGTATTCAGTATTCAGTATTCAGTATTCAGTATTCAGTATTCAGTATTCAGTATTCAGTATTCAGTATGCAGTACTCAGTATGAGAAAATTGTGCAATATTTTTGGATTGGAAAATACTAATTGCGAACATGAGTTATACTTATGATAGTTTTATAGATTTTGTCGGCAACCGGTTTTATGTTTGTTACATTTTCGTCTGAAAATATATAACGTTGTTTAATTGTTCTTCGTAATTTGTTACGTAATAAGTTGTGCTGTGCCAAATTAAATTAAAATTTAACAGAATCCTCATGGTCTTCTACTTTAACATCGCTGAGACGATTAAGTGAGACGATTAAGTAAAGTAAAAACAAAAGTTTGCTCCTTAAATCTATTTTCAAGTTATCTTTAAAAGTGGTTGTGTAAAAAAAAGTTTCTTGTAAAGCTTGGCTAAATAATTATCGAGTAGTGTGCAAAATTATTTAAATGTTGTGTGTAATTTATTAGTGCAAAGTGTTTAGTGTTTTAATTATGTTAGTGCCAACGAAATGCGTCATCGAGAACTTTATAAAGGTATTGTGATATTTTCTATAATTTAACTAATTTAACTAGCAATTATTAATTTTGGGTAGATTTAGGTCAAATTAAAAATTAGTTAGAAAAATAATTTTATTACGCGACATTTTTTTGTGATGTCTACGTTTTAGTAATCGATCATTTTGTTAATCAGCTGATGTTTACAATTGTGGTAGTATTATATTCCAGTTCTAACCGGATTTAATTTTTAACAAATTTTTTTTTGTAATGTGAATACATTTGTAATTTTTTAAAAGCTTTAGATTATAACATGATACTAATTAGAACGGCAAATTATGTGGATTTATACGTCAGCTGTGTGTGGCGTTGTAAATCTAGATCTATAAAGTTTTATTTTAAAATTGTTCTATTCCTAACTTAGTCGAAGGCCTGCACAATATCCAATAAAACAACAAAACAATATTATTTGTCCTCTAAATGTGGGATTGCGCTATATTACCAAGGTGATTTGGGAATGCAAATTGATGGTCTGGTATTAAGTGTCGTTCTTCTATTACTATAGTTTCAGCTTTCTTTATAAAATTTGTTCAAATAAATTTGAGATTGTATGGACCTTGTTTCATGATTTCCGGGCTTTTGTATAATTGTGATTTAAGATATCCTCCACTTTTGAGGAATTCACAAACTTCACACTATTACGTATAAAGTTATTAGTTATTAGTTTAATGCATCTGTTCTGTAACTCTTTTATCATTTCCCCGATAATTTATCTAGGTGGTTTTCCGGAAATATGCAGTTTTTTAGTGCAATATGCAGAGTCATCCGCTTTCTGTTCTGGTAGCATGTATAGTTGCTAACTTGTAAAATTCTAATTTTTGGCATAAATTCACAGTTTTCATGGATTTTCAATGAATTTATGTTTCTCACAAATTAACGATGCACCACAGCCAAATATATTGACCAAAGTGCGAATACAATTTTTGGCTTCGTAAAGTTTGAAGTTTTGCAGACGTTAAGACTAATTAAAAATTCAAAGAATGCTCTAAAAGTAGTTAAATTAGTAGCTTATAATATCACAATCTCATAATTTCACTATACGATAGAAGCAGTGAAACGAATTTAAAGTCGGAGGTTTCCTATTTGTATACTGCACATAAGTTCTATTCATCTAAGCTTATACAACTCATCTATCCAACCATATTCTTAATATTCATATAGGTGTAAATAAACAAACAATAAACCCATGAACAAACAAAAGAAAAAATAATTTCAGATGATATGAATTAAGGGGTGGGTTCCACATTTATTAATATTAAATATAAGGTGTTTTCGATTGAACTCAGCGAACACATTCAATAAATATGATGATGAAATACCCGCGTAGTAATGGTGGATTATCTACCGATGACACCTTTTCGCATATCATCACATTAAAATAAAAATTTAAATGGAAAACGGAAGGTAGTAGAAAAATATAGCATGGGAAATATATATGAGGAAACAAACCTCGACAATTTTCTTTGTGAATTTCTTAAAACCGAAGTTTGTAAAGATTTTTTAATTTTTCCGTTTTTTTTCTTCAATATTTTCTTCTCTTCTGGTGTGTAATTAATCTTGATGTCACGTTATATAGATTTTGTAGCTCCATTTTTATGAAGACTCTATCTAATATTGACAACAGCGACGATATATAAAGTAGAACAATGTATGTTAAAGCTTTTCTTTGACGTTGATTTTATTATAACGAAGAAATCAATTTAAAAAAAAAACTTTTCGACTTTGAAAACTTTAATTTCATAAAATTTAAATTGCTAGATTAATTTTAACTCAAATAAGCATCAAAAGCTTGGAGCACTAAGAAATCTGGGTCACGAGGAGGATGCATCTTTTTGTAAATGCAATCGAAGTAGCAATACCTTAATGACTTAAAGCTGACTGTAATTATGTATTGCGTTCGTTATATATTTATATATACATATATATATATATATAAATATATATATATATATATATATATATATATATATATATATATATATATCTTTAGAAAAATTTGATTAAGATTTCTGAAGACTCCGAATTCAGTCAAAATGAATAAATCCGGATTCCTATGTCAAAAATAAACATATCCACTTATAGCTTTTAGTAAGAGGATTTCCTTAAAAAGGTTTCCTATTATTATGTCGAATAGATCGTTCTAACTAAGTTCATAGGTTTTATCTCCTCATCAGGCTCTTCGTCATATCTGCCTGATATTTTAATTGCACTTAATATGCTAAATTATAATTCCATTTTTCTCCATTTTCCTTGTTTTATTTCGTTTAAATAAGGGCTGAAGGTCACTAAGCCAATAGGATAGCCAACTTGATGTCAAGTTTGATTAGGTTGCTTAACAGGGCCGCATTGTACTCAATTACAGTAATTATTTGGAAAGGAACTGATAAGTTAAATAGACATATTTTTGTTAATTCAGCTTGGGTTTTGAATTGGGTCGTGCATACAATTGTTAAATGATTTAAACAAATTCGATCTGCAAGAATGACCAGAGAAATGTTTTTGGAAGAACCAAATCAAGAACTCAGTTAATAAATACTAGCTCGTCAGGAGCTTTAAATCGGCAAATGTGAAATGGTTAAAAAATTATTGCATTACACTAAGAACCGATGTTTGGGCAATCTACTTAATGAGGCGAGAATTATTGTTATCTGGCAAGATTAATTTTGTTACTGGAGAAAGGAAGTTGTTCGAAGTCAAGCCTGTTGCATTTTCTCACATAAATAGTAAATGTGATATATTTGTTACTGACATTTAAAAATGTTGCTTCATTTTAAGCGGTATCATATGTGTTGATCAAGAAGTGAAGAATACCATTTTGGAATAGGATGTCAGTGCCCCATGTATTATTTATTGCAACTATAGCATACGTGATATTTTCATTTATCTAAAATCTACGTAGCTCGGAATGAACATCCAATATAGGCTTGGCTTGTGTTGGAACAGCATTATTCAGGTTCTTGTCATCGGTTTAGGAAAATTTTAGTTGGCGTCAAGATAAATGTATTAAAGTTGCTGAAGCATGAAGAGTTTAAAATTTAGGCAACGAATTTTATATAGGCGACTCCTTATAGATATGATCCTATTCAACAAAAAATTGGCTACATTTTGTTTGAGGTTTGTTTGAAATAACTCTGGTGATTAGTTTCTAGCCTAGAATATTACTGGCAATATTACTTTTACATATGCAACTACTATTCCCGTCATAAGGCAGCCGTTACGAGAATTCGGTTAAACTATTGTTTATTATTTCATTGTAAGTATTGCCAATTGGTTACGCCAGTCTTAGTATTTAAATATTTGTTATGTCGGTGAATATTCAGAATGTAGTCCTAAAATCGATGCTAGTGGATAAACTAAATTTATCAATAGGCAGTTTAAATGGGCAAAGCTTATACACAAATATTGACGGGTTACGTCACATTTCTAATGGTCCATCAGTGGATATACTTTGTTTTACTGAAACATTTTTGAATCCTAATGTTCATAGTTTAGCTTTGAACATATTTTCAGAAAGGATAGGGCGGTATCTCTTGGTAAGCATATTAAGGCTAGATTAGTGAGGTACCTTCTTCTATTTTAGAATCGTTGGTCTCCGATTTAGAGTTTATATTTGTTAACGTTTTCGTAAATGGTCGTAAAATCTTATTCGGTACAGTTTATAACCCTCCAAAAACTAGTAAGAGGTCGTATTCTAAATTTAAAAAGATCTCTTGTAGATACAGAAAATTTGTTTAGTTATTTCTCTTGTAGGTTCGATGAAATATATAGCGGGTGATTTCAATTTCTATATCCTCCAAAATTTCACATCTTCTAGAGATTATTTGAATGTTTTAAATAGTCTTAACTTATCCGTTTATAACACTGTTCCACCAACTTTTTGTTGTCCAACCGCTAGCGGTATTTCGTATTCTTTTATTGACCATATTGTTTTCTTTAGTTACAGCCCTATTTGTTTTTTCAATCAGTTGTCGCTCGGTATAGGCTCCCATCATGATCTTTTAGTTTTTTTCTGTTAATTGTTATTCTTCGCCAAAGTCTAGAAGCTTTAGTTTTAGCGATTATTGTAGGTTAGATGATTTCTGTCTTTATTTAGCTAGTACTTCGGTCCCTTGTGAGGATATCTTTTCTGTTAGTTCTTCTACTAGACAAATCGAAATTTTCAACGCTTATCTTGGTTTCAATTTTGAAACTTGTGTTCCATTTAGGGCTGTCACTCTAAAATCAAAGGGTTAGCAAATATCGTTTATGGGAAAAATATCATAATTTCCAGTCCCACATTGATTATAGGCAGGCGCATAACAGGGTTGTAGGGTTAATTAGGTCTTCTAAATATAAGTTTTTCAAAGAAAAGATAGATCCTTCTCTTCCTCACATTCCTACATGGTAGATGTAGGAGTATCATTCATGAGGTTTTCAAGCCAAATTAATTTAAGTTTTTTTAGCTCCAAACTTAGCTCTGGTAGTAAAAAGCGTTCGAGATAGTTGTCAAAAATCAAATTCAGGTAAACTTTAATAGTAATAGTTTAGTTAGCTGTGTTCAATCTGGGTTTAAAAAATACTATAGTGCAACCACTGCATTATTAAACGTTTGTGACGACATAACGACATTAGGCATAATATGAGTAATAGGCTTCTCAATTTAACTTTTTGTTTTCCGCCGCCAAATTAGTTTTTAATTACCTATTTAATCGTTCTCAGGCAGTTTATTTCGGTGATAGCTTATCTGATTTCCTTACAGTTACTTCCGGCGTACCTCAGGGCTCAGTGCTGTGGGTCCCTTATTGTTTTCTATATACATTAACAACCTAGAATCCTCTATTATCCATTGCTCTCTACATATATTTGCTGAGGATGTCCAAATATATAGGAACGGTCGTTTAGATCAAGACTCTGTAGTTGGGAATATTTCTCTGATAAATGGAGATAAATTATAATTTATAAGAAACCTTTAGATAACTCGTCCTTTCCTGGAATTTATCTTGGCGATTCTCTTATTCCGTTGTCAAATACTGTTAAAGATTTAGGGTTAGTTTTAAATAAATCTCTTACTTGGGGAAACCACTTAGTTAATATTAGTAGAAGGGTGTTTGGCATGCTTAGTTGTTTGTACAAAGTGGTAGGGTTTACGGATAGTCATTTTAAGAAAAGAATGTTTATGTCTTATATTCTAACTCAGTTTATCAATGAAAACTGTAGATTTATGCCACAAATCGTAATTTTTCAAAATCCAGAAAATGGATGATGGTATTTGTTTGTTTGTTTGTTTGTTTATTTCTATGCAATCTGTTTTTGGGGCCGAAGCTCACCCAACTCTTTCGCGGTTAATTAACGTCCTACTTTATGCCGTTACTAGCCAAATCGAGGACGCGCGAATACAGGTTCGCGTTTCAAATATCCATCTGCACATTGCATTGCTCCAGCCAGCCTGTACTGGCATGGACGATGGTTCAGCCCATGAATTCTGCACTCCAACGGGGGGGATGATGGTATTAGTCCATGTAATCTGTGAATTTATGTCACAAATCGTACTTTTTCAAAGTCCAGAAAATACACAATGTTTAGCCTATGAAAACTGTGAATTTATGCCACAAATCGAAATTTTCCGAAACCCAGAAATTGCATGATGGTTAGCCCATGAATACTGTAAATTTATACCGCAAATCGAAATTTTCCAAAATCCAGAAAATGCCTAATAGTTAGCCTATGAAAACTGTGAGTTTATACCACAATTCGAATTTTTCTAAAATCCAGAAAATACATGATGGGATAGCCCAAAATTGTGAATTTATGGCCACAAATCGAAATTTTCCGAAATTTAGAAAATGCCTAAACTGTAAAATTATGGCTCAAATAGAAATTTCTAAAATCTAGATAATACATGATGGCTAGTCCATGACAACTGTAAATTTATGCCACAATTCGAAATTTTCTAAAATCCAGAAAATATATGATGACCCAAAAGAACTGCGAATGTATGGCTCAAATGGAAATTTAAAAAAATCTAGAAAATAGCCCATGAAAATTATGAATTAAAATATCAGTACTAAGATGTGGAGATCAGCTCCTTGACCACAAAGCCAACCTTTTAAGTGGTAGCCTTTTACAAAATCGAGAAAGTTGATCAAAGTTGAGCTCGGCTGTTCCTTTAACAAGTTATTGCTTCTGTCACTATCTATTAACTGCTTCTTAAGCTACCGATCATATCTGTTTTTTCAACGGATTATGAGCACTTTCTTTTTACTATATTACCATCTTCAAGAGTTATACGAATACCATCATATTACAATTTCATCATACAAAAAATTGTTTCCCTGAATAGGTTTTCCGCTTTTCAAAACTGGGTGGTATATTTAATTTTCTTGCCTTTAAACGATATGTTACAACCTCACAAGTGGCTTTAACTATACTTTAAAATGTTTGAAATTTTTTTTATTAAGACAATTAATTCCGACCAATATTTGCGTAGCTCTTCATAAACTCCTTTAAATTTAATTTAATTTGACAATCAGTAATCTGTCACTTAAATTCTTTTCTTTTCATTGTCATAAATAAATCTGTACCAACCAAATTCTAGTGAAATGGTTGAGGTTTGATGTCGGTTTTAGCAAA
Organism: Tipula confusa; assembly: GCA_963556175.1. Lineage (NCBI taxonomy): Eukaryota > Metazoa > Arthropoda > Insecta > Diptera > Tipulidae > Tipula > Tipula confusa. Next base: position 209,258,663 of record OY744476.1, on the reverse strand, counting down.
AAAATATACATAAAACCGCACAGTATACAAAGTAGTTTAAGTGATAGTTTTTTTATATGTATTATAATATCGTAGAGACAGTATAAAATATATATATACACACATGTACACAGCATCTCTTCTATACCATCTAACAATATTCTTCATTCACATATATATTCGTATTGATTATAAGCTCTACAATAAATTATTCTTCGAGAGCTTTTTTTTCGCCTCCGCATTGTGTTGTTGCTGTACAAATATCGTAAATTTTATACGTCTTTAGGCTACACCTATCTCTAAAACATCATAGTAATACAGTAATAGTTCGAAATTATATATAATCTAAGGCTATATATATATTGACTTCAAGGATTTTTTTTATTTTAACATTTTTCATAATACATATAAGAGGATTAGAAGATTAGACGAACTGATAATATGACAGTAGGATACCAAACCTAAATTTATTTATACAACAACAGCATACGTATATGACGGAAATATGGGTGAATGTGTAAAGAGGGTGTCCTATTTAGAATTTAAGGAATTTTGGTTGTGGCGCCATTTTTTTGGGTCAGATATATTGAGCAAGTTTGTAGTATAATGATTTATTCAATTAGTTTTATAATCTTTCATGAGCTGTAATTGGTTCCAGATTTTGATTTTACCTACATTTCGAAATTCTCTACTGTTAAATTCATTGTTTCCTATTTTAAAGTTCTTTAAGTCATACTACTCCAGGCATTGTAAGAATTTGCTCAAGATAGTAGCAGCTTCGGTTACGATAAAGGTGCTAGAAAGTTTTTGCTAGCAAGTCTATTTTGTTAATCCAACCATTATTACAGGTTTTTGCTTTTTTGATTTTGAGACAGAACTCAAGTAAAAAACGGATACAGTTTTGGCGATTTAAATGAAGTTTAGTACAGTTTATGTACTGAACAAAACTTTTTCATAGAGGTAACACTGAGCCCAATCAGAACATTATTACAGATTTTTGCGTTTTTGATTTTGGTACAGCTTGAATTTAAGTAAAAAAAGGATAAAGTTTTGTTTTAGCAACTAAGAAATAATTGAGCGATTTAAATGAAGTTTAGTACAGTTTATGTACTCAACCAAACTTAGAGGTAACATTGAGTAAAATCAGAATATTATTACAGATATTTGCTTTTTTGATTTTGGTACAGCTCTTAAAAGTAAAAAACGGATACAATTTTGTGCTAAGAACTAATTGAGTGATTTAAATGGAGTTTAGTACAGTTTATTTACTCAAAAAAACTTTTCTTCAAGGTATCATTAAGCTCAATCTGACAACTAGTACAGATTTTTGTATTTTTGATTTTGAGACAGCTCGAATGTAAGTATAAAACGGATAAATTTTTTTTTTTAGCATCAAGAAATAATTGAGCAATTTAAGTTAAGTTTAGTACAGTTTATGTACTCAGCCAAACCTTATTCTCAGAGATATCATTGAGCCCAATCGGACTATGATTACAGATTTTTCTCTCTACAAAATCATCTCTACTATTTGATACATTTAAATATTAGTAATGCTATTTCCAGTTAACAGATTAGATGGTATGTAGATGTTATCTAATTTAGTAATTTCTTTTAACAGAAGTACCAACCTTAAAACATGTCAATTTTACAGAGAAAGTTGTGTTCTCTAGGCATGTATCCTGATAAACAGGGACTGATGTTTTCAATGCTACATTGAATTTTTATTATCTGTTCCTTATTTAGGTAAGGATTGTTTATTTTATTGCATGTTTATTTTTTTTAATCTCCTTTAAGCACTACTCCCAAATTTAATGGTACCTCTAATGTTAACAATAACCGTTTTTGAACGAAAATGTTGTTTGTTTTCCACAACTAATTTCCATACCTTTCTTAACTACCTATCATCGTCACAACCCCAATTAGATATTGTCTCAATATTAATTTAAGCTCGTTATGTTAAATCCAAAATCGTTTCATTGTTTTGAGCTTAAATGACTTTTCAAACTTTTATAGATCTGAAAATATTTTGAATAAAACTTTTTCGATTGATTCTTTATTATCGATTTGAAAACATTTATTATAATAATAAAAAACATTTTTAAATTGACAGTCTGCTTTCTTTCGGAATCATTCCCAGTAAGACTACAGTTTTCAGCATGACTGTAGGAAAACAGAATGTAAGAAAAGAAATGTTGAAGGAATATTAATCCTCTTGCAATATGGTGAAAATAGACCAACATAAACTTGTTCAATTTCCTAGACTGCAAAATTAATTCCATTTCCAGGGTTTTTCAAAAAAAAAACCAAATAAAAAACTTTTTTCAAGAAAATCAATTTACGTAAACTTTAACTTTTAGAACACAACAAATTTACAGTGTTTTTTTTAATGTACCACAAAGTTTCAAGCAGGATGATCGTATTCTAATGTAAAAATCAAAATTCTTCAAAATACTAACAACTAACTTACAAAAAAGTATTTATAGAATAAAATAAATAAATAAAATGGTTTAGATACGATTTTCAAGATGCTAAATAAATTAAATTTACATAAGTTTTACGTGTACTGCCTACTGATGGCAGTGGGTGATGAGAAATTAAGTTTTTCCCATTTGATACTGATATACACTATGGTTTGGGTGTTTGAGGCCGGTAATTTTTTATAGTGTGCCTTTATACTATTACTCTTTGATCTGATCAATATAGAATTTTCAACGAACTTTTAACGAAAGATTAAAAGTGTTGATTCTCCCACAGAGTTTGTTCTCCCGAAGAGTCCCTCAAATTTAGTTTTTCCGTTATTATTCTGATTTTTAGTCGGCATTTATAATATTATCGTTGGTCTAATCGACTCAAAATATTTTTTAACGAAAAATCTAAAGTCGTTATTCTCCCTTATACAGATAAAGCGCGAGAGTTCAACTATGCCTTCGTTATAACCGGAGCCTTTAATGCAAAAGCGCTGGAGTGGGAAACGAGTTCCACAGATACCAAGGACAGTATATTCAGGACATGGCAACCAGAATAGATCTTTTGGTGTTGAATGAGGCTGGTGTATCGACATTTAGAAGACCTGGCTACACTGGTACTATTCCCGATATCATCGTTGATTACACTGGTAGCGATCATTACAATACATCACCTACACAGTCTAGAAGGGATTGTAACGCTCTGGCAGTGGCATTGGTCGAGTGAAAGGTTGAAACACGACTAAACTATGTGTAAAAAATCTCACAGCAACAATCAATGTAGGAAAACAAACAGTAATGAGAATAACCGAAGCTCCTGAATTTAGTGCCACAATAAGGCTATTATAAAACACGGTTTTGTTGCATCGAAGCTTAAAAGAAGGGGCCTAGAGGGTAGAAAGTTCAGTGCCTATTGGTGGTCTGTTAAAATAGCAAACCTCAAAAAGCGCTGCTTGCACCTGAAAAAACGATAAATGGCGTGCATGGCTGAAATTCTGCACGAAGAGTACAAACTAGGAATAAACAGAAGCAAGGGTATCAAATCGGAGAACTTGAAACGGGACCTTGAAACCGAACCCTGGGGCCTAGGCTATAAAATTGTAATGTGCAAACTGAGAACACCCAGCCCCTTAATGCAGCCAAGTCAACCTTCATGGGGATTTTTGAAAATGTTTGCACGCGATTGGTAAATTGGAAGATCCTTCGTGTATTTATAGAGATGCAGCAAATGATGATGCAGAACACACATTTTTAAAATGTGAAAGGTGGAAAAAATACCAAAAAAAAAAAGATCGAAGACTTGACACCCGATAATATTGTGAACGTCATTCTTGTATGGAACCCAAACTGATTATAGTGGCACAGTACGTAGACAACAATTCTTCTACTAAAGGAACAAACAATGGACAGCCGTCACAGAACATGAAAGATGAATATTTAAGAAGAACTAATACGGTCATATACGAGACACCATTCCGAAGTAATACCCAAAATAGTTGCACGATGAATCCCTGTCTAACAAACATGAGGTTTTTAGTGAGTGCGATTCTCACATTTGGTGCATAAGGTGCTCTATTAAGTAGTACATTTGGTGCTCTATTAAGTGGTCGCTTTCAAAATTCGGCAATCACGTTTTTGACGAAGTATCCAGCAATTTTAATAAAGGAACATGAACTGACTGTCAAAATCGTGAGCTTTCTACATTTAATAAATCTACATATAAATCCGTCAAACCTGCTATTCATTTTTAGGCCCAAATTTTGGATCATCGTTGCAAAACATGTAATCAACAGAATTTCAAACAGCCATTTTGAAAAACCATGAGAGATCTATCTTTGACGATTGTATCTTTAAAACGGCCATTAATGAATGTCGGAGTACACTACGCAAGCCAATGCCCTTAATTTCTAAAAGGAGTAAGATTCTCTTATTGTTGGTCACTTATCCACGATTGCGTAAATTTATAGCAGCATAAAAGCAATTTACCGGTATATGAGAGTTCTATCATATACCATGTGTAGTGGTAACAATGGCATAAGTTTCCACCTTCAGTTCTACATTTAGGTTGTTTTTGGGAGGCTGAAGTCAATTCAGCGAGGGCTTATCATTGGGGAGTTCTAGGCGAATTAGCACCAAAGTTCAAAGAACTTCAGATAATATTTATTCAAATTAAAGCAATATGCAATGCAATGCCACTAACACTTATTAATAATAACCCAGATGCTTTAACATACTGCATTCTTTCAGTTCTCTGATATAAACACAAGGAAGACATCACATTGAAACTTACTGATATAGATGGGGATTCCTCCAAAATGTTGAAAGGTGATTTTTGTAAAATATAGCATACAGAATACCTAACAATGCTACAAAAAAGATCCAAACGCCAGCATCAACAATTTAACTTTAAAATCAGGTGATCTCGTTTTAATTAAAAAAATTTAATTTTACATAAACTTTAAATTTTATCCAGTCAAATTTTAAGTACTTACAAAGCTACTTTGCAAGATTGCTAGAGTCTAGAATATTAATCCTTTTAAATTATAACGAATTGTTTTTAAATGTTATAAGTGACCCAACGAATGTAACATAACATAATTTTCAACTGTATTGTATTTCTTGCATATGGTGAGTAACGAACTTGGGTACGCGGTGCGGTAAGTATCTTAACCGTTGCTAAACAAATGATTTATTTACCTCCACATTTGATTTTGATTTTAACTTTTGCAGTGAAAGCATTATGCAAAAAAAAAGGCGGTGATCGTTTAGTACAACTATTTACCTAACCACCATTTGGTTCCCATTGGGTACTTGCTAAATTCATGCTTTCAAATGAATAGTCAAATTTTGGGTTTTTTTTTATCATACCAAGCATATAAACGAAATTTAAAAGCAATCCAAAAGCAATCCAAAATCTTAATTAAATTTTTAAAAACTGTATCTTTAAAAATTTTATAATTAACGGTTTTAATATTTACTCAAATAAATATTGCCATTAAAGCTGCTTTCATTAACATAAATTGTAAAAAAAAGCTTGAAAATTAAGTTACAAAATCAAAATTCAATGATGACGTTTCATAAAAACTTAAATTTAGCTTTACAATTTAATGATATTGCAATTTTTAATCATAGTAAAAAAAATATTTAACCGAAGCTTTAACAGTTAAAGTTGATAGCTTTAATCTTGCAAATAAAATCAATATTATACAAAAACACCATTTTTTAAAATTTTTCAATATTTTTTGCTTATAAGGCTGAAAATAGCAAATTCACAAATTAAAAATAAAAAGTTAAAAGCTTAAATATTTAAAAATAAATGTTACATTTCTTGCTAAGGTTTAGAGTTTTGCAAATTTACAGATAATTTTTAATTTTTGTGGTTCAATTACACGTGATATTTATGAACATTACAAATTATTATTAAAATAAAGTAAGGAAGCTCCTAAATCATAACAACTTAAAAAATCTCCATGAAAGCTTTTAAAAATCAAAATTTCTTGAAGATGATCGTTTATTGGTAGTTTCACAAAATATTGAAACGTATATGTTATATTGACACTTTAATGAGCTTTTAATATATGTTGTAATATATTTAAATAAACTTTAAAATGAATGCTTTTAGATTTTCTACAAAAAAAATTATTTTTTAAGCTTATCTGATTTACTTGGGGTTTTAAATATTTTTTTTATGTCTTGTTATAAAAGAAATTAGAAAATAAAAGTCCTTATTCTGAAATGAATTATTAAGCTTTGGTTATACTTAGAAAAAAATTATTATCATGAAAAGAGTAAAGCTTAATTTTTATGATTTTAAAATTGAAAAGTTTAAACAAGGTTAAGTGGAACTTTTACGCACCTTATTTAAAATCTATCAAATTTGCAATTTCCAGATAAATTAACTTAAGTTTTTATTTAAAAATCGTAAAAGCTTTATGTAACTGAAAAGTATTTTGAATTTTAGCTTCAAACTTTGTGCATTACCAAATTAAAAGTTTCTAAATCATTATTATCATAACATTCTTGATTATTTTATATTATGTTTAACACACATTGGATACTCTTTAATTATAAAAGCTTCTTAAAATTGCATACGCTTTTTGTTTTGTTGTTGATATATCCAATGAACATTTTAAGGTATATAATAGCATTTTTTTATTGTTCATACAATAAAGATTAAACTTATAGTCATTTGACTTATAATAAAAGCCTTTATCCAAAAGCTTTTATTATAATTCAATGAATATGAGAAAGCACTTGTCTTTAAAGTCAAAATAAACAAAAGCTTTCTAAATGTTAAAACAGAGGATTATTTTTCCCGAGTGTGCAAGTCAATTTAAATTACAAGCGTATGGCCAAGCTTTTTATTTATAGATTTTATTTAAAATGAATGCTCCACAAACTTTAAAATATTGTTCCACTTCTAAAATGTAAAATTTTTTGGATTAATTTAAATTGAGCTTTGGTAAGATAATTGTGTACCAAAATGATAAGAAATTTTTTTAATAAAATTTATATTCTCAAAAAATAAAAAATAAAAAAAATATATATATAAATATTTAAAGCAACTCTTTAAATTAATTGAAAGCTTTTATTGTTTTTAAGAAACAACACATTTAATAATCTAACTTTTCGTATATAAACTTTTCTAAATACTGAAAATCTCAGGAATACTATTTATTTTATACTATTAAATAACCCAGCTTATAGAGAGCTTTTGTTAAACTATTTCTAATATTTGATAAAGCTTCTTTAAAGCTCTTTATAAGTTAGAATGTTTTTTCGGTATCAAAGCGCGGATATTATTGAAATATTTTAAAAATGAAATTTTAGTTTATTAGTAAAAGCTTATCTGCTTTTTCAATCAATTTTTGTTTTAAAAAAGCTTTAATATGTTATGAGGAACAATATCAAAAAAATAGTTCAATGATATTAATCCATGAGTATTTGTATAGCCTATACCAAATAAGTAAGCTTTCATTTTTGAATTGTAAAAAACAAAATAAATAATTAAACTTGAAGTTTGAATAAGCTTATTTCGTTTAAATAATCAACAATCATCAAAACTTTCACTAAGAATTTTATTTTATTTTTAAATTATGTAAAGTGAAGCTTTTAATTTTAAATTTTGGTAAAGTGTATTTTATGTTGATCATTTAATAATGGCCCTGATTAAAAAAAGCTTAAATTAAATTAAGCTTTATAAGCTTTCAATCATATGTAATTAAGTTGTCCAGTTTTTGAGTGGTATAAAATAATTAAACCTTAAACTTATTTGCAGATTAGTTATGAAAGCTTTATTACGAAAACTACTTTAAAAGTATTTACATTTTTTTTAAATGAATCAAATATTTTTTACAAGGTGTCTTGTCCCAAAAAAATTGGTTTTATTATTTAGTTTTTAGTAAAAATAATTCAAAAGCTTATTAAACTACAAACTTTTTATTTCTGAGCTTTTCGTCAAAGATCTTCGTAAAAATCTTAAATTAAAAAAAAAATATAGGAAAGTCTTCTTTAACTTTTAAAGTTAAACTCATAAAATTTTATCTATGCAAATTACAAAAAACGTATAGTTTTTTTATCATCTAGTTCCTTTATGAAGATTGAACATTTGATTTAAAGTGCTTTTTGAAAAGCTCCTTTGACATTGGTATAAGTATAAAAATAAAAAAGTGATATTTTTTAACAAACAAGCAATGACAAATAATTATACCTCTTAAAACAGATTTAACTGTGGTTATAATAAAAGCTCGTCATATTTTTAATAAAAATAAATTATTTTGAGCTTTTGGTAACTATGGCCAGTACAAAATATACTTTATCAACATTATCTTAACTTATTTAACTAATATTTAAATAATTAGTTAGAAAGTTTTTTAAATAATTTATTTAAACTAAAGAAATAATTGTGATAGTAAAAAGTGAGAAAAGCTTTCTTGTTTAAATTTGAAAGCTTAAAAAACTTTTAAAAAGTTAAATTTTATAAAATATTAGATCACTAAATGAAGTTAACCTACACATTTTAAATATTGGTTTATTTTCTTAAAGAGCTTTTAAGTAAATAATGGACAGTTTTTTTTAGAATGAACTACATCAAAAAGCATTTTAATTTTTTTTTTTTTAGTTTTAAAACTATAAACTAAAAATTAATCGAGGATAATATCGAAACATATTTTACAAATGGTTTAATATATTTAAACTTTTATGATGTTTTAAAGTTTCTTAGTTTTATTTTAAAATGTCTAAATAAATTTAAGTAAATCCAAACTGCAATAGTTAAATCTTCAAAAAGTAAAATTCTAATTTCAAATTATCATCAATTTTTTTGCTATTTTGTATTTTATACAGATAACACCAAAAAAGCTTTGATTTGTTTGTAATTTTTTTTAAATATCAAAAAGCTTTTAAATCAAGTTTTTGGATATTAATTTAATTTATAATTTAATTAATAGTAAAATGTCGTTCATTAATTGGGCTAATCTTTAAAATGTATAGGTTAACATTTTTAAGTGATCTGTTTGATAATATCTAAATGAGCTTTTTAATCTGCAATGTTTCCAAATAAAATTTAAAAGGATATATTTTATTTTGTCAAAATATTGAAGCTATTTAAAAGCATTTGCAAGTTGTGTTAAACTTTCCAACCATTTTAAAATTAAATTTTTCGTTACTTCCAATTCCAATTTTATTAGTTTGTTATTGAGCGTTCCTAGGAAATACTATACATCGACATAAATCGATAGCACTTCGATCGATTCCTATATTTTTGTGACATATTATTTTATAACTTTCTTTTTCTTTGTCAAACTAGAATTCACGGATGAGTTAAATTCAAAATAAACAAAAAAAAAAAATCTTCTATATATTTTCATAGATTCTGTTCATAGTTCAGTTCAATGTTTCAATTCAAAAATTATTGACTGAAGCATAAAATAATTCATCAATGGTATCTCTTTACATATTTTATGATATATACATATTGCATATATATACATAATATATGTATATATAAACGAATCGTTTTTATGTATACATAAAAGCATAAAAGCCGTTTGGTTATATGCTCTTGTTTGTCTTTTCTTGGGTGTTTGCTTGTGTGTTCTACATCGATGTCGTTTTCTCCAGTTCACCATCAGTCTTATAAATTTTGTCCTCCTGTTGTTTGTTTGAGAAAATATTGTAGATAAACAAATAAAATTTTATCATACCGATGAAATATTAAAGTGTCTCGAAACCGATATAACACACGCGCAGAACGTGATATTGCATATAATTTTTTTTCGTCATTTTTTCCATTTTCTTGTTGTTTGTTGCTGGTGCGGATATTGTTGGTAGTCTTTGTGCAAAAAAATTTTTGTTTTCGGGTTTCATGTTTTGTATTTTGTTTAGTAGATTTTTGTATGTACATATATAGGAATGGTAATACATTTTTACTTTTATTTTATTCATAAAAATTAAAAATTGATTTTATTAGAAAATCGATTTGTAATTTGAATAATTTGCAAGTTTTCTTTCCCTTTATCTCCCGAAGAATGTACATAACTAAATTTTAAAGATTTAGATACTCAAACAACATATTGAAATTTTTATTATATATATATATATATATATATATATATATATATATATATATATATATATATATATATATATATATATATATATATATAAATTAATACGTTTGTCTGTTCCGAATGGGCGTCTCGGCTGCTCAACGGATCGTCATAAAATTTTTACCATAAACACAATCTTCACCATGAACAAACCTTACGATATTTTGAAGGGGCTGAATCTCGTGGTCTAGAGGCCCCGATACAATTTTTTTATAAATTTTTTTTCATTTTCTCATGGACATGGTTTTAGGAAAGCGGTTAAATAAAATCAATGACATGCTCGAATCCAAAGGATTCGTCGTCTGAATCAAGAGGACTTTTCATATAAGTTTCTACAACATTCATCCCATCTGATTCAAATTTTGCATGGGGAAATTGAAAAATATTAACAATGGGAGGCTTGCTTTCGCCATGACAATTAATAAAGCCTAGGGGCAATCATTAAAAATAGCTGGTGTGAATTTGAAAAATCCATGCTTTTCGCATTTTGCTTACTCGAGACTGAGAATGTCAAAAAAAAAATTTCATTTTCATATACGGAACACCAACAGGGCACCACAAAACAGGAGATCACAAAACAGTACTTAGAACACTAAAGAACGAGATTTATATTGAAATATTATCTGCAAGTTACTGCTAAGTGAAAGAAAATTTCATACTAATGATTCATTATTATGCAATGTACTGTTTTGTCAAATCCAGTTTTACTCGATCCTGCTCCGTATCATGTACTTTATTGTACTATGCACGTTTTTGTACTGATGTACTGATTTAATCACTTAAAATTGTAGTCGCTTAAATTCAAAAGACAAACCTTTGGGATTCATATAGGGATGCGTAGAATTAACACATTTTTTCCTATACTTTTGCCGGTAACAATCGTTGCTTTAATAACATTTGGCATTAGTTCCTTCACAAAAAACTGTGTTCCATTGCGCAGTTTTGGTGGGTCCAAATTACGGAGCAGTATTATTGGTGAACCTTCTTTTAAAAATAGTATATGTGGTGAAATTCCAGACGTCTCCAAAAAATTAAGAAACTCTATTATTGGACCGGAAGTTGCGATTGAATTTCAATTTTTAATTTATTAAAGCCGTCATACTTGGGAGCTAAGTTTGACTTAGAAAAACATTCATTACCACCTCGTGAATTGATAGCTGGATTTGTCAAAAATCAGGTCAGAACTATAATTCACATGTTATGTAGTCAATTGGAAATTTCTCGTTACCCATAACCAAAAACTGCATGGCAAATGTTTTCACTGTAACATCGTGATGTAAATTCACAAGCATGTTTGTAGATTTTTGTTACATGTTTCCAAATATTCCACATATTTTCAAAGAGCTCATCAGGGAGTGTTGAATGTAGAATGACCGGCAAAGTTTGACGAAAATCACCAAGAGCAATCATTGATAATAGGTAGTGTGAATTTGGAAATATCATTGATATGTGCCTTTCATTGAAGTAATGGAAAGTTACTGAATTCAGCTACTGATGATCTTCTTTCATATATGATTCAACTACAACGAAGTTTCTTATTTGGAACTCAAATGTTATGATATTTACTGATATTTCTAACAAAGAGCGCTCACACTTTCTGTGTTCAAATCATTAACCGAGCTATGCATTTAATGTATCATGGTGATAGTTTTGCAGGTTTGAAGACGTGTTACTGTTAAGGTATCACCTCAACCAGACCGCACTATTAAGAAATTTATTGACTTTTTAATCTTTTCCACAAATTTGTGGGCTTACCTTTGATGCCGATAGCTTTTGATTAATTTTCTGAATTAGGAGCACTAATTATGGAGCACTGATGTAGCGTAAAATCTCTCGGTATTGATGTCCGCAAGATCAGAAAAATTATGCATTATATACTCATTCAAAACTCTAGGTTATTTTTGTGCCTAAGCCTCCTATTAGCCAATGGAATATACAAATTGGGTAAAACACGAGGCGAAGGATAACTCTGCACGAACTATATGGATCAGATTTAACGTAAAAAAGCACTGGACAAAATAGCAGCTAGTCAATGGTCTTGATAATTTAACCGCGCCAATTTGGAAGTAGATGGAGTTAAGTAGAAATTGCGATTGAAAGTGCAACCATCGAAAGCAATTAGTTACAGTGGTAGTCATTAAAACTAGAGAATGGATTGCTCATGGAACTTTGGGGATTGGCTAAAATAGCAAATCCTACTACCAGCAAATCGAGTCAAATAGGTCCTCCAGAAGATACATACTGGTAAATATGAGCCACATTTGGGCATCAATAAAACATTGGACAAAAGAGTACGTCAGTCAGCACTTTTGGATCGAAGGATTGTCAAAGAGTAGTGTAGGAAGTGTGAGGTTTAGGCAGCCTGCAAATGACATAAACAAAAACAAGAGGAAACTAAAATAACCAACCAAACATTGGGATGCCTCTTTAGCAAAAGCAATCAATGTTGATGGCAGCTCAATTGCAAGACAGTGTCATAGTCAAAAATTTAAACAGCCCAAATACCTCACTAATTTGGGTATAGTTCATAAAACGGCAGATGGTTAATGACAAATTCCCCATTCCGCAAATAAACGAAATTCTAGATAATCTAGGGAAGTCAGACTATTTCACTACATTAGATTTAAAATCTGGATTTCAACAGATACCCATGGATGCGAAATCTCAAGAAGTATATAGGAAAAAATCTGAACACTCATATGAATAATTTAAAAACTGTCTTAAAACGATTACATCACTTCAATTTATAAATTCATTTTTCAGGTATGGATGTCGTCATTTCAAAAGATATCTTCCCAAATTTTAAAAGATTTATATTTTTGTAAAAATCTTTCAGAATAGAAGACAAAACTGATATTGTCAAAAACTATCATAATGATAAACAGTCCGCAACTTTTGCAAATTGAGAAAAAAAATATTATATATATATATATATATATATATATATATATATATATATATATATATATATATATATTTATATATATATATATATATATATATATATATATATATATATATATATATATATATATATATATATATATATATATATATATATATATATATATATATATATATATATATATATATATATATATATATATATATATATATATATATATTTATATATATATATATATATATATATATATATATATATATATATATATATATAAATATATATACATATATATATATATATATATATATATATATATATATATATATATATATATATATATATATATATATATATATATATATATACATATACGGCTTTTTCCCGATAACTGAGTGAATTGTGTTGTTATATCGGTTGATTGCAATGTTGACCAGTTCCTTTATCGTTAAATCTTTGTATTCGATTAGGAGACATTTCACTATTTCAAATATGGTTGAATGGACTCATTCAATTGTGCCTTTTACTTCACTTTTGTTTGTTGGCGTTAGGTACATATTTATACCGAGAGTTTTTATGTAGTTTGTTATGATGGTACTTATAAAACTGGGTTCGTTACCCATCATTAACATTGTTAGTTAGTGCCCTAAAGTAATGTAATACTTGTATTATCTTGTCCCGCAAGACAATTTTAGAAAATTTATCAACACAGGTGATAAATTTTTCGTTTTTAATTTTCATAATATCGATGTGTGTTATTTCCGATGGGTACGTCGGTATTGGTGTTTCCTGTAGTTTAGGCTTATTAGGGTGCCGATTATATTTATACTCGTTGCAATTGTCGCACTCTTTTCTGTATTTTTTATTAGGCTTGCCATCTGAGGAAAGTAGTATTTTTCCAGAATTTTCTTTCCAATTGCGATGAGCTCTTCTGCGCTCCTCATCGATAATTCTGAATTTATTTTTCTCATTTATGGCTTCTACTACTCTTCGTGTAAATGTTATCCTGTAGTTAGAGAAATTTTGTTGGTAGACTCCCTGAAGCATTTGCATATATTTCTCTGGGATTTTTATGCATTTTAGCAGTGTCAGGTGTAATTTTTTTTTAAATTGTTTCTTAATACTTCTTTATTTATGTCGGGTAACTCAATGTAAATTCGATGGTAGTTATGGTGAGGTTCTTCATAGATGTACATATCATCACCTCTCGTGAATATTTTTTGGGTCTTGAACATGATTTTTGGTGATTCGCAATGTTAAATAAGGTTAGTTGATGATAATAGGGTGTTGATTTCCCATTTTAACGTTGATAAATCATCCGCAACTTTATTAGTAACGCCTGGTCTATAAACAAGTTAATAATTATATTCTTCAATGCGAGCTTTCTATCCATTCAGTTTGTTGTTATTATTCCGGTTACTCAAGGCAAATGTTAAGGGTAGATATGGTCGGTGGCTGTTTTAATCTACTTTGCTCCGTAAAAATTGTTTTGGAGGCTATCCAATGCCCTTACGATTGCTTATATTTCATTCTCATTAATAGCGTAATTTTGTTCCGTTGTATTTAACTCCCTTAATACGTACATGCTCCTATGGTAAAATTTGAGCTCCTATGGTAAAATTTGAAGCATCCATCGTTAATATGAATGGTCTGTTGAAATCTGGGAATATGAGTAAATCCGAAGAGGACAATAATTCTTTCAGCTATTCGAAAGCTTTTAATTCTATGCTTTCCACAGATCGATTTGGATTTTTTTTAACTACTGGTCCTTATTTGGGCATTTCCTCCTCTTGTGTGATTTGTGAGAGGCTTTGAAATTTTTGCGAAATCTTTGATGAACCGTCGGTAGTATGAGGTTAATCCGAGGAATCCTTTCAAATCCTTGAGGTTCTCTGGAGGTTTGATTCTTCTAATTGCTGATACCTTCTTTGGGTCTACCTTTATGCCTGAATTGGTTATGACATATACCAGAAACCCTGTCTCTTCTTTATGAAATTCGGTTTTATCTAAGTTGACTCGGAGATTGGCCTCTCGTAATTTACTGAATATTTTCTTGACATTGTCCAGATGTTCTTCTGTTATTTTTTCTCCAAAGATCCGTCAAGGTAAACGTAACCGATCTGTCCAATAAATTCTTTGAGTGCATTGGAACGGTGCTTTCTCTCATTTTTATGTTACTGAAGCCAGGTGTTAAATCAATTGTAGTATAGTATTTAGAGTTTCCTAGGTTGGCGATTGTGTTTGTTATATCCGGTATCGGGTACGTATCTGAAATAGTTAAAGCATTTAGCCTTTTGAAGTCAATCACCATGAAGCATTATTTTATTCGTGACGCATCTAGTTTTTTCTCCACGATCCATATTGGTGAGTTGTAAGGGCTCTTCGAAGGTCTAATGATCCCTTCTTTTAGAAGTTTCGATATTTGTTTGTTTACTTCGTTCCTCATATTTATTGGATATGGGTAAATTTTAATGTAAACAGGTTCCTCCGTTGCTGTTTAAATTTTCGCTCTCACATTTGTGTTAATAATTTAGTCATCGTTTATTGATCCGAAAAGTGGTAAAAATTCGTTAATTATGGTTTTTAAATTTAGCTTTTCCTTATCCAAAGGTTGTCTCGTATTTTAAAGTTATTGACTTGAGTTGAAATCTTATCTTTCGATGGGATGTCGATGCATGGAGAGATGGTTAAAATATGTTGTCTCCTGTCTATCATTGCCTTTACTTTTTTTAAGGTATCATCCCAATTATACCGTCAAATTAGGTTAGGTTATATTATTTCCATATTTTTTAAATATAGGTGCGGTTATTTTGTCGGTTTCGTTTGTCTGCATAGTGGTGTGACAGGCAAATTTTTTGATCGACTGGTTATAATTTTTTTATTGTGATTAAAATTATTATGATCGACTATTAATAATAATTTTTTGTTATTATGATCGACTGGGAATAATAATTAATTTTACAGTGACAAATTTTCGGATAGCTTAAATTTGTTTCGGCGCCAGTTAAGTTTATACTTGTAGTTTAAACTAAAAGATTATTTTTTAGGACTATGCCCGCTTTATCTGATTACCAACTTAAATCTAAAAATTTCTAATTTCTAATTTCTTATTTTTCTTTATATACATAAAAATATGCAAGTGTATTTTGTGCATTGACAAATTTGTTGATGAGACTTTTATTTATGTTATAAAAAATATATAAGATGTATCATGTTAATACACAAGCATTTAATCGTCTTTAATAGACCTTACTGGAATCTTTGATAGTAGTATTCCATGTTTTGATGATTTGATTTCCCATAGAATGCGGGTGGCATAACTTGATGATATGGCTCTATCTTGTATTTAACTTATATATATATATATATATATATATATATATATATATATATATATATATATATATATCAAGGTCTTTAATTTGTTTTGTACTAATATTTATTTATGAAACTGAAGAAATATTTACTTCGTGCATATAATTTTCCATTTATAGTTATATTATATTAGTTGTATCAAATTAAATATCTCACCCGACACTACACATATTTTACCGTCATATAAGCAAATTTGTTTAGTATGCAAAGGTGGTAAAAACTCACTTATCATTTTCGACTAAAAGGAACTTTCCGTCACGACAAATTTAAAATCAATTCCGAATAAAGCATAAAATCAATTTTATTTTAGTATCAATTGAATTTAATCGCGCTTTAAATCGTTTATTATTTTATTTTATGGAAATTATTTTCCGCGCACATTTACTGTATGTGTACCTACTTACATACGTAATATACGGTGGTAAGCCAACGAAGTAGAAGAAAGTGTTTTTTTTTTGTTTTGTATATACAGGAAACTATAAAAAAAAGTTTTGGTTTAAAACATTTTGGCATATTCACGACAATATAAGCTAACACCTATCTACCTGGAATGTGTGTATATGTACGTTTATAAAAAACTAAATAATTTACAAATAGTTATAACTTAATGCTAACAACCTGCAATGTCTATACCGATTCTGAAATAACATAAAGCTTGCACACATATTCGTACAAATCAATTTATGTGCATGTGTATTGATGGGGTGAATGGAGTATACTACAAACGACTTGAAACCTGGAAAGAAAAACTACGCGAAAAATAAAATCGAATTTATTATTCGTTAAAACGTTTCCCCTCCCGTGGTTTCATATTGTTTTCGGGTAGAAGCACACAACACCGCGCACCACCTATATAAAGCAACAACACTATAGACGAATGCTTTTTTGTTGTTGTTCGTTTTCCTTTCTGTTTCGTGGGTGTTTATTTTATGTATACGATATGATTAATGCTTTTTCATAGCTTAAAGCTTATTATTTAAAGCAATTTGTTTGTCTCTAAAATTGAATCGTTTTCTATTCTATATATATACATACGCAAATATATACAGTAAACGAGTATGTATTTATTTGTGAATGGAAAATGTTCGTGGTAATTGTGTCATGCGATGATAATGATTATATAACATCCTGGCGTACAATGTACAATGGATGGAAAATATAGGAACGGAGATTATATTATGTTCGGAGTGATGGACCATCGGTATTGTGATTTTTATATGTATATAGTACAAAAAAGTTGAACCGAACAAAAAATGATTTTTTTTTTGTATTACAACAGGATAATAATGTATGTATATTGACTTGACATTTTAATTATCTGCATGATTCAATTAAGCGACAGAATCGTTAACTTCTCCGTGTCTGTGCGTGTAAGATATTTTTAATATTGAGTCATTATGTTGCTTTACAATGGGCTTACACCTTGTCTAGTTGTTATGCTCCAAAATGATTTAAGAAATTGTATGACTATTTTATGGCAGTATTAATACTGACGCCAAGAGCTTCTGATTAGTATATCATTCACCGTAATGGGACCACTATTTCGTATTTTATTGACTTTCCATTCATTTTTGCAAATTTGTGGACTTACTCCTTGTCTGATTTTGATGCTCCAACAGTTTAGGTTTGAGTAACTGCTACCAAAGACGGTCCATTGTGATACCACCAGGATCTTAATCCACTAATACCCTTATAATAAAAGAATAAGTCCAAGAATTAACAGCTTGAACTGAATAATTATGGCACCCTGCGTTTACATGCCCATACTTGTTTTATAATTTCAACCAACTGCCATATTATATAAAATTATGATCTACAGAAAAACCCACGCACATTTCTAAATATAAAACACCATCAATCATAAAAATAAGCAATTATCACTATAATGAATACATCCACACGTCCCTCCATACCACAAAATAATAAATAAAATATAAACTAAAACAATTAAAATATTTGGCCACCTCATAATACTAATCATAATCGTTTAACATTACATAAACTCTCGCATGTGTGTTTATATTATATGTTTATGACATTTTCATCCACCCAATTATACCAAATAATTTACACCCAATTCCAAAACCATTGCGGCGCATATTAAACCCAAACGCAAAAATAAAAATCAAGATAAATTTGATACAGGTACATCGACGATGTGTTAAAAAAAATGTATTATGAATTTAATATCGACCACCCATCCAAAATACACGTACACAATGTACCGCTGATGGTGGTGGATCCACTTAAACCGAAATGAATGATAGTAAACACTGTTCAAGGCCATTGCTGGTTCGTTGCTCGTTTAAAGAATCCACCGCATAAGATTGGTGGCAATATTATATGTCTTAGGAAATGACGTCAGACAGACATCACACGTAGTTTCGTGGGAATTAGTTGTAGGTATTGTTGAATTTTGCATCAAAACTTCCTCGTTATGGTCCCATGTTTAGAAAAAAAGTTTGGTCACAAATAAGTGAAACAAACAAATTAATTTTGTCACCAAAAAATTTGGTCAAGAAGTAGTTTACATCAGCATCGATACAATAGTTTCTAAAAATCTAAACGAAGAACTTTCTAATGATGCCATTTGATGCCTTCTTGCTCTAACGTGGAGTAGATGGTATTTTGAACTTCGTGTGGTTTTAAAAATGCATTAAAGACTTCGAATTCTCTTCTAATACCAATAAAATTCGTGGACTTATCTCAAACTATTTTGGAGCATTTCCCATTTTGGAGCAAAATTCTTCCATCTTGTAGCAGATGATGCTATCCAAGACAAACTAATTTTGGAATCTGACCAATGGTACTGTCGATCAAACTTAATATGCATTGCCGAGTATACCTTAGCTTGAAGTTCCAACAAGTTTGCAGCACACAATTCAAGTCTGGGTATAGTCACCTTCTTTAGCGAAGCCACGCAGGATTTTGCACAGAGCATATTGTTGTAATATCATTGTTGATATGACTTCGAATATTAAAACAGGCTCCGTAACTCGAGTCATAAAACCCGTGCAGTTCTGGTCTGGCTGATGCCGATGCTTGAATATTCTTGTTGGTATGCAAGGAGTTCAATTGATTAAATTGTTGTTGAAAATGTAACCATTTTGTTTGTATAAGTGGGTTGGCATTGGTTTGTCCCAACCTAAATGAATTTGCCACAATTTTTGTATAATTTTTATTAGCTACTGGACTCTAAAATATGCCAAGAGTTTTTATGGTATCTTCTTGGTCAAATATAACCAATGCTTTTTGTTCCCTGATGTCTTCAGGTATGAATTGTAATAATTCAGATGAATAGGTGCTCCATTTTAAAATGTAAATATTCTGATTCAGTAACGATGTGATCAAAAATCAATCATTGATGACTGTAGTATATCCCATGGGAAATCGCTCATATTCGTGGTTGGATAGTTGTTGCAACGTATATGGCGTTAATACTGTAGCTTGAATATCGTTATTGGACTGTCATGATTACATCTCCAAATGTTTTGCTGGAATCGTTGATCATCTCTATGAACCTATACCTGACGATACAGCTTAGCTACATCATAGGTCATGATAATTGGAAGCTTTCAGAATCTCGATATGATTGATAAAAGGTCTAATAGATGATCATTGGGTGATGTGTTGTTGCTCGTTTTAAACGATCCGTCAAAATCATATGCAATTTGGTGGTTATTTTGGATGGTTTAGTAAAATGTAGCTTGGCTGTTCTTTCAAATTTATATCAGCCGCCACCATGTGATTTAATGTCAGATATTCATGAATAAAGTCAGATACATCCATTTCAATCCCGCATTTATTTCTTAATGGTTCTCCACATGATGAAACCGGTGCACTTACCATTAAAAGAATCATCTAATTCCAATTTATATCTTCCTTTAACGGTAGTTTAACAATAAATCGCCCACTGGAGTCTCATCTAGAATAATCTGGGAAATTATACATTTTGACGTAGGATGTTAAATGTATGGTTTCTGGAACTGCTTTCAATTGCCAAAATGTTTCAATGTTTTGATTTGGTCGGAAGGTGTTGTCAGAATCGGTCATTGTTTTGTATTTAGTAAAATGGTTACTGTTGATAGATGAATCAATGATCTTCCCAGTGATTATCCAATCGCAAACAGTTTTTTTTGTATAATATAGAATATCGTTGGATAGTTCGATTTGCCCAACACATAATAGTTGGAAGAATATCTCCAAATCGAGTAGCATACCAATTTTATCAGTAATGTAAAATGATGAATTAGCTAACTTGATTTAACTGGAATGTTCCAAACACCCATGACAGAAATTAATTCGATAATTATGAGCTTCGCACCACTTGCATCAAATGCGGACACTACTACAGTTGATAATGAAATCTGTGTGGAATTTCGATGAGTTCCGTGAGGTTGATGGCAAGTAACTTGATTATTTTCTATTAAATCTCCATTTATTCGAGCTTGCGAGGGTAAAACATTGCTTTGGTTTGTTGTTAATACTGTAGTATTAGTGTTTCATGGATTTTCGTTGGTCATAATCATTTCAGTTCTGGCTTGATCACTGGTAGTAGCTGCTAACAGTTTTTCTTGATGTAGCAATGTTTCGTGATTATTATTACAACGTTTGAATGTAGCATCTGTGCAATGGTTCTGTTTGTGATATGGACTGGAGCAATTTACACATAGATTTAATGCTCTAATTTTGCAGTGTTTTCTCTAAAATTAAATTATGATTATTACATATTTTGCAAATTCAAGTCACGATAGATTTTTTTTACTTACCATCAATTGCACCTATGCAGTTTGGGATACCCCACATTTTGTGCAAATTGTAGGATATTCATAACCAATCGTTTTGAATTCTGGAAACTTGCACGTCTCTTCGTTAAGTGCTATATGTATATTGCATCAACAGTTCTTTTAAAATTATTGCAATAGTGGATTGATTACTGGTGTCATTCTCAAAGTTTGCCAGTACAACTTAATATTTCCATTTTGGATTTTTTTAAATCATTTTTGCCGAAACCATTCAGATTCTCACAAAAGCAGCCACTTTGACCAATATTTATTTTTTATTTATTGATATTCCTTGATCCCGAAATGTAAACTCTTACGTACAATGTCGTACTGGATACTGGGTATCATTCATCAAGCTTATGTCGAAAACGATTAAATCAGAATCCTTTCTGAGTAAGATATTTCGTTCCTTGAACCATAGAGATTTGAAATTAAATGTTTGATACTATTTTTGTTTTGGAATACAGTCTAGTATGAAGTGACAAAAGATGTTCCATGATGTAAATATGGACAGCTTTATTAATGCAATTACAAACCACTAAATAGTTCTACTATTAACCAACCGTTTTTATAAATCAATTTTCACCATACCTCCTAGAATCACCTGGTTAAAGTACTGAAATACGAAATTTAAAATACATTTATTAAAGCGGTTATAACATCAAGATGGTGGTTGAGTACAAATTATTAATTTATCAGATATTGACAGATGAAACATAAGATACACTTTCCTCCGATCCCTGAATTAAATTACTGGCTAGTTTGGTCGTTGATCAATCTTATGCTCTCATATCTTGGATCACTAAAAACAGCATCTCTTACAATTTAAACCATCGTAAATTTGACTTTGAAACTTATTATGCTAGACCATTTTTGTATGCAAGTGCAGTCCAAATGTGAGGGAAAAAAGTTCAGTCGATCTTAACTTTCTAATGATTGCACAATCCAGGTACTGTTCCTCGGTAATATGGCTGAAGCTTAGTAAAATACCATGACGAAACTGTAAAGTAGTTATGCTACTTCAAATATATTTAATGAATAAAGTGAATATCCACCAACCCCAGGAGCTATCCAAAAAAAATTAAAATGATTTTATTACAGTATTGCGTTTACCTCGATAAAAATTAAACCACATCAAACACATATAACCAGAACCAGCAAAAACAAAGTGTTTAATGATGAATAAACAAACTGATAACGATTTGTTGTTGGTTTCAATTTTTTTTTGGAGTTCCACATATTATATTAAATCGACCAAACGCCACCCACCACACCGTTTCATCACATAATATACTAATATTAATATCGATAGTAAAAGCAATAGTCATGATAATGATAATAGCTTCAGTAATAGTAATAATATTAATAATAATTGACGTACCTACCTACCTCGGTTCTACGTACGTACACACATTTTTTTTTTGTAATGTTTAATTGAAATAAATTAATTGCAATACTATAATAATATACTGTGCGCGGCTCTGTAATATGTGCGCGAGCAGAGCTAATGGAATGGTTGGTAATTAACGTGAGGGCCAGAGATGTTTTTACTTTTTTTTTATGTACACATAATTTTATATAGACTATATTATCAGGCAATAAAAACCATCGATATCAATTATAATAAAGTGCAATTGATTTATCGCAAAAAATATTTATTCAGCACACAAATTCTGAAATATATTTACTTTTTGATTAAAAAAAATTTTTAATCGGAAGCCAATTAATTTATTTTTGTTCTTCGTTTATTTATTTATTAATTGTTATAATATTTAATAGTGTTAATAGTTGAATGTTATTCATTTTAGCTTATTGCTTTTGATTATACAAAAAATATTTGTGTTATCGCAGTCGTTATCAGATTTTAGGTGGCACTACGATAATATGTTAATTGAATTTCAAAGTACTTGGCGCACAGATTTTGAATTTTGACATTGCATTTAATTCGAAGTTTATTTAATTTACCCTTGATAAGGCATAATGATTAATGCCACATTGGTGACCCCAAGACAGCATTTGATTTTAACACAAATTTACTGAGGTGATAAAATTTAAAAGTTTAACATTGATAATTTAAGAAGCATTATCAATACGGATTCTGCTACATTAGTGACCCTAATGTCAAAGTGATTCACTAATGTACAAAGCCAAAGATTTATAACATAAACAATTAATTGTTAATCTCATAAATCACATTGCGAATCATACATTTCAGTTTGAACTGAATATGTCAAGTTTTAAACACCATATTGGTGACCCACTATTTTTTGCACACAAATTAATTTTAAATTGATAGGAGTAATATTATTATGCTTCAAATTTGAACAAACAATGTCAATGCAAAACAGTACATTGGTGACCTTAGTTTTAATGACTAAACAAGAAATTATTGAAAAACTATGAATTCAAAATTGTTGAACTCATCATAATTCAACGTTATCATAATTGGACGAATACAATTAACATTTTAGGAGATTAATACTAAATCATAATAATGGTGACTCCAGTAGTTTATTGAATTTTAAAACACATTTTTCAAGTCCCACATTTGAGTAATTGTTTGACAAATTTACTTTAGTGACTCTGAAACTATCACAAACACTTAATTTGTAAGTCCTTTACCAAGATGTCATATATTTCAAATACATATGTCATGATCATTTGGGATATCAAAATGTAAAATATCACATTGGTGACCCTTTTTCATTTAATATAAAATTTTAAGCAATTGAATGCTCTGAATATTGCACGATGTCTAACATCACATTGGTGACCCTAGTGTTTTTGATAAAGCTCTTTTGGAATTTAATTAGTATAAACTGCACATGACACGTTTGTCAACTAACTTTGGTGACCCTTTTATTATATTGCACCTGTGATATTTAATCCATTTATCGGTTTATTTATTTAAGCTAATTGTATTTGACTGAGATACCGTATTTTCAATTTAATTTAGCTTGAAAAAGTCCCTTATGTAGAAATCACATTGGTGACCCCATATTAAAAAAAATATCTATAAGGAAAATTTGGTTTTGATATAATTAACCACGACTGTTTACAGCACAATTAATCTAACGACTAATGTGCCAGAGATTCACTAAAATTTAAAATCCATAATACAACTACTGCCAATGATTTAAAACTTAAACGTTTAATTTTAAAGTCCACAAATCACATTTCGAATAATAAATTTTAATTTGATCTAAACATATCATGTTTTAAAACATCATATTGGTGACCCCGATATTTCATTGCATACAAATTAGTTTGCAACTAGTACAACGCTGTGACATTTAGTGTAGGATCATGCTTCAAATGTAAATAAAAAATGTCACTATGTAAACAATTACATTGGTGACCCCAGTTTTTGTTACTGAAAATTAAAATATTGAAAAAATTAAATTTCAAATGTTTTACTCGTGTTATTGACAGTTTATAGAGTAAAAGTCATATTCGACTGAATCATCATAATGGTGACCCCAGTAGTTTACTTAATTTTAAACCACATTTTTCCAGTCCTACATTTGAGTAACTGACAAATTTATATTATTGACCCTAAAACTATTACAAACACTTAATTTGTAAGTCCTTTCAAACTAATATGTCATGATATTATCGAACTAATATGTCATTTGGGATATCAATATATCACATTAGTATAATATCACATTGGTGACCCCTTTTTAATTAATATACTGGCATTTTAAGCAATTGATTGTTTTAATTGAGTTTGATTTGGAAAGTAAGTAATGAATATATTAGCTTTGACGGTTGATTAAACTTAACGATTAATTTTATTTAAGCGATTAAAAAAAACAAAGGAAGACTTAAAATCATTATTTGGGGGCGATAAAGATGTAATCCATTTAGCGGTTTATTTATTTAAGTCAATTGTATTTGACTGAGATACCGTATTTTCAGGTTAAATTTCATTTCGCTTTAAAAAGTTCTTTATGTTTAAAATCGCATTGGTGACCCCATATTAAAAAAAATGTCTATAAGGAAAAGATGGTTGTGATATAATTTAAACAAAACTGTTTAACAATCAAATTAACGACTAATGTGCCAGAGATTCACTAAAATTTAAAATCTATAATACAACTACTGTCAAAGATTTATAACATAAACGTTTAATTTTAAAGTACATAAATCATATTTCGAATCATAAATTTTAATTTGAACTAAATATATCAAGTTTTAAAACAACATATTGGTTACCCCGATGTTTCATTGCACATAAATTAGTTTGCAAGTAATATAATAAATTGACCTTTAGAGCATGATCAAGCTTCAAATTTGAATAAACAATGTCACTATGCAAATAATTACATTGGTGGCCCCAGTTTTTGTTACTGAACATTAAAATATTGAAAAAATTATATTTCAAATGTTTTACACGTGTTATTGAAAGTTCATAGAGTAAAATCATATTAGACTGAATCATCATAATGGTGACCCCATTACTTTATTTTATACAGTAATTTTCTAAACACCAAATTTAGACAACTATGCATGTTTCTTTTGGCAAAGTTAAATTGGTGACCCCGAAATGATTTCAATTATTTAATTTTCAAGTCCTTTGCATAGATGTCATATATTCCAATTACATATTTCATGATCATTTGGAATCTCAAAATGTAAAATATCACATTGGTGACCCCTTTTTTTAATTAATATAAAATGTTTAGTAATTGAATCTTTGAGTTGAATTTGATTTGGATTCTTTTTTGATTTGCAATCATGACACAACGTTGAACTGCACATTGGTGACCCTTGTATTTCTTTTGAAATCTAATTGATATAAACTGCACATGGCACAATTATAAAAACAATTTGGTGACCCTACTATTATATTGTACATATAAATTTCTAAATAATGCATATAATGAAAAATTTTGCTTCAGCGATCAATCACTAAATTTAAGCTTCAAATTTAAATAAACTAAAATAAAACTATTCGTTTTATGATTGGCCAAGTTAAATTGGTGACCCCAATATTACGTTGAACATTTATTAATTTAGACGTTCACATTTTGAAATGTTTGGCCACTAATTTGAGGCAATGCAAATAATAAAAATAATAAAACTTTAGTAATCGATCAAGCTTTTAACTCAAATAAATTACTTCTGATGCAGCCTTTAAACCATTGATGACTTAACAGAAACGATCACTTTGGCAACCTCTTTTCGATTACGTTTGGTGACCCTTTTTTTGACATTAAACTGTTTTGAGGCTGTTATTTTGAAACTTTTAATAAGTGATTTTTTTGAATTGAGTTTGATTTGGAAACATCACATTGGTGACCCAAGTATTTTATTGAACTGCTTCTGTGATTTTTTTTGCAGCACATCGGTGACCCTAATGCACACGAACTTTAAAACAATGAAAATGGTTAAGCGTTACCAATTGATTAAGCTTAAAATTCAAATAAAGGCCAATAAATAACTACTACAGGCCAGTTAATTTTTTATTTACGGATTTCAATAGTTTGAAAAATAATTAGTTTTAAAATTTAAACTGTACAAAACAGAATAATGGTGTTTGAGCAACTCAAGCACATTTTAAATCTTCTAATTTAATTTGATTTTGAAATACATTTGGGGTACTGTATCTAAATAAACTTAAATCTATCAAGACATACACATTTTGAAATATTTTGCCGTTAATGTTAGGTAATGCAAATAATACAAATATTAAACCATTAGTAGATAAAGCTTTTTTCCAAAAAAAAACGCTACTGATGCAGCCGATAAACAAGGACATTCAACCGACGTTAATGACTCAACGGATACCATAAAATATTAATGTAATTTCTAAGCCCTTTACAAAGATGTAAAATATCTTAATTATGTATTTCGTAACCATTTAGGATATCAAAATTAAAAATATCACATTGGTGACCCTATTTTTAAAATAATATGAAACTGTTAAGCGGCTATCAATTTAAAACTTTGAGCAATTGATTTTTTGCATTGAATTTGATTTGGATTCTATATTGAATTGCACTAAACATGACACGACGCTAAAAATCACATTGGTGATCCGTTACTAAATATTTTAGATATTTTACTGAATATTCAGTATTTTACTGAACTTGTAATGAACTTATACTTATTTTGAAACTTAGCGGTAGGTAAAGTAACGTCGTGAGACCAGTATTGTTTTAACTTTATACAACCGTAAACACCTTTATATGTTACGCAGGTGAGAGGACAATAGCTACTTTCGTAGCTTCCTTTAGTATCGAACAATGAAACCTAAATTGTGATGCATAAGCATCTATAATGAAATTAGTCAGTTAGGAAGTTACCAATCATGAAAACGAACACGTATACAGCACCTCGGATAACACAAAATTACTGAAATTTGTGATTTTCTTAAATGACCATCAGATACCTATAGACAAATTAGCAGGTGATATATGTAATCAGTTGCAAATAGTAATGACAAAAATAAATTTACGTGCAATGCTCCTTTACAACATAACGACGCTATATTAATGTCTCGAATAAGACGGATAATTCAAATAAATTATTTTTCGTTTTTCCATTTTCCTTTTCTGAACAAAAGCTAAATTCAAAAACAAAAAAATAATAATCGCCACTCTCTCACTCCTCAAAACACAATTGTCGTATACACTGGAGTACATGCCAGCAGATCCTTCAAAAAATAATATTTCGTTTTAATTCTTTTTCTCGCAAAAAAAAAAACAATTTTCACAAAGCTCTTTTCTAAATTTAATCACAAAAACGAAAGAAAATTAAAAACTTTCTAAGCTTATAAAAATCCACTTTGAATCAAAACAAAGTACATGATACAAAAACAAAAAATAAATTTGGTAAAAATTAAAAATAAATAAAAATTAAAAAAGGACGAGAATTTTCCTAAATTTCAAAAAATGATTTTAATTTAGAAACAAAATTATTAATAATAATAATAAAATAACAAACAAACGAAAAATGGATGACACTCGAAGAAAAATCCTTTGTTAATTGTTTCAGTAATGGGTTAGAACACACAAAAAAAAAAGTTTTCCATTTCTTTTTTTAATTTTTATATGTCAAGACCATAAGACACAGGTACCGTGGTTTATTTGAAACGACACATTATTTACGTTGAGGGGTGGTTTTAGAAAATTTCCACTCAACTTTTTTGGTTTTACACGTGAATAATGAAAAAAACCATAAAAAATGCCCGGGACCAATCTCGACCGAATGAATGAAATTGAACAGATTTTATTGTGGTCCAAATCACGTTTCTCTAATTTTTGTTTTCCTATTCTGTATCAAACACGGAAATAAATAGCGTATAAGGATGCAAAAAAAAAATGCCAGCAGTAAAAGGAAGTAGAGAGAGAGTTGGATAAAATAATTATCACGTACCAAATTTTTTAATTTTTTTTTTTTATGTTTAGTATTGATCAGCGGGAAAATAATAACAAAAAAAAAGGAAAATTTTCATCGCATCATTTCTATTGGTCAGTTTTTTTATTATATTTTACAGACGTCTGCTAATCACGTTTCTATTTATTCAGACTGTGAAACTGGGACATCGTTTTTAATATTGGTGCACGTTTCAATTATGTGGAGATAAAAAAATAAAGTTTTGGTATTGGAAAGCGAGGGTTCAAATCGCTTGGGAAATTAATTTTCTTTTTATTGCTGTTCATAATTAGTAGAGTTATTGTGAATAGAGATTTTGATAGTTTTGTCGTGTTTGAGCTTTTCTGTGGTATTTTGAGGAAATGATTTTTATTCTTAGTTAATTAAGACTTTTGCATATTTTATATTAAATCAATTTTTTTTTGTTTCTGAACTCTGCAATCTGTTCTGGGGCCGAAGCTCTCCCAACTCTTTCGCAGTTAATTTTTAACGTCCTACCTTACGCCGTCACCAGCCACATTGAGGACGCACGAATACAAGTTCGATTTTTAAATCCATCTGCACATTGCATTGCTCCAGCCAGCCTGCACTGACATGGACGATGGTTCGGCCCATGGATTTTGCACTCCAACAGGGGGCCATAGTTGTGTTCATCGTCATCACCGATCGAAATCAGGTGATAAAAAATCTCTTTTGCAACCCTCCCCCGTTGGGATTCGAACCAGGTACCTCCCGTCCCAAACACCGCAGCTTTAACCTCTGCACCATATTAAATCAATTTTTGGTATCAAAATGTATTTAAGCTGTAAAATCTTTGTTACATACGGAATTCAAACTAATGTATTAGGTGAGCTTTTACATTAAATAAGAAAAAAGCTTGTGGTTCAATTCTCATACATTATTTAAAAATTCGTAAAATGTTTAGTTTAAGAGCTTTCTCCAAACATGCAGTATGTAATTTAAAAAAACAATGTTTTGAGCTTTTAAGAAAGCATCTCGTTTAACCAAACCAAACCAACGAAATCAAAAGCTGTTTAATTTATTATTTTAACTTGAGCTTTCAAATTTTAATGCCACTATTCTTTATCTTTCATTGCGTTATTATTATTTTTGTGCGAGCTTTTTATTTAACAAATTTTATCTTTTAAGCTTTTTGTAAATATTGCAAATATTTAATAAAAAAATTAAATAAGAAGATTTGTAAATATTTAATAAAAATTGTTTAAGCTTTTGTTATAGTAGATTTTTAAAGAACTTTCTCGTTTGTTATAAATTGCTTAATTGGTTCATGTCAATTTATAGGTAATCAGTTTATAGTAATTGTAAACCAAAGTTTGTAACCGACTTGTTAGGAGTTCATTTTATAGAATTTATGCATTTGACTTAAACTTAAACTTTTAATTGCGTTAGTTCAAAAGCTCTTTTAAGGTAACATCTAATTTTTTATAACTTGAGCTTCGGGAAATAGATGATAAAACCAAACCAACTTTTAAAACCTTTTTTAAATTAAGTTCCAGTATTTATAAAATATTAATTGGATCTTTTACTATTTAACTAATTAAATTTATTATCAATTGTATTTAAAAAATTAGTGAAATTAGTGAGCCTAGGTGAAATAGAAATTTACTCGTACATAATTTCGAGTTCCGTATTACAACGGTGAAATGTTTTTTACATTAATGTTGAAAAAATAATAATTTTAGTAAGTTAATTATTAAAGCTTTTAATGATAAATTTGAAAAACTTGATTGTAAATAAGAATTTTTTTAAATTAATGCTCAGTCACTTTGGTACTTGCTCGTTTTATAACCAAGCTTTAGGTTACAAGTCTCATTTTAACATAATAATTTGTCTTGATAGAAATGCAGAATGCATTTTGTAAAGATGTTTGAAGCTTTTTGATAGATAGATTAATTTAAAAATATTTATTTGATAAAAGCTTTGATTTCCCTCGTATGGAGAACTTTAAATGGTAATTGATACAATTAATTTATAATTTGGTTTAAATAACAAATTTCGAAATCAATCTGTCAAAATAGCAATTTGCATAGGTTTGAGTTTCATACTGCAACTTTTTTTTCATCAAAAAAGCACTCTTGGTTGAGAATTATTAGATTCCATTTCATATGCTTTACATTATATTTAAAAAAAAGCTTTTTATCAAAATTGATATATTTTAGTAAACTTTTTTATTTTTAACTATTTTTATTTATTTTTGTGAAGCTTTTAAGACATTATTTAATTTATAACCAAATTTCACATTTTTTTTAATTTTGTAACTATTATAATAGTATAAATACTAAAATATTTTTTAAAAAAACTATTTAGTTGATATAATTGGTATGAAATCAAATCTTTTTCAATTTATGACTGGAATTTAGAAATAAATAATTAGAGCTTTTAAAAACGTTTCTAAAGTAATAAACGTTTCTTCATAGAGCTTAATGAGCTTTTGAAGCTTTTAAAATTTTAATTATATTTTGTTTGTTTTCTATTTTTATTTCATTTTCTATTATATTTTTCATTAAAGTTTAAAATTTTTAAACATTGTTACGAAACATTAATAAAAGCTCTCTTTATAAAATATTAAAATTATTTTGAAATTTGTTAAATTGAAAAATGTTTGTATCAGTTAATCATTAGAGCTTTTACTCATTACTCACATATTTGGTATTTGGTACAATTATTTTATAGTTGGGTTTGATATTTTAAAGTTTGGCGACAGTTTGAAGGATATTTTTATATATCTAGATGAGCTTTCGGATAATTAGCTTTCACCAACAAAAATTTTGCTTCTAAATGTAACTAATTCGATTTTTCGTTCAAAGCTTTAGTTTTCGTTCGACATGAAATTTTCAGTTATTCTGCTAGGCAACATATTGGGACAGCGCTCATAATTAGTGAGCTTCAAAACAATATTAGCGTTCAGTCAGTTATGATGGTAATCCGATCGTCTACTAAAATCCAACAACTGCAAAAGCTTTTTCGGCAAAATCATTCATCAATCAACCGATATAAAAGTGTAAAACTAGATTCATCAACTGGCGATTACGAACCACTTTTAAGGTCAGACGCCATTTAACTGCAGTCAAATATGCGCTTGATTAAAACCATTACAATAATTGTTGAAGCTTTTAAGTTTTAATGCCACTTATATTTTTCTTAAAGTCGTTAAACCTAATATTGAAACATTAAGCTTTAAAGTAAAAAATCAATAACCTACATAATAACCTAATGGTTTGACTGAATATTGGATTACTACATGTTTTGTTTCTAAACCCTGCAATCTTTTCTGGGGCCGAAGCTCTCCCAACTCGTTCGCGGTTAATTTTTAACGTCCTAACCTTACGCCGTCACAACCAAATCGAGGACGCACGAATACAGGTTCGATTTAAATCCATCTGCACATTACATTGCTCCAGCCATAGTTGTCATAGTTGTATTCATCGTTATCACCGATCGTAATCAGGTGATGAAAAATCCCTTTTGCAACCTTCCCCCGTTGGGATTTGAACCCGGTACCTCCCGTCCCAAACACCGCAGCTTTAACCACTGCGCCCATTGCTCGGTTACTAAATGTTTAATGATTAAGCTTTAGCTGTGGTTCATAGTTTAAATTAAAAGCTTTTAAGCTTTTTTGACTGTTTGTTTGATTGATTGATTGATTGATTGACTGATTTAGAATGTATGGTCAAACTTTAAGCAGGATATCCCGGAAAGCGCCGGGCCTACCATACACCCGGTTTTACATATACTTGAAAGGGTAAGGCAGGATATTCGTTAAATTATTGAGATCGACCCGGTTACAGACACCTTGGTGGCCAATAATTAGTAAATTTTTGTGGAGTAGGGAAAGGAAAGGTATATCAGTATTGACAAAATTGGTCCGGTTTTTTGGCAGCCAATATTCAAACTACTGTTAGCATAAGAAAATCACATTTTTAATGAACTGCTCTGCAGTTGACGAACTGCAGTTTTAATGAAATGTGTTCTTTATTCAAACCACATTGCCACTCTTTCTAGAAAGTGTTTTGGTCTTCCCAAATAAATTGTAAGCAAATTTCCCAATATGTTTACTAGGTTGCTTCTCAATCATTTTGATTGAGTTTGAACTAATAAGTGATAGTTTTGTATTTCTTGAAATGCTACAAGCAGTCTATTCGATAATCTTTACTGTGGTCCACATAATCCAACGGATTAAGGTGGCATTACCATACTTTAGTGGTAATGCCACCTTAATTGGCTCAACGCTCTCGGCTTTGGCAGTTTTAATTTTTTGTTTTTACACTTCATAAAGTATTTCCATTGATTTTGGAAGCTGTTTTTGCTTGGCCTTTGAATTTGTATTAGAATTATCAGGTTCCAACAATTTTACATATTTAGTCCAAATTATTTCTAATGATTTTTTTAGTTGTTTTTGTTTGGTTGCTTCAGGTTTTATATATTTAACAGGATTTTTTTGGAGTTAAATAGTGGGTGAAGGTGCATTCCAGCTTCACTTAGCAATATATTGATTATATTGGGAATGTTGCCAATATAATGACTGAGGGTCAGCAAGCTAGTATATATTGAGGTAATAAATTGATTTTAATTGGACTTACAGCGAAACTTAACTGTGAATATGCGATTGGCTTGCCAAGCTACTTCGATTTTCCTTTTTCTTTGCCAAAATTGCGACCGGTTATACTTAAAGCACCAGTAACCGAACCAATAAATTTCACGTTAATTTTAGTTTAACATTAGACTTTAACTTTACTTATACAGGGTGAGCCATCTGTTGGTTCTGTTTTCAATCAATTTTAGTACTTAATGTTATCTGTTATAAAAAATTCTTTGATATATGAAAATTCAAAACTATGCCAATCATCATCATGGACGTCCTACTGAGCGTGCAATTGGCAAAATTATTAATCGTTTTGAAGAAACTGGTTCAGTGGAAAGTCGAAGACCGTACCGTATATGTTCATCCAGTTCATACTCCTGGTGCAGTTTTAGCTGTTAGTGAAAGAATTCGTAATGAACCAAGCACATCAACCAGGCATTGTTCACAAGAACTAAACATT
Organism: Tipula confusa; assembly: GCA_963556175.1. Lineage (NCBI taxonomy): Eukaryota > Metazoa > Arthropoda > Insecta > Diptera > Tipulidae > Tipula > Tipula confusa. Next base: position 209,225,102 of record OY744476.1, on the reverse strand, counting down.
TCACAACCCACTCAACTATGACCCATTCAACTATATCAAAAATGTTCATCTTTAGCGATGAAGCTCATTTTCAACTTAATGGGTACATCAATAAGCAAAATCATCAAATTTGGGGGGTGGATAATCCTCATGTTATTCAAGAAGCAAAACTTCATCCTCCAAAAGTCACGGTTTGGTGTGTTTTATAGGTAGCTGGCATCAATTGGTCGTTTTTCATTCAAAACGAACAGGAAAATACCCTTACAGTGAATGAGGAACGTGATTGCAGTATGTTATCTGGATTTTTATAGTCCAAAATGAATGAATTGCGTATCAACGACCTTTGGTTTCAACAAAACGGAGCAACATGCCACACAAATCCGGCAACAATCCATTTATTGTCTACAAAATTTGCTGATAGCATAATTTCAAGAAATTGTAGAGTTCCATGGCCACCAAAATAAGCAAAAGCTTTAAGCTTTAGACATCAAATTAACTTTTTAACGATATAAATTAACGATTCTTTGGAGCTTTTAGTTTTTACTAATTTAAATTTATTCTAAATTATGCCTATAAAAAATGTATAATACACCTTTAGTTATTAGCAATAAAACTGCTATAAAGAAATATGCATAACTTTGAGTTCCAATATGCATATCTTTGAGTTATACATAACTTTAAGCTCTTTACGTCATTACTAATACTCATGTTAAATATCATACATTTACATAAATACCTTTTCTGCCTTTTTATTGCCTTAAAGACCACTAATGCTGTGTGCCTTAATCAACTAAACTAACTGAACTAAATTATAACGAGTTAGTTCATGCTGCATCTAGATAGATGGAGCTACTAGAAAAGTCACTGACTATGCTGCAACTTGAAACTAAACTAAACTAAAAATTATTATTGTTTATTTATAGTTTAAAAGTATTATAGTTATTTTATACTTTTTGTTAAAAGTCACCGAAAAGTTAATTTTCAGCTACCACCTATGAGATAATAGCGGAAGCTTGAACAATTTGAAAAGTTTAGTTTGAAAAGTCAATTACGGCACACAGAATTAGGTATCGACTAATTGATTAAATCATTAGTTCCATATTCTTCCGCTTAAGCTTTTTGTAAAACGTATATGGAAAAACGTATACGAAAAACGTATACGAAAAACGTATATGGAAAATAAAGACGTGTCTTCATCTGGCAAATACCATTTACATAAACTGCACGTATAAATTTTATTACATTAAAAATAGTGTCAATATTTTCTTTGTTACTGAAAGTAAGCATAAGGAAACACCTCAGTTAGTAATTTCCAATTCAGTCTCATCTTCTCTCTCTCTTCTCTCTTTTTATAATATTTACTTTGTTTTATATTAGGCTTACCAGTCGTTTGAAATCTATTGTTGTATATTTTGTTTTATACAAGTTGGATAAAGGCGTCTTACCAGGAGCTTTAAGTTATTATTATTTTTAAGTGTATATACACGACGGTTAAATAAGGCCCAAGACTAACTCTGGGAACCTTCAAACGATAGGTGTCAAAATTTCTTTGATTGGCGATGATTTTTCTTCTTTCCTCTTGTCTTGCTATTAATTCTTTTGACGTTTTCCTTTTTTTTTAACTATAAAGAAGATAATGGATTAAATTTGTACTATCAGTTCTATCTCTTTGTTAACCTTTGCGTTATGGCACCTAATGAAACCTAGTTTCGAGTTCCAAATTCACGTACAATGAAAGAAAATGTATCAGTTTAAAGCATTTTCAAATATATTTGTGCTGAGCTTTCAGTTTTTTTATTACAAATCAGTTCAACCATATTAATCCAACTATAAATATACTAAAAAATTATGTTGCCTCATGAATTATTGATTTAGGCTTCGCATTAAATTTTATTTTCATTCCTGTGTGTGCTCTGTGTTGGTTTGTGTATATCACATATCCTTTGCCCCCCGCTGGTATACACACTGTATATTTATATATGAACTATATCATGCCAAGCGAGAATAAGAATATTTCTGTTCTAAACAAAACAGAACATATGTTACCAGTCTCCAGTATACATACACATTTACAGTTTATCCTCTTTTCTTCATATTTTCTTTTTTATTTGTCTTTTCCTCCTGATTTTTTTTTTTTTTTTTTTTTTTTTTTTAATTTTAATCATGAAATGAGTAAATAAACCATACACAACACAAAATATATAACAGGACGTTTTGAGAAGGGTCAATGGAAAATAAAATACAACAACAAAATAACATCACAGCATAAAAAGGATCTAAGAATTTTCATCTGGTCGTTGTTGTTGTTGTTGTTGTTTTTGTAGACGCATGTAATGAGTTCAAATTTATTTGTTGTTATTATCATTATTATTGTTTGTTACACATTTTCTCTTACGGTTTTTTGTTTTTTTCTGGTGCTAGTGGTTTTGGTTGAGGAAAATGGGTGAAGAATTAATATATTAATGCAAGCCCAAGTTGTTTGGTCAAAGAAATTAAATTTTTATTGGTAAACGAACTGAAAATATTCGTGTTCATTGAAATATTATGAGTTTTGTTGGTTAACAACTTTCATATGTTTATAGGTGTAATGTGTGCATGTGTGTGAGAGTATGTGGGTACTCAAAGGATATGGATAGTCTTGTGGGCTTATTTTACTAAATAATTACGGATGATTTCGAATTTTACAGCAGTCATAATTGGTTTGGCCTCCTCGGTTGAGGGTATTTTTTTTTTTGTAGAAACAGGAGACTAAAAGGTTAGATCACTGAACTAAAAACCCATAAAATTTTCTCCGACTTATCGATTAAAATGGTCAGTTATTTGTATTATGTGCAAAAGAGAGCTATGCTGCGGTAATTTTCGCATTCAAAGCGACCTCCTTTTTTAAGGATAGGGCAGAACACGGCCTCTTCCTATTCAACAGGAATACCTTCGCTTTGCCATACTAATCGAACATGTTCAAAAAGATAGTTCCACGAAGTATCCCCTCCGTATATTAAGTGCTCGGAATTAATACAATCAACCCCAGCGAATTGGTTTCTTTTTAAAAATTGTGGGCTAACCCTTTGCCTTATTTTTTTGCTTCAAAATCGTTCGTCAAAATGTATGCATATTTTGGTGCAGTGTATATGTTTACACTGGTGTCGAGAGCTTTTGGTTAAAGTATCGCAGCCATCACGATCGGACCACTATTACGTGTTTTATTTGGAAAAAATCGTACAAATGTTACATCTCCGCTCACTCAAAGAGCCAAAATAGCCTGTGAAGCAGGTGCCAACAATAGACAATATGTGCAACTTTCTCAGTACTAGAGCCCATCGTATCCACAACAAAACAAACTTCATTCAGATAGTATCAGCACTATTAAAACTAGTGGTCAAACCTATGTTTAAAACCTCGAGATATTGATTTAATTTGGCGCAGAGATCTACCATCAATTATTCGCTGTGAGTTAAATATAGTCAGCTGGCCACTTACGTTTGATGCAGAACACCGTACTAGGCTGGATAGTTCCTGGTAAGGCATCAACTGCACCGAAATCTTTCTTGTCATTTGTCATCAAGTTTATCGATTAATAAAAAATATAAGGCTATATATGGACCATTCGGAAACCATCGATCGCGGCTGTGCTTCTTACTCACCTGGAGACTAAAAACAATCATGTGGGAGAGAATAAAAAAGCGCATTTGGCCGCTGGCAACCTCGCTTTGTATGACTTACGTCCATTGCTAAAGTCGAAATATTTGACACACGCGGACAAGTTGAAGTTTTACAAGATGTGTATCTGACCCGTTAACATGTAAGGATAAGAAAGTAGTACCCTAATGAATCAGCATCAAAAGTTGTTTATGACGTTCGGTATCTAAGGGGAGAGCCACCATTTGGCTGAGTACCAAGGAACTCCTAAAAAATGTTTGCGGCTTTACAAGGTAAACACCCAAAATTTCATGAGTAACTCGGAGTAAGTTAAAGTGAAGGCGATATATATATTCGAAAGGTGATTGATAATGTTCAGGAGAATAGTCTGAAGCCGAGAATGTAATTTACAATAACACTATGATGTATTTAACTTTTTTAACATTTGAACTCAAAAAAAATGTAAGTGCAATTTGTTTACTCAATATTTCACTTTAGGGAATCTTTTCTTTTTACCCTTTATATTAAAAGATATTAAAGAGCTTTTTGAACTTTCATTAAAAAAAAATGTTAAGTGAAATTATCTGTCTGAATTCGAGCTTATTCTGACCAATAATGTTTCTTTTTAGTATTCACGCATAACTAAATTTGAGTGATATTTAATCAACCCACACTATTTCACTCAAAACAAAACTGCATACAATTTATTTTACTATAAATATTTCTTTAAAAACATTTAAGTGATTTTAGTTGCTGAAATAATATATCACTCAAAAAAAAATGAGTGAAATTTTTTAAAAGTTTACGTAAATAAAACTTAAAACAATGTTTACTAAAAATCATACAAATTTAAATATTTTTCCACCACTTTAAAAATTACAAATCAACATTTAATTTCCGCGACACAGACCATCATCAAACAAACTGTTGATTTTAATCCTTCAGACCGTGCACAAAAACAAACAAAATACGAGTACTATTTGTGTTCTGTGTTGGTGTTTTTTTTTTTTTTTTAACAAATTAAATAAACACTCACCTAACGTTTGAATATTTATTACCTAGCTTATATACACATTTTCACTGTAAATGTTGAGTACGTGATACGAAAAGCACAGCAATGAATAAATTTTCATTCTTGTGATAAATTTACATTTGTGTAGCGAATTCTTTTATTTTTCCCATTTTCGTATAATATGCTCGTATATACCATATCATCTTGATCTTGTCGTTTATGTATCACTCGAAAATAAAAATAACGCTAAACATAGGTACTTTACGAAATCAATCGAATTTTATAACCAATTAAGAGCAAAACAGTGAAAAATCCATTAACAGGTGTACTACTTAATTTTATTACCTTAATATTTTCCACGAAAATACGAAAACAAATTTTCCTATTTAATTTTTTGTGGTGAAAATTATTTGGTATTCATTCCAATGATTATTGTTATGATTATGATACACGCACGCATAAGTCAAAATATATTCGTATATCGATAGTTGTAACAATCGTGTTTTTAAAAGCCACTGCTGGCATTTACTGTATCATCATTTAGTTTTAATTTTCATGTAAGGTAAAAAATCTGATTCGTTTTCATGACAAAAAAGTCATCATTGCTGATCGTCTTGTCTATGGAACTGGCGTTTGACATGTTTTAATGTAGCCAATTTAAAGTAGTCAATTGATGATCAATGCCTAATCGAACAAAAAAGCCAATGGTTAGCATTTTTATTGCTTTTGTTTAAGCGACGTGCATTAGATTTCGAACATTCTGGGAGCACTGAAAGTTACCGAATTTCTATACACTGGCAAACGACCAAGCTTGATTATAGGCCTCTGAATACTTTGTTAATTGTTCTTGACTGCAAAGGGCTAGTTTAGGGCATTCCACTAATTTTGGACAAAAGTGGGAACGTTGGTCTAGCAGTGGTTCCACTTGGCGAAATTAATGGCTACTGTTATACAATAACACTTGATCTACTTAATGTTTGCATACTCGGTAACAGCTCAATTGAATTTGGCATCATCATCAAAAATTATTGAACATGTGGTTGTAGTATACATGATAGTGACAGGGGCAAGACCCACTGGCAGTGATATTGATTATTTAAGATATAATATTGAACACGAATTTCTGCTTTGACCGGTATCAAAATTAGAAATTAAAAATATTATCTTAAATTTACATACAAATTCAGCTACAGGAGAAGACCAGATTCTCACGAAAGTGCTCAGACACACAGTAAACTATATTTAAGCCTATTACTAGCTAATTACATAAATTAAACTTTTCATACTGTAATTTTTCATAGTTCCTGTAAGACTACAAAAGTTACACCTGTGCATTAATAAGGAAACGAAACAAAGCTTTAAAAATTATAGACCCGTTTTGATACTGATCACTCTTAAAGATATCTTAAAGATATACTATATCTAAACATTAATTACTTTAAAAATTCTGCTCGGCTTGGAATTAACGAATCCTTGCCATTCCATTTCGACCAGTTGCTCCCATGTCTTTACACCGGTTTTATGTAAGTTATATAACTTAACTAAGTTTTACTTTTTTCCATTATCACAGATCATTCGTATCACATTACCCAATAAATTCTTTATAAGATTTAAATTAGAAGTACGTACCATAATTTTGTTCATAATTCTCGATTTCATTTCTAAAATAGTTGCCGATTAGAAAGATTACAATTCTTAGATAGGCTCTAATATTTCCTATTTCTTCGGTTGTTAGTGGTTTTTATTGCACATTTTTATCAAAATGTTACAAAATACCAATTAAGAATTCACTTATTAGAAAACCCTTTAAAAATTCACTAATAATAAACTTATTAAATCAAAGGCTTAAGATATACTAACTGTCTTTAATTGAATTTCACATTTATTGATGTTATAACGGAACATCTTTTGTTTTTTCATGTACAAACATGATTCATTCCGATTGCTATGTTAAAATTTTTATTTATTTACGCGTCGTCATTCGTCTATAGAACAGTTAAACAAACCAAATCGTTATATAATAATTTAAATTTTTTTATTTGTGTGTGTTGCTAGCTGAATTTCGCGTAGTCTATTGATTTTGGTAAAAAAAGTCAATAAAGTTTTGAAATAATAAATTCTTGGATATATATATCCTTTAAAAGGTAAAATTTGCTGACAGCTGATTTTATATGTTTAGAAAATTTGTATGACATGTGATACAAAATATAATTTGGCATTCCCAAATATTTAAACATTTGCTCCTTTTTAATAATAAAACATTTATTTTCACAACAGTCATCGGCACAATAACTCGAATGTATAGTTAATACTTCCGGCATATCATTAATTTAATTGCGCAACGGTGTAACAAGTTTTAGAACTTAACACCATGTTATGAATACTGGACCACTTTTCAAATTCAAGATCGATTTTTACAACCGTCGAAAGTTGTTTCTATCTCTCAGCATCGATGCCGGTGTAATCTAACTAAAGGTAGAATCTAGCCAACAGATTGGGAACGGGACTCTCTGAAATTCTACAGCTCTACAAACTTTTGAAAATCAAAGTTGACACCGCCTAAAACCCCACTTAAATTCAAGTTCAGTTCTTTGATTCTAAAGTTTAACTTCTTTTAAATTAAACTTTGATTTTTTTCTGAACTTTTAAATTAAAGAATTCAAATTCCAAATCAAAGTGTCCAACCTCCAAATCAAAAAATGTGAACCTTAATCCAATGAAGTTGAACCCCTAAATCAAAGAATCTAACCCTCAAATCAAAACAGTGGAACTCTAAATTAAAGAATTTAACCTGAAGTAATAGAAATCGAACCTTAAATAAAATATTTCAATCTTTAAATCAAAGAAGTTTAACGTTAAATCAAAGAATCGAATCTTTAAATTAAAGAATTCAACTTTTTAATTAAAGAAATTGAAGCTAAAAATAATAGAAGTTGCACTTTTAAATTAAAAAAGTTGACGTTTCAATTAACGAATTTAACATTTAAATTAAAGGAGTTGAACTTTTAAATTAATGAAGTTTAACCTCAAACCAAAGAATTAAACCTTTTAATTAAAGAAATTGAAGCTATAAATCATAGAAGTTGCACTTTTAAGTTAAAGAAAATGATCCTTAATCAAAGAATTTCATCTTTAAATCAAAGAAGTTAAACCCTTTAATTAAAGAAGTTGAACTTTAAATCAAAGAATTCAACCTTTACATTAAATAAGTTTAACTGCAAATCAAAAAATTCAACTTTTAAATCGAAGTATTAAACTTTTTAACCAAAAAATTCAACTTTTAAATTAAAAACTTCAACCTTTAAATCAAAGAAGTTGAACTTTTAAATTAAAAAATTCAACCCTTAAATTGTTAGTTTAACGATTATTTCATTTAGTTTTGGTGTTAAAAGATTTTGCTGCATCCGTTATTCATATACATTTTAGAGTTGTGTGTCTATTGAAGTGTAAATCAGTCGGATTTTACCTAATAACTTACCTTATACCTTCGTCTGAAGTACCTATCAGATATTCAGATGTTAGATGCGGACGAATGATGTAAATTGGTTGTTCACCCAATGTTCTAGGAACGAGTTGACTTTAAGCACTTTGTTAGATTATTTAGAGCTTCCAAAAAAAAATCACTCTCGTTTGGATTATGTTTTATAAAATTTTTAAATACCCTCCGACTACAGGTTACATTGATTAAGAATAGTAAAGCTAATAGTTAAATAGAAAATAATCATAATTTTCCGACCACCACCCATATTTTATATACGTACATATTCGTTAGAAATACATAATAAAATAAAATTTTACACATACGACTGTGTATACATCCAAATAAAAGCTCAGTCTCTGGTATATATAAATGGTAAAAGTTCTTGGTGATTTTATTCAGAAACCAATAGTGATCCTAGCTAGTTAGTTATATTGTGAACAAATTAAATTTAATAAATTAAAAAAATTAAAAATCATCATGAAAGTTCAAATAAGTTCGATTCTTCTATTATTGATTGGTGTAACTGTTGCTTTTCCCGCTAAGGTGGAAAATTTTTTTAAAAAATTTTGTAATTTTTTTTAACCGATTTTTTTTAACACATCCAATATAGGATCGTGAAATTGATGAGTTAATCTTCAGACTGCAAGAACTAAAACATCAAAATGGTGTCTCAAGTGAGTATTGTGATAAGATTTATCGTATTTTTGCACAGTGTTTGTTTAACCGAAATCTGAGATTTTAAATGCACAGCATAGTTCCTTTAAAGTGTTTGTTTGTCTATTTTTCCGTGGCACACACTCTTTTGGCACCCTATATATATTATATCATGTGTTCGTCTAATTTATATGTGCGTTAAGTGTATTGAATTAAATTAGTCCGTGGTGGTATGTAAAGTTACATTGTTGTTGTTGTTGTTTTTAATAACGTACAGTGTTTTTATAATGATAAAATTAATTTAGAGTTCGTTCGCGTAAATTATTTTCAGATATGGGCCGAACATTGGACTCGTTGGGCAATGGAAATGTTGTACGAAGTCTTGATTCGTTAGGCGGTGGGAATCTCGTACGGAATCTTGATTCGTTAGGTGGTGGTAATTTAGTGCGAAATCTTTATTCGTTAGGTGGTGGTAATTTATTGCGTAGTCTTGACTCGCTCGGCGGTGGAAATCTAGTTCGAAGTCTAGATTCACTTGGCGGAGGAAATCTAGTTCGAAGTCTAGATTCACTCGGCGGTGGAAATCTAGTTCGAAGTCTAGATTCGCTCGGCGGTGGAAATCTAGTCCGAAGTCTAGATTCGCTCGGTGGTGGAAATCTTGTACGAAATCTTGATTCGTTAGGTGGTGGAAATTTAGTACGGAATTTAGATGCGTTAGGTGGTGGAAATATTGTACGAAATCTTGATTCGTTAGGTGGTGGAAATTTAGTACGAAATTTAGATGCGTTGGGCGGTGGAAATATTGTACGTAATACACGACCATATGAAGATTCCCCACAAATGTTTATTCGTAACCTGGATTCGCTTGGTGGCGGTAACATTGTTAAACGAAAGGAATATTAATTTTTGGTAGCCGAAACAAATTTTTTTTCTCTAATGGTTGTGACATTTACTCTACGAACTACTTATAATTTATAGTTACTGTGCATAAATATTAAATTATGTGAATAAATTGACAAAAAAAAATGTAACCGTGTAGTTTTATTTAGTTCGACACAGTAGTTTTTAAGGCCGGCCAATATTTATTTTACACAACACATTTTTATTATTTTGCACGCAGAACAAACCACTGGATCAATAGGACCACGCACAATCACTAAGTAAATATATTTAATAAATTTGTACAAAAGATGACTAATATTTTTTCTTTACACAGCCTTGCGGAACAACAACAGTACCAGAAAAATAAGAAACCCATTGATTTAGATATTGCACCACTACTATACGATTACTATGCAACAGGTATTGCGCCTAATGTAGACGAGTACAATACACAGAAACGATTTGATGAAATTGATCGTTACGGTTTTGGTACATTCAAGCGGCAAATGGGAAGTTTAAGGCCAACACAGTACATCGACAGCAATGGACTTCACCAGGATTATCAAAGTGATAAGCGAGCTCATTCGATTAAAGCACGTGGATATGGTGGTTATGGTGGTGGATTCGATGAAATTGATCGGATCAATTTTGGTGGATTTTACTAAATAATATTTTTAGTGATAATCTGATAATCAACTCAACGGTACACCAGCATTGATATATGTAATGAAATAAAAGCATAGTTTTTAAGTATAAGAACGAACTAAACTTAAATGTGTGTTGTTGTTGTTATTTAACTTTAAAATGTCCAACTTATTCCTGACAACTATTTTACTGAGTGAAAAGTGACTAAATTGATTTAAGTTATACAAAATATGAAATGGATACCTTAAAAAATCCTTAAAATGAAGACTTCCGAAAATACGAAAAATCCTTAATTTTTAAGCATCCTGGTGGATTTTTTTAATGATATTTGGATGTTTACTTGCATACCATTAACAAAAATCATCAAATTTGCTGGCGACTTGACCAACGGATCGACATCATAGCAAAGAAAGACATCATATCAAAGGAGTTATCCTTTGCTAATTTACAAATTGGAATTAATATTCAATACAACACGTAATAGTGGCTCGATTGTGATGAATGTTACCTTAATTGAAAGCGCTGGTCATCAGTTTAAATAGTCACTGCTTGGTAAATTTGAAGAATTTCGAGAGTGGTAATGCTAACCTCGTTATAACTCACTCGCTGGCAACCATTAAAATCCTTATATTAACCAACATCCTTTCCGAGTACCAGAGTTTTAGAAACATATTCTTTAGAGCTCCTAAACCTTGTTCGCCACTTAGCAAAGTGTACTAAAACTATACTGAAAGCGAGCCATTTCTCAAATTAATAACAGCGGCTGTAGTAATACATCATAGCTAGAACTTCTTTTGAGGCATCATCACACGTAAAACCTAGAATGAAGAAAAACGATTCGACGGATGCTTCAAATCCCCCAGCCACAGAGGAGGAGCTGGATTTCTTGGTGGAGGATCACAAGGGCCTGTAACTTGTCCTTGGACACTGCTTGTCCCAAGAGAATACCTAATGAGAAGCAGAAACCGCTATGGTGGTCCAGGGATTTGGGAATCCTTCATAAAGGGTGTAGGAAAGCATTCAACAGAGTAAAAGGTTCTAGGGAAGCTCAGGATTGAGACTCCAATAAGGAGTACCTTAAAAAGTATAAAAAGGAATTAAGGAAGGTGCAGAGGAAGTTTTGGAGACTATTCTGTGATAAAATGGAAGATGTTTTGAGGACCTCGCGCCTCAGGGAAATCTTATATACGAGCCCAACGAGCCCTAGTTAATTAATTAAATCAGACGGGCTGTGGAAAACGTCTAGTGCGGAATCATTGGCACTCCTGTTGGAAACCCATTTCCCAGGTAGTGTGGATGTGTCGACGGACCTTGAATGGAATAGGGAAAAATTATCGTCGGGATGCCCTAAATGACTTTAGACCTATAAATCGTCAGGCCCAGACGGTATCATTCCATTGAAATTGCAAAAACACTCGTCGAGCATTCTCTGATGGCTGAAGGTGATATTCAGGGATAAAAGTAAGATCTGTGGACATGACTTTGCATTCCCTGGTGCGAACAATTGAGAAATCAATCCAATTGAAAGAGTACTGTATGGTAGCCTTCCTCGATATAGAGGGCGCCTTTAACAATGTCAGGTCGAAGGCAGTTCAGGAAGGACTGTCTTTTTTAGATGTGGACTACCCCTTAAGGAGATTGATAAATCAGATGCTAAAATGCAGGATTGTTAGCGCGGAGATAAGAGAATCCACCATTAGGTGGCGAGTAGTTAGAAGTACTACGCAAGGTGGTGTCCTATCACCTATTCTCTGGAACATAGTAATCAATGGACTACTTTTGGAACTAGAGAGGGAGCAAATAGGGTTGATAGCATATGCATATGACGTAGCAATCGTGATCTCGGTTAGATACCTAAGCACGATCAGGGAAGTCATGCAACACGTGATATTAATCATTACAAAGTGGGATAGCAAATGTGGGCTGGATATAAATCCATCCAAAACAGATCTTGTACTCTTCACCAAGAAATATAAAGTTCCGGTAGTCGCCCTTCCTACCTTAAAAGGCACGGCACTGGCCTTTACTGATAAGGCATAATTTCTGGGCATAATTTTGGACAGTAGGCTAAATTGGGAGCTCAATATTTTAGAGAGAGTAAAGATGTCTACCATGGCTCTGTACTCATGTAGGAACGCTGTAAGTGACAGATGGGATCTAAAACCAAAACTGGTACACTGGCTCATCACCGTTGTAGTCAGATGGATTCTGATGTATGGGGTGAGTGTGTAGTGGCCAGCACTAGACAAGAAAACTTATAAAAATATGATAGAGAAGGTACAAAGAACGGCCTGCATGTTTATAAGCGGGGCACTGAAGACAACCTCTCCATGTACTCTGGAGGCTATATGCTCTACGTTCTTTCTGTCGATATCTTTAGTAAGCAGAGAATGGCAACTACGGCTGCATGACTCCCTGCCGTGTTTGTGTGGAAATGTCTACAGACGGGCCACTCGACGATTGGCAGTTCCCTTAAGGAAGACTTGGTGAATAGTGACTACACAATACCGATTGTATGCTTTGAAAAAGGCTTCCGGACCTTTATCCGCTCAAAGAAATTCTAGAGGAACAGGTCAAAAACAGAAACTGGAAGTATACAATTCTACACTGATGGCTCCAAACTAGACGGCAAAGTTGGAGCTGGAGTATATTGTGACAAATTAATTGTGAATATATCCGTTCATCTTTCTAATCAATGCAGTGTGTACCAGGCAGGTAGCGATGGTAGCGATTGAGCAAGCGCTGACTTGGTTGATGCATAATCTCATATTCACAAGGGATATAACAATATATGTTGACAGTCAGGCGGCAATCAAGTCGCTGGAACCAGTTTCTCTGACATCCGTGGTGGCATTGAAATCCCTCTCATCTCTTAACGATCAGTGAGAATCTCAATATGAGGCAAGGAAAGGTACAACTTTCCAATTGAAACCGGAAAGGGCAAATCTAGGGAGGCCTTTAGCAGAGGTTTTTAATGTCGCTTAAAAAGAAAGCGATAGCCTCGGCACATCTGGGCAAGTATTGTTACGATGGCCTTATGGATCTCGAAAACTGCAATGTGCGAGACATCTTACGCTACATAAGCGCTACATAAGTAGCTCTGAATGGTTCCAATGAAAGTGAAAGGGGAGTAGGATCCTTTGATATCACAATAAACCGTCACCGATCTAAGTGTGCGTTAGCAGCCATTCTAACCTAACCTAACCTAATGGTGATTCGGAAAATAGCAAGTAAAGTTCCTAATTAATAAACTCAAGTGTCTTAACGTGGTTATCTATCGCACAACTTGCAGATTTAAGGTGCTATCAGAACAGAAGCATCGACATATTGTTGAAAGACTCAGATTCCTCAGTCACAACTTGATTGCGAAAATACAAGGTTCGAGTAGATAGTTAGATTGCAGCCACCAAACTCCAAGAGATTCCAACAACCGGCACTTTCGCCAATATAGGAAACTTGTAGCCCCAGTTCGGGTAGTTAGCTAACGACTTTTGCCCTATTCCCTTGGTTAATTTAGTTTTTTTACTGCATTCCTGCAACCCAGTATCTAATAGTGTAATCGAAGTGTCATCAGGGTATGTCCTGCATGTTAATGTCAATGCTGATTTTCCTAATATCCTGCCGTCCTCCAACAATTCAAAATGTGATCTGATCCAATTAGGATTTCGCATTTTTTGCAGTATAGCAAAATACTTTACACCCTCTATAACTAGCAGGGTGGGGTCCTTGGTCATAACCACATTTTGCTGGAGTGATCTTATCTATTACGCATTTGTTTGTATCATGCTTTACCGCACATTTTATAAATTTGGTCTTGCTGATAGTTAGTAATTGGTTTACCTTTGCTCCCGATATGTTCACACTGGTGCTCATTGATGGAAACGACTCAGTTTTTTCTTTAACTGAAAAAATCTATTTTCAACGTTGTTTACTTTTTTAGAGCTCTTTTTGACTTTCTCATTATCCAATTGGTTTCTTTTTCTAAATCTTCCTAGTCGGTTAGGTACTCGATTGAATGACCACCTTTCGTTTCGTTGTTGTTGTTTTCCTGGTTGAGGGCTTCTACTTCTAATGAAACTTCAGGACCTGTTTGGTAGTACTTCTTTAGGCTATGTTTAAGGAATTTAACTTCTTCTTCTTCTTTCTCTAAAGACCCACCTTTAGAGCTTTGATTACTTCCTCAGATCAGGGGTTGGTCGATTTAATTTACAATTCCTTTCACGGAAAAAATTTATTCAAAACTAACCTAAGAATTAAAATACCTCCCACTTGTCAATACATTGCTTCGAGTTACTATCTCCCACATATGATTGAATAACGTTTACTGACTTAATTCGAAGAAACATATTCTCCATAGTTTATATATTGTCACAACCAAAGTCAAATCCCAACTGACAAACACACACACACACAATAAAATAATGACATTTCAATTTCAAATACATATACATACATACAATAATATTATAATATATTATTTCAATCAATCATGATCATTACCAATTCCGTCTCAAGGACATTTTTGTTGTTGTATACTTAAACCCTAAGGATAATATACCAAAAAAACAAAAAAGAAAATGAAAAAAAATTTTCGGAAAAATAGTCGAAAAAAAAAAATCCCACCCACATAACGAATTATCGATGATATTATTACACATAGGTAAACTGAAAATCCAAAGCAACAAAAAAGAAAATCACATGTGCACGAGATGCGGGAGGAAAATGTAAAAGAAAAATCCTTAAAATTGACATATAACATAGAATGTCTATAAATCATAACCGTTTGGTATTATTTATGTATATATAATATGAACATTTGTTCGTTTGTATGTGTGTGTGGGTGAATGTGCACCTCCTGTACTTCGCTAAAACTTCTTCAACTTAAAATTGTTAATGGAATTTTCTTGTAAGTAGATTTTTTTTTGCGTTCACATACGAATGTCTTAATGTGGTGTGCAATACTTTGGCAAACAAGAAACAAACTTATAACTGTTGTTATATACATGTAAACACATCCAGACACATAACCACATACATAATCCACAATTAAATTTACGGATCCGGTAATAATTCATGCGTGGGTAGTTTTGGGGTGAATAGTTACTGGGTGGTGAATATATGTATATGTTCATGTAATGTTTATACCATCTTTGGCACAAACACATACTTCACCAAAATTATGTTCGTTGGGGTAGACGATTGTACTAATATTTTATGTTCAATGACCTGCACGACCATTTCTTATACGAGTTGTGGCTCGTTATATTTGGTTTTAATATGGGAACATCGGTAGACGATGTGATGCTATCTTTTTAACGATGTTTGAAGCCCTCCAAATTTTCCTTGTCTGTACAAAGAATGGACCAGGTAAACTATTCTTAATTTTTTGTTTGAAAAGCACATGTGAATGTTAATGGCTCATGATCGGTGAATGAAATAATTGAACGAGCCTCAAGCATAAATATCGGAAGTGATTAACGGAGTGATCTGTGGCCAACAGCTCTCAATCATATATCTGCTTTGTGCACTTGTAAACTTTTTGGAAAGAATCCAGTGGCTGAGATAAACGAAACTTTTTATCTATTGTCACATTAGCCACTACTGCGTAGTCGAATTGCGTCGACCTAATGTCCATGATGTGCAGTATTGGTTTTTTTGGCTTTTTAAAGGGTTTCTTGTTTTTTTTGTATTGTTGCCGTTGATCATTAACTTAAGTTGTCGCATGTAAATTTAAGAATGTGTAGTACATACTATAGTGTCAATTTTGTACAAATCCATAATTGGATAAAATCCAGAAGATGGCACCGCTTTACAGATTAACGAAAATAAATAGAAAGTAAATAGTGTTCTAGCGTTCGTATAATAGTGGTCCGATTTTGATGACCGACACCGTAATCGAAAGCTCTCGGCATCAGTATAATTACTGTTATAACACCAGTGCAGCACTAACAACCGAAGTTTTCAATACCTCCCATGGACCGTTAACATCATAAGAACAGGGGTTGGTTTATAATGCTACTGCTAACAAGATTCTGATATTATGCTTTCTCATCTTCGTTTATGAGACCTTCGCAGTTGATAAACATGTATACACTATACGACTTTTATTCGTCGAAAAAAAATTATTGTGGTGGCCAGTTTTTTTTTTTTTTTTTGGATAGGTTTCCAGTTCTTCGAAAATACACAAGAATTTTCTGCTGTACATTGTTTATTGAATTTTTGAGGTATGGTGGGTTGGTTTTCGTGCAACGTAATAATGTTTTGAGGATTGTTCTTAGAAAAGTAAAGCTCTTGTGAAAGTTACGTCATTTTTTTTTTTTTTTATTGTATGAGCGGTAAAATATTATTTGGATTACGAAACACGGGTATATGAATTCTTCAACATATTATGTTTTATATAGATACGAGAGGAAGGTACGTGTATATACAGCATGATTTGTAGAACATTTTACACGTGACGTTTATGCTCGTAAATATAATAAAAAGTTCATTGACGTGACATAAAGCAGAAAAAGGTTGTCAGAAACAAGACAGATGTCTGCAGTATTTATGTAATACAACTTATACAAGAAAGATCTTAATCATTAGCATGATATGCATCAAAACGCTATATTGTCTTGCCAAAATCATGTCATTCGAGAGTGACCAATTTGAATTGAGATATGACACTAGATACAATATGAGCAAAGTTATGCATCTAACATTCCTTCTAAAAAGTTTACTACACAATTAATCATAAGAGAAATACTGTTCTGCAATACCAACCGTTTTGCTACAAAAATCGTCTATATCGCGATGACCTAATGAGCAGTATAAAGAAGGCAATTGAATTAAAAGAAAAAACTCAAAGTAATTTTAAGGGAATCTATAATGAAACTACGCAAATGGAGCACAATTGCTTTAGATAATTAAAGCGCTTGTTTTAAGAGGTTGTCTAAAGGAGTTGGATATTTATTAGAATCGGCAAGGGTCTATATATCGATTATCAAACGAACCATATAGCCAGAAAGCAGCAATATTTTTGATCCGTTGGAGTGGTCAGCCTTAAGCAGGATTAGGTCCAAAATTATATTATAATCTTTAGAATTGGGGCTATGTTTCGGTTTTATGTTAACAAAAATGGTCGAATCCATCAAAACAGCTAACATACTTCCAATCGAATCAATTGCAGCCTGGTCAAATTCAAAAATAGTGTTGAATTGTTTAGCATCCCATAGTACCTGGTGACTAGCAACCCTGAATCGAAAAGATGACCTGATTAGCTCATTGAGAATGAATCACGATCCCCAGAACAAAAGAACCAATTTGATACGAATGATAAAAAAAAGTTACAACAGTCACAAACATTTAATGATTCTTCCTAGTAAGAGTATGCCAATATTTTTTTTTTGCTGAGTAGCAGCTTAAATCATAAAACGAGATTTAATCATAAAATGTAGAGTTTGTAAAAGAAGTCGACCACGACTGCAAAAATAACTGCGGATCTACCAGATTGTCTAGTCAAATTTGAGAGGCCTTTTCTCAAAGTCAGTTTTGATTATGAAAAATAAGCCGGAGGACAAAAACCTCAAAGTTGTGCATTGAGTACAAAGACAATGTTATATTTTTCTGCAGTTTAATCACTTCACAGCCACATTATGAAAACCTGATAGTTTGGCCACATAATATTTCGTTTGTATCATTTTCACACAATAAAAGAAAATCCGAGAGTAATTATTTACAAATCATTACAGATCTACTATCATATCGAGTACATAATACGATATCAACAAAAAATATAAACACTGTTCGACTATATAATGCAGATGTCTTTAATTTATTAACAAATTTAATTACCTGTCAAAACGAACAATACGAGATGTGTACAAAGAAAACCATTTCTTTCCCAAAACCAGGGGAAAAATATTTATAAACACATTAAGACCGACAGAAAAAAAAAGACAGCAGTACAGTAGTTTTTCCTTCATTTCCTCGTCTTGGGTTTATGGCTGTTTGTCTTAGGCAAAAATATCTTAATTAATTATAGCCTTTAGACCAAACCTACGTATATATACATATACAAACAACAATGACAGCAACAACACCAAAAAGTGCGATACGATAAAAAAAACGGAAAAGTTTTTTTTCTTGTTGGTACTGTTATTATTGCTAAAGACGTTAACGTTATTCAGTGAGTTCCTAAAAACAAAATATACTTACGACGGTACAAAAATATAAAAGTAACAATCACCTCTTAATTAGAATTACTTTTTTTCCCGCCCGTTTTTTTTTTTTTTTTTTTTTTTTGTTTTTGTGTAACGCTTATATTTTTGCCATTTCTTTCGTTTGTATAATTGCTAAAGTTTTAGAAAAGAAAATATATAATTTTTCTTCTTGTTGGATCTCTTATATATGTTGTTGTTGTTTTTGTGGAAACATTTTACTCCGGTAATGAAGACATTTAATTAGATTCAAATTTTTTGATAAAATAGAAAACGAGAACGAGAACCAGAAACATTTTCTTATTTTTATTTAAATGTTTAATTAAGTTGTTACAAAGTGTTATATTTCAATATATAAATAGAAATGTACAGGGTTTTCCGTTTAGGGGTAATATGTTTAAGAGACCATTCCTACTAAAGAGCTTTATAAAAGCTACTTATGTTCCTAATTATTTTTTGTCGTTTAAAGGTTACTAATTTGTAGACAAAGTTATAAAACATAAAAGCTTTAATCTGATCAAAAAAAAATTTTATTTTCTTAGATAATCTAATTTCAGTTTTTAAAAAAAAGTTAAGTTAAGCTTTTGCGCAATTAAAATCTATGAATTATTACCTTGATACTGGCTATGATTACTTATAAAAGGATTAACTCGGTAAGTCAAATATTAATGGAATTTGTAAAAATAATAAAGCGTTTAATTTAAAATGTTTATATTTAAAAAAAAATTAAAGCTTTCAATATACAAAATATGAAACTTTAATTTTGTTTTGTTAAAATATCAGAGTACCCTTTAATAATATGTTTAAACATTTATTTTTAAAAATATTTTTACATTAAAGCTTCCATGACTTGAGCTTTTATTAGCAGTTCTTAGTTAGTATTTTGGGTTCAGATGCAACGTTTGTTTTTCCAGGTGCACTCATTTTTCTTAGTTCTGTTAGCTATACCTGATTACATCATCTTACAATAAATTGATATAGAAGCTTAAGTTAAGCTTTTTAAGCTTATTTTAAATTTAATATTTGGATTGTCAGAAATATGTTAACAGAAAATAAAATTCAGAAAACAGATTTAAAATTTTAAATATTTTAAACTCTTATATTTTTGAATATCATAAAGTTTAATAATGTAAAAAAGTTCATTTTAAAAAAATTTAGATCTTCACTCGAAAAGCCAAAAGTTTTTAAAATTATTAACTTTTATCTTTAGCCTTGTTCGATTGTTCTGAAAATAATAGATTTCTTTACAAGCTTTTATATATATAAAAAAACTTTCGTGGTGTGAGCTTTTAGTTAATATTGATTTTTTTAATAAAAGCTTTATATTTTCAAAATTGACTTTTATTTGTATTTTAATTAAAGTATTTTTCAGAATACCGCAAATATTATTTAAAGCTGAAAGCTTTTTCTAACAAAGCTTAAACTAGTATTTAAATATTATATTTTCTCTCTTTTCAGCGCTGTAACTTTTTAGCAACCTTAGTTTTTTAGCAGAAACAATATGATTAAAATATGAAAACAAGTTTAAAATTTGATAAATGCGCAGTTAAAAAAACTAGACAAAACTTAAAGCTTTTTAAAAAAAAGCATTAAAGCTTTGTTTTGGGTAAAGTTTCTTCAATATTTGGTTCTAAAGTTTTGAAATTGTTTCTTTAACTCCCAAAAAATTGAACTAAAGCTTTATCCGAGATTGTAATCTAAAAGCACGGACATGTTTAAAGATCATAAAGTTCAAAATGTTAGTAATTAGCTTTTTTAAGATTTAAATTATGATTTATGCCTTTTGACTATACAGAAATATCTACAGTTACAAAAAATACATAAAAAGCTCCTTAAAAGCTTGTTAAAAGTTTTAGCATTTAATTTTTTTGATAGTTTTGATATTTAAAATAAAAATAATTTTTAAAATATATCAAGTAACTTTCCATTACAAAAGCTTTTATACATTGAGTTTAGAGTAATGATACAAATTCGTTCAATTTTTAAAAAAAAATTAAATACTATTAGTTATATTATATTGAAAAGATTTTTTAACCATAAAGCTTTAAGCTTTTTCAAAAAGATTTTAATTTTTTTAATCATTACAATAAAGTAGTATTATAAATTAATATACTTAAATTTAAATATTGAAAATTACGCAAAATATAGAAATGTAATATGCTGGAGGAGGTAGTTTCAAAGCTGAAGTCACTGAATTATCTAAAAGATAGTAAAGTATTATCTAAAGGAAATTATATAAAGTATATTAAATTGACACAACACTTGTTTTTTTAAATATAACGCTTAAAATAAGGACAACACTCATCTTTTGTTTCCTTTTAGGTTTTGATTCCTTGGAGGTTGCAAATCAGTGTACAAAGCTACAAGACCTAAAAGCTAGATAAAAATAAGTATCACAACTTTTTTTAAATTATGAACCTAAGCTTAATTTAGATTATTTAAAAAGTTTAAAAAGTTGAAAAGGTTTTGAAAAAATAGTGTTTTAAAACCCTTAATAACAAGTTTTATTACTTATAAAAGGTTTTGTGAAAACTATAACCAAAAATGAATGTTCCAAAGAAATCATCAAAAATAAAAGCTTTTGCAAAGTGTCAACAATAAATATGAACAAAAAATACAAATTATAAAAGCTCTGGTACCGTACAGCAGCAATTTTGATGCAACAGTCATTATCCAAATTGCAGTGCAGCATGATTTAAATGTAGGCTCCTAAGTGCATTTATATGTGATTTTTTCAATTTCTTTCAATTAAACAAAACTAGATAAAGCTTAAAGCTTTACACACAAAAAATTACACAATGCGTTAAAGCTTTTGTTTGTGTAAAGTTTCTGAATGATATTATTTTTTTAAGTTCAAATCAATCTTTAAGTTCAAATCTTTGTTTTAGATTGTAATCGATTTAAAAGCTCCTATATTTTTAAAATTACTCATCAGTTCGATTCAAACTATTATTAGATAGGCATTATCAAAATTTTAATATTCTGTATTCGTGTTCACTATAAAAAAGCCCTAACTAAAAAAACATATGAAAAGCTCCTTTAAACTATTTAAAAGCTTTATTTACAGGTTATTTAAAATTTAATTTTAATGCTTGTTTTGATAGTTACAACCAGAATTTAACTTGAAAAAATATCAAACTAGGCTTGGGAGCTTTTAATTTTTTAAACTTTTTATTTTTAATTTTTTATTGTAGTTAGCCCTCTCAACTCTTTCACGGATATTTTAACGCCCTACTTTACTTACTTTACGCCGTCACAGCCATCCTGAAGTATCACGGACAATAGTATCCCCAGACTCAAACACCTCAGGTTTGATTACTATGCCCATTGCTCGTGCAAATCTTTTACTATTAACAGATTTAAGAGCATGTTTTCATTGTAAAGGAAAGTTCTATAAAGTTTGATAGTGCTGAAAAGCTTTTTCATTTTGTTGTGACCAAACGAGTTTATACAGATTTTTGATAAGCTTAAAGTCTTACTGACCCACTTTTGTCTTTATAGTCATTTAAGCCAACAATGATCTGTAACAAGTGTTTTTTATCTTAACCGAGCAGGTATACTCAAAACCACTCAATATGGAATTTTGATTTCATTGTTGAATGGAATTCGGTAACTTTGCCAAATATTAAGATTATGTCATTTTTCAATGAAGTCATCATGTCAGATGATTCTCCCAACTTGATAGTTAAAAATATAAAATTGGTACTTTAGAGTGTTCTACTTGTGCAAATGATGAATTCTAATATCTTACGAAGGAGTGTAAGGAACAGCTAGAGTTGTAATTACACGCCAATATTTGCAAAGTCCACAAAAATTTTAACTCAAGGCCAATCACAATTTCTCTATGGACTTGCTTAACAAAATACTACGGAATAAAATAACTAGTTAAATGCGAAAATGTTTACAGCGCCCCTATTTAAAAACCCTATATATAAAAAGAGTAAGATGCTGTGTGATTTTATTAATATTCGTTAAAAATGAAAATATTTTTCATCTCTCTGGTTTTGAGGTTTGAGAAACTTTTGAGTGCAATATTTAGTGATTGACAGCATTTATTTTTATAATGACTTAATTATAGAAATATAAGGAGTTAGATTTTGTGTTATCCGTAAAAATGTATGCGAGAACGAATTCAATAGATTCACCTTTAATTAAGTCAAAATTAATTATTAAATAAATTTGAATTTCTTGTTGGTTGTTAGTTGTTGGTTGTTGGTTGTTGGTTGTTGGTTGTTGGTTGTTGGTTGTTGGTTGTTGGTTGTTGGTTGTTGGTTGTTGGTTGTTGGTTGTTGGTTGTTGGTTGTTGGTTGTTGGTTGTTGGTTGTTGGTTGTTGGTTGTTGGTTGTTGGTTGTTGGTTGTTGGTTGTTGGTTGTTGGTTGTTGGTTGTTGGTTGTTGGTTGTTGGTTGTTGGTTGTTGGTTGTTGGTTGTTGGTTGTTGGTTGTTGGTTGTTGGTTGTTGGTTGTTGGTTGTTGGTTGTTGGTTGTTGGTTGTTGGTTGTTGGTTGTTGGTTGTTGGTTGTTGGTTGTTGGTTGTTGGTTGTTGGTTGTTGGTTGTTGGTTGTTGGTTGTTGGTTGTTGGTTGTTGGTTGTTGGTTGTTGGTTGTTGGTTGTTGGTTGTTGGTTGTTGGTTGTTGGTTGTTGGTTGTTGGTTGTTGGTTGTTGGTTGTTGGTTGTTGGTTGTTGGTTGTTGGTTGTTGGTTGTTGGTTGTTGGTTGTTGGTTGTTGGTTGTTGGTTGTTGGTTGTTGGTTGTTGGTTGTTGGTTGTTGGTTGTTGGTTGTTGGTTGTTGGTTGTTGGTTGTTGGTTGTTGGTTGTTGGTTGTTGGTTGTTGGTTGTTGGTTGTTGGTTGTTGGTTGTTGGTTGTTGGTTGTTGGTTGTTGGTTGTTGGTTGTTGGTTGTTGGTTGTTGGTTGTTGGTTGTTGGTTGTTGGTTGTTGGTTGTTGGTTGTTGGTTGTTGGTTGTTGGTTGTTGGTTGTTGGTTGTTGGTTGTTGGTTGTTGGTTGTTGGTTGTTGGTTGTTGGTTGTTGGTTGTTGGTTGTTGGTTGTTGGTTGTTGGTTGTTGGTTGTTGGTTGTTGGTTGTTGGTTGTTGGTTGTTGGTTGTTGGTTGTTGGTTGTTGGTTGTTGGTTGTTGGTTGTTGGTTGTTGGTTGTTGGTTGTTGGTTGTTGGTTGTTGGTTGTTGGTTGTTGGTTGTTGGTTGTTGGTTGTTGGTTGTTGGTTGTTGGTTGTTGGTTGTTGGTTGTTGGTTGTTGGTTGTTGGTTGTTGGTTGTTGGTTGTTGGTTGTTGGTTGTTGGTTGTTGGTTGTTGGTTGTTGGTTGTTGGTTGTTGGTTGTTGGTTGTTGGTTGTTGGTTGTTGGTTGTTGGTTGTTGGTTGTTGGTTGTTGGTTGTTGGTTGTTGGTTGTTGGTTGTTGGTTGTTGGTTGTTGGTTGTTGGTTGTTGGTTGTTGGTTGTTGGTTGTTGGTTGTTGGTTGTTGGTTGTTGGTTGTTGGTTGTTGGTTGTTGGTTGTTGGTTGTTGGTTGTTGGTTGTTGGTTGTTGGTTGTTGGTTGTTGGTTGTTGGTTGTTGGTTGTTGGTTGTTGGTTGTTGGTTGTTGGTTGTTGGTTGTTGGTTGTTGGTTGTTGGTTGTTGGTTGTTGGTTGTTGGTTGTTGGTTGTTGGTTGTTGGTTGTTGGTTGTTGGTTGTTGGTTGTTGGTTGTTGGTTGTTGGTTGTTGGTTGTTGGTTGTTGGTTGTTGGTTGTTGGTTGTTGGTTGTTGGTTGTTGGTTGTTGGTTGTTGGTTGTTGGTTGTTGGTTGTTGGTTGTTGGTTGTTGGTTGTTGGTTGTTGGTTGTTGGTTGTTGGTTGTTGGTTGTTGGTTGTTGGTTGTTGGTTGTTGGTTGTTGGTTGTTGGTTATTGGTTATTGGTTATTGGTTGTTGGTTGTTGGTTGTTGGTTGTTGGTTGTTGGTTGTTGGTTGTTGGTTGTTGGTTGTTGGTTGTTGGTTGTTGGTTGTTGGTTGTTGGTTGTTGGTTGTTGGTTGTTGGTTGTTGGTTGTTGGTTGTTGGTTGTTGGTTGTTGGTTGTTGGTTGTTGGTTGTTGGTTGTTGGTTGTTGGTTGTTGGTTGTTGGTTGTTGGTTGTTGGTTGTTGGTTGTTGGTTGTTGGTTGTTGGTTGTTGGTTGTTGGTTGTTGGTTGTTGGTTGTTGGTTGTTGGTTGTTGGTTGTTGGTTGTTGGTTGTTGGTTGTTGGTTGTTGGTTGTTGGTTGTTGGTTGTTGGTTGTTGGTTGTTGGTTGTTGGTTGTTGGTTGTTGGTTGTTGGTTGTTGGTTGTTGGTTGTTGGTTGTTGGTTGTTGGTTGTTGGTTGTTGGTTGTTGGTTGTTGGTTGTTGGTTGTTGGTTGTTGGTTGTTGGTTGTTGGTTGTTGGTTGTTGGTTGTTGGTTGTTGGTTGTTGGTTGTTGGTTGTTGGTTGTTGGTTGTTGGTTGTTGGTTGTTGGTTGTTGGTTGTTGGTTGTTGGTTGTTGGTTGTTGGTTGTTGGTTGTTGGTTGTTGGTTGTTGGTTGTTGGTTGTTGGTTGTTGGTTGTTGGTTGTTGGTTGTTGGTTGTTGGTTGTTGGTTGTTGGTTGTTGGTTGTTGGTTGTTGGTTGTTGGTTGTTGGTTGTTGGTTGTTGGTTGTTGGTTGTTGGTTGTTGGTTGTTGGTTGTTGGTTGTTGGTTGTTGGTTGTTGGTTGTTGGTTGTTGGTTGTTGGTTGTTGGTTGTTGGTTGTTGGTTGTTGGTTGTTGGTTGTTGGTTGTTGGTTGTTGGTTGTTGGTTGTTGGTTGTTGGTTGTTGGTTGTTGGTTGTTGGTTGTTGGTTGTTGGTTGTTGGTTGTTGGTTGTTGGTTGTTGGTTGTTGGTTGTTGGTTGTTGGTTGTTGGTTGTTGGTTGTTGGTTGTTGGTTGTTGGTTGTTGGTTGTTGGTTGTTGGTTGTTTGTTGTTGGTTGTTGGTTGTTTGTTGTTGGTTGTTGGTTGTTGGTTGTTGGTTGTTGGTTGTTGGTTGTTGGTTGTTGGTTGTTGGTTGTTGGTTGTTGGTTGTTGGTTGTTGGTTGTTGGTTGTTGGTTGTTGGTTGTTGGTTGTTGGTTGTTGGTTGTTGGTTGTTGGTTGTTGGTTGTTGGTTGTTGGTTGTTGGTTGTTGGTTGTTGGTTGTTGGTTGTTGGTTGTTGGTTGTTGGTTGTTGGTTGTTGGTTGTTGGTTGTTGGTTGTTGGTTGTTGGTTGTTGGTTGTTGGTTGTTGGTTGTTGGTTGTTGGTTGTTGGTTGTTGGTTGTTGGTTGTTGGTTGTTGGTTGTTGGTTGTTGGTTGTTGGTTGTTGGTTGTTGGTTGTTGGTTGTTGGTTGTTGGTTGTTGGTTGTTGGTTGTTGGTTGTTGGTTGTTGGTTGTTGGTTGTTGGTTGTTGGTTGTTGGTTGTTGGTTGTTGGTTGTTGGTTGTTGGTTGTTGGTTGTTGGTTGTTGGTTGATGTTTGTTGGTTGTTGGTTGGTGGTTGTTGGTTGTTTGTTGTTGGTTGTGTGTTGTTGGTTGTTAGGTGCCCTTTAAATTTTCATTTAAAATGCTTAAACTTTTGATCTCGATGTTTTATTTGGGCGAACAAAATGTTGGATTAAAGTCAAAAACACAATTATAATAGTTTGGCTAACTCTTAAATCATTAATGTTAATAGGTTACACATCATCTTCCAAACGTCATAGATAATACGACATCCAATAAAGCAGAAGATCAATTCCTACTAAATTTATTATGTACTATTTGGTTGGCAGTCTGAATACACTTCGATTTAAACAGATGATTTATTAGCTTAATTTTCACACACACAATAAACATCGATTATTCCAATGACATCTAACAAAAAATTAAATAATGTTCATTGTTTAAGCCAGACCAACAAATCACATTAATCGAAAGTAGTTTATATTGGACAAACATACCTTGCCAGACAAAACGACAATAGAAAATATTTTTAGCAAATATTTACCTGCTCTGTTTTGAACATATCTAGTTATATATCCTATATATTATGTACATATCTTATTTAAATAACCACACACACACACACCTACATATATACACAATGTTATGTATATGGATTATCTCGATATTCTAAGAACATTAGATCCTCTGACTATGTTAACAATGGTAAATGAAATGCAAATCGAATTAAAAAAAGTTATGTTGAATTCATAAATTGTTATGATAGCCATGTTCAGTTTAATTCTACAGAGATTCAATTAAAATGTACAATTTAATTGTATTTGGTACTGGATATGCATGAAATGAATTTTTTAATTCACAAACTTACAATAAAACGGATTACAATTGAATTACAAAAAAAAAAAAAAATTGATAAGACGTTTAGAGATGTTGTTAGTTTTATATAGTTTTGTACCGAGCAGCTTAATCGCTCGAGATGAAATTTAATTTTTTTTTATTTTCCTAGACATGAAATTTTCATTTTTGCTCATTTAATATTTTATTTGCATTGTGTGCATGTTATCTGTTGCAAAAACTGTATATGCGGCTGCTAAGATAAATATAAAAAAAAACTTCAACTTCAACCATACACTGGCTCGTTAGAATTTTGTTGTTACGATTATTGTACAGAGTGAAAGAAAATATTTGTGCCGATTCAATAGTCCTGGGAGAAATTTTGAAGGACGATATATCTATTGAATATGGAGACTCTATCAAAGAAGTAACATCAGAGGTTCCTTCGAAAATAGCGAGAGAGTAATGAGAAAATTGGCGGGAATTGATTAAACCTATAGACTCTAACATTGTTGAAAAAAACTTTTGTAAGACTAGGGTGGTGGCCTAGGAAATTGATCCACAGGGTTCTTTAGGTAACATTAGTTAAAAACTTCACATTAAAAAATGGCGTAGGTGTTAAGGTCTCATAATTAGCATCTTCTGTTACACACATCAGAGCAATAGGTCTAGGATTTAACAAATACTCTATCTGACATGCAAGTGTCACATACTCTTCAAACGTAATTGCTGATTCTCCAATATTTCGGACTAGATGTCTTTTGATAGACTTGATACCAGTTTCTCACATAACATCAATGCATCAGTCAATATGGTAAGCCGATAAAATGTTCGTAAATCTTTCTCAGTGACTTTTGTGCTTTTTGGTTGTGATCGTTTAATTCTGCTTTGTGCTCCTACACAATTAGAACCATCTGTCTCTCTTGTACTGTAGTCACCGTGACCTCAATAGACTCAAGATTGACTTCTTTTGGTCGAAATATAGTGTTTTTGCTACTACATACTATCTTTCCCTTTGATTTATCGAATATCGGTGGTGAATTGGGAACATACTATCTTTCCCTTTGATTTATCGAATATCGGTGGTGAATTGGGAACCGTATATAGTGAAGATGACGAGACTGCCGAGGATTTCGATTAGTTTTGATGATATTCCATATCATCTATCGAAAGTGACTAGTTGCTTGTGGTCGCTTTTAATGCTCGACCATCAAAGAAATGTCAAAAATATTTTATTGTCTAATAAATCGCCTGTATGTAACGAGCCCAAAGTATATCCAACAACTTCAGACCGAATTTGTTGGCTGGACCGGCGAGGGTAACCACGAACCGATAAAACTTTGATGGTTTCATATTTTCCATAAGCGCTTTAAAATATAACGGCTCCAATCGTTGTTGTAATATCGACGACGGATTGGGTTATGATCACAAACTCAAACTTGGTAATGTTGCTGGCTATTTTCCAATTCCGGAATCGGATCTCAGATTGGGCGAATCAAACCGCCAGTCTGCTTGTCCAAAACTCAAGCAGTTTCATCGACACCGCCGAAATATTATTTTTGGCTCCTGGTCTATTGATTGTGGCTACAGTGCCAAGTAGGCATCTGGCATCTAGGACATCATTAAAATTTTGTTGAATTTTGAAAATTAAATTGACATGAATTTCCTAATTTTAGTTAACTCGTCATGATTTTAAAATTTTGGAAATTCTGATTTACGCCATGAATTACCATTTTAATGTGCCTGCCATATATTATTACAGATTTTTGCAAAATTCCAAATTATTGACATAAACTTCCCAATTTAATAAGGCTTTTTAAAAAGTACTTTTTGAAAACCTAATCCGTTTGAAATATATCTCCCGGTTCAGCACTTTTTGTGCACCCTGTACTATATATTTTTAATACAACTACTACTGTTATTACTATTTTAATTTCTAAAAACGTTTTTATTATATGAATTTTTATGTTTAGTATGTAATTTTGTTGAGTAGATCTGTGTGTGTGTGTATATGTACATATACTCAACTGTTATGTTATGTTTGAACAGATTTTTTACTCAGTACCACTTTTTCTGTAAAAAATCCAACATAGCCGACCAACAACATAAACAATATATGATGGATAGAATATTGGGTGGCATAAAAATATGGATCACATTTTTATGTACAAGCAGATTTTTAATTTGTTTGTGAAATGCATGCATAAACAGTTTTTTGGTCGTTGGCTGATGGATAAAAAAAATAAATATGTAATTTGCCATTTTAGCAGAATGACACTGATTTGTGGAAATGTGGTTTTATATATATGCAATGTAAACATAAATCATGGCTGGGCAAATCAAAATGGAAAAAAGTCCATTGAAAGAGCTTAGATGATTCCAAAAAAAAAATTGATAAAACCGCTAACTCAGAACATAACTTTGTTCAAAAAGCTTACTGCTAAATTATGATGCCTTAAAAAATATTTGCCTTTACTTTTAGTGCATAATAATGCAAGATAATTAAATCTAATCGCAATTTTATATTCACCCTTGCAGCCAACTAGTAAAATTTAGACTTTAATATTTTTAAATTGTTTCTTATCAAATTCTAAAAAATTTAAAATTTGGCATCAAATTTCAATACGAAGTTAAAGTAACAAAAGTTTTTAAAATATTATAAAATCAAAAAAATTAATGCTAAAGCTTTCGAATTAAAAAAAGTAGAAGCAAGTGTTTTTACTGTAGTAGAATTTAAAGGAAATTTTGCACAAGCTTAGTACCTAAAAAGCATAAGCTTACCTACTTATGCTTAGTTTGATAGTTTGATCGGAGAGCTTTCTGATGTATTACAGTTTATAAAATGTTTTAAAATAAAACTTTGTGATTTAATTTGTAGTTTTATAAAAGCTCACGTGTTTCATAGATTTCAAATACTTATTTTAAACAAGAAATTATGTAAAGAAAGGGACATCATTGCTTTTGGAAACTTAGTATAATTTAAGTATAAGTTATAATCAGATAAACCGTAAAGCTATACCAAAACAAGCTTTTTCTGTGCTTTTTTTGTAAAAAAATTTGATTACTGTTATTATAGATAAGGCTAAGTTTTTATAAATTTTCTCAATATTACGTCAAAAAATGATTTTATCGAAGCTTTTATAATTTACCTTTGCAAATACATCTACTACTATTGTATCTGAGCTTTTATGATTTATCCTTGGATAATGCTCAATAAGCTTTGGTTAGACGTATTTATAACTTTAAAAATTTAAAGTCATAAAAGGCTTAAATCTGAAGCTTTCGGCAAAGCACCAAATCTTCTTATTTTAAAAGTTGAATTTTTTTTTTAAAGCTTAGTAGTTGTAAATCCTTTTTAGTGAAAAAATGAGTAAGGTTTTCTAGTTCGTAGTTTTAGTGAATATACTTAGTTTAAAACTTTAAAACTTTAAAACTTTAAAACTTTAAAACTTTAAAACTTTAAAACTTTAAAACTTTAAAACTTTAAAACTTTAAAACTTTAAAACTTTAAAACTTTAAAACTTTAAAACTTTAAAACTTTAAAACTTTAAAACTTTAAAACTTTAAAACTTTAAAACTTTAAAACTTTAAAACTTTAAAACTTTAAAACTTTAAAACTTTAAAACTTTAAAACTTTAAAACTTTAAAACTTTAAAACTTTAAAACTTTAAAACTTTAAAACTTCAAAACTTTAACTGAACTATTTTATTTTTTGGTAAATTTCTGTATTACGACATGCCAACAAATTGAGTTCCATTTGGACGTATTTGGTCAGCTGCCCATTTTGCAAAATCAGAAGTATGGCGTTACTTTGATTGATAGGCACTCACGATGGGCTGAAGTCATACTGATTCCCTATATTTCAGCAGAGTCAGCAGTATTTATAATTTGTTTAGGTTAGATTGAACTTTTTGGAGTGCCGTCATATATTGTGACCTAACAAGGGTCACAGCTTGAGTAAATGTTGTTTTCGTAATTAAAAATTTGGACAGGATTTAAGCGAAAATAAGCCACATTGTATATAACCATGAATGCAAAGGAATCATTGTGAGTTGAAGCAAGTTATTATTTAGACTAGGCAGTGGCGTTATCATCTGTTAAGAACATCTGTTAGAAACAGTCTATTGTGACGAGTTGCAGGTGTCTTTCCTAGAATTGGTGTAAAGAAATCCTGTGCTTGTACCAGGTCAATTTTTGAGTCTGAGAGGACTGCGGTTTCCCCATCAGGTTTTGTGGAAAATTTGGAAAAGCATTTTGACGAGCACTGGCGTAACCCCGCCATGCGTCCATATCGTGTGTTCGTAAGGATTGTTGCATTGTGAACTTTCTTATAGCCTTTATACCCAGGTCCTTCAAGCCCTACCATTCAGAAGTGATCGTTATAAGTGCTCCGGTAGAGGAATCGGTAAGGAGCTCCAAGGGCACGAAAAGTGCATCCAAATGGGTCGCACAGAAGAAGGTTAACTTCAAATTGGATTCACCGA
This sequence comes from Tipula confusa, assembly GCA_963556175.1. Lineage (NCBI taxonomy): Eukaryota > Metazoa > Arthropoda > Insecta > Diptera > Tipulidae > Tipula > Tipula confusa. The sequence continues at coordinate 209,193,857 of OY744476.1, read as the reverse complement.
TTGGACTTTGAAGAGAACCGTGAATTACCAGAGCAGGCCGAAAGTAAGTTTTCCTGCATGGTTCCGTAATTTAGGCAATAAATCTCACAATTTTGTCTGGCATGATTGTTATAAGTATATTCATTTGTAATTTTGTGAGTTTGCACTATGGAGACGTCGCTCGTACGAAAAACATGAGTACCACAAAAGTTACAATCCAGCACATATCCCTTTACGAGTTTGTGTAACCTGGAAATGTGTTTTTGGACAAGGCAGTTATTATTTTAACTTATTGGCAGCGAGATAATCAAAGATATTCTATGTAATCAGATGAGGCTTTTTAACTTTTTATAAAAAAGCTGTAAAAATATAAACAAACAATAGAACAATAAATTTCTAGTGAAAGTTGTCACTGAGCCTCAAACAACGAAAGCTTTTATTTTTTAAACCACTGAAAGAGCATGTCTAATAAAAAATGATATGTTGAAGACCCATAAGCTTAAAACTACTAACATTTTCGACTTTTAATATAAGACTTAAAATTAAGCTTTCTCCAAATTTCGTTCAAAAATTATTAAATCAATTATAATTTGACAATTCAGTAGCTTAATTACTTATCAAAGTTTATAAAATTAACACAATTTTTAACTGTAAAATGCATTGTCAATACCAAATTACGTAACAAGCTGAAAGCTTTTATAATTCTTAAAACAAAATTGTAATTTAGACCGAATGTTAAACAGTTTAAAAAACTTCAAAATTTTGATATGTTAAGTATTAAGCTTTTTACACTAAAGTACAAAAAAATAACAACTGGACGCGTAATTTTTACAAGAATCAATCAAAGCTTTTCTAGACTTGTTATTCTTGTTAGATAAACCATTTCCAAACTGGATTTGTACTAAAATTTCTAGAATATTAAAGCTTTTGAGCTTTTGAGTTTTTTTTTCAATTTGTGTCTACTAAATATTTATAATCGTTATAAAAACGTTGTAATCTGTAAGTGTTTTTTAACAGTCACAACAAGCACTATCCATACTCCAGTTAGAAACTTCCGAGTATTTGGAAACTGTGAAAGTTTCCAAATTAAGTAGACGAATAGCTACCGTAGCAATATTTGTCAGTTGAATATTTTATTTATTTGGAGTTTTTTATTTAGGCGTACCACCAAAATTTATATAAATTTATAGTACCATGAGGCCGTGTAGCTTTGGTCGAGGTCCAAGTAAACTAGATCCAAAGTAAGAGTTTCTTGACATAATCCAAATTAGATAAGTTCTTTAATCGCTTTTAACTTTTAAGTGGATCGCTTGCAAACATATTATTTCCGAAGCTTAAAAGTATCGAAGATACTATCGCCAGTCCAATAATTATAAAGCCTAGCAGCCAAAGTAATATACGTATCAGCCCACTATCTTTGCCATCATCAAGGTAATATTACATTGTATTATAACATTAAATGTTATAAAAAATTTGTTACTCAATTTTAGGCAACTAATAGCATTATGGCAATATGCAACCAACTCGAAAAATGTTAAACTAGTAAAGTATGTAGAAAAATTACTGTGTACCAAGCTGAATCAATCGTTAGATTTTGTGAAAAAGTATATTGCTAAAAATCGACCACGAAAAGCTATTGATCCCGATAAATTCACGAAAGATGATTTAGATCATCCAGTATTTTTTATAGTGTATAAATTGTATCGATATACTAAAGAAATTAAACGGTTAGTTTATAATTTTCGAGGAATTCCAAACCCACCTCGACAAAAAGCTCTTAGATATATTGCAACGAAACGTATTTTAATGTTAGCGGAACCTAAAAAATATATTTCTGATGATAACCTCTGAAACCTAGGTTCTTAGGAGTTTGGTTTTTACCTGTGTAAAAGCATAATGAGGTATATACAGTGTTTTAAGTACTGCCATTATTTTTACCAAAACAATAGTAACCGATCTGGTTTGAGTCATAATTGCCGGTAACGAATTATTTTTGTAGTAGTCGAACTTTCGTGATAAGTCAAAATTTTCGTAATTAAATGTCATTTAATTCTCGGGATAGCCCTGATCCAGACGTCACCATATTCACAAAGTCAACGAAATTTAAATATTGTATCGAAGGTAAAAGAAAATCCGAACATCCCAACACTAATAAAAAACCAAGCCGAATTGATAAAATCTCACTACCAACAATACGGTAAGTGTGATCGTGATTCCAATTTAACAATTGCATAATTTGCTTTCACCTTGTAGGCATTTATTATCGTCCGGATATAATCCAATTACATCGCAAAATACGAAACATCTTCGTAACTTGGAACGATTATTGTGCAAACAGTTGAACGAACCATACTATTATTTAAACAATTTCATTGCTAAGCATCGTCCTAGAACACCAACGGATCCAAATAAATTTACCAATGACGATTTGGACCATCCCATATTTTTTAAAACGAGTGAAACGCGGCCGGGCAATCGAATTAAAACTGGATGGACTTATAACTTTCGTGGTGTACCACGACCGATTTCATCACGTATACTAAAATATAAGCCAACCGAACGTATTGTTATGCTGTCACAACCAGTTCGACCAAAACGTCGAACAAAGCGATGGTCATTTTTGTCATCTAGATTGTCTACTGGTGGGGGAAGTAAAAAATCGTGGCAAAGTTCGAGTATTTCATCCGATCAAAATAAGGACACACCGAGCACAAGTGTATCGCGGTCTGATAAATCCTTAAAGCGGAATTCGGGGTCTAGAAAATCGTCCATGGAAAGTTCACTTAAATCAATTAAAAAGAAGATAGGTTGGAAATCAAAACGTAAAATAACCCTCAAAATCAATTCGGAAACTCGAGGCACGCATGGCTTAGACTAAAAATTTCGGACATCGAACATTTAAATCTATATTTTAGTTTGACTAAGTCATTTCGAACCAACTATATAAGAGAACTTTAAAAGTGGAAGTAAATTTAAAAAAAGTATGTCCCATTAAAAATGATGCTCAAAACTGGGTCTTTTTTGTGGCAACCTCTAAATTTTTAGTTAATTACATAAGCTTTTTACAAAATTATTTTCCATTTTAAATTTATTAACGTTTTCTTGTGGCAGAACTTTTACAGTTTTGTAATCAATCAAAATCTTGATTGAAATTTGAACTTAAGAGAAAAGCTTAAGAGAATGAAGAAATTCATCACAATCGGGTCACTATTATGCGTTGTATTGAAAACAATCAAATTCGTAAATTAGCAAAGGCTAACATTGAAACTGATACCGAGAGCTTTTCATTAAGGTATCATTCATCGCAATACGCACTATTACAAGTTGTATTGAAAAAACAGGCTAACCCCTTTGCCAATTTTTTTGCATAAAAATTATTTATTGAAATGTTTGACTATTTTATAGCAGTACTTATACTGATGACCAGAGCTTTTGATTAAGGTATCATTCATCACAGTCGGGCCACTATTACGGTCTTATTGATATTACAATAAATTATCAACTAAGCGGAAAAAGATAAGTACAGTGTTTCGTATTCTGCCATTTTCTACCAAAACCACAGGATTCACGTAAAGTTATGTCATTATAGCAGTAGCCATTAAATTTGTAGTAGTAGTGTTTTTATGTAAAGTCAAAATTTTTAGTAATTAAATGTCCTTAGATTCAAGAGAGTCAAATTATTCTGAACCAGTCGTCGACATATTTACAAGGTCAAAGACATTTCAGGAGTGCCTTGAAAGGAAACACAAAAACTCAACACCAAGTCGAATTGATGAAATCTCTTTACCAACAGTTAGGTTAGTTTGATCATTAATTTGTTATAACAATTGCTCCATGTAATCGTTTTATTCCACTCTTCAGCCACTTATTAGCATCTGGATATAGTGCAATCAAATCGCAAAATCAGAAACATATTCGTTGCTTGGAACGATTGTTGTGTAAAAAGCTGAACGATCCATTGAATTCGATAGACGAATTCGTTGCTAAAAACCGACCAAGAACACCAACGGATCCATATAAATTTTCAAATGATGATTTAGATCATCCAATATTCTTTGAAACGTGTGAACCACGACCGGGCAATCGGGTGAAAAAAGGTCGGATATATAATTTTCGCGGTGTACCACGACCAATTTCATCACGAATACTTAAATATAGACCAACTGAACGTATTGTTATGTTATCGCAACCGGTTCGACCCAGACGTCGAACCGAACGATGGTCATTTTTGTCAACCGGTTTGTCCACTGGTAGTGTTAGTAGGAGGTCATGGCATGGTTCGGGTATGTCGTCCAGACAAAATAGAACCACACCAAATACGCGTAAATTAGGGTTAGACAATTGCCTTGAACTAAAGCCACTTTCGAGGTCAAGAAAAAAAAAGAAACTTAGATTGTCTATCGAAAAAGATATAACGAAAAAAAAACTAGAGTCGGACCTTGTAACTGAACCACGGCGTAGTAAGCAAAATTCAGTAAAAAGTGGGTCCGGTTTTTTCAAATGGTGGAACTCCGATAAAGATAAAAAATGATAGTCTGATATGGGCTTTGCCAAGAAGTATCCAAGGAACCTTTTAAAATTGTCCACCAAACAAGTGACCATAGCATTTCCCGTCATTTGATTTCAAATTTGATTCGCGGTGGTGGAGGTTTTTGGTATCAACATCTAAATTTTTAGTTAATTTCATGAAGTTTTTATTAAAACTAACAAATGTCTTCAACTGTCTTTGTCAAAGACAATAATACTAAGTGGTCAAGTTTTAAGTTTCCAACGATTTCTAGAGGCAGAACTTTTCAATTACTTAAAAAATCACCCAACTTCGAGCGTCGCGAATATTTGGCTAGGCCAACAGTTTGGTAAACCTTTTACGGCATAAAAGCATTTCGTTTAAATCAATTTTAATTTTATAAAAACTTTTATCACAGGCGCCTATTGGCAAACGGATTTCATGCCCTACGCACTCGAAACGAAAAAACGCTACGAAATTTAGAACAAATGTTGTGTCACTCATTACGCGAAACGGTTGATCCGTGCATGTCGCCCGAAGAATGGCAAGATTATATACGCAAATTTGTAGCATACCATCGGCCAAAATCACCCGTGGATCCAGATAAATTTGAGTTTGAAGATCTAAACGATCCAGTATTCTACGAAACGTATCAACGATGTCGATCTCATATGATTCATAGAAATCGGATTTATAATTATCGTGGTGTACCGAAACCGATTAATGCAAAAGTACTAAACTATGAACCATCGGAACGTATTGTAGAATTGTCACGACCTCGACCCAATGCACGTTACATTCTTGACAGATCGAATACATCACTTAAGCTTCGAACGTTTGCAACACAGAAATATAGGACACCGGAAGCTTTTTTTCAAAATGAAAGGAAACGCCAATATCTACAAGAACAGCAGCTTGCAGTCGCTGGTACAACTTTGCATAAAACATATTTAGAAAATTATAAATCTGAATCGCTACCATATGGACCACAACCACAAGGTACTTATCAATCGTTATTGCCCGATCCACGTTTGCATGATCCTAGCTCTGAATCGGTTTACAACTATGAATTGTCGCCATCAGTCATCGCCGCACCGCAACCAATGTTGAATCAATCAATACAAGTACAGCGTGCAACGTTGTATCAAAAGCCGCAACTTTTACCAAAGCTAAAACCAATAAGCTCTGCCATAATGGTACACAAGTATTCGGATCTTAAACAATTACCAAATCAAGTGATTCCAGCGGTGTTGCCGGGGCAAAGATTAAGCATTCCATCAAACTCTCTACAAAATGATGTGACAAATGAATCGAATTTATCGGGAAATATTTCGCCACAAATACGTATGATCAATGGTGGTACGGATCATGGAGCAAATTCAATTTTGCCAAACCAAACGTCAGCAGCCACAAAACGTTCAATCGCTATACAGTGTAACTGTAAATGGATTACAAACTAATTTGTTGTTGGCCGAAAAAAAAAATCAAAAAACGATTGGAAATTATACGTTTACCGTATATGAAAAACCGAGGTAAACATTTTATTTTCATCAATCAAAATTTTCATCGTTTCGCAATTACGTTTAAGAAGAAAAGCAACTTTCTTGAATACGAATCTAAAAGCTAATAAAATATTTATAACACAATAATCAATTACATAGTAGTATACGACATCATGTATACAAATAACATGTTGACCGCCGCCATTTTGCGTTTCTTAAAGTGTACATAAATTTGCAAATGTATAATCGCGAAACAACATAACCAGTCGACGTGTTAAGTTCGTATCGATTTTCTCTTCAGATAAGAAGAGGTGGATGATATGGATTCTAAATACGAAACGAGTGTATGGTAACTTACTTACTGGCAAATTTATCGTTATCGTAAAAATTTTTATTTTTTTTTTTTGTGCTTTTATGAGATATAGTTTTGTCAATAAGCTCTGTACTCTCGTATACGCGATTGGTTTTTATGAAGTTTTATGGATTTGCTACAATAAAAACAGAATAACCGAAACTTTTTGTGTGTTTTACATCATTTTGTTGCTGTTTTTGTTTTGTTTTAGGGGTGGTATTTTGTTTTCCGCCTAAATGGAAGTCGTAATTCTCAAGGGAGTCGAAATAATTCGATTATTTTTGTGTTATGGTTAAGAAATTTTGGGGTTTTTTGGTTGATTAGAGCAATATTGGTCGTGTTCGTGGGTCGATACATTGAACGTATTTCAAACATTTTACGACACTAATTACATTTTGGTGAAAAAGCTTTCAACTGGAAGGTTCATTTTTTGGTAAAAAAATATTTAAGCTTACAATCGAAACTGCTTTAATTTGGTATAAAAGAAAAGTTTTTGAAAATAGAAGCTTCTTAATAAAAGATGCTGATATACTTTAAAGATTTAAGAACACAACTGTTCCAATTTGATTTTCTTAGACAATATGAGTTATAGCTTAAAAATGAATATGATAAAAGTACTTGCATGAAAATCACATTTAAATTCACTTTACTCGACACAAAATCACCGAAATCGTTATAAATAAATTTTTATTAAAATAATTAAACATTCAAATTTTATTGAATTCACCGTTTTATACCAAATACAAAAAGTACTTGAATATAAATCCCAATTAAATTCACTTTATTAGGCACAAAATCACCGAAATTATTCTGTGAATAATTAAAATAATTAAACGTTCAAAATCGATCCCATTAAAATAATTAATTAAATAATTAAACGTTCAAAATCGATCGAATTCACCGTTTTTTACTACAAAGTATTTGCATGAAAATCACATTTATATTCACTGTACTCGACACAAAATCAACTCGTTACAAATAAAAACCCATTAAAATAATTCATCGTTCAAATTAGACCGAATTCACCATTTTATACCAAATGCGCAAATACAGATGAAAATATTTTTTATATTTTTTACTTTACATTACTTGACAAAAATCACCGAAATCGTTATAAATAAAATTTTATTAAAACAATTAAACGTTCAAATTCGATTAAATTCACCGTTTTTTACCAAATACATAAAGAACTTACATGAAAATCCTATTTATATTTAGTTTACTCGACGCAAAATCACCGAAATTATTATAAATAAAATTTTATTATAATAATTAAACGTTTAAATTTAGTCTAATTCACCGTTTTATACGAAATACAGAAAGTACTTGAATTTAAATCTCATTTAAATTTACTTTATTAGACGTAAAATCACCAAAATTATTATAATTAAAATCTCATTGAAATAATTAAACGTTGACATTCGACCAAATGCACCGTTTTATTCCAAATACATGAAGTACAGATGCACAAATACAGATAAAAACACAAATACATTAAAATTCTATTTATATTCACTTTACTAGATCATTAAAACCATTAAAAATAAAACCCCATTTTAATAATTCACCGTTCCAATTCGATCGAATTCACCGTTTTGTACCAAACACACAAAGAACTTGTATAAAAATTCTATTAATATTCACTTTACAAGACACAAAATCACCTCACTCGTAATAAATAAAATCTTATTAAAATAATTAAACGTCAAAATCCAATCGAATTCACCGTTTCATACCATATACACAAAGTACATGCATTAACATCTGATTTATATCCACTTTCCTCAACACAAATTAGTGATTTGAAATGAGCAGAGAGACCGCTTTAAAGCGTAAGTGATGTTTAGAGATAAAATGCAGCAACGCTTTGAGAAGCTTTTGCAAAAAATGGAGCTTAGTAAACGTCAAAAGCAACAAAATTATGCATCAGAAAAACTGTGCAGTGTTCACAACTGAACTACTAATTTCCCACCGATGCCATACGCACTTAAAGAGTCAAAAGATTCTAACACCAACCGGGTGAAATTCCTGGTGAAATCAAAAAACTGACTGAATGAGCGGATCGCATATTCAGTGGATGACTAGTTATCGTGACACCATAACCTTCTGAATTTGGAAACAGTAATCCTTCAGTGCAACAATTTTCGTCGAAAGCAGAGAAGCCCAAGTCGTCCAAAGATTATCCAATACAAAATAATAAGGACATCACCACACTATTCACATCGTTTAATGTTTCACCTACCCAAGTATAGCTTTAGCAACTGTCGTGGTAAATAGTTGTGGTAGTATCGTTATATAGTCGCATATTGCTCAATTTGGCTTCGCAACTTAGTTTTATAAGCAATACATTGGTAAATATTCTGAGTCTGAAAGAGAACAGACAGCCCTAAGAAATCACATTGATATTGGATCCTGGAAATTTTCAACTAACGTAGCCATGGCTGACCTCGAGTTTCATCACTCGAGTCGAGTTATTTGATTGGTGCGTCGATAATTTGAATATGTTTTTTAGATCCTCAAAATACGGAAGAAGCAGCAAGCTTGTGCCACAAAATAGAAAATTTTTGGAAAATTAAAGACTGCTATAGTGACATAAAGGTACTTCCAGTGGAAGATCAGGGTTGTGAAAAACATTTTAACCAAAATACAATACGGGATATTTCAGGTTGTTTAATTGTTAAGCTGTCACTGAAGTAGCATCTAAATAAGATAGGAGATAGCTATTGGATCGCTAGAACCCAGTTTATAAATTTTAAAAGAAAATTAGCACGCAATCTCAAAGTATGGCAGCAATATCGAAAATTTGTAAGGAAGTAAGAATTATTGGGACACATGCAGAAAGTCAACGAAGATAAAAGAAACAAAATAATGTTCAAACTATCTGTCCCTTATTGTGAAACAATGTCGTTTCGTTGACTTGATTTGGATCCTGAAATTTGAGGAGAGCTCATCGTATTGTTTTAGAGCTAGGAATCCAGTTAGCTGCCGTGTTTTGCTGGACATCCATTTTAATTGTTTTGTATTGGTTGGTGGCTCATCGATCTAATTAGACTACTTTTGTTTTGAATCTTCAATTCAGCGATTGTCATCGTCCTAACATGAAAGTTTGTTAATTCAATTTGTAAGGTCCAAGCTGCGTCAGCATGTGCTGTATATGATGTTTTTTTTTGCATAATTAGACGATTTTATGGTTTAGTACAGCCCCACTGTTGGATACCGCATACATCCAAATTGGTTAAATTATCGATTCGTGGATAGGCGTTAACAGTACATGTTAAGCTAAGAACGTTTTCCTATCAGCCAATACATTTCACGTTGCTTTATTTTAATTTGTTCAGCTTTTTGTCTAATGTGGTGTTTTCAGTTCAATCATGATTCATGAATCGAGATGCAATCCGAAATATTTAGACTGGATCTATAGACTGGTTTAGGATCAATTCTAGATTGAATATCGTATGGTTGAAATACTGATGCCAGATGTTGTGCAAACAGTTCAGCTTTTTCATCATTACGACGCACCCATTCTCCATTTGTGTTCCTTATAGGTTGCACTTGGATTATTGGTCTCTTATATCTTTTAGTAGCTTTCCTAAGAAAATAGTTTTTGGATGCAATACCTTCAACTTAAATTTAATTCATGGCTATTCCTTTCGAGATATAAAGGAATTATCTTACAGTTTTTCTACTCTGTTAGTTAGTTATCAGGTAGGCGGAAAGAGAGATTTACATTTTGTTCTTTGCAGAAAACCCATTCCATCGATTTTCGAGCCATTTGTAAAATAGTTAATATTTTACTTTAAAACTGTTCCATTCATCTAGTCCTCCCTGGAAGGAGTATCAGTTATACATTTAACTTCGAGGCATGATGTTGAGATGGCGTAGTCGATAGATTTAGGGATTTCTTTGTTCGTTAGAATAGATGTGTGTCCCATAATGTTACAGGACCACATTGAAATTGATTTAATCCTTATAGCTGTACTAGCAGCCACTTGCTTATCCAGGATATCCAAAGGGATGAGATGAAAGATAATCTTTAGTGCTTGAGTAGGAGTGTTTCTAAGTGCACCACTAATATACAAGGTAGCAGTTCTTTGTACTTTCATCAGCAAGTTTTGGTTCGCCACTGTATTTAAAACGGGCCACCAAACTGTAACTCCATACATTAGAACTGGTCTAACTACAGAAGTATAAAGCCAATGCACAATGTGAGGCTTCAGCCCTCATCCTTTTCCAATGGCATTTTTACAGTAGTAGAGTGCTATCGTAACCTTTTTTACTCTTTTCAGAATATTAGGCTTCCAGCTTAGTTTACTATCCAAAATGAAACTCAAGATTTTCACTTTATCTGCTATGTTCAAAACAACTCCATTGAGGGTTGGAGGGTCAAAGCGAGAAAGTTTGTACTTCCTGGAAAAAAAACCAACTCAGTCTTTAGTGGGTTAACACTAAGACCACAACTATTGGTCCATTGAGTTAGAATGCCAAGAGCATCCTACATAACATCTCTGAGGATACAAGGATATTTACCGAAAGCGCCAATAGCAACATCATCTGCATAAACCATCATTTTAAAGGCAGTCCCTTCCAGGTTTAGTAACAGGTCATTTATGGACAAATTCCAAAGAAGGGGGATAAAACACCACCTTGCGGTGTACCCCTACTTACAAATCTACGGATGGATGATACACCTAGATTCGGCATTATGCCTTTGAACATTTGATCAATCCAGCTTCTAAGTGGCCCCAAATTTGAAAGTGACTGCGTGATTGCCTCTCGTTTGACATTATTAAAGACACCCTCAATATCACAAAAGGTCACCAAAGAGATTTCCTTATATTCGAGGGACTTCTCTATAGGACATAAGAGGGAATGAAGAGCAGTTTCCACCAAATTTCTCTTACTATATGCATGCTGAGACGCTGACAGCTTTGCAGGCTCAATTTAACCTTTGAGGTAAGCCTCTATTTGTCTTTCTAGAATTTTCAAGAAATAAGAAGATAAGCTAATAGGCCTAAGGTCTTTGGGATTGCAATGAGATCGTTTTCCCGCCTTTGGTATGAAAATTACATTTACTTCAGTTCATTTATTTGGAATGTGACATAGTTCGAGGCTACTTTTGAAAATTACCCCAAGCCACGGAACAGTTAAGTCAGTGGTTTTTTGAATATAAGCAGGAATAATGCCATCCAGGACTGCAGACTTGAAAGGCTTGAAACTGTTTACTACCAACAAGATAGTTCTCCTATTGATAATTTTCTCCGCGAGGCCACTAGCCTTATTTGCCTTTGGCAAAATAGGAAGAGAATTGGAACAACCCGGAAAATGCGTTTCCAGAAGAAGCTCCAAGGATTCCCTACTTGTTGAAGTCCATTGTCCATCCGGTCGTTGGAGATAACTTGGAATGGCAGGCCAAGTGGATAATATCTTATGTAGCCTAGCCTCAGAGGACTCCTGTATTTTATTACAAAGTCTCCAGAAATTGCTTTTGGCACTTCTTAGTTCATATTTCTACGCTTCAACAACCTTCTTATGGAAATCCCAGTCAATTTCAGTTTTCTACCCTGTTAGTAAGCTCATTTTGTCTCATTTCAGCTTCAAATTCGGTGAGCATCTTTATTATATTACTAATGGTTGACTCAATAATCACAGGTTTCTGCCTGATTTTGATTCCTTGATTGTCATTGTTATTTGTGGTTTTGGTCACCTGGGCGTAGGAAACCTCCTCTCTAACAGTATCGTATTGTTTGTGTGGTTTTTACTGTAGGTGTTGAACTACTGATACTTTTTTCGGTAACTGAGCATTTAGCTTTTCTGATATACCTGGCAACCTTTGTAACTAGCCAGATGACCTTTTTCTCCGCACAGTAGGTTTCATTTGCACATAGAAGGTTTCATTTTCCTCTCTATAGTGTTTCAATTCTGTTTTGTAAGTTTACCATAATATTTTGGTAGTTATTACATTGAATCTTGCATTGCTGGCAATTAATCTTTAATTCATTATTCTGGCTTTCAAGTGAAATAACTTTTGAGGTCATTTCGTTGCCTTCTTGACGCAGGCGGTGTCTTTGCGCTAACATGAGAGAGTGTCTAAGATCTGTTAGAGGTAGGAGATGTTGACAACAGGAAGTCCGTTTGTTCACTTTCCGAAGTCGCCGGTACTGGGTATTCTAATCCCTGCAACACTTATTTTTCTCCTGATCTGACATGCGGGTGGTTTATTGTTTGGGGTGCCTTACCCCAACCAAGTTTGATTCATGGGTGGTATTTTACTTCCCATCTACCCACCGGCAAGCCAGTTAGGGTATTCGCCGATCCACCTCCTAGGGACGAGCTCGATGGGGGTTCGGTTTCCCCACACGAGTAATAGTCATATAGGTGATCAACAATTGCTTGTTCGTTTCGGGAGTACCTCAAATTTAAAAAATAAGTATAAGTCTGGGTTTTACCCGCTACAGAATTATAACCACCAAAGTTCTTTGTGAAAGCGGTCGGTGTCTTATACGTACCCATAATTAGGCATTACCTGGTATCCAGCCTATTGCGGTATGTGATGAACCCATGGCGAGTTCAGAGTAGAAGGACGATTATTTAGATTTAGAGATAACGTGCGCAGAAATCTTCAGTTCTAATCTGGTAGAGGGATTTGAAGTATATTTTTGTATAACTATAATTTATCATTTAATCCAGCCATGGGGAATGTTTGCTTTGTGTAGATAAGTTGGGTAGGCCCGACTTGGCTATTTTACTCCAAACGAAGGAAACATTCATTTCCAAACATTTTAATTTTGATCTGCATAACTTTCACACCAACCCAATACCTGAATATAAATATTTCGATATAATAAAAAAACAATTTACATCATAAAAAATGTAGTTTTATAGTTTGTCTATCGTATCGCATAAATATCTAGCAAAAGCTTGAATAATACAGTAAAGTATATTGTAAATCACCCGACTCATCTACACAGCATAACATAAATTTATGTAAAAAATAAAAAAAACCGAAAATCTTTTTTTCTCTCTATGCTACTGCTGCTCTATGTTATGTAGTAAACATAATCTCTGTAAATATACCCAAACTAAATAAGATGAACGTATCCTCGAGTTAGTGTTTTGTTTTTATTTTTTTTTTTTTAGGGTATAAATGTTTACCTGAAAATTCTTCGTCTCGAGAAGAAAAAAAAAACTATAGCCCATATATCTTATCAACTTTATCAATCATTTATCAATCACACAATCACTATATAAAGCAAGTAGTCCCATTTATGGCAGGCAAGCAGGCAACATTCATGCGGACATTCGTGTTCGCCCATTTATTTTTATATCAAAACTCATTAAAGTTGGGAAAATTAAATAAACCGAGAGATTGCGCATTAATGAATCCCAGCACAAAACAAAAAAAAAACTCGACGAAAATGGAAAATTATTAAAGTTGGATAAAACTGGCAGCAGCACCACAGCAGCAGCAATGATATAGAAAATTAATTTTTATGTATTCAATCGGCAAAAAGAGCTACTACATGCGCAATTTTAGGTCTATATCGAATAGTGTACGTCTGTGTGTGTGCGATTTTGTTTTTTTCAATGTATACCATCATCATACATAAGCGAAGTACAAGATGGAAAAAACAGAAAACAACAAAAAAATGAGGAAAACAAGAAAAGCATTTTGCTAACATAAAAAAAAACGGAAAAACTTTTCTTATTTATCAATTTTAATGTTTAACCTGCATAGACAGACTGGTATAGACATCATTACTCATGTAATCTATTTATGATTTATGGGATGAGATAAGGTTTTGAGTAATATCTTCAATGTATATATGATGGTATACTTTTCGTTCCATTTGCACAACGAGATACAGGATGAGATTTTCGGGAAGATATATCAAAAATAACAGCAGCAGCCGCCATAACAACAACAACAACGTCACAAAATATTATGACCTGATAAAAATTTTAAAAATCGGTTGGATGTACTTGAGACAAAAAATAAGAAAAGAGAGAGATAGAGTAAAGCATTTATAGAAAAAAAATGATAGATATCGTTGGTTTTATCAGGTACGATTAAATTTGATTGATTCGAGTTGAATTAGATGTGGGGATGAGTTATGGTGCCAAAAAACGGGATGGTGAGGAAAATTATGATTACCGGAAATGTTTGGAAATCATGTAAATAATTTGTTTGGCTCATATTCTAATATACATTTACAATTCGAGCACTTCCTACTATTTTTTGCATTTCAATTTTTTGTACATTTATGTAATCGTTTAGAATGTCATTAACCATCCTCATACTCATCCGTCAGGGTCCAACTATCACACACATACATGACAACAGGTCTGATCAACACCTTGTACAACCTTAGCTTGTCGGAATTTACAAGGTATTTTGACTTTAGCAATGAACGTAAGATATGCAAAGCACGGTTCCTAGCCACAAGAAGCGCTTTAATATCCCATCCCATACAGTTATTATGAGTGACAATGGACCCGAGGTATGGAAAACTTATCACTCCTTCCAATGTGTGGTAATTTTTACCATTCATTATGACTTGGTCTCTAAAACCAGTGATCATTTATTTTGTTTTGGACTCATTGATTTTGAGACCAACAGAAGCTGAGAATCATACAAGTGGATCTAGTAAATCTTCAATCAAATTACACAGATATCATTTGCATATGCTAGTAAAAAAATTGAATGACTCAGTATGCTCGTCACTATTGACCACAATCCATACGTAACTACAATCCAGTTATGAAATTATCACGGACGTCCGACTTTACGTTGTTGTTTTAGGTGTTAAACTGGTAAACAAATGACAACAGGGAAGTATTCTAGAACGTCACACATATAAAAAACAAAAAAAATTTAAAAAAATTTAAGCATCTGGTCACCATAATGGCATTTTCCCAACAAACAAATTACAATTTATCACCTCTAATCGTGTCATAACACATTTTCACGTAGATCAATCACCACACGCCGCACACATACTAACATACTCGTACTATACACAAAATATGTATTATGTATGATACATTTAGTGTACGCAACTCGCGCGTATACCAAACAAATTCATACACTTTCACTCCACATTGCATGATTCTGCACAAAAACAAAGCGCAAACGAAATTTCCCTCATCACAAAAATATATTTTCTAAATATATATCGCATTTTCATTTATAGTTTTTCTAAATTTAAACTGCACGCAATCTATCTTAAAATTTTCAATATACCAAATGGATTTTAATATTGGATGCTACTGTGCGCTGTGATGTGTTGTGTGTATTTAGGGAGAATAACTGACTGAACCAAAATAGATCTGATTTAAGTCGTTTTAAGTTATTTTGTTTTTTGTTTTGTTTTTTTTTTTTTTTTTTTTTTTTTTTAACCAACCAGATGTCTTTCATTTATAAAACGTTTCTTCAACGAGTATTACTAAAAAAAAAAATTTTTTGAGCTAAAAATAAATTTTGTGATGAGCAGAAGCATGCGGATTATCAAACACAAACAAAAAAATGTTAGCATGTTTGGACTTTATTGTAAAATGTGTGCGTGCGGCAGCACAGTAAATTAAGATATTTTATCAATGAGTCCGCCACTAAATTATATCGGAATTGGCGAACGTATGTTTTTATTTTTTATTTTTTTATTTTTTCAAAATAAAGTGACAAAAAATTGAAATTTACGAAATTTTGAACGTGTATTGGAATTCCGTCAAATTTGAAATACTTAAAATTTCTTCGATCTTATTTTGTTTTTACAAAATAAGATCGAAGAAATACATTCCCCTGTGGTCAGGGGAATGTATCAAGAGCATGATATATTTAAAATACCACCATATTATTTTTTGGCTTGTCGTAGGAGGAGTCTAAAGTTAAGTTGGATCACTGGACAATAATAATATAATAATATAATAATATAATAATATAATAATATAATAATATAATAATATAATAATATAATAATATAATAATATAATAATATAATAATATAATAATATAATAATATAATAATATAATAATATAATAATATAATAATATAATAATATAATAATATAATAATATAATAATATAATAATATAATAATATAATAATATAATAATATAATAATATAATAATATAATAATATAATAATATAATAATATAATAATATAATAATATAATAATATAATAATATAATAATATAATAATATAATAATATAATAATATAATAATATAATAATATAATAATATAATAATATAATAATATAATAATATAATAATATAATAATATAATAATATAATAATATAATAATATAATAATATAATAATATAATAATATAATAATATAATAATATAATAATATAATAATATAATAATATAATAATATAATAATATAATAATATAATAATATAATAATATAATAATATAATAATATAATAATATAATAATATAATAATATAATAATATAATAATATAATAATATAATAATATAATAATATAATAATATAATAATATAATAATATAATAATATAATAATATAATAATATAATAATATAATAATATAATAATATAATAATATAATAATATAATAATATAATAATATAATAATATAATAATATAATAATATAATAATATAATAATATAATAATATAATAATATAATAATATAATAATATAATAATATAATAATATAATAATATAATAATATAATAATATAATAATATAATAATATAATAATATAATAATATAATAATATAATAATATAATAATATAATAATATAATAATATAATAATATAATAATATAATAATATAATAATATAATAATATAATAATATAATAATATAATAATATAATAATATAATAATATAATAATATAATAATATAATAATATAATAATATAATAATATAATAATATAATAATATAATAATATAATAATATAATAATATAATAATATAATAATATAATAATATAATAATATAATAATATAATAATATAATAATATAATAATATAATAATATAATAATATAATAATATAATAATATAATAATATAATAATATAATAATATAATAATATAATAATATAATAATATAATAATATAATAATATAATAATATAATAATATAATAATATAATAATATAATAATATAATAATATAATAATATAATAATATAATAATATAATAATATAATAATATAATAATATAATAATATAATAATATAATAATATAATAATATAATAATATAATAATATAATAATATAATAATATAATAATATAATAATATAATAATATAATAATATAATAATATAATAATATAATAATATAATAATATAATATTATTATATTATTATATTATAATATAATAATATAATATATTATTATATTATTATATTATTATATAATAATATAATAATATAATAATATAATAATATAATAATATAATAATATAATAATATAATAATATAATAATATAATAATATAATAATATAATAATATAATAATATAATAATATAATAATATAATAATATAATAATATAATAATATAATAATATAATAATATAATAATATAATAATATAATAATATAATAATATAATAATATAATAATATAATAATATAATAATATAATAATATAATAATATAATAATATAATAATATAATAATATAATAATATAATAATATAATAATATAATAATATAATAATATAATAATATAATAATATAATAATATAATAATATAATAATATAATAATATAATAATATAATAATATAATAATATAATAATATAATAATATAATAATATAATAATGTCACTTTGGTTTTAACTTTCTTGTCACTTTTGTTGTAAATTTTAGCACACATTTTATCATTTTCTAATTCTGTTGGTTTACGATGGGGTCACCAATGCAACATTGGGGTCACCAATACAACAACAACAGAAGGTTTTAACAAGTTAATATATTAAATTTACCCTAAGTTCACCGCTAAAATCTAGATACCTTGCAAATTAATGACATCTGAGAAAACATTGGGGTCACCAATACAACAACAACAGAAGGTTTTAACAATTTAATATATTAAATTTACCCTAAGTTCACCGCTAAAATCTAGATACCTTGCAAATTAATGACATCTGAGAAAAGAGTCATCCGCTTGATATTTGGTCCAAACCAATGAATCCAGATTGTTAATTCGGTACGGACCAACAGTAGCCTTTAAAATTCATTTATTATTTTGATTCTTGGCATGAGACCATGAGTTCAGTTTAATAAAATCAGTTGTATATAACGGTCACGGTATTAATTTGCGATCGCATAATTTTCTGTATTTTTTTTTGTATTTATATTTTGTGCTAAATTTTGTTGTTGTGAAAAGCGAATAAAAAAAATAAATGAAAATTTGTTATTTAAGAAAATTGCTTGAGTGCTCTATAACTCATAATTAAAATTTTGAAAAGTAAATAATTCGTGAAATATATACAAAAAATACGTCGAATAGTAGTAATTAATTTATTTACAGTTACTGTTTTATTTATAAGTCTGGTTTTAGTACACAATGTGTAGGTACTTTGTACAGTGGTTGCGGTCTAATTTTATTAACACGATTACGAGCTACTGACGGACTTTTAATTCATTACTTTTTAGGACAGTGCCATTTGTTTGTGTTACATAAACGCCTTAATTATTGTTTATTAGTTTAATTAGTACACACTAATTAGATTTTAACCCAAATAATAAATGTGTGTATTATAATGTGTAGGTTTCATAGGTTTAAGAGGAACGCCGTGTAAATTATGGTGACGAAGCAAAACAGCTTCTCACAATTTTGTTCCCGTGGTGAGGGGACAACTCAAGTTTGGCTATTTTAGTACAAAGTGATAACATATTAGGTAGAGTGTTGATTTTATGACAGATGCTGATAATGACCATATTTAGGGTTAAATAAAGCCTCTAACCATCTGGTGCAGAATTTGTAAAAACAGAATCCTTATTTTGTGTTTTTAGTACTAAACGATAATTTCAGATTTGAATTACAAAAGCAGTCCAATTGGTTATTTAATATAATTAGTACATAATTATATTTAGATTGTTTATATAATAACAGTTTAGTTTCTGGTCAACTCATTCTGGACTACCTGTTAGAACATTTTCATGAAAACCCTCGATTGTTTAATTTATTTATTAGTACATATCGATTTAATAAGCTCAGATATTAAACTTTATTTTGAAAGGCTATGACAGTGACAATTTTTGAATAAAGCCTCTAATCATCAACTAATGTACTAAATGTAGGCTTAAAACTATTTTATTTAGTACTAATGGTTGCTTACTACTCCGACTTCTGGTTTTATAAAATTAAATAATCATAATGGCCAAATACCCTTAATTACCACTCCAAATCTTTGTGCCGCACGCTATCAAATTCCTTTGAGATATCGAGTGCAGATGAATGCACCTGTTCCATTGTTCAGCGACAACATTAATTAAGTGACCTGCTGAACGCTCTCCACAAAAACGTATACGGTTTTAGCAATATATTAAGCAAGAACTTTAGTAACCATTTTAAGCCTAAATCTAATGCTTTAGGAATTGAGAGATAATTGGGAGTGTTACGTTAGAATCAGCTAAATTAGAGTAAACAGCTAATTTTCGGGCGTATTACCTTTTCTTGGGTTGAAGAAAAAATAATGTTCCCATTTTCCCAAGCTTTTCTTGACTCTAAGAGTAATGGATTAAAAGGTCCGACTGCTACAGCCTTGGTTTAAAGCATGCCGGAACTCTTCTCTATCTTTCTTTAAACTGCGATGTCAGTAATACCGAAGGTAAAACAAGAATACCATTCGAGATCTTGAAGAACTTGTTCATTTCTACCCAGTCCTCATTATTACAGTACCATAATCGATATTTAGGAGAAACGTTCACTTGGCATGAACACGACATGGAATATTCTGTTTTAATAAGCCGATTGTTAAAATTTCCTAAAGGGGAACTGACGCAGAGACATATGATATTTCTCCGCTTGGGATGTTAAAAATAAATCCAGTTTCCGTTATGATTCGATTTGATATTCTTGAAGCCAGATCTCCGGTCTGTGTTAGTGTCAAATTCATAAGGAGCAGCGCTCTTCAGAATATTTGGCTTGATAGAAACCACAAAGGAAGAGGATTTGTTTCGTGAAATAAATTTCAACCCATATAAAGCTGAAATTATTACTCCCTCTTTGGCTTAAAAAACTGCGAATGCAAAAAGGTTCAATTGTTGCTCTTTGATCAATCTCGTTGATGATTAAACCGATGAATTACGGAATAACTCTTAACAACGATTGCCGTAGAATTACCAGAGTCCAAAATTTTGGTCTCGGTGATAAATATAAACGCTGGCTTTTTGAAAGCTTATTGGTGTTCCAAAACCGGAGAATATTTGTCCGAATCGGGAAATGTAATTATTTACGAATGTTTTGGTCATGGTCTGTGCTAACATATGCAATAAGCTTCGGGCCATCGAGTAAATCAGTCGATAGGTTAAATATATATACTTACCTATTTGACGGTGGAAGAGGTCCCACTATGTCTATGTGAATATGTTCAAATCAACCTGGTGGAATTTCAAATTGTCATAAAAGCGCCTTTTTTATGCCTTTGAAGTTTCGAACTTTGGCAGGACAAACAAGAATGTGTCCAATGGCTTATGTCCTTGTTTATACTAGGACGAAAGAACAGCTTTGCGATATATGGACGACTGATTCCAGTTGATGTTTTGCAGTATATTTGAAAACCAGGCATTTTAAGTCGAAAGTTCTAAGTCGGTTTCGGTATAAACCGACGGCAGAAATTTACCATACCGATAATCTGTTTGATTCTTGTGATTGAAGTTTGGAGTAATGGCATTAACTCGCTCTTTAGTTGGAAGAATACCATTGGGTGTGATTGTGTGGCTGAGTAAATTGAGTGAATGCGAACCAAAAATGCATTTCGAACTCTTAATGTTGACCCCAAAGTATTCAAGTCGTTGGAAAAGTGGTTCCAAATGGTGTTTGTTGTTTCCCATTTTGTGATGCAACGAGAATATCATCGATTTACGTAAAAATAAAGTCTAGATCTCAAACGACTTTATTTTACCAGAATTTTATTAAAACTTGTCATTCGTTTTTTACAAAATTTACACGTCCGTGTGGGTTAAGTTTTTTTCGTATTTTTCCGGAGTATTTAGAACACTTTACGTCGTAAAGGTTTTGCGATATATGGGCGATTGTTACTAGTGGAAGTCTCGCAATAGATTTCAAAGCCCGGTAGTTCGAATAGCTGGAGATGCACTGCGTAACCAGCTTGGCGTTTGGAACCAGAAAGAATATTCTGAAGTTCTAAGTCATTTTGTTGTGCTGACATAATGGTTTTGTACTCGAGTTGTGCGATAATGTTGATGTTGAGTGGTGGCCCAATACTAGACGTTTTGTTGTCTGGTATGCGGGATAGTGTGTCGGCGACGATGTTGTGTTTTCCTTGTACATACCTGATGTTAGATGTAAATTGGCTAATATAATTCAAGTGTATCGATTGCCTTGAATTACGTTCAGTTTTGGACTGAAGGGCTTTCGTCAGTGATTTATGGTAGGTGTATATCACGAAATCCTGACCTTCGACAAAATATCTAAAATTTTGTTCCGCATTTGAAAGCTTCTTCGAGAAGAATCCCAATAGCTCCCAACAGTTTTTATTATATTGTTGTAGAACTGCTCCAATGGCACTGTTTGAAACATCCGTGGTGATACTGAAACAAGCGTTGTTCAGTGGATGCGCTAATAAAGTGATATTGCCCAATTCATTTTTGAGTTTGTTAAATGCTGTTTGATACTCAAGAAAAGTACATGGCAATCTTAGGTTTTCTGAAAAAAACCGCCTAGTGAATCTGGATTGAAGCTAGTGTTTCTGCGAGTTTTGGTAAGAAACGATAGTAGTAATTTACTATACCGACGAACTGCTTAATTTTCTTTATTGATTATTGAGCTGGGAGATCGCTATTGACATTAATTCTCTCTTGGGAAGGTAGAAAAACTGGAACTCTTAATGTTCACGGCAAACTCAGATAGTCGCTGGAAAAGTCGTTCCAGGTGGAGTTTGTGCTCTTTCTCATTTTGTAAAGCCAAAAGAATGTCGTCAATGTAGACTAATACAAACTCAAGCTCACGAACTACTTTGTTTATGAATGTTAAGGTAGAAGGCCAGTGGATCCAGCTACTAAGCTGTCCAGCAATGCCATGTTGGTAAAGGCCAATACGCCTACACCAATTTACTATACCATCGATAATGGTTATGGGACAGTACTCAAAAATCCCATCATTAACTGCAGAGCCGAACTATAACTTGTCAATTCAGCACAAAGTGGTCGATCACATCGTCACATCAGATTTACACTTTAGCGGCTCATTCTTATCCTTCTTTGGGGGATTATTGAAAAGCGTCGCTTAAGAGCGGTATTCCATAATGAAACATTTCCTGTCAGTATTTTTTTAATGTGAAACCAGAAGGAGAAAAAAATACTAAATTACTTTAAAGTGACAAAGACAACCTGTTTTGTTGTAACAAAAAATAAAAACCAAAAACGATTGTCTTTGTCGCTATTATCGCTATTATCTAAAGTAATTTAGATTTTTTTTCTCCTTCTGGTTTCACAGTAATGAAATACTGACAGTAAATGTTTCAGTATGCAATACCGGTGTTAATCTCACTGTAACACTGGCCAAAGTACCACTGAGGTAGATTGTTATATTTGGAATGTGAGCATCTGTAAAAGTGGATTTACAGTGCTTACCAGCAGAACTAGTTCATAGGCAAGTTTTACTAAGACAATTTTGTTCGCGAACCTTAACCTTTCAAACTTGGTAGAACAAAGTTTTGATAGTAGAACTTATGTATTGATTCTAAAAGTGTTAGACAATTGAGGACATTTCCGTTCATATTTAAACAAAATTCGTCGTTAGATTGGTTACCTCAGCACGAAATTTGGGTCACCATTACAAAGAATTCCATTGTAAGAATCAAAACCAAACATAAGTGATCGTTATACTCAGAACATGATCCCGTTTTTTAATATTTTTTATAGGTTCACCAAAAACAAACAGACTGACTGCACGCCACCATTAAATTTTACTTTGACTTTATTAACATTTTTGACATATTTTGCTAGAGCAAGTACTAAAGTCATGATTGACTGTACTAAAAAAAAAAGTTAGTGCACCCAATGTAATCAAATTATACGGCATCCACTGTACATTTCTATCGTAAATAAAAATCTGTAAACAAAAAAAAAGTAAGAAAACACGAAAACACACAAAAAAAGATCAAGTGCGATCTACGTTTTTAGTACGATCGGAAAAATCATTAAAACGAAAAATCGTCGACGAAAATTTTAAATTTTTTTTTTTTTTTTATATTTTCTTTCACTTTATGTTTTGATTTTTTTGGAATATGTTGTGATCCGTAAAATTGACATTCAAAGATGTGTATCAATTTCTTAACGATCATCTATAATTATAACGGCATAAACCTAAAAAATCACTAAAATCAAATTAAATCGTGTATTACGCGGTCCGTGTCTGTGAAAAAAAATAAAATTAAAATCAATTTCAAGTGAAAATTTGTGAAATATTCGGAATATTTAGTGAAAAACAATTTTTTTTTTTTTGTGAGAAAAATGTAAAAACGTGTATGTGTATGTGTAAGTGTATCGTATCGACGACCTACGATGAAATATATTAAGATAAATATTTTGATTATGATAATCGTGTTTCGAGTTACGTTAATTAGGGCGTACAAGTTAAGTGATCAAAGTGAAAAGTTGGCCGACAATTTAGATTCAGTCAAAGATTATCTAAATGATTTTGCGTACAACAATGATCGGTCACAATCATCGCGACGCTCCCAGTCGCAATATCATTTCGAAACGATTAGTTATACACGTGAAATCTATACGAAAAAAGGCACCGTACAGGGTGTAATAAAACGGCATACGGGTAATATGCTGCCAAATATCGAACAATATCTTGGAATTCCGTATGCAGAGGCACCGATTGGGAGTAGACGATTTATGCCACCAGGTACAGTGTTTTTTTTTATTAATTTTTTTTTTAGGTATTTGAATTATTTCCGATTCCGACAACAATACACTAAAATTATATGTGTGAGTCATTCTATCGTGTTAATTCATGTTGCATTCAATGCTCATCAAATTAGCAATATACATTCTAAAAATTCTGTTTTCTTGTAATTGGGTTGCTAAATATGGATGTCAACTATAAATAAACAAAAATTCGTAATAAATTTGTGTTCGTCGTCGAATTTGTGTTGTGGCGAAATATGCGCGTTACGGAAAACGGGGTGAATTCTTTAAATCGTGCTGTCAACGAACTGCAATTAGTGTATGTGCATTCAATTTATTTCGTTACATTCGATTTGATGTATTAAATTGTGTATGTAGTTTGGCGCCGGATTAGCCGCAACTCATCGGTTCTTTGATGTTTCAAATGTTTTTGTAAAAGGTGATTGATGAAAATTGTGGGAAATGTCAATCAGTGACTAGATGATTGAAAAATGAATGTTTTTCTGCGTACTAGGATTTTTAATACTGCCTGATGATTCCTTAAGAAGGTATAGGATGCTAGAGGGTACATATCACGGAAAACGGTGCTATAATTCATAATATAATCAGGTTTCTCGTGAGTGGCCAGAAGATGTGTATTGGTATTTTAAATTCAGCACTGCCTGTACCAGCGTTTTTAAAATTGTTGACTCATTTATTGTATGATTTGCCAGCTGGATAGATGTGACTTCTTCAGGTGAATAATGTCCCTTTCAGGGATTTTGGGATGACCTAGTAAAAAATTAGAAGGATTGAGCGCATCGACGTTTGTCTCGTTGAGGCTACGGGAATTAGAATACCCTTGATTTCTGCTAAGATTCCAGTGTCAGTAGCAAGTGGTGTAAATACCTTTAGGTTTTCCATAAATGCGTCACTTTTAAATCCAACTTCCGCATCTGTAAGCATTGAAGCGAGAGTTATCCTTTGACACCCTTTCCTGGAAAATTCTTGTTCTTACTCCTTTAATACCTCTTTCGATTGAGCGGTTGTGAATGAGCCACAACCTAATGCACATTTGAGCATACGAAAAACTTTTGAATTGCTAAAAAGTGGATAAATTTATTTTTGTCATCCAAATATGGAGGGAAACCCAGAACCAAATAATTCATCATCATGTATATAAGGAAAAATCGTATGGTGCAAAGAAACGGAGGCCTACGGGGTCTCATTCGTCATTATCCAACGACGGCAAAGTTTCAGAAGTGGTGCGTTTGGCAGCTAAAACCGATTATACAATAAGCACTGCTACTGCTATGCCAAACTTGGCTGCAGAAATAGTAAATTTTAAAAGGAAAATCGAGAACCCATGTTTTAGGGACCAGAAAATATTGAGCTCTCTAACAATTAAAAAATGCATCACTCAAACTGATTGACATGTAAGCAATAAGAATAGCATCAAATATTATACAGATGATGAAAAACTCAAACGAGCAATTCATCCGGAAAAGCAGCGTCCAACCCTAGTAATGATAAAACTCAGCGTAATGAAAAACAAAAGGAACCAAAACCTATTAGACAGGTAACCCGGTCATCATTATCAGGTCCTAAACCGGAGAAAACAAATCAGCCTCCACCTAATAATATAGCTGGTGTCAAAGATTACCTTACTATTAATGCAATATTGACATCTTTCACGGAAAAGAATTACAAGCTGATATCTGGAAAGTAGATATCTTAACCCTCCAAGTATGTGTAAAAATGGGTGTACGGTGGGCCCGACGCTTTCCAGAAAATCTTACTTATTGCTTGGTCATAAACTTCAAACCAATCAATCAGTTAATCAAGTTGAAACCAGCCTACATATATAGGCATACAATAGCCCATATGGACAAACTTACTAATATCGACAAACTCTTATGAAAATTGTAGCAACTTGAAACCGCCAATGAACAGAATACCATTCTGCCTCCAAAAGAAGCTTCCTGTGAAAGTAATTTCAAGATCATTTTCAACGAGATCTAGAGTTCATTCGTTGTAAGGCTTATTTTTAAAGAATCACCTACAAGCTTGAGTGATTATGTGCATAACGATATTCAGAGGTTAGGAGGAGAAGAGCGTCGTTATGAACTTAATTATGATACTTAATGGCATAAAAAAGTATTATATAGCAGAAGATATTATAGATAAGCATAAAATAGCATAAAATAGCATAAAATAGCATAAAATAGCATAAAATAGCATAAAAAAGCATAAAATAGTATAAAATAGCATAAAATATCATAAAATAGCATAAAATATCATTAAAAAGTATTAAATAGCACACAATAGCTGAAATACCATTTTTTGTTATTTTATGCTAATTTATGCTAATTTATGCTATTTTATGCTATTTTATGTTTATTTATACCATTTTATGCTATTTGATGCTATTTTATGCTATTTTATGCTATTTCATACTATTTTATGCTATTTTTTTGCTATTGTCTGCCATTAGTATAAA
Organism: Tipula confusa; assembly: GCA_963556175.1. Classification (NCBI taxonomy): domain Eukaryota; kingdom Metazoa; phylum Arthropoda; class Insecta; order Diptera; family Tipulidae; genus Tipula; species Tipula confusa. The sequence continues at coordinate 209,166,958 of OY744476.1, read as the reverse complement.
AGGCATAACATAGCATAAAATAGCATAAACTTGGATAAGATAGCATAAAATATTATAAATTTACATGAAAGAGCATAAAATAGCACACAATAACATAATATAGCATAAAATAGCATAAAATAGCATGAAGTAGCATAAATCAGCATGAAATAGCATAAAATAGCATGCAATAGCATAAAATAAGATACAGTAACATAAAATAGCATGCTATTTAACAACTGTATTCTACTTTATGCTTTTTTTTGTTTATTTATGCTATTTAAAGGCATAAGATAGAATCAAATAGCACAAATAGTAAAAACAAGCATAAAATAGCATTTAATTGCACAAATAAGCATAAAATTGTATTAAAAAGCATAAAATAGCATAAAATAGCATGCAATAAAATAGCATAAAATAGCAAAAAATAGCATAAAATAGCATAAAATAACATAAAATAGCATAAAATAACATAAAATAGCATAGAGCAGCATAAAATAGCATAGAACAGCATAAAATATTTTATGTTATTTTATGCTATGTTATGCTATTTTATGTTATTGTATAATATTTTATGCAATTTTATGATATTTAATGCAATTTAAAGCATTTTTGCATTTTTATGCATAAAATAACATAACATACCAAGAAATAGCATAAAATAGCATTAAATAGCATAAAATATCATGAAATAGCATAAAATAGCATTAAATAGCTTAAAATAGCATGCTATTTTATGTTATTGTATGCTAACGGACAATAGATTCTGCCAAAACAATTCGTCGCTTTAAATTGAATACGGTGACCTATGGCTAAGAGTTTCCATTTTTTTTGGCTTCTAAGACCAGCAACAAGTAGCAGAAGACCATCGGAACCGACACTGAAAATAAACTATTGTAAAGGTTGTTTCAATACTCGGAGAATATGGATTCTAACGAAATGAAAGGCCAATTGGCGAGCAGATCAAAAGTAGTGTACAAATAGTTTAGAAGTTCATCTTAAACAACTGCAAGAACAAGATCCAGTAGCTACTACGGCCGCCAATGTTTTAGGCATATGTTAGAAAATCCAAAGTGATAAATTTATATTTAGCTCGAATCTAACAGACTTCATGCATAGCACAAAAAAATCAGTAACAGATAAATGGTGGCAGGCTGAAATCCTTAGAGTGAAAAGTGAGTCATGGGTGTTGCGAAAAGGTGACACATTTTACGTTAAATGAATTTGGCGCCGAATTTAAGGCCAGCTAATTTTAAAACCACTCTCATAAACTTATAAAATATATATTATGAAGGTGGACATCCACATGTTCCTCTCACTTACGCGACATAACGATAATTGCACTTCAACAATTTTATGCTTGTGTATTATTCATGCCACGCTAATTTTATCTCTGATTTACTGTAATCCATTAAGCTGCTTCGCGTAAACATTAATCAGCGCTTAAATAATTTTTATTTTTAGATTTTTTATAATTAATCGACCCCGATAAGCCATTTGAATCATCTGCATAGGTCATCTCTATACATCATAACTTAAATTATTTAGAACTCATTCCGTAACTATACACAAAATATGTGTAGCATAAATTGATCGCATTGATATCTTTACATAACTTATGTATACGAGCAAAGAGATACTACTGTCGGTGTATTTTCTTTATGGCGTACAAACATTTCGATCTACAAAGACAGACATGTACCATTTTCTTAAAAGAAAAAACTAAAAATGTAATTAAAACTAAAAGTAAACATGTTGTGTTAATATAATATATCTACCTAACTACAGTGTGTGTGTGTGTTGTTATTGTAATTTTGAGTCGTACATACAAAATGTAATTACATTACGTTGAGACAGTACCAGATTTAATAACATTAACCAGAAGTAGGCTATATAGCACCCACTTAAAAGGTGTCGAAACTTCATAACGAGATTTTATTATGTCTATACATAAACAAAATAATTATATGGACTTTATGGCCCCGAATGAACCTGGCTGACACCATGGCATCTAAACAAAATCTCGACTCTGTACATAAACAACTATGAATTCAATATAGTTTTGGAATTATTTAAATTATTCATCTCAGTACATTAAATTGTATTGAATAAATCATTTTAAGATTTTTTTTACGATTCTGTGTGTTCACATATAATTAAATTGATTGTTAATTTAAAAAAAAAAAATTTCATTTATTTTAATGTAAATTTAAAGAACTGAATACGTATATTATGTACTAAATAATAATATGTTTGTTATTTTAATTATTTCTTTTTTTAAATAATTTTTTATTTATTTATATAAACTTACAACTGTATTTTGCTTCTAAATGAAATAATGCATAAATATAGTATACTGGGTGCACAAAAAGTTTCGGAACCCTCGTATATTTTCGAGAAACTTTATTTGCAATGGGAAAGAATGTTTATTTTTATTTGACCTTGGAATGATTTTGAAATGATATTTGACCTCACAACTGCTATCAATATGAATTTAACAATTTGCAATGGCGTGACAAAATTGAAAACTGCGTATTTTTGACATATAAGCTGCACTTGTTGTGGAAGGTTCCATGCCAAATCTATTGGTAATGTAGTAAAACGTGAAAAGGAACCTCAACCAATGTTTCGTTTGAAACTAGAGCCGGAGGAAGAAGATTCTAAAAGAGTTTATAAGATCTACAATCTAAAATATTTCCTTAATCGCAAAATAGTGATTAAAGGACCTATAAAGAGGGCTGGCCCAGTTCAATGCATAAAGTAAATAAATAAATCTCGCAATGACCCATCTGCGAAACGCTGTAGCAAGCAGCGTATCTGGACTTAAACCGGACCCTAAAATCTTGAGTCTAAAATAAGAGCTGAGTAACGAATGCTCAGTATGCAATTTAATCAGTGGGCCATGTTACCAAAAAATACAACAGTCACCAAACCAACGAGTGCAAACCATTTTTTTGTGCACAAAAAATGATTATTCTTGCACAAAATAATTATTAAACGACCATAAATAAAAGTGTTTATTGAGAACAAGAGTTGTTGAGAAAAAAAATACTTTGGGCAAAAAAATATTGAATCAGGCACAAAATCGTACAACTCAAATATGTTGTAGACATATCACACGTGATTAGCGACATCTCTCAAAGTTAATTGTACTCAGTTCGCATTTTCATTTCATTATTGAAATACTTGCAGTGGAACATCAGTCCATATTTTTTCAAAGATTACGATGGCCGCAACGTTATCGTCAATGGCGCTCGCTATAGTTAGATGATTGCAAACTTTTTTTGCTCAAAATGCATTAACTGAAACTGGTAGATACATGTTTCAGCAAGACGACGCCACAGTCAACACAGCGATACCATTATTGAGAAATGAGTTGTGTGACCAATTTATCTCACGATTTGGTCCGGTGAATTGGCCGCCTATATCGTGCGATTTAACGCCTTTTATATATTTTTTATGAGTTTACTTGAAATCTTTCATCTATGCCAATAAAATATAGCAACAATGGCAGAATTGGAAGACAAAGTTAAATGTGTCATTAGCAAAATACCAGTCGAAATGCTATAAAAAGCTGTGAAAAGCTAGCATCTCGCATGGATTACTTAAAATGTAACCGTTGCCAACATTTACATGAAATAATTTTGCAATTTCAGTGTTTTTTTTAGTGTTTAACAATAAACGCCATCTGCAATGATTTCTTTGGAATAATCTTAGCACTTCAAAAAGCACATGCTTTGATGAGAATGCCGACACTAATGAGACTATAATATATTAATATATATGTCTATAAATATATATATATATATATATATATATATATATATATATATATATATATATATATATATATATATATCAGTGACCAGGCGTGACAATTTGTATTGGGGAAGCACCTTCAAACTGTATAGACAAATAAATTAGGAAAACTTCTTTAATTTAGGATTTCTCTGAAAACGAGCCCTTTTATGCATACGAAGCAAACGGTGTCAATTAGTGTTTCAAGAATTTCCCTATTTTCTTTAAGTTCTGAAAGTTTTTAAATATAGATAGCATTTTGCATTAATTATGCACATCCTGTAAGTCTCGTTGGTTTATATTAAGAAGTATTTGAAAATCGAAATTTTAATCCGAGGTTGGCGTTAGGTTTATTGATTTATTATTGCCAATTTTTAATCAAAAGCTGCGCTTTAAAACGGTCAACATTCTAAATAATTATAGTTTAAAATTCTACTTAAAAATTTACTAGTTGACTTTCCCTATTCAACAGCATGATAACGAAAAAAAAAAACAAAACAAAAGAAATTTTAGTTAAAAATATTTTGCATTTTGTTTTGAATTATTAAACACCCTTTAAAAGACCGAAAATCGGTCTGTTTCATTTTAATTTCGTATGTTTTGCTTCGTATGTTAAATTTCACCAAAGTAATCAGTGCTTCTTTTTAAGGGGAAAACGTATGAAATAAAACCAACGCAACAAAAAATTAGGGGAAAAATATAAATATTTTGTATGAAACATTTACAGAAAATAAACATATTTAATTTCTGCTTTTTCCAATAGGGCATGCTTATAGTACAATCCTTGCCGCTATTTTCGTAGCAGCACCGCTGCGAATGGTTATTGCCAATCTTTATTGTTATGGTTTGTGTTTAAATTTGAAAATGTATAAAGTTTTATGTTTCGAGTGACCGAAAATACATAAATAAATAGCTTTATAAATACTAAATATTTTAAAGGTGCATGTATTGTTAAAACCACACTTACTTAAAATTTTGGTTTTTATTGCAACAGCTTATAAATCCTCAAGAATTTCAAAGTTCTGTCGCACCAGTTCAAAAACTTTCAGATTATACATACATTTTAAGTTTATTCATTTTAGTTTATGATTTTTAGTATATATGATTAGAAAATAAGTAAAAACCAGTAAGTAAAACCAATAAGTAAAACCAGGCTAAAACGACTAGAAGCTAAAATTTTAAGAAATAAGTCGGAGCTACAAAATAAAATTAAATAAATCTTTAGATTAAGCTTGTGGCAAAATTTGAAGGTTGCTAGGAGTAATTGGCCACATAAAAATATACCGTCAGATAACAGATGGGGTTTACCGTTGATAATGAATATTACCATATACTATAGAAATCTAGACCGCAAATAAGTCAGTTAATCTCCAATATAATATATATTTATTTTAAAGAGCATGGGGCAGGAAAGGGTGACGGATAGAAATATGCTTCATTCGGTTTTTTGTAATAACATTATATTTTAGAATTTTGTTTATTAATTATGAAACCATCTGTGCTAGTTCGACTAAGAAACGCACAAGTTCAAAATTCAAACATATAAACGCTAATTATATGGTATCAAATTTAATGAAATGATTGAGGATGTTAAATTTAATACACACTGTACACATATGCTACAAAGTTGGCACCATTCTAAAGATGGTAGAAATTTAGAAAAAATATCGATTGATGACATACTGTTTTCAGCAAGACACACCGAATACTTGTGCATTTCGGTATTTCTTCTCCGGCAATATACTGTCGAAAATTTATGTAAAGAAACGTTTCGTACCATTATTATTGCATAATACCTTGTCGCTACTTTATTTATATTTATTTAATTATACCACTTTTAGAGATCGGCAGTAAATTGAATGGGCAACTAGAGGTCATGATGTTTGTTTTATGCAATATTTGTATGTTTAAATGCAAATAATTTTTAATGTACCACACCAATGATTGATTTATTTGGATTGAGTTGGAAAGTCGACACAGAACAAAATCTAACCATTACGTATACATAATCTGAATAAGTAAACTAATTTAATAAAATTTTTATGTTTGCAAATACTCGTATTAATACTTAAATTGCTTAAACGATAAATGATGTATACCCATCCTACGCTATAGCCATCTACGAATGAGAATTGAACTAACACAAAAAAACTCGTATAGCATGCCCAATTAGAATGTTTAAACGATATTTTTTTTTCATGTTAGATTCACTTTTGGAATGATTCGGAATTATAAATTTCAACAGTTCATTTATAAATTTGGCAAAATCAAAAAATTTGACATTAAGTAAAAAATGTTAAACTATATGAACTGAACCGTAGTGAATTTAACAATTCTATAGAAATTAATTATTTTAAGCTCTCGAAGCGAGCTTTCATTTGCATCAAAATTATATCTTTTATTCCATTATATAATTTAAAATAATGTAATTTAGTGAATCTTGTTTCGGCTTAGGGCATGGCGACCTTGATGCATCTTAGAATTTATTATACATGTCATCAAAATTAATACGAAGTTATTCTATATTTTGTTTAGTTTCAAATAGTTTTGAGTTACAGTAGCAGATATCTAAGCTTTTATCGTAAGCCTGAGCTACTAGTTTTGGTCCAAACCCATAAGATGTAGCCATTTCTAGAACAAGATTCGAAGTCCCTTCAGCTGATCTATTTCTACTGACGTCTGAAAACTGTACGAAACCCTCCTGTATTGTACCTGATTGGTTGACGAATCTAATAATTCTAGACATTTAGGATACTGAAGATATATCCGAAGTTTAATCTAGAAGTACGAATATATATAGCGAATTACTAATTTCATTTAAAATCACCTGTCGCGTGCGCAAACACTGTACTAATAATTTAGAACCAGGACAGTAAAAAATCTGTTCCATGTCTCTATGTTTGATCTCGGGAGTTCGGAAATTATTTTCGATGGTATGAACTATGCTTAACTCTACACAAAAATAAAATAAATTAAACGAAACGATAGAGAGATGGAGCAAAGACGTATTTATTAAATGAACATAAAATATGTTGCTTATAACCACATAATTTATACATATTTTATATTGAATGCAACAACAAAACTATAAAAAAAAAATAAAAAAAATTTCTCCTCTACAACCTAAAAACAAAATTTTTGGTTTATTCATATGAAAAGTTGAACTGCGTGAACAAAACACAACGAAAGTCAAGCCTCCTTTGTTTTCATGTTCGCGCAGTTTTATATTTTCATATGAAGAAGGCTTGGTTTTGTTCATATAAATGCGTCATAAAGGGGAAATAAAATGAATTAACATTTAACCAGCGTCAATATGGTACATTTCATTTGGCTAGGAATGTTTTGTTGTTGAATGTTTTGTTTATATGAGTATGAGGAATGCCGTATGCAACTATGCATGCAGCAATTAAAACAAAATAAAATGAACAAGAGAAAATGTTAAAAGTTCATTATTAAATGCGACTAATCATTTATCTCTCATTTATATAGCTTAGTAAAAAAATTTTAAAGTTTATTATTATGTTTAATTATTATCGTTGGGTGTTCAGTGAACACCTTGAATACTTTGATGCTAAGCCACTGATATATATATATATATATATATATATATATATATATATATATATATATATATATATATATATATATATATATATATATATATATATTTATGAAAATAATATTTTTCATTTTCAATAAATTTTCAGGAAATTCTTTTCTTTACCAACCACATCACACATAGAAATTTTTTTATGTGTTGTCAGTATATAGGTAGATATCGTATTCTAAACCAAAAAATTATTAAGATTTTAACAGCAATATTGCTCTTTATGTGTAAGATATACACACACACACAATAATAAACTAAATGAATAAATAAAATAGTTTAAATATTACTTTTGAAGAATAATAAGCTCTGGTGTTTACAATTTTACCACAATATATTGTATAAGAAAATTTTCTTTATATTATGTCTTCCCATATCAAATCCTCGATTACCTGGGTGCTGCTTTTATATTGCTTTTGTCATAATATTATAATTTGGTATAGGAAAATGTTTATGTGAAGATCTCTAAATTTGCTATAATATTTAATATTGGATAGCTAAATTTGAAAAGGGTATTCTTGGTAGTAAGGAAATTATTTTATTTTATTTTATTGGATCGGAAGGAATTTTAATTTGGGGATGCATTGAAATTTTTAAAAAATGATAAATTGTTTAGTTTTGACAGGTTATTTATGGATAAAGGGCTTTAAAGAGTATAAGCTTAAAGGAATGATGATTTTTTTATAAACGTGTTAACATCTTAATATATTGCCCAAACGAAGCGCTGATGACACTCCCCGAGTTCTATTCAACCATGAGAACCATGATTTCAATTGGAAAATCCAGTTTTCAGTTTTAATGGAAGTTTCTGATGTCGATCGGGAACTAAAAGCACAGCGAGTACACTAATTCGGCCACATTCTGTGAGCCGAACTTAAACGGATGGTACTGCAATTTCGGACAGGAGAGCCGCCATTAAGCAGAGTTTATAGAGAACCCTTTACTTTGATGAAATCCTTACGTACTAAATTTTTTCTAGATGTTTGTAAAATTTCCATCGTACGTTCCATTGGCAATTTGAGAAAACGAAGCGGAATCACCAACTATACTTTCTACGACAACTAAACTACTCTTTAAATCAACCTAAAGGTGGCCACATAATGCCGGTATTGTTATTTATTTCCTCAATGATGTCCTTGACTGTTTTAAATTTTCAAGTTGTCTGTTTCACTCCGACGAAATAAAAATTGTCAGGTCAATCCCTAGCATATCAGACTGTTTAAAGTTAGCAAATGTTCTGAACAATTTGTCTGGATGAACTGTCAACAAAGGTTAGGTTAGATCAAGGTGGCCATCCTAATGGATGTGGTATAGATACAAGCAGTATCTAGCCTTACTAAAACAAATTTGTTCTCTACTCACTACCTACTGAGGTAGATGAGTGTCACTTATTTCTAAAGTCCGCAGAAAAATTGATTTTAGCCTAATAGCTGTACACGCAGCCATTTGATTATCTAACATATCAAGAAGGAATAGCATTTTGCATAAGATCTCTGAAGGTGCTAGGATATTTTCCGAAGGAGCCGATGGCAACATTATCTGCATAAGCGGCCACTTCCCTCTAAAGCCAGATCCCTCTAAGTATAGTAACAGGTCATTTATAATCAAGAAGAGGGAATAATACACTACCCTATGGTATGCCTCTACTCACAAATTTCCGGACGTATGCCTCACCAAGATTAAGAAGTACGAAGATAAGCTGATGGGCCCAAGGTCTTTTGGATCGTAATAAGAGCGCTTCCCTGCCTTAGGTATAAAAATGACCTTTAGTCCATTTGTTTGGAATATGACATAGTTCCATGTTACTTTTAAAAAGCACTCCAAGCCAGGGAACCATTAAGTCACTGGTTTGTTGGATGTTGGCAGGAATAATTCCATCCGGACTTTCTGGCTTAAAAGGTTTAAAACTGTTTACTAACCACAAGATGTTCATCAGTCCATGCCAGCCTTTGTTCTCTTCGCTATTTTAAAGAGCTTCTTGCATTTAAGCCATATTAACTGTAGCTCCTTTGACCACCATGGAGGATGAGATTTGCCTTTAGGCCTACTAAAAGGACACGAGTTTCAGATAGCTTCATTGAAAGCAATGGAAATCCTGTCAACCAAGGCATCCAATTCCTGTGTTGATTCAAGAGATTTAGACCTAGAATTAATCTGAAGGTTTCCCAGTTGGTTCTTATTTTATTCCTAAAGGTTGAAGTTTTAGAATATTTCAAATTTAACCCAAATTGTAGATGGCAATGATCAAAAAAGGAGTGTTCATCGGACACTTTCGAATTAGCTAATTTATTTGACATGTAGTTTGAAACAAGGGTCATGTCCAAAACTTCTTGTCTACTACTAGTAATAAAAGTAGATTTACAGCCTATATAACAGATAGAAAGGTTAGTATGATTCCGATCTTACATACCTGAGCATCCGTAATTAGGCTGCATATATTACCTGGAGGAAGGATTCCCCATCGTGCTATCAGCAAAACAAAGCATACACATTTTTTGTATAACTTGTCAGTTGAGTTAGCCCAGTTTAGGTTAAACATTAAAAAATTCAATGGGATTCAATAAACCTAGCTTTAATCGGGCCATTAAGGATATTTAATGATGAAGTAGCCTAAGCTTTTCTAAACGTTGTTAAATTGGAGTCCTTAATAATGATTTTAGAATATATCAAGAATTAAGCAAGCGCCTAAATAATGAAAATTTTAGTTTGGTTTATTACAAATATTATAAGCTTTAAATTTCTTCGAACCTTAAAGTTCAGAAACAAAACCAGTTTTCTCAAAAAGCTTAAAAATAATATGTATATTAAAGCCTAGGCTTTAAAAGTTCCAAACCAACCAAAAAAAACTTTAAACTCAAAACAGTTTGTCATGCTTGTAATAACAATGACGTATTTTATCAGTTAAACGATTATTTCATTTAATTCTCGTGTTAATAAAAAAAATTAAATAACAATTTTTGAATTGTTTGTGTATTGAGAGTGTTATGACGTGTTTTTAAGTGTTGGTGGATCATTTTAATATTAACTCAATTTTGAGTAAGTTTTCGGTCATCAAAATTTGCCTGAATTATAAATCATAAATTTGCGACACTCCTCATCAAACCATCCATTATTACGTCGAACTTTTTCGCCTTAAATGTGTCTCTTGTGTTGGTTTTCCCACTGTGAAGTCCACTATCTGTCTTTGAATCTGCGAAACAAATTTATACAAGCATTACATTAATTTTTAAAAATATAGCGCACAGCTGACGATATATTACCGAAATATATATATTGGCAATGGCCCAAAAATACAAATATTAATACGAATGGTGTTCGACCTTCTAAAAAATTTGGAACAAATGATTTATGTTTTGAAGATGCATATATACGATACGATGATCATAGGGCAATAACTGGCGCTGTGATACTTTTATAACAAATTTTCTGTATACACATGAGTAACTCGGCACTCATTCCCGAATGATGTCTGTGTACACCAGGTATACTATTTGTTAATCGAATTACGCTAAAAACTTTTAAAAAACAATTTTGATTTTACTATTTTCCACAAGAAGGTGAAAATGCAATTTTCTATATAATATCGAATAAAAATCGTTTTCCGTTGTTTTCGAAAGAAATTAATTTTAAAAGTTTTGTACAAGTTTGTTGTTTTGTATTTAAAAAGTTTAATGGCAAAATTTTACTTTGCTTTAAGTATAAAATGTTCGTAATTCAAATATTTGTACTTTTTTTTTATTAATTTTTGTGTAAATAAAAATCGCGATTTTATGGTTTAAAATTTATTGGTAAACTTTTTGAAGGAAATGGCAGTATTTTTCCATGTGCTCTTACCAAATTTACCTTTGCGATTTGGCCTCACAAATCCTTGCAATGTCAATTTGCTAATGACACATCAAACCATTAAATAAATTTTACACCCATAATAACTCGCAAAATAGACATCTGATTAATCAAACAGCACAACCAACCAATTCTGCCAACAAACCTCGCAACGGTAGATGATTTACAAAATTAGTTATTAATGTTACACTAGTTTCTACCTAACAATTTGTCAATGTCACAATTTCATGACTAAAAGCAAGTTTTGTACTAATTGTCTTCGCCCCGTCCACACATGTGATGCTACGCTACCGATATTTTATTCTCAGTTCCATTTGCTGTTATAGCGTTATAAACCATATAATAAAACTTCTAAAACGGAACCACTGGATACTGATGTGAAGCCTGATACATCATTGAATCAGGCCAGACTTGCTGACGATTAAAAAGAATATTCCACTGAAATTCGAATTTGATAAAAAGAATGAAGATTTACTGGCATCCAACATTTAATAAATTAAATATTGCTATCAATTCCAACGAAAAATCAACAGTATCCAAGGGAATCATTTTATATCATATTTCTCGAGTTTATGATCCACTTATGGTCTATTGACGCAAAAGTCTCAACCCCATTAATTTATTCACAGTAGATTTCCATCTAAATTGATTGGTCATTAAACGGTTAATTCAATTGATTTGTAAAATTTAATAAATTTTTTTAAAATCTAATATCTGTTAAAAATCCAATATATGGCATGATAGTATGCAAAATGGTCGGTCGAACGTGTATTAAATGCTATCAAGCCAGGCCACTTCCGTTGACACAGCAAATGTGTCACCCGAAAGATCGACTGCATCACTACCGTTCAAGAAAGTCAGCCATAAATTTTTGCCGGTTCGTTTCTTGTTCAGTACCACATATACGGAAAGGTTCCAAATAAAACGTTACCTGTGTCTATTCATATGGTTAGTGGTTACGTTACAAAATTCGTATACCTAGAATCGGCATCTGACTATTAAACTATTGTAGCCACTCAACGTCTTTTCAAGCGAGAATTTTATAGGCACCAATTCAAAGCTGTGATAATCATATGCAATATTGTCATCTTTAAATAGACCATAGATTAAAATATAAAAAGATGATCCAATTAGAACAAAAAACAAAAGTAAGTGCCGGGAACCTCTAATATGCTGAGACCCGTCCATCACTACTAAGTTTGAATAAATATTTAAAAGAACTTTTTGGTTTACTATACAAAAAAAAAAATATTTTTCAACTACAAAGAAAGATTTCATTGCATAGAAAGGCTACTTAGTTTTATTTTTTATTTTTTCACTGTCAAATGCGTATTTTACAAACCTTCATGATACAGTAACAAAGAAAAATGTTTTTTTTTATTTTTACTTTCTCTATTATTATTTCTAGATATAAATTTTTGTTGTCGTGTGTATGGGCCATCTTTATTATATCTTAATCTATGGTTTTAGATAACGTAACTTTTGATTGCTTAATATAGTGTAGTCTGTATTTAGTGGTGCTCTAATTTACAGGTACAATTTTATAAAAAAATGTCAAATTTTCATCTTAAACCCATTAAACAAAATTTAAAGACTGCATGCTGAACGGTTTCCCAAAGATGTTCGCTTCGGTACATTTTGAGTAAGTCGAAACGGAAATATTTCCGTTCCGTTTTTATATATTTAGATAAGCATATATACGCATTAAATTTATAATATTGGCAAACCTGATATATTTATACAATTTGTCATATTCACTGTCATACAGTTAGCTCCTACACATTTTACAACAAATATATTTTTTATTTTTTTTTTTTTGTATTTTTAAGTTTAACTCAATATCCCCATATTATGTGTTCGTACATACTGAACGCAAAGAGATTTCTTTTTTATCTGCTTTCAAAATATTAAATTGGCTTTTATGTATACAAAACTCGTCCATTAATATATCATGGTTCCGCATTACCATAAATTTCTATGGTCTTTCTCCTCTGGTTTATATACCATAAATACATAATCGATTTAAAAAAAAAATAATAATTTGCATAACATCACATATATTCCGATAAAATTTATGACAAAATCGTTTTTTAAAGCTCATTTAATCATTTCGGTTTTACATTTTTTTTTTTCAATATTCCTGAAATCTGAAGTACCCATCCGCACAGTAAACACTATGCAATATATAAATGTATAGAACAGCAGAATAATTTATTGGTGATAATGACAACATATATTTGGTTACATAATCATAATATATGAATAAAGATTTACGTCGTCGTCTAAATTGCCTACCTTTGTTGGGTGCTTAGACTAAAGATGTGACAAATCTGAACATGTTGCCTAGGCTTACAGGAACGGATTTTATGTCATTTTAATTAAACAGATCGTTTTAATATAAAATCTAAATAACATTTTAGAACGCCTGCCAAGTTATTTTACCTATGTTTACGAGAGTTGTATGATAATTAGGTAGCCAAGAGATAGTACCACTATACTAAATTTATACAATAATTTTATTGTAACCACCCCTTTTCAATAGTTTTCTACTGGCCAAGCTCATCAAATTTCTGATCGCGTTTGTAGCCTCTGATCAACCAGTTTGTCGACACTTGCAAAGTATTTAAACTTCAGTACGGAACGTGGGGTATACAAAGTAGGGCTGACAGTGGTAGATGCACCTTTACTCCACCTTCAAAACAACTAGCATGTTAAGTAAAGAAATCCAAAGTATCGGGTCCTTATCACTCATGTAATTGTCTAGTTATTGAGACCAACGCCGAGTATCTACATAGATGTTAACACGAAAATTTCAATCTGGGCCCGAATGGCAATAAAGACCGAGATTTGCAGGTGTAATGCAGTCCAATGGTTTCTTTAGATAAGTTACTAGAACTGCGCTCATTACTGGGTCGGTCAACTTTAAGAATTAGCTATCACAATTCACATTTGACAGTTAAAATGTTCAAATTTTAAAATGTTCAAATGTCAATATTCAATGCACAAATTTTGAAATATTCAATTATTCGAAAGTTCAAATGTTTAAATAATAAAATGTGGAAATGTTGAAATGTTGAAAAGTTCAAATGTTCAAATGTTGAAAAAATCAAATGTTCAAATTTAAATGTTTATTTTAAATGTCTTTAAATTTAAATGTTTAAATGTTTAAATGTTTAAATGTTTAAATGTTGAAATGTTGAAATTTGTTTAAAAACTAAAATAGCACGTGATAGAAAAAAAATTTACTAGTATAATGAGTTTTTTATCACTAAAATTTGTTTATAATAGCAATACAACTCAAACTAAATTTTAAAATACAGATAACATATTTCAAACAGGTAAAATCACAATGCGACAAACTTATCGCACAACCCTTGTATAATGTGCAGACATATATTTTCTATAAATTTGCATACTCTACAAAAATCATTTTTGGTTGTTGTTGGTACAATTTTTAAATTGATATTGATAGTTTCCCATGCATCGTTTGTTCGATGCATATAAAAAGTGGAAAACAATGATGCTATTTAGCATACATACATACTTAAAACCTTGATATTGGATGGGAGAATAATAGAATCTGCATAATTATATGGCTTTATGAATGCAACAACAACGTTTTGATACGTGGCCGGTAATTTAAAAATCTATAAAATTGTTACAATGAGTAACACAAGTGAATTGTAAGGTAAAATGAAGATAATTAAAAAAAAGCTTTGGTGTAAGCTTTATGGCATAATAATATCAGTATTACAATCTTTGAGAGTTAATTTATAATATATAAAATTTTCCGGTGTAGCATTAATTTGGATAAAAACGTGTTGCATTAAAGTTGCACATTATTCTAATAACTAATTTTTTAAACTGACTACCCTGTAACTGTAAGTTAAACTGATTTTCTTTTTCGGCAAGGGGTTAGCCCACAGTTTTTCCAAATATGAATCAATAGTCAATTAAACACGTAATATTGGACTAAATGGGATGACTGGTATCTTAATCAAAAGCTCTTGACACCAGCTTAAATACTGCATCAAAATATGCATACATTTTCACAAATGGTTTTGGAGCATAAAAATAAGGTAAGCGGTTAGCCCTTAAATTTTGTCACTCATAGTGTAGTTGCTGCTCTATTTTGCAAAGCTGCTTCTCCACCTACTTTTACTCTTTAGCCACAATTTTGTTCCCATGAACTACCGTAGTTTGTATTTCTGTCAGTTGACACTAACCAACCGTAATGGATCTTCTGTATGAAGATACAATTGAAGCTTAATCATACTAGTGTATGACGGCTTCGAGTGCGATGTTCTTCGAGAATGTTTTTTTCCAGCGTTTTTGCTTTGTGATACTCTCTGTGGCCCTGTATCATTGGACTTTTTGAGGTCCATTCCGCCCAAGGGGGTGCATCACTGTATTACTTGATGTGCACCTCTGAGACGCAACATCAGCTGGATTATCTAAGGATTCTACATTGAGCTATTTTGCAGTCGGTATTAGGGCTAATATTTGTGTGGGTCAGTTTGAGAAGTCAACTTTCCATCGGGTTTGATCCAAACTTGTGTAATCCTGTAGTATAATCAACTCCGCAGTGCTGAGAATATTACGTATATTATTGGCTAATAGTAATATTGATGGCTCATCCACATCTCGATTTGAGTAGTCCCAGCATTTAGCTAACACTTATATATAGATGAGGATCACCAAGTCAATTTGCCGCTAAGACTATGGCCATAATGTTAGGTTACCCTCAACTATTAACTATAAAATTGGCGCCTTGAGATCATTTCACATTCAATGATACACAAATACGTCCAACAAATACCTCGTGGTGCCTTATCTAATTGGAATTTGTCCAAACCTAAAAACCAAATGATAAAAAAAATCTCAAAATAGACTCAAATATGATGGATGATAGTTTGTGCGAGTGTTTATTTAAGAATAAATCTCTCGTTGCGGTTAGCACGACTCTAGATATCATCACTATGGAGGTGTAGTATAAATTAACTGATGAATATGTCCCGTAAACCGATCATATCACATTGTTTGCAAGAATATGTAAATCTGGCGCCACTATCTACGCCTACAACTTAACACTTTTCTCGATCGAAAATCTGCCTATAAAAAAAATCTTTTTGGACCTGGTCCAATTACAACGTGAAATATGTTATAGTTTTCTGTTGATTGATAATTGACATATTTTGTTCGCTTTGATGACACCAAATTAAATGACGGTTTGACGGTGAACTTCGGACTTTTGAAATATTATATGTTATGGCGATATATACAGTCGAAGGCATCAAAATTTTAATCGAATTCCTTTTTTATTTTTTTCAGGTGAACCACTTCCAATCACAGGGTCGTATAAAGCCTCTAAACTTAAAGCCGTATGTCGACAAATACTTCCAGATATTGACAGCACAAAAAATCGGTATTCAGAAGGTCGAATAAAACAATTGAAACGGTTGCTACCGTACCTGAAAAATCAATCGGAAGATTGTCTCTATTTAAACTTGTATGTTCCTAGCCTAGGTGAGTGATGCTGTTCTCATGTATGATTATAAAATTGACTATAAATTACAAAATCGTTTCAGGCCATTTAAAGAATAATCCAAAATTTCCAGTAATCGTGTACATCCATGGCGAATCGTATGAATGGAATAGCGGCAACCCTTATGATGGATCAGTATTAGCAAGTTATGGTGGAGTGATTGTGATCACGTTAAATTATCGTTTGGGTGCTTTTGGTTTTATGAAACTGGATACGCGCGAACACACCGTCAGTAATTTTGGTCTCCTCGATCAAATTGCGGCGTTACAATGGATTAAAGATAATATCGAGATGTTTCATGGCGATCGGAATTCGGTGACGCTAATGGGGCACGGTACAGGAGCGGGATGTGTTAACTTTTTAATGGTATCACCAATCGCTCAAACTTTATTTCATCGGGCTATTTTAATGTCTGGTTCAGCGCTCGCCGATTCAGCGGTAGCAACCCAATCAGCCGCAGTCACAAATACGATTGGTAATAAATTGAACTGTCCGCTGAACGACGATGATATAGCTGAATGTTTACGTTCGGCTAGTATACAGGAAATTTTTCAAGCGATTCCAATATTTCCTGAATATTCAATACCATTCGGACCGGTTATTGGTGATGTGGTGATACCACACGCACCCGAAGAAACGATGAACTATAATGAAGGATTTTTTGGTGAATACGATCTACTGTTCGGCATAACCGAAATTGAATCGTATCACAGTATAAATAATATTGGGCTGATAAAAGGATTGCTGGAGAGTGAACGAAATAGTACGCTTCAATTTTATATGCAAAATCGATTTGATAGTCCGGCCCTGGCGGTCGAATACACATTACGAAAATATGATCCGATACATCGGGCCGATTATCTTGAAGATAACCGCGATATACTTCTTGATATACTGTCGGATGCACGCGTGGTCGCACCCCTAATTCAAACCGGACTGTATCATTCGAAGGTGAATCCAAGAACGTACATGTACGTATTTGGCCACAACAGCCAATATGGTGACTTTCCTCATGTAAGTATTTCAAACGAGTTTTGTGTGTTCTGTCAAACATTTTAACTTTTTAACAGTTACAGCAGAGCGTTGTAGGTGAGGAACTCCCTTATATATTTGGTGCCCCGTTTGGGGCTAACGGTCCCTTTCCGGTTAGCTATACCGAACAAGAAAAATTCTTTTCACTCGCAATGATGGAATATTGGTCTAATTTCGCTAAAACCGGGTAAATATACAGCACGATATGGCCAGACACTCTCACTAAATTGGTTTATTTTTATATAGGAACCCAAAA
This sequence comes from Tipula confusa, assembly GCA_963556175.1. Taxonomy (NCBI): domain Eukaryota; kingdom Metazoa; phylum Arthropoda; class Insecta; order Diptera; family Tipulidae; genus Tipula; species Tipula confusa. The sequence goes on along the minus strand of OY744476.1, from coordinate 209,148,898 downwards.
GCACCGTGGAAAGAAAAGTTCGCAAGTCTTGAACAACGTAATCAATGGATTCCCTACGACATAGATTGGCATGAATTTAGTCATGCGACAAAGCAGTACCTAAATCTTGGAATACCACCGGCCGGTGGCATGAAATATCGTGACACGTACATGGATTTTTGGAACTATGAACTACCTAAACTATTAGCCAAAGACGATCTTCAACCATCACCATCATTTGTTGGTGTTCTCAGCTCAACCGAAACCTCATCATCACAGTTCCAGTCGTCGGTCTACGGCTCAATGCACCTAATGCCAAAGAATACAAACTATCACAATAATGAGAATCCATTCGATCGTATACGCATCATAAACGATCGTAAGCCATCGACGAATCGAGGTGGTGCCGAAAATCAAAACTTTCATAATTCAGATGATTTAACCAAGTCGAATGATCCAGTTGCCACCTCCGATTCGTCATTTTATATTCTGATCGGAGTGGTCGTAATTTTTTTCACCATTAATATCATTGTATTGTTCGTGTATCTGTGGAAAAAAACCGATCGATTACGAAAACTAATTCGGAACTATGATGAAAACACAAATATAGATGGAGCCACCGACGATGACATAAAGCGACCAAAGCTAAACGAAACCGATGACAGTTTTATAATGGAGATTGTTCGTAAAAGTAACGGTAATAATACATATGAACCGGTGAAGACAAGTTATAGCCCGATTAGTGGTTATAAAATGCATCGGCAATGCAGTACGAGCACGGTGGATCCGCACACAAAAGTCGTCGATTGGATTGCACACGAAATCGTTAAGTACAGTCCAAAAATATCGAAAAAGTTCAGTTTTGCTGAAACATCGCGCAAATTATTGGGCAAACCGAAAAAAGTGAGCGTGGCCATCGATGCAACACCATACCAACGGAGTGACAGTGTGCTGCGTCAGGAACCAATCGAAATAACAAAAGCAAAATCGTTTAGTAACGGAATGGTTTCGAATACTCACTTAATCGAGAGTAATGAAGATGAATCGTCTGAAAATCAGTCTAGTACTTCGCGAAGTGCAACGAGCGGTTCATGTGAACCGATACAAAATGAAATTGCTCAGGTTCGCATCAATCATAAACATTCACTTTCGGATCCGGTCGATATGTTGTACAACAAAAAGTCCATGTTCGAGAATGTGACGAGTTTTATTGATGGGAGTAATATTAATGTCACGTCGCGGGACAGTGAGGATAGCGGTTCAAACAATGTGAATCAGGAAGAAGCGCTCATACGATTACAACGTCAAAATTATCCAAAAGTTTTACCTGATTTTCCTGACGACGATGATGTTGGAACCGCGATTAAACGACGTTCACTTCCAGCGCATACGTTTTTACCAAGTGCTTGTAGTGTGCACAATGCAAATATATATAGAATGCCACCAGCCCCACCACCTCGTACCACGTCAACACTGGGCCGTAAATTATCAAATCGTCGCCGCAGTAATAACATAACAACATCACCCCTAATGTTGGCTGAAGAACCACCCGACGTACAAGAACCTGAAATCACGCTAAATACATTACATGTTGGACCCCTAATTCCAAAATTTGAGGGGATCTACTCGAATGTAAAAAATAAAAATTCATTCACCGAATCGACCGGTTCATCATCGCAAGATTCTGATGAAAATATAATGATCGATCGTAAGACTGCATTTCTGGCCAAGCTAAAGGAGCCCGATAAAATCGAACCACGCATCATAATTAAACCGACGGTGAATAAACAAAGTGGCACCCCCGGCCACAATCATAATCCTAATATTCCAAGAATTCAAATAAAAGATGATTATGCGACTGTAGTGCGGGATAATTTGAATAAAGCGACTACGGTACGATCATCGTCAAATTCGTCGTCATCGAACGACACACAAAGTAGTATAGAAACTGTTAAGCCAAATACAACAATTACTAAGTAAATATTTTTTTTTTTACCGTGCTCATAAATTATGAATTTTAGATTTAAGTGCTATTTTATATATTTATACAAATAAATGATCTTATATACTTGGATTTTAGTAATAAGCGATCGAGTTTTAAATAGTCTCTTAAAATCGATTGCTGGATTGTATAAGTACTAAAATGCACGATCATTAGTTGTGATCATTTATTTACAATGATCTGTACGTGCAATCAGTATCTTTTTTAGTAATACACGATGGTATAACATAACATGCGTGTTATAATGTGCAATTACGCTTCACATGAAAGTTATCGATCGGTACTTAACTATACTAAAGCGCCATAATGTTGGCTATTTAACACACAGACTATTTTTTTTTATATCGCTTTATGCACAGTAGAAAATACAAAGCCAACATTTGGGCGATTATACAATTTTCTGTATGGCATTGTTTGAAAACAATAGAACTGCTAAGCGGAATTTGTTTTTATCTAATATACAGTACATGTCATAAACTTGTAACGGTGTAATTCCATTAGAAAATGGTAATTGGAAATTGGATTCTAATTTAGTCATGACGGAGCGCACCATTTTTAGCAATTTTTAGGATTGTGTACTAAATGTTTATTTAGAACAATGTTAGTACACACCATCATATTTAAAATCGACTAAATTTTGGATTTCAGATTATACATTTCCAAGAACGTGAAGTGACAGTTACTTATCGCTTTCATCAAAGAAGTTCTAACGAATGGAAAGGACCAGGCCTTTATCATTCTGCTAAGAATATAGGTTTAAAGTAGAATTCAAGGGTGTTTGTGTTCTTAGGTAGCATCTGAGTTATTAATTCTACTCGTAAAATATCTAGAAATAGTGTAAGTGAAGCAATCTTACGATCTTTCTTCAAATATTTACCCCATTTCAGTCGCGTTGTTAATTTAAAAAACCGTTAATGTAGATCTCCAGTTCAACAGTTTAAAAAGAAATGCTCCTAATTTGCCCAAAAAAAATGATTCAGAAAAAACATGATGATTAGCCCATAATAATGGAGAAATTTCGTCTACAAATTAAAATTCCCAAAATCCGGGTAAACCCCATGAAAATGGTGAAATTTCATCCACAAATTAAAATTTCTAAAATCCGGATAAATCATGATGGTTAGTCCATGAAAATAGTGAAATTTCGTCTACAAATTGAAACTCCTAAAATCCAAATAAATCATGACGGTTAGCACATAAAAATGGTAAAATTTCGTCCAAAAATTGAAATTCCCAAAATCCGGATAAATCATGATGGTTAGCCCATGAAAATGGTGAAATTTCGTCCACAAATTAAAATTTCCAAAATCCAGATAAACCATGATGGTTAGTTAGCCCATGAAAATGGTGAAATTTCTTCCACAAATTAAAATTTCCAAAATCTGGATAGATCATGATGGTTACCCCATGAAAATGGTGTAATTTCGTCTACAAATTAAAATTCTCAAAATTCAGAAAAAACATGATGGTTAGCCCATGAAAATAATGAAATTTCGTCCACAAATTAAAACTCACGAATTCCAGAAAGTTAGACCATGAAAATGAAATTTCGTCCACAAATTAAAATTCCTAAAATCCAGAAAAAACTTGATGATTAGTCCATGAAATTGGTGAATATACCAATTTCATGGACTAATTGGTGAATTAATTGGTGAAATTGATGAAATTGGTGATAAATCATGATGGTTAGCCCATAAAAATGATGAAATTTCGTCTACAAATTAAAATTCCCAAAATTAATATTAGTACTAAAGCGAAACTTGTAGTAGATTCAGTTGTAATGCTAAAAATGTATAATTTCAATCGATTCATAAAACAGCTATATCCTGTACTAAAACAAATCTTAAGTTTGGGTGCCGTTTTGTTAAGCTAAATTATTTTTTTTTTAATTTAAATATTTATTAGGCAACTATCTTCAATCAGAATAGTTGTAGGTAGTTGCATTTAAATTTTGAACATAGAATTAACTTTAGTATTCATTTAATATTAGTTTTCGATTTCTCTTTATTTTTTGTTAAAATTCCAACTTTTCGTCATACTATTATGATAGATTGAGATTTAAAAGGGTACTTAGTACTAAAATAAATCTTAAACTAAACATAATTTTACGTTTATAGTAGTTATACCTAGTTTAATATTATTACTATTTCTTAAGATATATTTAGTACATTGTTGTACTAAAAATAAGGTGTACTTTTACTATAGTTTACTTATTTAAAATTTAAAGCTTCAGTAAAAACGATCAATAAGTGAACTAATTTGGAACTAAAAATGACACACAGTACTAAATGTAAGCTTAATAAATCATAACATTAAAACTACTGATACAAAATCAGTCTATAGCTATATAAATGAAATGGTTACATTTTTGTTCTAAAATTAGCTATTGATATACAATTAGCTCTTTATTAAACCACTCTCTACGAACGGCTTATCGTATAATTATAGTTATATTTATTAAACATTTATGATTGGTTTTAGTACTAAAGTTTTGTTAGCTCTAGATTTTATATATTACTTAATCTAGATGGATTAAGCTTATGTGTTCAATTGGTTGTCAAACAATTTAAGATTGGTCTTAGCACAGAAGTACATATATTTCATAAATTTATTAAAAATGAATTATTTCTTTAAAATATGAGTACTAAATTAATTTAGGTCACTATCTTTACCTTAATTTCAACGTAATATAAAATTTTATAAGGTTATATTAATTGTTTAACTCTTAATTGAGACGATTAAAACCTAGTTTAAATTTTAGTACTGAAATTAAGCTTAACATAAGCGGAAATTTTGAACAATTAATCCGTATATTAATTGAGAAGGGTTAGGCTTATGTTTAAATAATTTTTTTTAAATTTTTCAATAAAACAATGTAAGTACTAAAATTATTTAAGTCGTAAATATAAGCTTAAGTTACCACTAAATATTTTATGGAAACTATTAGATAGCATTTTAAACCATTAATAAAGTTTAGTACTAAAAAAAATCTAAAGAGACAGACAGACACCATAATATACTGAATTCTTAATATTATTGTCTAAAACATCAAAATTTGCATATAGATTAACAATTCTTTAAATTAATTTTCACTAGAATCCACAGTCTGGTTTGTGTTATTGTCTCATAACAGAGAATTGAACATAGTTTTGACATTGAAATGTGCTGATAAAATCAAATTTTGAAATATTAAAATTGCTCCGTCTGTTGTTTCAAAATGAGATGATATGGAAAATATTCTAGATGGTAATGGTGAACTTTCAAGAGAACAAAAAAATGTCAAAACAAATAAAAGCAGCAACTTTTAGAAATTTGTCTTAAATCGTTTGTTTATTCAAGTCTAGCCAAGTTTTTAATTAATGTTTTCGACACAAAGAACTTTTGCTAAGCAGAAAACAAAATCTGACCCAATTTTCCCATGATAACGTTATTGTTTACATTAAATTCATTCACAAAAAAAATTTTTTTTTTTTTTTTTTTTTTTTTCAATAAGTTTATTTTAAGAAAATATTAAACGTCTTCCAACCTCATTGACAACCGTATAGCTTTGGCATATGAAATAATTTTCACTCAAACAATTTTCACGTAAATATTCCATATTTTTTAGCACCAAACAGTTATTAATTCGGTTTATTTGTGTTGCGATCGATGATAGCCTTGATGACCTGCCACCGCTTGTACCACCACCACCACTAGTTAACGTACTATTTTTATACACAATTTTTGTTAATTTTGCCTTATCCACTGGAGTTCCAGTTGTCGCCCAATAAAATTCATCCGCCGAACCTAAATCAGTTGCCGCCGTCCAAAACGTCTGATTACCATAATATTGAAACGAGTCAATAACCGTTTTAATTTTATCGTACTCGACAGCATTCGTCACTGTAACCAAATCCATATTGTAATACTTACAGTAGTGATTAGCTCGATACCAATTTTGCTTATAATCGACACTTATGTGATATGAGTGGCGTGCATTACGTTTCAATTTTGGAGACATTTTATCAAATGCAGCCGGAGACTCGTGTATGAATGACGCGAACAATACGAGTATTGGCACAAAATTTAAAATCATTTTCGTGTTAATTTTTTTTTTTTTTTTTTTTTTTTTTTTTTTTTGTTTACAGACGAATAGAACTGCGCCCATGTAGTATATTCGCGCTGAATGAATTTATTTTTACTTTTTTGGAATGAATCCAATTTTGATAACATTTAGTGATTAAATCGTTTACAAATGTGAAAATTTAATAAAATGATGATAACATTTACAGTGAAATGATGTAAATTCTGGTGGAGCGTTGCATATATAATAAAGAGTTTTGTTGAATTAGTTTACCGATTGATATGACATAAACACGTAAGTTATCGGATTGTACAGTATATTGATTGATAGATTGTCTTCTGCACCGAAAGATAGAAGACGAAAATGATAGTGTTTTGCAAACAAATAAAAGACCGAAAATGCTGTCTGAAGAAAACTCAAAACACATTGCCCACAATGTTATCGCAAGATTGAGTCTTGAAGAAGATAATGGTTTCTCGAAGAGTCATGAAATTATCTAAAAAGGGAGGAAAAATGTGGGAAGCTGCAGCCGAAACATATCCGGCCTACTCAATTGGCTACCGAAAGATATGGGACTGCCGATTCTATCCCTGCCAATGAAACAGATAATAAGCAGGAGATAAAGGAAATAAATTGGTTACTGTGGTGGCGGGACACCACAGGAGAATGATAAGACCTTCTTAAGAGGATGTAGCGACCATCGCTACACAAACACAAAAATTATTCAAATAATTCGTGCACATCTGAATAATTAAAATAATGACAACATCTACCGTCGCAACACTTTTTCCGGTTCTTTCTCCTACTCTTAACTCAACATGGGTTCGTCACATATCGCAACAAGTCAATCTATAGTTCACCTTAACCATTGGTTATCTGTGAGATCGCGTTGGCTTCCACCAACGATGTTAAGCTTCACAAAAGCACTTTTCATATACGATATCACTTTCAATTCAGAGTAAGAAAGACAATCACTCGCAGAGGAGTACTGTAGTGACCATCGCTACACAAACACAAAAAATATTCAGATATTACCTACACATTCATATAATTCGCTAACGCTAAGTGCTAACGCACCGTCGTTATAAGAATGATACTTCATGGGACTCCAAATTGGTCAGCTCTGTCATAATAACGCGAGGCAAAATCAAGAAGAAACTAAAGAAGAAAAAGAGAAGACGTCGCAAGAGATGGGTGGAATATGTCACGGAACTACTTATGCAGAGGTGCTAAGTGTAATTTGGAGCGGTGCTTGTAATTTGGTAACCTCGAAGAGAGCTTACGAGCAGCAGTTGCAGAGAACGGTAAAGTTATGGAAAATAAAAAGAGGTAGAAAAGCGATAGTACTCCTCTATCTGGACTACTTCACGATGGAGGACGAGGTCAAGGTGGTACTCCAACGTAACCTCGGAGCTGAGATCGGAGACATCTGACTCTATCTGGTGTTCGAACAACAGGAGCAGAAAAAAGTAATCGTCGCCTTAGATGAACGAATCGTTTTAAAAGTGCGAAACATTGGGGGATCCAAAATCTACTGGGAGTTTGGCAATTTCAGAAAGAGGCTGGAAGACGCTCTACGTGACACCTCAAAGAAACTGATGGTAGCCCGAGATTTCAATGCATGGGCATTGGAATGGAGCGGTTTTTTAAAGTACCAACTTACCTTTTAACAATACTGCAAATCTATTTTAAAAACAGAAAATTGTAGTTTGAGACGCTATATACGGGAAAAAGGTTTGATTAGATTTGATTAGATTTGATTAGATTTGATTAGATTTGAGAAGATTTGATTAGATTTGATTAGATTTGATTAGATTTGATTAGATTTGATTAGATTTGATTAGATTTGATTAGATTTGATTAGATTTGATTAGATTTGATTAGATTTGATTAGATTTGATTAGATTTGATTAGATTTGATTAGATTTGATTAGATTTGATTAGATTTGATTAGATTTGATTAGATTTGATTAGATTTGATTAGATTTGATTAGATTTGATTAGATTTGATTAGATTTGATTAGATTTGATTAGATTTGATTAGATTTGATTAGATTTGATTAGATTTGATTAGATTTGATTAGATTTGATTAGATTTGATTAGATTTGATTAGATTTGATTAGATTTGATTAGATTTGATTAGATTTGATTAGATTTGATTAGATTTGATTAGATTTGATTAGATTTGATTAGATTTGATTAGATTTGATTAGATTTGATTAGATTTGATTAGATTTGATTAGATTTGATTAGATTTGATTAGTTTTGATTAGATTTGATTAGATTTGATTAGATTTGATTAGATTTGATTAGATTTGATTAGATTTGATTAGATTTGATTAGATTTGATTAGATTTGATTAGATTTGATTAGATTTGATTAGATTTGATTAGATTTGATTAGATTTGATTAGATTTGATTAGATTTGATTAGATTTGATTGGATTTGATTAGATTTGATTAGATTTGATTGGATTTGATTAGATTTGATTCGATTTGATTAGATTTGATTAGATTTGATTAGATTTGATTAGATTTGATTAGATTTGATTAGATTAGATTAGATTTTGCTGACAGTTGTTACACCAACATGTGTTAAGCTGTTTAGTTTTAAATTTTTTTGCATTCTTAGGCCGTGTGCGAATCGGTTAAAAAGTTAAATATTTTATCTTTGGTAGAAATAAAAATAGATAAAAATAGATAAAATAAATTACTTGTAAACTTTTTATTTATGGTTATATAATGCTCAAAATGTCGAAGGAAAATATAAAAGAGGTGAATAAAAAGTTAAAATTTTTACTTTTTAGCTCTTTACTCGTTTTTTATTTCGTTTCGCACACAGACTTAGTAATTTCGCTATCGTTATCGGTTTCTAAATGATTAGTGATTAATTCGTTAACAAGAAAACAATTGAAGTATATACAACAACAAAGCCGTTTTATTTTGTATTGAAAATTGATTAGATAACTAACATAATAATCGTCAATAATACTTAAATGATACGAGTAGGTACTATTAATGTATCACCTTATCAGCAAATATGTCATTATAATATCAACAGTAGACAACAGACAACGGACTTATTAGTTTGTATCAAGTAAAATAAAAAATGGAAGTGAAAAAAAGTTTCTTCGTTATCTGTCTGTGGTTTACTTGTTGTCTTGCGGTACCAATTAGCGATGACAACAGTGAAATGCCACCCATCCGACAACGTAAGTATTTAGGTAGACCGAACAAAAAAATTTCCTTTAATGTGTTGTTTTGTGTATAAAGCGGCCGCAATCCAAGATGAACTTATGAACTTATTGCTCGAAATTAGAAAACGTATGCATATGCCAATTCCATCGTTGGGACTTCCAATTCTTGAGCCGGCCAAAATCGATGGTCCAGTCGAATTAAATTTTGAAACAAGTGATATTGGAGTGTAAGCTTTCTTATCGATCGAAACATTTTTTATCTGTAATACAACTTCAATAATTTCAGATTAAAAGGGACCTTCAAAAACTTAACTATTGTTGGACTTCAGGGGTTCGAACCTGAAAAAGTGGAATTTAAATTGTCAAGGTTTCCATTTTTGTTCAATTTAACTGTACCACAGCTGACCATTAGTGGATTATTTTCAATCGATTCGTTGATCGGAAATATGTTGGCGGTAACTGGAGAAGGTGATTTTAGGTATATTTGCGATACGATTTAGACATTTAAAAGTTCGCTGAAATTTTTTTTTTTATATTAGTGTAACCATTATAAACTTAAAAGTGTACGCGAAAGGTAACCTTCATTTTAGTAATAATATATGGACCGTGCCCGAACTAGACCTACTAATGTCACTTGATAAATTGGATACACATTTCAATGGTTTGTACGGGGGGAATAACGAGTACGAGGATTTTATTAATTTAGCACTGACCGAATTAGGTGCCGACATTTTGAATGAAATTTATCCCGATGTTAAACCATTATTCAGTGATTTAGTTATTGGTGTGGCCGAAAGTGCGCTCGTTGGTAAAACCGTAATTGATTTAGTTTCAATAATTAATGGTAATATCGAATTACCACCACTCGACGATGAGGGTATATAGTTCATAAAGTAAAATGGTTAAATAAAACACAACTGCGTTGAAGCATACCAAATTTATTTATTTTTGTATCGTTATGATGCCGCACGCAATAATATCGCCTAACGATTTTTCTTCATCGACCGGTGTAAAATCCATAAATTGTGGTGTCGACAATATGTCACGATACGATATTGGTTTATCGTGGATTGCAATCGATCGACCGACGATACCGTTCGACCCAAATAATATTACGTAAGGTGTTTGTAGGGCCGATTCTGTGACTCCATCGTCTTTTGTTTCGATATTGCCTAATAAAATCGACCGGTAATGGCCTCCAGTTGAATTACATCCATCGCTTAGATCACCATATTCATGCACATGTACACCATGTTTGCCGGGCGCGAGCCCCGTTACATTTATTGTCACAATAATTTGCCGATTTATATAATTTTGTCGAAATTCCATTTTACCAGCGATCGATTGGTCTGGATTAGTGGCCACAATCGTACTAGCAACTCGCATTATATTTACTTGTGGTGGTGAATATATCGTCGGATAATATATGTACGTTCCAAATCGGGCTAATTGATTCACTTCACTGGTACAATCACAAGAAATTACCAAAATCACGATCACAACGATTGACGGTATGTTCATTTTGTATGCGGTGACAAAATCTAACTGAATTCGATTTATAAAATGTCATTACTTTTATCATCGAAAAAATGAAACCATCTACCAAAATTAATGGCAACTCATCTCCGATTGTTTAGCGATACGAGTTTCCTTGTATCTAGATGGGCACATAATGATTGGTCATAGCGCATATTATACAGTCAAAAACAATTACTAATTACATAACTCGCCCCATTACCAATATAAATGCTTGAGTTAAAATCGAGTTGAAGTATAGTGAAGTTTGTTAGTTAGACCGTAACTAAACGGTCAATTTTATGCATCAACCTAATAGACGAGATTATGCAATTTACAAAAAAATCTGTCAACCATAACGTCATAATACACAGATTGTAATTAATATATACGTTTATTACATATGTTGATCGTTTGTAGTTAGATGTGTATGACCGAATGACCTTGGACTAGTGACTGTATAAAAATTTTGAGACTCCGGCAATAATCGAAATCGGAAGTTTAAACGATTTACTGATATTTACAATCGTTTCATGCAGATAAGGCTAGACAAACGGTTAAAGTTTGGCCAGTCAGCTGACGATTTTCCGGTACAAAAATTCTGGTTTAAACTTAAATCGAATATGAAGATGCTGATATTCTTCTTAAACTTAGAATACACAGAAGAGTTAAAGGAGATATACCACGGGATTTAATTTTAGTTCCTAAATCTCGCATGTTTTACGATAACAAAACCGGCAAGCATTTTAGATAAAGCAAAATTGTATCCAAGTAAAAGTAATCCAAGCGCATTGAGTAAAACCGCAACAAATTATAATAATTTTCAGTTAGTCTCACTTCCAAAAAAAAACTTCAAGGATGTACTGGAACATTTCAGAAACAAAATGTAGATTCATTAAATATTAAAATTATAAAGTGTCAAATAAAGTGCATATAAATTAGATTTGTGATTACTTTAAGTATTGGTCATACAACGGTTAATTTTTTTAAATCTAATTTATATTAATTTTAAAGTTTTGTGTCAAATAAAGTGTACATAAATTAGATTTTCGGCGATTACATGGCGTATTGGTCATACAACGGTTAACTCAATTGATTTGTAATGTTAATCATTTTTTTTAATTCAATTTGCATTAATTTTAAAGTTTTGTGTCAAATAACGTGTATATAAATTAGATTTTCGGCGATTACATGCCGTATTAGTCATATAACGGTTAATTCGCACAGAGGCCGAGAATTAAGGCTTCAACATGTGTTAACAATGTGTACCTAAGACTTAATTGACCAAGCACGCGTCGCAAATGATTAATTATTGACTTAACAGCTGCCTCACAAAGCCCGTTGAAATGAGGTGATGCTGCGGAGGCACAAAATGCCATTTTGTATTGTTTGTTGTTGTTCAGTTAATGATTTTCTTTGTTTCCCTTGATAAAAGTTGTCGAAAATATTCTAGCTCCTTGGCGGCTCCTACGAAAGTGCCGTTGTCAAATTGTGGGTCGAATTTCATATCCAATATCAAGATCGTTTTCGCAACTTCGCGTTATTGCTTGCCCATTTGCGCAGATTGTATCCACATAGTCTCAAAAGGGACTTGAAATGATATAGTTTCTTCAATGGTGCTTGCTCCGGTCATTAGGTCATTCATGTAAAAATCTTTGGTTAATATCCTTGCTGCATTCAAATGAGTCTAAAAATCGCCAATTTACTAAGCGATTGAGTTGCTATGAACAAAGCTGAAGCTGTGCCATAGGTATTGGTGAGAAGACGATAATGGTTTATCTGTAATTCGGTGTCTAACTTCTCGTTCCAAACTTGACGGAACATTTTTTCAATGTTCTAAATCTAATCAGTATCTCTATGAGTGACTGTTGAACTATCGATCCGATCATCAAAGTTTCATTAAGAGACATATCCGACGACGTTCTTGTTGAAGCGTCAAACACCACGCGCAACTTGGTAGTAGTGCTGACTTCCTTAAACACACAGAGTGATGAGGTAGATAATATTTTCTATTGTTTGGTAGGTTGATTTGATCTGGTGGTATCAACTGCATATGCCCCTGATGAAAATCAGGGTCGGCTAGCGGTAGTTGATTCAGATGTGTCAATTTTTCGCGATTGATAACGTGCGATGGGAGATTTGATGAAGTTTTTGACATTACATACGTATTGAGGTCAATGATGAACTAGGTGTTCAATCTGGATCTCATCGCCAATGAGCATACTCCTTTTACTCTACCAGCATCAATCAATTTAAGGGATTAATATGAAACCGTGCATTTGATCTTGAAAGATCCAGCCTGCTTACACAATTTTCAGTGACCTTGTTGCGTTAGAGTCTAACAGAGCTTGACAGGGTTGCCATATTCCAAATCTGTCACAAATTTCAAGCAGAGCAGTCGGTAACAATGCACCAGCACACCCTCGTTGAAATTTGATGAATGTTAATTATAGCAACGACATTGGAATTAATGGGTTTGGGGTCTTCGGACAGTGCAAGGTCAGTACTTACACTTTTGCTATAACTGAGTTGGGTTTCGACGACACAGTAGTGGTATTTGGCTCAATATGGACTAAAGTAAAGTATGGTGCCTTCTTCTACACTGATGGCATCGCCCCTTCGATTTGCAGTCGTATACGCCATGTCCTTCCGCCTGGCAGCAGTATTTGTACTGATTCCAGTACCAGTTCCTTGGTGCAGGAAATTGACGATGACTTCCATGGAGAATTTCAACAGATTTAGTCAGTCATGATTAAACGAGAATATCACTAATTATACCATTAAAGAGATTATTACCAAAATTGCATCCAGCTTAGAAGGAAACCTGCACTATCTTGGATTAAATTGAAAGCGGTAAACACGATGATAAAAGCAAAAAAAAAGTTTAGCGGTGAAATCGCTATATAAAGGGACGGGAATTAAATATTCTTTCGAGAAAAGAGTCGAATTGGTTACAAAAAATTTATTAAAAATCCAAAGCAAATGACAAACTTAGACTCCAGACAATCAGGAGACTAGTTCAAACAAAACAAAAAACTTTGTTCATTTTGTTATGTAATTAAAATATAAATTGACTGATGCGCGCGGTCTATTTAAGGTGTCTCTTTGTCAGCATCTGGTTCATCAGGAGTCATATTTTTATTATCTATTATCATACTTTTGGTGGTAGTAGAAGCAGTTGAACTAATTGAGGATGATACATCTGTAGTTGAAGTAGATGACTGCGTTGTTGTGGATGTTGCAACTGCAGTTGAAATAGTTGATTGCTCAGTTGTGGAGGTTGCTTTTGTAGTTGTAATACTGGGCTGTGTGGTTTTGAAGGTCGCTTCTATAGTTGTACTTGTTAATTCATTAGTTGTTGTTGTCAAATCTTTCGTAAACTCGTTCGTTATCTCCGTTGTTGATATTTCAGTTGAAGTACTTGTGGTTGGTGGTTCTCTACTACCAAAAATTAATTTAATCAAAAAATCTATGATTATTCGTGGTAATCGCAAAACAAATGTAATAAAATCATGTAATTGTCGTCCACAATTTAATCCTCGGTTTTCGTATCGAATTAAATCTTGCACCCGTTCTTGTATTGGTTTTAGTTCCGCCACCAAATTTCCAGCTAATAGCGTTGCTGTATTTTTAATGCGATTCATCCATTTTAAACGGTTAACACTACTTAACGAGCGATATACCAAACCAAATCTATTGGCTTGCGTAAATATTTTAACACTAGCTGGATGATATTTGGCCACTACTGATGTCGTTTTAAATGCCAATTCACGGAAATTACTATTTCGAACTAATTCAAATGCACACAATGGCGATGACCGTAATGCTTTTAAAATATCGGATGGCTTAAATAAATTTTCAATAGAAATTAATTGGCGCGAATGATCGATACAGTGAATCGTGGACATCGCGATCGCAACGAATAAAAAGAATTTAAACATTTTTCACAATTTAATACAATGAACTTTACACACCGACAGTCTTGCAGGTAGAACGTGCTATTGTATTGGATGTGCGTATTTATTGAGTTTTATGCTATTTATGTAAATAGATCTAAACTGACGTATTTAGGTTGCTGATAAGTTTTAATGAATTATGTTTATGCATTTTATTGCTCTTGTAATTGATGAGTTTTATCCAGTTTGTAGGTTATGTAATCGAATCTGTTTTAAAGAGTTATTTTGCAAAAATTTTATGGAATTTTTAACATTTTATCAGAAAAAGAATGTCACGACCTCGAATTTTACTCTATAAATTTCAATGATTTATACCAAAACATAGAAAAACCTATAGGTTTCTGGAAATTGTCTGATAAATAGCCAATGCTTATTTTGATGTTTCCGGATACTAACTCGAATTTTACTTTCATTGACATAAGCTCTGGATACTAAGCGCGGTATTAAAGAAATTTCAAAGATTTAAACCAAAACATAGAAAACTTTTTTCTTTACTTACTGTATGAAGTTAGTGATAATTTTGATTATTCTGAATTTTACTTTCCATAATTTTGGAAGCTAAATTTCCCAAACCATATTTCTGGTTATTATCTGGATATTTATTTTTTTTAAGATTTAAGTTAAAACATAGAAAAAAAAGGTTTCCAAAATTTTATGAAAAAAGGTTTATGATAATTTTGATTATTTCAGATACCACCCTGAATTTTACTTTCAGTGATACTAACTTTGGTATTAAAGAAATTACAAAGATTTAAACCAAAACATAGAAAAACATAGATGTGCTGAAATTGTATAAACGATATAGACAATGATAATTTTGATTTTTTGGAGACTACAATAAATTATACTTTCCATGTTACTAATTATGATATATTAAAGAAGTTTTAAAAAATTTAAACCAAAATATAGAAAAACATAGCTTTCCGGATATTATTTGATGCATAGTCCATAATAATTTGGATTATATATTCCAAATATTATGTTCCATAATTTTGGGAGATAAATTTCGCAAATGACATATCTGGAAACCTAAGTCAATGAAAAAAATTTCAAAGATTTAAACCAAAACATAGAAAACCGTTTTCAGAAACTGTATTAAGTCCATGTTAATTTTGATTATTCCGATTCTTACTTTCCATAACTTTGGAATTTAAATTTCTCAAATGTTCAATATCGAAACACATTTTGGGAAGCTTAAATTAATATTGAAGAAAGTTCAAACATTTAAACCAAAACATAGAAAACTGTTTTCTTCAGTAACTGTATGAAGTCAGTATTATTTTGTATTAGTTTCCATAATTTTGGAAGTTAAATTTCACAAACCATATTTCTGGTTATTATCAGGATAATTAAATTTTTTTAAAGATTTAAGCTAAAACATAGAAAAAACAAAAAGGTTTCCCAAAGTTTTATGATAATTGGACTAGATAATTTTAATTTTAGCGCATACCACTTCAAATTTTATGTTCCATGACATCAAGCTTTGGATACTAAGCGCGATATTAAAGACATTTCAAAGAATTAAACCAAAACATAGAAAAACATTACCCAACAACTCTGTGATGATAGTTTTAATTATGTTCTCCGAGTTTTACTTTCCATAATTCAGGGATTTAAATTTTACAAATAACATTTCTGGATACTTAAGTCGATAATAAAAAATCTCAAAGGTTTAAACTAAAACATAGGCAAATATAGTTTTCCGGAAATTTTATGATAAAGAGCTTTAGAGTATTTTGACTACTTCTGATGTATCACATCTAATTTTATTTGTCTTGTTAAAGAAATTGCAAAAATGTTAAAGAAATTGCAAAAATTTAAACCAACATATAGAAAACATAGCTTTCCGGATATTATTTGATGCATAGTCCATGAAAATTTTGATTATGCATTCCAAATTTTATGATCCATAATTTTGGGAGTTAAATTTCGCAAATGACATATCTGAACACTTAAGTCCATATGTAAAAATTTTTGTAAGACTTACTAGACACTATACCGAAAAAAAATTAACCATTTCAAAGATCTAAACCAAAACATAGAAAAACAAAGCTTTATGAAAACTGTATGGTGAATAAGAATTTTGAATTCTCCGGATGCTCTTCGAATTTTACTTTCTACGGTACTAAGCACTGGATACTGAGTTCGATATTATAGAAATAATACAGATTTAAACCTAAACATAGAAAAAAATTTCACGTAACTGTATGAAGTTCACGATAATTTTGATTATCCTGATTTTCATTTTCCATAATTTTGGAAGTTAAATGTTGCAAATTTCCAACATTGAAAAACAAATATTGGGAATCTTAAGTCAATTTCCAATAAGTTTGGTAAATCTAATTTATAAATACATAACATAGAACGACATTTCAGGACACTAAACTTGATATTAAAAATTTGAAAAAAATGTAACCAAAACATTCATGTTTCCTGAAAGTTTATGATGGACTAGTCTATGATAATATTGAATATTCTGGATGTCACCTCGCATTTTACTTACTAAAAGAGTCTAACAAGGAAAAACATAGAAAAATAAAGTTCTCCGGAAATTCGAAGATGGAAAGGCAATTATAATATTGATTATTCCGAATTTTGATTTCCATAATTTTGAGAGCTAAATATCGCAAATTTTTAACATAATAATTTCAATGATTTAAACCAAAACATAGAAAAACACAGTTTTCCGACAGAAATGTTACGGAGTTATAAAAATTATCATAATATTTGAGAATTTCGTAACATTTTTCTTCTACTGACGAGAAAACAGTATCAACAAAAATAGTAATGACATGTGCAGGAAAATCAATATTAATCCCAAAAACATTTATAATCTAACTTCATTGAACTGTTAACTCGTAGTTTATCGTAATAGCATTTAAACTTTTAATTCATTTTTAAACTATGTACAAGAACTAAAGTTAAATTAGTTAAAGTTGATTAAAAAAATATTTTCCATACACAGACAGGCATAATTTATCTATCGTTTTAATCTTTGTTTTGGTTACTAATTTTTTATTTTCTTATTATTGTTGTTATCTTCGACTTTGTTTATATTTTGTTCTATTTAAACTTTTGCAAAAACGTTTTTCCAACTTTATGTTTTCTATTTAAAATGAACATTTTTCATATTTTTCAGTTTTGTGTGTGTGTATGATAGCAATAGTAATCAAGCTCGTAATTATTGTTGTTGGAACATTTATTACATAATAAAAACAATATTGAATAGACAATTTTAGTACAGGTGAACATCGTTGAACGTGGGGCACAGACATATGTTTGAAATTTTATTGTAACAAGTTGTGGAACTTATATTAAAAGTTCCATAAATACTGCGTAGTTGCATAAATTTGTACCCTAAATTGTGGAACGTATCTTAAAACACATGTGGCACCTACGTAAAGTTCGAAATACAAATATTTATTTTACATGTTTTTAGACAATATTAGAATATTCATTTCAGTTTATGGAACATATTTTGCTAATAAAAACATTTTAATTAAAACATTAATTTAAGTTGTTTTAACAACTTAAATTAATTTCAAACAATCCTTGAAATATTTTAGAAATTTCTTAAATCAACGATTACATTCCACAAAATCAACTTAGATGTTGAGCTCCTGAATTCACTAAAATAAATTCCATCATTAGAACTATGTATGTTATGCTAAAATACTTGTAGAATTATTTTAATAATGAGTTTATAATAATACTGATAACTACTTATTACAGATTATGATATGTTCTGTATAAACTAAAGAGCTTTGGATATTTGTTTCTCACAAAAACTACATGGTTGGAAGATATTTACATACTGACCAGGTGAGCATATGAAATTTAAAATATATGTGACAAATAAATATATTTCGAAATATAAATGTTTCACATCACTCTGCTGATTTTTCAAAACTTTTGTGCTAATTTTATTATATTTGTGGGACATAACTTACAACGAAAAATACTAATGACTTTTCGTTACCTGTTTTTTTAAAAAATTAACAATTATAAACTAATTGGATTTCTTGTCAGATACTTTGTTAAGCTTATTAAAATAGATAAGATAATTTATATATTTTTGTGGAACCTATTATATTTTTTAAAATTGTTATCCACAAACATTTTATGATGAAATTTTGGATTTTTCATAATTCAAATTCATAAACGAAATTTATTAATATTAGGTTCCACAAATTTAATGAGGTCTAAGTGACAATATCCAATTTTTTTAAACTGGGTGGTAGTAGTAGTATAAACAGCATTACTGGTCAAAGTTGACCCTTTACTGAAATCTTTTACAAGGTCTTGCAGAACATACTTTTACAAATGGTGATTATTTTAAGCGCTCAGCCAGTGAGTGGTGGAGTTCAATGTTGCGGCGTGTTTAAGACAGCACCATTTTTATACGACAGGCAATGTTAAAATAATAATTTGCTAAAAACGTATCTTTTAATTTAATCTGCAATATTTTGAAAACTTATATTTTGTGTGGAACTTAATAAAAAACCAAATACTTACTGTAAATTGCAATATTAAAAAAATTTAAACCTGCGATCATTTTTTTTTTAATTTGAAATTGTACATTTTCTTATGAATTTTATAATCGTGTTTTGTAGATCATGTTCCAAATAAGGATTATTTTGATTTATTTTGTTTTTTCGTTAAAAGAAAGTTTCTGGGGTGATTTAAATTCATAAATACAATTTTTGGATCTCACGTTCCATAATATTTACAAGACTCTGTTAAAAATTGGTCTTTAGAATTACAAAATTGTATTAAAACATTTTAGGAAGAAGGGTCCTTATAACATCTGAGTACTGGTCGTAATAAACTGTGGAAAATTAGATTTTATAAATGGTGGAACATGCTATTTTACAGAAATATGGAACCTCTATTCAGCACAGATTTTTAAATTCTTCGCACAATTTAAATTTTTGATCAGAACGTTTTATTAATGCAACATTAGAGTATGAAACATATTTAGTTTTCTTCTTGTAATAAATTATTTTGTGGAACCTATTCTGAAAGTAACAAATGAAATAAAAGAATACTCGGATGTTTTTTCTTTATATGATATCACCACTGTCAAAATTTTGCTTACGACGAAGAAATTTACCTTACGTAATTCAGACTTTTGAAAATAAAATTTACCTTCCACAGTATATAATTACAATTTTTTTTAATCAAGCTTATGAAATTTATGTTCCACAGAATAAAAACATTAAGTGAAATGAAGTAATTGTGCAAAGTTGAGCTGTAAATATTTGGTTTATTAAATTCCATATATATTTGTATATATATATATATTTTTTTTGTTGGAAATATCAACATCCACAAATTATTTAATATAATTAAAAACTAAATATTTTCTATTTCAAAATTATACGCAAACAAAAACAAAATTAGAAAAATATTTTAAAATTGTATTGGTCGGAATTTTGGGTTTGTGGGTGGTGAGCAACAAATACAAATGATGAAATATTCGTTTGTGGGAAACAAATTGATATATTTTATTAGATGGCAGAGTTATTGAGTATTTTCATTTGAACTAAAGGTCAAAGTAACTAGACAAGTTTTGTGATGTTAAGATAAAGAGCCTTAAACTATTTACTAGTAGATGAATAGTCGTTTAAAAGCTTCCAATAATGGCTTGGAGTGCTTGGATAATTTGGTAAAGAAATTCTTCCTTTTAAATTTTTGCGGGCAAAAAGTGATGTTAATATTTTTTGTCGATCCCACGTTGTACCTTCACAGCAATCACGTGAACTTGTCCGCCAACACGAGGATGTGTTACAGTTAAACATTGTATTTCTAAGAGCCTAATAGTTTGTTGTTGTTTTGTACAACCACGATGTCATCCTTTGGACAATTTGCTTGTTTAGTGGCTCATTTGTGTCGTTGTTGCAACTTCAGAAGCCTAACATCATGTTTTAAAGAAGTTTCCAATGATTGGGATATGATTTAAGTTTTAATTAATCCAAGTCTGTCTAAATTTTTGGTGTGTCCAACCCATAATGAAGTGTCCAGGCGTTAGTATCTCAACATTTCCATGAAATGTCAGACCGTAGAATCATCAATCAACAATCAAACAGCCTAGAATATTTCTCGAAGGTAACCGTCGTTTTCCCAACTGTGAGGATTAGTTGCCTTTCATTGACTTAATAAGTCGGTCGGTATTGTTCACGCAAAGTCTAAAGCGTCTCTGTGATTAAATGGCAGATTTCGATAAAAGCTAGATTTTTGGTTTGATATGAACACATAGGTCAACCAGATGTAAGTTCCAAGCCTCAGTGCTTCCCAATTGTCAATTAATGAAAGTGATCAAAGCTTACAAGTGATCAAAGCTTACTTTTTCTGTGAAGTCAAAACTTTTGATGGTTCGACTTATGCCGAACAAGGTGGTAACTCTGAGTGAGTTTTTAACTCTGAGTGGATGATAAAGTAGAATGAAGACGGTTTCTCCAATAAATTCGTAAACCGCAAGGGTATCGATCGACATTAACAAGACAAATTATTTCGTCCAAGTATTTGGAAGTAATATTCGAAAGTTGACTGTCAGGTAATTTCTTCCAGCGATCTAGCGATTCGTGTAAAATGTCCTGGCTTTCCCACCAAAGCTAGTTTCCGATCAATATAAAGATCCCAATTAAGCCTTGGTAAGCGGTCTAGGATAAATGATAAATGATTTGCTATAAAATTTTCCAGCGTCTGGCCATATCGGAGAGCCACCTCAGTACAATGGTATAGAATCCAAGTAAGCAAACGTTATAAGGTAGGAATACCTATGGAATGCCGAATTGTAGATAATAGAGTTTCACCAAGAATGAAGGGGATTTAATTTTTTTCCGACTGTTGTTATATATACGACGGCTTCATAGGCGTTTTCTGACGCAACAAAGAATCCATGAAAATCTTTGGAGGTGATCGTAGGAAATAGGAAGGCCAAGTTTCTGAAATAGAATTTGCACGATGTTTGCGTGCAAAGAGAACGAAACACCAGTGAATTTAAAGCCGGTAGCAGACAAAAAAATCATATTCGTACCAGCCCTCACTTTTATGTATTTTTCAGAGGAATGCATCCTTTCAATAATTGACCGTTGATTTGTTAACTTTGCTTTTACCATTTATAATTCAGTACCTTTGTCTTAAAAGATAAAATGTAAGCGATTGACCAGAAAAAAGACATTCCAAATGTATAAAGGCCCAGATGAATAGAAGAATGGAGTCCCTGAGCATATTAGAATGTGTAACCAGGTCGATCTCAATAATATATCTAACTTTTATATCTAATCTTGCTCAAAGCTTGATTTTTCATTCTAATTTAATCAAAATTCAACAGCTATATGCTCGGGACGATATCGACTACAGGAGATTACAAGTAAGATGCAAATTTTTAATGTTGGTTCTATCAAAAAGTAGTCCCATACCATTATACAAAAGCGTTTTATGTTTTAATATTGATACAAAAAGCTTATCTCCCTTATCAAAACAAAATACAATTATTTAACCCTTTAGTTTACGGGCAAACGTTAATTTGTGTACACCCCATTAACAAATCCTAAAACGCAAATGAAATATTTGTTCGGCCGCCGCACACAACAATACATGTGTATACATAGCCCGACCACAAATTAAATTATTTAAACAATAAAAAAACTAAAAAACTAAAAAAAAAAAAAAAAATCTGTCCGGCCACCATCCGGACCGCACTCAGTCTTAAATAAATAATTCACAGCACACAAAAAAATTATTTATTATATGAATTCCAAGTGAAAATGCTGTTTATGGCTTTTTTGTTTTATAATTTTAAGCGAAAAGTTTTACGATGACCCTTTCAAAAATGTGGTTCGAGAAAAGCACACAACACACACCCTGCACCCACATATCTTTACATATAAACACACACAACAAAAAATAATTATGATTATTATGGTCAAACAACGTTGGCAGTAAAATACAATACCAAAAAAAAAATTACATTAATTTGCCAGAAATTTTAAGGATGACAGGAATTGTGAAAATCATTAAAAGTTTTAAGTTTTTATTTTTATATGGTAACCCCATTTAAGACGTTTTTTTGTTTCGAGTTTTTTATTTTTTTTAATATTAACACAATTAAAATGGAAAATAATAATAACTGAAGTTTTATCTGTAAGTTTTGAAAGATGTGCTTTCGAACTTTTATTTTGTTGGTAACCACGATTTAAAGTTTTTTTTGTTTTGTTTGAGTGCGGTAGGTTAAACTCAATAAAATTGTGATAGTGTGGGGAAGTCTAGGTATTGTGACGTGGTAATTTAAGGTTTTTCTCTCGATTGTAAAAGCACTAATGTTTTCGAGCATCTTAGACTGTTGTATAAGTCCCTAAACTATTTTACTGGTAATCTTCCTCATTATTTGGCAATCAAGCAAAAAATACACAAATATAACGTTGTTATCTAATCAAAAATAGTCAAATTTAATCAAATCAAATCAAATCTAATCAAATCTAATCAAATCTAGTCAAATCTAATCAAATCTAATCAAATCTAATCAAATCTAATCTGATCTAATCAAATCTAATCAAATCTAATCAAATCTAATCAAATCTAATCAAATCTAATCAAATCTAATCAAATATACTCACATTTAATCAAATCTAATCAATTCTATTCAAATCTAATCAAATCTAATCAAATCTAATCAAATCTAATCAAATCTAATCAAATCTAATCAAATCTAATCAAATCTAATCAAATCTAATCAAATCTAATCAAATATAATCAAATCTAATCAAATCTAATCAAATCTAATCAAATCTAATCAAATCTAATCAAATCTAATCAAATCTAATCAAATCTAATCAAATCTAATCAAATCTAATCAAATCTAATCAAATCTAATCAAATCTAATCAAATCTAATCAAATCTAATCAAATCTAATCAAATCTAATCAAATCTAATCAAATCTAATCAAATCTAATCAAATCTAATCAAATCTAATCAAATCTAATCAAATCTAATCAAATCTAATCAAATCTAATCAAATCTAATCAAATCTAATCAAATCTAATCAAATCTAATCAAATCTAATCAAATCTAATCAAATCTAATCAAATCTAATCAAATCTAATCAAATCTAATCAAATCTAATCAAATCTAATCAAATCTAATCAAATCTAATCAAATCTAATCAAATCTAATTAAATCTAATCAAATCTAATTAAATCTAATCAAATCTAATCAAATCTAATCAAATCTAATCAAATCTAATCAAATATACTCAAATATACTCACATTTAATCAAATCTAATCAATTCTATTCAAATCTAATCAAATCTAATCAAATCTAATCAAATCTAATCAAATCTAATCAAATCTAATCAAATCTAATCAAATCTAATCAAATCTAATCAAATCTAATCAAATCTAATCAAATCTAATCAAATCTAATCAAATCTAATCAAATCTAATCAAATCTAATCAAATCTAATCCAATTTAATCAAATCTAATCAAATCTAATCAAATCTAATCAAATCTAATCAAATCTAATCAAATCTAATCAAATCTAATCAAATCTAATCAAATCTAATCAAATCTAATCAAATATAATCAAATCTAATCAAATCTAATCAAATCTAATCAAATCTAATCAAATCTAATCAAATCTAATCAAATCTAATCAAATCTAATCAAATCTAATCAAATATAATCAAATCTAATCAAATCTAATCAAATCTAATCAAATATAATCAAATCTAATCAAATCTAATCAAATCTAATCAAATCTAATCAAATCTAATCAAATCTAATCAAATCTAATCAAATCTAATCAAATCTAATCAAATCTAATCAAATCTAATCAAATCTAATCAAATCTAATCAAATCTAATCAAATCTAATCAAATCTAATCAAATCTAATCAAATCTAATCAAATCTAATCAAATCTAATCAAATCTAATCAAATCTAATCAAATCTAATCAAATCTAATCAAATCTAATCAAATCTAATCAAATCTAATCAAATCTAATCAAATCTAATCAAATCTAATCAAATCTAATCAAATCTAATCAAATCTAATCAAATCTAATCAAATCTAATCAAATCTAATCAAATCTAATCAAATCTAATCAAATCTAATCAAATCTAATCAAATCTAATCAAATCTAATCAAATCTAATCAAATCTAATCAAATCTAATCAAATCTAATCAAATCTAATCAAATCTAATCAAATCTAATCAAATCTAATCAAATCTAATCAAATCTAACCAAAACAAGTTTAGATTGGTCGAATAAATTTTACAGTTTTAAGGATTCGACTAATAACTGTCCCAAACCTGAGCATAATTGCTATATATTTTCATAATTGATACAATTTTCTAAAGTTACTAGAATCATGGACAATCGAAACAAGGTCTAAAACATTACACTCAATAATATTAATGATAAAGGTTAATTTTTTTCTGCAACACGAATTGTTGCAGGATCATTACAAATATAAACTAACCAAACCAGATTGTTTCCTGTCAACAGTATACCTGATTTGATTTTATAAGTAGATATATTGAAAATTCCTCTATGATAGACCTAGAGACATCTATATTGTTATGTGATAAGCATAAACTTTGGTGAAAACCTTTGATAAATAATCAACATTTAGGCAACACATTCGTAATGAAATATGATTTGATATAAATAAGCATGTTGTGTGGATAAATTTGATATTTTTGATAGGTTAACTAACCATCATGTGTTTTCCGGATTTTGGAAGTTTTATTTGGCTATAATTTCAAAGTTTTGATCGGCTAAACCATCACGTGTTCCCTGGATTTTGGAATTTTTGATTTTTGGCATAAATTTGACGGTTTTAATGGTTTACCCTCACGTGTTTTCTGGATTTTGAAAGATTTAGATTTGTGGCCTAAATTTGACGATTTTGATGGGCTTACTACCATCACGTGTTTTCTGGATTTTGAAAGTTTTAGATTTGTGGCATAAATTTGACAGTTTTCATGGGCTAACAACCATCACGTATTTCCTGAATTTTGGATGTTTTGGTCTTGTGGAATAAATTTGATAGTCTTGATGGGCTAACACCATCATGTTTTTTCGGGATTTTTGAAAATTTTGGGCGCTGAACGAGAAAAACAGATGAAGCAGCATTGCAACAACAAAAGAATGTTCAAAGAATAAACGATATATTTTCGAAATTCTCTATACACATATCAATGTTGGTTCAATAGGAACACCTAGTAGTCAGCAGTAAGAATTAAATAAGGTAACAGATAGTATAGACATTAAATATTAAACAAAGTGGATCCCATATAATGGAGCATTTAGGAAGTACAATGAAAAATAAAAAGAACGCAATCCCTTATGCAGCATCGACGAAGCAAGAGTTTCAAAAATGTCGAAGCAATGGGGGACTTTTTCGTCATCGGTACTGGAAAGTCACTGATAGTTTCAAATTGTCAGTAACCGATCTATGAGGTCTACTCCAATTATCGAGATGTCCAACATAAAGTTATGTAGAAATTTTAATTTAATTTTAATAATCCTCCATGGTTTAACAAAAGTTTAACTATCTTTATTGCATAAATACAATAGTCTATAAGAACAGTACTTACAGTGGCACCTAATGCACAATTACGCAATTAAAAAATTAATTAGAAAATTAAATAAAAATTATAAATTAAAAACCAAAGATACAGATAAAGGAAAATGAACAAAACAGAAACGAGAACAAGCGACGCAGGCCGAATATTTTTGACAAGCGCAAACCAAACGAAACAGACTACTGTTCAAAGAGAAGTCAAAATGGAATGACCGATGAAGCGTGTACGTATAGAACTTATGGTGGTCTTGTAAAATTTAAATTAATTTAATGAGTATTTAGTGATTATAAAACTATTATAGTGAGTGTTAAAACGATTTAAAAAAATAATAAGTGCGTGTACAGTTCGATCCTTCGTTGTGTGTGCTCTGTGTAATCAAAAAGTTGTGCTATTAAAACCGGTGTAAGCGCTGTATTATCAGAATATAGGTAAGTCAGTTCATTATTTTGTTTATTTTTCTATCTAAAACGGTATTTTGTTACAAAGTGAATATTTATTTATGTAAATGTTTCAAAATCAGGGGTGTGTAACTAATTTTAATCGAACATTTAATTTAATAATTTAAATATAATTTTTTTTATCATTTTACAAAATTTCAAGATATTTCTTAAATATTAGAAACATTTGTTTATGGCATTTTTTATATTTTATTAATTTTCCGTGAGGTGGCTCTTCTCTTTTTGGACCCGAAATTCGTTTCGAGCTAGAACTATTTTATTATTTTTATTATTATTATTTTGGGTCTTAACCATATAGGATAATCCCTGTTATTGATGATTCCTTAGTAGGTTTCTCGCGCTACTGAAACTCTGTCTTAAAGATTTTAAGAGTTACACCATAGCGGTGTTCGTTTAACTCCTATTTTATTAAAATAATTAATCTATTTCTTTCTGTGATTTATAATTATTTATTAATTAATTAATTTATTTATTTCACCACGCGATTAACTTTGGTTATAACGGTGACTGCTCTTATCGACGGCTACTATGTGAATAACGATTGATTTATTTATTGTAACGATAAATATTTTATTATTTTGTTCTTTCCCCTTTAACAGATTTCTAAGAAATGTGGGTGATAGTGCAGAATATTAATATTTTCCATTTGAATGGAATAGCCAGGGCATCGTTATATCAAACCATCACAGCACAAGTATTATCTTTCCTACGGTTTCATGTTCTTTTTTTTACTGCACTCTTAATTAGTACAGAGTCGTATCTATATTAACGTCCATGTTAAAGTAGCAGCCGCCTGTTACAAATGTTCGGATGATGCACACCCAATGAATGATGACGCACATTTTTGTTCGGTCGACAACCGGTGTGAAGTATTTCCAATGAGTGCCTAGTGCTCGTCTAATAGATGGAGGTTACTCAATAGTTCATAAGTGGAACCATGTATTTTATGTTGCCCAAAACCTGAAAAATTTTGGGAATATTTTGTACTAGAATGCACTACATTTTGAAGTGCGCCTGCTATTTCATTCAAATATGAATCCCACGTCCTGTGATCATTCTTAATATATCCTCGTACGGCAGCTAAACCTGATCGATTTACTCGTTAGCCTGTGAGAGTATTTAGCCATATTTACTCCATATTTCTGTAGCATGTTTTTACCAAGATGGGAATTGAACTGCTCGTCAATTATCGGTGAGAATGATTTCTGGAACTCCGAAAAGATGGAATATTTTGTTTTCCAGAATCTCTACTACTTTTGCGGCTTTTGCACTACGAATTGGAAACCGTAACGGGAAGCGACTGAATTGGTCTAAAATAATTCTTGGCCGTTGCCAAGAACGTGTGGCTTGAAATGTCTGACCCATTTTTGGTCTCGTGACATAGTTAACAGCCTTGGAACATTTACAAATTTTGCAGTCGTTTTCGGACTTGGACAACCATTGTTGGCCGATAATAATATCTTCGAAATATTTCAGTGGTTCTCGTATTATCTTGATGAGCTGCTGTCGATCGATTATGCGCTGATTCATTTAAATTTTCAGTCATCGATTCTGGAAATACTCAATTTGGAAATCAAAGGCTTGTATCGATCATCGAGCTAATTTGCTCGTCAAATCTTTCTGTTCCATCAACCACCTTAAGCTAGCATGGCCTGTTGTTAATGATATCTCTCAATATAAGGTCAGAATCTTTTCACACTCATGTCAGCCTAAGCATTCCACCTCGGTAATGTTTATAGTTCCTTTGAGCTTTGTTAAGTTTGTGTGACATAAATGCGATCGGATGCTCTTCTTCATTTTCCAACCGCTGCGGTACAACCAATTCCGGTTGTAGATGCATTGCATTGAATATAGAATGTTTTAGTAAAATTGGGATTTACTAGAACTTAGATTAAACTGTGGAGCTTAGATTAAACTGTGTTTTAAGTCCATAAACGCCTTTTGAACCATTTAACTCAATTTTTGCTTAACTCTTTTGTTGATTCAGTCCATTAGATGAGCTGCTATGCTGGAAAACTGTAGGATGAATCTCCTATACCAGCCTGTCATACCCAGAAGTTTATGGATGGCTTTGATGTTTTTCGGCACGGGATATTTAGATCTATAGAGTTAATGAAGCTCGTTTTATCTAAACGCCCTAATACACCGTCAATTAGGGGTAGTGGATATGCGTCTTTTAGAGTGACTACGTTGATCTTTCTTGCATCAAGTCATAACCAAACCCTTCTGTTAGCTTTTACCACTCGTGTTACTGGAGATAACCAAGAGCTGGTACTTTCTTCTATTACCCCTATAAGCATAACATTCGATCTAATTCCTTATAAATGTCTTCCTGTATCTTATGAGATACTGAAATGTATCTCTGTTTCACAGGCGTAGCATCTCCTACCTTGATTGGATGCCTTATGTGCCTTATTTAGTTCGTGTCTATCAGGGTGTAACTCGCTGGGCAATCTAAGAGAGTTATTGTCTAATTCTTCTTTTATTTGTGGAATAAGACCAAATTTTTCCCAAAAATCAATTCCTAGATATAGCGGTTGACTTAGGTTGGAAGCAATATGTAAACGCATTGTTGTTGTTTTTCCTGCATATGAAATCATCACCAAAATATGCCCGATATTTTGTTGCTTCTCACCACTGGCGGTTGGTAGTAATGACATAAGGTAGTTTACCTTTAAATTGTTTTGTGTGAGAAATTCTTCGGTACCCGCTTCTAGTACAAATATACTGGCACTACTATCCAACAAACCCTAATACAGAATTTCACCTATAAGCACTTCAGCATAAGGTATGTTATCACCCTTCGGAAAGTTTCTGCTTTGTTTTCAGTTTCAGTTTTCTTTTTCTGAAGTTTTTCAGGCTGTTGGGTAAGTTTACTCAACAAAGAGAATTTGGTTAACAATTATCCGAATTGAAAAACAGACCTTCGATCATCAAAAGACTGTAGTCCAATAAAGTTATCGCCCTTCATCGTAATGTAATTGAAGCTGAGAATTTGAGTGCATCAACGGTTTTAATTCCTAGGATCACGTTGACACCGAGTGTATAAAAAGATTTTTAAAATGGTATCCATTGTTTTTCGAAAAATTTGAAAAATATGGAATTTGTTTTACTTGCTATAACCGCATAGCTCCGTTTCAACTAAAAACAACGATAGCATGCGTTGAAAAAAAAACAAAAACGAGTAACAGCAAATAAAACGTATGGTGATGTGATGTCAGATGAATAAATAAAAAGAAATAAATAATTCATGGTTGCTCGTGACACGTTTGCGGTCTTAACAAGTTTAAACGTGTTACAGTTTTAAGTGGGATACACGAGAACAATTTTAATTGAAAACGGTGAAATCTATTAATAATTTAAGTGATTAATAATATAAAAACTAACGAACTGTTGCGATAGGTGTGGATTCAAAAACAGTTATTGTTATACGAAATTCAGTTATAGATTGTAATACGGTGAAAAAATTAAAGCATCATTCGAAACGATTATATGGTGGCGGATCATACACATATAGTCCTGGTGAAAGTTAACTCAAGTATCTTTGTTGACGTAGTAATGGCGGAATCTGTATGTTCGTTATAAACGACAAATTGGCGGCCATAAAACTGCGATGAATCATTCAAAATAATGAAAAAATCACATTTTTTTCAATTCTTTTTTTTTTAATTATTTTACAATAATTATTCAATAACTATTATTTGAGGTACAACTATTTATTTAATGTTTTTAATTTTATTTTTTTTTTGTTTGTTTTTGTTTTTAATTTTCATTTTCATTTTGTTTTGTTTTTTTTTTTATTTGTTTGCCTTTTTTTTATAAAAAAATAAAATTTAAAATAT
This sequence comes from Tipula confusa, assembly GCA_963556175.1. Classification (NCBI taxonomy): domain Eukaryota; kingdom Metazoa; phylum Arthropoda; class Insecta; order Diptera; family Tipulidae; genus Tipula; species Tipula confusa. The sequence goes on along the minus strand of OY744476.1, from coordinate 209,118,292 downwards.
AATAAAAAAGAACAATAATTATATTGTATGTATTATAATATTATTAATTTAATTAATTAATTTTCATAAATTTTTTAACGTTGACAAAAAAAATTAAAAATTAAGTAAAATTAATAATTTTTAATTTAATATTTAATTATAGAAAAACGAAAAATTAATTACTATCGAATAAATTTTCACAAATATATTAATTTTTTTAATTAATAATAATAATTATTATTATTATTAAGTTACATTTAATTTACATACATTTTTTTATATTATAATAAATAACACCATTTTTTTAATTTTCTTAACGAAATTAATATAATTTTAATTTAATTAATGCTCGCGAATTATTTTTATATATAATTATAATTTTATTGAAATAATTTGACTCTATCTAAAAAAAAAAAATTGAAAAATTTATAAATTAAAATTAAAATAAAATTTTAAAAATCGTTATTACTTTTGGTGTTTTATTTTTTGTAATTTTTACAATAATTACATTTTTCTAATTATTAATTAGTAAAATGTAAATAATTTTTTGTTTTGCTAAATTTTAATTTAATTTGAAATTTATGTCGTTTAGGCCATTATAGACACACGTTTTAATGGTTTTGGGTTAAAATTTAAATAATTATAATTAATAATTAATTTAATTAATTAATACAATTTGTTTAAAAATTTGAAAAACATTTATAATTTATAAAAAAATATTTATACTTATTGCTTAAATATAACTTTTTTTTTGTTAATTTTAATTTTTTTATTAATTTTGTCGAATTTGATTTAAATTAATTATAATGTCCTTGTTATTTTTTATATTATTTAATTGTTGATGGGTTCGGTTGTAATTTTAAAACAAATTACAATGTTATTATTGTGGAACTAATTTCAATTCCAATTTTAAGTTTTTAGTTTATGTTATGGTTTTTTGTTTTAATTTTTAATTTTAATTATTTATCACACGCACATATAATTTTTAATTAGATTAATTAAAATAGAGTTTGTATTTATATTTTTATTTAATTTTAAATTTTCGTTATTTATCAATAATTTGTAGAATGGTTTAACAGTGGTGGTACAGTTTAATTTAGTTTATTTTGTAAACAGGAGTTTCGCTCAGTTTTTTTAAAAGACCTAGTCACGGTCCTCCTAAAACGGATAATGTATCCTATCAACAGGCATTAAGGAGTGCAATTGAACCGGTACTTATGCTAAATGTACCAAATGGCACGAATTTAGAAATTAAGTAAACTGCGGTCTCTGAATTAGCAATTGAAAAGGTCAATTATTGAAAAGGTCAATAATAACGAGACCACTAATGCCGAACCAGTAACAACAATGTTGCCCAAGGAGTGGTCTTCTGGCCAATATTCTGGCAAGTTTGGCACTGTAAAGATCAAATTAGCAGACGATGCATAGAGGACGAACAGGACTACAAATCATGCCCAAAGGGGCTAAGTACTGAACTAATAGTCCTGTATGTTAAATCTACAAAAGCAATTCATTTTCAGCCAATTTAAAAAAATTAAAAAGTTAGATGGCTTGTTTAAAAAAATTTGGCAATAATGGTCCGAAAACATGATCTGCACATGGAATAAGTATGCACCCAAGATATATCAAAAAGGGAAGAATCCAACAACACTGCAAAAATATTGCAGAACCATTGGTTTTATGTATGAATTTATCATTAGAAAGCTTTACACTAATGAAGTACTGAAAACTCTAACAAATAGAGGTTATCTGCATATAAGAATTGGAAGGCAACCACAAACTATTTGATGAATGCACTGCTTACTAATGACACTGTCATAAATTACACAGAGACTCACAAAGAATTAAGCACGATTAGTTTTGTGGCACAAAGTCCTTCGAACGTGGCGAGTTTTAGTATAATAATCAAACCACGTACGCAATAATACAAAAAACGACAAAACATCCGGCCTAGATAATATCGCTTGGTGATGATTTTATAAAATAATATATGTTCTTGTCTTGACCTATAAATCTAACTTTAACTTTCGTACTCCCAAGTATGTTGCAATACAGGTTATATTTAAGTTCAACAGCTTAGTTGGCTTCGATTCTGAATCAAAACCTTTCTTAAAATACACCATAACTCAAAAGCCATAAATAAGGCTCTGCAATTTTGTAAGGAAGAAGTAAAGCTCAAAATTATGTTTATTTAATAAAAATTTATCGTTCAAATTTCAAAAAGCTTTCATAAGAAATTTGATAATTAGCAAAAATTTTCACTTTTTAAGCAAATATGCTCGACAAATTAAATAAGCTTTACCAAAGTTTAAATATTTTTAAACTTTGCCATATTTGACAACCAGTTTTTCAGTGCAAACTTTTTCAAGTTGTAAAAGCTTTAAACATTGTTTTTAATATTCAGCTTTTTGAATTAAATCGTCTTTTAAAAATAATAATTTCAAAAGCTTCACGAGCTTTAAAAATAACGCGTTTACTGTTTGCTAAATTTAACAAAATGTTTTGCTCTTTCTTAGATAAATAAAATTTTGCATAAAGCTTTGGATGTAGCTTCCAATTCGTTACGAAATAAACCGTTTCATCCATTCTTTCAACAATATAAGTTGTAAGTTAACAAAAAAAAGTTGAATATTAATTGGTTTGAAATATCAAGCTTTACATAACTTTAAAAAATTTAAAAATTTTAAACAATCTAACATTTCAAATTTTTATTTAGAGCTTTTGGTAGTCATAAGATTATTAATCACCAAAAATTTATTTTTGAAAGTTTCCAAGTTTTAAAATAACCGAAAGTTTTACAATGGAAAAAATTCCAATGGAAAAATAAAAATAATAAAAGCTTTCAACCTTTTAAAATGATTTTTATAAAAAAATACATTTAAAATTTGATCAGATTGAGTATTTAAAATATTTCAGATATAAATTTTGATTTGACAATTTTAAAGCTTTTATATTAAGTTTTATATGTAACCAGTTTAACCGTTTTCAGCACTGTTAGTGGAATAAAGCTTTTTAAATATACTCTGCAATTTCACAAGCCAAAAATAAGTTCGTTGTTGAAACCAATGGATAAAGTTTGCCACTTGTCTTGAATAAAGGTAAAAAAGCACAATAAAGTGCACAATATTACAATAATATTAAAATCAAAGCTTTCATGAAATTCGATTAGAATTTGTTGGTTAGAACAAATAGTTTTTGTATTGCTGAAATCCATCTAAATAAAAAAATCCACTTAACAGTTGTTCAAGTTAAATAGTGTAACTTTAATATATAATATTTGAATTAATTTAAAACTTTTAAAGAAAAAAATGTAAACGCTTTACACATAAAAAAGAGGTTTCTAGATATATGCTCTGTATCTTTTAATTAAAAAATGTAAAGCTCTTTAAAAATTGACCCTTTAAATTATTTTCTTAATTTGTAATGTGTTTTGATTAACTTTTTCAACAAAAAAATAAATGTCAAGATTTATAAGAAATAAAAGCTCTATATGGGTTTGTAATTTCAAAACCACTAAAAAATGATTTTATACCTTGGAAAAAATGTCACTGAGACTTTTTTTATTTTTCAAATAAGTTTAGTATTAAACTAAGAGCTTTTGATTTCATTACTCTTTAAAAATAAATAAACCTTAATAATAAAGAAAAAGTTTAATTTCTTTCAAAATTAAATTTTACAATTATTTGAACTCTTGGAGAAATTTGCTAAGTTGTTAATCTTCAAAGCTTTTTAACAATTACAAAATTTAAAAAAACGTTAGTGCTTTAACAGCTTAAACTTTAAACTTTAAAAGCTTTTAAGCTTTTGCCAAATTTGAAGTTTCCTTGCGACAAATGTCAAAACTAGTTCTGCAATTTTGAAAACAAATAAACAAATAATGTAAGTAAAGAATATAATTTAGCAAGTTTAATATTTTTAAATTAAAACTGGAATTAAAAGCTTTACGCTTTAAAAATCAACTTATATGCATCAAAAACTTAGGTATAAAATGGTTAACTTTATTAGGTTTATCGTTAAAAATTATAAATGCATAACCGATGAAATATTATCTTTAATTAGTGACTTTTTAATTGAAATTACTTCGAAAGCTTAAAACATTGTAAAGCTTAATTTTGCGAAAAATGTAAATTTGTATTATAAAATGTTCTAGAATACTATCTTTTTTTGAAAATTGACAACGGTCTTTATTTGAAAAATTCAAAATCTTTAAAGTTCAAATATTTATATGTTGTTGCCAAATCCAGTGATAGAATCAAGTGGTTCAAAATGTTTGGTTTCCTTATTCGAAAGCGTCTAACGGAATTGCTGGTTATTAATATTTATTAGAAAATGTTCGTATCATACTTTCGAGAAAGCTTTCTAAAAAATCAAAAATTGATCTTGATCATTTACTTTACAATATGCTTAAAGCTCAAAGCAATACTTTTAATGCTTTAATTAAATGAAAAAATGTGAATAAAAAAAATTCACATATCAAAGCTTTAATACTTTTAATCTAATTTAGGCGCTTTTTGATGTTTTGATACAGAACTATAAAGTTTTTAAAGAAGTTTAGAAAAGCTTTGACACCGATGGTAGAGTGATTTTGTTTACTTTGTTGAAATTTCGTGTATTTTAAACATTTTTTAAATTAATAACACTATTGGATCATTATTTGAAAAAAAAAGTTTGTCCACGTGCTTAGACTGTAAAGTTATGAAGTTAAATCTCACTTCAAAACTGATGTTAATTTTCATTTGGAAAAATCAAGTATAATACAACTATTCCAAGAAGAAAATTTGAAAATTGTGATAATTTTTCAATAAAAATTAAAGGTCCTAACTATTAAAGCTGTTTCAGATGTGAACACTGAGGTAAGTTTTTTCTTCATGAAATCGGTTAAAGCTTAAGTAGATTTTGAATATTTGTGCTTTAATGAAAACAAAAAGGCTAAAACCTTAATTTTTAACTTAAAGCTTTAACTTAATATAAAAGCTTTAACATTTTCTTTAAATTTATTGCTCATTAAGAACTTAGCTTGGGGCCAATTTTAGTAATCATTGATTTTAAAAATCATTTCAAAAATTTGAAAGCTTTTAAAACTTAACATTTAATTTTGTGTATTTTTAGAGAAATTTTTTAATTTTAATTTATAACTGAATTTCTGATCAAACTTTCGTTACTTTTAAAGTTTTTCCAAAAATGAGTCTTGAAAGCTCTACATAATTTGATTGATTCTAACAATTATATTAGAATATCTTGCAAATTTTTAGTCAAATTTAACCTCAATTTTGAGGTCTACATGACAAACTTCACAAGTTTTCAGTCCAAATACATGAAAAAGTTTTTTGTTGTATCTTGAATATCCAATATTGCTATGCATTAAGAAACAATTCAAATACAGAAAATATCAACAAATTGTCAAAACTCACAAAAAATATGGGAGTCACAGCTTTTCTTGAATTTTTATTTGAAGTTTAGCATAAAAGCTCATTTTTATCAAATTAGTTTTTATATTATAATCAGAAGTCATAAAGGATATTGTATGTTATAATGCAAAGTTTAAGCTTTAGGTATAATGTAAAAAAAAAGATTAAGATCAGCTTTTGATTTTTTCAGAAAGCTATCTGGAGAATATAACAAGAAAATTTGCTCCCAACATTTTATAACTTTTATTTTTTGAATGATTTATTTTATATTCAGTAACCAAAAGCTTAATTAGTAACTTTTCATATATATATTTGAGCTTTTAGTAGAATTTTCATTTTCTTAGTTAATATATAAAGGATAGTACCCTAGAACAGTTTATAATAAAACATGTTATTGTTTACATAACTAAGCTTGTAAATGTTTTGAGCTTTTGAAAGAATTTGTAGTACTTAGTCGTTATTTAGTCGTTATTATAGACAATATTTCATCAGTTTTTGTATTCAAAATATGTAACAATTAAACTTCGAATATAGTAAACCATTTTTTAATCTAATTTTTTTTTATATATAAAATAGTTGTTTAGAAGTGTTAAGCTTTTAATTCCGGTTTAATACTTAAAAATGTTTAAACCTACTAAATTATACTTAAGTCACATTTTGAGTACATATTAGTGCATAAAGCTAATTTTCACCCATTTTTTTCGGTAGTTGATTCAAATCTCAGATGTCAAATTCGTCGTGTTTAAGTAAGTTTGGCAAATTACAACATTTAACAAGTTTATACAATTTTAGTGGGTTTATTTTAAGTAGTTTAAGCTTGTTCATTAATAGTACAACTGAATGACATTTTACTAGGTGAAATAAATAAAAGCTTAAAAAAGATTTGTTCAAAAAGCTCTCTGAAAAATATGGCATAAATTATTTTCAAAATTGTTTCTAATTTCTGCATTTAATTCAATTTCAAGATATAAAATCTATCGAGTTTCGAGTTGTTAAGCTTTTAACATAATACTTTCATTTCGTAATTAAACATAATAACTCAAACTTTTATTTATAGGGTTTAAGTGCCACTTGTTATATTATATGTTTGATAGTACATCTCTTTAATTCTACTTAAATAATAAGCTTTGAATACATAAGTTCAGCCCAATTTAGTATGTTCAAATATCTGTTTTTTTAAAACCTAAAGCTCAAATAGGAACTTTCAGTTCAAACAAAACATTGACCTTATGACATAGCAAAATGATTTTTAAACTCATGATAGTATGTAATCGCACTGTACATTTGACGTGCCTTACAAAGTACAAAGGCAAGCTTTTGACTAATATGAGTGGTTTTCATTTTTATCACCATTTTTAAAATACCTATAAATAAAAAAGATTTCATGAATAATTGGAACTTTACGTAAAGTAAATGAATTCTTTCGAACAACAACTTTCTAACTTTTAGGATATTTCATTGAAATTGTAGATAACAAGTTCATGGTACAATTTATTTTGACAAAAACCAAAAGCTTCACCAAATTTTATTTGTTTTCAAACTGTTGCTTATTACTTATGTTTAAAGCTGATTGTGTGCTTTTACGGTCTGTTTGATTGAATTAAAAATAAATTATTGCTATTCTCAGAGCTTATTATAGGTTTAACTTTAAAAGCTTTTAAATTTTCAAAATAATTTGCGTGGTTAAGTTAAATTTTATCACATTGGTGAATTTAAAGTTTAAGACTAGAACGCAATTAACTTCTCCACTCGAGATCTTAATAATCAAAATACAACCTTCATCAATCTTACTAAATAAATAGCGCTTTACAAATTTTGGGACTCTTTATTAAAGCTTTGATAGATGAAGTTTGACTGATTTAAAACTTTTAAAGAAAAAAGTTTCAAACCGTTATTTATTGAGATAGTTTAACATATTATACACTAAATAATTTTCATAAAAATTAAAGCTCACTGACGTTGGACAAAGTAACATAAAAGCTCATTACTTCCAAGTCACTTTGGTTTATAATAACCAACAAATTTTCAGAATGATCCGTGTTATATTTCAAAGATTAAACTTTAGTAATTTTTTAAAATAACATATCTAGCTCAGCTTTTGAGTTTTCAGAAAGCTTTAAGAATATATCAGAAAAATTTGTTTCTAAAATGTTAAACCTTATTATTTAATTTAATAACAAAAATTAAATTAAAAGCTTTTGCCTATAATTATTTGAGATTTTTGAGCTTTTGAAATGAGTTATTATGCAATTTTTTAAAAAATCATAGTATTCTATAACATTTTATAATTAAAATTTTAATTTCTCATAAAATTAAGCTTTAAAATGTTTTGAGCTTAAAATATCACTAAAAACAATTTTTTGGCCATTTTAGTTTTATAATAGTTGTTTAAAAGTGTAAAGCTTTTAATTTAATTTTATATTTTAAGTCTTAAAGTCACAAACTGAGACCATATTAGTACTAAAATATGAATTTTATGTATCAAATCCTACGAGCTTTAATTGCATTACAGAGCATTTCCAAGTTTATCAAACTTTTGTCGGTTTTTAAAAAAAATAAATGTAAACTTTTAAATATAATAAAAATATTTACAAGCTCTATACTTCTATATTGCATGACAAAACAAGTCTGAAGTTTTGTGAAATTGCAAAGCCCAATAAACAGGAGTTGCAAAAAATAGATTGACCTTGTTAATTTTGAATTTGTATATTTTCGGTAAATTCTATATCTAGCTAATTATTAAAGGATATATCCTGGCTTTGAAAAAGCTTTAAATAATACTTGTTTTTACAGAAGTTAAACTGCATAAATCTTGACTAATTAAAAGCTCAAAACATTATTTTTGAAACGATCAGTTTGACCAAAAAGCTCTTCGAAAAAAATGATGTATACCACTTATTGACTTTTGCTAATTTCTGTATTCAATTCATATATAATATATCAAAAGCTTTCATTTGTAAAGTAACAATAATTTTTATCTTTTATTCATGGGATTTAAATGCTATTCCTCGTATAATTCTATAAATATTAGTTTCTAAAAATCCAAAGCTCAATTACTTAAAGTTACGTCAGCATTTGACTAATGTGAATTAAGCCTGTTATTTATCAAAAATTGAGTTAAGAAAAGCTTTGGTTTCACATAACAAATTTTAATGATGTTTCGTAATTCATGAATTATTTTTAATTTGGGCTAGCTTTTATAGTTAAGAATCGTTGATTCCGAATTTTGCATATCTGATGGTATCTATTTTTATAAAAGCTTAACAATAGCCCACAAATTAAGACATAATCATAGATTTACGGTTAAGCTCTTTCTTGGCAAGTAGTTTTAAGTAAGTTGTTTGAAAAACTTTTTTAAAAGCTTCTTTTTTATATTTTTTGAATTGCTTTAGAATTAAAATTTCACGAAATAAAGCCTTTTAATGTTTAATTATGTTAAAATCGAAATTTAAACTTTTTAATTTCAATTTAAGTTAATAAAACAAAAAATATAAAGTCATGAAAAAAGTTTGTTCAAGAAACTTTAAAAAAAAAATCAAATTAGAAAACAATAGAGTAAAATAAATATTAAAATTTAAGTTTTAATGTATTAAAGTTTTGCTGAATAAAGTTGTACTTTTAAACAATTTAAAACTTTCAAATTTTCATTTTTTTTAAAGTTGAACCCCATCAAACTTACATTGATAAAGCCAAAGCTCATTATTTTTCTTATAATAATTTAAATTTTATTTCAAACAAAATAAATTATTGTTCAGGGCTAACAAACATTTTAAAATAATGACTAAACTTTTATAAATTGTTGATTACGACAGTGTTAAAGCTTTCAAGAATAATCCACATATTTGTAAGAAAAACTTTTATCCTTAGCATTCAAAAATTCATTAAAGCCTAATTAAGTTCCGCATTTTTTAAATATGCAATCCCTTGCCTCTTTTTTCCTTATAACTATCTTAATAACCTTAAACTGTATTATGATTGTTTGGAATGTGGCACACTCTGTTTTACATATAGATTGAGATCGGTACAAAAATAAAAAAAGAAACAAAAAAAATGTATTTGGACGGAACTCAAAAGCATTTGGCAATACTGTTTCCACCGCACCATTGTATACAAAAACCGACATCGCCATACACTCTAAGACAATTTATACATATATAAATAAGCTCACAATAATTTCATAAAAATACAATCCATCAAAACTAAACACTTTCACATAAACTACATCTCCCGAAAGGATTAACGCTAGTGTACACGATTAATAGATTTACATTAAAATAAAAACTTAAAATAAATTTAATAACGAATGACGAATGACGATAATTTTAAATTCTATTTAGAACACTTAAGAAACGAAAGGAATGCCCATTGCGGTGCAACCTTTATTATAATTTTTTTTATATATATAATTAATGAATGACATTAGAAGCAGAACTTAGTGTTTTCTATATACTTGATAATCTCGAACACAATTCACACTTAATAAGCACTTTTTTGTTTTCATCGATATATAGTTCCTAAAAACTTAAAATTTAATTTTAATTTTAATTTTAATTTAAAAAATAAAAATTCTATCCCTTTTACGAAAATTACAGATTGGTTTTTATTACAATTATTATTATTATTATTATTATTATTGTTGTTTAATTAAGAAACTTCTTAATTTTGGATTTGTTTTTGTTTTTGTGGTTGCTTAAAATTAATTTAATTATTTTTTGTTTATTTTTTTGTTTTGTTTATAATTAATCATAAGCTTAAAGATCAATTAATGAAATCGAATCTTTGAATTTATTACTAAGTATTGTTTCAGGTGTTGGTGGTCATCAAAGTCCTGCGTCGAACATTTGTAATGATTGCGTTACTAAATCATCTTTTAGGCATGCTTCCAAAAATTCTTCAATTGTTATAACACCATCTTGATTTAAGTCTAATTTTCTGAATACTCGATCGACCTAAAAACGTAAGAAGAGAAATTTTTAAATTAAGTGAGGTTATAATATAGTAATATATATAAGGTATGGACCATTTTGGTTGGAAAAATAGCTAATTTTGATTTTAAAAAAGTGTCTTGTTTGATTTAAATTCCCATCAATTTGTTCTAGCCAGCTCAAAGCAATGGAGATGATTGATGTACTTTGTGATTGCACTTGCAGTCACCTTTTTTCTTACTATAACACTATAACTTAAAAACCAAGTCACACTCACGTAACACAGTGTCTATAAATATTTTTTGCAAATGAGCTTTGTCGTAATGTCCGTTTTAGTGAAGTTTTTTCGTTTTTACTTTTCAGAGTAATACGAATCCATATCACGAGTGCACAAGTTCTAGTTACTCAAAGGGTTTCTAAAAGGAAGTGCAGCTCAACTAATAAATCATTTCTTAATTACTGACGGCAGTTATCAGTTACTTATGCATGTCTGCTAAGACGTGCTTTAAGTTTAGAGCGAAGTATGATACACTTATATATGAAAGTGAAAAAACAACGAAGGCCAACATAAAGGCAGTAAACAATAACGATAAAATCAGAATGCAAGAAACAATTCAGTTGAAAAAATGGATGAATTAAAATCATACACCACTTCAAGGTTCACTGTGGATGAGAGCAAAACATCAATATTACCAACCGTGATTACGTTAACAACGGATGCCCAATGTAATATACACCATAATCGCGCTCTTCGTGATACTTTCTCATAATTTTCATTTATTACTGAAGCCCTTGCGATACAGCTTAGGTTAAAACATAAACATAAATGTAAAGCAGTGAATAGTTTGGCTTCCAGACACGACACGAGCTTATTTGCAGTGCCTAAATCACCTAATTCTAAATAAACAAACGGATATATTTTCTCCCACATCATGACGTAATCAAAGCACATCATGACGTAACCAAAGCGGCTCATGCAAATGGATCATGCAAATCACTGGATTATCATTGAATGACGTCTAAAAACTGGACCCGAAATTCAGAAATATATCACGTCCCAGAGGATCTATGTTGCGCCTGAATTGACTCTAATATCGTCCTGTCATGGCTTTCAAGCGCCCTTGGGAAATGGAAGTATTTCGTAGCAAATTGCACAAGTTTTATTATTGATAAGCAACCAAGTAATCATTGGCAGGCGGACTACGCAGGCCGGAAAATTTCACTAACAGATTTGATTGTACACTCAATTTGGTGGAATAGTCTAGATTTTCTGAGAAATACATCTACGAAATGGCCAAATTTCAAGGATATCGCAAGTAAACCTGTGCCACCGTCGAAAGAAGAAAAACTAATTGCTAACCAAAAATGAGAATGTTGCCGAAAAATTAGCATCTCCAGTGAAATATGTGGTAAAAAAGTATCTTTGTCCCTGGTCAATTCTGAGAACTCTAACCAACTGTATCAGATGCACCGACAATTGTCCAAAATAAAATCATCTTTCGTCACGTGTGATCATATATGAAAAAATTAAAGGATATTGTCATCGAATGGGCATCCGGTTATCTTATTAAGGTGCCAAATCATTTAAAATCCATCGACGTTGCTCTTTATATGTAATTAGATCAAACTATCTGATTATCGGAGTTAATGATGTTATCAAACGAGTCAGAATAGGGTTTATTTGCATTGCGTTCGAGCTCACCCGAAGCTAGAAAAACAGATTATGAGTAACTTACCTGCTCCAAAAGTAACTTTAACGCTGACATTTTATAATGCTGGGCTGAACTATGTTAGACTTTTATGCTTAAGTTACAAAAGAAGTACAGGATCCAAACGTCTCAAGGCATATTTCTGATTGTTTATCTGCATGAAAACCAATAACATTCATGTTGAAGTCATAAATGAGTTAACAACCGATGAATTTAGAGCAGTACTTAAGAGGTTCACAGGATGAAGTGGACAACAATAGAACACATATAGTGAAAGTATGACCGACTTCGATGAACTCATTAACATTTAAGCATCCAAGAGGCACAACAATCACGTATCATCATTTCTGAGCTCAGATCAAATAGAATATCACACAATACCACCATCAGCCCTATACTTTGGCGGTCTATGGGAAAAGCTGGAGAATAATCAGTCAAAACCGGTTAAACAACTCAATTGTTAACAAAATCAACAAAAGAATATATGGATACCGCTAAAATCAAAACCAGCCCTACATATGTTAACGGACAGGCAGTTTGGGGTCAATACGTGGAACACGCAGTCGCTACGAACACCAAGCGCGTTTGATATAACTATATCAGCCATGAATGAGTATGGAATTCGTGGCTCTCCAAAAACCTCGATGGCCAAAAATTCCTTCTAAGTGAGATCGACCGCTTCATAAAGGGCTACTCTGGATTTTCGGCTTCCAGTGAACCAAGAGGCATAAATATCTTTTGAAGCTTTTTAAATCCATCTCCGGTGCTAGTCGCACCTGTTTTTAACAAGAGATTTTATATCCAAAGTGATGCTACAAAGTATCTTTTTTGGAGGATTTTGAAAGAAGCAGACCAACCGACCAATAGATTTTATGGCCCAAAAATTAAATGGTGGTCAGAGAAACTATAGTGCGGCGGAACAGGAATGTTTCACTGCGGTAATGGATATTAGGAAATTTCTGTCAAATGTTGCAGGGCTACCTACAGTCTTTACGGGCCATACTAGTTTGACCTGGTTAATGTCCTTAACAGACATATCAGGTTGACTTGCACACGGGAGCCTAAAACTACAGTCGTTTTACTCTGTGATTTTATAACAAAGTATATAGGATGGGTAGCTAAAACGAGGTTCCTGATGCACTATCACGGGTCAATGTAGACGATTGATAGAAACTATCACAGTGAACGCAAATTTTGGTTCTCTCTCTTTTTCGTTAAATGAGTACATAAATGAGTGCATTCGTGAAGTTTAAACTATTCAGAAACAAAGCAATGTCAAGATAGCGAATAGTAAAGTTTACATATATTTACAGGTAACTGAAAAATTTAACTACTTATCTGCACTTCCATGTTTAATATTGATTCTTCCCAAAGAGTTGTGTTTAAAATTGATAAAATTTCGTACTATCCACCGACCTCTGGATATATGAATATCGCTAAAACGACTGAATATCTCAAACGGTAGTAATTTTCGTTTAACACATTATCCTTTTGGCAATCTACCTATCACTTTCCGGCCTTCGCACAAGATCTACCTAGACCTGCTGGGTCCTTACCCACAAACTCGACAAGGCAACCCCTCAATTTTAATTGTTGTTGTCCACTTTTCCCAATTTATTTTAACCGCGGTAGTAAATAAACCATCGCTGCGGAAAAGGTAAAATTCCTGGAAGTTCAGATATTTCTGATGTTTGGGGTACCCGAAGTATTATTTACCGATAATGGTTAACAATTTAATGCAAAAAATATTGATAACCTTTTTAACACATATGGTATACCAGGTCTGTTTACTTCAAAGTGGTCTGACAAAACTAGCTGATGTTTCAGACAACCCCATGTCATCCTGTGCTGTAGCCAGCCTTGGAAAACAACTTTTAAATCTCTTACTAAGTAATTCTGTTTACGGTCTTTCCAGACTCGTTGCAGATTTTTGAGAGAAAGACAGTTTTTGGAAGCCGCAGAGATTATTGGCAGTGACGATGGCTCCTTGCAGTATAATAAAACCACGAGCAAGCTTAGTTTCGAATTAAATGGAGTTTGATTGTTAATTGTAGCGCATGCTTTATAGTTGGTGAAGATTACTTCTTAGTGTACAGGACGTTTAGCTTTAACTGTTTGTCAATATGAACTAACATTAGGTCAAACGTTTAAAAAGGAATTTAGAAATTTACACCCATTTTCACCCGTATATCGACCATCGACCTAAAATTATCTACTATACGTTCTTGAAAATTGTTTTCATCCACAGAAGGATAACAATTTTAAAGCTTGATGTAGATTTTTTGTTTCCTCCGTATCATTTTTGAACTGTCCTTTAAGTGCAGTTTTTCCATTTGTACTTTTATAATCATACCGTAGCATTTTGGACAACAGGACGATTCGTTCGTGGTGTGGGACTTATTAATCTATGAACAAAAGCCGGCTGTAAGTATTAAGCTGTCAACTTATTTGCTGTTTTGGTATGCTTTACGTAAAAAATGGCAAATCAGAGTGGTCGCTGAGAAAATCGGGAAAGCGACAAGACAAAAAAAACGAGATGTATATTTTTACCTGCGTCTTCAGGAGTCAAATTAGGTTATAATCAATTTGAATACTTCATTTGAAACCCGAGAATATCGAAAAAGGGAACACAGACCAAATGAAAATACTTAACATTACCATAGGATGATATTTTTGGAAAGTGAATGTAATGCGACTGTTCCACGTCAGGAAGCAAAAGCACAGTTCAGAGTTGATGTAATGGAATTAGTTTTCTTTGCCTTTTTAATGGTTTAACTCTATTGACTATATTAAAGTTCCTTATGATGTATCTGCAGTAAATATAAAAATTTAAAAATTTTACATATGATATTTACCTGATCCCTGCATTTTCTATCATCTTCCGGCTGATGTGCTCTCCGCCCCATCAATTCATGTATAGCTTTCACAACCTCGTCTAATTCACCTCGACTAATACATCCATCACCATTTACATCATATAATTTAAATGTCCACCGTAGCCGCTCGTACACCGAGCCACGTAACAGCGTCGATAATGTAACTAATAAATCCTGCAGAACCAAAAAAATATATTCAAATAGTTTCTAATTATAAATTTTATGTAACACATTCAACTCACTTTAAAAGTGATTGCTCCATTACAATTAACATCGAATGCTTTGAATACATAATGAGCGTATAGACTAGAATCTGAAATGAGAAAGATTTCGTAAAAAAAAATTAATTTCAAATGCTTTGCCTTCAGAATACCAAACACCTTACTATTTCTATATATAAGGTGTCCCAATAACCGGTTTAGATTTGATATATCGGTTATTTTGACTCTGTCAACACTAATGTCATTCTTTCTATGACATAAACTCAATATATTATTTCTAGGTGACGAAATGAGTCAAAAAATTATCTTTTCGGGTGAGGCGCATTTTAATCTAGTGACCGTTACGGTTAACGGAATCAACTATCGCCACATGTTAACACCTTTATTTGGGCCATATCTTGAAAATATTATTTTGGATGACCTTTAATTCCAGCAAGATGGTGCGTCATGCCACACATCGAGCGTTACAATAGAGAAACTGTGTCAAAAATTCGATGGCCGCATTATCAGTCGAAATGGTGATGTGAATTGGCCGGCAAAGAGCTGTGATTTGACGCCTTTGGATTTTTATTTGTAGGGCGCCGTGAAGGACAAGTATTATACGGTAAATCCACAAACAATTGAGCATTTGAAAGCCAATATTGAAGCAACCATTGCCGAAATAGATCCGATTTCGACCGAATGGAGTAAGCCAAAGCCAGCCGCAGCTCTCATTTGAATGAAATCTTTTTCCATAAATATTCAGGAGGATTGTAGTTTCAAACAAAAAAATAAATTTGGAAATATGTTAAGTCGTTTT
Organism: Tipula confusa; assembly: GCA_963556175.1. NCBI lineage: Eukaryota > Metazoa > Arthropoda > Insecta > Diptera > Tipulidae > Tipula > Tipula confusa. The sequence continues at coordinate 209,102,375 of OY744476.1, read as the reverse complement.
CATTTTATTAAATTTCTTACTGGGACACCCTTTATGTACTATCTCACAAAGATTACAACAACGACATCATGAAAAAAGCAGTCATACGAAAACACATATCTGCATTATCATTGTGCTATATTGAAACACAAAAAGGATATTAAACCATATCATCGTACTCATCCTTAATTTTTTTTTTTAACAATAATCGTGTGTATAACAATGTAAAATTTTAAGAAACAATAATAGCAGTTCTTGAAATAACAAAATGATTATCAGATTTGGAAATACTCTAAATAAATAATACAAAACAAAAATAAAATACCAAATCGGCTCTTATCAGCCGATCATTGACACAGAAATGAAAACAATGCTGTAGGGAAGTGACTGACTCGATAAAAATTGAAAAAAAAATCGAAATACAATAACAAGAAAAATAAAGCTTTTAAAAGCTTTTTATTATTATTTTTTCTAATAAATTAATGTGAATCATAAATAAATTTAAAGTTATGTATTTATGAGATAAACGAGTAAATTTTTGGTTTTGATACTATACAGATTTGAATTTGATCTCCATGATCAGCCAAAAATAAAAATTTAATGCAGCAAACTATTTTTAAACGACCAATTTTATAAATGAGTTCCAGTTTTTTTTAGGGAAAAGTAGTATTTCCCATACACGAAATATTGGAAAGGCAAACGCGTTATTCGCCAATTCGACCGCAGCCTCAATAAAAAATGAGTTTTGAAAATGTTAAAATATTTTATAGCAGTATTTATACTGATGTGGAGTACTGATTCCCGATTTTTAAGCTCAAAACTATTTTGTGAAAACTTATGAATATTTTATAGAAAAATGTAAGCTCAAGAGCTTTTGATTAAGGTGTTCATTATTAATTCATATTTGGTAAAAATTATGGGCTAACCCCTTGCCTTATTTTTAAGCTTAGAAATCATTTGTGAAAACTTATGCATATTTTGATGCTGAATTTATGCTGGTCATCCAAACGGACCACTATAAGGTATTTTATTGACTATTAATTCATATTTGGCAAAAATGGTGGGCTAACCCTTTGCCTTATTTTTATGCTCCAAAATCATTTATGAAAATGTATGCATATTTTGATGCAGTATTTACACTGCTGTCGAGAGCTTTTGATTAAGGTATCAGACATCCCAATCGGACCACTATTACGTGTATTATCGACAATTGATTCATATTTGGTAAAAATTGTTGGCTAACCACTTGTCTTATTTTTATGCTCCAAAATGATTTGTGAAAATGTATGCATATTTTAATGCAGTATTTATGCTGGTGTCGGGAGATTTTCATTAAGGTATCAGTCATCCTAATCGGACCACTATTACGTGTTTTATTGACTATTGATTCATATTTGGAAAAATTTGTGGGCTAATCCTGCTTTATGTTAATGCTCTAAAATCATTTGTGAAAATGTATGCATATTTTGATGCACTGTTTATACTGATGTCAAGAGCTTTTGTTTAAGGTATCAGTCATCATAATCCTGCCCTATGCCTTTGCTTGTTAGTGAGTCTTTAGTTTAGCAGTCGAATTAAGCTTATGTAAGAGCGCTTATCCGTTTTATAAAGACAGCAAAGTGGTTTGTTTCTGAAAGACCCACTGAAAGAATTCATAGACGAAACAAGTAAATAATGTAAGGCACAAATCGATGAAATATTTAACACTTTATAATGTGAATGTCAAATATGTGCATATGTGATCCACCTCCAAAGAGTTTATCTTGGCTGCACGTACATCATGTGGTTATTGCTCGCAGACATAATTAACCATATATATCGTATTAACATAACATAATTTAACAAATGTAGACACATAAAATTATTCCGATATACTGTGTTCGACATGAAGTCCTGGTTTTACCCTGCTATCGTTTTTAATTTAAAAAAAAATTTACGTTTCTATACGCGAAAACCTGCTGATTTGTGTGTATCATATTTCATGATTCTGTAAAAAATGTTGAACTCAGTGTTAATTTTGGGAAAGGGGAACCATGTATCTACTTGAAAAAAAATTTAGTGGTGGAACGATGGTTTGTTATTCTTTTAATTTTTTTTTTAAACGTAAGATTCAAAGGATTAACATTTCATTTTATGGTTTTACCTTGCATTAAAAGTTGATCCCAAAGAATATGTTCGTATCTACAATTTTTAACGATTTTTTTTCTCCTTTAATTTTTGATAATGATTACAGAATTCTCTTTGATTAATGTTGCGGTTCAAATGAAGATTTAATGGATTTTGTAAATATGATGAGTATGTGTTTTATTTTTATGAAATATGTATTTATGCTAAATCTTTGGACGTAGTTAATATTTGATTCCATTTTGATTTTGCACATTATATTGGACATCCTTTACAAATAATATCGTAAAAAGTATGAGAGCAGCGGTCATATCTGAAATTTGAGCTACTACTTATTCCGGTTACTGTTCGAATCTTTAATAACATAACGTTTATCATAAACAAGAAACTGGACCCAGAATTAGTTAGGTTATAAGAAACTACATTAACCAATCCTAAAAAGGTCCTAAAAATATTATAATACTTTACTTTCATAGTGCAAAAGTTATAATCGTTACATGCCAATCCTTAAGCTACGGTGCGGCTAAAATTGTTTGGACAATAGTCAACCACCTGTTTGTAATATTATATCATCAGCAGTAGTAAGAGTGAGTACAGCCACAGCGTAACCTACCACCTTCCGAGAATTAATATAAACCAGGGTTACAGGCTTCGTTAATTATGGGACTAACAATACGAGCCAAGCAACTACTATGGTACAACTATACATTCCACCACACTTTGTATTGTCATATCGATTTAAAATGGAAGCATAATGTACTGCAGAAAATTACTAGGGACAATTTAGAAAGCTTAATCAACCGCAAGCCAAACATAAATTGGGAGCAGAAAATTTTGGCTTACTTGGTATAATTAATTTTGATCAGTGATAAAATAATCATAGGGAAACCAAGCGCCATCAAGGCCAGCTTCGGTTGAATGATGTCTAGGCCATCTCAAATAAACATAATGCACCACAACTGACAGATCTACAGTGGTTTAATGATGAAGATTGAATCGAAAATGAGCCAATTCTGGAAAAAACACGGCGTGTGAACTAATCTTCCAGAACACCACAAGTAGAGAACTAAATAGCAAATATGCAGAGCAACAATATTTCAAGGAGGAATAACTTGATCTGCTAGGCAATTCCAGACAATGAGAGCTGCAGTGATACCTCCAACTACTAAAACCTGTATAGGAAGTTCATGGCGGAGTACCACACTATGAGCCATATCAACAGAACCATTCACCAGAAAGCATTATCTACCACATCACGTGGTAGTAAAGAAAATACCAGAATAACCAAAGATCCCAGTGGTTTTCGATGGGTCATTGAAAACCTGGACAGGTCCGAACCTACACAACACTATGTGCGTAGGTCCCTTACTACAAGCTGATTTATTGACTATTCATTCTTTTAAGATGGAGAAAACATCGAGTAGATTTTTTCTGCATGTGTCAAAAAAATGCACCGACAAAGTAAAATGCAGGATCTTTATCCAAACCCATTTACTAAACCATCATTTAGAGAGAGAATAAAAATCGACCTCTACAAAAACATTAAGTAACCACAGTAACAAATATGATATCGGCTGCTCCCAACCTGGCCATCTAAACTCTCCATTAACCAGCCGATGACGAAAAAATCACTCATCCGGATGGCAACCACATCCTAAAAAATGACTTATACTAAAAGAGAGTCCTTAGATGAATGCTGGGAGTTCATTAAAATTCAGCTAGAGTTAATTTTTTTATTTCACGTGAAGTTTACGGAGCCTAAACTTAGTTTTTGAAAAGTTAGGATAAACCCAAAACAAAACTGAGAGCCACTCAGCGAATGCAATTTCCGGGATACATCTAATATTTCAAAGTCGATTGCAACTTTGAGCTCCTTGGATTCTATGATGCCTCCGAACATGTAAACGCCACAGTAGTGTAGTTTATAGTAAAACCACCACTGACAAAACAATGGGCGGTTTTGCTTTTGACAGCGGAATCAAAGGTCCGGCCCACCAAGACGAAACTAACAATCCCAAAGTTAGATACGTGGCACATTATTCCTAGCCAATACGTCCTACCCGAATAACGATTCATCTTTTAAAATAGGGCCATGCACTGTCCGCCTTAGTCCGTGCAGTGCAACATTCGGAATTCAAAGAAAAACAAACCAAACTGGAAAAACAAATGCTTTCCAGAAGAATACATCATCCGAGTAGGATGTCGGCTAAATAATTCTCAGTTATTCTAGGTAGAGCAGCATCCAATGATTCTACCTTACACTAGTCAACTCACGAAAACTGTATTGGTTTGGGGTCATCGAGAAACGTTACCCCACGACGATGAATTAACATTAGCATTTACACTAAAGGAGGATCCCAAATCACTAGAAGTGTGTTCCTAGGGTACTTATAATTGAAGATGCAGTAACCACTCTTCTAGATAAGGAACTTTTTGGGCTAAAAATACTCCTCCATGTCACGATGGAAAGGATTGCAAAACATTCGATAACATTTTTGGCAATAATGAATATCATATTAATTACATCGTCTAAAGCATCATCTAAACTGGCATCAAGAGACAACAAGTCTCTATCAGGCCAATATCTAGTCAGATAGATTTCACGCCGATAACCGTAACTACATTGAAAAACGTAGGCATGTATTTCGACTACGTCACCAAAGTAGAACTGCTCGCCACCAAATGGAATATTTCGGTACAACTTATCCAGCTATTGGCAAGAGATCATCTTGGAAGATGTGATTGGAATATTATCATAACGAAAACCAATACAAAAACCAGTTCAGCATAAAAGCATCACCTTTCGGTGTTGACACCATTGCAGCTAGAAAATAAAGTTCCACTATCTTAAAGCACGTTCCAAAATCGACTATTATTCCAGGACATTGGTAGCTAGAACTGCAGAGCCTCTAGGAACTAATGAGAATGAAAACTTGAATTACCAACACTAATGCCAGCATAGCGTTCGAACTGCCATTAGTACATGCGTGGAACTACCAATTATACTTTTTGGTGTTACTGGATTATTAACCATTGCAATAGTAAGAAAAATTAGTAGAAAAATTGGTAGCACATTGTAATTAGTGAGAGAGTGTGTACGAGTTTATCTAGACTCATTTTCTGAATCCGTTTGATCGAAGTTGATAGACTCCAGAGGTATATCACTTAGTTTTCTATTTGGTCTTTTTATTACAGCACCATTATTTCCTTTTATACTATAACTACTCTAGTTAGGTTATCATTAACAGGGTGAAGCCCAATACTACTTCCTAAAGACCAGTTGGTGGGTGACACTACCATCAACTTTTAATTTTCATGTTTGTAGCACCACTTATTTCTTTGTTTTAGTCCAGTTATGTAATCATTTGACTAAAGTTTCCAGGAATCGTAAACCATCTTTTGGAGTAGCCTCCACCGATGGTTGGCAGATATATTTAGATACATTTTTCACTGTTGATGCTGCCTTAATACACGCATTTTCAGAGAGAGGATCCTCCATATATCGTTCAACAATTTTACAATCAAGGAAGGCAAGCATTCGAGAAAACCAAAGAAACCAAAGAAATCCTGCTGGAAGCCAGACAATACGTAGCACAAAATGATGAAATAGAATGAGTTTACACTAACAGATTGCTGGTATTTTATCATATTTACTTACAGATGAGCAACAACCACATTTTCATAAATGATTTTGAATTATAGAAATATCATAATTTTTTTAAATATGAGTCAATACTCCGTAAATCCGTAATCCAAGTATAAATTAGGAAATTCTATTTATTTCAGAACCAGAATTTCAGACCAATGGTCGATGAGATGGCTATTCTAAGTCCAGAGAATCTTGGCTATACAGCTGAACATGATGTTGGACGTATATTCTAAAATTTTAAAATCCCAACATCAAAATTGGGAAACCCTCTATTTACATATAACTAAAATTAAAAACATCATAATTTTGTATTATAAAACTTACTTCCATGTGGAAAAAATTTTGCATAAATATCTTTGAAACAGTCTTCTTGTACCACACCCTCCGGACATTCCTGTAAATAAATAAAATCGTTATTTAATGATTTTGAAAAGTTATGTTATAGAAAATGTTTTTAATTTTTTTTTCCTTTTTCCGTACATCGTCATTATAATCGTAATACGTAAAAAACAATAATCAGTGGATTAGCAACCCTAAAACCCGTTTTTTCGTCTCTATTTGTATGGAGGCAGTGTTGAAAAAAGGGATCCACAATTATTGAGATCCTTAATTTTACTGATTTTGTACATATAAAAAAGGCAATATATTTATACTCTAGGCGATTTTTATAAAACTTTTTGTATGTAGTACATAATATTCGTTAGAGTTATTTAGAGTTAAATGGACCAATAAATTGGTGAAATTTTCCGTAAAAAAATTTTTCGTATAAGAAAAGGGAGCGTTAACTGGCTGTACGACTACTATTTTCGAGAATTTGCTCAATATTTTGTTCAAAATGTTGCTGAATTATTGCCAAATATCATATTCATATTCAGCAGAAAAAATGTCCATTATGTAATCAAGTCATATCATAACAAGCAAAGCAGTCCACAAATTTGATAACAGCTAAGATTAATTAGTAAAGATTTTAAAAGTTTCACAATGTAGCTCAGAATTTAGCCACAAAATTATATTCAACGAAATAACTACGATTTTAAAGAACTGTATAGAAATATTAATATTTTAAAAAAGTTGCTCAGAATTTTTACGCAAAATGTTGCTTAAAATTTAGCAACAAAATCAAATGCGGAAAAACAAAAAAAATCAAGTTTGTAAAAAAGTTGCATTCTCTGAAGTTACGCAGTAATTGAGTTAATTAACTAACTTGTTAATCGGTAGATTGATGATTAACGATTCAATATGAATTTGGAAATTTTCTTCAGATCCTGGATTGTTCAGTGGGAAATAATCTACAGATACTGGATTGTCTTTTACAGCTGGACACTAGTCGGTTAACAAATAGAATTATGATTAGGCAGTAGAGACTTTTTTGAAATTGCTCAGAATTTTGTTCATAATTTTGCTTTAAATTTGACCACCATACTCAGCAAAATATAGTAATTTTAATTATGTAAACAAGTCATATGACTACAAATCTACAATTTGATTCAGTAGAGCTGACTAGTAAAATGTTTACGATTCTTCGAAAATTGCTCAAAATTAGACCACAAAAACATAGTCTACAAAGTAATTACGGTTTCAAAGAACTTTAAAGAAAATTTAATATTTTAAAGAATTAGCTCAGATTTTCTTCAAAAGATTGCTTAATGTTAGGCAACAAAATAAATTCAGTAAATCACAATTTTTAGTTTGAGATAAGTCATATGTAAACAATCAAAGCATTCCCTTTCCCCATAACTGCTTTTTGATTTAACCTTGGAACAATTATCAAGAATTTAAGCAACAAAATCCGCCCACTTCATGTACAGGAAATCCCCAATAATTAAGTTGCTTAATTTTATTGCTATTCGAATAATACATCGAATAATACAAATTTTGAAATTTCTCAGAAATCTTAGATTTCTTAGGTTTCTAAGATTTATGGCGTTTCTTATGCCGGAAAAATTACTGATTTGAAACTTTCAAAAAGTGGCTTAGATTAAACCACAAAATCTTCGTAAACGACAAGACGTAATTTTTAATCTAAAAACAAATATAAGTAATCACAGAAGTACTTAGAAAGTTTTAGGTGATACTAGATCAACTAAAATTAACTCCTTAGACCACCCATAGTCATTATTCATTAAATATTAAAAAAATTTGGCAACAAAACCAATAGTAAAAAACAATGTTTTTAAGTATGTAAACAAGTTATATGTCATCAAACAGAGTAAACCACGAGTATGGTAACAGGTAGAGCTACTTGAACAGAAGCAGTTTTGAAACTTCCCAAACATTACTCAGATTTTGAGAAGACAGTGAGTTGACATAACATCAAACTCTGAAACAAATAAAATCCATCAAAGGAGTACTTAGAAGGTTTTAGATGGCAATTGCACCAAAAATAAGAAATTTTTAAAAATTTTCTAAAGTTGCCCAAGATTTTATAAACTAATATAATTCGACAGATTTAAGATCATTCGTTAAAATTTTCCCAGAATCTTCCCAGAATTGAGACAGGATTTTAAATTTTTAAACGTAAGACTATGCAAACAAACCACGCATTTTGAAAGAGATTTGAAACGTATTTTATACCCGGGAGATTACTGGTTGGTTAACAATAATAGAATAACGGATTAAGTAGCAAAAAATATAAGAAATATAACTATTGACCAATCAATAGGACATCACTGAAGTCGTCCAGTAAATAAATTGTTTAATTGGTTTGTTAAACGGTAAGTTTACTTTTTTTTTATTAAAAGTAGTTGCACCTGGGAAAATATGAGAGACTTAAGAATTTGCTCAAAATTTGACCACAGAATCAAACACAACAAAATAATCATGATTTCAAAGAAATTTAAAGAAAATTTAATATAAATTTAATAATCATGATTTCAAAGAAATTTAAAGAAAATTTAAATAAAGGTGTTCAGCATTTTGCTTAAAATTTGGCCACAAAATAATTTTGAGCAAAAAACCCATATTTTAAACAAATTAATTTAAAATAAGTTGCTCGAAATTTTACTTGGCAACAAAATCAAATTTAGTAAATAATAATATTTCCAAGTAAGTAACCAAGTGGTTTGTCAACAAACAGCACAGTCTACAAGTTCGGTAACAGATAGAGCTACTTAAGCAATTTTGAAATTTCCAAAAAATTGCTCAAAATTTGAACCACAAATTTATCAGCGACAAGACGTAACATCAAAAACTGAGAATCTAAAAAAATTATGAAGTTGCTCAGAATCATATTGGGCAAAAACTCATACTTTCAATAGTAAACATAAGTCCTATGTAAACAAGCTAAGCAGACCACAAGTTTATTAACAAGTAGAACTAGGATTAACCAGTAGAAATTTTGATATTAACTAAAAGTTTCAGGCCACAACATCATCTTTAGCGACATAGATCGTACACAATCAAATAAGTTCTAAGAAAGTCTTATAGTGGCATTTGCACCCAGGCAAAACTACTATACTTGATTAAATAGAATAATTACAAAGTTAAGCCATTAAATCATTGAACGCCCCGTTTCACCTTTGATAACACATTTTGGTTAATTGCTTAGTCATTGTCCGAAAAACACTATAGAAATTCAAATACTCACGAAAGTTGCTCAGTTCTGCAGTTGCCCAATTTTTTAGTAGTCAAGTTCTTAATTTGCGGCTACAAAATGACTTAATGTTGAGATCGAATTTTAAATTTGTATAAACGAACAGTTATGCAAGAGATCTTGAAAGATTTTCTATTCCGAAGTTGCCCAGAATTTAGCTTAAAGTTTTGTAACAAAATCTATTCCTGCAAAACAATTTGCAGTGCAAATAAATGACTCAGTCATAAGAAATCTTGGAGCGTCTTTTGTTCAGAAAAAATTACTGGTTGGTTAACAAATAGAAGTGCGATTAGCAACAGGATTTTAAATATTTTAAGAAGTTGCTCAGAATTATTCTTAAAATTTAATTTTTATAGTTAGGCTCTATAATTCAAAAATAGGAATTATATCTGCAAACTATAAAAACATTTTTGAGCAAAATTCCGAGCAACTTCTTAAAATAAAAAAATACCGTTAACAAATCGCATAATTAAAATTTCCCAACAGCATCTCAAATTTAAGGCTACAAATTGATCTTTCAAATTACTTAAATAACATAAGACGACATGCTTGTTCAGATTATGGATAACGCATTGAACAATAAATAAAAATGTTCTGTGGGCTGCAATGTTCTTTTAAAAAAACGTCATAACGAACACATTGTGTGGTTGTAGTTGAAGGATTTCCAAAAAAAATTGTATATCCCTAATCGACTATGACGCATAAGTTTGCTGTATCGTATATCCATCCAGAAAATAATTCACAAGAATTCTAAAGACGTCGTTCGCATTCATATCCAAAAAAAAACATGCTTATTACATTTGGTGTATATGGTTTCATAGCATAATATTGTTGTTGTTGTTTATGCTCTGATTAACGTCAGCGATTATAATTGGCCTAATTTTAATGCTTGTTACATTTTTTTATTCATGTTTGTTCGATCAAATATGAAACAGCATCTAAAGTGTGTATGTGTATAGTTTTGTAAATAATACGTCATACTATGTGTTCATCTGTCATTCGTGTCAAAGATATACAAACTAAATTATATAGTGTCAACTTACCGTTTTAAAGCCTCTATACATTACGCGTATCTCTTGTCGCGTAAATTTTGTTTGCCGACATAAATCTTCTAGGGCGACCGGTATTGGTTTTGGCACCCGTGTCGGTTCTAATTCATAAATCACCTCTTCCATGGGACTATCAGGTGGTGTAGCCATTTTTGGTTATTTAGTTGCTAATTTTATTGCTATATTACACACAAAAACTATCTTATCTTGCCCAAATCGTAGGCACCACAACCATTCAGCGTGATAAACGCCTCCCACCAAACAACCAACGTCACTGTTAACAAAACATATAAACGATTCGTTTGTTTATTGCTAGTATTGGTGGTCGTTGTCGTTTTTGTCTTCGTTTTACACGTCGTCGTCGTTGTTGTTGTTGTTGTTGTTGCTGTTGCCGTGTCGTCACTGTCGTTATCGTTGTTTTGTGCTGTTATCGTTCGAGTCGGAAAATAAAAACTAGTAAATCGGAAATGATGTTTGTTTTTGTTTTAATCAATCAAAAAACTATTTCCGATCTTTGATTTGGATTTTTATGTTTGGCGCGTTAAATTAATTGTTTATATGGTTGTGTGTGTGTAAATATAAAGATAAAGAAATGGACACCCCTTGGTTATTAATAGTATAGCATCGTTTTAGTACCGAATAGCAGTAGAGAATCGTTTTGGCAATAAATACGAATGATGTTGATGATGGTATATGTATGCGGTGGAAGGTGCAAAATATTGTGGTTGTAAATTTTTAGGATTCGTTACTTAGATCAATCGTATCGTAGAGTTTAATCGCCCATCTATTGTGTTCGTTACAGTTCGTTAAAATTACTCTACCATATCCGTGTGGCCTATGCATAACTTTGTGTGTTGTTCCATTTCTGTAATATTGTTAGCGCTTATACCCATCGACTCTCTGAAAATATACAAAAAAAAAAATGTAATATATTTCGATTAGATACATTCAATCAAATTATGTATGGTAATTTTAATGGCATCCAGATATTGATCGGTGCCATTTTGGTATTTTATTACATTTTAAATTAAAAAAAAATAAATAAAAATTTCTCCATTTGGTTTTGGAAAATTTATACCAACAACAAAAAAAGTTTTTCCATCTATCTCAATATATAATGTGAAATAACCATTATACAGTGGGTGTGATGTATTATGTGATGTGATTTAGGAACAACAATGGTTTGTTATAAAGTTTGTTGGGGTAGAAAGTGTGCAGTTTAATGTATTTTTTTTTTGGCTACCAATTTTATAGCTTAAGCACGATGGCATTTACAAATATAATCGGGAAGCATTTACAAGATAGAATCCATAGTTAATTTGTATGTGATTACCAAGGTGTGAGGTTATATTGCTCAGCTACTAAATTCAAAGGCAATTATAATAAACTGGTTACGACAAAGATACGATGGCAGAGGCGAAGCTAGAAAAATTTTATTTCGTAACCATTGTATTTTTCGTAAAAGTGAATCAATTGAAATGTAAGTAAGTTAGATTTTCACGTAATTTCATAATGCATTTTGTGATTAAACGGTTATTTTATGTGATTTTAGTGTTGAATAGTTATTTTTTGTTATCTGTTATATTTTTCTTAATTTTGTTATTTGATGAAATGTTTTAACTATTTTATGGCGGTATTTATACTAATAACCGTTGATGGTATCATTCATCACATTCGGGCCACTATTACGTATTGTATTGAATATAAAATCAAATTCGTAAATAAGCAAAGGCTTACCCTTTTGAGTGTGAAAAGTGAAAAATTTTGGTATGGGAATTGCGATTATTAGATCCAGTTACTTTGATTGAAATTATGAAACAACAGTTAAATTTGTAGGTAGATATTGGTTAAAGGGGAACCGCTTAGAACTGGACATTTTAAAACTAGATATTTCAAAATAGGATTTGACAAAACGAGATAAGGTACAAAACGAGATATGGTACAAAACTGGATATTTCAAAATTGGATAATTTAACACGAGATAAGGTACAAAAGGAGATATGGTACAACACTGGATATTTCAAACAGGATATTTCAACATGTGATTTAAACTTAAAATGATTTTTTTAGGAAAGTTTCGGAGTATGGCCAATTAGGGAGGAATTCGGCGAGTTCTTAACCGATTATGATGAAATTCGACACGTAGGAAGAAAATGGGATTTTAAAATGATGTTTTGGAAAAGTTCTGGAATATGACCAATTAGGAAAGAACTCGGTGAGTTCTTAACCGATTTTGATGAAATTCGATATGTGAGATGAAAATGGGATTTTAAAATGATGTTTTGGGAAAGTTCTGGAATATGGCCAGTTAGGAAGGAACTCGATGAGTTCTTAACCGATTATGATGAAATTCGATATTTAGGATGAAAATGAAATTTAAAAATGATGTTTTGGGAAAGTTCTGGAATATGGCCAGTTAGGAAGGAACTCGGCGAGTTCTTAACGGATTATGTTGAAATTCTATATGTAATAAGGCCAGTAAGGTTTCATACTAGAATATTTCTAAGGAGAGCAATAGAATTTTCTTTCACTTAATGGTTTTTATTTTAATTGCTGCTTTTCTCATCTAAAAAATCATTTTAAAATCCTATTCCCATCTTAAATATAGGATTTCATCATAATCGGTTAAGAACTCACCAAGTTCCTCCCAACTTCGCCATATTCCAGAACTTACCCAAAAAATTATTTTATAACTCCATTTTCATCCTACGTATCGAATTTCATTATAACCGGTTAAGAACTCACCGAGTTCCTCCCTACTTGGCCATATTACAGAACTTTCCCAAAAAATCATTTTAAATTTCCATTTTCGTCCTACGTATCGAATTTCAACATAATCGGTTAAGAACTCACCGAGTTCCTCCCTACTTGGCCATATTCCAGAACTTTCTTAAAAAATCATTTTTAGTTTAAATCACATGTCGAAATATCCTGTTTTTAAATATCTAGTTTTGTACTATATCTCGTTTTGTACCTTATCTCGTTTTAAAATATTCAGTTTTGCATTATCCGGTTTCGTCAAATCCAGTTGTTAAATATCCAGTTTCGACTAATACCCTGGTTTAAGATAAAAGGGAGACTATTTGAAAACTTAAAGAGATTTGAAGATGAACTTTTTTGCAGATGGAGAATTTTTCTAGTAAAACCAAGCTAAAAATATTGGATTGGATTTAAAGTTGCTTTGAGCATTTTCAAATTCAAATAATCCTGCCCAATTATTAGTAAATAATTTTGCTATCCAAGTTAAAACTGTTAGTGAAAAGTGTGGATATTTTGCTAAACTGGTTATAAAGGTTTATGAAACCGCAGCTTTTCTATTCATAAAAGTTTTGTCATTGTTGTAAAATTAAGAGAGATCAGTTTATACTTCTTTTCTGCATTGCGTAATAAAAAAAAATCTTCCAGATACCGATCGATAGTATTAACCAGTAATTGAAGAAAGTTGCTGGCCTATTCCTTATCAACAATCTAGCTCCATCGGATTCGATCCAGAGCTTGCTCTTCGTATTGTTCTAGTGTATCCTTATATAACCCTATTATATAAATAGCAAAGTATATATTCAAGCAAATTACTCAAAGCATTTTGTTTTTTCAACCAAAAACGGTTCTTATCCACTATAAAATGTCTTTGAAGTGCATTACGAGGATACATAACCGCATTAACGACTCGAGACTACACATCAATTATCTATTTAATCTGAATATGATGTTCGTATAGAGAAGGCAAAAATACCAAATTGTTAAACTTTGTCATCGTCAGTTATGCATATTCTACAATGGTTTTATCTTAAACTACACTACTTTACTGCAACGATGATTTTTTTTATGTTATTCTTGCAAATACTGCAAATTTTAGATATGGCTTTTGTTCTATGTACATATAGATACGAACATTGCATGTATGTATCTAGCTGTATACATAAAAATGAGATTACATAGCAATTTTAAAATAATATAAAAAAAAAACTGATAACTTTTCGACGGATTATGCCACATGTTCCGTAATCGATAGATTATGAATTACTAGTATATATTCCCACCCACAATCTATTATGAAATTATAGAGCGCAACAAACAAATTCATTTAAATTCATAATGTTATCGTGACAGCACCACATGTACTATAATACTATAATACGTACTATAATGTACTATAATACGTAGTTTAGAATGATACATAATTTCTGATTATAATTTCTAGTTTACAGTGTGACCGGTAGAGCAATATACTCAACGAACGATATTGCGGGGTGTCGATAATATAATTTTGAATAGTATGCGCTGGTACTTAAAACAGTTAAAATTTTCTTTAATGTCAGTTTTAATTTATTTCAAGGACGTAATGGAAGGAGGACACAAGAACAAGTTTTTTTAAATTAATTATTTTATATAAGTTGTGACCCCTCAAACTAAAGGTAATTAAACGATAGGTAATATAATGCACACAGTTTTTAAATCGCTAAATACGTTAAGAATTGATTATCAAAAGTGTGTTTAAAATCAGAGATTAACGATTTCTGTCAAGTAGTACTGAAAATAAAACGTCAGAAGTTAACCTTTGCAAATCAATTGGATCATCATTTAGTCTACAAAAAGGTCTTGAGTTTAATAATGTTTCAGTTAGAGCATTTAGTCAAAGGTAAGGTTACTGTTAGTGATTCTCTTCAAGTGGTATTTAAATGGTCTCTCAAAATCCTCCAAAATGTGGAGGATGAGTGAATTTGTAATATGTTTCTTTTTATTTTTTTGTAATTTTCTGTAGGCTCCAATTTGGACCCAATGTCACCCCAACTTTTCCCTGGACTTCCACGTCGTAATAAGAAGAATTTCAGTGCTGCCAGGAACGAGTCAGTTAAAGCTGCATACTATTACCAAATATACCATCTTTACAGCTAGGTAAACAAAATCTGATATATTAGCTGTTTCCATTTGAGAGTTATTGCGTTTACTTCCTTTGATAAAGAGTAGGCCATCATAATCAAGTCCAGTTCTTAAACATGGTCGACTTTGGTTCCATCGAGTTGCGAGTAGTTCGGCCAGTTTTGTTATTTATTGTAATAGTTTTATTGTAAACCGTGCTCCTACCATCCAAAACTGGCTTTTTAAATTTTGATTGGATATCCCAACTATTCTTCAACAAAGTAGATGGTTCATCGGTAGAATTACTGGATGCTTAGTAGCATATAGTAATGAGGATTTAATGAGCCGACCTCTTAAACGCGGTAACCTATTTGAATCAATAAGTAAGTCGAGTATAGTTAATTTCTGGCTGAAAGTTGTAATTACAATTTCCACATCAGTATTCGCTCGGACTTCTGAACATGTTAATTCCATATTTGCCGTTTGGAGGTCTATTATAATAAAAACTAATTGTGCTATGTTCTGGTTATTCGTTGTTGGCATTGTTTTTGAAAGAAGCACCTCTGATATGCGTGAACGATTCAGTCGATGTATTAAAGATTTACAGCCATTATCTAATGTAAATGATATGGTAGTGACTGCAAGTGATTTCAATCTACTGAAAGCTTCTTAGAGCTGCATTTGTGGCGAAATTGTATGTTCTAGAGCAGATTACAAAATCAAACTTTTGTGGCTAAGATCAGAGATGCATTTACTGTATATGCTAAAATGTATCACTTAGAATTAGAGCCATATCAGCTACATTGGAAACTAATCAAGAATATCACAAACATAGCAGGTTTGGAGATCTGTTAACTGTAAAGAAAAGGGTCT
Source organism: Tipula confusa (assembly GCA_963556175.1). Lineage (NCBI taxonomy): Eukaryota > Metazoa > Arthropoda > Insecta > Diptera > Tipulidae > Tipula > Tipula confusa. The sequence goes on along the minus strand of OY744476.1, from coordinate 209,086,249 downwards.
TCAATAGGGACATAAAAATTTTGTATTCTAATACAAAGGAACCTTTTAACCTTCATGACTTTTGTCATGATCTGTTAATGTCAAAACGTCTGTGGTAAAGATCAAGGACATGAAGATCATGAGCATCATTTGGAAATTATTGAAAGGATGTGCATGCTATGGTGGATAAATTGTCAAAATATTCACTATTAAATATTCCGGTCCCAGTGAGACAATACACCGGTGGAAGTACTGGAAATATCGCAATCGTAAATAATTCAGTTCAAAATGAGCCAAATCAGTCAATTCCACACCATTCACAGGAATTCTGATCTCAAACCACATTGTGGCGAACTTTGAGTAAATATTTTGGCTTATACCCTTACAAAATCAAATTAATTTAAGAACTAAAGCCTCATAATCATTTAAAGTGAATTATCGATTAAGCTCATTTTTGGATTAATGGCTTTACCATAGTAAAATATGCGTTACAGGGCAACAACAAACCCGTATGTGCTCTAGCAGACTCCATTACAATCACAAAAAGTGGCCGTGTAAAATTGGATGGTCTTGATATTAATGATATGTGATTCTAACAAAATGGTGCCAACATGCTTTGACACAGCTAATCAAACAATATTATTCTATTGGAGAAGAAGTTTGGTAACCGTGTAATCTCGGAGAAGGGTCCGGTCAAATGGCCATCTCGGTCATGCGATTTAACGCCGTTTGGTTAGTTTTTATGAATTAAAATATATGAGCTCAGGGACAATATTAAACGCGAAATTCCCAACGTTCCGGTCTATTAGCTGTGTGAAATTGAATTGTTCTTATTGAAAAACCATTTACATTCAATGGTTTACAATAAAGGCGGCTGCACGTATGCGGCTCGTGCGCGGCGCATATCAGCCGCATACCAACCAATCAAATCATCACATGTAAACCATGTGACAAGATTTACCAATAAAATCACTCGTTTTCGCAACAGTGCACGTACACTCAACACCTACATTCCTCCTCGTTTGTATTGCAGAAACGCGTATCTGTACAAAGTCCGTTGGCAAAGAATCATCTTAATCAAAAAGTCCGCAGAGCGGTTTTATAAAGAATTTTGCGAGAATGACACCGGTACAGATAGACGCCTAATGTTTTTACAAAGAAGTCATTTATTTTTTGAATTTTGGAAACATCAAATTTTCGGAATGAATTCGACAGTATTATTGAGGTGACCATCATGCAATTTAAAGATTTAAGGATTTTGCTGTTTGTAGCATAAATTTCACAGTTTAAATCGGCTAACATTATGATGTTTCTGGGTTTTGAGTAATAAATTTCACAATTTTCAAAACTAAGTCAAAAATTTACAATGCCTAATATTTTATGGATCATACTGTACATATTTATGATAATTTAAATGCAACAAATCCGATATTATTGCACAATATGGTTAAATTTTAGTAATAAATCGATAAGCTTTTAATTAAGCACACGTTACGTTAACAAAATTTGTTATCTTAAATTTTGGACAGGCACTATAAAATTCAAAAAAAAAATGATTGGCAAAATTTTATCGTCATTGTCAAATTCTGTATACATAAAATATCCAAAAATATAGAAAACTCTATATTATATTAGATAAGCCTACATTGTGTTCGTTTAATAGATTTTTTGCACACCGTAAAATTACCTAAATCTACTCTTCTATATATAAGTACATACAATGTGTTCATGTTATATTTATGCCCCAAAATGTTTTTTGCCTAATCTCAGATTTGTTTTTGTTAAATCTTTTGTGTGCACTGTGTATACGTAAAGGACTTAAGTTTTAGATAAGAACAGACATTCAACCTAATAAAATATTAATTGCTAAGTTTGTATAGAGGATAGAAACAACAAAGCACAACAACAATAAGAAAATATTATCTCGAATACTGTATTATTATATTCCCAAAGCACGCGAAAATCTTCAACTGCTACCAAGACGAAACATTCGAACATACGAATTCAAAGAAAAAAAGTTTTGTCATTCTGAGTTCGAGTGAAAACGAAATTATTTTTTATGTATTGAGTAGATTTTGGTTAACCGCAACTATAATATTGATTTAGGAATTTTATCTAAATGTATCGGAATTTTTATTAAAATGTGGTAACCACATCTAAAAATTTATTGGGTTGTCTTCAGATGTTGAAATAATTATGTGCGAAAAAGAGTTTTGAACCTATATTGAAAAGGTTTAGCTAGAGATAAATGACATTGATGAAGTTAGAGTAGTGCATGCTGATGGAGCTTAATTAAAGAGAAAAGGGAGCATCAACCCGAAGGCAAAGTAAGATGATATAATATACTAAAATTCCTTTTAACCAAACTAACAAACGATCAAAACGTTCGATGTTTGATTCAGAATCCGATTATATATTTCGTGTTTGATTATGAATTTTGAGGTCATGTTTGAGGTCAAATTTGATAAGATTTTAATAAAAAAAGTTTGAAGTAGTTAGAAGGTACTTTCATGACTCGCCAAAAACTTTAAAACGAGAAAGCTGGAATGCTAGACGGTAGTTGGTTAGCATGCATAAAATTATCAACGATACAATCATGATAACCTCCTCTGCTTCGTCAATTGATCGTTCCACAATACTAGGCACTCTACTAAAGCCAACTTCGTTGTCATTCTCTTTCTTTGGAAGGTAGAGCAGGTGATAATGGTAGACCTTCAGGAATATGCTCCATCACCTCCCTCTTGAGGACCAGATATGCGGTGTCGGTTTATCGGGGTTGAATAATCTTAGGAGCGGTTTGTGGTCGGTCACGATCGTAAATTCACAAATATAGACCAAATCATGGATCTACTAATTTAGGCATATTAACGTTCGGTCGCAGTGAAAGTACTTGTATGAGATTGTATGTTCAGTTTAACCATGTGACAGGTCTTCCCTGATTCTATATGGGGAGGCACCACATAATACCAGGAATGGCATCATTCTCATAGTAGCGCTTGAGAATAAGTTTGTTTGTAGGAGCCGATTTCAGCTTGTCGAAACCACTCTGGAAGGCAATGGACCAGGTTTACAGATGGTATATTGAAGAAGTTGTAAATTTAAAATTCCCTGAGAATCTTAAAGTTGGACTTTATCCGTTAATAGCAAAAATCACTGAAGTCGGTTCAGTATTCAAGGAAATCGACATCCTCGCATCCAGCCACAAATATTACCTTTTGAACACGAATTTCAAGTTCAAGTAGTAAAAATTTGGCTTTAATTTGTGATGAAGTTCGTCGCAATAAGAATCAATGACAATAACGTAGCCAAAACACTTGGTACCGTGGATATTCCGAGCGCTTCACTTAAGTGACCCGTTTGTGTGGTGCAATGATTTAAATTATTATAGTGTCATCGTCAAAGTTGAGTTGTTAGTAGGATTGTACCAAATCCAAATTGGTAAATATTGACCCTTTTGGCATTTTAGACAACAAACGGTTTGATGATAAAATTGAGCAGTAACGGAAAGCATTTGGTTGACTTATGTTCACGACAACTCCTTAATAGACCGTTTATTCATCTGTTTATAGTCGCAGCCATTGACCGATCTTTTATTGGAGCAGATTTTATTTGGAAGTCTCTTAGTAGATGTTAGGGCGAGACGAAGTGGTCGACAAAACTACATCATTGTTAAGGAATTACTAAAATAGTTGACATTCCTACTTCGAAAAGTTGTATAATAAACAGTAATTTGGGCGTTCTAATATCAAAATATTAAACATTGACCTCATCTCCTAATTACCAGTTACTCGTCAAACATAATGTGGAACATTACATAATAACGAGAACTACAATTTTCGAAAACAAGTGCAGTAGATCGCAAAAAATTAGATACTATATTAGATACTCTTTTTCAGCATCTTTTAGATGGTGTTGCACAATCCAAGGATAGAGTAAAGCAATCATATCTCTAAATACCCCTCCATCTATCAAGTAAATTCAATAGTTTGTGGGTATGACCAATTACTATCATCGTTTTAGTCCTCGTTTGGCAAAATTGCTCTATTTCACTCTCACTTATCCACACTTCTAAAACTAAAGGAAACGGCTAAGAATTTGTCTTGGCCAGAGAATTGTAAAAGAGCATTCGAACGAATAAAAGAAACTTAAGGCTCTATTCAAGAAAACTTGATCCCCCTGAAATTAAATATTCAGCTTTCGATAGAAAATTCGATAGTAAAAGGCTTATGGTCTTTACAGACCATAAGCCTTTTACTACTAAGTTTTAGCTTCCAAGACTTATCGTAGTCCTAGACTAACCGCGGCAAAATAAATGTGATTGCGGATTACCTATCAAGATGAAAAGCTTATTTCAATGAAAATTCAAGATGAAAAGCTTACATTGAAAAACAAACAAGCAAATGGAAAATAAAACAGGTTGACACCGAGGATTCGAATTATAAAAATCTAATCACCATAATTCTAATCAGAATTTCATATATCTATTCCATAAAATTTTATCTTACTTTTCCAACTAACAAGTAAATGTCTGTATTGTTAAAACTTTTATGGGTGCAGCAAAACCAACTATAAATTGAAAAACTCGTTCAAAACCACAACAAACAAATATACGTGCCCAGTCCACCCTATTAAAATTCAATATGCAAATATTATGATGTTTCGTAATTTTTGACCCACTTAATGTTTTATGTAACACAAAAAAAAAATGTATATTACGAGGTAAAACCCTTTTATAAACCTTAAAATAAACATAAATCGTTATCTCATTACAAATTCTGCCTATCATTCTGGATAAACTAATAAATTTGTTTTTTCAAAACTTTTTTCGTTAAGAAAACCTCGGAAAATTCAATGCCAAAAACAAAACGTAAACCATAAATACATATACTCTTTCTATTGTTTCGATATAAACTACGACTAAAAACCGTTTAGAAATGGAAAATTGTTATTTTATTACTCATATACCTACCGTTCACACTTCATTCCAGTACCACTACTGTATTGCTTTACAATACGATATACCTAGTCGTAATTAAAAGCATTTTTGTTTTATAACTTTTTGGTCGATTTCCAAAAACAACAATCGAAATGGTGAAAAAATATTGCGTGTCTACAAACCCGAATACCAACAAACGCGATAAAACCTATACCGGAAACATTAAAACTGACATATTTTTGAATTAATCAACATTTATTTAGGTTCTACAACAAATATGATTATGTTACGTGAAAAAATTAAATACAAGATTTAGGACATCCTCATAGTCACAAATCGATTCGGCCTGACAGTATACGGACAACGTTAAAAATGATTTAGCAAAAAAAATTATCTAAATTATATGGGAGTTAGCACTTTATTAAAACGATTTAGTTTAATTTAAAATAATTTATGGTGTCAAAGCTCATTATGGTAATAATATCGTTCTAGTAGCGTGACTACACCAAACACCCCTATAAAACGAAATATTTCCAATTTTTCATTTGGAATGATATTTTTATTTGCAAAGTTTTGTTAAAATGTTCAAAAATGTCACTTTACATGTCTGAAAACTTCAAAGTGTTTTAAAAGTGTAAAAAAGTGGTTATTTTTTAAAACCGAGCACATTAAATATTTTCAAAATTCAATAATCTGAATCAATTATCGGGTAAGTTACAATAAATAAACGGTTTTTATTACATGGCAACAATAAAACTGGAAAAGTGTAGAAAAGTGTTGATCTATGAAAAATTTCTAAACATGTGCACTTTTTATAGTTGAACGTAACTTATTTTACACTTTTTAATAGGGTTAACTACACTTTTAAACAATTATCCATTAAGTTTTTCTTAATATCGCTAAACTAAGTAGATGGTTTTAGAGTTAGTAGATGGTTAGTAAATAGGACACCGAAATGAACTTAAGCTTGCATTGAACCATTGAATTACGTAATTACGTAATAGTATTAAATATAGAAAACTAAAGTGTGTCAAAAATACCTAAAAAAAAACCAAAGGATTTTTGAAATCCTTATCAATGTTTAAATTGAAAAAGTGTCAAAAAGTGTATCTGTTTAATAATTTTCTATAAATAAACACTTTTAATTGTTGGCCGTAACTTTTTTGACACTTTTTTAAAATTCTTATCTACACATTTTTAATTAATTATGGACAAAGTAGGCGGTTAGTAAGGAATAAACCAAAAGGAACATAAACCTCTTTCAATGAATCATTTAAAAGCTTTATTTTGCTTAAAAAATCGAGATAACCTTAAAATTGTGAACACTGTAAAAAGGAGAAATGTACGTCAAAAACTAATAAAAATGATGAAAATTATTTTTAAAATTTTTATCAATATGCCAATTTAAAAAGAGTAGAAAAATGTTAATCTTTAATAATTTTCTAAAAACGTGCACTTTTAATAGTCGGGCGTAACTTTTTTGATACATTTTCAATTATCAAGTAAAAAACAAGATAAGTAAGTGGATTGTAAAGTATAACCCGGAATTAACTTAAACCAATGAAGTAATAAAATCCTCTTAAAGGGATTGAAATAATCTTAAATTTAACACTTAACAATGAAGAAAAGTGTTACAAAAGTGTGTTAAAAACTTCAAAGACCGAAATAAAATATTTATGAAATTTTAATGATTTGTTAAAATTTAAAAGTGTAGAAAAGTGTTTGTTCTTTATAATTTTCTATAAAAACCTGCACTTTTTATGGTTAAGCATAACATTTTTAACACTTTCATAAAATTTAATATTATAAATCAATTATCGAGTGTAGTACATTAAAAAAGTGCTTAAAGTATAAACCGCAATAAGCTTAAACGTACGATTAACCATGTAAAATCTTGTTTCTGCTTAAAAAAATCTTGTTAAACAAAAAATTTCTTAACAGTATTGTTAAGTGTAGCCAAAGAGGGATTTAAGAATTATTAAGAAATATCACCAAATATTTTCGAAAGTTATATCATTATTTAAATCTAAAAAGTGTCACTATTTAATACATTTCCTTAAAACGTTCACTTTTATAATTTAAGCGTAGCGTTTTTCGCACGTTTTTAAAAGTGTGAATTTTTTGTTTTTTAATTCTTGAAATCATTTTTATAGTAAAATGTAAAAAGTGTAAAAAGTGTAACACTTTTAAAAAAATACTAAAAACTTACACTTTTTTGAGTCAAGTGTATGATTTTTAACACTTTTTTCTAAACTCAATAATGTAATTCAAGTTACATGTAAGTGACACTAAAGAAGTAAGTTTCACTCCATTCTCCATTTCGAGTGACACTGTTTGTTTATTCAAATTTATTATTAAAATGAGATGCAATTTAAATACAATTTTTTAACTTTTATAAAGTATAGAAAAGTGTTATTAAAGTGTTTTAAAATCTTCTATAAATTATGCAAAATATTTATAAATTCTTTATCAATGATTCAACGCAAAAAGTGTTAAAAAGTGTCACGCTTTTATAATTTACTAAAAATCTACACTATTAATAATTGAGCGAAACATTTTGATACCTTTTTTAAATTTAATGTGATTTAAAATCCGTATAAATTACACTATATAAGTAAATTTTAACCAGTTTGCTCACCCTCTTACATTGGAAAACTATATACTATTTTGTTGCATCTACATAGTGAAAATTCGCTAACATAAATCTTTTGTTCGTTTTATTATCCCAAATCGTAATGTTTAAAGTTTTATTAACCTAGAAACCGATTAAATTTACGATTTACGATCAACGATAGTAAAATTTAGCTATCAAAGTTGTATTTAAAAATTGTTGTTAGAAATGTTTATTTTGTGAGCTTGTCTGGATCTTAGTAGTACACAATCAAATTAAAACAAAGTTAGCTAGTCTTAACAATGTCTAAATGTAAAAAGTGTTAAGGAGTGTAACTATTTATAAACTTTTTGAAGATATACCGAATTTAATATTAGTTATAACATTTTCTAACACTTTCTGTGTTTTTTTGCTAAAAACTCAAACCTTATTGACTTACATCAGGACACTTAAGTTATTTGTAGCTAAATTCACTATACTTTGCAGGATTTACTTCAATTTATGATAAGTTGTAGTGTTAAAGCTGTTTTTTGTAGTTATAATGCGAGCATATACGTTTCAATCCTTTTATTATGATGAACATTAAACTTTAAAGTTTTATCTATCATAAAATCTGTAAACTATACGATAAGAATTATAAAAAAGTAATTTCATGATAATCGTCAAACAGGTAAAAATAGCTATCAAAAGTTTTATTTAAGAACGTTCTAATTAAAAAAATTTAATTGATAATTCTTAAGTCTGAACTATAAAAAAATATATATCTGATTTTAAAAGGTAACGACTAGACTATAGATATGTCTCTAAAACTTCCAAAATTATTACAAAATGTTTTTGAAAGTTTATGAAAGTTTTTTTTGTGTATTCGTGTATTTGTCTCACTTCCGAAGAAACCACAGCAGTAGCTCCTTATAGTGACATTAGTCCCGTGGATCTAAACAAGATGGTTCTAAGCATACATAACATTTAAATTAAGATATGCTTCTCCATTCTCAGGTACACTTGTTAAAGAGACATCAGGCTTTAAGCAACTATTAGAAAGTCAGCACCCATCTAATTTATCACCACCAATAGTTATTTTTCAACCACCGTCGGCTTCTTAAAGTTCTCAAATAGTACCGGATGGAAGAGTAGGCTTTCACGTAACTGAAATAGTCTATGCAACTCTAGGTCAGCAACTTCAGCTAAAAACGCACAGTTTTTCTAATCCACCTCAGCTACAAATGGTGGTTTCCCACTAGGAAGTAATTGGCTCCAGTTTATCGCTCCTCGACCTTGTCTTTCATACATGGTGACTTCTTATAGATAGCCAGCAGTTCAAGGAATGGGTCGTAATTTAAATCCAGCTTCATTAGTGCAGTCAAGTTCACACCATCTACCAAATACTACCATAATACTTTACCTGATTTACAGGATTAAAAATATTAGGAAGAATATGCGCGCGATTTGCAAGTTCACCTTGCTGGTAAAATCTTTCCTAAGTAAATTCCTAAGTTGACTGTGTATCGACCAAAGACTTTGGGAAGAGTCAAATTTGACCATGTCTTTGGGTCCAACATTTCCTCTCTCCCTGCTATCCTCACTTAAAGGCCTAAACCTCCTGATAATAATCGGATGCCTAAACCTCCTGATAATAATCTGATAATAATCATGCTCTAACATGATCCTCTATTCGTGGATCAGTGTAACAAATTGAAGACCATTATTGATAGTTTTCCCAACTACGAGCATTCAGGACTTGGCCAAACCCATCTAATGTGTCACACCATCGACATTGGAGCTGCTCAAACAAAAAACAACGACAATATGGTGACAGCAACTGTTTAAGGAAATCAATTGGATTCTTGCGCTTGTGAAATCGAAACGAGTCACATCGCATGGGGCTTACCAATGGGGATTGTCAATAAGAAAACCGGCGACGTTCGGCTGTCTTGATGCTAATGTCTTGTACGTCTTGATGCTAGAAAATTATTAATCACGAATTTTTATTAATCAGGTTGTCACTGAAAGGCTGGCTTAAGCGGGAACTACGATAATTGTGCATAAAAGCAAATTTTCTAAAGAGATTGATTACCTGGGATATGTAGTAGGTGAGCAAGGCTTGTGACCTAACCCGGAACGGTTTTAAGACATTCTCAAATTGTCAACAGAAAAATTTGCGGCATGTAAGACGGTTTCATGGGCGTGTCGGGATGGTACTGGTGTTTTGATTAATTGGTACTCTGCTTTATCGGTCCCCCTCACATCTCTTCTAAAGTGAACCCCAAATGCTTATGGTAGTCTGATAAATCTTAGCATTTAATACACTAAAACAGGCTCACGCAATGCTGATGGCAACCGACGCCACAGAGTGGGTCGCTTTAGATTTAGATAGCATGCAAGGTGCGATTCCTAATGTAGGAACAGAAAACTATCGATCCTTTAAAATTAGCGTTGAGTAACTATGGAAAACCAGAAGTGTTAAGTTCAAATCGGCGAATGACGTTCACCCCAAACACGTGAGGGAACTCTAGTAATACTAACGGTTATAAATAACACCCTGTATAGTTCCAAACGAGGAATAGTAGCCTTGGACTTTCTCGGTCCCACCAGTGCTTTTACTGTAAGTAGGCGTATGGTGACTTCTTTGTTATGACAATTTTTATTTAGACTACAGCAGCATAAGTGAGACCGAATGCATTACAGAATCCATGTAGCTGACCGATGGTTTTTTTTTTTTTTTTGAAAAATCTAGGTACCGAGCTATCTGGATAGAATGACTATCGTTAAGGCTGCTTTTTAGTTGATCCCTTTTGTCAGCGAAAGCGGCTGGTAGAAAGTCATCCCATTCCAATTCCATTCCCAATAATATTTGGTAAATGAGTTTATAGTTGATGTTTAATGACGCCAGCTATCCCAAAAAATCGAAAATTTTAGGCACTTCCGATAAGTAGTACCATTTAGTGAATTTATGTTTTTAAGTTATACTTGCGCGTGGAAAATAACATGGTCTTCGGAGAGCTTGTAAGCAATCTCTCAGGTTTTATTTGTCATATACAGCGACTTTATCGGCACTAAAATTATCAACGGAAAACTAAGCGAAATAGAATCCAGCCTCGGCTGGTTTTGGGAATTAGAAGAGATCCCAAGTAGTAATTGTAATTAGGCGAGACAAGGATGGGCAATATATCGTACAAATTCCCTTTACGGCAGGTCTAGAACTTAGATTTTTTGGAATACTCTAGACAGCCGGCACTCCATCTTTTCTTACAATTGGAGAAAAAATTAGTTTAAACCACGTGATGCGTGATTGGATTTCCATTTCAAAGTGATTTGCGGTCGGTATAATTGAGATGGAGACAACAACGCATATTGTTCACAGGTGAAAAGATGTATCGCATTTGTACACTTTATCAACTTGTTGAAGATGGATAATCTAATCACACTAGGACAAGGTATATTTTTAAACGGGATTTTTATGCAGATGACATCCTAACCGGTGCTGATACTATTGAGGAAGCGAAACAATTACAATCTTAACATATTGAGTTATTTCACACGACGAATCGGGCCAAACGGGGCTGAGACGTCAAATGTGGGATACAATAGAACAAACTTACTCCACCTGCCTTGGAATCGTTGGTAACACGTATACGCTTACCATTAATTAAAAGTGAATTTAATACAGTGGATTTACTGATGTGTGTTACAAGGGTAAATCATGAGGTTGATCCGTTTCTACCATGACCAATGTAACTTGGGAACATTCAATCTATTATAGAGCTCTAACATGAGTTGGAATTCCACAAATGAAGTCGATTATTATACAAAATAGTTGTTGCCAACAATATTATTTGCTGACCCTCCAATGTGCCGATCGATACTCTTTTTTCTTGTCTTAGATTCCTTCCATGTAACAGGTAATGATGCCAATTTATGCAAACGGTTACATGATGGTTTTTCGTTAAACCCCATTTTCTACTTTGTACAGGCAATTATTGCAAATTCCAGCTCAGCTTACATATTCAATTCGCCTTTTTATAATAATGTTGTAAAAAAAGTGTTACTAAAATATTAGAAACCTCATTATATTTGCATAAAACTATTTTAGTGTATAAAAGTGTTGTTTTTCAAAAAATATTTTAAAATTAACACTTTTCCAAATGTACTATTACACTTTTTGACACTTTTATTAAATTTACAAAATATACTATATTTAAATCCTGTAAGGTAAAAAAAATACTCAAACAGTATTTTTAACGGCCTAGCATGGATAATAACCAGAATAAACCACTTTCCATTCAAAGATACTAGTAAAGTAGTACTAGTCACGTTTATCCAAATATACCGATTGTCACAATTTTGCCAAAATATTAAACGATATTAATTCTAGATCTCAAAAAATAAAATCTGCTAAGCATACAATAATAAGACACACAATATCTAACTTGAATTATGTATCCAAATTAAAATATCACTATTTCGTGAATTACCCTAAAATTGTCTATATACAATGCACAGTCTAGAAATATGTTTTTTCCATTTTATTTTGAATGTTTATCGCGACAACAACAACAACAATCAAAGGAAGATTCACATTTCTAATTCAAGTAACATAAGGGTATTTATATATAGCGCAGCATATTTCTATTTATGTACACATTTCTTTTTTTTTTTTTCGTATACACCGACAGTGAGTAACAACCTACTCGACATACATTTCTAATGGGCAGAAGAAATATATACAAAAATCGTGATTTATTTACATTTTCATTGTGAGCTTTTTTTGTTGTATTTCTGTGTGTTTGTAACTTGTATATATACCTTACTTATGTATATATACACAAAGTGCATAAAAAGTGCTGGGACAAAACAATGTTTCAAACGTTTTTGTTTTTTAAAAACGCGAGACAGAAAACGACTTGTCTTCTTCGTTTTTTTTTTCAAATTTATGAGACGGTGCGGGCCAGTAATTGCCAGTAAAACATCATAATATTAGTGAATTTAGTACTGTAAATCATAAGCTTCTACCAATTTTTGTGCACCCATTAAATTTACCTATACGAACGTCGTTGAGCTTGCGGATATCAAACAGAGAAACATATACACAAAACTACACTACATAGAAATCGACAACAAAAAAGCGGCATAACAACAAAAGCACAAAAAAGTTTTATTTTATGAAAAACTTTTTTTCTATACACATTTCTCCATCTCGTGTAATAACCATAGTTGTATGCCGTGTGCTATGTAATCGCATATACATACAAACAAAAAATTGAAACAACTTTGAATGTTAAAGTTACAAAAAAGCTTTCAATTTTTTTTTTTTTTTTTGTCGTTGGCCAACATTGTTCAAGTACTTTTGAGCAGCAATAAGTTATGGGAAACGGTGGAAATCCAATTTTTTTTTATATTTTAATGAAATTGTAAAAAGTATAATTATTTGACAAAACGTGAACTTGTTATGTTGTGATAAATTACCAAAAAAAAAAATGAAAGCACAGTGGATGCTTAAAATATACAAAATAATTAATTATATCGGCGATGATTCAATTATATGAGGTATCACTAGTACACGTTATGCAAACAATCAGTTATTTAGATTTAACGATACTTTCAAAAGAAGCAGAGCTTTTGGCCAGCGTAAATTTTGGTCAAACAAATTTGCCAAAAAAAATGTCATTTATCTGCTTGTGACTTAATAAAGAGATACTTTAGAAAATTTTAGTAGAATTGAAATGAGATTTTTAAAGTAAAAGCTCTCGTATTTATAAATAAAACTGCATTGAAAATTTTTTGTGGAAACAGTATTGATGGACTGACCTGCTTAGTACTCCTTGCTGTGAATAGACCTAGCAAGTGAATCAGTAATAAATTGTTTACAAAAACGTAACTGTTTGTCCAACATGTAGACACATGTTGGGTACTGGCATTTTTTCCTCAAATTGAAACTCGCTAAAATAGAACCGCTTCCTAAAATAAATAATAAAAAATTCTTCTTCTAATTAACGCCCAATTGCTGTGGGAAAAACTCCATGCATTTGTCGGTTTGCGACTTTTTATAAACAAATTAACATGATAAAGAACTACAGTTTGTTCAGTTTCATGAACAAAGATTTGGATCATCGATTGAAAATGGAAAATAGTTATTTTTAAAGACTGCTTTCCAAAGAAAAAGTCTTAATCTTTATTGTTACGTAAAATTAGAAGAAGTTCTGAATAACCATCATGTTTTTTCTGGATTTTAGGAATTTTAGTTTGTGGGCAATATTTCACCATTTTCATGGGCTAATCATCATTATTTTCTTAGAGTTTGGGAATTTAAATTTGGTGATGAAATTTTACCATTTTCATAAGCTTTCCATCATGTTTTTCTGAATTTTGAGAATTTTAATTTGAGAATGAAATTTTACCATTTTCATGGGCTAACTATCATGATTTCTCTGAATTTTGGGAATTTTAATTTGTGAACGAAATTTTACCATTTTCATGGGCGTTTTTTCTGAATTTTTGGAATTTTAGTTTGTGAATAAAATTTAACCATTTTCATGGACTTACCATGATAATTTTTCTGAATTTTGAGAATTTTAATTTGTTGACGAAATTTCACCATTTTTTTGAGCTATTGACAGTATTGACGGCATAGTAAGTGACCACTCCAAAATCCACACAAAACTGTTATTCTTGGTGGATGCATTGGCTTTTCTATGCGATTACGTGTGGCTTTTCCGGTCCCATAAATCCAGCAATTCTGCTTGTTTACATAGCTTCCGAGATGGAAATTCACTTTTTTTGAAAAGATGATTTTTCGAACAAACTCGTCTTCCTTATCAAACCGGTCTATGATAGCCCATGCAGAAAACTGGTATCGAAGCGGTTGGTCATTTGCTTTAAACGTCTGAGTTGGAATCAACGTCTGAGCGAGTCTGAGAACTTTGTGCAGTATTCTTCTTCCGCAGCAATAACCATATTTAGACAAAGCGTAGTCCTTTCAAAAAACTAGTAAAATCCTTGACTATGCCGATGATATAGCTCTCCTCACCAGTGCCACCAGTACCTATTTTGGAACTGATGATCATGATTACAGGTGAGTGAAAGACTATAAATACCTCGGATGGACTATAATATCGAAAAACAATTTACAGGCAGACATAAAAGCCCATATTGCTACCTGTTACAACGTTTAAGCACAAATAAAACGTCTGCGGAATTCTCTCTTTATTTGAAGTGAAGGTCATACAATCGTTCATTAGTCAAATAAAAGTAGGTAAGAACTGGTTTCATTAAAACCAACCAAATTAGATGGCTTGGTCACGTCCTAGGAGCCTTATGACATCGAATCATTAAACAACGTGTTCTAACGCACCAACTTGCAGGTTAACTTCAAAAATCCTGACCACGATGGCGTCAAACAAGATCTGGGTGACCTATAACTAAAAATCGACATCATGGAATACAACAACAATTTTTTTAATTTCATTGACAAGTTGAAAGGCTCGAAGAATTTTAACACGTGGAACTTTGCCATGCGTCCGTATTTAAAGCAATGCAACGTATCAACATCAATCAAAGGCCATGAAGACGATGCGGGAAAAACCTAAAGGCATAGAAGACTACTACTTTCTGTAGAGCCATTTTACATACTCCAGATGCCAATACAGTCTTAGAAAAATTGGAAGTGATTTTTGAAGATAAAGATATAGATATCGCCGAGTTCGCTTAATTTAACCGATAAGTTGGACAAAATTGAATAACTTCGATTCCATGCAAAAATATATTGGCAAACTCGTGGCACAAAAATAAAATACGTCGTCTGCAATGGCTGTTGATTATATTAAGCATAAATTAACCGGTGACGCCGGCCATCAACGAGCATTCATGATGACGATTTTTCGGTAAATCGAATGCATTGAGCAAAAGAGGCAAACGCAAAGGGAAATTACAGGCATTTGTTTTTACTTGTGCAACAAAAAGGGCCATACATCTTACGATAATCTTGAAAAGAAAAAGCACAATAAAACAACGAGATTTCGAAGGTAAATACGGTGCATTAATCAGCGCAGAAGTTGTGACCGGAAATTATAGTGGAGGTAATTGGTATTTGGATTACAAATGATCGATGCGAAGTCCGTGATCAAAATCAAAAATTGTTAGCCAAAGCTACAACGATCGACGGCTTTATCACTTCAAACATTACAAAAAATAATTTCTATGCTAAAAAATTAGGAATTTGATTGTATATTCAACCCTTTTGCACTTTTATGTGTAAAAGAGTGCTAATCTCAAAAGGTCAGGTATTCTCAATCCCCGAGAACCTTAATAAATAAATCTATAACGACGGCGGTGACGTGTCGTTATTTTAATTATTCAGATTTTGGATGTTGTGCAAAGCAAAGCTCAGTTTCGATCTGATGAGGATTCGTAAATAATTTTGTTAAAAATTATTTGTCATCTCATCAGGCCATGGCGACCGAGTGCTATGTGTAATAGCTACTTTATGCTCTAAATATATTTATGTACAGTGTACATGTAGCGTTAGCGAATTATATGGATTTGCACGAAATATCTGAATAATTTTAATTGTGTGTGTAGCGATGGTCACTACAAATTCGAACCATTAAAAAATCATTAGACTGAAATCGATGCCAAAATATCGATCTGCTGCTTCTTACTGTTTTTTATAACATTAACAAAAATGTCCTTACCATATTGTAGCAGTTAGCAAATGCAAACCGCAATATAAACTATGGTATAATATTATGTCCAAGATCGTACGTAGATAAAATGCTTATAATCCGGTAATCGTAAACCTAAACTTTACCATTTCATTATCCAATTCGTTTCTGTTATTGCTTTGGGCACGTAAATAGCAGACGACCGACCATTAACATTCTGAATTATGTGTGACTAAAATCACTATGTATGTCTTATGTACGGTTCTTAACAATATTGAACAGTATATATATGCGATAATATTATGTAATTTGGGTATACTGGGCTTTCGTCAAGGTGTACATACGAGTATATAAGAACAATTTTTCATACACCGGGGGTATACAACGAAATTCACACAAAAATTACAGCACACATAGTAATTAACTTATATACATTTATAGTTTTTATGTTCGTGCTGTTAGCCCTCGAATAACATGGTTTAATGATTTAGTTAGTGTTGTAATGGATGGAATATAAGTAATTGGAAAATTTGTCATAATCTACATGAAAATGACATAATACGGACGAAACTTAATGTTCCGAGGACAATATTGTGAAATTCACATGCTAGATTGCGTGCGCGCCACAAAAAATATTCCAGAGACGAGAGAATAATATATGATATAAAAATAGATTATGGTTGTGTGTATATGTGCATGTGTGTATGTTTATCGAAAGTAAGTAGGTTATAAGAAATTTGATATTCCTTTTGATTTATTATTCCCTTTGAGGTGTCATTTTAAATCTAAATAAGGATATTATGTACGATTTACAAATTTATCAGGTTATGCTGTTTGAACTTTATAAAAAATGGGATAACCAGATTCGGAAGACAATTTACGGGATGAGTTGATGAGAGCTATTTATTGGCTTGGATGTCATCAATATCAAATTCGGTGGTTTTCCTTTTCCATTTATTCCGTTGTTGTAATGTTAGAGATGTACCAATAAGAAAATGTGCAGAAGTGAGGACTTCTCAGAGATTCAATTTGAGTTATCAATGTGATCATCTCTTTAAACATTAAATTGGCATTGTGACCCTTTTTAAGTGGTACTTGAAGGATTTCATTGTAGATTCCCAATCTCACAGAAATTAACAAATTGTTTGTTTCATTTATTGAAATCTGATCTTTTAGTTGTTGGTTCTCTATTAGGTCCTGTGAAATTAGACTAAATAATTGTTGGTAATATAATTGGACGTTTGGCTGCAAATGACAATGGTGATTTTATTAGCCATCCACCTTCTTGAAGAATACTATTTGGATCAACAAATGCGAAAGTGACGAAAGTTGATTTTTTACAGGGAGTTGTTAATTCTTACACTGATTTTTGTACATTCCGGAGAAGTAAGGCTTTGGCTTTTGTCATTTCAGCTGACGTTAATGATTTCCTATAATATTGTAAGGGAGGCAATTCCTTATTCATTAGTCCAAACCACAATATGGAGACCAAGATAAACATTTTTTCATTAGATTCTGAACTATTTTATCATCGTGGTTGCTGTAAAACGTTTATATAAGTTTATCTTTCCTCTAAGTTTAAGTCTTTGAAGGATATTGTTTTGTTGGTTGATTTTGACTAATCTTGAACATTGCTGCATAGCCAATGAGGTCCTTGTCACCAAACTTGTGAGTTTGATAATGCTTTTGGTTTTAGTCCACTTGATATGCCATTAGCGGGATTATGCTTCCATTCAACATGGTATATCATTTGCAAAGGAGAATAAAGTTCCCAGGACCTGGAATGTTTATTTAGCAAAATTTGGTTCAAACAAAAAACTCTGTATATCTCTGTATGCTCGGAATTCAATATAATATTTTACTGAGTTACACAAGAGTAATGCTGTACCTAAAAGGGCTATATCAGTTTCAGCATTCTACAGTATCCCTAATAATTTAATTAATGCTCCGTCCTTCTCGCCTAATTTCGGAATATTCTCAATCTGTTGAGGTGAAACGGGGTTTGCCAATTCTCGTGAGTTTGATTTCCATTTACGAAGGTTGAATCCGTTGTTACTTAGGACCTCCTTAAAGTGTTCTTTTCGTAATATAGCCTCATTTATATCATCACAGCCAGTTAGAAGGTCTTCCAAATAGAATTCATTCTTAATAATTTGGGTGGCCATTAGCTTCTGAATATAGCTGATGAAACTGTTCTGTTTAATAAGTGATTTAACTGCAAAATACCAGTTCATAAATGACAATCTCACCATAAATCTGCTGCTAGAATACCTCGTTGTTGTTTGGCTATAATATATATCGAATATGTTGGCTGGACGTGCTTTTGTCTAGTACAGACCTTCCTCGATTAACCATAATTTGTAAAAAAGTTGACAAAGATTCTGATTTGACATTTAGATGACTGGCTCAACCTTCACAAAGTAGGCTTATGCTGGCTATCTCAGTAGGCTGTTCCAGCGACTAACTAGCCAAACTTGGATGAATTTCAAAATTGTCCCTAAATACTTTCTATAAATGCGTTCGATTGTACGTTAAAGTTCACTTGCGTTTGAAACCAAGAGTTTTCGAAATTTCGGTGAGTATTTGCGATTCAAATTGGGAACTGTGGTCTGATACTATGGATGATGGAACACCATAATAATTGATCCCATTACTAAATGCCTTTCATAGGTGGTAGAGGTTCTATAATGACCAAGTGAACTTCATCGAACCGATTAATTGTTATTGGGAAAGTTTTAGTTGGACGTTTAACATCCTTGTGCTTTCACCTTTTGACACCTAAAGCAGCACTATGGCCATTTGCAAAATTAAATCATTTGCAAGATTAGATCAAGGTTTCCAAGTTGACTGGGCAATGCCTTTTCTGAACTTTTTTCAGACGCGTAAACCAAGGGTTTATGATTGGTCTGTAACGTAAATTAATACTTGAAATGTTTAATGGCATGTTGCTAAGAGTTCAAGGTACTCCATCTGGTTTTTGGGTTTCGTTTAACTTGACCGAGAATAAGATCAGTAGCTGCCATGCATCATCAATATACTAAACAATCACCGCCATTATGGTTTACCATTCTTCTTCGACCCGAACAATTCCTTGTTCTTGCGGGCGGCATTTGGAAAAACTCACTGCTATTGTTTTGGGTTAAAGAAAGTAAGTTCTTCCACGCCTCATTGATAACAAGACCAGCATCTTTCAACCGTCGAAAAACCAACCGGAGGTTCTGTAAATGTTCCATTTTTGTCCTTGAGGCGATTAACATATATGAAGCAAAAAACCTCAAAAACCCATTACACTAGTTTTAGGAAGAACTGCAGTTATATTACGTAATAGGAAGTTCGAAGGTCACCCTCGTGAATTCAGATATTCTGAATAGGGTACCGAATAATTGTTAGTGTTCGGAATGTCCTGTTCCTCGATAGGTACTTGGAAGTACACCCGAACCAAATAAATAGCGGGAAAATATTTGAATCCGTGCAATTGTAAAATAAAATCAGACAAATAACTAAATCTGGTTTGGTTTTAGCATTTAGAAGTTTATAGTCCCCACAGGGTCGCAATCATTGGTTGCTTAAACCAACAGATCACGCGGCCAAACTACTGGTATTAATGTGTCTTTTTGACTTTAAGGAGAAATAAAAGATTTTAAGAAATTCACCAAAATGAAAGATATCGATACTGCACAGAAAAAGTTATCCCACTCATCGATGGAACTGCTCTGCAGAGCTGTAAAACCACTGGAAACAAATGACGCAGCTACTTCATAAGGACACATTGGAATACTGAAACATCTAAAATTTAATGGCCATATTTGAATCGAGACCTTTAAAGTAAAGTTACAGGAAGAGGAAGTAAATGATCAGATCACATTCAGCGGATTTTGTGGTATTTCCATAGATATTTCTGTTTCAGATCATATGCGTTGATTTGTAAGAATATAGTGTATATGCGTTGATTTGTAAGAATATAGGTTTGAATAGCTGAATGGGTTGCTTCAATTGTTACCTTAAAATATTTTAAACAAATTGAAAAACGATTTATAGTTGCCAGTATAACCAATGAGATCAAATGCATGCTAAGACTTGATTTCATGACAAGGCATCAGATGTTTTGCGATTTAAAGAAACATGGATTGAAGTGGCACAACATAGAGGTGCTGTTACGGATTAATTGTTTCATATACAAACATCCTCCGATAACAAAGACAAAAGCAGTAACGAAGGCACTATAAGTGTAAGCCGACGTCTTTGCCATCAATGACAATAGGTAAATTGGTTTAGTCCAACACAGAAAATGCAACTCCTATCTGGCAAGTAGCAAGACAACTACCACTAGCGAAACAACAAGAGGCCGAAAAGCCCTTGGAGTTCACCAGTAAATGTGTTATTTAACTTACAAGTAATTGATTTACTATTTAGTTCTTACCCTACTGTTGTTTATCGCCCCCGCGTTCTGCAATTTCCCGTTACGAATATTTGTTGTTGTGTACCGCAGGTTTATTTCTAATGCTTATTTTTAAATCAAAAAAATTATTACACAATTATTTACTTATACTTTAAAACTTCTAATTTTAATTCTATCTAGCCCAGCTGACCTCCATTACTGGTTATTTTTTTAATCTTTTTTTTTTTTTTTTTTTGTACATTCAAACCAAAAATATTTTGTTTTTTATATCGCTAGCGATAAGAGCTATAAGAGTTCAAATTCATTTTCCTGCACCATAATAAAAATACACATAGTACTAATAGCATAAGAAAAAAACAGTTTACCCATTGATGTTCCAGATGTCGGGTCGATAGAATATTGTCAACATTTAGAATAAAAATATAACATTTAGGCGATTATTCATATAAAAATATTTTGATTATTTTAAAACGATTCGAGTAGTGATATCTAGCACGTCAATGGGCTAACATACCATGGTAGTACTATGTGTATTTATATTATGCCTAAAAATAGTAAAACAAACCGTATTTAAGCGTTTTTTTGTCGGAAATTTAGCAGCATACGAGTATAGCTCAAAAATAACTTTGCGTGGATTTGTTTTGTAATAACTTGTTAGCTTATCACACTAAATTCATATCACTACAATCCACTCATTCTGGTGCTCGGCTAAGCAAGGTCTTTTAAGGCAAATCAACTAAATATCCATTCCAGAGTAACATTTCAAGTTTGATTAGCATTTGGCTTCGACAAGTTGAATCTAAATTACGCCAAAAAACAAACTTGGCAGTTGAATGATATACTTAAGAAGAATGGCATTATTTGTATGATTCTATCATCCACCAAAATCAAAATAGAATTCTAAATTCTATTTTAAGAATTTTAAGTTGAAATCTATAATTGACTTTATGATAAAACGAACCGATGCATTAGATTCTGTGCAAAGCTAACTTTAAACAGTAATTGTATCAATTTAATGAAACATCACCAGTCAGTGCGGTTGTAACGTGTGGTATATACAAAACTAAAAACCACAAAACTAAAGGTCATAAAACGGTTAATTCAATTAAATTGTAATGTCTAATAAATTTTTTTAAATGTAATTTGTATTAATTTTAAAGTTGTGTGTCAAATAAAATGTAAATAAATTAGGATATTATTGTATAATTATGTTAAAATATTAAAAATTAACTAATTTATAATTTTAGCTAAAAATTACTTCATTTTATTACAGACTACGGCTAACTGAGAGCAATTAGTTCATTAATAGATTTTGTTTACAGCGAACCTTTGCAGATTACAGATGAATGGTGGCACACTATAGTTGCTGATAAGATATGACAGAATATATAGCAGTTCAGTAAAGTTGTGATTGTCTTATAGTAACAGTCGTTTGAATAATGGCTCATTATAACATTCCTTATCATACAGTTAAATTAATACAAGAGACCGATTTTGTGCAGTACGAATCAATTTCTACCTTGTCTTTAGGAGATATTAGTTTGACATTGTCCTTAAATGTAGATTTACCGATCGGAGCAGAAAAATTCTGCTACGCTCTCAACCTCAATCAATTAAGGGATTCCAATAATAAAACAGATGCACACAGCTTATAAAATCCATTGACACCTGTGTATATATGTGCAAATGTCCAGAAGATATTCAATCCATAAGAATGGCTGACTCTCTTGATAATTAAAATCCTGAAACAATAAAATACTTAAAATACTTCTTCAAGATTTATAGCCAGCCATCTTTGATGTATAAATTGAGTGCAAATTTATCTATATCACTTAAAAATTCAAAATTTGCCATTACACAGTTGTTTGAATTACAACTGTGCGAAACCCACCCTAATGTAACATTTAAATTACTGCATATATTCACGTTTATCCCATATACCAGTTGTTCTCGTTTAAAAGGATTATTGTAATGTTTAATGTTGCAACATTATTTGTACATCATTTTAAAAACACTTGTTGATTCAATAAACCGTATTCGTTACGAGTTCTCGTCGTACATATATCGTTAAAGTGAAATTTTAACGTAATTTTAAATTTAATTCCTATGTAGATGACAATTCATGGTTTGGGGTCATACAACTTTAACTAGGATGAAATAAGTATATATGGCACCAAGTGACTTAAAACGTGAATAGTCTTAATAACTTTGTCACATGCATCAGCACATAAGGAACTTCGAATATTTTGAAACGTCTATTAGACAATAAAATTCGCCTAAGCCCTATTATTGACGTAGTACCAGCTATTGAAAATCAACTGAAAATCGAACATTTTAACTGAAATATGTAGACTAAAATTTAGATATGTTTCGAAAAAGTCACTAAATTTGTTTACGGAATTTCGGCAATCTTAAAAACTCTAGTAGTCAATATAATCCACCTTAAACCCATTAACCTCAAACCCTCTAGTGCGCATTGATTCACATATGAATTGTTGGTTACAGGGAAATTAAACATATTCGAAGCGTACATTTTAATGGAGACTGTTATGAAAATCAGTATTGCCAGATTCCCTTAAAATTTAAGCGGAAATAAATTGGTCAAAAAACGCTGGCAACCTATTCAATATATCAAAATTGACTTTTTAAGGAATTTGGTGATCTGGATTTTGACATCGGTTCTAAATCTAAACAAGTTTGTTTCCGCTGAAGGTTTGCCAATGCTTCAAAGCGTTCGTCCTATAAGGTTCGATACTTTCAGTCTTCTAAAAGTTGGAGGTTTATTATGAGACTAAAAATTAAAATCCAAACAACTTTCAAATGAACCTGATTTTGGCGAAAATATAGCATCATGCCTGTGCAGCTTAAAGATTGAAATATCAACATTTCGACTTCTTTTTTTAGCCTCTGTTCATTGTCACTAATGGGTTATTTACGTAGACTAGTGTCAGAATTTAACCACTTTTAGCTCCAAGTCGAATTTCAATCATTCTCCGAACGATCACCCGAGGTCTGTGCAAGAATCAACGAATTACGATGTTGGTGGGTGACGATCGTATTAATAGTTATCAACCATTCAATCAAACTAACAATGTTATCTTGATCAAATCAAATCAAATTTACGAGACGGATTGCGATTTTCTTGTGGTCCACTTTAATATCGTCCGCAATGTCTTAATGTAATAAATTTGCCCGCACCTATACAAGCGTGCTACAGGCTCAAAACTTAGACTTTCAAGCTATGGCAAATAATGTGAATTGCTTTAAATTTCTTAAAATTTGTGTGAGCTGAAACCAATGGTGCAAAGGAATTTTCTCTATTTTCTCAGTCACGTTCTAACCACTGAGTTACTTTCACCAGCAAACCATGGACAATATCACGAAATTTCAACGAACTGATCACCTCTTCTAAACACTCTCAATGTAAGAGTAATTATCATCACTGGAAAGACCTTATTCACATAATGATGCTCGTTGATGAAAATGCCAACAAGGAAACAAAAACTGTGGAAACATATACGTTGCGCAGAAAGTCATTGAAGAGTATTCATCCGATCGTAAAAATTGCATGATTCGAGTCAACGATGGTTTGGCTGAAATCAGACGACTTACGAATTCACGAATCATGACCTTATATCTTTACTTGCTTGGGTCAAAAGGCAACCACCCTTCGATCAAATTGAAAGGAATTGCTCGAATAAACGAAGAAATAACATGAGAAATGCCCGAAGGATCCGTCGAATTTAGCTTAAACTTTCCGCGTGTTCTCAGCAAAGGGCCCATACTGTCGCCAACACTTCAGAAGATTTAATCAAAAATGGAGGTAGAACGTGCATTTTGAAATACTAAACATTCAAACGTGAGCTTATATATGTATACATTGTTCCAGTTTGTCAGAAGCCGTTTGAAAGATTCGATACAAAATCAGCAACACTGCAGCAAAGCTTTCAAAAGTTTTTTGTGAAGATTCTTCATTTGAGTGATAAGTTTCCGATCCGCGTATGAGTGCGTTTATCGATTTTGTCACCTTCTACTGAAACAATTTTTTCGACGATGTGTCTTCAATAACACGCGGAAGCGTGAAAAGCGCTACAAAGTTACCCACCTTGTGAATGACGACACAGTTGTCGGTTTTTTGCACGAATGACACACTAAACGCTATACGCAAGCATCCATTTAATCCGCATCTGGCGTATAATTTGGAACGACTGTCACTCATGGGGTTTGCTAGATAGCAAATTGTTGACTGCGAGATGATGGAGATAAAGCAGCTGATGCTCTTCAAAATTCTCGTTACTTATTTTCCAGCCATATTGTCCAATATTTGCGATTTGAGATAAAAATAATTTGACAGACTAAATGAATCGATTTAGAAAGAATTATTGGCTAGAGCAGAGCATTTCAATACTTCAAGTGCACATAGGGCAATTGGACGGATATGAAACGGACTGATGAAAAACGCTATTAACCAAGCTAACGTTTTCATCCAGCTGACCGATCGAGTAGCGATGAAAACATCGACAAAAACATGGGGCCAGAAATCTTGAACTACATCATGCAAATGATCAAGAACCAGCTAACCAGATCATTGAACCATTTCAAAATGTTCATTACAGCCAATGCTGAAACTGGCAAGATGTTCACTTGACAAAAGTGCAGATTTGACGCTGATACAACGGAGAAAAACTTTATGTGGAAGGCAATGCGTTTACCATTATCGCAGCTTGATATCAATGGAGCTTACTTGAAACAGTTGTAACTGCAATATCACAACAGCGAGCTTCATATCATCGACGATTTTCCTACGGTTCGATACGAGATGCTCGGACATTTTATCTTCCTTTCGCACAACAGTTGAAAGACACCATGGATCTTTGGTGACAGAAACATTTCCCTTGTCAACGATTAAAAGGAATCACCGACAACAAAACTGGACGATTACCAAATGTGAAGAAAAATTCTTGAGATTTACGAATCCAGTGACTTGCGAATAAGTTATCTGCTTAGTAAAATGATACATAGCACCTTTTACTGAGAAAAGCGCACACTGTAGGATTAACAAAGTACCAGTAATTTAAAATCTGATGAAAAACGAAAATGGTGACTCATATTTTCCAAAATTTACAAATTGAATATAAATTTAAAGGTTTTACCAAAAAATCACTAAAAAATTGTATAGGTCTTCGGCTACCTAGAATTGAAACTATAAAGGTATTAAATTTTTTTTGACTGGTTTGTATTATTTTTAAGAAACTGCCTTAGGAATGGCAACAGATGAAAGGTTTTATATGAATAGAGGCAAAAATCTCAAGAATAGCTGATGGGATCATTACAAATTTTATCGATTATCAAGAAAAGTTTGGTTCTAATTATTTTTAACAAAATGGTGCATAACTTTTCTTCCAACCAAATAACAATTTTCCTTATATACATTTGCATACATAACTATATGCCAGAAACAGTTATGATTTATATGTATTAGCACCACATACAGCTAAAATTATAGAGTAAACATCAACAAATCTGCATAAAGGAAGTAAATTCTATTTATAAACGGGTGGTGTATATGCATAGGTGAATAATGTGTAAAATCACTTTTAAACATTCTTAGCATAATATATATTATTTATGTAATATGTTTATGGTTTCGAGCACAATATGACGTACAAAAAAACTTGCAATTGTATACCAGATGACGGTAAATAGTTTATTTTGCTCATTTATGAGTAGACGAATATAGACAACCATTCCCAATATTAATGTACAGCACCAAAAACAAAACTTAACGTGTCAAAGGTAGTTAGTGTAACCACCCCAAAATAAGGTATGACTGACAGAAGACGCAACATATATACGAACCAAAACAAAATCTGTTTTGATTTATTTATAATTTAAGGGCTACAATGATGGAAATTATGTGTATATACATATCTCGCCCGAACCTAACCCGTCCCGCACACATACACATACCATACAAATTTTCATGTTCGATCGGGAAATTGAAATATGAAAAAACATAAAAAAAAAATTCATCGGGTGATGCAGCTCAAATTAAGCGTTTTATCATACGTATACATGGTGAAAAAGGGAGAAAAACATGGAAAAATAAAATAAAAAAAATTTGGCCGAAGAATGATGAAAATATGAGGAAATTATCTTACCCTTCCCCTCGGGTAGCTAATATTTTCCGACGAGTTTTATATTTCAATATAAATAATATTATGTACCTAGATCCAACAACAACAAAAAAAAAGCAAACCTCTGATTTGATTTGGTTGGACGCGAACGTTGTAGAATGATGTCTAGATTCACCCGCGGGTGGGTGCGATTCTGGTTGGTTGCTCTAGGTTTAATACAAATATTTTTTGTTGTTGGATGTAATTTAAAAATGTAATGCAATGAAATATAAAACTTTTGTGCTTGGATTTATCTAGTTGTATATATGTATATAAAGATATATATATATATATATATATATATATATATATATATATATATATATATATATATATATATATATATATATATATATATATATAATAGTGTATGCCACTGGCATAAATTTAATCATAGTGATGTAAATTTCTCATAAATATCATTGGAAGCGAAATATAAATTTGAAATTAGCATAGTTAAAATTCGTACCTGACTGGAAGTTTGTGTTCAATGGTCGTTTGACGTTTGATCAGCTAAGCATTTTCTGAAAAGATAAATTAAATTTTAAATCAAATTCTAGAATTATGTAATTTCTTAAAATATTTTAAAATTTGGAAATTGGAAAATAATAAGTTAAATATTTTGGAAAATAAAAACCGTAAAACTTATGCCACTAATTAAAAATGTTTAAGATTCTCTAAAATTTATGATGGGTGATAGATAGCCCATAAAAGTAAAAAAGTTATGCCACAAGGTTATTATTTTTAGCACTTTCCTGCTTCACAGGTTCACCACTTTCACTCTAACACATTTTGTTACATTTCACTTTCAATTTCATTCTTTATCTACTTCATCTGGATTTCTTTCTCCTGTCAGTCGCACTTATGTAATTTAATGTCGATTTCGATTGATTTTTACCCCACTCTGGTAGAGTACACTGATTTTTTCAATCAAACGAACATAAAAATTACTCTGACAGCTTTATGCATGTGTTTATGTGTTCTGTCAAAATATGTATTTTGCCAAAATCTATTGACTACCAAAAATTCTAATAAAAAATTAACAATAATTTACAGAAAATTAACAGAAAAATTAACAGAAACTTTAAACACAATTGCATAAAAATTACACACAAACTATAATGCAAAATTACATTTCAAACTTATGATTTTTTTATTTCAAATTAAATTATATTTCAAATTTTCCGCTAAACAAATTAACCGTCACTGACAAATTATTTATTGACAAATAAACAGAATATATGTTGGTGTGTGCAAAGTAGGGGTTACTCGACCAAAAAACCTCGAGTAGCAAAACTTGCACTAGAGCTGTCAAATTAGCTGTCAGAGCAGTTTTTTTTCATCAATCGAACATAATCAGGGTAAAGCGAGTACCCTTTTTGCACTCAGTGCAAGTTTTATTCTTCAATCGAAATCGACATTAATAAAATAAAAATTAAATGATTTCTTGCGTCACTTTCACGTGTCACCCAAACTTCAAAAACAAATAACATTTTCATCAAAACTCGATGGTTACTTATGTTGATTTTGATTCGTAAAAAAAAATTCAGTTGCTAGATTCGTCAAAACAAAAATCAAAGTGTCGAACAAAATTTTTGATAGAGGAGCTGCACTTGACTGCACTTTAATAATCAGGATTTTTTTTTTAAAATTTACTCTTAAATTATATAATCTTAAGGTAAAAACAGAACAAGAGCATCAGCGTAGTGCGATATAAAAATAACAATAAACAAATTTAAAACATGGCTGCTTAGTATCAATTTTATTAAACTCGTCACTACCGTCGATGTTTCTGTTAGCATACTATGCATTTTGTGTATTTTAATTTTACAGGCGACGACGCTCGCCATTGACACTCTCATTCTGTTTCGAGCTTCAACTAAATTAGTGAAAATTAACAAAAATAGAGTAAATATTTCTCTCTGCAATTTGCTCAATATTCAGCAACCCACAAACTTGTACTAGGTTATGGTTAGATAACGAAAGGATTTAAAGGATGGAATCAATTTTCTTAATTTACAATTATTTTGATTTATATATTTTTTGACGTACTTAAATTTAATTGGTAGACTTGTATAATACCCATCCCGAAAGATGAAAAAAATTAACTGACTTGGAACGTGGCGTGAAACTTAACTATGTTTTAAAAATCATAGCTAAAATGAATTATAGAAGATTTTTGTTATCAATAGACGCTTACTTTCAAAATCAAAGCGACAATACTGCATTTAAAAGCTCTGGTAAATTGAGTCAGACTGTGCTAGTACCTAAACATAGTAATTTGAAATTATAGAAAAAAAATTTAGATGACCAAATTGCTAATGAATGTTTTGGAATGAACGAAATTTTACTTGAAACTGTGTCATGAAGTGCCATCCATTACAAGCGCGGCAAAAACTTTATAATTTTATTGGGCCTCCCAACTGGACCTTTGTTCACATAGCGCATAATATAAATACACATAGTACTATCATGGTATGTTAGCCCATTGACGTGCTAGATGTCGCTACTGATATCGTTTTCAAATAATCAAAATATTTGCAAATGTATAATCGCCTAAATGTTGACGATATTCTATCGACCCGACATCTGTAACATCAATAGGTAAACGGTTTTTTTCTTTTGATGGTAGTACTATATGTATTTATATTATGCAACAATTATTTTATATGACTATTTTGAACGAGGATTTAGTCTTTCAATACATATTGCTCTTTGTCACTCTAGTATTTTGAAGTTTACATTATAGGTATAGCAAAAAAAAAATCAAAATGTCGAACAAAATTTTTGATAGACTGCTGCACTTTAGCAATCCGGATTTTTTTTCTTATACTTCCATATAGCTACCACCTATAAGGCAATAGCGGAAGCTTGAACAATTTGAAAAGTTAAGTTTTAAAAATCGATTTATGCTGCCTTAATCGACTTTTTAAACTAAACTTTTCAAATTGTTCAATCCTCTATTGCCTCATAGATGGCAGCCAAAAAGTACATTTCCGAGGCAACTTTTCGGTGACTTTTCACAAAAATATAAAATAACTATAATACTTTTAAACTATAAATAAACTATAATACTTTTTGGCTCAAGTTGAGGCACAGTAAGTGAGGTTTGTGGTGATTCCATCTATCTAGATATAGCATGAACTAACTTGTTATGATTTAGTTTAGTGACACTGGTGGGAGATATATTGTGCACGTTTACTCAATTCACTTAATGCAACAAGCTCTGGAAAGACTTGGAAACACATATACAGAGTTTATGGACACATATCTGAGATTAGGATCCATAGAGGAGGTACCAGAAGCTGCAGTTAACATTCCATGGATCAAATAATAGTACCTACAGGACCAAGAGTTCATTAAATTAACTAGTACCACGAGTAAGTGGAGAATTGTTTTCGGCAAATTTTAAGACAAAACTCATCTGACCCCATTCCCCATTATTGGTTAAATACTGTGACGTATGGGGCTAAATCTTCAAACTATGACTGTTAATGGAGGAAATAAAAAGCTAGATGCACTAATTTTAACCAATGACCTATATATTTATGACTAATTTTCTGGATGTGATGATATTAATAAAGCCATCGAAATATATAGTCAAATTATCGCCTTATGGAAAGAAGGTACATTTTCCTTACAAAATGGATGTCGAATTCTCCAGAACTTGTGATTAAAAACGTAAGTATAGTTTTATTCGAACAGGTATATCTGCAAAGGTTTGAATTGGTTCTCTGCAAATTGATTAAAATTGTGAAGTAATCAGAAGTTCCCCAAGTGCCAGCCTTACTATCGAGTCTGCTCTGCTAAAGATTTTGCCAGTTGAAATTATGCCATATTTTGGTTAGAAAATATATTGGTAAATGATTGGTTAGTTTCTGCCAAAATTTCAGTACTACCAAGCAATTTATAAACAATCTGTCGAAATCTAAAGTATCTTCCGCAAGAACATTACTTTCAACAGACGTTGATCTCGTTGATTCCATGTATCTCGAATCAAACCATAGCCTTTGTCACAGCAACATGTTTTCGGTCCAACATCGAAGATTTATTGCCTGAAAGGGAGCAGATCTCAAAATAATAAGCGATAACGGTATCAATCTGGTTGGCAGTAGATGACACCTGGGCGAGTTTTGCCAATTATATCAAAAACAGAACCACCCTTACTTGATCTCTCACTTTCTTACACAGAATAAAATAAGGTTCAAATTTAACCCACTAGTGCTTCACAGTTTTCATGAGCTTACCATCATGTTTTTTTCTAGATTTAGGAAAATTTGGATTTCTGCCAAAAATTCACAGTTTTCATGGGCTATCATGTTTTTTTCTGGAATTTAGAAAATGTTGGTTTAAGTCATAAATTCACAGTTTTCAGCATATCTAACCATCGGACCAGCTGCCATTTGCATTTTCATTAAATTCATGATCCAAATATTACATAGTGTTGCTCTGTTGATTTATTTTGAACTGTTAAGTTTAAAAAACTATCAGCAATTTTTAATTTTGTTTCTTGGGAGATTTGTATATTTTCACTGAGCTTAATTTGACCAAGAGGAAGAATCAACAAATCGGTTTTTTAACTTTTAAAAAAGGACGCCAATTACAAAATCGAGGGTATTACTAAACCCGTTGTTGACAATGAGAATACTGGATGTGTTTTCTAGATTGTTGGCAAAACAGCTGCAAAAAATTTGAATTTTCTTGAATTGTCAAGATGAAAAAATCTTGTTAGTAAACACCTTACCTGTGAAGTAGGCAAAATTCGTTAGGGCACTGCTAACTAATACAGCTTTAATAATTGATGTGACTAATCAAAAAATTATGTTTGGCTTAGTTTAAATATTGGTACGGTTGGTTTACCTTCATGATCATTAACTAATGTCAATATTGAGACCTAATTGTGTCACTTGCTATATTTATTTTTGCTTTGCAAAACCTTTGAGGATATTGCACTTCCTAGGGAAATGTTCGTTTGGCAATCATTTTAGGACAGCAACTAGGATTAGAAGTATCCAATGCGTCCTAAACCTTGCAAGATCCACTAGATCGGAGTGTTGGGGTTGATTTCAACTTGTCCGTCCTTCTTTTTTTGTATTTAATTTTTGATAAGTCAACGCTTCTCTAGAATTGAATGAAAATTTTACCATGTTTAGAATATCTCTGGTTATTGCCTCTTCCTATTTCTCGACAGTACATTAAATAAAATAATACTTTTAGTTTGATAAAATAAATTCAAAACAAGAAAATGTTTTCTTAAACTAATCAAAAAAATTTCTTAAATCAAGAAAACATATTTTTAGCGCATATTTCAACACTAAATAATTTCCATGATGACTATACGTGCTGGGAAATGTCAATTTTGTATATTGCAAACACGGTTTACATTTCAAGCGAATACATCAATCAATCACATTTTTTAATTGAACGTGACACTAATATACTATCATAAGTAACATACATACACACTAACATATATACATTTATTATGGTTTTTATGTGTTTTTCGCATCAAAAATTAAATTAAATCGATTTATGCAAATAAACAATAAATTTCCAGCAACATAATGACAAAAAAGGAAATAAATCAATCAATTTTATTGTCATACATATACAATTTTCCATATTATTTTCCCCCGACCGACACTCGCATAGGTAAATTTTTATAAACCCACCCCCTCCTCATATACCTGGATATGAAATATTTATACATCAGTTTAATATATGTAACAATATGTATCTAGAGTCTATCTAACAACAACCGTAAAAAAATGTTTTATGTAAACAGGTGGTTTGGTTTCGCATAATAGCATACAATGATACACACGCACACACACACAAGTCCTTAATATTTATGAATATACATAATACATCAACTGTATCTAATTAACAGCGTTGTAAATAACTCATGTCATTCTGACTAAAAAAAATGAAAAACAATTTTCTTGTGCTTACGTTAATCAAGTGGTAAATTAGAAATCTATTGTTTTTACGCGCCGCGTGCCTAATGATGCTAATGAGCAATGAAATATCGTTAAGAATTCGAAAAATTTTTTGTATGATAACTTTTTAAAATTTAGCAACAAATATACTCACATATCCATTTAGGAGTGATTTAATGTGGGGTTATAATTTATTATGGCGAACTTTATATTATGAATTTTCCCGCAGATGTTTTCGAGCTTTTTCTTTAAGTATACAGAGACCTGAGATTATGTTTTATAGAAGTGGCCACGTACTGTCCTTTTAGTTGTTACGTCTAGTATTTGTTCATTGATTAAATTATTCTTAACCTCCTAACTGCAGCAGCACTAAAAGTGGTTAATGTTCCTAAATTAATTTCTGCGTGCTACAGCAAGTCGTACTTAAGTATAACCGACAGCAAATAAAACGATCGAAATACTATTACGTGTTTTTTTGACTAGGTAGTGATTCATTGTGAGCTAACCACTTGCCTTATTTTTCGCTAAAAAATAATTTGTCAAAATGTATGAATATTTTATAACAGTTCTTGTACTGACACCGAGAGCTTTTGATAAATGTATCATTCGTCACGATCGGATCACTAGTACGTGTTTTATTGAGTTTTGATTCATAGATGAAAAAAGTTGTGGATTTACCCCTGCAGTATTTTTATGGTTCAAAATAATTTGTCAAAATGAATGAATATTTTATAGCAGTTTTTATAGCAGCACTTTTAATAAATGTTCGAAAAATTTGGGTTACCCCTTGTTGTATATTTATGTACCAAAATAATTTGTCAAAATGTATAAATATTTTATAGCAAGTTTTTATACTGACCCCGAGAGCTTTTGATAAATTTATAATTGATCACGATTGGACAACTAGTAAGTGTTTATTGACTTTTGATTTATATTCGAAAAAAAGTGGGCTTACTACATGCAGTATTTTTATGTTAAAATAATTTTTAAAATGTATGAATATTTTATAGCAGTTTTTATAGCAGTACTTTTGATCGAAGTCGAGAGCTTTTGATAAATGTATCATTGATCACGATCGGACTACTACTTAGTACGTGTTTTATTGACTTTTCATAAATATAAATAATATTCGAAAAAAAGTTTTGGGCTTACCCCTTCTAGTATTTTTATGGATCAAAATAATTTTTCAAAATGTATGAATATTTTATAGCAGTTTTTATAGCAGTACTTTTGATACAGATTGGAAAAAAAGTTGTGGGCTTACCCATTGCAATATTTTTATGGTTTAAAATAATTTGTTAAAATGTACCAATATTTTATAGCAGTTTTTATACTGACACCGAGAGCTTTTGATAAATGTATCGTTCATCTCGATCTGACCACTATTAAGTGTTTTATTGAGTTATGATTCATATTCGAAAAAAGTTATGAGCTTATCCCTTGCAGTATGTTTATGGATCAAAATAATTTGTAAAAATATATCAATATTTTATAGCAAGTTTTTTATTGACGCTAAGAGCTATTGATAAATGTATCATTAATCACGATAGGACCACTGTTACGTGTTTTATTGACTTTTGATTCATATTTGAAAAAAAATGTAGGCTTACCCCTTGTAGTATTTTTATGGTTCAAAATAATTTGCCAAACTATAAAAATATTTTATAGCAGTTTTTATATTTTATAGCAGAAATGTTTCCTCGGCGTACAAAACAAATCTATTTTTTTAAGTTGAATATAAACTAACAATACAACGGGATGACTTGGAAACCTGCAGTTACCAAAATTGAAGTATACGAGCAAGCAATGATCTGTAAAACCCAATTACTAATTTTTGTAATCTCCGATTGAATCACCCATTTTGTGCGAATATACGTTTTATGTTCAGCTGCGTCATAATTTAAAACAAGACTATACTGTTGCTACTTTTACCGCCGCCCGCGCGCCAACCCTACAAATATCTAATTATTTATTGATTTGATTTTGTATTCGTTCGCCTAAATGTAAAATGATTTTAATTTAAATTGAACGTAAAACCTAAACACAAAATACAAGAACAATGCCCTTGCGATACATGGTATGCATGTCCACTCACGTTTCCCCATTCGACATCATTTGCATGCGGCTGTTGTATATAAAGGTAGTATAAAAATACATGTACCGAGTAGAATGAGTATTTGAGAATGTATATGTGTATAACGTGTCACTCTCGCATTTAGTTTTTCCGCGATAATTTACACGCTACAACAACAATACACGAAACGTTAACTGGTAAACAAAGACTGATACTATATTTACATAAATTTGTGTTAACAACTTGATTCCGAAGCCTGGTGTGGTGAAACTGTTACCCAAACTTCTAATGTCTTTGTGTTGTGGTAGTGCATAATTTTAAGAGAATCGTTCAGTTTATAATAATTATGTCAACAATTTTATGTAATTATGTACTGAACATATATAATTAGACCAACAATACGAAAATTTAATTAGGACTATAATCCACTAACAAAAAACTACTGTACATTATTAAATCGGAGGCAACAGGTCAATTATCGGTTTACAATAGTTTCATGTTTGGACCATTAAATTAGGATGGGTTAAAATATATTAGTATCGAATTTGTTGAAATGTTTTGCAAACTAATTGACTTTTTGTACCCCCCAAGTGGCTTAGCTAATTATTAGTATTCGATGAATTTATAGTATTGCATCGAAATGCATTTTTCTTTTGAGATAAAACTTATATTTAAAGAGAAAACTTAGTAAAAAGATGGCGTCGAATTCTCTACCGCTGATAGAGAAACTAAAAGGACTGTGCAGTGTTACTTGGAGTACGATGATTTATGTTGTAGAATGACAGTCGAAGAGAAAGATGTTAAAAAGGACACAAAAGATATCAAAGACAACAAATAATTCGAAATTGTTGGTGTGAATAGACCTTTATCTGTTATTTTAAGTTTAGTGTCATAAAAATAAAAGAGTGACGTTTAAAAAGGAAACAAATGTCTGACTTGTATTTTGTGGCAATTATTTTGTGTTTAAACTTGCAATTTACATTTTTATGACATGAAAAGGTCACATGTCCAAAATGAGTCATCGAAGATGTATATGATGTAACAAGGGCAAACGATTTAAAAGGTAAGATTAGAAAATGTTTTGTTGTTGGAAACGTAAACTTTTTCGTATGTCGTAAATGAAAAAACAAGCGTGGAACGCTTTGTCAATTGCATTTGAAGATAGCGGCTTATATAGACGGGTAACCTTGCTTAAAGAATTAGTCCACTTGATCCTGTCTGATTACGATTCGATGGAATCATACAATATGTGAATCGAATATGGTAATCGCACTGAACATATTAGCTCGATTTGGTCCATTCTGACGTCTGTGGTCAAAATATTTTGCTACATTTGTAGAAGGTATTTGTTTTTCCGTTAAAAGAACAAAATCATATTGCTAATTATTTTTTGGAGTTCAAGGCCCTCATCGAAAATCAGTGCTCAGGAACAATCAAAATCTTGCGCACTAATAATGGAACGGAGTATTATAATCGACAGTTTGACGATTTTTGATGTAGACTGGAAATACACATCAAAAAACAGCACCATAAACTCCCGAACAAAATGGTGTGGCAGAGCGTATCAATAAGCCACTTATGGAAAGAGTTCGTAGTAGGTTAATTGATGCCGGATTGATGCAAAACGATGGTACATGTTCCAAAGGCAAAACAGCCAAAGCCCGACAGAAAGTCAGCTGAATGTATTTAAGCTTTGAGATGTTTTGTTTATAAGGTCAAGCTTTCCAGAAAAGCCAGATCTGAAGGTAATTGAGCACATAGATTTTGACCAGTGATGAATGTGAAGTTGCAACCAATGTCAATTCAGGTGAAATTTTTAAGGATGAATACATAAGGCGACTGGATCTGATTACCAAATTTTAATCGACCAATCGCAATACATATCCGAGGTTCTCTAAAAAAAATATTCTCTCTAATAACCGCTGGTTTTGTCAAAAGACAAAACCGTTTCCGTAGAAACTGAATCATTAAGAGGTGAGCCTGGTTAAGAATTCAATACAATAAAATAGAGATGCAGAAAGGATGAACAGAACCCTTGTTGAAAAAGCACATTATAGGATGATCAGGCTGGTCAGCTCAAAAAAATTTAGGCAGAACCAGTTCTGCAGCGTATTTAACTAATCCGATACCGTCCAGAAAAGTAAATAATCAAATTTCAAAGAAAACATAGAGTGTTTGCAGACAAAGTGTTGGCTATTTAAAGGTTTTGAGATGTAAGGTATAGTGCATTTTGTATCGTGCATATTCAAATCAGTGGAATTAAATAACCCTATGGCCGTTGAAGAGGCATTATCGAGGTCAGATACATATTTGGAGAAACCAACAATTTAAAAGCAATATTGGGGGTTCGGATTGAAACAAGCTAGCATAGCTAGTATAGATGTCGGACACAACCTGTGTGTATTACAAAGCTACTAATACTTGAATGTTTTAGGCAATAAGTTATGTTGCTGGTAAAATTATTTTATTAAACGATGAAATTTTCAAGGATAACATGAAAACGTGCTTGATCACGCTGAAATCTCTTCAAATCAAAGATATGGGTAAAGCTAGCCACGTTTTAGGTCGATGTGTAACTTGTGACAAAATTTATGAAAAAATTTGGTTGGATCAAGAGAGCTATGAGAATCAAGTATTGAAACAATTTAACTTTCGCGGTTGTAATCCGGTCTCTACACCTTTAGTGCTGGGCCACGTGTTGGCAGAGGAGATTCCAAAAAAAAGATGGAGAGTTTAAGAAGACAAAGATCTGCATGCAAGGGTGGTTTAACGAAAATTGGAGTAAAGGTAGATGTCGACGATATTAAGACTCGAAATTATTATGCAATAGAATTTTTTAAAAGGTTCCTCAAAATTGAAGCAGTGGTACTCGAGACTGAGACTGTGAAACCACAGTTTGGTGTATTTGAAGACGGGTATCTGGAAGTGGTTTCGAAGTTCAATGTATCATTAAGAAAGCATTAGTTCGTCATATTATGTTCACTGATGAGAACTATGCAATAAATGTGTAGCAGTTGCACCATTAATATGATCGCAAAAGGGCAATAATTTAAGCATTCATTCGGGAATTCCTAAACATTCCAAAAATATCATAGACAACTGAAATAAATATAAGGCCAGCACATGATACGGCAGATGAATTACTACGAGGTTTGAGTGCATCACATGACAATGGTGGTGCTCGATATTGGTGTTTAGTGTATAAAAAATAGACGATGGAACGAGGTCACTGTCACAGAGTGTCACAGTGCACTTACTAAACAGATCTCCCTTTGCGATTTGCATGAAGAAAATCACCTACGCGATATACTGAAATCAACCGCGCATACCTCAGTTACAGAACCAAGTAAATCCATACTAAGTTCTTGTTCACCAAGTTCAGACTAAACTCCAAATCAAGATGTGTCTTTTGTAATCTGGAATCGAGCGAGAATTTAGAGCATTACTCAAATCCGGCACCAAGCCTCGTTCGTTACCGATTAATGTGTACAAAAACTATGCTTGAAGCAAGCCAACGGTTGAGTTTATATCAACGGCATTGGTAATATATCAACTAGAACTTCTCGAGGCATTGTCACACTTCATATAAAACCTAGAATGAAGAAAAACCCTGATGAGATGATTGATGATTGCTAATGGGTAAATTGTGGAAACTTAACGAGGTTATCCACCTTACAGATTGGAGATCCAAGGTGTTATCAAAACAAAAACCTCGACATATTGTTGGGAGCTCAGATCTCCAGACAGCTTGTTTACACAAAATACCAAAAAATGCGGCTCTGTACTCTTGTCAATATATAGATAACTTATTGTGCTGGTTCTAGACTTTAGAGAAGATGAGGACACTAAGCAAAAGTTATTGATCACAGAAGAAAAAGCTTGCATCAAACACTACAAGAAAATCACGACGAGGTCGGAAAGTGGACGGTTCATCACGCGATTGCCATATTCAAATCAAATTCAACCAAACTTCCTAGCAGTTATCACACTGCCGTTTTCCAGTTAAATGTATTACAAAGACGTTTCAAGCGCGATTCGGAACTTCATCGGTTGTATAAAGACTTCTTGGCGGATCGGATAGGTGATTTGTTCCAAAGAAAGTTCTGGCACCACATTTCTTTGCAATTCGGCTAAACAGATTACTGAGTCGTGGCATATTTCTAGAGGAGTCGAAGACTCATCTATTATGGTGGACTAGGCCAAACTTCCTAAGGCAACCAGAGTCTTGTTGACCAGTGCAGGCAGAGATTGATATATCCAAACACACTGAAAAGAAATCATCTAAGATATCTAGCAATGCAGCAATTCATGCTACAGAAAAGTCAGTAAAGATTAAAAAAGATAACCAGATCCTAAGTTATCTCTTCACAAAATTTTTACCGCGTGTTTAGGTCATTTAAATCCAATACATTCTTGCTGACTTCACGAAATCAATCAGGCAGAAATAATACTACGCAGAGTGATGCAATGCAGCACATACACTTTTTGCAGGAATCCAAAGAATTATCACTCCATAAACCATGATTCAACAAAAGACAATTATTAGGTGACGGCATGGATATGAGAGTTGGTATTCAAATTAAGAATAGCTTGGCGCTATATAATCCAAAGCACCCAATCATAGACCTGCACACTTGTGATGGCCATGATTCTAGAAAAGTATTGTATCCTATATACAAGCACGAAATTTAATCCGCCTAACATTTTGGTTTTGTATTGGATACATCAAGCAACGCTTGATTAGCGCATGGAGATGCAAACTACTGATAACTTGCCATATGAACCGGTTACCAGGTCTGCTCCGTTTGCTGTTGTTGGCGAAGGTTTTGCTGACCCTTTCAGAGTTCAACAATTTAGGTACTAGTTCAGAGACCAAATCTTGTGTGTTTTTATCTGCATGTCATTTTTAGCCATTCATCTGGAATTATATTTGCTGAACATTGTTGGCCTTAACATGATAGTTAAATATCATTTCATTTGGTGCTCAACTAGGCTTAAAATTCGGAAAAAGGCAAACACCAGAGTTGGAGGTATACGTAATGCCGAACATATCCGGTAAACAGCCGTCAGTGAGAATGAATACGTCATCGTGGGAAATCCCACCTAATATCAGCTGGCTGGTCCATACTTCAACGGTCCTCCGAAGGTTGACATGCTAGTTGGAGTGCAGCTGTTTTTCAAATCATTTTCTGTAGGTCAAATCAAAATGTCTGACGATTTACTTTTATTGCAAAATTTAAGCTGGGTAATTTCTGAAAGATCAACATTAAAAGCGCAACACACATTTCGATGCGTCAGCTAAAACGTCATCAGGAATATCATTAGACGATATATTAATGGTAAGCTCCGTGGTCGAACAAAACCTTCTTTCAATTTTATATATCAAATAAGAGGAAGCGAAAATGATGCTAAAATCATAGGGTTATTTTGGCCACAGAACCTACATTCAAAATCAATCAAATTCCAAATATACGCCGATGATATGTAGTGGCTATCGAGCTGCTTTCATGAGTTAACCTAACTATCATGCGTTTTCTGAAATTTTTGGAAATTTCTGTTCTGTGGCATACATTTAACAGTTTTTATGATAAATTTGACAGTTTTAATGGGTTAACAATCATGCATTCTGATGAATTTTGGAAAATCTCAATTTGTGGCCTCAACTTCACAATTTTCATGATCTATCCATGATGTCTTATCTGAATTTTTGGTATTTTCGATTTGTGACATTAATTTAACAATTTTCATGTGCTATCGGTATTAATTTTCGAAAAAAATCAGTCACGAACCAACAACATTAGTCCTACAAATATTGATGATACCTGTCATCTCCAAAAAACTACGATCGATATTTCAATTTGGAATTTATTCAAATTTCGGCATTAAGATATAAAAAAAATAAAAAATTAAATTATAAGACACATTTTAGGATATACATACATATGGTACGCCAATAATAGGGCGCGCAATCGTTTTGGGAATAGATATATATTCCATTAAAACCCAATTCACCCACATAAATACCCCCACTCCACAAAACCATAAATAACATAATTTAACTGTAAAATGTTCGTTAATCATCACCATATGTGGATATGATGAGTATATGTGTGATAGATGAGCAGATGAGATGTATGGATCTGTAGCATAAATTATATATATGCCTACCTACAATATGACGCTGATAACAATAAACATTCAATGAGACAAAACAATTTAACGAATCGTGTATATGTTGGTAAAAGGATAATGCGAGAGTATACCAATGAGGGACGGTGGAAAGGGAAAATATTGATTTTTTGTCAGTTTGAAAATTTTGTGTTCACATATTATACAGAGAGCAGATTTAGATATGAGATGTTTCATTTATTACGAGAAACCGATTTTCAAGTTTATTGACATTAGCCACGATATTACGTATCCATCATTTTACCCGGTGCATCAAAAATTCTGGACTATTTAAATTGACATTTCCAAGGGATGATTTATATTCTTAATATTTATGCAAAGCAAAACAATGGATTTTTTTAGCTTAACATTTAGTATAATATTTAGTACAACCCACGGATGACAGGGCAACAACGAACAAACTGTTTTTAAGTTCGAGGGTCTTATAAATAACCGTAGTTGGCTTTATCGTGTCTCTTAATCGAAACCAATTTATTTGACCTTGAAATTATGCTTAAGCCAGGCACTACTAC
This sequence comes from Tipula confusa, assembly GCA_963556175.1. NCBI lineage: Eukaryota > Metazoa > Arthropoda > Insecta > Diptera > Tipulidae > Tipula > Tipula confusa. The sequence goes on along the minus strand of OY744476.1, from coordinate 209,044,777 downwards.
AGGCCATAATTTAATGTCAAGGGCCGTCTCGTTGCTGGCAGTTGTGGCGGTTTTAAATACTACTATCAGATATGCTCTGATTTACTTTTATTGTGGAAAATACAAGAATCAGCACGATCTAACTATGGTTTTAATACTTATATTCTTATGACCTTGAAAGTTATAACTAGCAATTTAAATGATGGCCTTGACTCTTGATTTTACAAAGGTTGTCACTGCAACTTATATGGCTCAAGAAACATGATTAAAAGGAACCATTTGCATTTCAATACTTACCATGACCTTGAAATTAAATTTTCAAGTCAACCTATTATATAATCTATAATAAGCGGTTTTTAAAATTGCAATGTTGCCAGAACAAGGATATAACTTTGAAGATAAAGTAACAGAACTAAGCAAGTACTAAATACGCTATTATGTCATAACCAGAATTTTCTGGATTTTAAAAGTTTCCGATTTGTGGAATAAATTCACAGTTTTCAAGGGCTTACCATTATGGATTTTCTCGATTTTCAGGGGCACAGTTTTCATGGGCTAACATCATGAATTTTCTTGATTTTGAAAATTTCTGATTTGTGACATAAACTCCCAGTTTTCATGGGCGTTACCATCCTGAATTTTCTCGAGTTTAGAAATTTCCGATTAGTGTCATAATTTTACAGTTTTCAAGGGCTAACCATTGCGGATCTTCTCGATTTTGGAAATTTCAGATTTGACATAAATTCACAAGTTTCATGGGCTAACACCATCATGAATTTTCTTGATTTTGAAAATTTCTGATTTATGACATAAATTCACAGATTTCATGGGCTAACTATCACAAATTTTCTGGATTTTGGAATTTCCGATTTTTGATATAAATTCACAATTTTAATGGGCTAACCATCATGAAATTTGCGCGATTTTGAAAATTTCCGATTTATCACATAAATTCCCAGTTTTCATGTGAAATTATGAATTTACTGGATTTCGGGAAATTTCCGATTTGTGAAATAAATTCACAGTTTTCATGAGCTAACCATCATTAATTTTCTCGATTTTGAATATTTCGGATTTATGGCATACATTGATAGTTTTCATGGGATATACATTTTCTGGATTTCGGGAAATTTCCGAGTTGTGACATAATTTCACAGTTTTTCATCATGAATTTTGAAAATTTTAGAGATTTCCGATTTTTGACACAGTTTTCAAGGACTAACCATCATGAATTTTCTCGATTTTCATGGGCACAGTTTTCGTGGGCTATAACCATCACGATTTTTTTTTGATTTTGAAAATTTTCGATTTGTGACATAAATTTACAGTTTTCAAGGGCTAACCATTACGAATTTTCTAGATTTTCATGGGCACAGTTTTCATGGGTAACCATCATGAATTTTCTCGATTTTGAAAATTTCCGATTTTTGTCATAAATTTACAGTTTTCATGAACTAACACCATCATAAATTTTCTCGATTTTGCAAAATTTGTGACTGAAATTTACAGATTCCATGGGCTCGATTTTGAAATTTGCTCGATTTTGAAAATTTCCAATTTATGACATAAATTCTCAGGTTTCATGAGCTAACCATCAAGAATTTTCTGGATTTTGAGAAATTTCCGATTTATGACATAAATTCCCAGTTATCATGGGTTAACCATCAAGAATTTTCTCGATTTTGAGAAACGTCCGTTTTATGGCATAAATTCCCAGTTTTCATGGGCTAACCATCAGGAATTTTATGGATTTTGAAAAATTTCCGACTTATGACATAAATTTCCAGTTTTCATGGGCTAACCATCAAGAATTTTGTGGAATTTAAGGAATTTCCAATTTGTGATATAAATTCCCAGTTTCATGGGCTAACCGTCCTGAATTTTCTCGATTTTTAAAATTTCCGATTTGTAACAGAAATTCACAGTTTTAAAGCGCTAACCATTACGAATTTTCTAGATTTTCATGGGCACAGTTTTCATGGGTAACCATCATAAATTTGCTCGATTTTCTAAATTTCCGATTTTTGACATAAATTCACAGTTTTCATGGGATAACCAATATACATTTTCTGGATTTCGGGAAATTTCCGAATTGTGATATAAATTCCCAGTTTTCATGAGCTAACCATCATGAATTTTGAAAATTTTAGTGTTTTCCAATTTTTAACATACACAGTTTTCAAGGGCTAACCATCACGAGTTTTCTCAATTTTCATGGGCACAGTTTTCATGGGGTATAACCATCACGAATTTTCTTGGTTTTGGAAATTTTCGATTTGTGACATAAATTTACAGTTTTCATGGACTAACCATCATGAATTTACTGAATTTTGAAAATGTCAGATTTGTTACATATATTCACTGCTTTTATGGGCGAACTATCATTGGCTAACCAAAAACTAAGTATTACTCCTCAAATTTAATCCATGACCTTGAAATAATTTTCCAAGGTCAAACTAAAATAATCTATAAAAACGAGCTCTACAAGTTGTTCTATAAGAACATATGATTATTCTGATCATTGCATAGCTCCATTTCACCTGGTAGCACACTTACAGAGAAATTTCCATAACTTATTTGACCAAGTACCAGAGCACGTTGAACACTCGCTTCTTATAGACATATTTATATATTATAGTAAATGATAAATTGATAAAAGTATTTCGTCACCATATCGTATATACATGACATAAAACCATCAAAAAATTTCAATCATTCAATCGAAATGTGTTAAGACCATTTAATCATCAAGAAAGCTACAATATTTTGTTGTTGTTGTTGGTTATAGTTAAGTAAATACCCATTATACTATTATATATATAGTATACAGTCTGTCTATATATAGTAACAAAAAGCTATAAAAAAACTTACCAATGTTAAATTGATATTAATTGTTCCATGTGTGTTTAATATAATGCATGGAACAAATCAAGCAACAACAACAAAATTATGTGCGTGCATGAATGAAATTAAACTAAATCGTATACGAATTGAAATTTTGATTGTAAAATGTTTCCACCTAGTTTTCGGTTGTTGTTGTTTGTACGAGAGACAAGCATTTGAAACGTGTACAAAATGGAATGGTTTTGGGTTGAGTATAAGGAAACCTTATATTTTACTCCTTATCCTCGTCATAACTTGTAAACATTAATATTTCGTTATTCATAAGTTTTATTATTGTTTAAAGTTAGAACTCTTGATTGCAAGGGGGCATACCTTAACCCTACTTCCACACAAAAAATTATAAACGTTAGAGGCGTGGGAGTTTTATTTGCCATTTGGTATATTCGCACACTATGTATATAAATGTTGCTTTTGTGAATGGAGGGCATTGACCTACAGTAAGTACAGTATTTAATATGATGGTAGTAATTGTTTCATGCATATTTATGTCAATGGACCAGTTAAGTATTACAAGTAGTAAACCGATCGATTTGCGTTCATATGAAAAAAAACTACTGTCCGATGGAATTATTTAAAATTATTACGTATATGCATTATATAATGTCTCATAAATGTCTATTCCATATATTATGCTATAAATATGTCATGGTTGTTTCTACATAATGTACTTTTTGTATAGCGTCGAAATCACTATACTAAATATATCGTGGGAAAATATTTTGCGTGTTGCATTGCCGGAAAAAATGCTTTACATGTATATCATATATATGTATGTATCATTGGCCTTATCAAGTTTAAGATTATTTATGGCTCAATTAATAGCTGTAACATGATATATTGCGAATTTAATTTTATTGCTTTATTTGCACTGTATACAGCAACCAAACGGTTTTACGTATGGCAATAATTGTATAATGTATGTAGGGTATAGCATAATTACTAAATAAATTCATTTAGTATTGTGGTTCCCTATACTTGTATTAAATTAAGAATAATAGCACTGGGAGGCATAAAATGAACAAAAATATCATATATATATGTATGTACTGCCCAATAGACAGTTAATAAGGTGCGTTGGACGAAGTTGTAATAAAAGGTGTGCGTATTTGTAAATTCACTCGGGATTTATATATACCAATTGATGAGCATTATATTAACAAAAATAAATAGATATTAGAGCTACAACTGGCCCAGGCAGTATTGGCAATTTTCGGCACATTTGGTTCCATCCCGAGTAACTGAGTACAAAGGTTTGCCATTTTTCAGAAAAGTAGTTAACATCAAATTGGTTTAGAAGTTAACTAAATAAAGTTCAGTTTTTGAAAGCATCTTATTCAACATTAAATGTTGTTACAATAAAGAGATTTGGAGCTTTTCTGGTTTAATTTAATGTTCATATATTAACGATAAGTGATTCGAAACAAAAGCTTTTAGAAGTTGAAAAGCTTAAATTAACTTTTTTTAGAGAAGCTCAAGTAAATGATATAGCATTTAAAAACAAATTAAATACAAAATTTTAAACGGATCAACTGAGCTTTTATATCTTCCTAAATATTTGATCAAGAAACGTTAGATGAACTCATTCTTATCAGGACATTATTAAATCCTGAACAAAGCCTTTTGCTAAATTATTTAGAAGGCCCAGACCAATAGCTTGTATAGTCTAAACGGTAAACTTTTAATTTACTCATTTTTGAGCTTTTCAGAAATTTAAACTTGTAATATTTTATCGAGCTTTTACTATGCAAGATAACTTTCAGACAGTAATACGTTAAACTTTTATAAAATGGTTCAAATATCGATAAAGATACTTAAACACAAACTAAGTTAAAATTGTATTAAAAGCTCTTTAACAATTGAGCTTTTATAAACAAAATTTTAAAAACTGGACCACAAATATTTGAAACGTTTTTCTGAAAAAGTTAAAATTTTAAACAAGTATAATCACCGGAAACAAAAGATATAATAGCTTTATTAATAAAAAAATAAAGCTCACCATCATGTGTTTTCTGGGTTTTAAAAATCACCAATTTATGCTTTAAATTTGTATAGTTTACATGTGTTTAAGAATTTTTATAGGAATTCGAAATATTTTATTAAATTTAAACAGGCTAATAGCTACCTTGAACTTCTAAAAGCGCGATAAAACATTATAAGTTCAAATTTCTGAAAAGCTGGAACGTTAGTAAAGTAACCAATTAAAAGTGGTTAACTGTTTAGGCCGGTAAAGCTATTTTTCTCCGCCTTTCCAAATAGCTAGGCAAGGAGCTTTCATTAGGATTCTTAAATCTTCTGAGAAGAAGATCTCAAAAAATGAGTTATTCTATATGATTTCTTGGCAGTAAGAAAAGCTTGTTTTAAATTATTATATAAAAGAATATATCAAGTATTTTTTAAACATTTATTAAAGTATAAAAGCTCGCTTGAAGAATATGGCATATAGAATATAGAATATAGAATATAAGACAATAGTACTTTGTATTTAATTGGGTTTCAAATGCAATTCCTTTTACGTAAGCTTAAAATGTTAACTTAGCTTCTCAACTTTTAAAAGCTTTTCAAACAAATAAGTATTAAAATGACTAGAATTTACAATCAGGCCTAAGGTCTTGAGTTTTATTTATTATAGAAGCTGCAGCTAGTTTGACATTTTCCACAATTAAATTTTAGAGCTTTTAAAAGCTCTAATGCAGTTTAGTTACACGTATATAAAGCATAAGAAACAAGTACAATCCATGAAAACAAAAGCTCTGATAGCTTTATTAATGAACTAGTATATAAACCAAATATTAAAGAGCTTTACTTTAAAAAAAAATAATTTTTTAAATTAAGAAACTTATCTTTAATAAAAATGGAGTTTCAAAAGTTTAACAGCTTGTCTCTTTTTGATTTTTAACGTATCAGGTCAATGACTGTGGTCCAGAAAAAATTTAGTTGTTTAATCCAGATTTTTAACAAAATTTAATTATAAAAGCTCAATTGTTAAAGAGCTTTTAATACCATATAATATGTTAATCGAATTTTTTCATTATTTGTAACCTTTTTTTAATTATTTTGAAAGCTTAAGTTCGATATAGTTTTGTTGAGATATATATACTATGATCACTTATGAAAACGTTTCGACCTCAATTAACCAAGTCTAAGGCTTTTCGATTTTTCATAAACATAAACTTTGCACTTTTACGAAATAGTTCTTAAAGTAGTTAAATCCAAAATTTTTCTAAAAGTTAAATAAATATGGTCAACTTTACTTGAAAGCTCAGATTTTGTAAAAGCTTTTTTAAACTAGGTAGATATGGAGCTTTTCTGGTTTAATTTAATGTTCAGATATTTTAAACGATAAGTGATCCAAAACAAAAGCTTTTAGAAGGTGAAAAGCTTAAATTATTGAAGCTCAAGTAAATGATATAGCATTTAAAAACAAATTAAATACAAAATTTTAAACGGATCAACTGAGCTTTCATATCTTCATAAATATTTGATATTTGATCAAGAAACGTTAGATGAACTCATTCTTATCAGGACATTATTAAATCCTGATCAAAGCCTTTTGCTAAATTATTTAGAAGGCCCAGACCAATAGCTTGTATAGTCTAAACGGTAAACTTTTAATTTACTCATTTTTGAGCTTTTCAGAAATTTAAACTTGTAATATTTCATCGAGCTTTTACTATCCAAGATAACTTTCAGACAGTAATGCATTAAACTTTTATAAAATTGTTTAAATATCGATAAAGATACTTAAACACATACTAAGTTAATGCTGTATTAAAAGCTCTTTAACAATTGAGCTTTTATAAAAAAATTGTTAAAAACTGGACCACAAAAATTTAAAACGTTTTTCTGAAAAAGTTAAAGTTTTAAACAAGTATAATCACCGGAAACAAAAGATCTGACAGCTTTATTAAAAAAAAAAAGCTCACAATCATGTGTTTTTTGGGTTTTAAAAATCACCAATCTGTGCTTTAAATTTGATAGTTTACATGTGTTTAAGAATTTTTATAGGTAGTCGAAACATTTCATTAAATTTAAACGGGCTAATAGCTATCTAGAACTTCTAAAAGCTCGATAAAATTTTATAAGTTCAAATTTCTGAAAAGCTGGAACTTTAGTAAAGTAACCAATTTAAAGTTTTTACCTATTTAGGTCGGTACAACTATTTTTCTCCGCCATTCCAAATAACTAGACAAGGAGCTTTCATTAAGATTCTTAAATTTCCTAAAGTTCAATTTATAAGAGTTGAAATGATTATATAAAAGATTAGAGATTTTTTAAACATTTATGAAAGTATAAAAGCTCGCTTGAAAAATATGGAATATAGAAAATAGAATATATGACTGATAATATATCTCTAAAAACTGATAACTTAACTTCTCAACTTTTAAAAGCTTTCCATACACAAAAGTATTAAAATGACCAGAGTTTACAATTAGGCCTAAAGCCTTGAGCTTTATTTATTTTTAGAAGCTGCAGTTAGTTTGACAATTTCCACAGTTTCAGAACTTTTAAAAGCTCGAAATAAGTTTAGCATTCTGAAGTTTCTGAAAATTTGCATAACCTTACACTTTTTTAATTGAGACCCCAAAAAAAATTAAAATTAAGAAAAATTTACATTACCAACTTTGGTCGATTATAAATCGAAGCAACTTATTTAGCAACTACACATCTATAAAGCTTAAAAAACAAGTACAATCCATGAAAACAAAAGATCTGATAGTTTTGTTAATGAATTAATATATAAACCAAATATTAAAGAGCTGAAAAGCTTTTAAAAAAAGCATTAAAGCTTTTAAATTAAAAAACTTAGCTTTAATTAAGATGGATTTTATTTTAATGGTCATAGCTTTTATATGTTAACCATCATGTGATATCTGTAAAAGCTCAATTGTAGTAGAGCTTTTAATACAATTTTAACTTTATAAAGGTGGATATGAATGATGAAAGTTTTTAATGTTAATCGAAACTTTTCATTTTTTGTGAGCTTTTTTTTAATTATTTTAAAAGCTTAAGTTGTATATAGTTTTGTTGAGATATATATACTATTATTACTAATAGAAACTTTTTGATCCCGAGCAACCAAGTCTAAGGCTTTGCCATTTTTCATAAACATAAGCTTTGCACTTTTACGAAATAGTTTTTAAAGTAGTTAAATCCAAAAATTTTCTAAAAGTTAAATAAATAATGGTCAACTTTACTTGAAAGCTCAGATTTTGTAAAAGCTTTTTTTAAACTAGGGAGATCTGGAGCTTTTATGGTTTTATAAAATGTTGAGATAATATAAACAACTGAGCTTTTACATAATTACTTAAGCTTTTAAAACTTTTTGAACTTTATAATACATTTTAAACATAAGTTTTGGTTCAAAGCTTAAATATTTTATTTGTTTGAGATTAAAAAAGCTTGTGTCGGAAATTCGTTTACCTAAATAAAGCTTCTGAAATAATGAAAGGATGAGGCCTTGGAATGGTTTAATGGAATATTACCCAATTTAATCAATTTATTTTTTTATATGCGTTTAAGCTTTGTAATGTTTGCGATAGATAACGTTAATGATCTAAAAGTTTGATGATCTAACCGTGCTTTTGAAATTAGAAGTTATAATTTTTCATTGAGCTTGTAGAGATATGACGCAAAGTAATTTTTAGGCAGTTTAAGCTTTAAGCTTTCATAAAACGAGTAGTGAATTTGTTTGAGCAAATATTAAAACGAAAGCTTTTAACGAAAGAAAAATACTGAATTTTATTGTAAAAATGGTTCACCCGGCTCAGAGAATTTCATATATTAAAAGCTAATGCCGCTCATAAAAATTCTGAAATGTATACCACAAATCGATCATTTGCCATGTAAGCATATCGCAGCATAGCTCTCCTTTGGCACAGCAGATAAACTATTAGTTTACATAATATTGGAGAGAATTACTCCTTTGGCGGAGGAAATTGTAGGTGACTACCAAGGAGGATTTTGTCCGAATCGGTCAGTTAGTCAGTCTGACCGAGTCAGTCAGATTTTTCAATGGAGATGATTCTTTCTAAATACTACGAAAAGCTCGTAATGTATAACAGGTGTTCTTGGATTTTCAACAAGCTTATGACTCAATCCATCGGGATAGCTTATGGTTTGCTTTGCAATGTCTAAGAGTACCTGACAAATATGTGTGTTTATGTAAAATGTTAGTAAATAACTACTGGATCAACTTTTTTGATTTTCAGCTTCCATTGGTCTCAAAATCAATAAGTCTAAAACAAAATATATGATCACTGGCTGGTTCTAGAGACCAAGATGCAATGGACTATAGTAGTGGTGACCAAGTGGGATATTAAAGCGCGTCCCGTCGCTGGTAACCGTCCTTTGCATCCACTGTTGGAAACTCAAAATATCTTGCAAATGCTGAAAATCTCAAGTTGTTCAAGAAGCTCATCAGACCCTTTACATGTATGGATATGAAAGCTGGACCCTGACAGATGAGTATGAAAAATGGTTAAGGACATTCAAGTCGAGTAAATCGTTTGACAGGCACAGAGGTTGCTTTCAGTGATGATGGTTCCTCAGGGTAAAGAACAACTTGCCTTCTTCAGTTTGCCGAGAACAATACGAAAAGCAATACCTTGTAGCCGGTCCTGTTATGGCTCGAATGACCATAAATAATTTCATTGGATATGAAGTTTGTCTTAGTAACCGGTTTTAACAAAAATTCCAAAGTGAAAGTCAAACCACTAGACCAAATAGTTAATTCCTAAATTACCATTTCACACAGTTATTTCAACTATTTGTTGCTGAAATTATCCAATCCATTAAACTAATTTATTTATGCACTGCGATTGAACAGGTAGCCAATAAATAAAATACAAAAGCACTATAATTTTTAGTTTTTTATTTATGTTTTTTACCTTAACTCTAATTACCTAATTACAAGATAATTTGTTGGTAAATATTTAAAAATAAGGGGGGATAATCACTTATCTGTGTCCTAAACCAACATCATTTAATTTATTACCTAACTAAAATATATAAAAACTATTATAGTGCATAAAATAACAGAAATGATAAACACTATGCTTCGAGTACAAATAGGGATGACAGCAAAATTCATTTGATTGACACATTATTTTCCAACATGGCATTTCCTATTTAACCGTTAAAATTCTTTAACCTCTATACATATTCATATATCACACCATAAATTCGTTTTGTGGACCACACTCCTCAAACTACTCAATTAATCGTGTGCTAAACTCTCTCGTATAATTTCGAACGCAAAATATGTAAATTGATCCAAAAAAATGTACATAAAAATTAAAAAAAAAAAAACTAAACACCGCAAAATGAAAACACTTATCTGCCCATATACGAGCTATATATAGACCTGCTACTCACTTATGACAGTCAACCGAATGACAATGTCAACTAAAATAACGCATAAAATGCTATAAAAAAAATTTAATTTTAATTATACGACGACAAACCATAAATTTTTTACCATAAAAAAAAACAATCGAAAAATTACAATGGCCATAGTATAGGAGCAGAAGCGGCTATAAATTTTTATTAGATACGCATTAATGCGTTATCGTTAAAATGAACCGCTTCTAAAATAAACAGAAGACGGATGTGAGGATTTTTAGGAGGGTAATTGCATGGTCGGCATAACATAATTATTTTTTGTATAATTTAGTGTGGTGACCAAATGTTTTTTTAATTTTAAATCGATTTTTGTTCGATTGGATGTTACAAGATAGATATAGTATTATTATAGTTTATTTTCAAACTACAGGTAAATTTGTCTTACAATTTACCAATAAACAAATCAAGTGAGAGAAGTAGACTAGATCTCATAAATATTTATCACAAAAACGAAAATTTCTCAAAAATACCATAATTATACCATAATTATACCATAAAAACACTATAATAATACTACAAGTAGCCAATTAAAAATTTGAAATTTAAGCGATAATTCGGAAACTTCCCAACACCAATTATTATATTATTATATTATTATATTATTATATTATTATATTATTATATTATTATATTATTATATTATTATATTATTATATTATTATATTATTATATTATTATATTATTATATTATTATATTATTATATTATTATATTATTATATTATTATATTATTATATTATTATATTATTATATTATTATATTATTATATTATTATATTATTATATTATTATATTATTATATTATTATATTATTATATTATTATATTATTATATTATTATATTATTATATTATTATATTATTATATTATTATATTATTATATTATTATATTATTATATTATTATATTATTATATTATTATATTATTATATTATTATATTATTATATTATTATATTATTATATTATTATATTATTATATTATTATATTATTATATTATTATATTATTATATTATTATATTATTATATTATTATATTATTATATTATTATATTATTATATTATTATATTATTATATTATTATATTATTATATTATTATATTATTATATTATTATATTATTATATTATTATATTATTATATTATTATATTATTATATTATTATATTATTATATTATTATATTATTATATTATTATATTATTATATTATTATATTATTATATTATTATATTATTATATTATTATATTATTATATTATTATATTATTATATTATTATATTATTATATTATTATATTATTATATTATTATATTATTATATTATTATATTATTATATTATTATATTATTATATTATTATATTATTATATTATTATATTATTATATTATTATTTACGGTTAACAGACACATCCAAATGGAATTTAAGCACGCTTCTATTTGGGTTAAGAAGCTGGCCATTTTCTTGAAGGTCAGTTTCGTATCTCCACGTGGTGATGCTGGAAGAATGAAGTGCCAGTTTTTTGACTGTAGTAGCTTACTGCCTGGAAATTGGTGGCAGTGATCGTCAGACAGATGAACATGCAGAAGTAGCATTTGTATGACTTGGACCTTTGTCTTTTACTTTGTCATCCGCAAATAATAGGTCCTGCATAATCAAGCCCCGTATGAGTAAAAAGTCAAGATATGGTGACTCGAGGCTTAGGTAACTTTGTTATAAGTTAATTTTTTGAAACTCACCATTCGTACTATTCGAAGTACCACTGCAATTGCATGATCTCGTTGCTTTGGTCACTGTGGCCTTCGATGTTTTGTTGACTGGTTATTGATTAGTTTTTGAATAAATGATTCTTCTTCTACTATTTGCCAGTATGCCACGATGGTTTTTCCTTTCCTCTGATGTTTCAAATATCGGTTGGTTATGACTCCATATTCAGTAAGAAGCTTGGCCCATTCCACCAGCTATCCTCAACCAGCTGAGTTATCCTATGATCCGATGTGCTTCAACAAATTCAGGCTATCATGGGTTTGGACGTCGGTCACTGGATGTATCACTCGATGTATCCAATGTGATTGTAAAATCACATCATAAGATCATTCCGTCGACGTTGATGTCAAGTGCCTCTATTATTCGTTGGGTCAAAGAATCTTGACATGTCTAATAAAAATTGACGCTTTGTAGTCTCGTTATTGTTGCGTCATAGGTTTACTACAAATAAAAGGTACTCTTCAATTTAGCTGCAAGGGACGCACCAAGGGTTTCATTCGACTCCTGAGGTCGCTGATTAGGACCTTCTTCTATGTTTTTATTTTAAAATCGATAGATGGTTACTGGTCAATTTCTTTAATTTCATTCGTCCCTTATGCATACTGGATTAATTGAGACTGTAAATGTAGAACCTGGTTAGCACGGCATCTACATAGAAATCATTCTACATAGAATTTATTTTACATAGAATTAAGTGATGAATGGAGCCGGAGCTCACCCAACTCATTTGCGGTTAATTTTTCACGTCATCCAGGCTTTATCCCATGGATTATGCATTGCAACAGAAATAAAATGAAAAACATCTCTGACGTACATTAAAAGCTATGTTAAATGTTAAACGAATAACTTTAAATTAACTCATATTAGAACTCATTTCTCGGGAAAGTGGGACACTACAAAACAACATCTAACATTATGACACAAATGACCAACCCCTAAGATGGGCATATGTACAATTGGAAACGGTATTAAGGGGCTACGGCTTCCGTTGATTTTAAAATTAATAAATCCAAAATAAAATTCATGATCTAAGCTATAAGGAATCAAAACCATAATGCCGACACTTGTCAGAGATGGGTGTTCGATTAGGACTGTTATGAGTTAAGAGTCATCTCTCAAAACTTGTGTCAAACGCTAACGAGCTTGCAGAAACAAGGGTTGATAGTTCAACAATGCCTAGACGCTTACATGTGCTGAAATAATTGAAAACAATAAAATTGGGTACCTTTCGAACAGAAATCAAGTGACGTGGATAGGTGGTTTTTCATTTGTAGACTACTCAAACGGCAAAATCAAATAAGTAGTTTGCATCATATCACGACTGACGATGAAAAGTGTAGAAACTACGACAACTTTAAAACGTAAAAAATCGTGGAGTAATCTGGGCCATGCAGCAACATCGACACTAAAGCCGTAATCAATGGTTCCAAGTTCTCCCTCAAACCAATGCGTATTGATTACAACTGATGATATTGTCCCCAGCATTAAAGAGAAAAAGGAAATTTCTTACCCAAAGCTTCCAGAAATTGCCCTTTTTCGATCGATGACTTATAGTTTGTCTGCGGGCTACACTCTCCTTTTTACGAAGTTATTTAAAAAGTAAGTCGATTTGTGGATACCGCAAAAGGTGAGAGTCGTTTTTCGACTGACACATAGTATCCGTACATGGAACCAATAAGATAGAAAAAAGTAGTGGCTAGCGATGAACAATACTTTGTATGGTCACCACTACTGCTTTATTTACTAATAAGACGGTTCACAAGAAATGCCCTCAATTTATGGTCTCAATAAACAAATTGACATTTTAGCTGAGTTTTTACTTTCTACGGAACAACAATTCGAATATTGAAAGAGTTTGTTACTAACGTGGCCAAAATATCTTTTTTATAAGCTTACTATCAAAACTATACGAATTTTGGGATTATGTCAATTTCTTTTATTTTTGTCTTTAGTTTTTTAGTCCCTTCTGAGCTTAAACATTTGTTTGTACTCAGCATTTCGAATCTGATCTAATTTGGCAGCTTGTTGGTCAATTTAGGCTTTAATGCTAACACGCGTTGAGAATATAGTTGTCATATTTTTATGAGCTGCCTCAAAATTCATACTTGATGAATACTACATTTCTTCTACCATCCTCAGTATTCAGGTCTGATAACGTCTGGGTTATTGACTCCGTCAAAGAGGCTGATGTGAACGAGAATCCATCATCGTCTAACTTTTGCCGCATATTATGTTGTCATCTCCGGAGCAGCTTTGATTTATTACCAGTATGTACAAGATTTTGCTTGGCCAGCTTGATTTGTATCTGTAGTGTTGTCCTCGTAGTGTTACACAATCTTTACGAAATCCCATTTCTGTCACTAATTGTTACGAAATAGGGCGTCACGTTTATAATCGTCACGTTTTATTTCGACGCTTTGTTTTATTTCAGCGCATACGTCTATCTGTGTGTGTGTGTGTGTGTGTGTGTGTGTGTGTGTGTGTGTGTGTGTGTGTGTGTGTGTGTGTGTGTGTGTGTGTGTGTGTGTGTGTACTGCCGATTGTTCTATCAGAATTAGTAGTACAGCTGCACTCATTATTTTGATTAATTCATCGATGACCACGCCTTTCTTCTGGAATGCTCATCCGTAGATTATTCTCCACTATTCGTTTTCCTAACCATCACATATTATCATTCTGCATGATCAATCTGCATCACCCATGCTTGCATTATACTGTATTAACCGGTCGACGTGGACCATCTTTATGTAACTTCTAGGACTTTGTTGTATCCGATACACCACATTGTTAACCTTTTTAATAATCGTGTATGGTTAAATCATGATGGCTATCAGTCCAGATGTTTTCCATGCCATAAACCTGTGCACAATCCATAAATCGATGACGCAGGTGATGAACAACCCGTACCAGAGACGTGAAGAAGTACGGCAGAATGCGACACAGTAAGACGATGAGGAGGGGTAAATAGCCAGCTTATTCAACAAAAAACAGGAAAACTAAACTCTTTCAGCTTTGCGAGGCAAAAGTTGGTGGAAACGAGGTAAAGCCACAGGACCACCGTGCCAAAATTGCATATTACAGGAAAAACAATGCACATTTACGCTAGATATCAGATCATTCAGATCAATAGTACGGCCTGACAATTTCTTTAATTTCATTCCTCCCTTATGCATACTGGATTAATTGACACTGCAGATGTTGAGCCTGATTAGCACGGCATCTACATAGATGCCGTGCTCAAATCATTTGTGACAATTCTCAAATCATTTTTGAGAATTTGACTGGTCTTATCATGATTAAAGATTTCATCGTCAGCTAACTGATGTAAGGTTTGGATTACTAAATACGGTGCAGCCGACGTCTCATTTGTGACAGAGGTGGGTTGGTACTTGTATGAGTGATGTATGAGGGTGATGTTTGAGGCATTAGTTTCATGTGCTTTGAAGATACTCGCTCATGATTTTAGTGTATAGATTAAATGTATAGATATCCACTGTTATGATTTGATTCCATTTTTTTAAGCTGTATAAAGTAAATTTCCTATAATTAGTCTAGTTGTGTTTTCATAAATCACAGTTGTACCGCCTGACTGACTGACATCAGTCAGATGTTGCCTGGACATCTTCTAATTCGAGAAGATTACCTGTCAATACTTTTTTATAACGCTATGGTACTTGAGTAGTGGAGGCGTGGCAAATCGAAATTTTCAAAAATTCAGAAAATACATGCCCTTGATGGGCACTGTCAAATTTATGCCCCAAATTGGAAATTTCCAAAATCCAGAAAATAAATTATGGTTAGCCCATGAAAAGTGGAGTTTTTATGACACATATCACAAAATTAATTCCAATGCTTAGGTACAATGGTGAATCAGTATTTCTATCGGCCAGAATAATACTGAAAAATGTAGGGCACATATTACTTCCTTGGAAATTTATTTTGAATTTTATTAATTTTAATTGGCTCGTTGGTCTAGGGGTATGATGTTCGCTTTGGGTGCGAGAGGTCTCAGGTTCAAATCCCGGACGAGCCCTTACAAGTTTGTTCAGTTTTTAATTGGCTCATCAAAATTCTGAACTTTTTTTTTGCAATATTGTAAACTTTTTGGTCTTCATTGTAGGCGAATTGTGTCCATTTTTCAATTCATTCGTCGTTCTGACTATCAACTCTAGCTTCAAAATAAAATTTCCTGCTTTGCAAAGAATAAAATATGATGTTTATAAGTGGGTGACCAACCGTTATTGTTTCCGTATCCGATCAGCACTGACTTCAAAAAATATATTTTTGAAGAATCATCTATAGACAAGTAGGTTTTCTAAATTGGCAAGCTTTTGTCCTAAAATAGCTTTTTGTTGTAGTAAATTAGACTTTTAAACATATAAGTAAAACTTTTGCTTTTTTGTACTCAACACAATGAAAAACTATTAGTGCTCAAGTTGTAAGATGAAAAACCGTAATCTTATTTGCAACACACACTGAAACGCATTTTCGAAACGATTTTTAATCCCGGGCAAGAATTACTCATCATCAGTTCTTAAATCATTATCTTATTGCTATACACATTACAATGATAAACCATTTTTTTCCCGCGAGCCATTCCAAATAAAAAAAAAACGCGCATCATACACATTCTATAATTTCGTTGGCGTCGACGGATGGCGAACGAACTTTAAGAAAAACAAACGATTGGATACATTAAAAGAAGATAAATTTTCATTTGATATATAAAAATAGGATGATAGCATATTTCAAAACATCATAAACCGAAACAAGTTTATCCATAAAATTGGGTGAATCAGACACAAAATAATAAATTTTCCACCTCACTATATGTAACGATATACTAAACCACCACCCATTGTTGTTCGCTTAAAAAAAAAATATGTTGTTGTGCCTAAAAAATTAAAAACCATGGCGCTATTATTTCGGGTCCATCCCGGCAACATAACAATCATGTTATAATCTCATAATTGTCGGAAACAGATACAGTATAACTTTGACTTTTTCTAATAATTGGAAATGTTTTTATTTTTTTTTTCAGTGGTCTGCAACATTTTTCAAAATAGTAAAATAAGGCGCTATCCACCCCTCCCAAGAAAATGTCCTAACACATAAACACAACGAACGGAAATAACACAAAAACAAATCAAAAGTTTACCAAAGTTATGAAAATGTGTTTTTCTCTACTTTTCATTCGCATCATGCGGTAATCAGCGTGGCTCCATTTTTTTTATCAGGGTATTATTTATATAGAAAAGCCAGTAAACAACGTCATAAAAATATAAATAAATAATCATTTTGATTTTGGCCATTGATTTAATGGTGTTGATTCCGTGAGCTTTTATAAGTTTATGGGTTTGCCTGCGGAAAATTACTGTTTGGTTTTGTTTTAGTTATGTATATTGGAAAATAATAACTGTCTGAAAAAGCATTAAACTATATAATATATTAGTGTAATGGTTTCTTACAAGAACAGGAGCTTTCTATAAGTTAATAAAAGCTGTCCAACATCGTGTTAGTTTATATTTTTTAGGAATTTTAATATGAAAAGCTGACAGCTGAATTTAAACGCTTCGAAAGCTTTATTACTGGTAAAAACTTTACATCTAAAATATTAAAATTGAAATTTAATTGAAAAACCATATATGTAAAGCTCCAAATGGTAAGTATGTCTAAAATATACAATAACTTTAAAAGGAGATCTTTTCAACGTATACAAGCTTTAATCCGGATAAACAGAAATATACACTTTTAGAAGTGCAAGTTTGTTACTTTCAACTCAGGAAATCCTAGAAGGACTAACTGGATCAAACACGGGGAAGAGCTAGTACGACTCTTACGGATCGATGCTCCGAAGCCCCCAGCCACAGAGAAGGAGCTGGATTTCCTGGTGGAGCAAATCACTAGCGCATGTAACTTGTCCTTGGACACTGCTTGCCCCAAGAGAATACCTAAGGGGAAGCAGAAACTGGTATGGTGATCCAGGGATTTGGGAATCCTTCATATAGGGTATAGGAAAGCTTTCAACAGAGCAACAGGTTCTAGGGAAGCTCAGGATTGGGACTCCTATAAGGGGCACCTTAAAAAGTATAAAAAGAAATTAAGGAAAGCGCAGAGGAAGTCTTGGAGACTATTCTGTGATAAAATGGAAGGTGTTTCGGAGACCTCGCGCCTCGGGAAAATCTTATCTACGAGCCCAATAGGCCCTAGTTACTTAATTAAACCAGATGGGCTGTGGACAACGTCTAGAGGAGAATGATTGGCGCTCATGTTGGAAACTCATTTCCCAAGAAGTGTGGATGTGTCGACGGAGCTTGGTAGGAAAAGGGAAAAATTATCGTCGGGGTGCCCGGAGTAAATCGCGTGCAAAAACCGGATTCTATGGGCCCTAAACGGCTTTAGATCCTATAAATCGGCAGGCCCGGACGGTATTACTCCAGTGGAATTGCAAAAACACTCGTCGAGCCTTCTCCCATGGCTGGAGGTGATCTTCAGGGAGTTTTTAAAGCTGAAAACGGGGAAGAATTCACAGGCCTACCCAAAGGACCTAAGACCTATAACTCTATCATCCACTCGAAAGAGTACTGTATGGTAGCCTTCCTCGATATAGAGGGCGCCTTTAACAATGTCAGGTCGGAGGCAGTTCAGGAAGGACAGTCTTTCTTAGATGTGGACGCCCCCTTAAGGAGGTTGATAAATCAGTAGCTAGAATGCAGGATTTTTAACGCGGAGATAGGAAAATCCTCCATTAGGAGGCGAGTAGTTAGAGGAACTCCGCAAGGTGGTGTCCTATCACCACTTCTCTGGAACATAGTAATCAATGGATTACTTTTGGAACTGGAAAGGGAGGGAATATGGGTGATAGCGTATGCAGATGATGTAGCGATCGTGATCTCGGGTAGGTACCTAAGCATGATTAGGGAAGTCATGCAATACGCGCTATTAATCATAACAAAGTAGGCTAGCAAATGTGGGCTGGATATAAATCCATCCAAATCCGAGCTTGTACTCTTCACCAAGAAATATAAAATTCTGATAGTTGCCCCTTCTACCTTAAAAGGCACGACATTGGTCTTTACTGATAAGGCAAGATCTGTAGGCTAAATTGGAAGCCTAATATTTTAGAGAAAGTAAAGAAGTCTACTATGGCTCTGTACTCATGTAGGAACGCCGTCGGTAGGAGATGAAGTTTAAAAGCAGAGCTGGTACACTGGCTCTTCACCGCTGTAGTCAGACCGATTCTGATATATAGGGTGAGTGTGTGGTGGCCAGCACCAGTGTTCTGGAGGCTATGCTCTACCTTCTTCCTGTCGTCATCTTTGGTAAACAGAGAGCGGCAACTATGGCTGCACGACTTTCTGTCTTGTTTGAGAGGAAATGTCTACAGATGGGCCACTCAATGATTGGCAGTTCGCTAAAGGAGGACTTGGTAAATAGTGACTACACAATACCGATTGTATGCTTTGAAAAAGGCTTCCGGACCCTTATCCGCTCAAGGGAATCCTGGAAGAACAGGTCAACAGCGGAAACTAAAAGTATATAATTCTTCACTGACGGCTCCAAACTAGACGGCAAAGTCGGAGCTGGAGTCTATTGTGACAAATTAAATGTGAATATATCCGTTCGTCTTCCTGGTCACTGCAGTGTGTACCAGGCAGGGGTGGTAGCGATTGAGGAAGAGCTGACTTGGTTGATGCATAATGTTATATACACAAGGGATATAACAATATATGTGGACAGTCAGTCGGCAATCAAGTCACTGGAATCAGTTTCTCTGACGTCCGCGGTGGCATTGAAATGCCGCTTATCTCTTAACGAGATGAGTGAGCATCACAATATCCAGACAGTCTATGTCTCCGATCACTCAGACGTTCTGGGGATCTGTAGGGCTGACAAACTAGCAAGGAAAGGTACAACTCTCTAATTGAAACCGGAAAGGGCAAATCTGGGGAGGCCTTTTTATGGCGCTTAAAAAGAAAGCGATAGCCTCGGCACAGAAGAGGTGGAATAACACCATAACATGCAATGTAGCGCGGCAAATCTGGCCTTAACTGGACTTCAATCGCTCCCAAACCCTACTATCCCTACGGAGACCTGACTGAATAATAGTCGTGCGAGTGCTCACAGGACACTGCCTCATTGGGGGAGTATGCGAGGAGGCTTGTGTCAATGACAATTGACTATTGTAGAAGCTGTATGGATGGGGAGGAGGAAGAGACAGTGAGCCACTTCCTCTGCTCATGCCCGGCGCTAACTTACAGAAAGTACAAACATCTGGGCAAGTATTGTTTCGACGGTCTTTTGGATCTCGGGAACTGCAATTTGCGAGATATCCTACGCTACATAACTAGCTCTGAATGGTTCCAATGAAGGTGAAAGGGGAGTAGGATCCTTTAGTATCACAATGGACCGTCACTGGTCTAAGTGTGCGTTAGCAGCCACTCTAACCTAACCTAACCTAACCTACTTTCAACGCAAAAAAGTTTAACAAATTAAAAGCTTTTAAATGAGCTTAAATAAAAAAAATATAAGCGAAGAAACTTATTTAACAACTAAGACTCTGTAAAACATACGTTTTATAACTAACCAATTAAAATTGAGCTTACAGAAAACTACTGTATCTGGCAAATGGGAGAACGCAGCAGACAATTAGTTAGTTTCCATGATATCAACTAGTGTCGATTGACTAGTGACGGGTCCACCAAAAAAAATCTCAACTCAGAAAATACTAGCCTAGGAATTGATATGAAAACCATATATAGCGATTATCATGAAAATACAGCGCTAGTCAAGGTCTTTGGTATCAACTGGGACCCAATTACTGATAGGTTCACATTTACTTCAGAACTACCATACACAAAAACTTGTTCACGAAGTCGTCTGTTCGATACCCTCATATTGATTGATAGGGCCAGTCATTTGGTCGTAAACATATTTATCCAAAGGTTATGGGCTATCAATCTTAGTTGGGATGACACTCTTCCTCAAGAAATCTCGAAGCAATGGCAAAACACTCAAAGTCAGTTACACCATGTCAGCGTTATTTCCATACCTCGTTTTGTTCAAGCCAATAAGTGAAATCATCTAAATTCACGGATTTTCTGATGCCAGTGAAAACGCGTGTGGCGCCGTAGTTTTTTTAAAGCAGAAACCATCGAAGGTCGAGTTTTAATGAGTCTAATAACTCCGAGGCTCTGGAGCACATTTGTAGGCAACATAACTGCTGAAATTATATCTGCTTTACCGCGTAGTCGCAACACGTATCCTCATCGAATAACCCCGCAGACTGTGCCTTTCGTGACATGTTACCTCATCAGTTGAGCCAATATCAACTATGGTGGAACGGTCCGGAGTGGTTAAGTCAATCTATTGAATCCCGGCCACCACAAGAATCTAATTACGGCTCCATTGAAGAAAAGAAAGGTAAAATATTTACATTTACTGTCACAAAACAAAAGAAATGCCTTGATGAACTAATACTTAAATACTTTATCTGGAATAAACATCGATGGTGCGCACACCTTCAAAGAAAATTATCATTTTCTGACTATCATCATCAAGATTTGCAATTGGGAATGTATGGGTTATCTACCTAGATTTTGTGTGCCAATATTACGGATCAACAATTCTGGCATAAAATCGACAAAATTTAAATGAGCTTTAAAAACGAACAACACTTGTATCTCTCTATTAACCGCACTTCACAAACAATACATAAATCAGTTATTAAGGCATAATTCTTGAAACCGAAAGCCGATTATTTTTTTTACTCGAATATTAAATTGGCACATTATCACATTTGGATCACCTCCAATCAGACAACAACAATGTTAAAAAATAAAAAAATGAAAAAGCTAAATAAATTTGATAACAAATTTTTACGAGCTATTTTGATCTGGAAACTTGCCTAAATGCCGTAAAATATTATAGGATAAAAATGCTTCAGGTATTTTATATTATATGACGTCGTACGTCATACTTGTTTCATTGCGGTTGGGCGGTGACCATATCCAAGGAAAATTAGTAGAAAATTGCGTAGATTAGGATATCCTTATATCTTAAGAACAACGAAACTTTTGCTCTCGAACTGTCGCATTGATTAGTCTTTGAAGAATATTTTTAGAAAATGTATTAAGTTTCTCATTTATTGACACAAAATTGAGCAACATATCGTAGTCAAAAAATTAAAAATAAGTTTAGGGTAGTATCTCATACAATGAAACCCTTTCAGGCAATTTATCGATCACTTAAAATATGAATAATATTTCTCAGTTAGTTACATTAAAATGAGCAACATTTGAAAAAACATATAACAAAGTAGCTCAAATATTAATAGAATAAATAATAAGTAATTCGATTGTCATTTTAAGAAATGAAAAGTGAGCTACATAACTGGTGCCTTTCAAAATTAATTTTTGTGCACTATTTTATAATAAATGCTGTGTTAAAATATTAAAAAATTGTTACTTAATAATTTTGGAGCATAAAATTAAGGCAAGAGGTTAGCCCATCATTTTTCCCAAATATGAATCAATAGTCAATAAAACACGTAATAGTAGTCCGATTGGGATGACTGATACCTTAAACAAAAGCTCTCGACCCCAGCATAAATACTGCATCAAAATATGCGTTGATTTTCATAAATAATTTGGAGCATAAAAATAAGGCAAGGGGTTAGCCCATCATTTTTCCCAAATATGAATCAATAGCCAATAAAACACGTAATAGTAGTCCGATTGGGATGACTGATACCTTAAACAAATGCTCTCGACACCAGCATAAATACTGCATCAAAATATGCTTACATTATAACAAATAATTTTGGAGCATAAAAATAAGGCAAGGGGTTAGCCCATCATTTTTCCCAAATATGAATCAATAGCCAATAAAACACGTAATAGTGGTCCGATTGGGATGACTGATACCTTAAACAAAAGCTCTCGACACCAGCATAAATACTGAATCAAAATATGCGTTGATTTTCATAAATAATTTGGACCATAAAAATAAGGCAAGGGGTTAGCCCATCATTTTTCCCAAATATGAATCAATAGCCAATAAAACACGTAATAGTGGTCCGATTGGGATGACTGATACCTTAAACAAATGCTCTCGACACCAGCATAAATACTGCATCAAAATATGCTTACATTATAACAAATAATTTTGGAGCATAAAAATAAGGCAAGGGGTTAGTCCATAATTTTTCCCAAATATGAATCAATAGCCAATAAAACACGTAATAGTAGTCCGATTGGGATAACTGATACCTTAAATAAAAGCTCTCGACCCCAGCATAAATACTGCATCAAAATACGCGTTGATTTTCATAAATAATTTGGAGCATAAAAATAAGGCAAGGGGTTAGCCCATCATTTTTCCCAAATATGAATCAATAGCCAATAAAACACGTAATAGTAGTCCGATTGGGATGACTGATACCTTAAACAAAAGCTCTCGACCCCAGCATAAATACTGCATCAAAATATGCGTTGATTTTCATAAATAATTTGGAGCATAAAAATAAGGCAAGGGGTTAGCCCATCATTTTTCCCAAATATGAATCAATAGCCAATAAAACACGTAATAGTAGTCCGATTGGGATGACTGATACCTTAAACAAATGCTCTCGACACCAGCATAAATACTGCATCAAAATATGCTTACATTATAACAAATAATTTTGGAGCATAAAAATAAGGCAAGGGGTTAGTCCATAATTTTTCCCAAATATGAATCAATAGTCAATAAAACACGTAATAGTAGTCCGATTGGGATGACTGATACCTTAAACAAAAGCTCTCGACACCAGCATAAATACTGCATCAAAATATGCGTTGATTTTCATAAATAATTTGGAGCATAAAAATAAGGCAAGGGGTTAGCCCATCATTTTTCCCAAATATGAATCAATAGCCAATAAAACACGTAATAGTAGTCCGATTGGGATGACTGATACCTTAAACAAATGCTCTCGACCCCAGCATAAATACTGCATCAAAATATGCGTTGATTTTCATAAATAATTTGGAGCATAAAAATAAGGCAAGGGGTTAGCCCATCATTTTTCCCAAATATGAATCAATAGCCAATAAAACACGTAATAGTAGTCCGATTCGGATGACTGATACCTTAAATAAAAGCTCTCGACCCCAGCATAAATACTGCATCAAAATATGCGTTGATTTTCATAAATAATTTGGAGCATAAAAATAAGGCAAGGGGTTAGCCCATCATTTTTCCCAAATATGAATCAATAGCCAATAAAACACGTAATAGTAGTCCGATTGGGATGACTGATACCTTAAACAAATGCTCTCGACACCAGCATAAATACTGCATCAAAATATGCTTACATTATAACAAATAATTTTGGAGCATAAAAATAAGGCAAGGGGTTAGTCCATAATTTTTCCCAAATATGAATCAATAGTCAATAAAACACGTAATAGTAGTCCGATTGGGATGACTGATACCTTAAACAAAAGCTCTCGACACCAGCATAAATACTGCATCAAAATATGCGTTGATTTTCATAAATAATTTGGAGCATAAAAATAAGGCAAGGGGTTAGCCCATCATTTTTCCCAAATATGAATCAATAGCCAATAAAACACGTAATAGTAGTCCGATTGGGATGACTGATACCTTAAACAAATGCTCTCGACACCAGCATAAATACTGCATCAAAATATACTTACATTATAACAAATAATTTTGGAGCATAAAAATAAGGCAAGGGGTTAGTCCATAATTTTTCCCAAATATGAATCAATAGTCAATAAAACACGTAATAGTAGTCCGATTGGGATGACTGATACCTTAAACAAAAGCTCTCGACCCCAGCATAAATACTGCATCAAAATATGCGTTGATTTTCATAAATAATTTGGAGCATAAAAATAAGGCAAGGGGTTAGCCCATCATTTTTCCCAAATATGAATCAATAGTCAATAAAACACGTAATAGTGGTCCGATTGGGATGACTGATACCTTAAACAAAAGCTCTCGACACCAGCATAAATACTGAATCAAAATATGCGTTGATTTTCATAAATAATTTGGACCATAAAAATAAGGCAAGGGGTTAGCCCATCATTTTTCCCAAATATGAATCAATAGCCAATAAAACACGTAATAGTGGTCCGATTGGGATGACTGATACCTTAAACAAAAGCTCTCGACACCAGCATAAATACTGCATCAAAATATGCTTACATTATAACAAATAATTTTGGAGCATAAAAATAAGGCAAGGGGTTAGTCCATAATTTTTCCCAAATATGAATCAATAGCCAATAAAACACGTAATAGTAGTCCGATTGGGATAACTGATACCTTAAATAAAAGCTCTCGACCCCAGCATAAATACTGCATCAAAATACGCGTTGATTTTCATAAATAATTTGGAGCATAAAAATAAGGCAAGGGGTTAGCCCATCATTTTTCCCAAATATGAATCAATAGCCAATAAAACACGTAATAGTAGTCCGATTGGGATGACTGATACCTTAAACAAAAGCTCTCGACCCCAGCATAAATACTGCATCAAAATATGCGTTGATTTTCATAAATAATTTGGAGCATAAAAATAAGGCAAGGGGTTAGCCCATCATTTTTCCCAAATATGAATCAATAGCCAATAAAACACGTAATAGTAGTCCGATTGGGATGACTGATACCTTAAACAAATGCTCTCGACACCAGCATAAATACTGCATCAAAATATGCTTACATTATAACAAATAATTTTGGAGCATAAAAATAAGGCAAGGGGTTAGCCCATCATTTTTCCCAAATATGAATCAATAGCCAATAAAACACGTAATAGTAGTCCGATTGGGATGACTGATACCTTAAACAAATGCTCTCGACCCCAGCATAAATACTGCATCAAAATATGCGTTGATTTTCATAAATAATTTGGAGCATAAAAATAAGGCAAGGGGTTAGCCCATCATTTTTCCCAAATATGAATCAATAGCCAATAAAACACGTAATAGTAGTCCGATTGGGATGACTGATACCTTAAATAAAAGCTCTCGACCCCAGCATAAATACTGCATCAAAATATGCGTTGATTTTCATAAATAATTTGGAGCATAAAAATAAGGCAAGGGGTTAGCCCATCATTTTTCCCAAATATGAATCAATAGCCAATAAAACACGTAATAGTAGTCCGATTGGGATGACTGATACCTTAAACAAATGCTCTCGACACCAGCATAAATACTGCATCAAAATATGCTTACATTATAACAAATAATTTTGGAGCATAAAAATAAGGCAAGGGGTTAGTCCATAATTTTTCCCAAATATGAATCAATAGTCAATAAAACACGTAATAGTAGTCCGATTGGGATGACTGATACCTTAAACAAAAGCTCTCGACCCCAGCATAAATACTGCATCAAAATATGCGTTGATTTTCATAAATAATTTGGAGCATAAAAATAAGGCAAGGGGTTAGCCCATCATTTTTCCCAAATATGAATCAATAGCCAATAAAACACGTAATAGTAGTCCGATTGGGATGACTGATACCTTAAACAAATGCTCTCGACACCAGCATAAATACTGCATCAAAATATGCTTACATTATAACAAATAATTTTGGAGCATAAAAATAAGGCAAGGGGTTAGCCCATCATTTTTCCCAAATATGAATCAATAGCCAATAAAACACGTAATAGTAGTCCGATTGGGATGACTGATACCTTAAACAAATGCTCTCGACCCCAGCATAAATACTGCATCAAAATATGCGTTGATTTTCATAAATAATTTGGAGCATAAAAATAAGGCAAGGGGTTAGCCCATCATTTTTCCCAAATATGAATCAATAGCCAATAAAACACGTAATAGTAGTCCGATTGGGATGACTGATACCTTAAACAAATGCTCTCGACACCAGCATAAATACTGCATCAAAATATGCTTACATTATAACAAATAATTTTGGAGCATAAAAATAAGGCAAGGGGTTAGCCCATCATTTTTCCCAAATATGAATCAATAGTCAATAAAACACGTAATAGTGGTCCGATTGGGATGACTGATACCTTAAACAAAAGCTCTCGACACCAGCATAAATACTGAATCAAAATATGCGTTGATTTTCATAAATAATTTGGACCATAAAAATAAGGCAAGGGGTTAGCCCATCATTTTTCCCAAATATGAATCAATAGCCAATAAAACACGTAATAGTGGTCCGATTGGGATGACTGATACCTTAAACAAAAGCTCTCGACACCAGCATAAATACTGCATCAAAATATGCTTACATTATAACAAATAATTTTGGAGCATAAAAATAAGGCAAGGGGTTAGTCCATAATTTTTCCCAAATATGAATCAATAGCCAATAAAACACGTAATAGTAGTCCGATTGGGATAACTGATACCTTAAATAAAAGCTCTCGACCCCAGCATAAATACTGCATCAAAATACGCGTTGATTTTCATAAATAATTTGGAGCATAAAAATAAGGCAAGGGGTTAGCCCATCATTTTTCCCAAATATGAATCAATAGCCAATAAAACACGTAATAGTAGTCCGATTGGGATGACTGATACCTTAAACAAAAGCTCTCGACCCCAGCATAAATACTGCATCAAAATATGCGTTGATTTTCATAAATAATTTGGAGCATAAAAATAAGGCAAGGGGTTAGCCCATCATTTTTCCCAAATATGAATCAATAGCCAATAAAACACGTAATAGTAGTCCGATTGGGATGACTGATACCTTAAACAAATGCTCTCGACACCAGCATAAATACTGCATCAAAATATGCTTACATTATAACAAATAATTTTGGAGCATAAAAATAAGGCAAGGGGTTAGCCCATCATTTTTCCCAAATATGAATCAATAGCCAATAAAACACGTAATAGTAGTCCGATTGGGATGACTGATACCTTAAACAAAAGCTCTCGACCCCAGCATAAATACTGCATCAAAATATGCGTTGATTTTCATAAATAATTTGGAGCATAAAAATAAGGCAAGGGGTTAGCCCATCATTTTTCCCAAATATGAATCAATAGCCAATAAAACACGTAATAGTAGTCCGATTGGGATGACTGATACCTTAAACAAATGCTCTCGACACCAGCATAAATACTGCATCAAAATATGCTTACATTATAACAAATAATTTTGGAGCATAAAAATAAGGCAAGGGGTTAGCCCATCATTTTTCCCAAATATGAATCAATAGCCAATAAAACACGTAATAGTAGTCCGATTGGGATGACTGATACCTTAAACAAATGCTCTCGACCCCAGCATAAATACTGCATCAAAATATGCGTTGATTTTCATAAATAATTTGGAGCATAAAAATAAGGCAAGGGGTTAGCCCATCATTTTTCCCAAATATGAATCAATAGCCAATAAAACACGTAATAGTAGTCCGATTGGGATGACTGATACCTTAAATAAAAGCTCTCGACCCCAGCATAAATACTGCATCAAAATATGCGTTGATTTTCATAAATAATTTGGAGCATAAAAATAAGGCAAGGGGTTAGCCCATCATTTTTCCCAAATATGAATCAATAGCCAATAAAACACGTAATAGTAGTCCGATTGGGATGACTGATACCTTAAACAAATGCTCTCGACACCAGCATAAATACTGCATCAAAATATGCTTACATTATAACAAATAATTTTGGAGCATAAAAATAAGGCAAGGGGTTAGTCCATAATTTTTCCCAAATATGAATCAATAGTCAATAAAACACGTAATAGTAGTCCGATTGGGATGACTGATACCTTAAACAAAAGCTCTCGACACCAGCATAAATACTGCATCAAAATATGCGTTGATTTTCATAAATAATTTGGAGCATAAAAATAAGGCAAGGGGTTAGCCCATCATTTTTCCCAAATATGAATCAATAGCCAATAAAACACGTAATAGTAGTCCGATTGGGATGACTGATACCTTAAACAAATGCTCTCGACACCAGCATAAATACTGCATCAAAATATGCTTACATTATAACAAATAATTTTGGAGCATAAAAATAAGGCAAGGGGTTAGTCCATAATTTTTCCCAAATATGAATCAATAGTCAATAAAACACGTAATAGTAGTCCGATTGGGATGACTGATACCTTAAACAAAAGCTCTCGACCCCAGCATAAATACTGCATCAAAATATGCGTTGATTTTCATAAATAATTTGGAGCATAAAAATAAGGCAAGGGGTTAGCCCATCATTTTTCCCAAATATGAATCAATAGCCAATAAAACACGTAATAGTAGTCCGATTGGGATGACTGATACCTTAAACAAATGCTCTCGACACCAGCATAAATACTGCATCAAAATATGCTTACATTATAACAAATAATTTTGGAGCATAAAAATAAGGCAAGGGGTTAGTCCATAATTTTTCCCAAATATGAATCAATAGTCAATAAAACACGTAATAGTAGTCCGATTGGGATGACTGATACCTTAAACAAAAGCTCTCGACCCCAGCATAAATACTGCATCAAAATATGCGTTGATTTTCATAAATAATTTGGAGCATAAAAATAAGGCAAGGGGTTAGCCCATCATTTTTCCCAAATATGAATCAATAGCCAATAAAACACGTAATAGTAGTCCGATTGGGATGACTGATACCTTAAACAAATGCTCTCGACACCAGCATAAATACTGCATCAAAATATGCTTACATTATAACAAATAATTTTGGAGCATAAAAATAAGGCAAGGGGTTAGCCCATCATTTTTCCCAAATATGAATCAATAGCCAATAAAACACGTAATAGTAGTCCGATTGGGATGACTGATACCTTAAACAAATGCTCTCGACCCCAGCATAAATACTGCATCAAAATATGCGTTGATTTTCATAAATAATTTGGAGCATAAAAATAAGGCAAGGGGTTAGCCCATCATTTTTCCCAAATATGAATCAATAGCCAATAAAACACGTAATAGTAGTCCGATTGGGATGACTGATACCTTAAACAAATGCTCTCGACACCAGCATAAATACTGCATCAAAATATGCTTACATTATAACAAATAATTTTGGAGCATAAAAATAAGGCAAGGGGTTAGCCCATCATTTTTCCCAAATATGAATCAATAGCCAATAAAACACGTAATAGTGGTCCGATTGGGATGACTGATACCTTAAACAAAAGCTCTCGACACCAGCATAAATACTGAATCAAAATATGCGTTGATTTTCATAAATAATTTAGACCATAAAAATAAGGCAAGGGGTTAGCCCATCATTTTTCCCAAATATGAATCAATAGCCAATAAAACACGTAATAGTAGTCCGATTGGGATGACTGATACCTTAAACAAATGCTCTCGACACCAGCATAAATACTGCATCAAAATATGCTTACATTATAACAAATAATTTTGGAGCATAAAAATAAGGCAAGGGGTTAGTCCATAATTTTTCCCAAATATGAATCAATAGTCAATAAAACACGTAATAGTAGTCCGATTGGGGTGACTGATACCTTAAACAAAAGCTCTCGACCCCAGCATAAATACTGCATCAAAATATGCGTTGATTTTCATAAATAATTTGGAGCATAAAAATAAGGCAAGGGGTTAGCCCATCATTTTTCCCAAATATGAATCAATAGCCAATAAAACACGTAATAGTAGTCCGATTGGGATGACTGATACCTTAAACAAATGCTCTCGACCCCAGCATAAATACTGCATCAAAATATGCGTTGATTTTCATAAATAATTTGGAGCATAAAAATAAGGCAAGGGGTTAGCCCATCATTTTTCCCAAATATGAATCAATAGCCAATAAAACACGTAATAGTAGTCCGATTGGGATGACTGATACCTTAAACAAATGCTCTCGACACCAGCATAAATACTGCATCAAAATATGCTTACATTATAACAAATAATTTTGGAGCATAAAAATAAGGCAAGGGGTTAGCCCATCATTTTTCCCAAATATGAATCAATAGCCAATAAAACACGTAATAGTAGTCCGATTGGGATAACTGATACCTTAAATAAAAGCTCTCGACCCCAGCATAAATACTGCATCAAAATACGCGTTGATTTTCATAAATAATTTGGAGCATAAAAATAAGGCAAGGGGTTAGCCCATCATTTTTCCCAAATATGAATCAATAGCCAATAAAACACGTAATAGTAGTCCGATTGGGATGACTGATACCTTAAACAAAAGCTCTCGACCCCAGCATAAATACTGCTTCAAAATATGCGTTGATTTTCATAAATAATTTGGAGCATAAAAATAAGGCAAGGGGTTAGCCCATCATTTTTCCCAAATATGAATCAATAGCCAATAAAACACGTAATAGTAGTCCGATTGGGATGACTGATACCTTAAACAAATGCTCTCGACACCAGCATAAATACTGCATCAAAATATGCTTACATTATAACAAATAATTTTGGAGCATAAAAATAAGGCAAGGGGTTAGCCCATCATTTTTCCCAAATATGAATCAATAGCCAATAAAACACGTAATAGTAGTCCGATTGGGATGACTGATACCTTAAATAAAAGCTCTCGACCCCAGCATAAATACTGCATCAAAATATGCGTTGATTTTCATAAATAATTTGGAGCATAAAAATAAGGCAAGGGGTTAGCCCATCATTTTTCCCAAATATGAATCAATAGCCAATAAAACACGTAATAGTAGTCCGATTGGGATGACTGATACCTTAAACAAATGCTCTCGACACCAGCATAAATACTGCATCAAAATATGCTTACATTATAACAAATAATTTTGGAGCATAAAAATAAGGCAAGGGGTTAGTCCATAATTTTTCCCAAATATGAATCAATAGTCAATAAAACACGTAATAGTAGTCCGATTGGGATGACTGATACCTTAAACAAAAGCTCTCGACACCAACATAAATACTGCATCAAAATATGCGTTGATTTTCATAAATAATTTGGAGCATATAAATAAGGCAAGGGGTTAGCCCATCATTTTTCCCAAATATGAATCAATAGCCAATAAAACACGTAATAGTAGTCCGATTGGGATGACTGATACCTTAAACAAATGCTCTCGACACCAGCATAAATACTGCATCAAAATATGCTTACATTATAACAAATAATTTTGGAGCATAAAAATAAGGCAAGGGGTTAGTCCATAATTTTTCCCAAATATGAATCAATAGTCAATAAAACACGTAATAGTAGTCCGATTGGGATGACTGATACCTTAAACAAAAGCTCTCGACCCCAGCATAAATACTGCATCAAAATATGCGTTGATTTTCATAAATAATTTGGAGCATAAAAATAAGGCAAAGGGTTAGCCCATCATTTTTCCCAAATATGAATCAATAGCCAATAAAACACGTAATAGTAGTCCGATTGGGATGACTGATACCTTAAACAAATGCTCTCGACACCAGCATAAATACTGCATCAAAATATGCTTACATTATAACAAATAATTTTGGAGCATAAAAATAAGGCAAGGGGTTAGTCCATAATTTTTCCCAAATATGAATCAATAGTCAATAAAACACGTAATAGTAGTCCGATTGGGATGACTGATACCTTAAACAAAAGCTCTCGACCCCAGCATAAATACTGCATCAAAATATGCGTTGATTTTCATAAATAATTTGGAGCATAAAAATAAGGCAAGGGGTTAGCCCATCATTTTTCCCAAATATGAATCAATAGCCAATAAAACACGTAATAGTAGTCCGATTGGGATGACTGATACCTTAAACAAATGCTCTCGACACCAGCATAAATACTGCATCAAAATATGCTTACATTATAACAAATAATTTTGGAGCATAAAAATAAGGCAAGGGGTTAGCCCATCATTTTTCCCAAATATGAATCAATAGCCAAAAAAACACGTAATAGTAGTCCGATTGGGATGACTGATACCTTAAACAAATGCTCTCGACCCCAGCATAAATACTGCATCAAAATATGCGTTGATTTTCATAAATAATTTGGAGCATAAAAATAAGGCAAGGGGTTAGCCCATCATTTTTCCCAAATATGAATCAATAGCCAATAAAACACGTAATAGTAGTCCGATTGGGATGACTGATACCTTAAACAAATGCTCTCGACACCAGCATAAATACTGCATCAAAATATGCTTACATTATAACAAATAATTTTGGAGCATAAAAATAAGGCAAGGGGTTAGCCCATCATTTTTCCCAAATATGAATCAATAGCCAATAAAACACGTAATAGTAGTCCGATTGGGATGACTGATACCTTAAACAAATGCTCTCGACCCCAGCATAAATACTGCATCAAAATATGCGTTGATTTTCATAAATAATTTGGAGCATAAAAATAAGGCAAGGGGTTAGCCCATCATTTTTCCCAAATATGAATCAATAGCCAATAAAACACGTAATAGTAGTCCGATTGGGATGACTGATACCTTAAATAAAAGCTCTCGACCCCAGCATAAATACTGCATCAAAATATGCGTTGATTTTCATAAATAATTTGGAGCATAAAAATAAGGCAAGGGGTTAGCCCATCATTTTTCCCAAATATGAATCAATAGCCAATAAAACACGTAATAGTAGTCCGATTGGGATGACTGATACCTTAAACAAATGCTCTCGACACCAGCATAAATACTGCATCAAAATATGCTTACATTATAACAAATAATTTTGGAGCATAAAAATAAGGCAAGGGGTTAGTCCATAATTTTTCCCAAATATGAATCAATAGCCAATAAAACACGTAATAGTAGTCCGATTGGGATGACTGATACCTTAAACAAATGCTCTCGACCCCAGCATAAATACTGCATCAAAATATGCGTTGATTTTCATAAATAATTTGGAGCATAAAAATAAGGCAAGGGGTTAGCCCATCATTTTTCCCAAATATGAATCAATAGCCAATAAAACACGTAATAGTAGTCCGATTGGGATGACTGATACCTTAAATAAAAGCTCTCGACCCCAGCATAAATACTGCATCAAAATATGCGTTGATTTTCATAAATAATTTGGAGCATAAAAATAAGGCAAGGGGTTAGCCCATCATTTTTCCCAAATATGAATCAATAGCCAATAAAACACGTAATAGTGGTCCGATTGGGATGACTGATACCTTAAACAAATGCTCTCGACACCAGCATAAATACTGCATCAAAATATGCTTACATTATAACAAATAATTTTGGAGCATAAAAATAAGGCAAGGGGTTAGTCCATAATTTTTCCCAAATATGAATCAATAGCCAATAAAACACGTAATAGTAGTCCGATTGGGATAACTGATACCTTAAATAAAAGCTCTCGACCCCAGCATAAATACTGCATCAAAATACGCGTTGATTTTCATAAATAATTTGGAGCATAAAAATAAGGCAAGGGGTTAGCCCATCATTTTTCCCAAATATGAATCAATAGCCAATAAAACACGTAATAGTAGTCCGATTGGGATGACTGATACCTTAAACAAAAGCTCTCGACCCCAGCATAAATACTGCATCAAAATATGCGTTGATTTTCATAAATAATTTGGAGCATAAAAATAAGGCAAGGGGTTAGCCCATCATTTTTCCCAAATATGAATCAATAGCCAATAAAACACGTAATAGTAGTCCGATTGGGATGACTGATACCTTAAACAAATGCTCTCGACACCAGCATAAATACTGCATCAAAATATGCTTACATTATAACAAATAATTTTGGAGCATAAAAATAAGGCAAGGGGTTAGCCCATCATTTTTCCCAAATATGAATCAATAGCCAATAAAACACGTAATAGTAGTCCGATTGGGATGACTGATACCTTAAATAAAAGCTCTCGACCCCAGCATAAATACTGCATCAAAATATGCGTTGATTTTCATAAATAATTTGGAGCATAAAAATAAGGCAAGGGGTTAGCCCATCATTTTTCCCAAATATGAATCAATAGCCAATAAAACACGTAATAGTAGTCCGATTGGGATGACTGATACCTTAAACAAATGCTCTCGACACCAGCATAAATACTGCATCAAAATATGCTTACATTATAACAAATAATTTTGGAGCATAAAAATAAGGCAAGGGGTTAGTCCATAATTTTTCCCAAATATGAATCAATAGTCAATAAAACACGTAATAGTAGTCCGATTGGGATGACTGATACCTTAAACAAAAGCTCTCGACACCAGCATAAATACTGCATCAAAATATGCGTTGATTTTCATAAATAATTTGGAGCATAAAAATAAGGCAAGGGGTTAGCCCATCATTTTTCCCAAATATGAATCAATAGCCAATAAAACACGTAATAGTAGTCCGATTGGGATGACTGATACCTTAAACAAATGCTCTCGACACCAGCATAAATACTGCATCAAAATATGCTTACATTATAACAAATAATTTTGGAGCATAAAAATAAGGCAAGGGGTTAGTCCATAATTTTTCCCAAATATGAATCAATAGTCAATAAAACACGTAATAGTAGTCCGATTGGGATGACTGATACCTTAAACAAAAGCTCTCGACCCCAGCATAAATACTGCATCAAAATATGCGTTGATTTTCATAAATAATTTGGAGCATAAAAATAAGGCAAGGGGTTAGCCCATCATTTTTCCCAAATATGAATCAATAGCCAATAAAACACGTAATAGTAGTCCGATTGGGATGACTGATACCTTAAACAAATGCTCTCGACACCAGCATAAACACTGCATCAAAATATGCTTACATTATAACAAATAATTTTGGAGCATAAAAATAAGGCAAGGGGTTAGTCCATAATTTTTCCCAAATATGAATCAATAGTCAATAAAACACGTAATAGTAGTCCGATTGGGATGACTGATACCTTAAACAAAAGCTCTCGACCCCAGCATAAATACTGCATCAAAATATGCGTTGATTTTCATAAATAATTTGGAGCATAAAAATAAGGCAAGGGGTTAGCCCATCATTTTTCCCAAATATGAATCAATAGCCAATAAAACACGTAATAGTAGTCCGATTGGGATGACTGATACCTTAAACAAATGCTCTCGACACCAGCATAAATACTGCATCAAAATATGCTTACATTATAACAAATAATTTTGGAGCATAAAAATAAGGCAAGGGGTTAGCCCATCATTTTTCCCAAATATGAATCAATAGCCAATAAAACACGTAATAGTAGTCCGATTGGGATGACTGATACCTTAAACAAATGCTCTCGACCCCAGCATAAATACTGCATCAAAATATGCGTTGATTTTCATAAATAATTTGGAGCATAAAAATAAGGCAAGGGGTTAGCCCATCATTTTTCCCAAATATGAATCAATAGCCAATAAAACACGTAATAGTAGTCCGATTGGGATGACTGATACCTTAAACAAATGCTCTCGACACCAGCATAAATACTGCATCAAAATATGCTTACATTATAACAAATAATTTTGGAGCATAAAAATAAGGCAAGGGGTTAGCCCATCATTTTTCCCAAATATGAATCAATAGCCAATAAAACACGTAATAGTAGTCCGATTGGGATGACTGATACCTTAAACAAATGCTCTCGACCCCAGCATAAATACTGCATCAAAATATGCGTTGATTTTCATAAATAATTTGGAGCATAAAAATAAGGCAAGGGGTTAGCCCATCATTTTTCCCAAATATGAATCAATAGCCAATAAAACACGTAATAGTAGTCCGATTGGGATGACTGATACCTTAAACAAATGCTCTCGACCCCAGCATAAATACTGCATCAAAATATGCGTTGATTTTCATAAATAATTTGGAGCATAAAAATAAGGCAAGGGGTTAGCCCATCATTTTTCCCAAATATGAATCAATAGCCAATAAAACACGTAATAGTAGTCCGATTGGGATGACTGATACCTTAAACAAATGCTCTCGACACCAGCATAAATACTGCATCAAAATATGCTTACATTATAACAAATAATTTTGGAGCATAAAAATAAGGCAAGGGGTTAGTCCATAATTTTTCCCAAATATGAATCAATAGTCAATAAAACACGTAATAGTAGTCCGATTGGGATGACTGATACCTTAAACAAAAGCTCTCGACACCAGCATAAATACTGCATCAAAATATGCGTTGATTTTCATAAATAATTTGGAGCATAAAAATAAGGCAAGGGGTTAGCCCATCATTTTTCCCAAATATGAATCAATAGCCAATAAAACACGTAATAGTAGTCCGATTGGGATGACTGATACCTTAAACAAATGCTCTCGACACCAGCATAAATACTGCATCAAAATATGCTTACATTATAACAAATAATTTTGGAGCATAAAAATAAGGCAAGGGGTTAGTCCATAATTTTTCCCAAATATGAATCAATAGTCAATAAAACACGTAATAGTAGTCCGATTGGGATGACTGATACCTTAAACAAAAGCTCTCGACCCCAGCATAAATACTGCATCAAAATATGCGTTGATTTTCATAAATAATTTGGAGCATAAAAATAAGGCAAGGGGTTAGCCCATCATTTTTCCCAAATATGAATCAATAGCCAATAAAACACGTAATAGTAGTCCGATTGGGATGACTGATACCTTAAACAAATGCTCTCGACACCAGCATAAATACTGCATCAAAATATGCTTACATTATAACAAATAATTTTGGAGCATAAAAATAAGGCAAGGGGTTAGTCCATAATTTTTCCCAAATATGAATCAATAGTCAATAAAACACGTAATAGTAGTCCGATTGGGATGACTGATACCTTAAACAAAAGCTCTCGACCCCAGCATAAATACTGCATCAAAATATGCGTTGATTTTCATAAATAATTTGGAGCATAAAAATAAGGCAAGGGGTTAGCCCATCATTTTTCCCAAATATGAATCAATAGCCAATAAAACACGTAATAGTAGTCCGATTGGGATGACTGATACCTTAAACAAATGCTCTCGACACCAGCATAAATACTGCATCAAAATATGCTTACATTATAACAAATAATTTTGGAGCATAAAAATAAGGCAAGGGGTTAGCCCATCATTTTTCCCAAATATGAATCAATAGCCAATAAAACACGTAATAGTAGTCCGATTGGGATGACTGATACCTTAAACAAATGCTCTCGACCCCAGCATAAA
Source organism: Tipula confusa (assembly GCA_963556175.1). Taxonomy (NCBI): domain Eukaryota; kingdom Metazoa; phylum Arthropoda; class Insecta; order Diptera; family Tipulidae; genus Tipula; species Tipula confusa. Next base: position 209,006,608 of record OY744476.1, on the reverse strand, counting down.
TACTGCATCAAAATATGCGTTGATTTTCATAAATAATTTGGAGCATAAAAATAAGGCAAGGGGTTAGCCCATCATTTTTCCCAAATATGAATCAATAGCCAATAAAACACGTAATAGTAGTCCGATTGGGATGACTGATACCTTAAATAAAAGCTCTCGACCCCAGCATAAATACTGCATCAAAATATGCGTTGATTTTCATAAATAATTTGGAGCATAAAAATAAGGCAAGGGGTTAGCCCATCATTTTTCCCAAATATGAATCAATAGCCAATAAAACACGTAATAGTAGTCCGATTGGGATGACTGATACCTTAAACAAATGCTCTCGACACCAGCATAAATACTGCATCAAAATATGCTTACATTATAACAAATAATTTTGGAGCATAAAAATAAGGCAAGGGGTTAGCCCATCATTTTTCCCAAATATGAATCAATAGCCAATAAAACACGTAATAGTAGTCCGATTGGGATGACTGATACCTTAAACAAATGCTCTCGACCCCAGCATAAATACTGCATCAAAATATGCGTTGATTTTCATAAATAATTTGGAGCATAAAAATAAGGCAAGGGGTTAGCCCATCATTTTTCCCAAATATGAATCAATAGCCAATAAAACACGTAATAGTAGTCCGATTGGGATGACTGATACCTTAAACAAATGCTCTCGACACCAGCATAAATACTGCATCAAAATATGCTTACATTATAACAAATAATTTTGGAGCATAAAAATAAGGCAAGGGGTTAGCCCATCATTTTTCCCAAATATGAATCAATAGCCAATAAAACACGTAATAGTAGTCCGATTGGGATGACTGATACCTTAAACAAATGCTCTCGACCCCAGCATAAATACTGCATCAAAATATGCGTTGATTTTCATAAATAATTTGGAGCATAAAAATAAGGCAAGGGGTTAGCCCATCATTTTTCCCAAATATGAATCAATAGCCAATAAAACACGTAATAGTAGTCCGATTGGGATGACTGATACCTTAAATAAAAGCTCTCGACCCCAGCATAAATACTGCATCAAAATATGCGTTGATTTTCATAAATAATTTGGAGCATAAAAATAAGGCAAGGGGTTAGCCCATCATTTTTCCCAAATATGAATCAATAGCCAATAAAACACGTAATAGTAGTCCGATTGGGATGACTGATACCTTAAACAAATGCTCTCGACACCAGCATAAATACTGCATCAAAATATGCTTACATTATAACAAATAATTTTGGAGCATAAAAATAAGGCAAGGGGTTAGTCCATAATTTTTCCCAAATATGAATCAATAGTCAATAAAACACGTAATAGTAGTCCGATTGGGATGACTGATACCTTAAACAAAAGCTCTCGACACCAGCATAAATACTGCATCAAAATATGCGTTGATTTTCATAAATAATTTGGAGCATAAAAATAAGGCAAGGGGTTAGCCCATCATTTTTCCCAAATATGAATCAATAGCCAATAAAACACGTAATAGTAGTCCGATTGGGATGACTGATACCTTAAACAAATGCTCTCGACACCAGCATAAATACTGCATCAAAATATGCTTACATTATAACAAATAATTTTGGAGCATAAAAATAAGGCAAGGGGTTAGTCCATAATTTTTCCCAAATATGAATCAATAGTCAATAAAACACGTAATAGTAGTCCGATTGGGATGACTGATACCTTAAACAAAAGCTCTCGACCCCAGCATAAATACTGCATCAAAATATGCGTTGATTTTCATAAATAATTTGGAGCATAAAAATAAGGCAAGGGGTTAGCCCATCATTTTTCCCAAATATGAATCAATAGCCAATAAAACACGTAATAGTAGTCCGATTGGGATGACTGATACCTTAAACAAATGCTCTCGACACCAGCATAAATACTGCATCAAAATATGCTTACATTATAACAAATAATTTTGGAGCATAAAAATAAGGCAAGGGGTTAGCCCATCATTTTTCCCAAATATGAATCAATAGCCAATAAAACACGTAATAGTAGTCCGATTGGGATGACTGATACCTTAAACAAATGCTCTCGACCCCAGCATAAATACTGCATCAAAATATGCGTTGATTTTCATAAATAATTTGGAGCATAAAAATAAGGCAAGGGGTTAGCCCATCATTTTTCCCAAATATGAATCAATAGCCAATAAAACACGTAATAGTAGTCCGATTGGGATGACTGATACCTTAAATAAAAGCTCTCGACCCCAGCATAAATACTGCATCAAAATATGCGTTGATTTTCATAAATAATTTGGAGCATAAAAATAAGGCAAGGGGTTAGCCCATCATTTTTCCCAAATATGAATCAATAGCCAATAAAACACGTAATAGTAGTCCGATTGGGATGACTGATACCTTAAACAAATGCTCTCGACACCAGCATAAATACTGCATCAAAATATGCTTACATTATAACAAATAATTTTGGAGCATAAAAATAAGGCAAGGGGTTAGTCCATAATTTTTCCCAAATATGAATCAATAGTCAATAAAACACGTAATAGTAGTCCGATTGGGATGACTGATACCTTAAACAAAAGCTCTCGACCCCAGCATAAATACTGCATCAAAATATGCGTTGATTTTCATAAATAATTTGGAGCATAAAAATAAGGCAAGGGGTTAGCCCATCATTTTTCCCAAATATGAATCAATAGCCAATAAAACACGTAATAGTAGTCCGATTGGGATGACTGATACCTTAAACAAATGCTCTCGACACCAGCATAAATACTGCATCAAAATATGCTTACATTATAACAAATAATTTTGGAGCATAAAAATAAGGCAAGGGGTTAGCCCATCATTTTTCCCAAATATGAATCAATAGCCAATAAAACACGTAATAGTAGTCCGATTGGGATGACTGATACCTTAAACAAATGCTCTCGACCCCAGCATAAATACTGCATCAAAATATGCGTTGATTTTCATAAATAATTTGGAGCATAAAAATAAGGCAAGGGGTTAGCCCATCATTTTTCCCAAATATGAATCAATAGCCAATAAAACACGTAATAGTAGTCCGATTGGGATGACTGATACCTTAAACAAATGCTCTCGACACCAGCATAAATACTGCATCAAAATATGCTTACATTATAACAAATAATTTTGGAGCATAAAAATAAGGCAAGGGGTTAGCCCATCATTTTTCCCAAATATGAATCAATAGCCAATAAAACACGTAATAGTGGTCCGATTGGGATGACTGATACCTTAAACAAAAGCTCTCGACACCAGCATAAATACTGAATCAAAATATGCGTTGATTTTCATAAATAATTTGGACCATAAAAATAAGGCAAGGGGTTAGCCCATCATTTTTCCCAAATATGAATCAATAGCCAATAAAACACGTAATAGTGGTCCGATTGGGATGACTGATACCTTAAACAAATGCTCTCGACACCAGCATAAATACTGCATCAAAATATGCTTACATTATAACAAATAATTTTGGAGCATAAAAATAAGGCAAGGGGTTAGTCCATAATTTTTCCCAAATATGAATCAATAGCCAATAAAACACGTAATAGTAGTCCGATTGGGATAACTGATACCTTAAATAAAAGCTCTCGACCCCAGCATAAATACTGCATCAAAATACGCGTTGATTTTCATAAATAATTTGGAGCATAAAAATAAGGCAAGGGGTTAGCCCATCATTTTTCCCAAATATGAATCAATAGCCAATAAAACACGTAATAGTAGTCCGATTGGGATGACTGATACCTTAAACAAAAGCTCTCGACCCCAGCATAAATACTGCATCAAAATATGCGTTGATTTTCATAAATAATTTGGAGCATAAAAATAAGGCAAGGGGTTAGCCCATCATTTTTCCCAAATATGAATCAATAGCCAATAAAACACGTAATAGTAGTCCGATTGGGATGACTGATACCTTAAACAAAAGCTCTCGACCCCAGCATAAATACTGCATCAAAATATGCGTTGATTTTTATAAATAATTTGGAGCATAAAAATAAGGCAAGGGGTTAGCCCATCATTTTTCCCAAATATGAATCAATAGCCAATAAAACACGTAATAGTGGTCCGATTGGGATGACTGATACTTTAAACAAAAGCTCTCGACACCAGTATAAATACTGCATCAAAATATGCGTTGATTTTCAGAAATGATTTTGGAGCATAAAAATAAGGCAAGGGGTTAGTCCATAATTTTTCCCAAATATGAATCAATAGTCAATAAAACACGTAATAGTAGTCCGATTGGGATGACTGATACCTTAAACAAATGCTCTCGACACCAGCATAAATACTGCATCAAAATATGCGTTGATTTTCATAAATAATTTGGACCATAAAAATAAGGCAAGGGGTTAGTCCATCATTTTTCCCAAATATGAATAAATAGCCAATAAAACACGTAATAGTGGTCCGATTGGGATGACTGATACCTTAAACAAAAGCTCTCGACACCAGCATAAATACTGCATCAAAATATGCGTTGATTTTCATAAATAATTTGGAGCATAAAAATAAGGCAAGGGGTTAGCCCATCATTTTTCCCAAATATGAATCAATAGTCAATAAAACATGCAATAGTGGTCTGAATGGGATAACTGATACCTTAAACAAAAGCTCTCGACACCGGCTTAAATACTGCATCAAAATATGCTTACATTGACAGAAATGATTTTGGAGCATAAAAATGATTGTCAGGCTTTTTATCTTGGCCCAAAATGTTCTTCTTACCTTGGCCCTAGATGAAATTCACCACCGAGAGAGTTCATCTAGAGTTTCTAGAAGAGCAACGAGTTCCGAACGATATTTCACATGGCTAATACAGAGCAAGCAAACGCGCCTGAAATTCTGATTAGATTTTGGTGCTATCCAGATCTTCTTTGATACTTTTTTGCAACAATAATAAGCCAAGAGTTCTAACCTTTAGTTATTCGCCTTCTACGACAAGCAAAGGAGTAAAGCACGTGGTAAATTTAAAATTTTCACCAAAATACAATTCAACGAGATCAGTAACCTTTTTCGTATTTTCATTGTGCCATATATGATTGGGTTTTGCTGGTTTCCCACGCACTCACCACGACATCATACATAAATACATAATATTATGTGTTTATGTGTGTGTGTATGTATCGAATATTCAGTTCATGGCTTAATTCCATATATCCAATTTCACATATATTCACCATAATAATTATGTAATCTAAAAATAAAATCGTACATAATTCTTATGTTGTATGTGTATGTGTATACATGTATGTTTGTTATATTCATTCGCATCGATAGCCGCGTTTTGTGCCATCCACAAAATCAATACGGAAATTAAAAAGCCTAAAAACACTCTAAGCTATGTATAGATCCGAAAAAGGCGCTACACTATCTATATCAGTACTCGCAGGTGATAAATTAGTATACTGATCTTCGCAGCATCTTAAAACATAAATGAAAAAAAAAATAAAAAATTTAAAGATTACATTTTCATTTCATTTCACTGTCATCTCACATTATTCACCACCGAGATATAAGATTAAGACAAATAAAACTACTTTGCTGTGTATATATGTATGTATCGCATGTTGGGTGTATATATGAACGAGCTTTTCTTGAAGATAAGGAGGATGAGGGGGATTAAATTTTTTTACATTTTTTTTTTATCTAAATTAAGTGATTTATCATTTTGTGTTACAATAAATGTTACCATTTTCTTGAAGAGATTTGTCTTCCACAACAATTAAAGATTTTTTGTTTAGGTACGAGTGGGTGCGTTTACTCAAGGTAAGATGCTGGAGATGTACACGCACACCAATCAAGATAAACTATATATTAATCGTAATATTACCTTAAAAATATCCTGATTTTATTTTAATTTGTAGCTCCGGTCTTTGTGCCTCGCCAACGTGGTCGTCACTATTTTCTTATCGTCTATATATCGTAAAAATGTTGGTCGTCGTATCTCGAGCACACAGGAGATCGTACAACAATGACAACAACAACATACACAATTTAATTAGTTTTTAATTACACTTGTAAGACACTCGCACAGGCATTAAGACATATATTTATAGATGATGGGCCCCACACACAGGAATACACATATCTCCTTATATTCCTTATGGATTAATAAAATCATTAATTTTAAACTTTTATTTTATTATTTTATGTTTTCCTCCCAAATTTTCCAAAAACATATAAACACACACACACTTGCACACACACGGAAAACACCAAAAACAAAATACATGAAAATCTCAAGCCCTTTTTGTGCAAAAAAAAACGCGAACACAGAAAATCACTTTACATCTCTCTCGTCGTTGGCGTTGTCGTTGTCGTTGTTGTCTGTGTTGTCTTATCTGTGCGATTATTTTTTTTTTTTTTTTTTTTTTTTTTTAATTATTATTTCATTACGTCGAATAAATATTTAATTTAATTTTCATTTCAATAACACCATAAAATCATTTAAAAATGCTCCCGAAGCACCTCACCAAAAAACAACAACAAAATAACAAGTAAGTATACACCAACACAGAGGTACTCGCCAAAACCAAATAATCAAACCGAACCGAATTAAAACAACAACAACAAAAAATTTAAATAAATAAAAAAAATATCCTGAATATATGCAACTATTTCTACACACAGAGTATAGCTTACAGTCTATATCCCGGGCGATATGTTATCCAATACTGAACACTAAAAAAATATTTTTTGTTGTTCACTAAATCATCGCGCGCTCTCTCACCTCTCTCGATTTTCGTATAATGCCGATTTTTCTTTCTTTTTTGCAAAATCATACACAAACATGTTTTTTTTTTTTGCCCGGACGAGAAAAGAAAATGTATGTGGAAAATGTAGGAGAAAATTTGTATACAAAAAAATTTGCTTGCGCACATAAAATCATACACAACTTATTACCATTGTGAATATGCCTTTACGGTAATTATTTATTTTATAGTAGTTTCGCTAGTCGTATATAGATGTCAGCGCGCACACTATAAATAAACTGTTGATTCGTACACAAAGAATTTGTTGTATGATTTTTTTTTTTTTCATTATTTCTTAAATGAAATGTCAAAAACTTTGAGATTTGCAAAATTTGCGCGTTAATTTAATAAAAAATTTTGTTTCGGTAATTAAATTAAAACGAAAAAATAGTTGTTTGATAAAAAATTAGTCGAACGACAATTCGTTCTTGGGCTCGTCCGGGATTTGAACCCGGGACCTCTCGCACCCGAAGCGAGAATCATACCCCTAGACCAACGAGCCGATGGTAAAGCTGGAAATTAATGGTGTACTTAAACATGTGACATAAAATATTTTTTTTTTTTCGTTTTGGTTTTTAATTTTTTATCGTGATCGGTTATTGGTATAGCAGAATTACTTGGTAAAAATCGCATTGCATGACGGCCAATGTGTATTTCACAATCAATTGTAATGATGTGACGTTTTGTGATATATTAATAAAGGCCGAGTGGATATTATGTTGGTTTTTGGAGGTATTGGATGGTTTAATGTTATTCACCAGTATTATGGCACTTCCTTAATTATAATTCTCTGGTTTGTGATTATGGTAAATGGGTTTAAAATGAAACAGACTGAACCGTAAGGGATATGTTACAGCTTAGAAATTGGTCATATTATTATATTTTACATTTATCCCTAATTGACTCGCTGGCCAGAAAATGGAGACCAGTATACCAAAGCTATACATGGCTGAACTGTGAAGATGCCTCTGAAAACTTGGTGTTGGGTTTCTTTTCGGACCATAGATATAAAAGACTGCATTGGTTTACAAAGCTGTATTAGCTACGTTTACCACCTTTCAAACATGTGTAATCACGCTATCACGGATATTAGCCGACCCAAGGGATCTGATAGGATCTGATGGGTTCCATGACGGTGCACGATGTAAGAAAATTGATTGGTGGTATTAATGCTATAAAAATCAGACAGAGAAATTAACCAGTAAATAATTCGCTATGACCGAAATTCTAACGCGCAATTTTATGCTGTAGTTTTTATGCTCCAAATTCATTTGTGAAAATGTATGCTTATTTTGATGCAGTATTTATGCTGGTATCGAGAGCTTTTGATTAAAATATTAGTCATCCCAATCTGACCTCTATTACGTGTTTTATTTACTATTGATTCATATTTGGAAAAAATTGTGGGCTAACCCCTTGCCTTATTTTATGCTCCAAAATCATTTGTGAAAATATATGCATATTTTGATGCAGTATTTATACCGGTGTCGGGAGCTTTTGATTAAGGTATCAGTAATCCTAATCGGACCACTATTACGTGTTTTATTGACTATTGATTCATATTTGGAAAAAATTGAAGGCCAACCCCTTGCCTTATTTTTATACTCCAAAATCGTTTTTATAAATGTTCGCATATTTTGATGCAATATTTATACTGGTGTCGAGGGCTTTTAATTATGGTATCAGTCATCCCAATCGGACCACTATTACGTGTTTTATTGACTATTGATTCATATTTGGAACAAATTGTGGGCTTACTCACTTCTAGGTTGCTGACATAAATGGAATCCTGTTCCGCAATAAGTTTTCGAAAACTTACGTCATATTGGCACAGTCATGTGTGACTACTGCAGTCAAAGTTTTATTAAATAAGTCGTATTTAAAAAAAAAACAGCAGAAAACCCCCGCACGTTGTTAGACAAACAAACTGATCAAACTTCTGTTAAGTTTATTCTTATTAACACTTTCATCCCACTTACAACTGATAACAAGTCCAATTAGAATTAATATGCTATTTAAAACTTCAGCCTGTCTGTACGTTTATCTAGAAAGTATGATTTGTTGAACATTTCACATTCGAGTTAAACTTAATTTGCTGCAAAGATTTTTGGAATAAAAAATACAACCTAAAACTTAATCTCACGTCTAACTCACAGTGTTCAGGTAGACGACCCGAAATATTCATATTCAAAGTATCACATAACCAATGTAGCTCCGACTTCAACGTCTAATTTTAAGCTGTCCATGAAGAACTACATAGCTTCGGCTTAAAGTGAGGAGTTGCTGAAATTTTGTTTTATTTAATAACTGAGCTACTCGAATTTTTTCCATTTTGAACTGAGCAATTACATTAAAATCAAATAATAAAAATTATTGCTCAAAATTATTTAAAATTTATAAATATACATATGTTACTAGTTATAACTTACTAGTTACAAAAAAAATTGAACGATGCATTTAACATTTTGAGCAACAACTAAGTTTAGTAATAGAAAATACATGTCATGAATAAGAAATGCATTATTTATTTATAACATATCAATATTAGTATTTCTTAACTTTTTGCTCAAAACTGTAGCTCACATTTTTGTATTGAGCTAAAAATTGAGCTATTGTTTTAATTTTAATATATTAACTTATTGTTACAGTTTAATTCGATAAATAAAAAAACTTTAATCAACCCGGTAATCATTTTTAAGTGCATACATTTAAGCTGTAAAGTGTTTTCAAGATCATACTGTACATACGCTAATTAATTTAATTATTTGTGGTGTGTGAAAATTAGGAATTGAGAAAATTATATTTTTGACGTCCGATGACAGATAATTATCATATCATAAATCGGTACTTGGCCACGATGTTAGTGAGAGCAACGCTAATATATTACTGTTCTAGTTCTGGGTCTGATAGCTACGGCGGTACGGATTTCAAAATTGATGATATATTGGGACATAGTATTGACTGTCACTACTACATTTTAGTAACCTAAAAAAAATTCTACATTTTTACATTTAATTCCAAAATACCTGTTATAAAACGCAATGAAGCAATCTAATCACAAACCTAGATTTTTGAAATAAGCTAAAACCGCAGTTTTGCTATTTATGATCAAAAGCACGTACGAAAACCGTTGATTTTGTAAATTTTTTGTTATGGTATTTGAATGCTCTAATTTTTGTTAGTTATGGAATAGTGTACAGGTATTCATTGCAATCATAGCAATTTTTAATGTAATTGGGGAGCTAACATTAGAGTTTTCCTTGAAATGACATCTTCCTCATTTGTATATTGGCATATAATAAAAATATTAATAGGTTATTGCCCTCCCATACCGTTTAAAATAATATGCGACCTGCAGCACCGAAAGTACACACCGTTGTTACCGTTACACAATACAGGCTCGGTACTGTATCGCTGCCGAAAAAGTTAAGCGAGAAACCATAGACTTTATGAGTTGGTGCAACTGATTGAATTCTTGACGATGGGGCTTATAGTAATGATCTCCCTGAAGAATAAATAATAGTAATCGGGTTTGACAGGCCATTTTTGGCACTTACCAAATCAGCAATCGGGCTCCAACGTTTCGTTCCTAAGTTTTTTATTAATATTGCACTTGACAATTAAAAGAAAACAATTCGTTCTCTACTCCGACGAACTACAGTAGTCATAAGCAACATCTCGATGAAAGTGCACCGCCTTGCTGTATAAAATCATATCTTGTTCCCAAGCGTCTATCTACTGAATCACTTGCTCAATCCGTTCTTACATCACCATTAAGGAATGCTGTGATTGCATCCATCTGAACAATCAGGAACATTCGGAATAATCCGAACATCGTTTTAGCAATTTATCGCCTCTTTCTCGCTGCACACGGTCTTGAAAACCAATTTGCACTGGCTTGTATTACGATCAGACCGCAAAACTGTAAGCGCCAATACGTTTTGGTCAAAATTTACAAACGATACTCCTCTTCCATAGCTGTTTTCCAGTGAAATTAGTTCTAACTGCTCAAATCCTCCACTGACATTAGATCATCTAATTTAAAGCATGACACAACCTAACCTAAATCGTTACTCTTCATCAATTTATACTGCCAGGTTAAGCAATAATTGTTTCTGACAAAACATCATTTATTTCTCCAATGACGGTTCATAAATACGATACCAGAAGTGCCAATTGAATCTTCAATAAAACACGTAGTAGTGGTCCGATTGGGATGACTGATATCTTAATCAAAAGCTCTCGACACCAGTATAAATTTGGAACTCAAATATGCATACATTTACAGAAATGATTTTGGAGCAAAAAATAAGACAAGGGGTTAGCCCACAATTTTTTCTAAATATGAATCAATAGTCAATAAAACACGTAATAGTGGTCTGATGATGATGTCTGGTACCTTAATCAAAAGCTCCCGACATCATAATAAATATCAACGTAAATACAAACTACATTTTGCGGACCAGTCCGGCGATCCAACAACTTCTATATAATGGGTACTGAATTAAATCTCTATATATGATTATCACACGCGTTCGATGTAATTGGTACAGGAAAATCGAGTAGTACAAAACAAACCGGAAGCCACTCACAATTTGATTATCACGAGTCAATTATTTTATTTCATTCGACATTCATTAAACTAATTACGGTGGTCGCAATAATGTGGATACGTCATTTTTTTATTAAACAACACCATAGCGCACATAAAACTAATTCTCGACTTTTTTATTTTTAATTAACAACAATTAAAGCCAACATATAGCCATGGAGATTTTAACGGGCATACACAAATTTGGGTGTAATTCAATATATCGTTTAATTAGATTAAGTTATCTCTCTCGAGACTCAAGGGAAGCCATCAATTTTAATAATTTTAATTAGAGTATGAGTCGTCGTCGGTCGTTTCGTAAAATATTGCATATAAGCATACATGTATCATACATACACAATCTTGTGCATAGTATACATATTGTACTCGTGAGTGAAAGTACGCGAGGTTCATATTTATGTATGATTTTCATGTTTTTCAAATCGTAGCTTGGTTCGTAATTGATTCTCATCTATAATTTGGTGTTTCTCTCTATATAATAATCGAAGCAAGCAATAATATAAGGTTAAAGATTGTGGATTGGAATGCCAAGATCGATTGAATTATGTTTTATTTCTTCTACGATTCGTTTGAATATGTTATAAGACAGAATGATTTAAGAGTACCACACACTTAAGATGAATTATAAATGTATACCCAAAGCATCTATCTGACAACACTGTATTTTTATATCTTAAATTGTTTAACTCGTTGGGGACCTACCCTGTTTTTGGTAGTGGCATTATTTACAATTTATAAATTCGAGTCTAATATGTCGTTATTGCCCTATGCTGTAGTGAGAAGTCTTGGTACATGTACAATTATTAAACCAACATGGAAAAACGTGGAGACGACCATGTGTGTGCCAAGGTTTGGCCATTTTGGTGCTAGATTTTAAATGCTTAGGTGTTAAAATGTAAAATTTTTATTTTAAAGTGTTGAGAAGGTTTTTGTATAAATGTGAAAACTTTGTAAGCGTTTTATAGCAATATTTATACTGGTGTCGAGAGCTTTTAATTAACTTCTAAATCCTGAATATTACAAAATCTACTTATCTCTTTATCCACCAACACATTAGGGCTTTCAACGATATTCAAACGCTCTTCTATCCCTGTGATCACTAAATCCTAGGAGCTCATTTTTAGCTTGTTGCTTCTGTTATATCCATCTCATTTAAACCTATTCATGTTTCAATTTCATTCATTTTTGTTGTAGTTCGGTACAATCCAACCCCGGGAAAATTTTAAGATAGATGCGTTATAAGTTCTTTACTGCTTAATTTCACATTGGTCTTCTTGGTGCATCCCTAAAGCTGAATACCGTAGGTCCATATTGGTTTTAGAATTTGCTTATATAGCAGCAGCTTATTATGAAGGGATCCCTCGGAATTCCTAGCTATAAGTCATTAGATTTTTCTGTATTTGATGTTAAGCTCTAATTTTTTTCTTTTTGACAAACTCTTTCCACTAAAGATTATCATTTTTTTTAAGGAAAAGTTAACATGATTTGATTTAGTTTCATTTAGCTGGATTCGCCATCTATTTGTTCATTTACTCAATATGTATCTCCTTGAAGAAATCCATGAAGAATATTGATCTTCATGTTTCACCATATAATGTCGGTTAGCTAAGTAACATTTTTGAATTTGATAAAACTTTTTTGGAAGATTTCGATGCAGTTTATATTCTATAGTCATCTGTGCCATATTTTATCAAAGGTTTTGGCTACATCCAAGAAGATACTTGAACATATTTTTTTTGCTTTCCAGAGCTACTTCAATTATGTCTGTGATTTTGTTCTATAGTCAAATGTTTTTCTCTGAAATCGAAATGGTAGAGAGCAACAAGATCTCTTTGTTCTATGATTAACTTCGGTTTTAGTATCATTATCACTTCTGCCACATTCCATTGGTGTGGAACATATAGTTAAGTCTGAACGCTGCATTAATTGTTTGAACTTTCATAATCCTTTTTCGGGTATTGCTTTAACTATTGTTCCTGTAATTATATCACCGCCAGATGAATTTTTTGAGCTTAAGTTATTGCTGATTTCAACTTTTAACTCTTGTAAAGATACAGGTTTTATCCTTTGACTGTCAATTTTGTTAACTAGTATTATATTTTCATCTGCAGTTTGACTTGAGAGAGGTCTGAATATATCTCCAAGATATGGCCAAGTGGCCACTTGCATCATTTCATCTCCAACTTTTATTCCTTCGTGGTGTTTGATGATCTCTTTTACAAATATAGTTAATCTCGCTTGTCCTGCTGGATGGATGCCGTGATAATAACAATACTCACGTATTATAGCAAATGAAGTTTTAGTAAAATGGCTTTCAGATATTAGGGATATATCTATTATTTTGGTTCTTATAAATATTTCTGGAATATGTTGCACTAGCCCATTTGCCTTTCAGACGACTATTCTAAGTATTGATTTTCTAGGCTTTTTATTGTTTCACAAGCCGAGGTTTGCTTGCATTTTAGAATATTTTCAAGAGTTAGGGTATCGGCACCGTCTTTATTTCTCACCGAATCGCGTTGCTGTACGATCTGTGAGTAAGTTTTTCTATTTTTTATCGTGTTTGCTTGAGATTCACTTACTCTAAATGTATATAGTAGGCTTCCTTTCAAACGGTATTCTATGATTTTGTTTCTTATTCTTTAGAGTTCTTCAGCTACTTCACATCCTCTATAATTTGGTGAATGGTTCCCTTTACAGTTTATTAAAAGAAATGCTTTAGCGATGTGTTTCCCTGCACATATGACACATTTAGGCTCGCGTCCACAATATCTCTGAGTGTGGTTATAGCCTTGACTATAAAGGATGGCCTTTATGTTGTATATATTTTCTACATTTTCTTTGTTATTAAATTTAAGCATAAATAAGGGTAATCCCCTTATACTGGCTTGAATACCTTCTGTATTTTATATTTTTTATAGATGGCTCCTTTGAGCATTTTTGCTGCATCTTCAATTATTAACCACTTGCTTATTAGTGCTTCTATTAAATCCTCCTTTGAAAAAGTTGGATAGAGGCACCTAGCCATAACTTAATTTGGGTGGTCCTCATAAGTATACCATCAAGATTTATCTTTGTAGCCACAGCTCTATACGTCTCAGAATCAGATGTCGTAATTTTCCGTACATAATTTTTAAGTGATGCAATTCTGTATTCTTTATCAGTGACTGATTTAATTATTGTTTGCACGGAGGCATAATTGAATATACCAATAATAGTAATTGGTGGCGGCTCTTTCCCTTTAGGTTTGCCTGGATGTTTTACTCTGTCATATGTTTTTCGTTATAATTCAGCTACTTTATCAGTGTTGCGGAGGTTGTTTTGTTGAATCTTATCACTTTCCGGAGATGACTCCACTTTCCTTTTCTTTTTCAAGTCCCAATCTGTCCATCTCAATCAAGTTCAAAATCTTTCAATTGTGTCTACCTCATTGCTAGTCTGAGGAACCTTCTCAGATACCTTGTACAGCTCGTTTTACATTTTCGTTTTTCTTTTTAAGAAAAACCACTTCGTTTCTTAGCTGAAGGAACCATTTTCAAAGTTTATTAAAGTCTTGTGACTATCTCTTCAACGTGCATAGGTTCGTTTATTAGCAATGTTTTCTTTGATCAGTGTATGGAAATTCTTCGAAATAGTATTACTGTTGCAAAGCATTGGAGTATTTCTTTTTCAATAATTTTTGAATGTCATGATAAAAACAGAGTGATGTGATTGCGCTCTTCATTGTTTTCCAGTCGTATGAAGCTATCAATTATTTATTTTGTTACATAGAAATCTATAAGATCAGAAGGTTTTTTAATAAAATCTGTTGGCCGGTAGGCTGGTGCTGTAATATCCTCCTTTTGGTGTTTTTAATTCTGGCTGGAGCTTGAAAAAATATTTTTCTGCCGAGGAATTGTCATTTCAGTTGCAACAAATTTAAACTAATACTTTTTTTTTAATTTCATATTTTTAATTTTTTGAATAATTATTAATTATTATTGTTTAATTTATATATATATATATATATATATATATATATATATATATATATATATATATATATATATATATATATATATATATATATATATATATATATATATATATATATATCATCTAATCTTAATTGTTTAAATAATATTTACACAAAAAAAAATGTTTCTTCTTTATAATTAAATTAAATAATAAAATTAAAAAATTATTTAGTTATAATAATACAAAGACCTAATCGTACTTAAATTTTAATTAACTATTGTTAGATTAATTAAATTAAATAAAGTTAAATTTAGCAAAAAAAAAATGTTGAAATAATTTTTCGTTTTTTTTTTTTTCAATATTTTTGACTAGAGAGAACAAACAAATAAATGAAAATGGATTTTTGTTGTAAGTGTGTGTGTGTGTGAAATACTACTTTTAATTCACTTAATTATTTTTTTTTATATTTTTGTTTGATATGTTAATTAAATTAATTAGTAAAATTATACAGTACATAAATAAATAATAGTTTAGATAAGCAAAAAAAAAACAAACTTTTTAAAGTCAAAGAAGAATCAGTAAAATTGGAAGGATCTGTGAATGGTAGACCTGTTATAATACGATTTCATGTGTTACATCTTAAATATAAAACGATATGAAAACAAACAAAAAAAATATTCTGTCAATCCGGATTGCGTGTTTTATCAGTGGACAAAAAACAACAACAATATGGATATTATCAGACTTCCGCTAATTTTCTTTTCTAAATTTATATAGTTTTGTGATTATAAAAAAAAAATAGTGACCAGTATATTATGCGCTATATAAACAAACAAATAAACTATCGAGTATTATCACAAAACTCTTAAAATTTAATTTTAATTTTAAACAACCAAAACAACTACTGGGCACTATTTTATCATGCCGTATATATATGTAAGACACCCTGCATCTTAATAATACTGTTTATCATTATTTACACAGACATACAATTGCTAGAGGAGTATTAACAATTTGGTCATTCGCATAAAAAAAATGGAAGCATTTTAAACGCCAGTCAGGTGATCATTTTCTAGCGATAAAGGACTCCGTTGATTCCCTAAGAAAGTTATCTTAGTCCAGATTAAACCTAAAACCTTTATATAGGGTTAACTGTATGTATTGTGTATATAACGCGATAAAACAGTTTTATGATTATTAAGATCGGTTCAAATGTGATACGATTTTTTTATTTTATTTTTGTTAATTTAACTGGCCTATTTCTTAATTATTACTATTTGGCAAATTATTTTGTTTTCTATACAAATAAAAAGAATAAAAAAAAAATTAAAAATTTGGCATTTTTCTAATTTTTTTTTTTTTTTTTTACTTTTTTTTTATCAATCAATTCTTGCAATTCAATTTATGTCTTTTTAATTTAAACCTTTGGTTTCGTAAATGTATGTATGTATGTATATAAGTCTGTGTGTATGCACCAATAGTTTTTTTATTACTTTTTTTTTTAAATAGTTGTTAGTTTTATTTTTGATTAAACTGCTTTATAAGCAGTCGAGTTAGATAAATAAATAGTTGATGTACGATTGAATTGGCGGTGTGACATCACATCGTTCTATCATGACTTATATGTTCGTATAACGTCACGGATGATAGCACGGCATAGGGGACAATGACCACCACCAATACCGCGCCATTGTTGAATTGCACAATCGTAACACATGCACATATGGCCGCACATGTATAGGACCGAATCGATTGGATTTTCATAGCATATTGTACATTCGGCCCCCGTTCCAATATTACCGGGATATAATTCTTGGCATGAAATTGGTGGATTAATCGGTGTACCCGATGAAATTTGAATTGGCTGTAATGAAAAAACGAAAACGAAATTAACATTTTGTCGAATAACGATGGATAAACAATCGAACTTACCTCGATATACGTATTACTATAATTCGACATAACGGTCGCACTCGATCCGGGTAATGTCATAGGAACTTGGGCGATTCTAGGTTGTGGTATTTGTTGTTGATGTTGTTGCTGCTGCTGTTGTTGTTGTTGTTGCGCAACATCAACAGTTGGCGGTAAATTCACAACCAAAACTGTACCACCCGGTTGTAATTGAATCATATCGTTGGTCGGTAAATTTATCACTCGATTTGACGTTGTTTGATGTACGGCCACCTTACGAATTTCTGGTTGGCTCGAAATACTACTTAACGATTCGGAACCAGGCAACGAAACTTGTAATCGTCTTGGTGATTGCGGTTGAACACGTGGCGGTGGTGGTGGTTGCGATAGTACACGAACACTTTGTGTGTTGCCGTACACGTCGAGGAATGCCCATAATTGTAAACTTTGATCGACATGCATAATAACGGCGGGTGCTCCACCATTTTTACTCACTTGCACTTCACCACCGGCTGTTATCCAAAAAGCGAGTTCATCGCCACATTGCGGCGTTGGGCACACTTCTTTTCGTACGACCCAATATTCGGGTCGATCTAGCAATAAATCACTATCGTCGGGTAAATCGGTTTGATTTAATACGGACGGATCGCAAGACGTTAGGCCGAGGGCAAGCGAACCAACATACATGTATTCAGTACGCAATATTTGTACAATAATTTTTTCGTCGATTCGTAGTGGACGCGATGTGAACACATAACCTTGACAAAATTCGGTATCTAATCGTACAGCTACACTTTGATCGGCCGACAAACGAACATTACGACCTTTCGTACGATGAAATTTAACAGGAACTAAACGTACTTCAGGATTATTTTGTCGTACATTTTGTGGCATTGGTGGTGTATCATTTCGTATCTCCATACTTTCCATACTCGAAACGACACTATCGACGGCCGGTTCACTTGGTATCGAACGCCGTTGTGATCGACAATTTTGTGATTGTGTCGTACATATTCTAGGATCCAGCAACTCAATTGACGTACAATTACCGTACACATCGATTAGGGCCCATAACGGATTTCTCGTATCCACACCCATTATAAATACACCTTTTTCTTCGCCATTTATACCAAAATATACAACACCCGCTGACGTAACGTAAAAATATAAAATATTTTCACGTTCGCAATATCGTTCGTTTAGGGCTTTGGCCCAGTAGCCGGGTTTATTTGTTAGTTCGGGACATGCATATTTCGGTAATGCGTTACGCAATGTGCCTGGATGATTATTTGTAAAACCAAATCGTATAACACCACTCCAATTATTAGAAATTTCCGAAAATCGTACGCACACACGTTCGTTGACTTTAACAGGACGCGCGGAAAATGTAATACCTTTGCAAAAACTTTCGTATCGTTTTGCTGTTGTACCATCGCGTGAAATTCGTATATTATCACCATGAATTTCTTGATGGAACGATAATGGTGGTAAATTATTTAATCCGGGACATGAGACTGTACTTCGTGGAGCTGAAATTAGAAAAAAAAAATTATTAATATTTTCGTCGGAAGATCCTCGTGCAATTTGATGTTGGAAATTATAAATTTAAAAAATTTTTAGATGTCCATCTTAATCGAAGTCTTGAGCATACATAAATTGAAGTTTTTACAAAAAATTCGTTTAAGATTTAGTTCGAACAACACCTTGAGAATTAACCATTTTAAAATTAAAACATCTGCGGACTTTCAATTTTACAACATATTTCAATACAAAAGCATAAAATAAAAAATACATTAAAAATAGCCAGATGCTATGCATTAAGGATATTTTTATTTTATTTTTGTTGTTGTCGAATTTATGTTTATGTCGTAAGGACATGAGAACGAAATAATATACGAAATGGAAAACACACCTTTAGCTATTTCTGTGTATTACTATGACACAAAAAAAACATTTTTCGCCACATGGAGCGTACATTAGTATGGCTTCAATTTTTTATTTTTTATTTTTTATTTATTTTGTCTAACTCGGTTACATACACCAATTCGATAAATTTTCTATTTTTTAATGTTAATACAACAACAAAATAATTAAAAACTATTCGATCGTGATTGAAACTATATATACTATACCAAATTTCGAAATCATTCTACAAAATTTATTGTGTGTAGTGTGTAATTCAAGCGATTCAAGCGATTTCACCATTTTATCGTCGTAAGTAATTAAAACATAATCATAATCATCCATAAATCATCATAATTATCCAGCCTCGTTGAAAAATTATTATTAATTTTCCCACACGTTTTCAACATCAAGGGGAAACATTATTGACGCCAACAAACTTTTATAGTATTTCAAAATATTAAATTGTGATGGTAAAAAGATAAATTTAGTCGTGACAAAAACCAAACCTTCCGGATATTTAAGGATATTAAAACATAACAGTAAATCAACTTCCGATCCCTATATAAACATACATATATATACATAATAAACATAATATTTTGTAATCCGATATAGTTTTTTTTTTTTTTTTTTTTGTATAGTGCCTACACCACAAAAAGGAATCAAAGCGAAGTGAAACTTACATAATAATAAATCGCGTTCATCTTTTCGTGGCGTGTGTTGACATTGCCAATAATATGTATAATAAAATTTCGCGATTTCTTTAAGAATTCGTTTTTTTGTTATTAACTAACATTTTGACCTCTTCTTCATATTTACAACAACAAAATAAAACATAACATAACACAAATACATAGATTTTTACCAACAACAGCATCTTCTCGCGCTCAGCTGAATATATTATACAGTTACTACACATGTGTGCACATAATGCAATATCGGTTTTATGTATGCGCGCGATGGTTAAATTTTCTTTGTACGTCTGTATTAGCAACTTACCGTGGGATTTTGTTTATTATAAATTTGTGTGAGAAAAATTATAGAAAAGATTTATAACAAATTTTGATTCGTTATTTACTTTGCACACTGGAATTGACTGGTTGAATTGGAAATTACTTACATTTTTAACGTTTTTTTTTTTTATATTTTTTTAAGATCGACGCGCGAATTTTTGCGAAAGTTGTGTGTAATTTTTAAGAATGTAAATGTTTTGTTGTGCTATGCATTTGAATCGGTCTTTATGCAATAAAGAGAAGAAAACGTTTGTTTTATGTATAGTAAAAGTATCATTGTGCAATTAGTATCATGTAATTTTATTTAATGGTATCGAGCTAATAGTGCCAGTCAACAGTTCGACTTGCAAATGTTCAACCAAATGTATATTTAAAATTCTATTCTGTAATGGATTTACCTTAAAATGGAAGCTCAATTTGTGGTAAAAACAAATATCCAAAATTTTAATGACAACATAAAAAACTTAAATTTTTCCGTTTTCTGTCGTTTATCTAGGTTTTAAAAATTTATCTTGCAAATTTTTAGACAATAGACCTTTCATTAGACATTCGAAAATTTTTAATCTCAATTGGAATTAAAATGTTTACTGTTTTGAATGTGAAAGAAACAAATTTAAAATCGTTATATGAAAAAAGCATAGCCAAATATTTTAAAATATAACAAGTCAGCTTTAAAAAATTGTATCATACTCGGAATTAACTAAAAATTTAGTGCATCCAAGATTTCCCGTAGTTTAATTTAAAATTTGTATCAAAATTGTTTTCAACTATTTATCTTGCTAATATTTCTTTAATAGACCTCCCACTAAATAATTACAAGCTTTAAATTCTAATTTGGTGTAAAAGAGTAATCTTGAGTTTCCAGTTTGATTGTGATAGGAATAATTTTAATATTGCTACATAAAAGATTCAGAACAAATTCCTAATGAAATAAGGAAAATTTATAAAATGTTTTAAATTTTTTTTTATAATTTTAAGGATTGGACACAAAATTTAAAGATGTTAATTTTAAAATATAAATACTCAGAACTAAGTACTGTCTAGATTTTCTGTTGTTTAAATTTGCAGCCAATAATTTCGTTCAACAATTTATCTTCCTAACTTTTAGAAAAACGACTTTCCATTAAAAATTTGAAATTTTATAGTTTTGATTTGGTTTGAAAAATATTTGTTAAGCTTCCAGTTTTATTGTGAAAAAAATAATTTAATATCGAAACAAGTAAAAGGCACAGCTTAATATTTTGAAATATAAAAAGCGAACTTTGAAAAATTGTATCATCGAAATTCACAAGAAATTTACTTTACTTAAGGTTAGCCCATTCAAACTGCCAAATTTAAGCCGAAAATAGAAATGTCCTAAATTCATAAAATGTATGATGGTTAACGATTGCTTAAGACAAAAATCGAAATTTTCCAAAATCCATCAAATACATGATGGCTAACCTTTTAAAACTGATAAAGTTAAGCCAAAAACAGAAATATCAAAAATTCATAAAATGTATAATGGTAAGCTCATTAAAACGGTCACTTAAGTCCATAATCGAAATTTTTCAAAATTTATAAAATACATGATGGTTAGCCCGTTAATACTATCAAATTTAAGCCAAAAATTGAAATGTCCAAAATTCATAAAATACATGATGGTTAGTTGACCCATTAAAACGATCACTTAAGCCAAAAATTGAAATTTTCCAAAATCTATCAAATACATGGTGACTAGCCCCTTAAAACTGTCAAATTTAAGCCAAAAAGGCTAAACTTACCCAAAAACTGTGAAGTTTAAGTCACTGTTACTTAAACTAGTGATATCTGATCAAATTTGTATCCCAATTTAAATTTGCTCTAAAACATGTATTCATTGCAAATATTTTAATGCATTAAATTCTATAATATTTGCACGTTTTAAATTATAATTTAGTGTAAAAGATAAATCTTGAGCATCCAGTTTTATTGTGATAAGAATAATTTTAATATCACTAAATAAAATATACAGGACAAATTTCCAATAAAATTAAGAAAATATTGAACATTTAAAGGATTGTACACATAATTTAAAGTTGACTATTTTAAAATGGAAATACGGATCCAATTTTTAACCAAAAATATGAACAGTGTACAAAATTTAACAAAAACAAATGTTGTAAATTGTTCATCAATAGACCTCCCACTAGAGATTTACAAATTTTAAAAACCAAGTTTGGTGTCTGAAACACACTAGAAACAAATTTACCATCGGTACCAGAACTGTTGATAGCCAATTCCAACCTAAATTTAAAATTCAGAAAATGTGCAAGTAATTACCATAAAAGTTAAAAATAATTTCCCCACATAAATTTTCCTCAAATTTTTAATATTACAAGTATTTCACTAATTTAGCTTTAGGGTGAACTATTACATTTTATTTCGGTTTCAATTTAAAATTATGAAATATGAGATTGACTGCAGTGTCAATTTAGATGTTGCACTCGTAGTTTCATTCAACAATTTATCTTGCAAATTTATGCATCAATGACCTCCCATTACAGATTTGTAAATTTTAAATTTTAAATTATTGTAAACAACTAGGGTTTAGCATCCAGTTTAAAACAGTTCCAAGTCAATTAAATTTTAGTAACTTAAACACAGTAGATCTGCCACCATACCGGTTAAAAACATTAATTACTTTTCCAGTTTTAATATTTAAAAATTATATATACAACATATCGCTACACATAACTTCTAAATACATAAATTAAAATACGTGAGTCATTTTATTTTATTCAATGATTAAATTGTCACGTATAGTTTAACTCCACAATATAATATTCTAGACTTAATCAAAAAAAGGCGGGCGCGCGTGCCGCATCTATATATAAAAATTCCCAACGTACATATCCTTTTTATGTTAGCGTTTCATTACATGAAAAACGATTTAATTATGGAAGAACAACAAAAAAAAAACAGGAAACACACACTTTCGAAAAATTTCGGGATCTTTATATCAACGGAAGGAAATTTAAAATAGTTTACATCGATCAAAACTAGTATATACACACATATAGAGTCGTGCATCCGTTTGAGAAATTTTCGTTTCTAACGTATATAAGATTAGTAGCACCTGGATTCAAATTTTAAAGTATAAAAATTGGGGTTGAAATCGGTGCACATATACATATATATTTAACCTACCCACATCCTATCATACATATATTATATATGTATATATATATATATATATATATATATATATATATATATATATATATATATATATATATATATATATATATATAACAGCTGAACTGGAAATATTTCCTGTGTATATGGTTGGTTGCCACACTAAAGTGTAACGCATGAAAGATGATCAACAGGACGGAGACGAAGAAATATATATACTTACACTTCTTTGAGGTCGTTTACTTTAGAAATTTCGTGAAACCCCTGTTTCATATTATTATACTAACAGCTGCCAGATCCCTTAAGATTTTATGTTTAAAATAACATATATAGGGTGAAAACTATTTATGTCTCCTGTATCGAAAAAAAAAACTATGTTTATGATATTTCGAGTAAAGACACATAAACTTCGCGTTGGGATGCAAAAAAAAAATAACGTTTTAATTTGTAAGATGACTGTCTATAAATATATATTATGTTTATACAATTTAAACTCGCGACAGATGTTAAAATTTTAATTTCAGTTAAAAATAGTCAAAAAAAAAAAGTTCCATGTGGTAAAAACAATCGTCTTTATACGAGGTCAATTCATTATGCATCATATGCCCACACACTATAATCTTCCACATATATAAACTATTATAATCAAATTCCAATAATACACCTCTATGATAACCATCCATCTGACCAAAACCAAACAAAAAAAAATTCATTTCGTTTCGGTCTAGAAGCTTTAACATATAATATTATTATAAGAAAGTTATGTACATAACTTTTAATTATTTTTGTTGCGCTTAATGAGTTCTTTTTGTGTGTTTAGGGTCCAGTACCTGAACGATTATTTCAATTGAACATGGTACCATAAGATTTATGTATCGAAATTGTAATGATTATCGAGACCTAAAAAAACATATGTTCTCGTTTTATTATTTACCTGTAAAAACATAAAAAGATAACATGGGAAAAATTGTCAATCCCCATGTTGGGCGCCAACTTTACACCTACATGCGATATATGGAATTTAATTCGTAATTTCGATTGTGGCCAACTACGCCGAAATTCCACACTTATTGAATTTTGTAATTTTCATAGAGACGTTTAATTAAATTTCATTAAAAACTAAAATTTCGAGAAATAAACATAAATAACTTAAATTCGTTTCTCACGGTAAGTTTTTATTTTATTGTTAAGAAGGTTTTTTGGTCTTTTTTTTGTATATATGTATATATGTTATGTATATATGTATATATACAGTAACAACAATATAATTCTTTCTTTGTATTTATAGTTTTTGTTGGTTGGTTGATTATGTATATAGTTATATTTTAGTTTTGCGTGCTTATGTAAAGCGCACGATTTTACTATTTTAAGACATACATGGTAAAAGAAAACATTTTTTTGTTAATATTATTAGGTACATAATTCTAAAAACTAATTCAAATATTAAATTTTCTAATTATCGTTGATTGATTTTAGTAAAAGTCATGTTTAAGTCAAATAACTTATTAAAGACGACGACGACAATAATCATCATCATCGTTAAGTTAAAAACAAAAAATATTTTCTCACGATAATTTGCATTATGATGAAATCAATAAAATACAAATATATCGAGAGACACATATACACTACTATGGCGCACTCATAATAAAAGAACTAAACATTATAACAACAATAATAACAAAACTATCTTACCTAAACCAATTTTTTTCTTAATTTTTTTCAAAACTTTCATTTTACTCTTGAGTGGAGCAAAAATTTCGTCTGATTTACACTGGCACGTTGTACCAATATCGTGTACACTCGATAAACCCATGTAATATTGTGTGTTTTTTTTAAATAACTTAAGTTTGTATGATTCTGATAGTAATCCGTTTATCAAATAACCAAATTCTTATAAAATTTTTATCACTTAAAATTAATTCATTTCTCACTTTTTTTAAATTTTTTTAAATTTTTTTTAACTAATCACAATAATATAAATTCAATAATCAACTGACACAGTTCGCCAGCCAATTTATTTCGATACAATAATTAACTGATAAGAAACTAATTATAAACTGCATAATCCAAAAGCAGTCCGGCTTAAAAATAAAAAAAATTCTTTAACAATAAAAATTAAAAATTTAATTTAATTATTTTTTTTTTTTTAAATTCAACAAATCGTCAACCTTTCACTACAACGTTTGACGAGAAACTAACAATCTTCTAGTTTAATATTTTTATTGTAGTGCTGTTTCGGGTTTCGTGTGAGTTGAATTAAAATAAAATAAAAATAAAAATACAAAAAAAAAATTCCAAGTCAATATGAAAATACAAAAACACAACAAAACAAAACGTCATTCACAAGAAGTACGAACGTAAAGTATTTTGTTGATGTTTTTATTTTGTATGTTGTAGAGAACATAATACATACATTCAAACATAAAACATATAAGATATCTAGATAAAGCAGATAACCGTTATACACCGTCTTGTATAATATATTTTATGTATGAATTTTATAAAACACTCGAGTGGGGAATCAAAAATTTGTTTTTTTGTTTATATAACTTTTACAAACGCCTAAGGGGAAATATTCTAACTATATAACTAAACTAAAATACCAAGGACAACTATAAATCGAGAGTAACTATTCTATATTGACAGAATATTATTGTGTTATTTATTTACGAGATTATGTAATTGCGACTTAAAAACAATAGAACTATTTTGTTTACTGTCTTTTGAAGTATCGACTATTTCTCACTCTCTTTGATTTTGTTTTAATTTTATTGGTTGTCTATAAAATTGACATCATTATATTATAATTCGGGTTTAAATTAATTACGATCACAGATCCAACCAAATATTGGCACTCCAGTTAAAGCACAGAAGAATGTGATCGAAACATCAATTCAGATGATCTCTTTCATTGACCTAGGTAATCTGAATATCGTAATCTAATCGATTACTGGTTTTCCTCTGGGACGAGAGGTCGTAAGTAAAATTCTATATTTCCATGTTGAAGGATCTTCTGTTTTAATTTTATTTTTAAATCTTCAATTTTGTCTACTAGGCTGGGTCTTTTACTCTTTTGGGAGTATGATTTGTCAAGTTCTTTCACTTCTGTACAGTTTTTCTTCAGTCATTGCTGGTCTTCTATACTTTCCTTTCTATTTCTAAATCTTTTCGAATATTGGTTTTCTTCTGAAAGCAGAGATCGCGATATTAAAATAACAGATTTATTTTTATTAAATATACTGTCTTTTGATGTTTATGTATATCTACCACTCTCTCTCTCTCTCTCCCTCTGATTTTGTTTTAATTTTATTGGTTATATAAAATTGATATCATTACATAATACTTAATTTTAGTTTGAATTAATCACGATCGTTACTAAAAACGATCGCAGATCCAACAAAATATTTTATTGACGCTTCTGTCAAAGCACAGTAGAATGTGATCGAGACACTATGACCCCTGTTGGAGTGCAATGTGCAGATATGATCGAGACATATCAAATCAGATGATCTCTTTTCTTATATCAATCTGCGATCATTAAGGTATGCTCGTTAAATTGGCCGAGGCAATCTGAATATTTAAATCTATTCGAATAATGGTTTTCCTGTGAGAGCAGTGATACCGCAGCTGTACTGCTCGTTAAGTTTTAATTTAGAGCGATCTCCTTTTTTTAATATTGAGTAAATTCGGTATCGATCTATCGCAGCGTTTAACTAACTCCTATCTATATTTTTTTTATCTCGAATTTAGAGTCATAGAGCGTCTACTAGGCTGGTTCTTTTACTTAATTGGCTACTGTTTTAATTTACATTCATGATTTGTCAAGTTCTTTCGATTCTGCACAGTTTTTTAGTTTTCGCTGGTCTTACGACTTTCCTTTCCGTTTCTAAATCTTTTAGGATAGTTTCATTTTTTTTTGTTTTCATTTATTTTGTATACTGTCTTTTGAAGTATCGACCTTTCCTCTCTGATTTTGTTTTAATTTTATGGTTTCCTGTTTCCTCCTCAGAACTTTGAAGAATGCCCTCTACATAGTTTCTTCAATTTATTATTGCCATCTTTTTTACTTGACATGCTGTCTTCTTAATTTCGTTCCATCTCTGCCGTGTGAGTATATTTGTAATTTTGACAGAGTTCCTCAATTTTCTAGGCTTTTTTAGTTTTTTTCCACGTTTGTTCTAAACTATTGTACTGATCTTTTGTTGACATTTAACGTCCAAAATGATACTAAGAACTCCCATAATTTGAAATATTTAATGATCAGGTTTTTTCAAGTTCTAAAAATTCAATTAAATGTCAGACCACTGCAATTTGAGTCAATTGAGCAATCCATTTAGGTTCACGATGCAGAATTTAATCTCGTGACAGTTCTTCACTGTTTTCATCAAATGTTTATGGTCTCATTTTATACTGGAATCGCTAAACAATGATTGTTCGAGGTCACCGAACATGATCAACCTGATCGATCTACTTTTTTTCGAAATTTTAAATTTTTACAAGAAATTTTTTGCTACAGTATAAAAATCGTATGATAAATTTTAAAATATACATTTTTGTAATATCTGTTTGCTTTTTTGATGCTGCAAAATAGTGTTTTAGAATTCAAAATTATACATAAGACATATCAATTCAAGAATTAAATATCAAAATTCAAGAATTGAATTTTTAAATATTTTTTAGAAATATAATTCAAAATCATAATTACAACGTCAGTTTATATCACTTGCCTATAATCAAAATTTAAATCTAAATAAGCTTTGAAATCTAAATAAAAAATTTTAAAAAATTTTCAAAATTTATGAAAATTTAAAACGAAGAATTAAAAATTAAAATAGACAAAAAATGCATAAGCAAAAACTTTAGGGTACGCAATTAAAAATAAAATATACAGTTTTAAGTATTTGAAAATTTATAAATTTAGAATATTAATTTAATCGAAATTTTTAGATTTTGGAAATTTAAGAAGTTTATAAATGATAGCTTTTAAGAGTTTAAAAATTTAAATAAGAAAAGGAATATAAAATTCACTATTTTCATATTTAATGGAATAAATTTAGAAAACTAGTAAAATTTAACTACAAAAACTACGAAGTTTCTAAATTCTACATTTTTTGTAAAATTTTAAAAATTTTTAATTAATTCGGATACTAACTAATAAAATAGATTTTTATTATATTTTAAAAATGTTAAATTATTTAAGTCCTACATTTTATAAATGAAAATAGCTCAAAAATATAAGGATACAAATATTTTAGCGCTTAACTAAAGTTCAAATGTCTCAAAATTTTAAAATATATTCAAAATTTAATTTATTCAAAATTCTGTATTTTGAAGAAATCTATAAAATGCAAGAAAATGCAACTTGAAAATGCAACACTAAATCAAAAAAGGTATCAAAGCTCATATTAAAAAATTTAACAATGAGAAAATTCTAAATTTTACAAAATTTCTAACTATACTAAATCGAATAAAAAATTTGAAATCAAATTTTATCTTTGTGTTAGGTCATATTTTGCTGCTGCATAAAATTTTTTTTTTATAGAATTTGTATAAAGTTTTTTAAATTAATTTAAATTAATTTAACTTGGAAGAATTTGGAATTTGGAAATTTGGGAAGCTTAAAACTCTGAAATCCAAAGGTTAACGATTTTGAAAATCAAATATTTTAACAGTTTTAAAAGAATTAAACCTCTAGAAACAGAGGTAATCAATTTATTTAAAACCTCAAAATTAGTAATTTTAAGAATTATGTAATTTAAATTTTTGAAAACAGTAAATTTATAAAATTATTTGCAAAATTATTCTCCATAATCTGAACGTTATTTCTATATAGTACAGTTTACATCACTACCTTGAACAAATTTATAAATTTACGAAATTTAACAAAGTTATAATTATATATATATATATATATATATATATATATATATATATATATATATATATATATATATATATATATCAAATCTGAAAAAAAAATTGCTAAATTTAAAAAAATTTTAAAAATTTTAAACAATTTGAAACTAAGAATAAAAAGATTGAAATAGGCAAAAACTGAATAAATAAAAAGTTTAAGGTACGCAATCGAAAATAAAACATAGTTTTAAGAACTTTAAAATTTGTAAATTTAAAATATTAATTTAATCAAAATTTGAAATTTTAGAAATTTATAAATGTAGATTTTCAGAGCTTAAAAAAGTATAAGTATAAAAAAGCCAATAGGTACGAGTTTGCTTATTTAATGTACTAAATTTAGAAAAGTAGCTACATTTAAATACAAAAAATACCAAATTTCTAAATTTTAATTTTTTATAAAAGAAATTTAAAACATTAAAATTTGTAACTTGAATTAAAACATAACAACACATAAGAAATATTATCGGTTTAATTATATTAATAAAATTTGATTTGTAGTGTTTTTGGTTTTAAAGTAAATATAAATAGGATTTTAATGCAAGTACATTGTGTAATTGCTAAAAAACGGTGGATTCGATCGAATTCAATTGTTTAATATCTAGTTTTTTTGGGCAGTTCAACAAATAAATTAGGAAAATTTAGTTTGCAAACATTTTTCTAATCTATATACAAATAAATAAAATATATTAAATAGATAAAATATTTCTAAATTAACTATTAACTCTAAATTTATTAGTTTTTAAGGTAAAATTTGTATTCTTAGGATCTTTTAGTTTTGTTGGAGTGTAGAGTGGTTTTGTCTGTGCGTAATATTTGGGTGGTCTCTTTTAGGGTTTAAATTAAAATTTATTTGTTGAAAGATCAATTTTATTTAATTACATGTTTTAACGAAGATCTTAAGGGCCGTGAAATAATAAGTGTCGAATCAAGTATCGCTGCTGCATTTAATTTGCGTACAAATGCCGATGTTATTTAATTGATTTCGATATCTTTATATTTTATATTTTTATATTCTGTATATTCTTACGTTTCAGATTTGAATTTTGGTGTTTATATTGTTATATTAATGTATTTTATATTATTTCATATCTTTGTACTGTTATATTATGGTTTATATTACCACTATAGTACGGTACTAAATTAACACCTAATTTTTAGCAACAACGCAACGGAACGAATTTCAAGGGAAACTAATCCAATTTATTACAGCATATGGATTGCAGAATTATAAGTTTATAATATTATAATTAATTAAATTATAATTTCAGATTGAAATTAATTCTATTTCTTACAGTCTTTGGCTAAGAGCTATTAGTTCATTAATAGATTTAGTTTTCAGGAAACCTCTGCAGGTTACACATGAATGGTGGCACATTGGAGTTGCTGATAAGAGATGGCAGAATGCAGAGCAGTACAACAAAAATGTGATTGTCTTACACTAACAGTAGTTTGAATATTGGATACCGGGAAATCGGACCAATTAAGTCATAACTAACATACTTTTCCTTTCCCTAACCCACAAAAATTTACTAACTATTGGCCGCCAAGGTGTCTGTAACCGGGCCGATCTCAATAATTTAACTAGTATCCTTCCTTATCCTTCCAAGTATATGTAAAAACGGGTGTACTGTGGGCCCGACGCTTTCCGAGATATCCTGCTTAATGCTTGGCAGTACATTCAAAATCAATCAATCAATCAATCAATCAACAACACATAAGAAATATTATCATAAGTTCAAAGTGCGTTTTCAAAATTTTTAATTTTGCTGTTAAGTGTTACCTATACCGTATTCAAGAATGATTCCTGCATTAGACAGCAGTAAGCTAGGGATAATGCTGAAGTAAAGCTTTTGGTAATTATAAAAAGAAAAGGAATTTTTAAAATTAAATTTCAAAAAAAGACAGCAATAACATTTAAAATTGAACAAAATCTTCAAATTAATTTTTGAAATTTAATAATTACTAAATTCTTTACTAAAACCATTAATTTTTTTTTTTTTGCAAAATGTATTCTGCAAAATGTAAAGGCATACATTTAAATTTTGAAGTAATTAAATTGATGATGTTTGTTTACTGGTTCTGTACTCAAATCGGAAAATTTTTTTAAAAATAATTAAATTTTGGCTACAAATCGAATATTCCCAAAATTCTAAAGATGCATGATTAGAGGCCATGAAAACTGAGAAACTTATGCTACAAATAGTAAAATTATAAAATTCAGAAATTTATGCCACAAATCGAAAACTATTGAAACCAAAAAATGTATGACGAAATTAACAAATTCCAGAAAATAAGTGATAGATCGCCCATTAAAACTGTGAAATTTATGCAAAAAATTGAAATTTTCCTAAATCCTAAAATTTATGTCTCAAATCGAAAATTACTAAAACTAAAAACTGAGATATTTATGCCACAAATCGAAAATGTATTAAATCCTTAAATTTCGGCCACAAATCGAAAATTATCAAAATCTTGAAATTTCATGATAGTTAGCCTATTAAATCTGTAAAATGTAAGCAAAAAAATTAAAATTTTCTAAAATCCCGGAAACAATAGCAACCGCTTTGAAGTTATTAGGACACAAATCATTTTGCTTACAGTTTTGAGAATACAATCGTAAATTCTAAAAAATAAAAAATAAATATGAAAATTTTAATAAAACTTTTAAAATTTCAATAACTGAAACCATAAACATTTCTTCAATTACAGAATTTTGGTATTTCTTAACAAAGTCGAAATTACTCAAATTCCAATATTTAATTTATTCAAAAATCTGTAATTTGAAGAAATCTATAAATTTCGTATTTCTAAAGTTTAAAAATTTCGAAAATACAGCACAAAATTAAAAAATAAGAAAGATAATATTAAAAAATTTTAGAATGAGAACATTATAAACATTACAAAATTTCCAACTGTACCAAATTGAATGAAAAATTTCAAAAGAAATTTTGTATTCTGTGTGATATTTCTGCTTCATAAAAAAGATTACAAAATTCGTATGTAAAACTTCAAAATTTAATTTTTATAAGAATTTGAAAATTTGAGGAAATAAACTGACAAAATATTTTATTGTAATTACAGGAAAATCTAATTGGTTTACATTTCAATCCACATAATACTCTAAAATGTATATAAATTAGATTCAAAATTATTATTTAACACCAAAAGTAAATGAAATAAATGTTAAACCGACAAAACTCCTTAAAAACACGTCATACAGTGACTTATATTGATTACTGTGATTTATTTGAAAACCCATCAACAAATTGCTTTTTGAAGAATCTAGGAAATTTTAAGAAGATGGTACAAAATTCTAATTTAAAGATTTACGAGTGAGAGATTTATAAATTTATTTCGAAATTAAAACAAAAACGTTTTATAGTTAAAACATAGTTTCCTACAAAATTTTAGGAGAACAATCCCAAGTACAAATACAAAGATTTGGGAGTGGCTTATTTACCAATTGAATTTAAGCTTGACACACTTTAAGGTTGCAACTAGAAAATTTTGAGAATTTACCACCAAATTTAGAAAAGTATAGTAAACATTTAATCAAAATATAGAAATTTAGAAATAAATTTCATAACCACAATATAATCCATTAAACAAACTTTAATAAACCAAACCAATCAGGTTCTTGTTTGCACGATCTAATGAAATTGGGTAAAGCTTACATCATCTGCCTATATTCCAAGAAAAAATCATATTGAACGAAATTTATTATGTAAATTAATTAGATTGACCGTAACATTCGAACATAATATTATGAAATCGTGCAAAATCTTTTGCTAATGTCAAAGATCTTAGCAAATATAATTATATAGGTTTCATAGAATCAACTCAGTATATGAAATTCTCAGAATTCAATTATTGCCATCGTCAAAAAGTATATTTATTGTGAAATGCAAATTTTTATTTAAATATATGTGTTGTTGTCATTTTCCTGTGACCAATAACATTACCATAATTTTTAGTAAATGATAAATGACATGGCGCTAAATCTGTCGCGCAGATGTAGTTAAAATTTCAAACACCCCCATATAAAACTCCTGGGTAAATATTATAATTTTAAACGTAAGGATGACCTTTAAAATTAAATTTTGCGTTCATTTCACTTATGTCGTTCCCATGTATCGTAGTACTTTCAATTTAACAACCAAAACCAGCTGTTTGTTAATAAAACTATAAAAAAAAAATAAATACAACAAGGTAACATAGGGGTAGTTATAAATAGAGAAAAGATAAAATCCCTTAACCATTTTTCTTCCATTCCGTCTGTCTTATATACAAATTTTTCGCAATACGTACGAAATTATCGAAAACCATGATCCCATTTGGTAATCTGTATATGTTATGTCTCAGATACCTGAGTTTCTTATTTCTTTAGGTTATTTCAATAAAAACCTGGGGTAATCGTATAATGTAAAAACTCTGAATACGTTCAGAATTTTTTTTTTGTATTTTATCAGTTTTGTATCATGACATCTGCTTACCGTATATATACGTACAAATATACGAATCATGTTGTTATTGCTTTTGTACGACTCGAATTTCATTGGTCGATATACGCGTGCCTGCATATGATTTTGTATATTTGTTGTATTTTGTACAGAATTTTTTTTTTTTTAACTTTACATCTGTCGGCGACGACGCACTCGCGCTAGCTGTATCTACATACATTTTTATTTATTTTTTGTCACACATTTAAACCTTTGACAGTTTTTTGTTGTTTATTAGTGAAAATGCTGAAAAAATAAATAGTTTTGCAGATAAAATATTATGTATACATAGGGAGGGCATATAATGTAGAAAGACCAAAACGATGATCTATTTGGATCGTATACGTTATTATATACAAAGTAACCATACTCAAGGTCGTTTTGTGTTTGCGCGATTTATGCAAATATTTGTGCTAAGACGTGTTTATTCAATTCGATTTCTTGTTTCGCGTTTTAGTTTTGGTTTTTGTTTTAGTCGTCATGTTTTTAACATGTCTAATCCGCGAATAAAACGTAAAACTATCTTAAAATTATCTCATCGCAGTCGTTTTATTCAAAACTATATACAAAGAACGATATTATTCACTGCGCTGTGGTTTATGTTTACCAACTGATATTTGTTTTGACTCGAGCCACATAAATTTATATGATACTCGTATAATACCATAAATATATAGATAATAAATAACTGATAGTACTTCGGTATAAAATGTATCTAAACCGCACTAGATAAACATGCACGACCACCTGTCTTTGAACAACCGCACGCATAATCAACAAACCAAATATATCAGACATATAAGTAAATACATAATTAAAATTTTAAACGGGGTGGCTGAATTTTACAGATTTTATATAGTACCGCGATCGTTTATGACTATTACGTAAATATTAGTGTTGCGATCATCTCGAAACACACTTTAAATGTTCTTGGATTTTAAACAAAAGTATTCAGATGATATGAGTAAGTAAATCGACTCGATCACGTTCTATGTGCATTAAAGATCGAAGATCGTGTAATCAATAGACCCTGATTATGGATACGTTATATGTCAGCAATGGCTTGTAAACCCCCATGTACTATTTATTATTATCGTTGCTGTGGATTTATCTACTAATGTCAATCACATTGCAATCACCGATCGATCAACAGTTAAAAAAAAACAACAACATGTTTTACGACATTATCAAACACTTATTGATTGATAAGATTAAGTGTATCGTTTTAGTAGTATCATGCAATGTTGCCGAATTTCATCGATCACTTAAAATAAAATGTACAATTACATTGGACCAAATTTGAATGAAAATCGATCGAACAAGTCATATACAAATTTTGTATATATGTTACCAAGAAACTTGCTCAACTTTACACAATTGTGAAAATTCTACCCACATAGACGAAAAAAAGTATCACCTGCGCAAAAAAAAATTGTATTTAATAGTACACAATAAGTTTAAATGTCTTAAAATTTTCTCACAGTCTTCATTTAAAGATTTAATTTTTTTTTTAATTTTAAAATCTTAAGAAAATAGTTATAATAATAGAGAAAAAGGTATAAAATTGAATCACCTTCTTTTATAGAAGGTGATTCAATTTTAAGAAACCTTTTTTCTATTTTTATTTTTTATTATTTTAACGATCAGCTGAACATAAAGTGTGACAGCAAGTAGTTTTTGATTGAAATTAATTAATTGCGTAACTTGAGTCATACTATGATCGCGCATGTATATGATCAACATGATCATTCAGTTTTCGTTTTAATTGTCGATCAGTTATTTTTATATTTTTCCAAGCTTAAAACCATACCACGATCACACTAATTGTTTAATCAGTTGGATGACGACAGTTAAATATGAATAAAACGATCATGTTTGATCACAAATTTATACAAATGAAAGTCGAAGATTTAAAAATTGTAAAACCTGTAACTGGAATTGCGAAGATTATTTATGATAATTTCAAACTCCAATTAATCGCAGTTTTACGAATCTGAATTGTGGCAACAAAATCTAATTGTACATGATTTAAACCAACAAGATTAGTTAAATTAGATACAAAGATATCAATAATTTTATATTTATATATCTCTACTAAAGTAAATAGTTACACTAGATCAAACTAAAGTAATATATATATATATATATATGTCACAGAATTATGAGGTGCCACCCCCTGGTTTATATCGTTTGGTTAGTCGTAGTACCATAAATTCCTTTTCTTTCTTGCGTTATTTTAAAAAATACTAAATAAAATGTTGTTTTCCCCTTTTTTTATTGGGGGTTGATTTTTTTACTTGACGCAAGCGTACCTGTTAAACGATGAGTAATTCTTTTGAAAACAAAAAATGAACATTGTGATATAAATAAGAGTAAACATTTAACTTTTTGATTAGTTGACATCGTAAAATTGTAGACAACGTTTTAAATAAGGAGCAAGATTTTTTAAAATTTGAAAAAGTAACAGTTAAACTGAGTGTAAGTTTAAGTGGATAAATAAGTATTAGTGCGCTTAATTTGATAATGGATAAATTTCAAAAGTGTTGTAAACCATATCGCGATTCAAAGTGTTCGAGTAAACTAAAACGAGTTACGGATTATGTTAAGCAATTTATGCCACAATCAGTTAAGAATCAAGACAATTTGTATCTCTGTTCAACGTGCTATGTAAATATTACCTGCAAACGACGAAAAATAGAACCAGAGTTGTCACCAGTTGCGGGACCATCAACAACATCACCTCTAACACCGCAAATAGCTGATAACGATAATAGCAGTGATAGTGAAGAGTGTTATTTAAAAAATGTGTCTGTTTTGGAAAAAATGAATGAAGTGTTACCCTTTCTTGGAAAGTCTCCTATATATCCGAGTACGTTAGAAGCCAGGCCAAAACATCAGCAGCAAAAAGTAATAGATTTAGCTTCAATAACATTATCAACATCTTTGGTTCCGGGAATCGTGCCACTATTGAATCAGTCAACCGAAGATCAAAGGAAGGTTGCGCTATACGATGAATTGATTGGTGATCTAAAAGCTAAATTCGAAGAACTGGAGAAAACCAGTGATAAGATTCAGCTACTTACTATATTGCCAAAATCATTAACCATTCAAGAAATCCAGAATGAGTTCAAGGCAACGCAACATATGGTGCGAACCGCTAAAGATCTACGAGACAAGAATGGTCCACTAAGTCATCCAGCAGCTAAAGTAGGAAAGCGAATTTCAAAACACTGAGAAATATCCACTGAAATACAGTTTTTCCATATAAAAATGAAATACTGCTTTTACTAAAACGCATTTTGCAAGAAAACAAAAAATAACGGTATTTTAGTTTTTTGATATGTTGTAAAATATAAGTTGTCAAAAACTTTAAATAAAAAAAAAAAAAAAAAAAATAAGTTTTTGAGAAAATTTAAAGAGAACATTTTGGCGGGAAATTTAGAAAAGAAGGAATTAAACAACATACTAATTTTATATTTTTTTAGAAATCCTTATTAACTTACCTCTAAAATGAACCCAAAATCATAATTATCAGACAATTATTTTTTATTTTATTGCGATAAATACAATACCATGATTATAATTTTTCTCAAATTTTGACACCCTGTATCTTTAACAACAACAACAACCAAAAAAAATTAAGTGTCTCAAAATGTTTGTTTTAATCAAGGCTACACATTCAAAACATAAAAATCATAAAATTCAACCATGACTTACAAAAATTTGTGATTTCACGTATTTTTCGCCATATATATATATATCCACACATATATGTATATTAGTTCCAGATAAATGAGTCAACTACGTTCATGTATGATCAAAACAATTATTTTGTTTTGATATCGATAATTTATTTTAATATTTATCCGAGACTAAAACCATAGCACGATCACAATTATTTAATCAGATGATGACAGTTAAATATGGTTAAAACGATCATGTTTGATATAGAAAACGATCTGCATGTTTGATATTCGAAGAAAATGAAGGTGATATTATTTAATAAAAAAAAACTGGAAATGCGATCAGAAATTAGTTTTAACAAAAATACATTGGTTTAAGAATTTGAGGAGTGGCAATAAAATTCAACTCTTTCATGGAGCCTTTGGAATTTCAGAATGTATTTTGATTTGTAATTGCAAATAGAACTAGGCATTCTTTATAAATCTATTTTGACTTATCTAGATTAGTTAAATTAGAACAAATAGATTTAAAAATGTAGAAAATTTGACAGATTAATCGCCCAACTCAAGTAATTAGATAAATCAGATAAGTGTAAGGAGCGGTATCTTTCGAGTTTTCGAACTAGCGGTTATTTCTATCGATACAATCGACATATTGTACTCTATCATTAAAAATCGCTTTATAAATCAAAATGGCGATCTCAACTGGCCGCCTATAAAAACTGCGTTTTACTTCGTTGGACTATAATTTGTGGAATTATAATCTGTGGAATTTATGGCAAGATAAATATAAATTTTTGTTTCAACCTCGGATATTCATTCCCTTTAACGGATACGGGAATAATGAAATTTCTGTAATGTCGTAGATCGTTTGAAAGAAAAATTCCGATAAGTTTGTTATTCGTGTCACGCAATTCAAATGCAACGTTGCCAATACAATTATGAATCACAGATGTCTTAAACTTTGGACAGACTTTCACAGACATATGATTAGATGCATTGTTTTGGACGTAATTTTTGACAAACACGGTTTGTCCCAGTCTATAAGTACGCTGTCGAGATCTTAGATTGTTTAGCGTTGGCTAGATTATTGATAGGCCTTTTGTAAATTTTTAATTACATCTTGTTGCACCAGAGTTAAAATAAAAAATAATAAAATGCCGTATTGTGAGCCAGTTCGTGCGGTATCACGCGGTGACACAGTATAATGTCGTTACTTGATTGGTTTTGCATCAAATACGTCTTTTATGTATGTGGCACCAGATAAGTACTTCTAAGGCCTAATAAATGATGGAAATTTTTTAATTGTATGATTTAGCCAATCCTGTTGCTGTGGTGACAAAATATACCTTGTATTATCAAGTAAATCATCCCCAGACATTTAGAGTCGACTAAGTTGGTTTTCTGATTGAATCTCTCTTCCCCGCTCTCCAGTTTCTCGAAGGCAGATTACATTTGAAGCATTGACTTTGACGATAACCTTTATTTCTACAACCAGCATAATGAATGGATAGTTCTGGTTTGCGATTTTTGTAGTACATGCAATCAAATTTCATAATTTGGTTTAGTGCATCCTGATTCATGATTGTTTTGATTTAACGCAGATACATTGCTATAATTTTGAATTCTGATTGTATTTGCTAGTCTGTAGATAGTAATGAAGATATAATTTCCGACTTTAAGAATGGTCCCCAATTAGCATAAGAAACATCGATTGTGTGAACAAACTTACGAGGTTGACCATTAATTCTGGAATATAACTTGTTTGGTTTCATGTATCTTCATGAGCAAGGCCTTTTCTGTATATAGTTCGTCAATGCATTCGACGTTCATATCAGTAATCTTACCTAAACAGTGGATTTTTTAACTGAAGCCATTGAGATTTGATTAGCAGTTTCAGGAGGATCAGACAGCACCAGTAATTGATTTAATGGAGTAATCGTAGGTTTACTGGCATACTTGGGTGGATTCTAAATATTAACAGTTTTAAATCTAACAGCTCTATTAAGGTTATTATTTGAAATAGATGTTGAAAGCACCTGAATTAACTTTGGATGTTATTTGAGGGTTGATTTCATTTCACTCGAAGCCGTGGATTTACTGGAACAATCCGATTCACATGATTCTACTTCATGATTGGTGTGTTAGGCTTAATTTGGTCAAGATCATGTAGGTTTTCATTTAGCTTGGCTGCATCTTTCGCACTATAGCAGTGGATTTAAAATCAATTATTTGACTGACTTTATCTAAAGAAATTGCTACTTGAGTGCTAACTTTTTTTGAACATTTTGGGCAAACCAATCTACCGTAAATGTGAAGACATCGAGTTCGATTATTGCGATATCATTGTTTCCGTCTTTAACTCCTTTTTGAAGTCCGTTATAAAGAAAATTAAGTGTTATTAATACTTTTTCGACTTGTCGGTTGGGATTTTTTGGGCTTGTTTATGAGAACGATTAGAGATTAATACTGGATGCATTTTTTCTAATTATGTTCTTTCTTTTAACAGCACCAGTTGCTCGCTAAGATCATGTGCTTGAACATTACGAACAGAATATCCGAGCGTATAAACTCCCCGAATTCCAATTGTTCGCCTATCATCTAGATGTATAGACGATCAAAAGGAATATTTCGCCAAATTAACCAGAAATGATATGATACATTACAAGGTTTTTAAACCAATACAGTACCTATGCAAAATCTCACCAATTATCTAAACCAAGCCCAATGCAAATTACCTATATGAAACAACATTCTTTATATGGCTCGAAATTGTTCAAAAATTCCAGCGAGTAGTGATTGGCATCGTTATTTAGTTATGTCTGTGTTCAAAAATTTGTATCACGCTTAATATAAGATATTTTGGTTGCAAGAAGCACTATTTCGCATATAGCTATGCATTGTCCTTCACGAAAATTGATTTTGATGAGTGAAAAAATCAAACAACTCAACTCAATTCTCAATAGACGATTGAGTTGATTGGACATTCCATTCATTTTTTCCTCGAATTCAACACTAATGTATATATGAAAAGTGAATGAAATGTCCATTCAAACTCAGCCATCTATCGAAAACTGAATTGATTTTTGGATTTTTTTTCTCTCAGTGAGGGAATGGATTTGAGTCAGTTGGAATTCAAAAGAATTTAATGTATTTTATTCGAGTAGAATTAAATCGACTACAATACAATGCATTGTGGTTAACAATATTTTTAGTTTTGCATTCGGTGGATGACACGTGACTATGATGATCGCGAATAATGTACGAATTTGATTTGATATTAAAATTTCTAAATTAAGATAGCAGCAAGAAAAATACACGATCGCACAATTGAAAATCACAATACGGAAAGGCACCTGTCAA
This sequence comes from Tipula confusa, assembly GCA_963556175.1. Classification (NCBI taxonomy): domain Eukaryota; kingdom Metazoa; phylum Arthropoda; class Insecta; order Diptera; family Tipulidae; genus Tipula; species Tipula confusa. The sequence goes on along the minus strand of OY744476.1, from coordinate 208,965,814 downwards.
ATTGCAAACGCCTAAGTCAACGTCATCGCCATCTACTGGGTTGTGGCATTAACGATCACACCTCAGCGCCTTCTTTTATTTATCTCTTTAACTTTGTGTTTTTATCAATTTATTTCACGATTTTCTGAGATTTTTCAAAATTTTGCATCGTATTTTTACACTTTACAACGTTCAAAATCATCAAAACATTCAAAAAATTTAAAATTACATAGAAAAAATACATAGAAACCAGCTAGTTTTTTACGATATTCTACGATAATTTCCAACTTCCATTACCATTGGTTTTTTTTTCCAAAACCGAATGTTAAGTTTACATAAGTAGTGTTGGGAAATTAAAACAGGTGAATTTAAATTCGAAAAGGATAGGTAAAACTATATAACATAAATAGTTTTGTTAATTTCATTACAACAGGTGTAATTCAGTTCTTTCCTCTTAAGACTATTTATGTGCCTTTGATCAAAATGTTTTTTTTTTGTTTCTTCAACTTAAGTTTGGTGTTTAAGTTGTTATTGGAAAGTCAAGTAAAAGGTCTCGACTAGTTTATCGTGCATAAGTGTGGTTGATGATTTTTTATGTACAGCAGGTTGATTGAGTAAATCAAAACGTTAGTTACATCTGTTCGATTTATAAATTTAATTACATAAATTTAGGATGAAGTGCTGACTGTTCAAGCAAATTCCTCTATCGTTGGCTCATTTCTGAAATCGAAGTAAATAATCAACGGATTATTGTAGTATTAAAGTTGATGAATGATATTCGAGAGAAGAATCATGTGATCGGGATTGAATTCATTGAATTCATCTGTTGACTCAGTACTAACCAGTAATGGCCTGTAAGATCCATTTTAAATTTTTTAAATTTCGTAAATTATAGTCTAATAATATAACTGCAAGTAATACTGTATACACAATTGGTCTTTAGTGTATATGTCGCACAAAATTTCTCCAAAAAATATAAGAACTATTGTGGAACATAAGTTTATATGGTATTTATTTTTAAGGTTCCTTTACGAGTTCGAATTTAAATCCTAACAATTTAAATCCGATCATTTACCAATCCAAATACTAAAATATTGTCACGTGATCAAAAAAACATCAATCACGTAACCAATCAAATCACTGAAATATTTTCATGTGATTATTTTTGTTAATTTTCCAGTGGAACATTATAGTTGAGTGGGTATCTGGTTCACATAATCATTTATAGACATATATCAAAATTTGTGGAACTTATATTTAATACAATTTTAAATAAAAAGTGCTAAATAAACAGTGGAACATATTTTTTGTCCAATACATCTTTAGAAAACAATTGTGATATTTAAGCTAAAATAATATTTTTTGGGCTCAAAATTATTAAGTCGACGTTCCAGGTGAAAATTACATCAATTCTTCTAGTTGATTTACGTTTTTTAGGTTTTTTTGTTTTAGATTTCATTTTTTTTCTACACAGCTGTTCGATTGAAGCTGAAGTCGATGGTTCGTTTGATGTTAAAGAACTAGGCTCGTGTACATCAGCAAATAATGGGACACATGGTGCATTTTCCACGTCCAACTCAAGGTCAGAATCATTTTTACCATCCAAAGTTGTAATTCGGCGACCACTTCTCAATAATATTTCGCAATTTGCTTTTACCTGGCCAGGGCAGACATCAGCGAGAACCCCGCACAACTCATCTTCCCAGAGCCTCAATAAAAACAGTACGAACCTCGTCCGTGTCGCTATCATCTAAACATTCGAGTTCTTCAAGTTAATCAAGAGCCTCTTTCAACGTAAGTTTTCTTGAACACCACATAAATAATTGTAATATTTGTAAAACGAATAATAAAATTTAATAAAAAATTACCAAATAATAAAACAATAAAACAAAAAAACTAAAGCCGCAATGAATATGCACATTTTGAGAAAACGGGAAAAAATGTCTCCGTATGTCCCCGTGTTGACGTATGGCACAAAAACAGGTGAAAAACTTCTTAAAATAATTTTTATTACCTCATATAGCACATTCAGGGTTGATAAGCACAAAGAATCCTTGATTATTTTCTTAAAATATTTTGTGGAAAAATAACGGAACTTAAAAATAAAATCTAACTTACTTTTTCATATAGTCCATTTTAACTTTTTCACAATATTTTTTTTTCTTGCCTAATTTTACAACCTCCTTCTAGTAAGAGCCTACATACAACTGAAATAATTTTTCTAGTCAAGTAACTGTTATCTCTTTACAAAACAAAACTAACGGCAAAACGTTTTTAACTTTGTTGAGTTTCTTTCTATATATCGACACAAAATGAGATATAATTTTTGTTGCTATATGGCAACACGGGGACAATTCGTGTTTTTTTACATTCATTATAAGTTAAGCTTAAATATCGCTGCATGCACACTGCAGTCAGTGGCCGTCTTCGTGGTAATCCATCCATTTCCATTTCCAATCGTAACATAAAAACGTAACATAACTACAAGTTACTTTTGAAATGTATTACACTTAGTTTTTGCAGTAGATTTGGTTCTAGTATGACAGTATCATCTAAATGGAATCTAACAATGGAATTTTGAGCCAGCTTTGTCGTGTCAAAATCGGAGCAATGATCTTGGAAAGAATTACAGCAACAATCTTTTTTGTTTTGTTTTCACTTAAATTGTGGAACTTAAACCAAGTTTTCTTAGTTTTGACCAGGATCTCGTTTTAGGATAATGTGACGAGAACAGCCATGCATTTGTATGTTTTAAGCGTATCAAAAAAAGTTCAAACATACCATTGAAATTCACAAATTCGATTGTGGAATATAAATCGATGCTGTCTTTACAAATATCACAATAAATAATTAAATCCATTAAGCCTCGGTTAAGAAACTATATATTAGAATAATGGTTCTGAACAGAGTTTAAGTTAATGGCAGATACCTGGTGGTTATGAAATGTTTGGAAACCCGTAATGTTCACATACAAATAGAACGTATATAGATCTCACCAATATTTACTCCTACACGTAAAAAAACGATCGACCTAAACCAATCAAATTTCATTGACTTAATCCGTTTAAGTTTTATAAATTGAATTACATAATTTAAAATTTTATGAAACACCAAAGACAATTGTTTCGTCAATTTCTTCATCTACACACATAAATCAAATGCATAAACATCTTAAATTATCTTGGCTAGATATGTACAAACGAATGCATAATTTATCTATAACTTTGTAGACGCGAGTATATTATGTTCCACATTACAGTTTAGTTTAATTTGATGAATTCCGGTTTGGTTTCGGCCAAACGCATTTATTCATTTATTTTATTTATTATTATTTTTTTTTTTTTCATTATTAGATGGAATATTTTAGTTATGGTTTGTAAGTTTATAGTCGTCCCGGTTCGTTGCTCTAATTTGAAATCATCATTACGTAACATAAAGATACATTCTCGTATGTTTTAATGTTTGTACTAAAAATGGCGTACATTTAGTTATAAACTTTAGTTACAAACTTATTTCCACCTATAATATTCGTACATGACTTACGTTAATCGAGTGAATGCTGTGAAATAATTTGTACCGCTCATCTTAAATCAAATCACCTGCTTCTTTATAATTTTTTTTTTTTTTTGATACTTTTTATTAATTTTATTTATACCGTTTTATTTTCGAGTCAGATAATATAAAAATGGGTTTTACATCACGGAACTTCGTTATGGTTCACTGTATTGTTGGCACAGAACCAAATCGTGCACCAGAACGTGACCTTACTTCATGAATGATACCAAAAAAATTTAACTGAAATCCCACGCAACGACATATATTTGACAGTTATTTATTTATGTATGGCACAGATTTGTGACATATATGTGACATGTGGTTGCTCTCTTAGTATCTCTTTACTCATTTGTGACCCCAATACATACAGATATTGATTTAGGGATAGACATAGTGTTCCAGTAGTTTCGTTTATAGTTTTTATATCACTTTCTTTCATATTTCAAGTGTGCAAAGATAAAAACAAGAATGCACATGCGAGAAAATTCGATCAGCGAGACCAATATTGGGAGGCAGTACTACCCAGATGTTTAAATTCACAGTGCGGTTCAGAACATTTTAACAAATACTTTGAAGCAGTACCCTTGTGTGAAACCAGCCAAATTATATACCGAGTATCTCCAAACAGGGGAAAATTACAAGAAATTGTTGAAATGTTTACTACTGAAGTTGATCCTTAAGTTGTAAGTTAAATTCTGGGTTAAACTACAGATTCACGCAAAGTTAAAGGTACGAATCACAGGAAGCAGTAGATTGATCTGCCGTTTTATTTTTCGAGGTATTTGATTTAATAAATACGAACTAGTCCATCCTGTCCTGGAATTACTTTAACGATGCGTTCAATAAGCCACTTTTTTGGTGATGTATCTTTATATATATATATATATATATATATATATATATATATATATATATATATATATATATATATATATATATATAATAATTACTAATCGCCAGAAGTTGAATTCATCGCTGTTGTTTGCTATTTATATCGTTGTTGCATAACCAAAAGTGCTGAACCACACGCTGAACATGCTGTCAACGCGATAATCTATTTTTCTTCATATTTTCAAGATAAATATTCGGTTCTGGTAATAAGTTAAAACATTCGTCTGAGGATATTTCGTTTAATGGTCGAAAATTGAGAATGACCTCTATTTGTGCTAGTAATGCCGTCATTTTTTTTAATGTAAGCAGAGTCGCACCCCGCACACGATTCAGATAATATGTACACCTGGAAAAATAAAGTGCAATTCGGTGTTGAGAGTATTCATGTATTTCACATGCTTTGTGCTCCATCGAAATTGGGGCACTGCCACTATAAATGTCACCACAAGAACCTCGCCTGCTCGTCTAATCACTGTAGTTTGATAAAATGAAAAAATTGATTAACGCCACAAAATTCAACTTTTGTTCTCTTATAAGAACTGTTTCTGGAAGTTCTACAGCGTGCTTAATTTGTATTGACCATTCTTTTTCTGGAACTCGAAGGACAAATAATACTGTATTAGCTACATATTAGCTGGGTAACTTTCCAAAATAGATTTAATTGACTAATAAATCGGCAGTACATAATTCAATTCGTTGAATGCTAAACTGAATCGGGGCTATCTTTATTTTGGCAGTTACAATATTATTTAATAACCATTTATAGCCAATATAGCTATAAATCACGGCAGCATACGCCAGTTCGAAGGCGTTCACAAATCCACCGAAAAGAAATTCTCTGTATAAAAACATCCCAGTTTACTCTGCAAGTAGCTTCAAATTTCTGAAACAACTATTGATTGGTGCCAAAACCATCTAATCGGATCAAACAATTTTGATGATTCAGAAAGCAAGTTTCGTTTAGGTGTTCAATTTGAAATGAAAAGTGTCAATATCCTTTTCTAGGGAATTATCTAAGTCCTTAATAATGTTTTCAGCATCCTTGATTCATTTTCGACATAGTCATCCCTTAGAAATCGTGTTTTAATATAAATCTGGCATACACCTTTGTGGTATTCGGTATCTTGTTCAGTCACCTATATTTGCCGGAGTAATTTTTCAATATCGGCCGTGAAAACTAATTGGTGTTTTTAAAATCTCAGCAACAGTTCGATTAAACTATAGACTGCACAATTGGTGTGCTGATAATTGATCGTTTAGTGAGTTAAGTTGTCGTGATACTTTCTTTTACTACTCCGTGATGTGGCAAATATAGTCATCATCGGCTTCAGTATGGTCCAATATTTTCATGAGACCCAAATTACCGTTGAATCAACGTTCCAATTACCATCCAGCCACAGCTTGTTTATGAACTACTAGTTGTTTGTTTAAGATATACCTGTTGACATTGCTGATCCAGTTAAAAAACAAATCACTCTCAGTTAAATTATCGATTTTACCATCCTATATGGATGGCAAAACCGATACTTTAACTGGGATTAGCCTAGAAATAACTTTAAATTGTCCAATTCTTGTAAATTTATCAATTTTTTATTTTGGGTTGATAAGATGATATCTTAGGCACGATTGGCATTCTTGCTGATGCTTCATATATATCATTCTGAAATCTTGATTTAAATTATAAAATTGTTACGCCTTTTGATATTTTTGAGGTTATATCTTAAGGCCATGTATGCATAGTCGTTCATTTGTCTTTTTAAGTCCTAGTCGCTGAAAATAAACTTTGGAGACAAACGACGGTTGCGGTCCGTGAACAATATCTGCGAAGACTATGCAGCTACTAAGCGACTGATTCTATTACAACTAACAAAAATAATTGATTCACTCGAATGGTAAGCTAAACGTTTTGTTAGTTAGATTTGCTGACGCATCAGAATCAGAATATGTAGCCGTTGTTTACTATTGGTTTCGGGACACAAGAGGACACACAAATAATAAAAAGCAGGAGTATCTATGTAAAACAGATTTCCAGTACCAGATTGGAACTCTGGTTCATCTCAATCATTAAGATTCGAAGCCTTCAAAGTAGATCTTCTAATTTAGATTTGATCAACTAAAATCAAAGGAGTCTATTCTTTAAATCAACTTGCCAAATACTCATATTCCATACCAGAATTGTTAAGTTAATTACTTAAACCAGTGTAGATAAACGCGAAGCCACCTACACAAGTAGTAAGGGATCCAGCCAAAGGGAGTTGTAAAATCTAATTTACGTAAACAGGAATAAGGTGGGGTGTAACAACAACCATTAAGGAACCCCAACCATAATGGTAGGTTCCTCTCTTATATGATAACTAATCACTAAAACTTGAATTGTTCCTCAAAAGCCACAGCAATGAAGCTTCCTTAAGAGAGTCGCATGGTTTTCTCTATCAAAAGCTTAAGTCTTGTCGATGAACAGTGCAGAGGTCTTAAATCAACGATTAATACTCGGATTAATTTGTTCACTAACTGATCAAATTACATGTTCTGTGTTTTTATTATTCCTAAACAAATTGAAGTGAAGGCTGTAAATAACTTACGCTAGAAAATTATTCATTCCATTTGTTTATTTTAAAGAAAACAGCAGAAGAGGTATTCGAAGGTAGTTATTTAAACGCCACGTATCATTTATTTTACAGGAAAGTGTTGGTAGGCCATTTTTCTAATAAACTTGACGTATTTTATATGTTAAACGGTTATTTTATTTAATTTTCGTGCTAAATAATTTTTTAATTAGATTTTTTTAACTAATTAGTATTGAGAGTGCTGGTGGGTCATTTAACTTTTACTGTTTGTATTAACTCACTAAATGTATATCAATTAGATTTCATTCTAATAACACTGACTAGTTTCGTCTGTTTAGCGATTATTTTATTTAATTTTCTTGATAAATAATTTTTTTGAATCTATACATTTTAGAGTTTTGTGTTTGTATTGAGAGTGTTGGTGGGACATTTTTTAACTAACTTATTAAATATCAATTAGTTTTTCTTCTAATTACAATTAGGAGTTTTGTCTGTTTAACGGTTATTTCGTTTCACTTTGGTATTAAATAATTTTTTTAAATCGTTAATTTATATCTATTTTAGAGTTTTGGGGGTATTGAGAGTGTTGATGGGTCATTTAACTGTTATTATTTTGATTAACTCACCAATTAGGATATCAATTAAATTGTAATTTTATTAATTTGACGAGTTTTGTCTGTTTAACGGGTATTTCATTTATTTTTCGTGTTAAATAATTTCTTTAAATCAAGTAAGCGATAGGGAAGGAAATGTAAGCTTCCTAAGCTTAGGAAACAAGAATATCTTGACCATTATATCTATCGGGTTGAGCATGTAATTGTATTATACTTATTTTTTGTTATAAACTTCGATTAGATCTTTACTGTATAATTTTGCATGATATCGAATAATATTTTATGTCAATGATTTACTATGACTGCCGAGTTAAATATACATACATTAACATTTTCTACCCGCGCTCGCTTATTGTCATAATATTATTATTGTACATAAATCAAAAAAAAATTCAACCAATTTTTATCTTTAATCAACATATTTTTACACGTAGTTCTCATAATAGACCAATACCAGGAAAAAAATGTCTCTACATGTCCAAAAACAGAGGGCTGTAATTGTGCACTTAATTGATAAAGAGATATGGCAATCCCGAAATTTGTTTATATGAGTTCTTTGGTCTACTATAATCACGCTTTATCTATTTGAAACTCTCTAATATTTCCAAAAAATATATAACACGAATATCTAGCCAGGCTAGGCTATCGATTTTATAAAATGATTTTATTGCATGCTAGAAACATTTTTTTGATTGTAACATTTCCAGTATAATACAACATTGTGGTGTGCGTTACTCAATTCGTTCGTTTTGTGGAATTAAATTGTGTTGGGAACTGTTTTAGGCATGTGCAAACTCGGAGTACAGTATCTCGGACATTTCGATTTTTTGGATATTTTATCTCTTTTTACATTAGTACTGGTATAGGTACGTGTACGTATCGAAATGGTATGATTTAGTCCCTTTATGTATTAAATGTAATAACCCTATGAGTACCATAGTATACAATTTGTATATAGTACATTCACATTTTTGTATCATTTCATGCTATATAACAATCATGTCAAACCTTACAAAAACTCATATTTCTCGATAGAATGTATATACAAGGGGGTTGAACGAGACGGAATCACCCCAAAAATGTATTTACTTTATTTTGTTGCTGTTATTTACTTTTTTAATGAAAATGATTTTGTGAAAATATATTTTCACTGATGCCTTTGTATAAATTATATTATTTATATATAAATAAAATATAATTCTGGGGAATTTATTAAAAACGACGTCAGTCTATTTGCTATCCATTTTACATACATACACACAGTCTATATAGACAGAGAGGAAATTTCAACAGATGATTTCCATTAATATCATATACCTATAAACATAATCTAAAACAATTTTCATTTATTAAATTGCAATCATCCAAATTATATATGCCCTTAGCTACAAAACATAAAATCATTTCACAAAAATAGTTTTGAACATCCATCAAATCCGTCGTTGTCAACTGTCGTTAGAATCTTATTACTAATATGGTCTAATTTAGTTTCATAATAGATAATTGACATATAATACGCCTAGACATATTGATCCAGTCTAGAGACGATCAACACATATATAAAAAAAAATTCTTCAATTTACAAACGTAACTCAAATAGTTCACACCGAATTACAAATTTCGTTTTTGTCCACGCGTGCATCATCTTCATCTAAATCCTAAGTAAGTTCTAAGAAGTTTTTTTTTATTTTATTATTATTTACCTATAAGATACATATATCTGGAATCCATATTATGTAAATACAAGATTCAAGGAAAAATTAAAAAAAAGGTATGAAAAAAGGCTTAAATTTATATAACGATGACAATACCTACAATGTTGGATAGCTGGCGCCGAAATTGGCAACAAAAAACTTGTGATTTTCTATATTTTAATGTGTTTGTGTTGTGAAAATATATATACCCATACAATCGTACAAGATAAATTCGATGACGAGGGTATAAGAAAACTGATTTCGATGAGGGAGGACCAATAAGAAAAACACCCTCGCTACAAAGTTACAATAATTTCACTGTACTATAATGCCATATGGCAGAATAAAACTAACGTAATACTTTTTTACACACGCCAACAATGATTGAATACAAGATAATCGCATGTATAGTTCGAACAAATTATACCTTTTTTTTTGTAATCGGCTGTATTTGATGACAAAAATTCTAATCCTTTAGAATCCTTAAAGTATTTGCGTTATGAATGCTCATTTTGTTTGCCCGAAAGACGGCATAACTAATCTCATTATTCACACATCATCAAATATTACTAAATAGAGGACGATAGGAGTTCGTTTTAGCAATGGATATTATTGATTGTATATCGATTTCAAAAAAACCTCAAGTCAAAAATGACACACACACAGGCAAAATGAAAATAGTTTTTTTGGGTTTTTTCTTTGGGTTGGAATGCTGTTGACGTATTTTTTTTTTTTTTATAAAACTATTGACCAAATCGTTGTTCGAAATTTATATATCTATACCAAATTTGAGTATAGTTTGAATAGTCTTTTGAATAGTTTTACTAGATCTATAATCTATAAGCACTGATACATTTTGCATGAACATTTTAACAATTAAAAATTGTTAATTTCAAATTGAATTTTTTATAAACTTGAAATAAAACTTGAAATAGTTTGAATGAGTTTGATTAACACCTTTTTGTTTAAAATAATCTTGATGTCAATTAGATTGCAAATTGGGATTACCAAAATTATTAAATGGCAATTTGATTACAAATTGAGATTCGTTAAATTATTGTTTAATGAATAAATTTATTTGACCAAAACTTGAACTAGTTTGAAGGTTTATAAATTACTTTTAATTTTTTATTCTTTTGGTTCTGTACACATACCTTAAAAAAATATTCTTGACCATTTCATTTTTCATTGATGGTTATAATGTTACTAAATTTGAATCAAGTTTGAATACTGTTAAGAACAGTTTAATTGTATGATTTATAGTTGATACGTTTTCAATGTAGTTTTGGGCATTTAACAATTAAAAACTTTTTAATTTTACGATTTTAAATCCAATTGTTGACCAAAACTTGAAATAGTTTGATTAAAAAAATGTTTGGTTAAAATAATCTTGATTCGAATTAGGTTGCAATTTTGAATTCGTTAAATTATGTTAAGTCAATAAATTTATTTGACCAAAACTTGAACTAGTTATACTTTTTGGGTTAGAGTTCTAATGATGTAATATTTTTAAACAATTGGTTGTTCAGACTTAGTTAAATCGATAATTTAAATGTGGACTAAATTTGAATCAAGTTTGAATAGTTTCATGATTAGTTTCATTGTATGGGTTTATAAGCAATACAATGTCAACCTGGTTTTAGATATGTTATCAATCAAAAAATTTTAATTATGACACCGAACTTTGAGCCGAACTATCTACCAAAGTTTGAAATAGTTTGATTACCAAAACTTCTGTTTAAAATAATCTTAATTTGATTTAGGTTGCAATTTTGAATTTGTTTAATTATTGATGATTTAAGTGTAGATTAAATTTGAATCAAGTTTGAATAGTTTTATTGTATAGTTTATAACTGATATATTGCAAAATATAACTGATACATTGAGACATGTTATCGATCAAACATTTTTATTAAGCGATTTTGAATCAAACTATTGACTTCAAAAAGTTTGATTACCAAAACTTTTTTTGTAAAATAATCCTGAATTGCATTAGGCTGCAATTTTGGATTTATAATTATTGTTCATTGAATAAGTATGTTTGACCTAAACTTAAAGTAGTTTAAACCGTAAAATTTGAAATGAATCCCTGCTTCAAACTTAAAAATTGAAAACCATGCGGTTTTGACAGAATAAACAGCTTTACAGTTACCCACAGATCAGTCACAGTCTAAATTTAGATAAATTTGAATGTTTATATGTGGTGAATCTATTCAACTCTGCCTCTTATAATGTCAGTTTTGGGTCTATTTGTAGGTTTCCTAGCTTTTGTCTTTCTTTCTAATCATACATGGAATGAGCATAGCCATATTTGACAATTTGGTAAGCGCAAAGGTCTATTTTGATGACCACAACTCCTCGAATTAGAAAACATCTGAAACCTGATTGAATCGATTATGCCGGCAATACCCTTTAAAAATGGATTTTAACTATCACTTTGATTGATTAAAAATTAATTTAAAACTCAAACTAAAAAATTAATAAAACTCAAAAACATTTTTGTTAATCAAGTAATGGCATGGGTAAAGGTTAAAGCATTACAATAAGAGCACTATTTATAATTTCCCTTCTTCTAACTACTATCAAATTTCGTCTATGGAAATTTTGGAATGTTAAATTATGAATTTTTACAATTATTTTTTAATTGATTTTGATCATTAAACATTTTAGAATATTGAAATGATTTTAGAACTACAATTTAGGGGTTTAAAAAATAAAATTCTGAAACAAAAATGTTCGACATTCGACACACATGTTCGAGAATACAGCTTTTAGCAATTCAAGTTGAAATATTAAATTTGAATGATTAAATTTAAGAATTTTGAATTCGTCTATGATTTTAATATGACTGGCTAAAAATGCCAAATTTTCAGTGAATACATTTTAAGATTCCGTTTCAAGTATTTTCAAGTGCAAATTTAATATTAAGTAATAAATTTTGTAAATGTCCAACTTTAAGTTTGCAAAATTCGATAAATATTAAAACTTTATACATATTTCAGAAATTAGTTTTCGAAAATTTAATTTAATTTTGAAATAATCAATTAAAATTTTATTTTAAAATTTTATTTTAAATATACAAAATTGTAAAATTTCAGTTTCAAGATTTTTTAAAAAGTGTAAATTTTAGTTTTTTTTTGTTTTACAACTTTTCAAAACAAGATACAAAGTATAATTTTTTTGACTTTAGTACTAATAATCAAATTTAAGCCGAGAATTTTATAATTTTTTTGTGAATTATAAACTTTAAAATTTAAAAAAATTTGACATACTGACTCGGATTTTAAATTCGTACTAAAATTAAAAAATATCTTCGATTTTTAATTGTTTTTGGATTACGAAATATTGGGTTACGAAATTTTAATTAATTAAAATATTTTTTAATTAAATTATTAACTAGACTTTCAAACTGTTCAAAATTTAGTATTTAGAAACCAAATATTAAGTTCCAATTTTAAAGTTTATAATATCTGTTAAATATTTTAATTTTTAAATGTGTCTACTTATAAAAATTCTATGAAATTTGTAGAAATATTATTTCAATGTTAACTAATTTAAAAAATTTTGTGTAAAATTTCCATTATAATTCCATACATAATTTTATAAATTTCAACGTATATCGAAAGCTGAATTTATATAATATGGTATAATATTTTAAATTTCAACTTTGGTAAAATTTTTTTTGTACAATATAAAATTGAATTTTTAATGAATTTAATTGATGGCTTTCTATTTCAATGTTTGTTCTATAACCATAATTAACCAAATTAGATTAATTGGTTATTTAACTGATTTACTCAAGATAGTAAAATTATAAAACGTTTAATGATAACCGTACTCACAACTACTTCTTTACGATGCCAACGCTTAAAGTTGACTTACCTGCAAATACAAATAAAAAAAACATGTTAATAAATATTATTATTTTATGAAAAGCATAACTTAGACACTTAAAATTTAAAATTATTTAGTAATCTAAAACTATATTTTAAAATAATTAAAGGTTCACGTATACACTGAATTTTTAAATAATTTCCAATATTTCTCAAAATCATTTTTTTCGTTCAACGATTTGAGCGTCAGTTATTTCGAAATCTTATATTGTATTTATAAATTTTTAAAATTTTAAAATAATATCAAAATTCACTTTACAAATTTTTAAATTCTGAAATTTTTAATGTCGTTTATAGCAAATTTTCTGTTAAATTTATTAATGAATATATTACATCAAAACACAGTTCTGAATTTCGAATGAAAAATTTAAAATTTTATGAAACATATTAACCGAATTTTAAAAATTTCAAATATTTTGTAAAACTGACTAAAAATATTTTAAATATTTATTACAGTATAAACTTTACTGTAATTTTGGATCCAAAATTTAACAATTTTCAAAATTAAAAAAGTAATTTTGAATTTAAAATTAAGAAATTTGTGCTCTGATATAATAAAGCAGTGCAATACTTTTGAAATAATTGTTTGGAAGTATTTAATACCATATCATGTTTTTCTTTAATTTTAAAGTTTAACATTTAACCAAATTCTGAAGCTTAATTTCTAAAAGTTGTTCTCCAAAATATTTGCATATTTTATAATAAAAATTTTTTTTTAATATCAAATTTTGATTTTGTTAATCTAGATTTTTAAGCTTTTAAAATTTTTTTAAAAATTTGAAGAGTAAAATTTAATTTGTAAATTTTGGCAACATGATTATAAATTATTGTCGAATTTTAAATTCCAATTTTTTTAAAATTTGACATCGTTTGATTCAAAATAGTTAAACAGCCAAACAGCTAAAATAGCTAAACAGTTCCTAACATAATTAAAATTTTCAAAATAATCTTGATATTTTAGAAATTTTTATCGATCTTTTTTAGTGTTTTTTTTAGGCTTCTAAAATATTGATCTGAACCTAAAATTGCCACTTTAAATTTTCAAATTTTATGAAACTTTGGAATTTATATGAAACACTGACAGAACTTTGCGAAATTTAAAGATAAAATGTAGAAAAACCAATTTAAATTTCGGTAAAAAAAATTTTATTTCCAAATTTCCTAAAAAAATTTGAATTATTTAAATTTAAAAAAAATGTTTTTTCAAAGGTGACCGACCACAAACTTCTAACTACTGTAAAAACTGTATAACGGAAAGTACTCCAAGTCCAGCTCATCATTTGGATTTAATTTCACACTTTTAACTGACGTTCAGCATATTTTTGGTAAAAATTACTAGATTTCTAAACCATTTCGAAATTACAGAAGCCTGGCAAGGAACGTAAGAATTTACTTTCTGTTTCCACTAATCTCACATGTTTATTATACAAACTCAAGCGTTTCTCATTTACAGTTATAGATATTTAATGTAAAATTGGAAAAGAGCCAACGCGTGTTTATCTCTCAGAACAACATTTCACATCCTATAGTGATTACGCTACTAGAAATAATAACTGATCGTTACTTCTACCATGTCCAATCTAGCATGCCAAACATTTTAAATAAAAAGACACAACAAGTCAGAATTATACAAATTAAATGTTTCCCGGTAGAGTTAGTCTAGAACAACTGCTAAAATAACCAGGTGAAACTTTCATAGACGCATCAAAGTAACAACCGACAAAGTCAAATAAAAATTGACTTTAAAATGTCATTTAGCTAATTACACCTACGATACTTTCGTCAGTCATCGCATATTGATGTTACAGAAACCATACTCGTGTGTTTTCGGTTCCCACGCAAATAAAAAACTTATACCTAAAACAGATAAAAAGCATAACTACTTAAAAAATACCAAATTTACAGTAAGCGCACTAAAATGTCTTGTATACAAGGTAATAATGACAATATCATATAAATTAACCAAATTTTCCTTGATTTTTTTCCAGATTTTTTCTAGAATTTCAGTCACAGACTTCATTGTCAGTTTACGCGTCGTTGGTTTTCTTAAGTTTGTTTTTTTGTTTTTAGTTTAAAATAAAAATGACAAACGTTCGTGACAACAATGTGACATAAAAGTAATTAAAAGTTTTATCTTGATTTGTAAAATAAAAAATGTTTAGAACTTCACATAGATTACTAGCACGATTGTATATAAACTTTTCCACACTAAAGACTATACTCGTATGTATTCCGTAATCCGTAATTATACATTTTTCCTAACTATTCATAACACTGTGTGCTGATTAATCGATTGGAAAAATCATTAAAAATGTATTAAAGTGATGTTCATATGTTTTGTCCTAATTTTTCATAATTTTAAAACGTTTTACATTCACTTAGTTAATATATAAATTTCTGTTAAGGGTGTGTATGTTTATCGGCACATGCGGAAAATTTATTAATAATTTTTTAATAGGCATAGGACACGTTTTCGTTTGGTTGTTGTTACAAATTCCCCTCAAAAAAAATAATTTCATTTTTATGTTGAAAACAGATCTAACGTCTAATAGACGCATTAAAAAAAATGTATATAGGATCGTACATAGTATGCCGTCATTGTTCTAAACAATAAACCTAATAAGAGTTAAAAGATTCTAATCAGTTACTAAACCTATAAAAACAAAATTTTAACTTTCTGATATGAATCCAACATGATCACAATATTTTATATCGTCGTTATAATTGACTAAAAGAAATTTCTAACATGATCGTTAATCTTTTATGATTCGTATGGATTTGGAATTTTTAATATTTTCAAAAAAAAAGTTACGCGTGTTTAAGGGAGTTTATAGAGAAAAATTCAACAACAAAATCTCTCAATAAATCGATCGTCTTATGCAAATAAATTATAAACCTTGAAATTAATTTTTACACTTGATCGAATTGCGCGATCGATAAAATTTATTTAAATGCTAAAAGTTAAATAATTGTGATCGATATTTTGCACACCCATTAATATTAAAGTAACGACAGATTTTCCCAACAGATTATTTGTATTATATATGATTTAACAAGTAAACCACGTTTATTTCTATAAAAGAGATCGTGTGAAATAAAAATAATAGATATAACCTTTGTAGAAGATCATGCGTGAGAAACAGGGCTACGGACTGAATTTTATCGGTAAACGATTTTATATTTTATTCTTTATTTCATAAAAAATAATTTTAAACCCCTGATAGTAAAAATAAAGATAGATCATTTTTAAGTGAGAACATTTTTACGATCAGTTTGAGTGAATAATTAAAGGTGTATCGTAAATAATGAATTTTTAATTAGGAATTAGTAATTTATGTTTAACGATATAATCATTAAATTTAATTTAACGTTTTAAACTAAATCAAGTAATGTTTAAATTTGTGTACTTCATTTGAACTTTAGTTTTGAAATCTAAAAATTCAAAGATCTCCTCAAAAAAAATTATTCAGCAACTTAAGAAATTTTAAAAATATTTTTTATATAGTACAAAAATTTTAAAAAATAGTCTTGCTTACATTAAATTTAATGTTTACGGTCCAGTCCACACTTTATATTACCGATCGATCGATTAACGAAGCACAAGAGCCATCAGATGCCACCGGAGTAAGATCTTATGCGATCATAAAATATTAATGTGAAAACTTTTCAGTACAGACCCAGATTTTCTTGAGATTAACTGCCCTATTACAATTCTGTCTAAATGGAATGGATATTTTGTATTTGAGCTTAAAAATTTTGTGATGTGACCAGAATGTTTGGGATTTTAGTAAATTGTTACGCATAAATACAGAGTTGCTTTTATTATTTTTTCTCTACGGGCTGCTACTGTTTTCTCTTCTAAACTACGGTGTGTTATGAACTTTTTATCTTTGACTTTATCGGTGTACTTGTAGTAGATGAGATTTATATCGAGTAAAGTGAATACGAATAAGGTTTTCATGCTAATACTTGATCTATTTGATATAAAACGGTGAATTCGATTGAATTTGAACGATTAATTATTTCAATAAAATCTTATTTATAATAATTTCGGTGATCTGTTTCGAGTAAAGTGAAAATCGATCGCATGGACAGTACATCATTCAACCAACTCTAGGAATAGTTGAAAAAAAAGATATAGGTATGTCAGTGCCTATTTATTTTATTTTAGGCCAGTTTTCTTTTTTCAAAATATTACAATTATATGTGACGATTACCAGCCAGCTGGAAAATAACCAACCTCAAGTTGTTAAATAACATAAAGCAGAAGAAACATTTTTCGACTACCATGGCAACAAGGTTATTGCGGGAGGTTAGATTATAATGCAATCGTCCTTACTGGCTTAAGGGTCAAAATAAAGTTCTTGATCTAATAGGCTTCTGAAAGAACGTGCAAATGCTAAGACAGCAGATTGTTATGATTTATCGTCCATACTAAGTTGTGAGTATTTTGGAACAAGTGGCAGGAAATCTATCATCCAAAATGGAAACTAAATCGACAATTAAAGCCTTAAGATTAACTATAAGGGAAAAAGAAAATGAAGGTGTCCAAAATTATGTATGCGTGAACTCTGAAATGGCGATAGAGAGAACCGATCAGTTTTTGTGCAAAACATCTAGACATTTTAAAAAGCGGACAAACTCACCAAATGAGCAAGCTAAAAACTATATCCTATACCAGGTCAAACATCGAATGATTCGATGCGTATAAAGCTTAAGTCAAGGGAAGTTAAAGTCACAATAAAAAACTGCATAAGTCTGACCAAAATAGGTAAAGTAATTAAAGAACTACCTGACCAATGCTGATCATTAATTTGGAATCCGATATCAGAATGAACCAAGTGTATATCAACTCCGAGTACTAAAATTCAGTTAAATCCCTCAAAAAATTTTAAAAATACGAAATCAAAGCTATGAATTTTTTGGTACATCAGCAGCAATGAAGTGGTTTGGTATATTTTAAACTTCCACACCCATGAACAACACCCAACTATTGTCCATCTAAGTATATGCACTTGGAAAAAATGAGAAACGAGTCTATTTGATTTCTCATACAGCCCAAAGAATTGTCACTAAACGACCAAGCAAAAATTATTTTGTGAGGACGTTGACCTATATCCAGATGCTTTTATTGCATTTATGACATTATATTTGGAAAGTTTCAAAAAAAGGGTTTTACAAGCGATGCGTAGATCAGGTTCGTACTGTTCGAGGACCAGAAACTTTTCTGCCTTTGAGAACTGTTAATAAATTACACTGACCTAAACAAGAACTTTTCTAAAAAAGTTTTAAAAGTTGGTGATGGCTATTGCAACCTTCTAATATACATTTCAATACTGCTGCTGATGATATGAACCTTATCTGGAATATAAGCAAGAATTCTGGTCAAGCTCAGAAATCGATGGCACACAAACAATTATTAGAAGCTCTTAACTGTTCACTACAAGAACAAAAAGGAAGTGTTTAGTGAACTTAAAGAAGAAACATTAGTGGTTCTAGCTAATGATTTTCGAAAAACGATGCCCATGACTACGCGGTTAGCACCTGCTAATGAGCTTCGGCTCTGTGGACAAAAGTGCTGAATCTCTAACTATCGCTAAATACGCAGCAAAACTACTGCAGATTGCTGATGGAACTTTACTCATTGGTTCACAGACAGGTTAAATTCCATTTACCTTAAATATTTGCCATAATATACCCAAAAATTCACAAAAACTAAAAAACCATCAGTGGCTGTGACAATGAGCAAAAATTGCACCTCAAAATGTCAACGTTAACCGATGTTGCCATTAATTACTCACTGAAATTGTTTAGAGCACTCTGAAGCCACCTGGAGTGCCTTTTTATATCTTGAAATTAAAGAAAAATAATCAATCATGTTTTTGTGTCAAAAATGTTTTGCTAAATATTATCGAACCCGCACTGTAACAACTAAAAGCCGAAGGGAGAGGACAATTTGTACAGCAATTGAATTTTAAACCGGGCACACTAACGATAAGTATTAACTTAGCTTAAGATTTATGAAAATATTAGTCCTGTAACTGTTAAGAGTTGCGCTCCATATTTTTGATTTAATTTACGGTAAATTGTCTGTATTCAAATTTTTAGAAAAAAAAAATCCGTTACATACGTATAAAATAAAAATTCATCAATTATCACGTTATAGAACACATCTTATTTTGTTTTCTTCAGTTGCGTACAAAACGCTGGCCAAAACACAACTATAAAATTGTAGTTTTTCAATGGCAGAACATCGAACAAATCGATATTTAGTTCAAAAGGCCATCGATTTTTAGTTTAAAATCAACAAACCTTAAGTCACGCATTGACCTGATTTAACAAAAACCAGCAAAAATTTATTGTACACAATAATTCCCAGGTATAGATATACTTATAGATGTATGTTGTCACAATTGACCGTTTCACAAAATTATAAACCCGTCACAATGTTTCTATATATAGAGGTACCTGAAAACCTGCTCCAACCCTAATTAACAAATCCATTTCGGTTTTTATTTTTTTTTTTTATCTTTACCAAAATCGTTCAAATCGCTCGATTTGGATATGGTTACCGACCAAAGTTAAAACGAAATCGCAGTTATAAATTGTATATAGCATTGGATTGTGGTACGTCATTGGAAATGATCACATGACCGAAACGAGACTGCACATGAAATGACCACCACACACCATAAACCAATACCATCGAATGTGGTTTTTATTTGCTAAACATGCGATCAATAAGCTGTTTCAATACCATTTTGAAAAATTTATAATACTACGTACGAAAACGAATGATGAGAGAGTTACCCTAAAAAAAATTGTATAATTCGTATAAGTTCCATTTCAGTGAGCTCGTGTGTGTTTAAAAGACGAAACTCTATTAGTTATTATAACTTATAAGAAAACTATTTTTTTTTATTTGGTCTTATTGTATATTTTAAAGACGAAATAGAACCGCGCGGAGGCACACCCAAAAGTGTCCAAGGTAAGGTGTTCTTGTGTGTGCGTGTGTGTCGGTGTATGTAGTACGTAGTCGAGTATCTCGCGCAAAATAAGATATTCGTTTCTTGAGTATGCAAAAATCGTTTCTTTTTATGTTGTTGCTAATTATCGCCTAACATATTGTTAAGGTAAAGAGCTACATTTGAATATGAATTTCTTCGCGCTCCTCTAATTATTATTATTAGAGTGTACAGCTTAGTATTTGCAAATTTGCTTGAACTATATTATGAAGTGAAAAGCACTATATGCAGAGAGACATTTTTTTGAGTAAAGTTTTTTTTTTATATAGTATATAATAGTTCGGTTTGGTTTCTACTCTCCCCCGACCGTGCCGTAATTTTTATATATTATTTCATTTTATTGAATACAAATGAATTTCTCGTATATTTTTTGAAATGTTCGGGGCTGCGCATCAATATAATAAAAAGCAAAACAAAAAAGAAGCAAAATACAATCAAACAAAAGTCTGAATTTTTTTTAAATGTATACTGTAGTGTATACACAAGTACTGAGAGTATTATCGATATAACTCGTCGTCGGCGTAACGTCATACAACAAATTAAAAAACCCAAGAGTTTAAGAGCCCCGATGTATACCGACATGGCTGGCCGACCCCGACCGATATTTATAACAGCAAAATAAAAAGAAAATCAAAAAAAACAAAAAACAACTTGAAACTCTTACACACAAATAACAGTAGAAAAACGAACATAAAGTACAAAAAAAATTTATGTATGCGTAGCCTCTATCTCTATCGAATCCGGTTCCGTCGACCATTTTAAAAATATACAACACTACACAGGCGGTTTTTTATTTTTTTATTTTATTTTTTGTTCATTAGTCCCCTCTCTTTTGTAGACCTTTCGCGCTTGTCTTGTAGTACGACGAACACAGCACACACAGTTTGAGTTGAGTTCTTTTCTGAAATTTTTTATTTTTTTTATAATTTTTTTCCTACTGTACACGCCAGTGTTTTCATTTTATTCGACTGTGTGTTCATTATTTAAAGTGAATTTTATCGAGTTCGTAAGTCACAAGTGGTGAGCCGCGCGACGTCATTTTCATTTTACATTAAATAATAGTTTGGTAATAAAAAAAATACAAATTAAAAACAACAAAAAAAAACAAACGAAAATAATAATAAAAACTAAAATTTAGTAACAAAAAAAGTAAAAAAAAAAAAGTTAATTGATTTTCATTTTTTTTTTTGTTTCAACAATTTTCACCAAAACATATTTATTGTGATTCATTTTGTGTAACTGTAATTATTTCGACAATTAGTTGTAAGTAATTTACACCGCAGTGTTGTTTAAT
Source organism: Tipula confusa (assembly GCA_963556175.1). Classification (NCBI taxonomy): domain Eukaryota; kingdom Metazoa; phylum Arthropoda; class Insecta; order Diptera; family Tipulidae; genus Tipula; species Tipula confusa. The sequence goes on along the minus strand of OY744476.1, from coordinate 208,944,302 downwards.
TAGTAAATTTGTTATTTAAAAAAGTTTAATCAAAAAATTAAATTCCATTTAAATGGACTTACTTAAAAAAAAATTAAATATAAAAAAAAAGTTTGACAGTCAAATAGTTTTTAATTCGTGTTTTCTCTTTCTCATTTTTCTTTTTCTCTCTCGTTTAGTGTATTTTACATGAAGAATAAACTCATCATTTCGACAATGTTTAGTGTGAATTGAAAAGAGACAGTGATATAACGTGAGAACGAGAATTAATCATATTTTTTGCCAATACGGTTTTCTCTTAGCAACGATTTTAAATTTTTATTTTTTATTTTATAAACACATACACATATATACATTTATGTATATATATATTTTTTAATGTATTTGTGTTTGTTTGTTATTCAAAAGAAATACAAAAAGCAAAAAGTTTGAGAAAAATATAGAAAAACAAAATAAAAAATTGTGTGTGTCTCTCTCTCTGTGTAAGTATTTGTTGATGAATTATTATGAATCATCATCAAATGAATCTACAAATGAATTCGCAAATAAATAATCAACAAATGATGAGTTCAAATCAGCTGAATCAAGTACTCGGTAATCAAAACGATGATGATAGTTCGATGAACGGCCATCATCATAATACAATTGTTAAAGAGGAATTAGATTTATCGATCGATGATTTATCGGCATCGGCGGCAAATCGTAGCCTAACGACACCGCGTAAGACTGTTAAAATATCAAAAGAAATTGATTTGATATTGTGCGATTTTGTGGAACGGCATCCGGCACTGTGGAATCCGCAAGATAAAAATTATCATAAATCGGATAAGCGAGAGGAATTATTTAATGAATTAAGTTATTCGGTTAAATTGCCAGGTATGTTGTTAAAATAGATTTCAATATTTTAAATTTAAAGTAAAACATTTTTTAATTTTTTTGTTTGTTGAATTACTTAGCGATTAAACTTAAAACTAAAACACAGTTGACCGCAAAATGTGGTTTTGCAAGTCCAATTTACAGTTAATCATTCAAAGTTGATTATTCAAATGCGATGTTATCAAATTTGAACGTTACCAAACAGTTTGGCGTTGAACATAACCATACTTTTTTATATTTTAAATAAAATTGGTTACAAATCGAATTACGTTTGGTTGCAATTTTATTTATTATATCATTGCTTTAAACCGAAAAATAGCAAAATATTGACACTCTAGTCAAAATAGTTCCATTTTAAACGATTTATTATTCACAAATGAACTATGCTGTAAAAGCTGTCAAACTGTTTTAAACACCTGTTGACTACATAGAAATAATCAATATTAAATTTTAAATATTTTGGTTGCAAACTATTTTAAATTTATCATACAAACAGATGCCTTTTAAAGGTAGCGAACTTGAACCATTTTAATGACACTTCGAATATTTTGGTTGCAAGTACTTTTAGATAACTGCGACATTTTGTTATTTAATCTTTGAATTGGATCGCAAAGAAAGTTAAATATTGATAACGAATCAAATTAGACAGTTTAAATTTAGTTGCATTTGGCATATATTGATTGCATTTATTTTTCATAATTAGGCTGCATTCGTGTATATTGTTTGCAACCGATAATATTATTTCGGGAAGCTAAATAATGACAATTAGTTCATTTTTAAACTATTGTATTATACAAATTAATGAACTATACTTATGTTGAAACTGTTAAAATATTTTTTAAATTTTAAATGTTTGGTAACAAGCTTTTAAAGTTGTCAAAATTAGACAACATTAACGCTTAAATAAGATTTAAAAACAAATGCCTTTTTGCTTAAATCATGATTACCTAATTAAGGCAAAACTTAACTTTAATTGATGATAAACTTTAGTTTAAAATTGTAAGTCTGACATTTAAATAATTGTCGTTTGTTTAAACTTGAACCATATTAATGTCATTTCGAATATTTTGTTGGCAATTATTTCAAATTAATCATAAACAGTCAATGGGCGCTTTCAGTTCCGCCAACTGTTGGCAACATGTTAAGTAAAATCAACATGTTGAGTACTGAATGCAACCGATAAATTCGATAAAACTGTTGAGTTAAATGTCATTTTTTCCATCGGTGTTTGTATATTGATACATTACGTAGCGAACATTTATATAGTGATGAAAATCGGCTCATTTTATTTTGGCAACATGTACATTCAAATATGATACCGATAGGTAGCGGTATCTATGATGGCGGACCTGAAAGCACCCATTAACGTAAACAATTTTGGTTGCAATTCGAATATTTTGGTTGCAATAATTCTATTCAAGTAAATAAGTGAATTTGTATATATTTAGTGTAAAATAAAATAGACGAATCTAATTTAAATACTAATCTAATTTGGTTGCAAACTTGTTTAAATTCATAATAAATGTTTACAGTTCAGTAAATAATTGTTTTTATTCTTCTAATATTGTTTAAAATAATATAGTCAAAGTAGATTGTCAAACATTGCAAAAGCAACAAAGTATTGACACTTACACGATAAATCTTATTTAGCAATACCGTGCTAATTGATACTAAACTAGCATTTAAAGTAAAAATATTTAAATTTAAAACGGTTGTCGTAGTTTAAACATTAATTTAATATTTTGGTTGCAAAGTATTTTAAGTTTTACTATATACTATTCAACTATTTTAAAATTGACAGTTTTTACACTTAATGGTTGCAGATAAACTGTTTTGGTTGCAAACTATTTAAAATTTATAAACTTTATTTTTTGTTATATAATTTCGTTTTTTGCACTTCGAATATTTTGGTTGCAAAAGTAATGGTTGATTTAAATCTGATGACAAAAATACTGTAATTTTCATTTTGTACAGACTGTATAATATCTTTAACTTTCTAACAGTCCAATTTAGCTGTCATGTTTTGTTTGAAATTATTCCTTTTAGTTTTTTAATATAATTTTAAATAAATTTATAAAAAAAAATCCTAACTATTAATACAAATAAAATCATAACGATTTTCTTTTAATTTCGCCCATTTGATTTAGGATCTAATTTGAAAGAACGGTGGGGTGCAATACGACACACATTTACAAAAAATGTACGAAAAGTTGAATTTAGTAGACAAGGACCAAATAATGAACCACTTTATAAACCATCGTGGCCACTATTCGAAAAATGTTTATTTTTATATGAAATTGTTAAACGTAATTTAAATAAAATTAAAGGTAATAAAATATGGTTTGAAGCAAATAATTCAATGCAACATAGTTATTTAATGGACAGTTCGTTTAATGACGATTTAAATATTAAAATTGAGGTAAATAAAAAAAAACATATTTAAATAATATTTTAAGATAAAATAATATATTTTTTTTTTGTTTATTTTAATTATATAAAATTAAGGACTCAGAACCATGTTCATCATCCCTTCAAATAAATACACCTGAGGATTCATCCTCGTCATACATTCCAATGACAACATCGTACGATGATGATGAAATGCAACAACCGCCCCGGAAACGTCGAGCACGCGATGATTCCACCGATAATATACAATTTTTACATCCATCCGATGTCATGGGTAACATGACAATAGATTTAACGCAAGACGATTGTGATACATTTGGCCGTCTCGTTGTGACCAAATTAAAAAGAATGTCGGAAAGTGATTTTGCTGATGCCCAAATTGAAATACTACAGGTTTTGAAAAAATATGTTTCAAAAACTAATAATAATAATAATATATAAATACTACTACTATTACTACTATACTATATACTAATTTAAATAAATAACAAACACACACAACACACATACACTTAGTATATATATATAAAATAAATTAACAGAATTAAAAACAAAAACAAAAAAAAAATAAAACTATTTTTTAAGTTACTTATTTATAAATAAGTTATAAAAGAAATAAATTAAAACAAACAGAGAAGAAATATACTATATAAATTATAAATTAATTATTTAATAAACAAAATATATATTGTGTTTTTAATTTGTGAAATTATTATAAATAAAATTATATATTATTATTATTATTATTATTAAATTAATTAATTAATTAATTATTATTATATTAAATTGTATTTTATAGCATTATAGTTATTTTTTTATAAAAATATTAATAAAAAAAAAAGCGAAAAGTTAAAAAAAAAAATAAATTATTTATAAAACTTAAACACAACAAACAACAACTACAACAAACAAAAAATGCAAAATATTATATAAAAACAACAAACTAAAAAAATTACAAAAACAACCACCATATAGGGAAAAACTAAATTAATAATTATCTTAAATTATATATATTTAATTTTTCCTTTTTTGCGTGAAAATAAATTAAAACAAAAAAAAAGAAGAATTCCTTAAAAATAAATTATTTAAAAAAAAAATGATAATAAAAAAATTGTTTTAATTAGCTAGAGTAATTAATTAAATAGTCAACAAGGTGAGTTAATTAATATTCATATTTATATTCATCTCTTTTCCCCTCGAAAAACACGAACAAAATACGATATAGGAGAAATATTATCTCCACATGAATTAATACTTAACCTATTTAACGTAAACATAAAATTAATAAAGTGAAAAAAAAATTTTTTTGATGAACTTGTTAATTACATAAAGTTAAATTAACTATAGTGCTAAAAAGTTGTCACCTATAATGGATCGTGGTGTTAAAAAGTAACGTTGGGCAAATAAAATTAAAATATTGCTTCGGATTATGTAAATATTTTAAAAATTATAATATAAAATGATGTAATGGAAGAATGTCGTATTTATCTGTCTAAATACTAAATAAGAGTTAAAATTAATTAAATTTTAAGATTTATATCCGAGAAATGATATTGAGAAGGGACTCTTTCTTTCCACTTACAATATCATTCACTGTTCTATAGTGACAACTGTCGCATTACTTCAAGTGAAAATCGGTATTCTCTTAGTCAATCGAAGTGATGTGACAGGACAATTATCATTTTATGTGATGGTCAACTTTTTATACGCCTAGAGAATACCACTTCTATCACTTTAAGTGACGACTGTTGTTTCAATCAACGGTATTGTCATAAAGAGAATACCAAAATTTGACAAGGAAAAGAAGCCAGTGTTTTTATCAAGCAGCTTTGGAAACTTCAAGGAAATAACAACCATCCTGGGTAAAAATGCGTTGCGGATCAGCAATGATGAAAGACTCGTCGACTTCTGTATTTTAAATCAGCTGTTTAAAAACGCTAGGATCTAGGAAATTGAAAATAAACAAATGGCCAAAACCCAACAGCCTAATGACAAGAATTGTGTGATAAATGTCAGGGAGATCAAAACAATATGCAACTATTCATAGAGAACTGGTCTTTATTGTTTTAGAGGGGAAGATCTTTGACAATTGTCAGGCGCTCGGACTAATCACACAATCAAGTCTTTACGAAATTCTGTCATGTGTTAGGATATAAATATATTAACGAGTTCCCTAAAGCGTTCTAACTAGATTCTAACTAGCTTTAACAGATCACAATGGAGACATACAGATTCTCAGGATAATCCAACCGATGTGCATCCAAGAGACTCAAACTGGAAAACCTACAATATATATTATATATATATATATATATATATATATATATATATATATATATATATATATATATATATATATATATATATTTATATATATATATATATATATATATATATATATATATATATATATATATATATATATATATTTATATATATATATATATATATATATATATATATATATATATATATATATATATATATATATAAATATATATATATATATATATCGGTTGATTATTTTAAAATTAAAAATTATTCCTAAGGCCTCTGGACCACCATATATTGGAGCCTAAGATATACAAAAGTCTCGGCAGATGATTTACTGTCATTAAAATCCAAGCACTTCGTTTTACAAATACGGCTTTTTAAGTCTAATGGTATTTCAAACACTTTCATGACAGCCGGGACTACGTGTTGGCGGAACATTTACAAATGCATAGATCACATACAATATAAAACACCCACTAACATTCTCAGCACAAGACAAATAAGCAGAAATTATCATAAGAAAACACCATTTTCAGCACCTAGACGCTGGACCAACACTAATGATCGCTACATTACGAAGCAGGTATTGGATATTAGAAGGCAGAAACCTGATTTGAAAAGTGATATTATTAAACAACTGCGCCAAATGCAACAGGTAACAAGCAACTTTCGAACAAGTTATGGGTTAACTTTTGCTACAAAGACCGTCCATATTGAACTAGAGTCCGAACTAACATCAGATGCCTATTTGGCTGCTCTCAGAAGGTGTATCAAATAATCAGATCAAATAATCTTTGGGATAATCTTACCAATCGCACCAAATTTTAGCGGACTATGCGAAGCCATCGTAGAGCCACAGACATTCATAGCGATCATCAACAGTTTCAAATCAATTCGCAGCGAGAGTAAAGCACGCAGTACTCCTCAAATAGGAGGAAATTTGTTACAAACAGATTGAGAGATACTGAAAATGAATGAACGCCATTAATTTAAGTTAGAAATGTACCAACAAAACATGGCAGAAATGAAACGCATGTACGAAGATACAGCGCGTTAAGAAAAGAAGATGGCAAGGGATGATCGAAGACAATTTGCAGAGGATATATTCCCAAAGCTCCTGAGGAGAAGAATGCAAATCAAAACGATGTAAGCTCTACCCCTACATGCAAGTGAATCTGAAAAAATAAAAAAACGAAAAAGGGAATGGATAGAAAAACACTAAGTGATATAACAAGGATGTCATTAGACTGGAACACGCAAGGATAAATGAAATTCAGAAGAGCAGCAATTAAATAGAGAAGAGCTTTGCTAGCAGAAGTGAATGAACTTAATAAATCGTGTGTTGGAATGAAAGTAGTAGCCTCAAAAAAGCGCTAACAATTATATCATTTTAGTTTTAAAATCATTAAATCATTAGCTTTAGCTTTAAATTTAATGGCGCTTATTGCAGTAATTACTGCTCAAAACATTGCTCGCCATTGTCCTTAAATTTTAAATTTGGAGGAAACAAAATGCCATACTAATCATGCCCGATGGATAGGGGTCCGATTCTGAAGAGGTGTAAGCAATTTAATAAGAGCAACCAGTTTTTTTTTTTCAAAGTGGAAAGTGTTTTCAAAATATTTTCCACAAAAATCCTCCTGATGCGGTTGAGTTAACAGGTTTGGCACCAATATTTAGAATAATTTTATTAAATTATAGAGAATCAATCGTGAATAATGATTACGGAACACAACTATTGCCTTTCCTAAAAATATCGTTTTTGAAATTTCAACATTTTTATAATTTAAATAATCGAAATTTCAAAAAAAAAAATATTTTAACATTTTAAATAAATTTTTTGTGGTATTTTGCCAGTTTAATGGTTATTTCATTTAATTTTAGTGTTAAGTAATTTTTTCGAATCTAATTTATATAAATTTTAGAATTTTGTGTGGATTGAAATATTTATCAATTATATTTTCTTAAATTTGCAGATCAGTTAAGGAGATCGAAACCATAGTTCATTATCGATCAAAGCTCAAAAAGTTTAATTATTTTATGTTCGATTTATCAATGATAAAAGGAAACAATAATAAAACTTAGTGTATTTCAACTTCCGAACAAATTACTGTCAAAAGTACAAATATGCCATAAACTTTAAAAGATCAAAGTTTAAAATATATCTATTACAGCATAATTACAGTTCGAGCATAATTCGTTATGTTATTTCAACAGATGGAACTGTAAAGACGATAAATGTAAAAAAATATTTGCTCGCCAGTTTTAGAGATCAAAAATTAAAAGATCTATGTCGATCGTAGATCGCACAGTTTTGTTTATTTTGCGCTATATTAATGATAAATGAGATCAGCAAAGAGTTTGGTTTGCTTGATAAGATAATAAAAAAAAATTTACTGATCTTAATATTTTTATAGAACAGGAGAACAAATTGAAGATCACTTTACGTAACTATAGGATCGGCTAAATATTTTGCCCAAAAAACCATGATCATTGTTCGATGGGGAAAGTTAAGTTTCATGAAATATTTGGGTCTGTTTTGGCTTCTGGCATTATAGTGATCAAAAATAACCTCAAAATATTCGATCTCAAAAAATTTCAGTGTACTATACATAAATACAATAACCACGTTAGTTTTTTATTAAACTTTTACTGCTAAAATACATGTTATGGTAATTTACACATATTCGCAACTATTTAGCATAATTTATCAAGATTTTATTGCAGAAATTTATAAGACGCGCTAATTAAAGCCAAATTAAAATGCGTACATTGGTGTATATTGCATTATAAACAATCAAATGCTAATTAATTAACAATTTCGCATATCACTCTCACATACGTATACATTCGTAAATAAAATGAGTATTTCGCGAAAATGTGTTGTAATTAAGGTAAAATTTTATCAGTGGATTATAAAAACCTCGATATGATAACAAATTATAAATTATAATATGATTTGCGATCGATCAAAAACATTGATCTGCATTCTGTACGCTAAGATAAGATAAGTTTTGTTCACAACAATAGTATTTCCGTAGTTTTTTTCATACGCGATTTTTGGCGACATATACACTAATCAATAAAATTAAATAGGGCTCAAGAGTACAGTACTTTTATAATCACTTAATCATTTTTATATTCGTATATATTTAAAAACTTGTAAAACGAGATGGATATATACAAACAAATATATGTATTACAACTACACTCAGCTGATTTTACTCCATATAATACAAAACATTTCTTATATATTTTCGAGACGAAAAATATTCAAGTCATGAATACTAATTTTCCAATAGAAATTTCTCCACTCTGTTAAGATTACAACAAAATGCGATATACATAGTTCCCTTATATGTACATCTATATAAACTAGAAAATTCTTCTCTTTCGTGCACGACTGATTATGTCTTATACAATTTAGTAAATAGGCAAGTTAAGATGTATAGATAGATGTGCAAGAAAATCTAGGAGAAAAATCAATACTATATACTTGAAATACCTGCAATTAATTTCAATTTCCCTGTTCCATTTCTTTATTTTATTTCATTTTTTTATTCTCAAGGATAATAACCTCAATAAGATTTTATCTCAGTTCTCAATTTTTTTACGGATGGAACTTAAACATGGAACAGACCAGGTCAATCATCCATATATAACTCGCATACACAATATGTCAAGAGCCAAAGAATTTTTTTTTTTTTTTTTTTTTTTGTGAAAGAGATGAACATAAAATGAAAATTTAATACAAATAAGGAAAATAGATAATAAAATAATGTAATTTCACGATCTACAACTATAAAAATGGCAAAGAAAGTTGGATACGTATATGTATATACATTGTAAAAGATGTTGAAGATTCTCTTCTTCTGCTCTCTTTGACACAAAATGATGAATTTATAACATATTTACAAAGATGTGTGCAGAAAAATAATACATATTTAAGAAGACGATTCATTTTCACAATACTTACACTTATACAATGTATAGCACTAAAACTATTACAATTCAATCGATTGGTGAATTTAAAAAAAAAATGTGATTTGATTTTTAAAAAAATTTCCATATGCTTGACTAATAAATTTTTTTTTGTATATTCGTTAATTAAAAAATTTACACTAAATGCTTTAAGGTAAATAAATAGCTTTAAAATACATTATCGTAATTTCCATTACCGGAAAATTTCGCAAACCGAAAACAAAAATTAAAATAGAAACCAAATCAGCTTAGGGGCATTATATATTATATGCTGTCGATTGATGGATATAATTATTAAAGTCATTGGTATAATTCGATCAATAATAAAATTACGATCGTATTTTCCTTAAAAACCTTTGGCTAAAATCACAATTATGTAATACAAATTATTTAAAATGATCACGACTTAACGGCGAATGATCTACAATATTTTATTTAACTATTAACAAAGAGCTATAGGTAACTAATACAAATGACGCCTACTTCAAAAGCCAAATTTGGTAAACAAACGATCTTTTCAAAAGTATGATCCAATATGTTATTTTTTTTTTTAAATTTTACAACAAATTTGGAGTCCGTAGATCAAAAGTTTTGGTCTAATTTATTTTAATAGGCGAGTAGTTCAAATTATTACGATGATTCGGTACTATAAGACAAATGATGGTCCTTCTTTCAGAACTTTCTAGATAACGCAAAGCAATCTCGATTGATTAAGTTATAGGCTTGCTGGAGAACAAAGAACAGTTGTAGTACTGGGACGAGATATTTAATTGATTCTGACAAAATTTTCCTTGACAGACAACTACAATTTTTTTCTGGTAGAGAAGTTATTTTCCTCAATATAATATGTTAAACAGCAAATTGTATGCTGTGCAAAAAAGAGGCTCAAAGTATTCATTTATTGTTTCAAATGCTAATTGACATAATTTTGAAGGTATGGTGCAGTCCGGTGACTATTTTAAAGAAGTTGGATTGTAATACTCTTTAGACATCATTTTTCATTTCTTTGACCACTACTATAGTAGGGGTCTAATATATAGAAGTTGATATACTCAATACAACTCAATTCTGCTTTGTTATCTAATCTCTGGCTACTGTTAGTTTATGCCACGTGACAAATAAAATGATTTCTTCTTTAAATTTAACATTTTCGAAAAATCTGTTATCATTTTTGAAATTAACTCAAATAAAACGCGAGGGCTAAAAGTCGATTGTTATCATGTTTGATATGTACTTATCAATTCAAAATTTAATATTGTTACAGTATAAATAAGCACCCACCTCGAAGGCAGATGTTTAAATCACAAGTTCTTGTAAAATAATGGCAGAAATATTGGTAATTTTGTTTTTTAAGTTTGAGCAGACATTGTATTAAATATTCTTTGAAGGCTAATTTAATCAATACTTTACATTCATACAAATTTATTGAACCCAAGCACACAAGTACAGTATACCACTTACGCATTACATAACCCCATTTCATCCTGTACAATGACATGAAAGATGGGTCGGCCCATGAATTCTGCACACCAATATAGTGGGTCAAAAAAAAATCGTGGGAAAAATTCCCTTTTGCATGTCGCCCCTACTGAGATTCGACCCGGTACCTGCTGCTCCAAGCACTTCAGCTCCGCGCACCATTGCACCATTTGCTCGGTAAAGAACTCGGGAATATAATTTGATTAAAATTTTAAAAAAATGACAGTTCAAATATCGTCAATTTTACGAAATCTAAATTTATTTATTGGCTTGGGATTTAGAATTATTAAATTTATAGATAGTATCGCAAATTAAATATGTTTTTAAGTTCTCCAACGTTTGCAAATTTTAAGAACTACTATAATAACTGTCTTGAAAACTGCTAAGTTACGAAATATATGAAAATTAAACTAAAAATTTGCAAATACAAATTGAATTACAACACTTGATACTTTCCAAATTATCTAAACTTTCACATCTAAATTTGAAAATTTTCTAACTAGTAAAATATTTCAAAGGACTCATATATAAATCTTTATAATTCTTTGATCTTAAAATTTCATAATTTACTTTCGATAATTCTAAAGAATTTTCTTTAATTTATGAATAACCTACAATTTATTTCAAAAATGTGCAAATTTATGGAATGTTTTAAGGCTAGAAAATTAAATCACAGCTTTTCTTAAACCATTTCTAATTTTATATATACATTTAGTTGAATTTATACATTCTGGACGTGTTTTGTCAGTTTAACGATTTTTTCATTTAATTTTAGTGTTAAATAATTTTTTTTGAATCTGAAATTTATATAAACTTAAATTATTTTGTGTATTGAAATTAATATTAGTCACATTTTCTCGTAATTGCAATGACTTGTTTTGGCTGTTTAGTTTTGTCAATTTAACGGTTATTTCATTTGATTTTGGTGTTAAATATTTTTTTTAAATATATAATATGAATATAATAATTTTTATGATATAATCAAATGAAATGTGAGAGGAATAGACAAAAGTACAAGTAGACGGAGTCTCTTATTTTTTTATTTATATTTAACAATATCAAAGTTCTTGCTCATAACTCTTGCTCATTTTCATAAATAGTTTAAATTTTTATTACTAAAATGCACCAGAGAAAAGCATTCAAAATTTGTTGAAATATTCAAATTTTAGAGTGAATACATTTTTTTTCTAAATTTAATTTTGATCACTGAAGCTCAGTCATCGATATAGAGCCAATTATATCGGTGAACAACATACTAAAGTTATTTTTAGTAGGCGTACTAAAAATAAGCAGATACAGAAGAAATACAAACAAAAGGGTAAACGAAGCCAGTAGATAACTGAATTGGAGTTAACCCAAAAAGAGCGAGATCCAAGTTAATCAAATACACGCCTTATAATACTGAGCTAAGGGCAAACTAGTATAAGAAAACTCAAGTAAAAAAACGTAATGCAGAATTTGAAGATAACAATGTCGATATGTGCTATACAAAACAAAAAAGGAAATATCTTTCGGGACCTTGACCATAATAGCAAAGAATTACCTTGGAAATAAAGTAGGCGTACTTCCACTATGATTTACTGCCTCAAATGATTAGGTAATGGCAAAAACAAAGTAAATTTCAGAGGATCAGATGGCTTGTGAAACCAGTGTCGCGATCCAGGTCACATGAGAACACCTCCATTTTTGAAAGAATCCATATATTGTCTCGGTTAAGGAGCAAAACTAACACCGTGGGAGATTAATCATTGCAATGCATTTAACACGGTTATAATAAAGCACATAAAAAGGCGATAAGAGTTTTTCAATCAAGGCTCATGTAGTAAAATAAAATATATTAGCTTCCCATTTCTAAAAAATGACATTTGACTATTCCAGAAGGAATTGAACACTCTAGTAGGAGAGGCGGTGTAAAAGTTTAAAGGCAACGTCATTGTGGATTAGCAAAGTACTTGAGATGGCATCATGACAATATATGGCTCATTTAGTTCAACGTGAAGAACATGCCAATAACAAGGAGACCGGAGTATCCCAGGTAACTGCTATTACCCTGACGTCTGTGATATTAAAACTAATTAACTGGTAAGTCATAGAATACTTAATAGGCAGTAACCATTGCAACAGCGTTAAAAATATTTGAATCGAATATTGACAAAAGAAAAGGACGTAGTTGCAGTAATAAATGAGAGAAGCATCGAAATTTCTTAAAATAATAGAGAGAAGAGAAATTTGATATTTCTTATCTGAAGATGCTTCTTAAAAGTAAGTATGCACGTTGGAAAAGGCTTAAAGAGGTAGAATTGCATTCCCATTATATGGTTAAATATAATACGACCCAGCCCAATTCTAACACTTTCCCAACTTTTAAGAATAACGAGAGTGGAAACGAAAATAACGGGATATCTATTGGCAGAAAGTTCAAGGACGTTTTTAATCAATCACATAATAATAAAATCAGTTATAAATGTTGCTTAAAATCTACCTGCAAATTAAACATTAGCAGGAAGGACCTACCAATAATTCAATTCTATATCGTTAATTTTGTCAGTGAAGCTTTGATCACATGCCTTCTTAACATTTAATTTCAACTGGAGAGCAAATCTCGGAGCAAATCCAATAGGGTAAAATTTAATCGACATAACTTCGTCTGATTCAAATAAAAAAGTTGAAAAGCAAAAATATGCTAAAATCTAATAATACAAGATATCATATGTTACCTATATCAACAGCTACATCGAATATCATCGAAAATATGCAGAAGTCCCGAAGTAGTACTGTGATTACGTCTATATTCCGATTAAAATTTCGAGAGCGAACTCTTGGATTTAATATACGTCAAAACTTGTGATTGAAGTATTCTCTTGAAAACCCTTTGACAGAACTGGAAGTAAACTAATAATATAGGTCGAAAACCCGATAAAGCAGTGAATTTTTAATAATAAATCAGGCTCTGTTAAATCAACACTGTTTAGATGCAAAATGACTTTTTAGGTCATTGACTGAGGTAGGACATTTCTCATTATTTGATGAAAAGAAATTAATAAAAGATTATTTCAAAATATTTTCGAGGGCGAAGAACGTTAGGGAGGAGGCCGAAAAGCTAGTGTTAGCAGCAGCTAAACAAAGACCACTGAGAGAGGAAAGGTTCACACGCCAAAGATCAGCACTGGACCAGGAAGAACAAGTCCCGGATGATATATATAGAAATCTGAATCAGCCTGCAGGTACTTAGGGAACCAGAGTTCACCGAGTGGGAGAAATATTTTGAAGTTAATCTAATCCAACTGGATCTAGGCGATGTGTAAGCAGGTATACTGGTTCTTTCAGAGCAGATGCTGCTAGACCAGCCATTGACGTTGGTTTTTCGTTAGCAGGTCAATCCTGCACTAAGCTGGAGGAAAAATACGACAGGAGGTCAGCACCTGGGGAACTCGGTTTGCAGGAACAAGAAGTGTCCTAACCATCGAGAGTTTTCTTTTCCGTGTGGAGTGTCACGCGTGGCGTGTTCAGATACCTCCGGACGACCTAGTGAGCTTATTAGACTTGTGCTTAGAAGGAGAGGAACTTGAGTGGTTCTGGACAGTGACGAGGTTGTTCAACGTCAACTACTTAGCCAAAAATAGTACATCCCTCGGAGCCGTTTCCAGAATACTATCAAGCCATGCTCTAGATTGCAGCTAGAGCAAGCAATACCATTTCGAATAGCACAATCTATGCGATTCTACGGCGAAATATACGGCCCGGCCTGCAGACGACGATCCGTGATGAGAGTCGATTTGCAAACCTATCCGAGTTCACGCGCAGGTTTTTGGACATAACCCTGAGGCCAACTTATTTACTAGTTTTCAAGGAACTGCAAGAGAGCTACATAGTACCTGCTAGACAACAGGCACAGTTTGATAAGCATCCATTCGTACATGAAATGGTGCATGCGACCTCAGACTCCGAGGATACCTTCAGGATGAGTGCTACAACGACAGCGATACTGCGGACTATTATCAGCAGGTCAGCGAAATCAACAAGCAGCTTAAAACTAAATCCTAAGACTAAGAAAGGAATCTAGAACTAAAAAGAAACGAAATAGGATGGACGTTTACACCTACACCAGCAGCTAAAATACTGAAATTGAAATTGGTGGAAACCCATTCCACCATTTCCCCGACTGCAGAGCTCCGTTTACCAAAAGTAATTTGTTTCGAGTGCGGAGCAAGAAGAGTGTATAAAAGCTGGACTGTGAGACATGCACACTATCTGGAAATGGAGTACGCAAGGTGCGGAACTATCAGGGCCCGCATCAGTAGCGCTCGAGACCGAGGACTCCAACTGAAGCCTACACATATTCAAGACGAGGGACACCATCAGCCGAAGCAGCAGCCAATACCAAAACCGAGTTATGCGTTAGATGTTGACGTCAGTAGGGAAAAAAATAATACGAACCTTTCGAACGCTATTACGTGCAAAGGGGTTAGACTTTGATAATTTGCGAATTGGTTTCTATATTCAATACAACACGTAATAGTGGCCCGATTTTCATGAATGATGCCTTAATCAAAAGCTCAGGTCATCAGTATAAATACTGTTTTAAAAAATACAAATATTTTGATAAAAAAAATGTTTGCAAAAAATTAAATTAGAAAAGGGGTTAGCCTTTGCTAATTTATGAATTTGATTGTATATTCAATCCAACACGTATTAGTAGCCCGATTTTCATGAATGATACCTCTGCTTATGAATGATACCTCTGCTCTGATAAATACTGCTTTAAAAATACAAATATTTTGAAAATAAAATATATTTTTTAAAAAAAATTAAATTAGCAAAGAGGTTAGCCTGTGCTAATTTACAAATTTGATTGAATATTCAATACATCACGTAATAGTGGCCTGATTGTGATGAATGATACCTTAATCGAAAGCTCTGGTCATCAGAATACATGCTGGTTTTAAAAACATAAACATTTCAATAAAAAAATGTTGCAAAAAAATTAAATTCGCAAAGGGGATAGCCTGCGCTAATTTACGAATTTGATTGAATATTCAATTCACACGAAGTAGTGGCCCGATTTACATGAATGATACTTCAATCGAAAGCTCTGGTCATCAGTATAAATACTGCTTTAGAAAATACAAATATTTTGATAAAAAAAAACATCAAAATAATCCAAACGTTCCAAAATAAAATACAACGATCAATTAACGATACAATTAGTAAATGCACAGTGGTACATTAGAAATGACTAAACAAATCTATATTGGACAAATCTATAAATTTTATCTAAATTTTCGATAAGTTATAATATTTTTTTAACAATTTTGTAATATTTATATAAACAAATGATTTTTATTTCAAGCTCTACTTATGATTGAAAATTATTTTGTCACAACATTATGTATTTGTATCTGACCTTACATAAAAAAAAAAAATCTTTAAACGTAACCACAAAACTATCGAAGCATAATTCCTTAAAAAAAATTAAATGAAACCATAATTTATAGTCCAGTCAAATGATAAATATTAGCAAACATAGTCCAAATTTTAAAAACTATTATTTAAAAAACTGTACACTTTAAAATTTGGTTCACGCAATGACATCAACCAAACTAATATGGCAATGCAATAAAAACCACAATCGTTTTGATAGCACAAATATAATATATTATGAATCATCTCCAAAAAAAAAACTGTCAACCAGCTGATATAACTATAATATAATAACAAACTTTTGATCACCAATAATATTTTACTCACATTTTCGTTTGTTTACATTTTTTTTTTTAGATTTTGTTTTACCATCCGAAACATTTTCATCGTTACTGTCGTAGTGCTTATAGCTGATCGAAACACTTACACTGCACATCTTAATAAATTAATTGTTAACTATTCGATTTAAAAACTTGTACAACATAACAAGTCCATAAGAACTATTAATTTATTTTTAAAAAACTATCTCAATTATATTTTTCGAAATGTGTTAATTTTCCACAATATATACTACTATTAACTATACACAAAACACCCCAACCGTAAAGTTTTTAATTATAAAAAAAACGTTAAATTTTTTTTTTTATTTTTAATTCGCACGATATAAAAACTAAACCATTTCATTACTATTTAATTACTAAAATAGTTTAATAGTTTAATTAAATAAAATAGTTTGTTTTTTTATTTATTAAAAATGAATTAAATTGTGCAAGTAAAGTATTTTGTGCTTAAAGTACTTTAGTTTTTGAATTTAAATTCTATATTCTTACGAGTATATCCCAGCTGTTAATGTTTTAAAAGTTGAGTATTACTAATTTAGTAGATTGTTTATTATTAAATAAAAAAAAAATAAAAAAAAAACACACAAAAAATGGTATTCTGTATACGTCCCACCTAATCGAAAATACATCCGCTGTGTATAACATTCAAAAACTTTTTTTTTTTTTTTATTTCTTTTAATTTATTTTTTAACCAAATCAAACTTACGTTCATTTCATAATCTTACATCGTACGTATACTATATACACACGATTCGGTATTATAGATGGATTTTTTTGTATTTCGCTAAAAGTTGTAATTGCAGTGTATATGTATGAAGTACGAACATAAGTGCGCGATAAGAATTTCAAAGAATATACATATATTGAACTGAGTCATTTATAGATAGACACCCGAAATCTACTTTACTGATTTGAATTTATTATTATTTTTTTTTAATTATGAGCGTTTTGATGTTCGTTCTGTCATAATTAATTTAGTCGGTAATTATTTTGTTTATTTATCAAAAAAGTCGTGTAGGTTGGAATCGTAATTATAAAATCACGGCGGTGTTTTTAATAATCGGAACAACAAACATACCATCGACATTAACGAGGTGTAGTTAATAACTTTAGGTCGCTATTATATCAATCAAGTTTCAAAAAGATGTTTGTGAGTTTCACAATAAATCTACCTGATTGTGAAATTAACTAAAGATTGAATGAATTTTTATTCAAAATATAACTTTAATTTTCAAAATTTTCTTACGATAATTTTCGAAGTTTTCATTTCTGATAAAAGGATGCAAATCAAAATTTTTAAAATTTATGCAAAATTTGAGATTGGATTTATTCGACATTCAGCCAAAAATTCATGTTCTAAAACTATTTTAAATTTATAAAATAAATTGTAGGTGAAAAACTGATTCTTAACCCACCCACATACCACGTGTAATGTTTAAATACATATAGTTAAATCTGTTGAGTAAACAATTGTTTCTTTGTAGGGGGATTCCCTAATTATTGGTTTCCCTGTTTGTGCTATTTCCAATGTGTTTCATGTTCAGTTTAATTTTTAAGTTGAATAAAGCGATGTTACGAAATCTCTCAAAACGTTAGTGTCATTACGTAAATTAACAAAGACAGATATCAGCCGGGAGAGTTCTACGAAGTATATTGCTAGCAGTTTTAGTAGAATTGAAATTTTAGATCAGTTTTAGTATTTGAATGATACATTATTTTCTTTACCAACTCTTCAACACCGAATCCATAATCGATTGGTAAAAATTATAATGTAGTCTTCAAAGGATGTGTAATGTTGTCAAACGGAAGCATGAGATATGTGGGATGATCAAAAAATTTTTAGATTTGAATCCCATAAATACATATTAATTTATACCCGGCAATAAATTGTAACCAAATTGTTGAGTAGATATCCTAAGATATCTATAAGGAGACCAGAGGCCGTAACTAATTCCAGTTAAAATAATTTATTTTAAACATTTTTAAACTTTCGATCTTACTATCAAATTTTTACTAATCTTATTTATATCCATATAGTGACTATCAGGTTCACAGGTATTGGTCATAAAACGGTTAATTCAATTGATTTGTAATGTTTAATCAATTAAACATTTTTTAAATCTAATTTGTATTAATTTTAAAGTTTTGCGTCAAATAAAGTCAAATAAATTAGATTTTTGGCGATTATATGATGTAATGGTCATAAAACGGTTAATTCAGGCAAAAAATAATCAAATTTACTACAGCATACGGCTTGTAGAAATTAGCCCATTAATAGATTTTAATTTTAGGGTATTTTTTGCAGATTATAGTTGAATGGTGGCACACTGGAGTTGCTGATAAGAGATGACAGAATACAGAAAATAGAATGCAGAGTAGTTCAATAAAATTGTGATTGTCTCATGCTAACAGTAGTTTGAATACTGGCTAACCGGACCAATTCTGTCATTACTGACATACCTTTTTCTTCCCTACACCACAAAAATAGAATAGAATTGTGCCGTAATGATCATGAGGTGTCTGAAACCGGGTCGTTTATCGTGGTTGGACATATATATATAGAAATATAAATATATCAAAATACCGTTTGCTAAATGTAAAAAGGCTGTGGGAATAGGACTTAGTCTCACAATCTCATCAATCAATCAATCAATATAGGGACTATCAGGTTCACAATCTTTTTTGTTAGAAGTTCAATATCAACATCATTTAACAACCATGTGCGAGATACTTTTTCAAATTAGTGCATATGTTCTGTAGTGAGAGATTTCAAGTGTTTGGGCAGCATATCTGAAACATAAGGAGCCATATAAATAAAACCGTCCATATTTGTCATTGTTGCAACGAAAATCAGCAAATGTATTTGGTTTCCTTAAAGAGCAATATGAGAAAATTAGATACTACCTTAACTGGTTATACCATACATGATAACTGACTCAACGAGCTCATGGTATAGTTTCCTGATATTGCTTAGATGAAAATTCCAATTTAATTGGCAATCTATCATTAGACCTAGGTATTTAAATTCATTGACGGCTATAAGTTCAAAACACATCGACGAACTTGAATTTCTGTTATATAAGTAAATGTGGTATATTGAAGAATTTCAATCCTATAGGGTTTGAGCGCCCGAAATACATAATTATAATTTTATCGCTAATAATCAGCCGATGAAACAAAAACCATTTACTTAACTTCAGCAAATCGTTGACGAACAGAAACTGAACACTATCATTATTATTTTTATCTGCATAACTAAGTATACCAGCTCGTCTGCAAATGCCGTTGGATAACTTACAATATTGAAAGATCAAGTTGAAATAAACAAGAAAAACCAGAAACTCTAAAACCGATCCTTGAGAGTGTAGTATAGAGTAAAAGTGTCACAAGAAGTGTAATATAGATTTTCCTATCAATTTTCCAGCTATAAAAATGACTGTGCAAACGGCAAGTTAAAGGGGATATTTATAAAAAAATTATTAAGTTCATTAGAAATGGATTCAGGAGTAGTAAGCAAAAGATCTAATTGGAACTTATAAACTTTCTTAATACATTTATTTTAAGAAACCCGACCGAACCCATCATCAATCGTCCATTATATTCAAGAAGTTTTTATCAACAATACTAATTTCAAGGAACTTAAGCGCCTTATTTCAACATTCTCAGCTCAAAGAATTGCTGATTCTACACCAAATTTATTAAAATGAAATAATAATAATAGAGGCTAAAGACGTAAAGAGCTTTTCACCCGATGGTAATTTTTTTGAGTTACTCTTTTCAAAATTTAATATTTCACATTTTTTGACAAGCCAAGTTGAGACGCAAATATTTGACCAGTGGCTATTCTCTTTTCTTTTATTTTCAATTGAAATCATCGAAATATCGATGATTTCAATTGAAAATAAAAGAAAAGAGAATAGCCCAATTCAAAGCTTTTTAATAGAAATTAAAACACTGCCTAGGAAAAGAGTAAATAAAGGCAAATCCGATCATTTACCTAATAAATTTACTGAAATAAGGCCAATTGATAAAAAAAGAACGATCAAGCGATCAAATAACCAATATTCTTCTTCCTCTTCCGAGCTAAAATTATTTTAGCTTTTTGATCAAATTTTGAACGCTAAGCATGTGCAATAAGGCTCGAGATTGACGTCACCCAAAAATAAAAATAATATAAGAAGCAATCTACTGATTAAACAAATCTGGACTATTTCTCATCCGGCCATTCAACATATTGGTCTACACATAGAAAAAATTGTTTACTTTAGTTGACATCTTTGTAACACAAGAAAAAGCATGCACCAATGTTCAGTTCATCGATTGATGCAACTTTAATCTGGTTTAATAATATCACTAAACATAATGCCAAATAATGGAAATATCAGCAAAAAAAGCTACTCCGATAGATAATAGTTCAGAAATAAAAAAAAAAACTGTCAATTAATATTAAACATTTAATTAAAGAAAAGCGGATAATTCTCTAAAAAATCTTCATTGCTCAAGTGGGATTTAAATAGAGCTTTTAAAGCAAGTAGATAAGTTTTGAAGGAAGAAGAAACTTACGGGATTCAAAAAACCTAAGTGAGCTGTCAGCAACCGCAAAAAACAGATAACTCGTTATAAAAGCAACAAGGAAATTAACAAAGCTATTACTATCAAATTCACCAATAAGAACACCAGATGATCATTGGGCTAGATGGTCATTGGAAAAAATTACAAAATTTAAACTCTTCTGCCTAAAAAACTGCATGCAATATTTAAAAAAATGTAAGTAGATATCATGGTAAATATAATAACAGCCACGACTGAACTATTCCAGATAAAAGCAAGAGTCTCACTGTATAATATGTGTTCACAGCTAATTTACCAACGAATATAAAGGCGATCACTGCAACGTTTGCTGATGACGCAGCTGATATGATTTCACCCAAAAATCTTCAAACTGCATTAAAAGAATTACAAGATCTTTTATTCAAAATGAAGAATTGGCCTAAAATGAGGCATATAAGTGCCAATGAAGGTAAATAACACAAATAATCAGTTTAACGGTTATTTCATTTGGTTTTGGTGTTAAATAATTTTTTTAGAATCTGTAATTTATATAAATTTAGGAGTTTTGTGTGAATTGTAAAATGACTTATGTGGAGAATGCGGAGCAGTTGAATATAAATTTGATTGTCTTGTGCTAATAGTAGTTGAAATAGTGGCTTACTGGAAGCCAGAAAATAAAATTAAATTTTCGATATCGAAATTAATTATCGAATAATTTAATTTTAAATAATATTTTTATAAGTCATACATTTTTTACAAGGATACTTTGTCATAGATTCAAAATTAGAATTTTAGAAACTTTCCGCGCACACACATTTAAATATTTAAAAATTTAATATTAAGATGAGAATGGCTCGCAATCTTAGTTAAAGCTAAAATGTCTACATCACATAACTGTTTCACAAGACCTAGCTTAAATTTAAATTTTCGATATTGACAGTCATTCAAGATTTTTTGTTCGATAAGATAGCTTTGTTCCTCTACTTTATTCTGTGAACGCCCATTTAAATTCCATTCCATATAACAATTTTTTTGAAACCGTCATTTTTGGTATTTGAAGATTATTTGCATTAATGCATCAATGACATTTAAAGATTTATTTGGTAAACTGATTTAGCATTGCTGGATATTCGGGTCCTCTTCGTTGAAATTAACTTTTGATTTCGGTAAGTTACTTTAATATTTGCTATTTTTAGCGGGACAATATACAATTTTGAATTAATTAATGCGATGTTTAAAAAAATTGGAAACGATTTCTCGTTTTTAACATTGATGACCGTATCGAAGCTTAGCTCAACCTGGTGTCACTTTCTTCTGCTAACTAGTTGTGCTGATCTTAGACTTCAATTTCTTTTCGATTGTACAGTAACATATCTGTCCTAATTTGTTAAAATGTTAAGAAATAAGAAATCGATTTCATTGTTCGAGATGTTTCCGTTCATCGCTTGTTTAAACCTATTTAACATTTAAGCCTACACTACACATATTCGGAAATGATTCAAACATAAAACTTTAAATGTAGATAATAGTTTGTAAATAAAATTAACTATTTATCTTTGCGGACACAAAAAGGTTTATTGTTTATATCCACTCAACTTAACAAAAAAAAAAATAAAAAAAACTATCGATAATAATCCAAGTATATAAATATGATATGAACTTGAAAATTCTTAAACATTAAAATGTAAAATTTTAAATCATCGATAACAGACAAAGTTGTTTGTTATCAGTGTACACAGAAATCCATTTTTTTTTTTGTTTTACACCAAAAAAATATCTACAACAACGAAAACTGTAAACAGCCAAATACATTGTTTTAACAAAATTTAATTTTTTTTTTTTTTTTTTTTTTCAAATTATTATCGATTTCGATAACCACGACCAATGTTATCGAGCCAAATTGTTAAAACATGAAAACAGCAATTTTTGCCAAAAAAACATCCCATCATAAATGTCTATCTTGTTGTTGGTTTATTTTTGGTTGCATAATGGCACCGATTTGTTTATAATATTTATTGATTTTATATAATCTTACTATAATTTCACAAAACTTGTAAGCTTTCAACGAAAATTTTTTACAGTTATTGTCTATTCAAAATTTTTGTATCGTGTACTTTTTAGTCAAAATATATAGTTTACCAACTTTATTCGAATGACTAAATATGCGCATTTCGCAACATAATAATAGATAGTTGTGGATGTTGGCTATAAATAAGCAATATTTATCGACCTTAAAGTGTAATAAAACGTCGTGGAACTCGAATGATTGTGGTAAAGTCGTCCGTTGGGCTTACCATTTATAACGATCGCTAATTGTACAAAAATGGGTTTAAAGATCTTGTTAAAAGATATCACTAAACGGACAACTATGGTCTGCATTTAACGACACAGTTTAAAATAAGTCTGTGGAACGTATCTTTACTAATAAATATATGCATATATCACAAAATAATTTGTGGAACTTATGTCTATTATCTACGTAAACTAGGAAGTTATATGCGGGCTGAATTTAAAATGACGAAATCATCAAAATATGGACATACAAAAACTGTAACTCTTGTGGAAAATATATTTTGCAATACATAATTTTAGTGTTTTACTAAATTGGGCACTATTTTTAAAGCGTGCATAAGTTAGTTATCAGCATAAGTTGATTAAATTTAGTCATCGGTCGTATAGTGTTGGTTAAAGTGTTAACATAACACACCGCCACCTTATCACCGATTGTGTGTAAAGTCGTTCGTTGGGCTAACCACCTATAAAATTCACCAATTATAAAAAAATGGTCTGAAAGGTCTTGTTAACAAGTGCGCCTGTACTTTACCACTCAATTTAAAATAAGATTGTGGAACGTATCTAAAAAATAATCAAATATCGTAAAATTATTTATGGGACCTATATCTGTTATCAAATAACTAAAAAGTTCTATGCAAGTTGAATTTAAAATGACCAAATCATTAAAAGATGAACATAGAAAAACTGTAACTCTTGTGGAACATATATTTAGTATTTTACTTAATTAAAAAAACTTAACAAAACTGATTGTGGGATCTGTTTCACTTCATAACTCGTGTAAAACATGGTATTAATTAACTTATCAATAAATAGTTGTGGAAATATAAATAAACGGTTAAGAAATGTGGAACATATATTAACATAAATTAAGTAGGTTTAACTCACACTACTTTTCATATAAAACATAATTTTGCTTAATAGATTAATGATTTTTAAATTTGACTGTCGTTTGCTAAATTAACCTAAATGTGTAGTATCCATTGAGTTTGCCAAACATGTTTCAAAATTAATTTTGTTTTCAAATGGGCTCGAAATCCACCTCACCGAACTTACACATAATGAGGAAAATATGTGTGGAACATATGTTTATATGTGTATAAGTAGGGATCTAGTGAAATAAAATATAATTTGGTGAGCTCATATTCATCAGAAAAACACACATAGCATTAGAAAGATTCTAGTTTTGTGGAACTTATGTTTTCAAATAGAAATTTTATTTAAAAATATGTATTTTTTAGTAATACAAAATTTAAAAACTTCGTTTTAGAGAACATTACGGGAATGTCTTGCTTTTTTTAACAATTATGGGTAAATCATTTATACATGTAAATATCTCAATCGGAATTATAGCTGAAGTAATATAGCTACAGTTGAGCAAAATGTGGAACATAAATTTAGTGTTTGTGTAATTTAAATAATTGTTTAATTAAAGCTTATAACTCAGTATTTTATACATAACCAAAAAATTGTCTATTCTCTATGGATAAAAAATATTTAACCATCTATAAAGAGAACTAAAGAGGTCTTTGTGTGGAACAATCATTAGTTTGGGCTTGTAGAAATTGTGCTCAGAATATTTTTATAATAGACGAAAGAAATTAATTTAAAATACATACTCACACAATTTTTTAAATAAATTTGTGGAACGTGTGTTCAATAGCATAATAAACAAATGTGGAACATATGGTCATTATCAAAATAACATGATTTAAATCAAATAAACAATAGTATCCTCATACTTTTATTCAAAAAAACTAGCACAAGCCACTGTTTTTTAATGAACTTATTGCTCAAAAATATTACAGAGTTTGACGAAATTTTTATATAGCTCAAATTGTTTTTTTCATTTAAAAAGTAAACTAATTAAGAACAGTTGCTCAAAATTAAACAATAAGCTTATTTAAAATATGGACTGTCAATTTTATAATGTAATCATCACTCCGTAAATAAACGTATTAAATACAGTTAACATTAAAAATGAACAAGGAAACAAAAGTTAAGCTAAAAGTTGGCTTAAATTAATATAGTAAAAAAAATTAAACATTCATTTAGGTTAATAAAATTGAGCAAAAATCTCAAGAATTTTTCAACATGCCAAAATTCGTTCATAAGAATAATCGTCAATTTCTTAATAATTAACACGTTTAATTTAATTAGTTTTACTTAATATTTGCTCAATTATTTTAAAAAAGTTAATAATGTGAAAAAATTGCTAAATTTTAACTTTCGAATAAATATTTCTTGAGATTTGGGTTTGTTAAAACTTTTAAATACTCTGGTTACATTAGACTTGTTTTCTAATTAAATAACCTGTTGTAGGAAGCAAGCTAGGTTACAGTTGTTGGTTAAATGTAAGCAATATTTCATGAGCTGTGTCTAACAATTAGGTTAAATTAGTGAGTGTATATCAATAGTTAAGGTAATCTTATCGTCAAAACTATCTAAAAGTGTCTATAAATAAGTGTAAGCTTGATTATATTTATTAAATGTATCGTTAAATTTGAGCAAAATTTATGACTAGTTTAAATGGAATTATCAATGAAATAATTTGCTTAAATAAAAATTATCAAAATGAAAGTTTATATATTTACATGAATTTAATTTATATTTAAAAGTGGCCAGTGATAATCATAAGATTTTGAAAAATTCATTTGCTCAAATTAGGCGAAATTTTAAAGTTTTAAGCAAATATTAAATATGACTAAAAAGGATAGTCAAATTATAAAACCTAAATTAGTGTAAATATGCTAAATACTAGCTATTTTGTTTAATTTAAATCGACATTTGGATCATTTAAATTTTCAATAAATTTTTAAATAATACGACTGTAGTAAATTGAGCAACTCTATTTTAAAACAATAGCTGCTAATTTAAGTTTGTCAATTTTTGTGATTCATTTGAGCAAAATGGGCCTACATTAAAATAAAAATACAAAACAATTTAAAAATAATCATAAAAAATTACTTGTAGCTCAAATTTACTAGTAATAATAAATTAATATCGACTTCGTTTTTTAGAATTTATATATAACTTTTTGAATTGTGAGTGGTAAGTAAATTATACGCCAACTTAAGAATCAAGTGTTTTATTGACGCCTTCGCACAAACATGTAGACATTATTCACAAGGTTATTTTGATTATTTATAGTAGTTCGACAGTGTCTCACAACCTTAATATGAAATTATGATTTACAATCGACTAAAGCAGAGTAAGTATTGAGCACTATCAACTAGTTTAATACAGCAAAAATATGTATATAGTATCAGTTTAACATATCGTCGCCCGATTTGTTACCGTATAAGTAGCTGTAGACATTGACTTCAAATTGTGGTGGCGATTATGAATGACCGTAGGTTGAATATGTAAAAAAAATTATAGTTATACCATATAGTTAATATTCATTAGAAGCAATCTTTTGTTGTTCAATCATATGATCGTTGATCGATTATAAATAATATGACACACGCACGCACTACCCACTATCGTTACACCACTTTGCACATTTAACACAAATCCAATATTTAAGTGATATACTACACTAAAGTGTATAGGTAAAAATGTAGTTTGTTAAAAAATCGCGAAGGTGTACACACCACCTAAACACATCTTATCAATTTCGTTCACAAAATTTTATACATTTCGCGTACGCGCATTTATCTTATACTTAACTAACAAACTTTTAGTAATCTTCAAATTGAAATAAATAAAACGTCATATTATTACCTCAATATCGCCAGACTCAGGAAGATCGAATTAATACTCGTGAGTATAAAAAAAAAAATCTAAGAGAAACGGAAATAAAAGTGGTCAATGAATAATAAGAAGACAACTAACATCGGAAAAGAAAATACACCGATAGTGTTACATCGATATTTTGTTCTTCAGGTAAAAACTATAAAAAAAAATCAAAACTACAACATCATCATTATCAATTTTTACTTTACTTTATTAATTAATCCTCGTATCATACACACAACGGTATGCTTCCGCTTTGGTCGTCGCGTATTCATTCATTCATAAACAATTTTTTGTTGTTGTTTTGTGTTCATTCATAAGAAATTGTTTTTAATTTACATATCACATATACCAACAACAAATTTTGTATACAAATTTTGTTGTTTTTTTTCCAGAGTCCAATCAACTTTTTCGCATAATAATCGCGCGAGTCGCTACAACATGTCATAAATGTGGAATTTATATAAGTTAATTGTTGCCAGACGGAAATAGATCCGATTCTTATTATATATGTAATTTAGGTTAACAATTTTTTTATTTAAAGACATAAACCTGTTGCAGCTTCCGAATACCATTAGTCGTGCGAAAGAATATGTGAAACTTATAAATGTTATTTTTTGTTGTATTATACGGTGGAAGTTAATTTTAGAACGAAATTAAAGAGATTAACACTTGTTTTTGTTATTACGTAAATTTGAGCAACACAATGCTCAAACTAATAATAATTAATTAAAAATAATTAATTTACTTAATATAAAAATAGTTAAAATTAAATGTAGTATAAATTAATAATTAAAAATTATAAATGTTGAATATTACTCAAAATGTTAAATAAATAGTAAATAAAATTTAGTTTATTAAGTTGACGAATCATAATTTTGCTCAAATTATTATTAGATTTAAAAACAACAATTGCAAATAGAAACTAGTATAGCTGAGTTACAAATAAATTGTAACCCATTACATAGTTAAAAAAGTTGCTCAAATTTAAACATTTTATTTGATAGTTAAAATATACAAATGTTAATCAAAGCCTAAGTATAATTGATTAAAATATAATTTATTAGCTCCTGTTAAGTTGATACAAGTAAATTAGATAATCGTCTAATTTTTATTAACATTTGCTCAAAATAACCTGTACTAAATTTTAAAAATGATAAAATGATAATTGCCTAATATTTTCTCAACATGTTTTCAATGTTTTTTAATTTTAACAGCATCTAACTAGAAAAAGTACATTTGAGCAAAACTTTTTAAAATTATTTCAGATTTTAATTTTAAGTTGCTATATTATTTATATGGCAGGTATGAATTAACGTTAAATTTGATGAGACATTGCTAGAATTATAATTTGAGCAAATTCATTGCAAAATAAATGTTATAATATTAAATCAGTACTAAATGAACTTTAATTCCATTTGACATATAAATTATTGAAAATTATCATTTGGTGCAATTTCATAGCGTTTCTAACTACATTTTATTGTGCTTTACGTAAGTTGCTCAAATACTAAAGTTTTTTTGTAAACAAAAAGTTGATGATTATGCAAAATAATTTAATTTAAATGTCAATTGGCTCGGGCTAATGTAAATATGCTAAATATCCAGTCAAAAGCAGCATTTGGATTATTTAAATTTTTACAATACGTTGCTGTTTATACGAAATAAAATAAAACGACTGTTTTACATTGAGCAAATCTATACTTTAAAACAAACAATAACTTTAAATGTGTTAAATTTGGTGATTGACTTGAGCAAAACGCAAAATTATATTTTAGATTGAAAAATTTTAAAGATCTTGTAAAATTCATTTGCTCAAATTAGGCGAAATTTTATTATGTTAAGATAATGTTAAACATGACTTAAAATGATATTCAAATAAAAAAAAACTTTCAATGCTCAAAAGTTATAGAGTTTAATTAAAACTTAAGTAAAATTTGCTTAAAATTTACGCAAAATGTTGCTGATTATGCAAAATAACTTAATTTAATTAAAATATCAATCGGCTCGGGCTAATTTAAATATGCTAGATATTTAGTTTAATTTAAGCCAACATTTGAATTATTAGATTTTCACAATACGTTGCTGTTTAGAGAAATAAAATAATACGACTGTTTTACATTAACCAAATGTACAAATGTTACGTAAGTTGCTCAACAACTTACAAATACCCTTATTAAGTTTCTTTATTATAACTATAAAGTATTGGAACTTAACAGTCAACTATCGGCCTGGATAGCTGAGCTATTAATTTTTTCTTTCGTTAGTTGATCAATCGTTAGAATAGAGCAACAGTTTGTTGCAAATAAACTATATTTCGTAAGCTTAAAATAAAAATTTAAATGTTAATTGCTCAAATATAAACTAAGTATTTCAACCGTAATTATTGCTCAAAAAATTAATCGAACAAAACTAACTAAAAATATATTAAAGGGTTACAATCCAATATGGATTACAATAAACTACAATTATAGAATAAAAATGAGTTTGAAATTAAAAGCTAATTAAGTTTTAAAAAATTCAGGTTTTACTTTGGTTCCTAGTTATTGCTCAAAATCTTGACTTAATGCATAAATGAACTTTTTAGTGGAAAAAAGAGAAATTTGAACAATATTTTGACATATTCCAATGTTAATTGCTCAAATAAAACCAGCAAAATTGTGTTTGAAGATTTTATTGAGCGAAAGTTTGCTTAAAATAAATCTCATTATTGTTGATTCTCAAATTATAGCAAAGGGCAAAACTAACTCAAACTGTTAATAATTTATTCAGAAAACTAATCAAATATAGTTCCTTTTTAAGTATATATACTGTATATATACTGAGCTATGTTCAAAATTAAAATCAACAGATAAGTAAAATGTTTGCTCAAATTAGTGTAAAAATATTAAAATTATTTGACACATTCTTGGTCATAGCCAAATAAACAAATTTAAATAAAGTTTAAATATTTGTTCAAGTTAAATTAAATTTAAACAAAAAACAGTCTGTTGCTCAAAATTTAACTTTATAATTTAAACTATTTTTTACTAAAATTTTGGTTTTATTAATTTATTATCAAAATAATAATTGTTTATAAATTTTTATTGAACTCAGCATGTTAATAAAATAGCAGGCATGTTACTAAAATATAATTTGAGCAAAATATAATTATTTTGAGCAAAACATTTAAAGTTACTTTAAATGGCGACTTATCGCACTAATATTTAATTGATCAAATTTCATCAACTCAGCAAATTTATTTAAATATATTTGCTAGATATAGTTGCTCAAAATAGTTTAATTTGAAAATAAATGGATTATTATTGAATATATGGAAGTTTTAAAATCTAATCTGATTGAATCTGAGCAATATAGAATAAGTCAAAATATTGTTTTAAATATAATTGATGAGCTAAACAAAAATTGGTTATTTGCTCAAAATAACATTTATTATTTTAATACTTTACTACTTTTATACTTTAATACAGCCAGTTGTCTGCATGTTGAACAAAATTTGTAAAGTGGGAATTTGTATATCGTTTACTATTTTTTCTGAAGCTAAAAATGAGATTTTTAAACTAATGCAATGGTGGACTATTCGTTTTTAATAAATTTCTAAATGATTGACAGATTTGTTATGGAACAATCGGGAAAGTCACGATTATTTAGCTACCTTTATACAAACGTTAACAATTTTTCTAAATCGAACTAATCACCTTGGTTGAAGAGTAAAAAATCATGGCCTTGGTTTTTTTGAAATAAATAAAGTACATAGATTAATCTTGAAAATGATTATAGTTTGCGTTTTTTTTTTTTTGTATAAATTCACACAAATTTGTTGACAAAACAATGTAAAATATTGAAAATGCTTCGCCATCGAATTTAATTTTCATTACAGAATAATAAATCAAAATAATAATTCGACACCGATGATCTATGTTCTGAGGAAAATATTAATTTTATATCAGTCAAATCGTTTATCATTTTTAATGTCAGGGATGGGCAAATCAAATAAGATAAATTGTACCTTGCCAATTTTAGGGAAACTGATGCATAACTGCGCAGTTTCATTACCATCGAATGACTTGACAAATATACGTTTAAAACCAATATTATAAACATTTTGTGGGCAAAAACTGTAATATTATGTACAAAAATACAATGTTACTGGAGGAAGACAGTATGGTCCGTAGAACACTTGGCAAGCGTTACTTTTGACTAAATTAATTTTTATACTCTGTGAAATGTGATACTTTTGAAACATTTTATTTGGCGAATAATTATTTTCAAGTTACATGATAGTAATGTTTCGGTTTTGACACTGCTTTAATGTAATACACAATTACTTTCTTCTGAGTGTCACCTGAGATAGTGTTCCGTCTTGCCATCATAACTTACTTTTGGTGGCAAAAATGACAGTTTCGCGAATGCTTCTTTTAGGTCATGTTCAAATAAAATTCTTTATTTTAACAAAGGATGGCCTTTGTTAAAATTGAAACACGTATTGAAACTTTCTGATTTGTAAGAAGTAAAGTTACTTCAAAAATAAACATATTCAAATATTTGAAGTGATAGGCTACGAGATGAGGCGAGGCATCATTATTTTGAAAAATATATTTGTGATGTCTTCGGACCATGTCAGTAATTTGAACATTATGAATACTCTTAGGCGATTTGGGAAACAATAGAAGAATGTCCGCCCGCTATTTTCGTTCCAGTTAGAAGAATGCGATTGGCAATAACATGTTTAAGAAGTATTTAATGAGCAATAATTGAGGAAGTAACTGAGATATTCTTCAGGAACAACTAATAAAAGATTTTTGGCTACTATAGATTTTTGCAACGAAAATTGAAACGAGACGCAGTGCTAAGGACAGAATACCTAAAGTTTATGAAAAAATAAAGAGCTCAATTATATATTCAAGTTATCAATGAGGAATAGCAGAGGGGCAACCAAGTTGGAGTATTATTTGCCGTATCATGCCGTAATAAAATCAAGTAGTGCGACAGTAAAAGTTTGTGTAGGGTTTAATGGCTCAAATAAATTTAGTTCCGAATAGCAGTCTAGCCATGCAGTCTAGTGTATGGGAAATTTTGCTGCGGTTCAGACGGTTTTAGTTGATAGTGGCAGCCATGATAGTAAGAAGGTGAATTGTCAGATGCAAAACGTCTACTCTGACATGAACTACCAGATGGCTTTATTACGTAAGGGCTGGAACCAACTACTTAGCAAAACTTGTTTAGGTATGCTTATAGTAATCAGGTGTTTGAAAGAATTAGGATTGCAACATTCACAAAAGAATCCAAAAGCAGGTTATTAACCAACAATCTTATATTGAACAAAAATATTGAATCGTTACCGGGGACGCAAGAATCAAAGCCATACAGAAAAAAAGTATGTGTTAAGTATGTGTTAAATATGAGCGTAAAACTAGTACACAGTTAATGGGCATAATTTTGCTCCAGAAAGGATAACACCAACAAGGCCGTTTACCAATTGCGAAGTAGATTTTACTAGTTAAATTTACTTTGTATCAAAGAAGGGAAGAGGTGGGACAAATCCAGTAAAAAGCTATATTTGCATATTTGTTTGCTTCTCTGTAAAAACTTTAAACGTGTAAGCGACTTAATCGACGAGGGTTTTCTAGCGTTGCTTCGTCGCTTTGTATATCTAAAAGAGAGGTTTCAAAAATATATAAGCAGCGACAATGTGTCAAATTTTGTTGTAATCTAAAACGATTCAAAGTATCAATTAGAATTATATATTTTCAGAATATTTAAATACTAATGGTACAAGCTAGCAGTTTAATCCTCCAGCCTCTCCGGATTCTCTCTTTCTAATTTTAAACGTAATCCGGCTCATTTTTTCTTGGAAGTTCCACAGTATTGATCCTAGAAGCAGATATTACACGAGCAGAATCAACCTTATTTTATTGGCTCAAAATTCAGACAAGAACTCAAATATTCTGAAAAAAAATATTACAGAACCGTCTGTAGTAACGACCATTTATGGTAGAAAACTGAACAAGACGTTAAAATTGGAGATGTGGTCCTTGCAGATTACACTTCGAGAGGCGTTAATTGTGCTGGTATGGCTTCGATCTAGTGAAACTGTTACTAAGCCCAGAATGTGTAACGCATATCAGTACGCGAGTATCCTTTTAGTCTTTTCCTACACAAATGTGTAGGAAAATTTTGATTTGTCTAGTACTTACACAAATGTGTAGGTACGATTTGATTGATCTGACCGAAAGTTATACAGAGTTAAAGTTAAAACAAACTTACACATTTGTGTATGCATTTCAAACCAATTCGCTCGAAACAGTATTAATCAAATTTAAAAGACAACTGACATATTTGTACAAGCTTATAAAACTACGATTAAATATTATTTTACTACATTAATTTTGACATTCTATATATGTTTGCCCATTGACGTGCTAGATGCTACTGGTATCATTTTAAAATAATAAAAATATTTGTATATGTATAATCGCCTGAATGTCATATATTTTTACTAAATGTTGACGGTATTCTATCGACCTGAAATCTGGAACATTAATGGGTAAACTGTTTTTTTTTTATGATGGTAGTACTATGTGTATTTATATTATGGACAAAGTGATACGGGCGAATTTCAAACTCTCATCTAGATAAGCTATAAAGAATTTGTCTTTAATTCCAGATAAATATGGTCTACTTTGAGGGAAGGCTGTTAACTAAAAAATACCTTTATGTAAACGCGATACACTAATCATTCTGGAAGAATATATATAAATGAATATCTGTGTACACTAAAGCACCGTCAGAAGTAGATGAATGCAGCTGAAAACATTAAATCTGAACTATTCGTTATTACGACACTGACCGCACTGACGAAAATAATAAAATGAATCAAGATTAGGAGATTAGAAGAAAATGATTGATTTGAAGTCCTTGAGGGTACATCGATTTTGTTTATACTGTTGTTAAGTAACATAGAGAAAAACCCTTACAAATGTTAAGGGCATTTTTTTGTACAAGGTGCTGCTTTCTATGGCCAATATATTGCACCATATGGTGTTGAATGTAAAAAATATATACAATTGTTAAATGTTCTATTGACTCTACTGTAAATCAACTACATATATAACGAGATAAAAAAATTGTCTTGTAGGGCATTTTTTTTAATTTAAAAACATAAGATGATGATACTGATGATTCAATAAAAAAAATATTTTCTTGAAATATGAAATTTTTATTTTCATTCCGGCTAATTAATAAAATAAGTTTGGTATTTTAATTTATGTAAATGGTGGTGGGAATTTAATTTTTTTATGTACTATTTTTTGGTAATATAATACTTCAGTTTGTATATTTCTACCGCAAATGGCCATTGTGCTTGAATGATTGATTAAATTTCCGTTTGTATCTTAATTTCAAAGTATGTACTCGTATTTCATTTTTTCGATACAAAATGTAATATTCATGAATGAAAAGTTGTCTTACTTGTAACTTACATAAGAGGTGTAATTTGGTATCTAATTTTTAAAATTCGAATTTATGATCACGAAATCGAGTTTTGAAATACTTAAAATGCATTTGCTTAAAATAGCTCCCAAAAAAGGTTTCGAACCAGAGTTTCAAGTATTCTAATCATTTTAATTTAAAGGGGTTACGTATTTAAGCAACTGTCAATCGATTAACTTTCTCACACCAATGCTTAGTTGAGGAATAAAAGTCGCTACAACCCAAATTCTACAATAAATAAATTGATGAACAATCTATTTGGTCCATTGAACTGAAAGATAATTTATGAATGGGCCTTGATTTTTTTTTATTTTATTTGACCTTGAAACTTTATAACATCTTAATATACAATGACCCGAAAAATTGAAGATCAGAGAAAAATAAACATAAAAAAATATTGAGTCATATAATCGGTGAGGTGATGATACGAAAAATTATATTCTAGCAAAAAGTTTGCCATTATATTTCTCATTGTTTTGGTAAGATTGATCATTACCAAAGCGTCTTTGGTAAACCTTATCAACACAAATTCAACAAAATACCTTCAACATTTGTAAGACTGGGAGTGGTATAGTTGGTTTTTACGAATTTGGATCAGTTCGGTACCGTTCACATCCTTTGCTTTTGATACTGACACCGAATAATTTGTATCACTTCGCTATAATATTATCAGGATGCAGCTGGCATTGAAAGACCTCATTAAGAACAACAGTGAATATTAATCAGAAATGAAATTCTGACAAAATTGGAAAGGAACAGATTAAGCACAGTAATTGCTGATCAATAGGCCACTATACTTAATGAGTTTGCAAGAAGCAACTGATAGTTAAAGTGCAAGTACTTAGGGAGAGAAAACCAAAACAATCACTACAACAGCTATAAAAGCACCATCATCGATGCAATAGATACTGCTTAAATTCTAACTACTCATATAGCAATCACAAGTATTCGCATCACCTTCGCCACTTTTATCACACTTTCAAAGCCACAATCTAAACTATGCTATTCCCGATCTCAGCGCTTAAAGAGAACATTTGTTATAATTTGTGCATGAAACAGTTAACTGGTTAAATAATGATTCTGCTTATTCATTGGCTTATTGATTGATTGATTGATTTGGAATTGAGACCAAGCATTAAGCAAGATTTCCCGGAAAGTGCCAGGCCCACTTTTACATATACTTGGAAAAAAAATGCAAGTGTAGTTAGATATATTACTAAGGTCGACCCAGAGATTTTGGGGGCCAATAATTAATTTTAAATTTCATGCATATGACAGTACAACTCTATTGTAATATGATCAGCATCTTAATTTTGAAACCATTCCTCTGTAATCTGCAATGTTTCTGTGGAAAAAATCAATTAATGGACTAGTTTCTCCAATCCAGACCTCTATTTATTTTAAATAGTTTTAGTAGGAACGAAGATGCTTTAATTGATACGGCTTCTAAGGTCAGCATTCCAAGTCAAGTTTGTGGCCGATGGCCCAAAAAAAATCAAATGTGTACTGTAAATGTAATCTTCGTGGAAGAGCAAGACCCATCAAATTCATATCATTACCGAATTCACGTCCTGGACAAACCCTTATTGGCAATGATTTTAATACCCGCTCTGGCTTGATTTTGGATTTTTTCACAACACAAATGGAAATTCTTTGATTATGGGCAACCCCATAGATTACATTATGAACCTCGATGTTTCATTATTCATGATTACATTATGAACTTGTGGCACTGAAAGATGAACAGTTGAGGCCCGACGAAGGAAGTTCCCTGAGTTTGGAACAAAGAGAAAAGGCCAATGAATTACTTAGTGGTCATAAACACGTTTTTATAGTAGGGGAAGATCAAACTACCCACGCTGAACATTATATTGATACTGCTGAGAGTCAACCAATTTAGGTGCCGCCGTATCCGATGTCTAAGTAGAAGCGCGAGATACTGAAATTGGAATTGGAGGAAATGTTGAAAAATGAATGTGAGCCTCCTTGGGCAGCACTAGTCATGTTGCCTCGAAGCCCGACAAAACCTATCGCATCTGAATTGACTATCGGACACTAAATTCATGAACTAATCTTTCGATAAGTATCCGATGCTGCTCATAGGTGAAATACTCCATTTAGCTAAGGAAACACTATATATGTCCACAATTGTCCACTATATGCCTACAAATAGCGGAAAATATATGTTTTGAGGCATTAAGTTGCGCAGGTCTGGACCACTGGACCAATCGAGGATATTTAATGGAATCCGGTATTCTTTATCGTTTTGTTCGTAAAGAAGAAAGTGAGAATCCCCAGTTAATGATTCCTGAAAACAATCGAATCGAAATATAAAAGGCTTCTTATGATTATCTTACCGCAGCACGCAAAAATTTCCAATAAATACTATTCGCCAGGAATACGCAAATATGTTATAGGTTATATCAAATCATGTGTTGATTGTCAGAAATACAAAGCAATCAATTTACGGCCAGCAGGTTTGCTTAGAACCCCTGTGTTAGAACAGAGATTTTAGAACCTTGCTATGGATTTATTTGGACCATTAGTCGAATCTACCAATCAATACAAATGATTTTTTATTATTGAAGACTCAGCAACCAGCTGGGTTGAACTATTTTCAATGAAGCAGGCTACCGATGAAAGATGTTCTAAAATTCTGATAAGGGAATTGTTCCTTAGATATGAACTCCTAATACGACAATTTATTTCTGACAATTTTGTCCAGTTTTGTAAGTTATTTTGGGATTACTTAGCCGCTAATCCGATTGAAATACACAGTTGGCTATTTTATCTTAACACACAGTTGGCTATTTTAGTAAAAAATGACCATTGATCACGGATCGACTTTTTTCATTCTGCCCGCTTTGCGATGAACACCACCAAGTGTGACTAGATCAGTCAACTGCTTATCTAACTTTCGACAGAGATCTTCGGACTGTTATGGATGTGAATTATGACTTTAGGGCAGTGGTGCATATACTTAGTCAAACAGGTAAAGTCAAGTCACTTACGGAATTGAAAGTATGGATTCCAAGTTTCTTGGTACATATCACGTATATCAACCTGCGGCCCAATACATCCGATCAGGTCCCGGGGCAGACCAAAAATAGATGCCAAATCTAATACAATCTAATAAATGAAGTGAATGCAAATTATGAAAATTTCTATATGCGGTTGAAATCCAACAGATCAACCTAGGTCGAACTATTTGGCGCAGTAGGCAGTCGAAACACGCAACATTCGAATGCCCATACGTTATCATTAGTTTCCTGAATCCTTGTCGAGACGGGCCTCGATTCAGAGAGGGAGTTTGTAACACAATCATTTAAATACATTCTTGCTACCATGCCTGCCATCTACAAATGTAATGAATTAACTAATTATAAGTTTGTACTTTGAGTGTTATCTGATAGGTGGCACTAATCTTTGATAAAAAAAAATAAAATATTATTATTTATTAATAAGCTAATATTAATATTAATTATTACAGGTAGGAAAGAGTTTTTTGTCAACCGAAAAACTAGTTTATTACTTAAAGTTTAACCATAGTTTAAAATAGTCGCCATAGGATGACCAAAAATGGCGATCACTATTCAAATTGCTACCATGGCCTTGACAGACCTTTTAATGTCATTACAAAATTAAATAAATATAACCATTTACATAATATAGAACCACATAAGTAAAGCATTAAATAAGCTGTACCTTATTGCGTAGTTGGAACGCTACAAATCAAGTAAAAAACAGTTGAAAGCGCTTCGGCGTTATGAATATTCAGTTATGAATAAAATTGATATTATAGTTTAAATAGATAAACAAAATTTGACAAGCATTTAATTTATAACGCGTTCCATAAAAAGACATGCTTTTCTGACGTTTTAAAGTATGTAAAGCATTTTAATTTATGTTTACTGTGACACCACACTTATAAGTACAAACGACCTTGTAAATTCCAAATTGATTTATTATGTATAATTCATAAAATTTTAATGTTTGTTTACAAATTAAATTTAAAAAATTTGTTTTAGTCATTAAAATCTGTTTAATTTAATATTACTAAACGGTTGGAACATTGGCCTAACTGTAGTCACATCCATAAATAAACTAATAGCTAATAGAATCAATATTAATACGCCATGTATTCCAACTGCGAAAGCTGAAATTGGTTTGCATTGTGGGTGACCTTGACAATAACTTTTTTTTGGGTACCGAATATTTTACAATGGAGTTAGTAAATATGACTAGCATGAGTCATCGAAATTGATGATACATTCAGATCTAGGTCTATTGACATTCAGGATCAGGTAAAATTTGGATTGCTATAATAAACGTACGATAGTAGTTTATTATAGCAATCCAATCGTAACTTAGAAGTGCCGAAAAATTTAAATTTCAGAGACGCAAAAGGCTTTATATCTTGCCCGATGGAAATGCTGATAATCTAAATAATTCTACTAAAAAATTCTTGGCCTTGCAAATTATACTAAAAAGATTTTGAACCTGAGCTTAATAGTGATTAAGGTATCAGTTATCCGATTGGGATAACTGATACCTTAATCAAAAGCTCTCAACGCCAGTATAAATACTGCATCAAAATATGCATACATTTTCACAAATGATTTTGGAGCATACAAATAAGGCAAGGGGTTAGCCCACAAATTTTCTCAAATATGAATCAATAGTCAATAAAACACGTAATAGTGGTCCGATTAGGATGACTGATACCTTAATCAAAAGCTCTAGAAGTCAGTATAAATACTGCATCAAAATATGCATACATTTTCACAAATGATTTTGGAGCATACAAATAAGGCAAGGGGTTAGCCCACAATTTTTCCCAAATATGAATCAATAGTCAATAAAACACGTAATAGTGGTTTGATTAGGATGACTGATACCTTAATCAAAAGCTCTAGTCAGTATAAATACTGCATCAAAATATGCATACATTTTCACAAATAATTTTGGAGCATAAAAATAGGGTTAGCTTACATTTTTTCAATTATGAATCAATAATCGATGAAACACGTTAGTGGTCTGATTGTGATGACTAATATCACAATCAAAAGCTCTCAACATCAGTTAAAAGTTTAGAAATTTGTTCCTTGTGCATTTTAGTCATTTAGTCATTTTAGTCATTGAAACTATTGAGATCATAGTGATCATTATGGTCACTTCCATAATTTCAAGTACAATACAGCAGGTGCCCTGGCACATTATTTAACATCTACAGAAGTCATTATCGATACCAAAGGTATTTGGTTAGAACTGGATTGTTGATAAGTTCCGGGCATTATCATTGATATGCAAAACCCGTTTAAAACATTTTAATTTCAAAATACAACGTTAATTGATGTATCGATTTAGTAAATGACACGAAACATTCGGCAGATGTTAAATATATAATCGCGAAGTTTATTACTTCTTTAAGATCAATTTCCTTATGGTGTACTCAAAAAATATAGAAGAATAGCGCGTCAATAAACTTTAATAATTATATTTTTTTTTGGCATATTATCCTTCTGACAAATGTCAAAATTTTTTAATAAGATGCACCTTGAGATAATTTTAATTACTATGCTGGAAGAAGAATTAAAATGATAAAAGATGCAATAAAAAAAACGAAAATAAGAAGAAAATGAAGTACAATCATTAAAATACCAAACTGGCGTGTGCCATCACCTGCTTTCTTTCCTTTTGATCGTTTTATTATTTAACATATCGAAAAAAAATTCTACACACATATGGGTAATATGTATCAAACCGTAATCTTCAACTTCTTCGTCATATATTCTTCA
The DNA here is from genome assembly GCA_963556175.1 of Tipula confusa. Lineage (NCBI taxonomy): Eukaryota > Metazoa > Arthropoda > Insecta > Diptera > Tipulidae > Tipula > Tipula confusa. The sequence goes on along the minus strand of OY744476.1, from coordinate 208,903,672 downwards.
AAATGTTATGTTGGTGAGACAAAACAAATTATAGGTTTTATGATCATGTGTTCATATATATGTACAATGCAATATGTGAAAATGGATCATATGTTCATGCATTCGATTTTCATTCATGAATTTTGTTTTGTGCACGGAAGGGATTTTTGCGATATTAAACTCATTTTCGAGTGTTTCCAAAATTTTATTTTTTATAAATTTTGTATAAAGTCTCAGGTATCAAACGATTACGATCAAGATGTGCGAGTATAAAAATGCAAGATCGGAAAGAGTATTTCCCCCTCGATTAATTTTTTTTACTAAATAATTTCCGAAATATAATTTTTTTTTATTATGAATGACACGTCTAGACGTTATTAATATACATTTCCGAAAATTTGCATTTGAGCTCGATCTCGTTGAGCAGATGATCAATTTTACCGAAATTTCGTGTTTTCATCTTACATCAATAAATACGAGGCGAAATTAAGATATCAGCTGTCTTTAGAAAAAATGCATAAAACAAAATTTAATTGAAATTTATGTCGACATTTTTGTGGTACTGGACAACTGTGCGGACAACAATTTAGTGACCCCGCATAATTTTCTTTTGATATTTACTAGCAATAAACGTGAAATCGATACTTTTTTTTTTGAGTTTTCCGTTTCGTATTTATACAATACAAATCAATATAAATAATTAATTTAATTAGAATTTGTTATAATAAAATTTGGGTTTATGAGATTTTAAATTTTTTTTTATTGTGGTATCGCGGCCCGCGCTAATTAAAATAAATAGAAATGCTGTGAGAATATTACGCAAAGTAATTGCCCAAATTTGATTGGGAAATTTACGGTTTTTTTAATCAATATGTGGTATACTGTAAAATATTTATGGTTATTGGAACATAAAATTATTTATGTACTTGGCGGATGTATAGCATCTGGTACGAAATGGATATAGGTATATAAATTTGGCAGTCGAATTTTGTAGATAATTCAAAATTAAACTGCAATTAATAATATCGCGATCATGATGTCATTGTTTTTTATCTTTTTTGCTGCAATTATACAATCAAGATCACTAAGGCCAATGTACTACGATCTTTACTGTAATCGCCATCATCACTATTATTCGCTTTAAAAGTGGTGATTTTTGCGACGACTTGTCATCGTTATCATTACAATCACCGTGATCATATTGCGATCATTACGATCATCATGTTCTTAAACGTTATAGAGCAGCGATCAGTACCCTTATCAACCATATGGACGCATCCAATGTCAAAGGTGTTAAAGAACTACTGGATCTAATTTTATGATTTTAGGCATCCGTTTGTCTCAAAATCAATAAATATCAAATAAAATATTTGATCACTGGTGATCACTTTGCGAAATGGTCTCTCATGCAATTGAATTTAGTAGCGGTCCCCATACATTTGAAAGAGTGGCGAGTTTTTGATGCCTCGGGTCCCATGTCACTCATGCTAATTGTATGGGAAGGGATATAAAATCTTTCAGACCGTGTTGATCAGACCCGTTGTCATATTACTACTGATGACCGTAATGGTTATCGCGATTATTAATAATAATGATAGGAAAAATCTGTTTTTATTTTTCAGAACCGAGTGTAAGTTCTACTCTCTCATTTTCAGTGGGCGCAACTGTGATGCTTCGCAGTGAAAATTAGCCTAATGCGGTGTTTAAAAAATGGTTGTCGTGCTATATCAGACTATTCCAGATTATTTCTTTTCGATTTGACTACCTACTCGCAAAAAACCTCTGCAGTCCATTTAAAGATCTCAAATTTCTTTGTCTAGTTTTTGATTAATAAAAAATATTAGCAAAGGATCTCGGGTTTCAGCTTCTGATCCAATAACTTTTAATCCACGAATTACTTCATCGGCGGTGTCCATAATTTTCCTAATATATTGCGCAGTTGGATTATGCATTGGCAGAATCTTGACAAACCTTTTAATGAACAAAAGAGCGAAGGTTCGTTTCCTGCCATATTGATTCTTCAATGTTTTTATTGGAAGACGATCTAAAAGTTAAAATCTTGGATTTATGATGTCACTAGTGCAGACAAAAACAATTGGTTGCGAAAATCGTTCTGTTAATTATGTTGCACAGAATATGTACCAACAATCTTAACACGCCATGCATAAAATAGAGCTTGCAACAAAAAATTTCCGAAAAGTTCGCAAAACGATAATACACAATCTAGGTGGATATCCTGTGTATAGAGGCTCCCAAGGTAAAAGAGCGTTAGTCCAAGGTGTATGGATTAATGATAGTTCTGTCATGCCTTCCAATTCATACCTCAAAAATGGATAAAAAATGTCACAGTCATCAGGCGTCTTCCTGTAGAATCTACCCGATCAACAACGCATTTATTTTTACTAGAAGCATTACTAAAAGCACATAGGGAGTTTAAGCCACACAAAGCAAACTCACCAAGCTTTAAACTCAATAATTCCTATGAATCGGATTAAAGAGTTGATACCATCCGACATACCTACAATGTTAGTGGACAAACTACTGTTTGGAAACACAACACTTTTGTATTGTTATGTTGTATTATATAAGCATATTTGTACATATTTTGAAGAAAATAAATAAATAAATAACGTATTATCGTATTATCATTATGTGAAATTGCTGTTATGCAGTGATAAGACCCTGAATGATAATCATTGTTACTTCCTCCTGTACAACATTGCCGTTCGTTTCGCGACAACGTCAATTTCCTGAGATTTCGAATATTTTCATCACTATGTACAAATTACAAGGCCAAATTTATGACATGGTGGCAATCAATCTACAGCTATAAAATCTGTAATTTATATACATTTAATAGCGTTTTGACAATGACGTATTTTGTTTAACGGTTATTTCATTTAATTTTGGTGTTAAATAATTTTTTGTTGAATCTGTAGATTGGATTTTTTTCGCGTTTTGTACACTGACACACCTTTCCTATCCTTTCCTCTCAAAAAAGAAAAAAACTAACTATCAATCGCTTAGATGCCGAAACCGAGTGGAGTTTTTTATAACTAGAATTCCTATCCAATCCTTCGATTTCGTTATATTTAACACGGGTGTATGGTGGTATTCTAGAAATCCTAGTTAATCATTAACCGTACATTGAATCAATAAATCAATAAAATGGTAGAAACGACGTTCAGCTTCATGTATTCGGCCACAGCCAACTTATGTCGGTTTTTTACAATTCAGTTACCACGCAAAGAGAGCCGCAGGCGCAATGAGCTGGTGTCGAGAAAAATGAATTATTGCAATTATTTACAACACAAAATCGTTCAAGTTAAAGGATGTGCCTTTATTTAAAGGATCCTTTTAAGTAGACCCCATATTCATCGCTCATACATATACCTATACAGGTCCCTTTCGCCTGCAAACACTTCCCGCACATTTTATTCTTAGGGCGGCTTTCTTTAATAAAATCAGATATACAAATGTTTCAAATTACAGAACAGAAAACTTGGCTGGTGCTGATACTATAAAAGAAGCCAGGTCTTATCAAGCAGCAGATTATGCTCAATATTTATCAAAATTCGGTGGTATTCTCTGAAAATTGTTAGTTAACGATAACAGTATTCTTACAAGATTCCCAGATATACTGTACCAGAATGCCCTACAAAATTATAGAGTTATAGAAAGACGCGAATGCACTAGTTGTGGACATACTAACAGATTAATCAGAAAGAAAGTCAATAGAATAACTCTCACGAAAACGAACTTCACATCTCTATACCAAAGCTTAGGCTAGCGTTGACAAGCTTAACACACTATACGAAAATTTTAAACGCTTCATGCAAAATATGATGACTCTAGTGCGTTGAATCACTCGAGTCAATTCGGCAGGTTATTTCCTACAAGACTGTTTTCAATTAAATCGAAAAACGACAACACAATTGTGATTCAGCCACCCACACTCTTTACTACAAAATACTTAGGTTCGGCCAATCGATTTTTCACACCAAACAATTTTTTAACACGTGAAGTATATGTAGCCAATGAATAATAAAAAATTGGTTTTTAAAATTTATGGAAATGATACTACAATAAAATTTCAATTAAAACTTACAAACAAATCGAATAAATTTGAATTGTAAAAATATCGGTTAAGGTACTATTAAATTCCAATTGGATAATTAACCATTGATCCGAAATAAAATTCATCAAAGTAAAAATTCATTCCTATAATTCAATAAGAAATTCATTTAAATGTATCAGTTGTAACATACATTCAGGGGCTAGTTTAAAACGAACAAGTATAAATTATTCAATATTCTGTATACGCCGGCTTACTTGTAACACAAAAACTTGTGTTATCACTTTATTTATCAATTATAACTAAAATTAAGTTGTATTTACATAGATTTTAAAACATTTTTTTTTAGTAAAACACAAAAACATAACCTAAAACCGTAAAAAAAACAAACGAAATGTCACTCAAAACGAGATGAATAAATTCCTATGGATAAATAAATAATACATGTAAGAAAAATTCTAACCTGTATAACTAGCCGATTGTCCCATTTTATAGATCCACTTAAATTATGTCCAGTTGAGGATTTTAATTCAACCTTTTTGACTTTATTCTAGCCGTGTTTTAGTATGCACAGCTCTATATAGTTTTATAGGATTTTTCTCTCTCGTACGAAAAATTTCGTCGAAATTATTTCGTGAGTGAGTTCTTTATGCATTCACCACACTATCAGTTCAAACACTTTTTTTTATCCAAAACACTTAAATATAAATAAAAACACTATGCGGTCTAGAAACTATTTTGTTCTTACAAATAAAAAAAAAATGATTACAACAACATTAACTTCGTAGCGATTATTTTAAAATTTAATTGTTTCAAACTTCAAAATTCACATTTTAATGAAAACACAAAAAACAAAAAAAATTGACAACAAAAATCAACAAAATAGAATGAAAATCAAAATAAATTCCCACAATATAAGAGTTGAAGGTGTGTTGGGGTGTGTATTTAGTGCCTTCTATCGTAACAAAAAATTATATGTAATGTGAGTGTGGGTGGGTGCGTACATATCATTATAATTTTATATATTTTCTGTATTTTCTTATATTATTCATCGGGATAGATTATGGCGTACTATGCAATGTCTGGGAATACCTTAAAAATATGTGCGTTAATGTTAACTGATGGAAATGCAGCCACTATGCTGTGTCAAAGTTAGGAACAAGCTGTAAGAATTTTTTGCAGTTAGCTTTGGTACACGGTAATAAAATGCTCCGTCCCCGATACTCTTTAATCTCATGTTAGAATTTATCTTTCGTAAGAGCGAAAACCCTCAGGAAAACATCCACTCCCCCAAGGCAAGGGGTTAGCTCACAATTTTTTTTTTTCAAATATGGATCAATAGTCAATAAAAGACGTAATAGTGGTCCGATCTTGATGAATGATACTTTCACCAAAAGCTCACGACATCAACATAAATACATTAAATTATGCAATCATATTCACAAATCATTTTGAAGCATAAAAGTACGACAGGGTTTTGCCGATTATAATGTTAATTTATTTCGCATAATTTAATTTACTATACAGAATGCATTAAAATAATTTTAGGGGGATGATACTTAACTAAATGTCCAGTTCATGATAATTGATAACCTATTAGCGGACCAAATTAACAAATGTTCAAACAGTTACACAAATAAATAAGTTACAAGTAAAACTTACTGCCATCTATGATTACTCTAGTCTATTGTACTTCTTTAATATTTTTACTAGTGACATCTATAAGAAAATTTAACAAACTACAAATAATTCGAAACCAATTTTTTAAATTATTTATTTATTTATTTTAATTATAACATTTTATATAACCATCATTTTTATTGAAATATTATAAATTAAATATATAGAAATTTATTATAAACACTCCTAAAATATAAAATATATGGGGTTGTTGTTTAATGTGTCTGTGCTAATTTTAAGCTGAAAGTTCGTCAAAATATTTATTAATTTAAAGTACATACATTTTATAATTTAACACAAAAATTATATTGAATATATATTATATATATATATATATATATATATATATATATATATATATATATATATATATATATATATATATATATATATATATATATATATATATAACGTTGTGCGCCTAATTTGTAACTATTTCATATAATTTATAATATTATGATTAATGCAAGTATATATAAATTTTTGTAATTATTATATTTTTTATTAATTATTCTGCACAATTATCCCTGATATACGTATGTGTGAGATATTATAAAATACTTTTGATTAATTTAATTTTTTGGGGTTCCATGGGGTTCCACATTTAATATTTTTGTTTATATAATCTAATCGTTAATATTGTTGGCTAGCATTTGTTATTAATTTTAATAATTTATAACTTATTTAATTATCGAATGTTAATTTTTTTTTAAATTAAGGGACAGATAAAAATTAAATTAATATTTTAATTAATTAATTAATTAAAAAAGGCACACCAAATAATATATAAAATAATTTTTTAATTATAATTGCTTTTCGACGGTATTATTATATTTTTGAGCAATTATTAATTAATATATATGAAATTTAATAATTTTACTAAATTCTAAAAGCTATATTTATAACAAAAATACGACATGCTTTTTTATTTATTTATAATATGGTTTGTGAATTATTTTTTATAGTATATTGATACAAAAATAGATTTTTGCGCCACTATATCTAACTATTAAAAATATTTATTTAATTAAATTTTTTGACATTTAGGGTGTTGAAAATTGGTGTGATAACGAAAATTGTGGTTTAAATAGTTGGTATATCGAAAATGTAAATTTTTTTTGAAATGGTGTCTAAGCTAAGGGTGATAAACTAGTTAAATGGTGAATTTTAAAAGTTTTTAATAGGAAATTTTATGGTAATTTAAAAAAAATTGCTACATTTTCAAAATTGTGTTAAATTCAAAATTTCAGAATTTTTAACGTTAAAACTTAATATTTTAAAACTTTAAACAATTTTTAAATAAATCCTTTGTTATTTTTAAAATTTTTTAATGTTTTTGTTATTTTCCAATTTCGGCAATAAAAGAAAGCAATTACAAATTTAAAAAAAATTATGTTTCTCCCAAATTCGAAATATTAACTTTAGAATTAATTTTTTAAATGGTCTGGTTGTGAAAATTTTGAATCTATTGAACAATGAACAAAAAATTTCATAACTTTAAAAATTATAAAGGGAAATTGCATGGTTTTATAAAATTATTATTTGAAAATTTTTGTTTCTAAACTTCATAATTTTATTAAGAAATTTTTAAAATTCTTAAAATTTTACCATTTTACATTTTTATCTAAAATTAATTTCGATTTTTTAAATATTTAAAAACTTTGAGTTTCATCGCATAGTTGACTGAGAGCTATTTGCATTGAAACTTATGATGACAAGAGGGAGATATGCTTTGACATTTTTATGATTAACAAAGATAGGTCCAAAACGGAATAAAATCGCAGCAAATATTTAAAAAATTCATAAATCCAACGTAAAAATGTTAAGAAATTCTGATATTTTTATATGAATCAACTTTTAAATTTAAACATCCATATTAAATAATGGCTTAACTTTTTTAACACTGATTTAAGCCATCATTTGCGATAGCATCGTAATTAAGTTAAGTTATGTAACATGCAAGATTTAATTTAATGGTCTGTTAGTTTATTAAATAGCAATAATTTGTTTTAACTAATAACCTATTTTAAATACCTAATGGTACTTAAGTCAAAATAATATAGCTTAAGCCTAATTATGTTGAGCTAAATTCAAAATATTTTGATTCATATTTAAAATTATATTTGCCGACCTTAAATCAAAACTAAAAATTAAATATTTTTAATGGACTAAAGCGAGTTGACTTAAGTCAACTAACTTAAACCAAATGACTTAACCACCAAATTAACTAATATTAGCGGGCTGTATAATTTAAGTTATCACCCGGATTAGAACTATAAATGCGATTAAATTTTTTAATTAAATTAAAATTACAACAAACAAGTAAAAAACATTACATATTTAATAATCTAAGAATAAATTAAGTGCAACATTTAAAATTAATTAATTAAATATTTCGTATATTATACAAAATACTAAGTAGCTGCAATCACCCACTGTAATATGTCTCCAAAGATGATTATTACCAAACAAAAACACACAAAATGTTATCGTAAATGACGATGATGATGATGATGATGTCTACCAAACTATACGAATTTAGTCATTTACCAGGAGTTTCCCCTCAATTGTTACTGATATTTTTACACCTGATGATTGGCATGCTATAGTTAATTTCAAATACACAACTCAATTCCAAACTAAAAGGTGATTATGATTTAAGACGACTCGAGAACGTTTTATTCAAGTAATCTAATAAAAAAATTAATAAAGCAAAACAAACGAATACTGAGCAAAACAAGATAAAGTGAATCTCTTTATAAAAATATAAAAATTATATTAAATAAGACAGAATGATGTATGTATTACAAAATGAAAATGTATTTATATACAGGGACGTTAGAATATCTATCCAGAGCTGCATTCCATAAAAAAACTATAATTAAAATAAATATAAAACTTAAAAGTAGCTCAATATATTTTTGTGTTTTATAACAAGTCGGATAACTTTTTAAACTCATATCACATGCGCAGAACGAATACAAATTTTATGAAATATATTGAGCTACATAAAAATGAGCTAATAATGTATATTGAAATATTTCAATTTATTAGACGAAAAGCTTATTACTACGTAATAATAGATTTTATTTATTGAAATACTTGTTTTATTATTATAAATATTTAGGTTTGATTTATTTTTAAAAAAATATTTAAAATTTATAATTATTTATTTATGTAAAAATATTACACGTATTTACATCTAATTAATTAATAAACATAAAAAAATACAAAAGCTTGTTAAATATATAGTATTATTTTTAAATAAAATAAAATAAATGTGTTTTGTTTATAATATATAAATAATTATTTTGCCAAACTGAGCTACATTTTTTTAAATAATTTTAATGTAGAATTTTAAATTGAGCAACAAAACATTATTCATAAAATAGTATATGAGACTTAAAATTGTTTAAGTTTTGCCAAACCAATCGATAAATTATCAAAGATTTAATTTTCATTTATAAATACATTAAATTGAGCAACTAAACAATTCTCGGTGTATGAACTTTTGATGACTTCACAAATTAAGATTAAGATTAGTATATTCTTGGCATTACTCCCTATAGCTTACATTTTACCAAGTTAATCGATTAAATTGAGCAACAATTTAAAATTAGGGACTTTTTTTGCTTATTTGAGGCGTTTTTATTTATAACTGTCTTGCACTGATTATCGATAAAACTATTAGCTCAATTTTAATTAAGATTAGCATAAAAATTCCGATTAAATCCAATTAAACTATGAAATCTTTGATTTGATGAAGTTTCCAGTGTCACTATTCAAATTACCAAATTGAGCAAAAATACTTTGCGAATTCTTCTTTAAGTGTTATATAGACTGACAAGGGCTGAAATTAGCTTAATCTTTCTAGTTGCGCTACTGTAAAGGTAAAAAGTTGTAGAATGTTTTTAAAATTCTATCACTTAATATTACGGACGGGATATACTATAACTAAATGTAAAGTCAAACTCTGAGCTTTCGAACCCCCTGTGACTAACAACTTACGATTAAAGTTTTGAAGAATTTTGATAAGACTTGATAAATTTCAAAAATTTTGTTAATTTGTTAACTCCGCGACTTGATTGCTCCCTCAAATCAATAATACACGATAAAAATTGAAAATTTCCAAAATCCAGAAAATGGATGATGGTTAACCTATCAAAACTGTGAAATTCATGCCAAAAATTGAAAATTTTCAAAATCTAGCAAATGGATAATGGTTAGTCTATCAAAACTGTGGAATATGCCAAAAATTTAAAATTTCAAAAATCCAAAAAAATGGATGATGGTTAGCCTGTCAAATTTGAAATTTATGCCAAAAATCGAAAATTTCCAAAATTCGAAAAATGCATGATAGTTAGTAGCCTGGCAAATCGGAAATTTATACCACAAATCGCAAATTTCTAAAATCCAGAAAATACAAGATGGCCTTTCAAAACAGTGGAATTATGCCAAAAATCGAAAATTTCTGAAATCCTGAAAAAAGTTGTAGTTTTGCGTTTCCAAAATGTGGGATTTATTCCACAAATTAAAATTTTCCAAAATTCAAAAACAGATGATGTTTAGCCTATCAAAACTGTCGGATTTATGCCACAAATCGAAAACTGCCAATATCCAAAAAAATAGATGATAGTTTTAAAACTATCAATTTGTGCCTCAAATCAAACATTTCCAAAATCCAGAAATATCTTTAAAGTTAGCCCATGAAATCTGTGATTAGACATATTGAAGTTAGGCCACAAAGTTTCCAAAAAAGCACTATTACTGAATGATCAAAGACTAGCCTACATCAGAGAAATGCAGTACACGTAGCAAACGAAATCGAAACGAAGAGGCACTGGAAAAATATTTCTTCTTAATTTGATATTTGCTAAAATTAGGCAACATAATGATCTTTAACTTACTATAGCATCATCAGAGATTGCATCAATGCTATTATATGGAGGATGCAAAGCACATTCAGCACTTGCAAAATCAGTAGAAATTAAGAAATACACAATCGTTCAATAAGTACCGAGACTAACCCAGAAATGGTGCCTTTAAAGAAAAACTTTTATGATCATAGTTGGCTCTGCAAACATACAATCTTACTTCCCAAAAATGACAATGTCAATAAAACAAGTAGTTTAATTGAAATTTTCCAGTCAACCTATAAAATACAAATGAGCAAAATTTGCTAAAAAAATTCCAACAAAATATTGTTTGTTTATATATTTGCTATTGTCTTTCACATAAATATCATGATATACTAATTCCATTCGTGTAAATCGTGCATTAAAGAGGAAAACATTTATTTAGTAAAATGTCAACAATTTCTTTAAGAAAATAAATACAACTGGTTTCGAACACAGCCTTAAAGAAAACATGTAATTATAAATCTATAATAATAGGATAATCGCACGAACTAGGGGAGATAGGGAAGCGGCGGTAAGGTTGCATCGCAATTGCGAGAATCAGGTGTAAATTAAAGTGCTTTTTTCATAAAGCTTTTAAACCCAGAGTTCTCTAATCAAAATAGCACTAATATTAAGTGAATCAAATCGTATTGGTGTGCGTTTTGAATCGGAATACATTTACATAATAAAAAACAAAATATGCGAATATTGTAAACATTCAAATTGTACTGTAGTAAAATAGGTCACCAAACACAATAATGAATAAACTAAACAAAACACAAAACAAAATAAAACTTTAGGTTGTCATGCAAAATAGTTGTGAGTAAGTGTAGATAAATCGAAATAAACAAAACAAAAAACATTTCTCTTTTTTCTTAAAAAAATTATTATTATTTACTAAATAGTTTTGTTGTTTTTTTTATTAATTATTAAAACCTATTTATATATATTTATAATTATATGTATTAAATATTGGAAAAAAAACTATAAACAAAAAGAAAAACAGTTTTCACGCAAAATATTTTTGTTTTCTTTTTTAATCAGACTATAACTTGGCATAATAATAATAATAATATAGAAAATACATCAATGCAAAAAGCTTTTTTATTTTAAAATATTTATTTAATATTATTTTTTATTGTTTTGTTGCTTAAAATCTATAACTATAAAATAAAATAGTGTAAAATTGTAAAAAATTGAAAATTATATTAAAAAAAATTAAAAACAACCCAGAAGACATACTATTATATATATACCCTCCACGTGGTGAAGGCTTTTAAGGTTAAACAAAGGTCAACATCGTTTTTCTATAAATAGCAATCGATTTCTTTTTACAGGTTTGTGTTCTGAATGACCAGCTTAGAAGGAAGTTCGTAAGAACGTAAAAAATTTTTAAGAAATGTCGGAAAGAGGACTACAAATAAATGTTTTAAAGATTTTAAAATGGCACAAACTTCATTTGTATCAGATATCCTTGCACTTAAGAATTTATTCGATGGGCTTTTGAGCAACGTAAAATTGAGCTAAATTATTATTGATCTAAGCTTAACGACAAAGTTACTTGTGTCATCAACCTTTAATAGGCGAACTGGAAAGCCATTTTCTAAAATGTCAATAAATTAAAACATCCTGATTCAGAAGATAGCTACGGCCCTAAAGATCGGTTCAATATCTAGAAGACATACGCAGAATGATATGAAGACCAAAAATTTTCATCGTATAGATCAACCACCATTAGAGACAGAAATAATGAACTAAGAGCAAATGAAACTGATTTTCTCTTCGTAAGGCAGTTCTACTTTCAAAACTTAGTAAATATGAATGACGATGTAACTCTGATCAGAGCCATCGTGCCAACAGTTGTGTGTGTGTGTGATTTTGTTTCAAACCTCTCACTAGAAGAATTAAAGGCTGCTATCGATAAATTAAAGAATGGCAAAGCCCCGGGTCTCGAAGCAATGACATTTGCAACTCAGCTCTATACGATTTAAGACTCGCAATCTAGGATCTAGAAGAGATACCTGTAGATTGGCAAACAGCAATCATATCCCCACTACATATAAAAGGAAAGCTTCTAGTTGTTGGCATTACTGCCATTTAGCCTTGTTAAATACTGCATACAAAGTATTGATAACGTTGTACTCGCCAGACTTAACTCTTTCAGTAAAGCGATCATGAGAGTATACAGTGCGCATTTTGACCCCACTGTGCAACGACTGATCAAATGTCTACGAACAGGAGGGTCTTGGAGAAATTTTCGGAGTACAACACCAGCATGCATCAGCTATTTATCGATTTCCAACGTCCATATGATAGCATCCACCACGGAGACCTTTGGTGTGCACTCACATGATGCAGTCAAGACATTTCCTGATAGGCGAGCAACTTCAAATGATACCAGAACCAATTCATCAGTTTAAACAAAACATCAAAAATATCCAGCTCGATGGAGACTTCTGCAAAAAAAACACAAGTACAAGGAATAAAAAAAAGAAGCAAATATTACAAAAGAGATCCTTTCAGTCATTGTGGCTCTGCCCCAACATACTGGTCCTTCGAGCCGGATTTCTTTTTTTGATGTTGACATAAGCTCGAAAAATGGTCTGATGGATACTTTTGATGTAGTCCTAAGAGAACTGGAAGCTCTTGGTTTGGTAGGAGAGATACACGATTCCTAGCTAATTTTCATCCTCTTACAAAATAGTCAGCCGAATCAGTAAATCCTGAATTCCCCGAATTTCCTAACTTCTTGAGTCGACGTAAAAACACAACACGCTTTTGCATTCCGTAGATGCTTCTAGTGGATCCAATACCACTATATCACATTCATCCTAAGAAGAAATACTGAGTCATCACTGCCAAAACAACAGCATTTCAGAGATACTTCCCAATAGTGTAGTAAATATCGTTGACAATTCAGAAGGGACAACGCATTCAGAGCTCGATTGGACTCCGATTAACAAGCTATCCATATAACTGAGCGCTGCGTACATCATCTACAGTTTAAAAACAGAAACACTCGTATATCAATTAGGGGATTGGGTAAATCGACCTAGTAATTTGAGCTGATCATTTTTCAGTCTTCTCCGATACGAAGTATTAAAATCTGTTAACGCCCTAAGAAAATTTCTGCAAAAATCATTTTGTAGACAACGTAAATTGGAATTGTGAAGGTCGTTTCGCAGTGAGACTCCCGACCCAAGGATATAGTCCCTACGATGAGTTCTTGAGGTTCATGGTGATAATATGGTTAAGTTAAAACTCTAATGGTTAAACACAGTATCAGATGAATACTTATAAGGCCAATCACACATTTGAGGACATGTCCAAAAAATGCTCTTGCTGGAAGAAATCAAAACAGATGCCAACAATAGCATAAAACAAGATAAGCGAGTAACAAGAGCTAGCACCAGGTCCAAGCTGCTTCTTTACTCTTTCGCGCAGTGATCAGCGCATTATAAGTAGAGGCAACTAACAAAATGACATATTCAAGATTCACCTCCCATGCCGAGATCTACTTAGATAAAATTAGGCAAGACATTCTCAATTTTATTGCACCGATTTAAAAAAAAAGCACCTTTCAATTTTTTAAGTACAATACTGTGCATTTGCGACAGTGGCGGCCTTGTACTTTCTATGGATTGCGATAAGATTGGGAAGGTCGACAATTTATGTTATTAGGGCATGTTCAAAAAAATGATACAAATATTAAGATGGCAGGTCACAAATATTTCTGGAGTGTAAATCATTAAAAGGAAAATGCGTTTAAGACTGATCAGAGAATTATTCTCAACAAGTAAGTTCCAAGGTCATTGTAGGTCAAAACTAGATAAAACCTTCTACACCCAACAACCATTATTAAGAACTATTTTTTTCTATCTCCCACCATTTCCCAGGTAAAAAACCTTGTATTTTTTCAAAAAATCATATCCTGTATTTATATTGGCTATTTCCTATTATTACGTTAATTATTATAGTTTTTAATTTTTTTTTTTGGAATGTTCACAACTATATATTATAAAATTTAAAACAAAATAAAACCGAAAATTAACATTTAAAATAATAATATTTTGACATATATGAATATACAATATATGGTATGTTAAAATTATTTAAAGAGAAGCAATGTATGAAGTAATTTGGGTGGCAGGTCACATTTTTAAAAATGCGAGCAATTTAAAAATTTTAACGTGTCCATCTCACATGGTGTACCAACATACCGAAACATGTATTAAAATTTCGAAATTTTCATCCAATTTTCCGCATTTACGATAAGCTCGGGAGGGAGAATAAATATATATTATGTGAAAATCATACATTACTTCTCTATATATTCACATCATTCACATATAATAATATATTTTAATATTAACTAATTTATAAAATAAAATTAAACAATAAACAAAAAAAAAACGCAATCACTGATTAATAGTATGTATAGTACTAGTAGTAGAAATAGTAGTTATAATAGTAAGAACATAAAACTTAATAATATTTAATTAGATATTGGTTTTTCAAAAATATATATAAAATTAAATTTAAAACAAAACAAAAATTTTTAAAAACTATAAATTGACTAAATCCATTTTTTTTGTTGTTGTTGTTGTAATAAAAAGTTAATAATATTATAGTTTATAGTAGATAATTAGAAAAAATAAAAACGTTTATCAAAAACAAAAACAAAATACAACATTTTTACAAAGAAGTTACAGTTTATAAGTGATATGTATATCTGTGGCAAATAGTTTGCAGAGTGGCATAAGTCGAACATAGGATTAGATACTAATTCATCGAATTTCGTTACCTGCATGATGTTATTTGATAGACTAATTGTTTTAAAAGTTTTTTAAACAGATAGAAAAACCCGAAAAAGTTACTTTTCATGAATAGGAAGCTTGTTTATGCTGAGCTATGTATAAATAACAATTTTAGGATAGTTTGACACTGAAAAAGATTGTTTCGAAAAATTAGAAGTCAGCTGCCGAAGATCTACCGAATTTAATATTTGAAAAGAAAAAATCGAAAAATAAGCAAACATTTTGAAAAGATTTCAAAAAAGGCAACTAAATGAGTCTTGCGATGGAAATATTTTATTCAGAACCCAACTACTAGGACCAACTGTAATAAATGGGTTTGCTCCGTTCAATGGAGAAAAAGTTGGAAGTAAGGTAACCTGTATCTAGAGGAGAAGATACAACGGATCGGTAAAAAAAATGTTAATGGAGTTATATTAGACTTTATATTAAGAATCAAACATTGAGCTAAATTGAGCAACACAAAGTAAAATTTGTTAAATATAACAAAGTTAAATATAAAAAAGTTGAAAAACGTTAAATTCATCATTTTGGCAAAAAATAAATAAAAACTTAATTGGACTATACGTATTGTTTTTACTATAGATAATTTCTACGGACTATTCCTCATATAGAGAATTTTCTTTTGTTTGTGAAAGCTTAACCCCGTACTTTACATCGATTAACTACAAAAAATGTCAAGAAGTCAAAAAATATAGGTGCAAAAAAGCTTTAAAAGCGGTCACGATTATTGAGACCGATTGACTAGGGCACAGCGCTTCCATTTCCATAAAAACGTAAGACTCAAAACTTTGAACTAAAACTTCGAAGGCGTCTATTGGTTCAAATTTCATCTTTACTGTGTCAAAACTCATCAAACTGCAAGAATTTAAAAGAACAATACATTGTGGTCCACTATCTAGAAAAAATTATGTCTGTATGAGAAAAACAATTGCAACTGAATTTACCTCCATTTTGTCAAGTCCCGGATATTAATCTGGCAAAATGACTCCGACAAATTTCTAGCTGATCTGATTAACTTTTAGCGCCACATCAATGATCTCCATACATACCAAACTGTATGATTTTAGTCATATCGGCAATGCAGAAGAAACCACGGATGTATATTGACATAGATCGGAGAAGTTAAAAATACTGAACCATCCCCTTAAGTCGAAATCGTTTAGGCTTAATATAATTGACAATTAAACTTGACAGTTAAGGCTTGTTGGGACCTGAGTTATGAAATATTAAATATTTTTATATTGTAAATTACATGGTAAAACGGGACATATACCAATAGAAACTCGAGATTTGAAGATAGCAACACAATAATTGCTCGGAGTGGAGATCTTTCAATCGCAAAATTGTTGTAAATGTAAACGGAACGTTATCTGTCCATTCTTGTCAGCTTCTAACTTTCGAATAGAACGAATTTAATATAGTGTTAAGCAGCCCTGAACTCTTAACCGGCTAATGCGTTTAAATCGAATTACTTCGATTTTGAAAAAGGAAACCTTTGAAAAATATATCGACTTGTGCCACTATGCGATATCGCCTCAGATACATACATAACATTTATTTATAATAGAGTTGAAAATTTTTTTTTAAATTGTTAACATCTTAAAGTTCATCTTTTTACTTTTTTTTAAATTTTTACTTTAAATATATAATTTATTTACATATTTATATGAGGCAAATACTATATATAGCAGGTTTAATTTTTTTTTTTATTTATAATATTATTTATTTATTTTTGTATTTTAATTTTTATATACTCTGGCATTTTTATTTTATTTTTTTTATTTAAATTTAATAATTAATTTTCCATTTTTGTTAATATTAAAAAGGATTAAACGTATACACAATCATTTTCAATTTAAAAAAAAAACATACACATGAAAAAAGGAAAATTGTAAAGAAAAACACATTGCAATTATTTTCACTATTATTTAAAAATTAAAAACATAAAAGATAAATATTATACATATAGCTGGATATATATATATATATATATATATATATATATATATATATATATATATATATATATATCCTTTGTTAAATACTCTAATTAATTATTATATGAAAAATATTATTTTATTGATCCTCACTGCTTTCGAAATAGTCGGAAGCATTACCACGGCAAATAGGGCACGTACGGTTGGTCTAAATATAAAATAAAATAAAATTAATTAGCATTATTTAATTTAAATTAAATCAATAAATTTTAAAATTAATTACAACAAATTTGATCGATTTTAAACTAATTAGATTTGTTACAGAGTAATTTAGTACAATACTCTCCAGACACTAAGAGGTTTAAAAGCAAGAAGGACTCTAGGAGCAAATTGATTGAAAAAATAATCTTAACCTTGAAACCTTGAAAGCTTCATGGCTAAGGAGAAGCTTAGAGGCTAGGAGTGCGAGGAGTGTTTGAAGCTTTATGTGTTGGGTCTAAAGAAGAAATAAGACTGAGTTTTCAAGTTCTCCCATGAAGCATTTTGAAACAACTATTCTCTTTAAAGAAAATGCAAAACTGACATTCTGGAAGCCATATTCGGTGCCAAACGCGTTGAAACCAAAGTAAGAGGTGGAACTGAGAAAGATGGTCAAGGCTGGTGAGTTTATTCCAGTACAGCATAGCCCACAATGGGTAAGCCTCGTATCGGAAGGGATAAGAACTTGTATGGTAGTTGATGCTTTTATTCAATGCGTTTTAGGACATCGTGCTAATGAGTATAACGTCACAAGTAATGAAGGAATGGTTTAGTTCTATTATTAACCCTAACATGAAACAATATTTCATTCGCAAGAACAAGCTTAACTGTCGATGGTGGATTCGTAAGGATGACTTTGAGGATTCTGTATGCTGGTGGCCAAATATGGAAGAATCGAAAAGATTGTCAAAAAGAAAACTTATCATTGGCCCCTGTAGTTGGGTGATACTCCTATGCCTCTTTAAAAAACTTCTATTGGATTGAATGGCTATGGCGTCATAGAACTACTGGATCCATTTGTACGATTCCCAGCTTCCGTTGGTCTAAAAAAAATGAGTCCCAAAACAAAAATAATATGATCACTCGTTGTAGAGACTAAAATGCAATGGATTCTAGTAGTGGTGACCACACATTTGAAGGAGTGTTAAGTCACTCATGATAATTGTGTGGAAAGGGATATTAAAGCTTTTCTAGTCGCTGACAACCTTTGTATGCCTTACACCCACTGCTAAAGTCAAAATCCCTTGCAAATGCCCACAAGCTGAAGTTACACATTTGAGAGAAAAGATCCTATGCGGATGGTGCAGCGATATCTGAGAGGGCGACCATTTGGCATGTGCCGAGGTCGCTGTCGGCGACGATGGCTCCTCATGGTAGAGAACGACTTGTCTTCTTCGGGTTGTCTAGAACAATAGGTAGAAAAACCTTGCAATCGAATCTGATGGAGCTAGGATGTTGCCGTACGGGCCAGTAGTGGCTTGTAAAAGTATTATTATTAGCCCATGAAAACTGAATTTTTAGTACAAATCGGAATTTTCCAAAATCCAGAAAAAACGCGATGTTTAGCCAATAAAAACTGTAAATTTTGGCACAAATTGGAATTTGCCAAAATGAAAAAACTCGATGTTTAGCCCAGGAAAATTTCCTAGGTCATTCTATCGATAGTATGGAAATAAAACCATTATTAGAGGTTAAAAGTTAAAGATCTAGATTAATGTCTACCGACGCTTTATTCCTCATGCAGATGGTAATCAAGCCAGCTTAAAGAATTATTTAAAGGGACCCAAGAAAAACGATAAGAAGGTTATAGTCTGGTCTGAAAAATCTTTGAGAGATTTAGACTATTGTAATCTCCAACTCAGCGAACAAGCAAATCTTGATCTTCATCACTCTTTGCTATGGTTCTCCACGGCCTTATATGCCTCGATTTCGGAAGACTGTTTCACTTGCGAGAATTAAAATCTAGTCTTCTTACTGATAAAGTTATATGGACTTCCATTAATAACGACGTAAGAAGAATGGCTCAAAACTGTTGTGCTTGCGAAAAAGATTAAGTTTCCTGGCACACCAAATTACCTATTGAAACCTACTCTGAGGTCCACCAATGTTTTTCTGAAATACCTGGACATTAGTAGACACCTTACAATATCACAAGATCAGCATTTCTGTATCGTGTGTCGAAAGAGGTAAACGATTGCTCTCACTTATTCGTACGAACGGATGCACTTCCTAAGTCCATACAAACTCCTTATGAAGGTCCGTTACGCGTAATCAAAAAGCTATTGATTCCTGAATAAGGGTTTTCCCCGAACTATTTAACTGTTAACGACTAATTTCGATCAAATTTCTCGATTAAAACTTAAAAAAAAATAAAAAATCATCGATACATACCCGTAACCATTTATCAATACATTTGGCATGAAACTCGTGCGAACATGGCAGTACACGTAAAGTTTGGCGAGCCTCAAAATCACACATGCACACCACACACGACGTTTGATCACCTAAAAAATAAAACAAAAAAGAAAATTTTAGAAAAATTTCCCAGAAAAAATTTTGAAAATATATAACACGAGCGCTTATAGTACCAACCTCCGAGGAGATTTCAACTTTAAATTAGAATTTTGTGTATTATATAATAAATAGCCTCGTAACAAAAAAAAACTACAAAACATGCCCCACTTACCTGTATGTGTATCAGCATTAAATTTATAACTAGGCAACTGATCAATTTCGGGTCTAGCTAAACCACGCGGTTTTGCCTCACCAAGACGTTCCGCCAAACTCAATAGGGCTTCATAGTTTTCAGTTTCTGGTGAATCGGGTGAACTGATTTCGGCTTGATCATAGGCGGTCGTTGCCAACGGGAACATTGGTGGTAACATAGCTCTGAGATATGAAATATAATTAACATCGCTCGAAGAACGTAGTATTGAATGTGAAACTAACAGCAAATGATATAATAGTCCCGGATACGGTGATGCTGTCTGGAATGATACGGTTGGCTGGTGTGGGCCCAACGATTGATGTGATACACGATGCTGGTGCGGATGTGGATGTGGATTTGGTGCCGATGCCGTTTGCGGTTGAGGCTGTGGTGGCCAATGGAAACGAGCATAATTTCGTCGGGGCGCCGCTATAGCCCGTCGTGCCGTTCGATGTAATAAACCCATTTGATTTGTACGTGCCTCCGTCGAAATGAATATTGGCTGGGGTGGTGATACTTGTGCCATTTGTGGTGATGAATGATGCATATGGCCCGATAACGATGACACATGATGATGTATTGGTGGTGTACCAGAATGTTGCTGATGATCTAATCCATCCATTCCTAAATTTTCTGGACGCTGTATAAAATTACAAGTAATTATAACATATTCCTGCACTAATGAACACTTAATACCCGACCAGACACCATATAATTATGCCATGAAAGAGATGGTTATATATTTTTTACATAATACATTGGATATTAAATATTACCTGTTGCTGAATTTGAGCATGTTGATAATGTGATTGATGCGCTTGAGGTACTGGAATTGGTGGGGCGGACGATGTAAAACCTCCAAAATGATTTCCAATTCCGCATGTTTGAGCAAATGGTTGTGAATACATACTATGGTGCATCTGGGGTATTCGAAAGAATACATACAAATTAAGGGACTAAAATGAAATATTTATGTTTTTCTTAAATTGATATACTACCTGACAAGGGGGTGGAATATGCGGTGGCGGTGGTGGCGGATGTCCTGAACACAGTGATATATGCGGTGCCGTTGAATATGTCCATATTGGCTCGTGACGCAATGGTAAACTGACAGGAACTTGATTTATATCGACGACCAATGGTGGTGGTTGATGTGGTGTTGTGGTTTGTTGAAATATTGCTGGTAACGGTTCCCACGATCGTTGTGCTTGCTGTAATTGTTGTTGGTGCTGCTGCTGCTGCTGTTGTTGTTGTTGCTGTTGCGGCTGTTGTTGTTGATGCTGTTCACGTAATCGTGGACGACGTATTGGCGGACTACCCTGTTGCATTTGTACAATATTATTGGGCGGATGCGATCGTGGTGATCGCCTATGCTCCCAAACAGCGGGCGGTGATTGACTAGGCATACGACTTGAAACACGTCTTCGTTTTCTCGACGGACTATCCGATTTAATTCCATTCCCATTTTCGGTGAAATACGGTGGGCTAGGCGTTTGATGATTTAAATTATGTAAATTATGATGCGAATTATTATGGGACGAATTTGAATGTAAATTATTATGCGAATGAGAATTATTATTGTTGTTGTTGCTATTACTATTCATGTTGATATTATTACTATTAATGTTGTTGTTGTTGTTTATGTGATTATTAGTATTATAGAACGGACTAATTCGATCCCTCATTGAATTTATGCCGCGCGATATATCTAACGATGTTCGCG
The DNA here is from genome assembly GCA_963556175.1 of Tipula confusa. NCBI lineage: Eukaryota > Metazoa > Arthropoda > Insecta > Diptera > Tipulidae > Tipula > Tipula confusa. The sequence goes on along the minus strand of OY744476.1, from coordinate 208,881,817 downwards.
TATCCATATAATCGGATCCTCTCATTTGTGACTGTTCACCCGATTCGTAATGATTCTGTTGAATTTTTGAAACAACATAGAAAAAAAAAAACAAAACAAAAAAATGTCAAAAATGAATCATACCGAAAATAAACAAAAAAAATGTATATGACCACATCGACCAAAACTTACCGATATATGGCGATCCATAGAATGTCCCCCCATGCCACCATTATTCCTTCGATCCGTCATATCCATTCGTCGGTCTGATTGACTTGAACCCGCACTACGGAATATGAATGAAAAACAAATTTTTAATTTTTTTTTTTCAATTTTTCAAACCGTTTTCGCGAAAGGTAGTACGCGAAAAGCAAAGCAAATCAATTTTACATTTTTATGCCTACTACGAAAACATGTTGTGTGTAAATAATTGTATGCGATAAAACAAATTTAAACAGTTTAACGGTCAGGAGTCTAGCAAGAGCGCACCTAGACTGCACCACACCAGTCCACAACTAATAATTCGACTAAAGCTTTTATTAGATACAAATTCAACGATCCTATAAAACATAAATAAACTAACCGGTATATGATATACCACCACACCCTGTCAGCGATTATGTTAATCAAAATAAAGCACAACACAAAGAAAATCGAAATTCATTAATTGTTTTTGAGTAAATCGCGTGAATCATCTTCGCGTTTGTAGTACATATTATGTTGACGACGACGCGGACGACGATGATGATGATGATGATGATGGGCACCAACATATACTCACCGATCGCGTATGCAAAAGAAAACAAAAAAAAAACAAAAACAAATCGCGAGTTTTGTAAACATTTCGCGTTATATATGCGGGAATATTATGGTGAATAATCGCGTCATTCGCATTTTTTGTTTTTTGAAGAAATTAATACGTTTTTCAACTTAAAGCAATGATTACGGTTGAAGTAACAGTAAATTTATGGACTTAAACTTAATGTATATGGCGATTACATCAGCATGTGGTCAGTGAAAATTTAATGTGTATATGTGAGTGTATATACATGTATAATGGACAGAATATTATAACAATAGGAAGTCAACTTTTTTTGGAATACATAATCAAATTGCGGTCAGTCACGCCATACCAAAAATGTTTACAGGATTTTATAATATTGCCATAAATATTCCTAAGTAGTTTCAACCAATTTCATTATTTTTTTTTTATAGTCTGATGGGCAATGAACGTGGTATAGTTGATCGTATGTCTAATCGTATACAAAGATAAGATTAAAATATATCGAAATCGGGTTAAGTATGCTCCCGACAAAAACCTATTTACATTTTGGAAATTTATACTATCGAAAGTATCAGATGTCAAACGAAATTTGATGCATTGGAATATTATTTTTGACTTGACAGTGGTGTAATGGGGAGGTCTGGTTTGTGTGGCTTAACACTCTGTCTAGAATTATTTTGACTTATTTATACGGATGACCATTTATTCATAGTCAAACTTCATGCATTACGTCCTCGACATGGTCTCCGGTAAAGTGGGTATCGGTCTTGGAACAAGCGGCTCGCTATATAAATGTATACAAAGGCTCTGAACCACACATATCAAAGTGTGTTGAGTGTAAGGCTAATACCACACCCTCCAACAACTGTTTATGTTATGAACCGCATACTAAGGACTAGGATTATTATCTTGGATTCAACCCAAATAGGATCTTCAAAAACTTTCCAGTCAAACGAATAATTACTCACTCGGCGTGATTGTTCTGCAAAAGCTTAGATGGACAGGGAGGAATAACACTCTGTTCTACTCCCGCTTTACTTGAATTTGGTGAATTTCCCAAATTTCCACAATTTGAATACGCACCAAAGAATTTAACAAAACCATCGTCTACCGAATATAAATTGGTAGGAGTGCCGAACTCGGAACACTTATTCTTCTTGCATAAAGTGAGGAACAATAACGGATTACGCTCCGTTGAGCTAGCTATGATGTATAATCTAGTCACATCAAGCACATTCTTTCCCAATAAAAGAATTCACAAAATAACGTGAAGATCGAACGATAGATGAAATGCAAATAAAATCTAACTTTAAGAGGTGCAGACAACGTTCACGCATGCCGGTCATTTTCATGTATAAGTGCCAACTGTTATCAACCTTTTATAGCCAAACATGATAGGCCACGCTGAAAGACTCCTGCATAAAAAGCTTTACCCGCATACGCTAAACGGAACCTCCAAAGATTATTTTTCCAATGCCCGGTATTCTACTAAAGATTTTCATCCCGGTTCGACCACCATCGAATGCCAAGAGTCCCCACAGAGGTCATTATAACGTAGAAGCCACACTTGCCACTCAGCTCTGCGATCTAGTTCTAGCAAACTGGGATCAAGAAAAGCTACCTCAAAGCGATCATTGGAGACTAAAACTAGACGTTGACCTTCAACGACTGCAGAATTCTCTTTGCATTCGAAAGAAAAGTCAAACGATCTACCTATGGTCCTATAAAAGTTACTGAGAGCCAGTATCAGATTAGAATGAATTTCGAAACTGTGCAACTCTTCGAAGATTGCGACATTATCGAATTCATCAAATAACCTCATTAAATTGAGAAGAAATTGATCATTGCTTGAATGGTTCCTAGTTTGAATCACTTTTAAAAAGAACTTAAATTAAATTTTATTCGTCTAAATCACAAGTAGCTCACTGTTTAGCTGACATTTGCAGTTTAAATTTGTAGCTCAGTTATTCCAATGTGCATTTATTATGTTATATTATTATTTGTTAAAAACAATTATATTTTAAAATTCCTAATGCAAAGTTGCTCAGTTTAATTAGACTTAAATTTTATTTATAGCTCAGTTCAGAAATAAATTAATAAACAAAAAACACGTCAATTAATTTTTACTTAGCAACAAAGAAAACATTCACTTTAATGTCTAACATAACCTAAATTAATTTTACTTAATTATAAGTCGCTTAACGTTAAACTTAAATTGTTTTATATAAATAGATAACTGTTGCTCAAATTTAATATTTTGCAATAATGAATTCTGTTTATCAATAAATTTGTAATTATGATTACTTATTGAAATAAAATAGTAAGATGTATAACTACATATAATCAAAATTATTGAATTGCTCAATTTAGTTTTAGTGACATCAAATCAGCATCAACGCAAGCATCTATAGTAATTAGAGGTTATAGTTCACCCTTTACTGAGCTATTTTATAAGGTTTTTCAGATCCAATGAACGATTTGGCCACGGTGTTGCGGCTGGAACTGAGCTCAGGACTTCAAAAAACTAAATTTAATGCTCTTAAAACATACCACAAGTGAAAAAAAAATTGAAAACTGATGTAGCTCAGTTCAAAACGTGATGAACATATCAAAAATAGATTTATTAGTACAATAAAATGAACTGTTTTTAAATTTATAAACAGTCTAAAATGGATTTGGTGACTCAATTATCGTAACAAAAAACGTAATGTTGCTCAGTTTTAGTGTCACATAGTAATGTAGCTGTTGGTATACCTAAGTTTGAATGATAATTTATGTTAAAAGATGAAGCAGTTTGAATGATTTAGGGTTGCAAAATCTGTTGTTCAGTTTAAGTGACACGTACAATATGGCTTAACATCGTTGCTCAATTATTTAGTAACACTAATTTAATCTCAAAAGTGGGAAACCATATCAGAGCTAATTGTATTTTATTAAAAATTAAAATAGAGTTCTAATTAAGTTGCTCTATTCAAGAAAAAAACTAAGTTGCTCAAAATTTAGTGTTTAATTGAAAACTTTTCAGAAAGACCGCTAATCAATTATTAGAGCAATTACATTTATGTTCAATTTTTTAGAACAATTAATGCAATATTAATATACTTTATCAAAATTGGTAAAAGGTAATTTTTTAACATGCAGGAACCTCTTGAAGACATCGTGTACCAACTAAAATAGGTTACCTAGTTTCAAACATTAATTTGTAAAGTTAACTATACTTCTGAACCAATTTCTATATATTATATAAAAACATTTGTCTAGGTTTCACAAATTTAATGATATCGAAAATTTTAAAATCATTTAAGTTGCTCAAAACAAATAAATTGTTTTACGAAAAAAGGACTAATACTTTTACTTAGATCTAGTGTCCTGGTAAAGTATAGATTAGTTAAAAATAATTCGGTTAGAATCCTACTTAAAATTAAACTAAACCATCATACAAATTATTGGGTTGCTCAATTTTTTTAGAATAAATAAAACTTTAACAATATATTTATCTATTTGGTAAAGGATAATTTTATAACGATTTAATTTTTTGTTACCTAATAAACATATAAGGTCCAATCCTAATAAACCATAATACAAATAGTTGCTCAATATATACAAGCTTAAAGTTGAAGGTCAGCAGAAAAATTAAAAACAGAAATCCATTAGTCCTGTCCAAAAACCGTTTTAGTGAAAATTGATTGACATAATAATGATAAAAATAAGTTGCTCAATTTTGTATCTGGCTTCTATTATATATTTTGAAACAGTTTTTAGTTTCTGTTTTTACGCCTTATTAATCCAATAATATAATTTATAAATACGAACAAGTCAGTTTTAGGCTAAATTTGACAAATAATATTTAATTGAGCAACACAAATAAAAACGTTTCTAAAGGGCTAAATAAATCGGAATTAGAGGTAAACTCGAAATTAAAATGATATCTCTAAAGAAGGCTCTCGATATCAGTCCAAATACTTCTATAAAATAACATAAAATTATAATTCTATAAAATACTTCAACAAAACTACATTCTAAATGATAAGAAATTAAAAGAAACCATTTTAAAATATTAAAAAGTAGCTTAAATGTAAAATTAATTCATTTGCAACATTATATACCACAATTCTTTCTCTCTTTAGTTCCAGGTCAAAAATATGAAATGGTGCTAACGTAAAAATATACGCAACGACAAACAGCTGTTGCCTGATAAAATTTTGTTTCGTAAATTTTATTTTGAATGTGTAGGCGCCCGTATACGACATAGTAGTATATTATGAGATGCAGTATGATTCGTTGAACACTAACTGATGTCGTCGTACAATTTTAACCTCTGACTGAATTTTTTTACCTGTAGTATACATCACAATATTATAGTTCTACGACTAAATTCGCCACCAAATTTCACTTGAACTATACTTTACATAATTTAAGCGTATTTTTTTTTTATTAAATTTTTCCTGGGGTGTACACTATAATTTTATAATTTTGCTCACAATATTTCATCTATAATATCGCATGCAAAATTTTGCACAAATCATACTGTATATTTTATCTACATCATTTCTAAAAATTTCGAATGGTTCGTAAATACAATGGATACCATACGTTAAACTGTCATTACATAATATAATTTTGAATTTATGCCAATATAAAAAAAAAAATAAAAAAATTTCTTACCCGTGTGAATAGCAATTTTCCATCTCCTTATACCATTGGCCATGATTCCGTTGTGCATGATGTTGTAGCGGTGGGAATGATATTCTTGAACGACTTTTTGGTATAGCACCACGTGAAAATGATCGTCGCGATGATCCCGAATGATTCGGGTTCATTTTATATTTTAGTTGCAACACTAAACACTTCTTCTTTTTTTTTCTTTTATTTTAAACACTATACAAAATTTGAAAATTTTAAAACGGCACGATTATTTATTATTAACACAAACACACGACTAAAAAAAAAACGTTGAATAATTTATTGACCAATATGGTTATAAAATAGTTGGTGAGGTGTCAAGGTATATTGGCGGCGGCGGTGGTGACGACGATTAGAAAACTATTATGTATTTTCGATAAATTTTTTTCACGAATTTTTAGTTTTTGTTTATTTATCATAACACTGACACATTTGACATTTTGAACAAAAAATTTAACTATTTTAACATTAACAACAACAAAAAAAAATAAAATTAAAAAAAAAAATGTAAAACAATCCAAACAACTATACCGATAAATTTTTAGTGTTATGCGATTGTCGATAGTTATGTTTGGTTATTGGTACACCGGAAACTCCCCTCTGCAAAAATAATATAGACAGAAAAATATATATATATGTTATTAGGTTCGATAGTTGAGGATTAATGCTAAAAAAAAGTGACCCAAGGATTTTAATCTCCTTAATCGCATTCGTAATTATTTTGGTGTGAATTATATTGTTGAGTCCCGTCCGATGCAGATAAAATATAATCTGTCCGCTCGTTGTTTTCTTTTTAATATCTCTGCGGCACATTTTTGTGGCGTATCTTTTATGTGAATATATATTATAAATTACGTAGCACTTTTTTTTTAAATACACATACATTATATTATTATCATGTGAACAACATACTCTAAATGCGGTTGATTTAAGAAAACAAATCACGGCCCTCGGTATTTCCGGTTGCGCGCTTAAGCACACACATATATAACAAATGAACAATATTTCCGGCGTAAGAAGTTCTTTTGTTTCGTAACTTTTTTTTTTATTGATTTTGTTCTTATTATACAAACCACAGAGCTCAAGGTCAGAGATACATTACCTTTGTTTAGAGGCCAAGATCGAATCATATTCCAAATTTATTAATCGTAATATATTTTTTTTTTGTTATGATCAAATAACTTTATAAACGATAGACTGAGAAGAGTGAAAATTTAAAATTGAGCAACTTTATTTAAACTCTGCAGTAAAAAGTAATCTTTAATTAATTTTGAGTGATTTGCAAACTGATTCGGCTATACGAACATTTAGTTCATTTTAAATAACGTGTTGCTCAATTTTAATTTATTTAAGTTTATGAAATGAACCTATGCACTTTTAACCTAAACGAAGACCACCTTAAATATTTTTTATGCCATAGTGGCTCTAAATCGAATATTTATAAAAACACGATGATTGTATATTTAAGAAAACTCTGAAATTTATGCCAAACACCGAAAATTTACAAAGTCTAGCAAAAACATGAAGGTAAGCCCACTAAAATTGTGAAATTTATGACTAGAATCGTAAAGTTCTACAATCTTCCATTATTAATCTTCCGAAAGTTTTCAATTTTGGAACTAGACAAATTTTAAAATTTTACCTCATATTTGGCAAAATATGCAAGTCTGTATAAATCTGGATTTTTTGGACAAAATCACAAATTTTTTTACGTAAATGTAACTGTCTAGAGCTACCTTAAATATCCTATCAAACAGTTAAATTCACCATAGGCCCATTATTAACAGACTGACAGCTATTTGAGACTAGAAAAAAATTCAAATTTTAGCACATATTTAGCAAAATTTGCAAGGCTGAAGACTATTAATAAATCTACATTTTTTCGGCCAAATCACAAAATTTGTTACGTTAATTTATCTGTCTAGAACCACCTAAATTATCCTATAAGACAGTAAATTCCATCCTAGGTCCATTATTAAAGGACAGACAGAAGTTTGAGACCAGAAAAAAAATTTAAAATGATAGCACATATTTGGAAAATATGCAAGTCTGTAGACTGTAAAAATCTGGATTTTTTGAACAAAATCACAAATTTTTTCACGTAAATTTATCTGTCTAGAGCTACCTAAAGTATCCTATAAACAGTAAAATCCATCCTAAGTCCATTATTAATGGACTAACAGCCATTTGAGACCCGTAAAAAATTTCAATTTTAGCACATATTTGGCAAAATATGCAAAGCTATAGACTCTATAAATCTGGATTTTTCCGACAAAATCCCATTTTTTTTACGTAATTCATATGTCTGGAGCCACCTAAATTATCCCATAAAACAGTCAAATTCATCCTAAGCCCTTTGTTAACGAACTGACAGCCATTTGAGACCAGAAAATACATTAAAATTTTAGCACATATTTGGCAAAATTTGCAATGCTATAATAGACTGTGCTAAATCGGTGAGCTACTTAGGTATAGGTGTACTTCTGTATAGGTGATGTACAAGTACAATTGTGTGGAAGTGAGGACATTATACAGTGGGTGCCATCACACCTAATTAGAGATTACGAAAGCCGATATGCTAGTGAAAAAGAGTCTTCACTATTAACATACAGAGTTAAAGCATCTAGTTGACTTATTAGGTCATATAAATGCATCCTGTGAAATATTTCCAGAAAATCACTTTGAAATACTTGAACTATACTGTTACCAATCACAAATTTTATTTTGTAAAAAAAACACATGAACATTCTAATCCTACGTAAATCGAAGACTATCTGTACTATTATAATACATGTACTCAACAATCGATTGACTTAAATTTTCATCGAATGTAGCGAGATTCTAAATTAAATTGGTTTCTCCGAGAATTTCTTATCAATCCTCTGCGGTATAGACTGTTTCAATTTCTACATTTTCACCCAAATTCCTATAAATACTGTAATCATCCAGTCGATTTGCCACAAAATTAAATTCACGCACTCAATCGACCACAGACCTAAAATTCATATGTGTGCGTGTGTGTAGCAACAAAATAATCAACAATTGAAATCGAATTCAATGGAATAGTCGCGTATGTACAACATACTATAATATACCAAAGGCAAGATTGATACGCGACAAACTAGCAACAATACAGCTATAATATGGCACAGAAAAATTATCGAAAAAGCGTTAAGTTCAATAGAAATAAATAATACACAAGGGAAATTAGATATGAGAACGCATTGATATTGTGTGGTGGTATTGTTGTTGTCGATTGCCTGCTATCTGTAAGCTGTGTCGGTTTGTATATAATATGTTACTGATGGCTTGGTTTGGTTATTGTTGTTGCATCCATTTCAATTTCATCGAAACGAACGAACAGTATATGAATTTTATAAAATGTAATGTTATGTTCATTTCCTTTCACAAAATTCTTTAAAACATGATTAAGCTTATATATTGGGTGACCCAATTATATTGATACTACTGAATAAATCGCAAGCTTAACGGTTTCAGTTTATAAAATGTTCTAAACATAAAGTGACTGGTTTTTACAATAGTACTGCAAAATTCATGTTTTGAGGTTATTTACAAGGTCATTTCAAGGTCAAGTTATTAAAACAGTTGTTTCCCGTAGAAAGAATCCGACTCCATCGGCCTAAAAGAACTTAAATTGAATTGTATTATTCTAAATCACAAGTAGCTCAGTTTTTAACTCAAATTTGCAGTTTAAATTTGTAGCTCAGTTATTGTAATGTGCATATATTATGTAATATTATTATTAATTATAAACAATTATATTTTAGTATTCCTAATGCAAAGTTGCTCAGTTTAAGTACACTGAAGTTTTATTTATAGCTCAGTTTATAAGCTAGGACAAATTTTGTTTTAATTTCTTTGATAAAAAATTAAATTCAATTTAAAATCATTGGCACATAATTGTTATGTAATTTTTAATACAAATAGCTAAGATTATTGCTCAGTTTTAGTGACGTTCGATAATATAAATACTAAATTTGGTTTAATAAATAATATTTACCTAATTTTTGTATGATGCAATATAATAAAAGATACAACAGTTAAACCGAACAATTGTTAACAGGATTAAGTTGCTCAGTTTTGTAATAACTTTTGTTTAACCTTAAAGTAGGAAAAATGAATTAACAAAGAAAATATCATCTAATTCTTGCAACAAAGAAACCATTCAGACATTATAACTTTAATGCTCCTTCATTTAGTCAAGTTATCAAATTACTATATTAAATTTCAATAAACTGAATTTTTCAAATGTTTTCAAATATCGCAACATAAAACAAAATGTTGCTCAGTTTTAGTATTGTTCAATAATATTACTGTTGGTATAAGTTTAAGTTATTTAGACTTGCAAAGTCGTTTGTTCAGTTTAAGTGACAAGTACAATATGGCTTAACATCGTTGCTCAATTATTTAGTAATACTTATTTAATCTCAAAATTAGAAGACCATTACAGAGTCAATTTTATTTTATTAAAAATTAAGAAAAAGTGTTGGGTCAGTTACTCTATTCTAGAAATAACCTATAAGTTGCTCAAAATTTAGTGTTTAGTTGAATACTATTCAGAAATATCACTACATAATTAGTTCTTAGAACAATTAAAGCAATATTAATATACTTTATTAAAATAAATTGGTTAAAGGTAATTTTGTAACGGTTCAACTATTTGGTTCCTTTAAATATAACCAATAATTTAAGATTTAAAAAATTTACGTTGCAAACAAAAATGATTTTATTAAACTTAGCAATTGTTGCTCAATATAAACAAGATAAATCAACAGATAAATTAACAACAGGACTCAATTAGTCCTGTTCAAAAACCATTTTAGTAAAGTAATATTAAAAAAAATAAAATTGCTCAATTTTATATATGGCTTCTATTATTTATTTTAAACCGTTTTTGGTTCGGCTGTAAGAAATTATGATCCAAACAAATTAAAAATGTCTAAATTTGTCACGTAATATTTAATTGAGCAACACAGATCAATTCAACGTATATGATCGGCTGAATATATCAAAAGATTGTTTAAAATGTGTCTTAACTAAAATATAGTACTCTAGTTTCAAACATAACTCATTTGTAAAGCTAACGATACTTCCAAACAAATTTGTATACAACATACAAATAGGTTCCACATTATTATATTAAGCCTAATTAAAACTTTTCTTTTTCATCCAGAAATTTAAATTATATAAGTTCCTCAAATAAAGGAAATTGTTTTATCTAAATCATAAATGTAGTGTTCTGCTTAAGTATAGATTAGTTAAAAACTATTCAGTAAGTACACTACATATAATTAAACCAAACAATCATACACATTATTGTGTTGCTCAATTTTTTAGAATAAATAAAACAATAACAATATATAATTTGACTGTTTGGTAAAAGATGATTTTCTAATAAACGATAAACGATATTTAAAACCAATCCTATTTAACCTAAATAGAACACTATTGCTCAACAGTTGCTCAATATACACGATACTAATGTTTAATACTAACAGATAAACAACAATCAGTTAGTGCTGTTCAAAAACCTTTTCAGTAAAATAATATTGAAAAATAAGTTGCTCAATTTTGCATCTGGCTTCTATTATTTATTTTAAAACAATTTTTGGGATGGGCTTTTACAATTATGAATCCAAATTATTTTGACTAATTGAAAATGTCTAAATTTGCCATTTAATTGAGCAACATAGACAAAAAAGTATGTAAAAGGATAAATAAATCGAAATTAGAGTTAAAATTGGACCCAGAGTCAAATAATCAATGATCACCGCCTGGTTTTACCAGTAACTGCACGTTTTACGTGCTAATACTAAACCACCTTAATTATATCCTTATTGGGTATTCTTAATTTTTTTTATGTAATTTTTAACAAAATACTTTTTAAGAATGTGGATTTTTAACGATAAATTAACTAGTGTCATGTTAATCGATTCACCCGGCATAAGATAATCATATGATGAATGATGGCATATTTCATTGTCTTCTTAATATTTTCTATTCTATTCAACAATTGAATTGTTGTATGTAGTCGCATATATCTCATATTGCGCTTGTAATATTCATATATGATTTACTTTCTTCTTCGCGGTTCTTGAATTTTAGTTTCACGGAAGGAATTTTTTTTTTGATGCATGAGAGAATTGGCGAACATATGTTTTTATCTTAAAATTTATGTAAATTTTTTAAACGAATTTTTTTTTTTTTTTTTTTTTTTTTTTCATTTCTCGTCATCTTTTTCATTTTTGACGTGGTATACATACATAAACAAATCCATAATTTAGCCACTTTCATATATAATTATGGTCGGTCGGCATATGGATGTGGCAGATGTATATGTTAAATATTAAATATTAAAGTATGGTAGCCGCATGTGGAAAAGTTAATTTGGTTTTCACAAAACATATGCGGGTGGTGAGATTATATGAGTACAAAACTACCAGGAATGAGGACATTATTTTTAGTTCTTTGCAAAATTAATTGTGCACAGCTAACGATTAAATTTAACTAAACTACATAATCCAATTTACATGGCAGTATGAGGTCATTACCTTCATTCGATTTTTAATTTATCTATAGTACTAGGTGATAATTACGAGGTTAGAAAAAAAAATTTTATTTATATATATATATATATATATATATATATATATATATATATATATATATATATATATATATATATATATATATATATATACATATATATATGAGAGGGTCACTTCCCGCACATAATATTGAAACGAAACTATGTAATAAATTTCAAAATGTCAAGAACTTTACTAGAATTTGAGGTAATTCATATAACTCTCAGGTTGAATTTTAGACCCGCACGAGAGTACTATCGAGTAGTTTGGTATTTTTAAAAAGTTTACAAAAAGTTTAAGTAAAATCAAAATGTACAGTAATTTGCAACTTTTAAAACTTCATTTTAACTAACAAAAGGCGATCAATATACAATAAATCAAAATCCTCTCACGAGGTTGGCTCAATGAGTTCAATTTAGCAAAAAAACGAACAACCCTGAACTTTTTAGAAAACTAAACGATGTAGATACACGAATAACCCTGTAACGGTTTGAGTATTAAGATCTTGAATATTCATCCCGTTAACAGAATCTTCAGCCACCGGTTCAGCGAACCGGTGGTATGGTTCTTGTCATTAACCATAGGAAGATTCTCCGGGAGGAATATTCAAGATCTTAATAATCAAACCGCTACCTTAGCGCCCAACATGGGCTTTGGAAAGTTGCACATGATGTTGACCCTCCAACTCGAGCACACGCAGCTGCGTTAAATCTACAAAACTTTGATAGAGCTTTGAACTGGTATTGAGAGAATCAGGAAACTTATGTCTCAGTAGAATGTAGACTATTATCGGAAGCAATGATTCAGCGGCTTACGACCAGGAGAACAGATGAGGATATTCGACAATCCTTGGAGCGTCGCAAGCAAAGGTTCAAGATACCATTTTTGAACTTTAAGCACTCTATCCGCAGTATACCTCTTTCCTTGATGAAACCGCTAACCGATAGAGAGATTATAAACTTAATAAGTAGAAACATGAGAGCGGGCTTGCATGATAAATTCGCTGGTCAACAATTTACGATAATTGCAGAAATGGTCAACTGTGTGTGACTGTAGAGGACACGTGAAATATAGTGGGTTGGACTCCCGAGATCACCAGTCAAGACCTCGTCAAGTCGGTGAATTTGCTCTAGATCCTGAAGATCTTTTTTTCTATAATGGTATAACTGGAAAACTTCCAACCACAATAAACAACTGATACTGGTCGTGCATGAGATAGATGTTGGTCATTCAAATCATAAAATTTACCCAAGTGAATTCATACTATAAATTAATGTAACCAAAATCTAACCAAACAAAAAATATATGGACATATAAAAATGTATATTTCCATCCCTTTCCCTTTTTTGCATTCTATTTAAACAATAAAATCGTCATGTGGAAAACAAGGGAAAATGATGAAAATATGCATTTTTATATGTCCATATATTTTCTGTTTGGTTAGATTTCGGTTGCATTAATTTGCGTAGCATGAATTAGCTTGTGTGAATTTTAGTCATACAAGATATTCATCTGGTATAATTATCTGTGACTTCACATCGCATCTTTTACCCGCGACTTAAAAATTAGACGAATAACGGGAATTTTCAAAGGATCTGGAAAAAACTACTCCTAAAACTTCCACTGCAATGGAAACTTTAATTTGTGAGAACCTTGTAACAAAATAAACAATTTTCAACTCTGTTGGAGGGAACAGCAAATGGAGAAAACCGAAAAATCGATATAAAAAAGGTATTAGTGAAAAAGAGATTAGTGGAACAGAGGAATCAAACTTTCTACTGATCACGGAATCATTTAGGAAGAGTTAAGTAAAAGATAAGCTTGACCACTATTTGAAGCCACGCAACTAATTGGTAGCGAAGGTGCAAGGTCCAAAATAAAAGTGGTTCAACCTGAGTTCAATCAACTAAAAGGTAGTGTAATAAAAATACTAAACCAAAAGAAAAGCACCCCTTCAACAAATACTGTGGGCCTAACCATTTATCCTGAAATTCAGTCACTATGGTGAACTCGATTAATAATTAACTCAGATTTAGATGCAGACATTAAAGCTTAATTTTATGCAATTTTTTCACACCCGAAACAGAAGTCACACCGAAACCAAGCACCATTTTTTTAATTCGAATATTCAAAAGTGCACGATGTGATCTTCAAAACTAAGTAGCAGCATTACTGTGCCATGTAATTATCATGAAGATTGACGCATGCTGGAATGGTATCAGACGTTCCTCAAGATCTATACGAGAAAAAAGTTGCGTTTTACATAGCGCAAAGACGATTGAATAGAAATCGTTATCAATGTCTTAACCGTGTGTGTTCTAACCGAATTAAGATCCTCAATAGACAAGTATCAAAGATCATTTTAATCTAAAAAAAACCGTTTAAACCTGTGGCTGTCGTTACGTCAAATAACTCTAAAGCTACACTGGATGTTCGGCGATTAAATCGTTTTTTTTAAAGCACAAAATGATATCTTAATGGATAATAATTGTCACAGATTCTCAAGGTAGAAATCACGAGTTGATCAGTAGTACCTCTAACTAAACTTAATACGAAGCAGATGCCTTATTAGCACTATTTACACCATCATGATGGAGTGAAAAAACTTAGCAGAGCTGCAAAATTTGAGTGGTGCTCAATGGCTCGATGGACACACTACACCCACAAGCCTGAATGACATTGGTTACCTAAAGAATATATCAGAGAAAAGAATATAACAAAGAATACCGAAAACATACAGCCCAGCGGAATACTATTTCGCATGTCACGTAATACGTGATAACAGCAATTTACAAAGAAATGGAACTGAATCAAGTTAGAGCTGGAGTGCACTTAATCAATTCGATCTCTGATTATTCAATAGACAAATATACTTTTGAGCTTGATGGGTTATTGCGATGTCTTCTTGGTTGACAAAATATTCAATATATCACAAAAATGAATACCCCTGGTGGTACTCCAGAAAATCCATCGTCTTCATAGGCTGGCCTTTTGGATTCTAGGAAGGACAAACATTACATGACAAAAGTGAAGCCGGCGGAAGTTTTATATTTAGGCTGTATCAAGGAAAGAAAAATATGGATCTCTGGTGGAGACTACGTAGCAAATGGAGCATTCATTTGTATTCACGATGAAAGCATGCATTAGAAAAGGTCCCACCTGGCATTCAACCAAAAAGTAGTGAAACTACCAATAATACTGCATCAAGACATGTGCAATAAAAAGAAAAGCTATCCCATCAAAATATATTGTGGGCCTAACCAAGTCCAGGAATTCAATCACTGATGAAATCGATTTCTGACAAAGAGTATAATGACGCCTAGAAAATTAATACTCCAGACTGCAAAATGGTGGAAGCACTGGTAGTCTATTGTCACCACTTCCGAAGGAATATGCGAACTGAAGCAAACGAGTACACCAACTGTGAATTAATAAACCAGTGTAACAGACCGTTATGTCAAATAACCCAAGTAACCACTAAATAAATAACAGATAGGAATCAGGATTGAGTTGGAAGCAAAAGATATTTAGCAAAAAATTTACTATAATTTAATTCCAGACCATTAACCGAATTTTTGGATGTTTTAACTATCGGGAGGTCTTTTTTTCTTGGTAATGATCATGCTACTGCCATTTGGGCCCACTGTGAAAACCTCTGTATTAACACTTTGTAGTTCTCGATACTGAGGAGGAATGTTTCTCTGATTTATCCATGTTCAACATGTATCAAGTATATAGACCGCGGGATATGCATAAAAGACCCTGATACTACGAAATCACCTTTGAATGATTAAAAGAACTCTTTTCCTGTACTTCGATACGAGAAAAGATTTACTCAAAAAGCTTTTACGATAAAGCTCTAAGAATCACACTTCTAGAGGAGGAAAATAGGAATATCGGAAATGTTTGCAGTTAGTTCTGGTTTACGACAAAAAGATAAAACTAAACTTTTTGTAAAATTAAAGCACTTCAGATCAAATATATGGAAAGAATTCTTCGAGACCAGTAACAACAGTTAGTGTTTGAAACTGTTTGAGCCCAAGTCATTCTGTGTTTAAATGCAATGTTCAATGGAAGTGTTAAAAATGTCACTCTAGACACCATTAGTTGTTGCACTTAGAAGCACGTCACATGTCACAGAAACTGTTGTAAAACCCCACAAATCAGCCAGAATAAAAACTACTTTACTGCCAACAGTGTCGGTCAATGTCAATGTCATCATTACCGAGTCGTGTCTCATTTGAAGTTCCAACATAGGAAGATGAAGATAGCATACAAGATGAAGTACCAGAAAATAAATCCCCACCCGAGGAAAATAAGGTAATCCCTATTATTCTAAGAAAAATAACGGCATTCGACACCGAAGAAATCTTTTCAATTCGAAACCGCGTAAGAAGTCATACAAAAAGCAATTACAGGAAGCAATTAAAACTGATGACAGTGTATCTAGTAAAAGGAAAAACGGCTTACGCTTAGTGCACCGTTTACACTTATTGCTAAATGGCATGACAAAATAGCATCGTACCTGGAAAGATTCCACTTAAGCGAAAGAAGCAGCTGTGAGTTTACCCCTGATAATAAAACCATAAACCACTTGCTTTATAACTGCATCCTTATCAAAGACGAAAGGTAACAACTAAAGATAGAGTTGAACGCAGAATCAACTAACTTCTTAATACTTAGCAAATGCCAAAAACATGAAGCTGTGAGAGTTTCACTTATAATTATTATGTAAGGTGGCTGTTGGCGTGCGAGAAAAGACTGCTCTAAATATGACGTTGACGACAAATACTGTGATCTTTTCTATTATATGAAATTAGGAATTTGATGGGAATTCCCACCCCTCACCGAAGATTGATTTAAGAACTAAGCCATGTCATCTAGTGCGACAATTTCAATTGAAGCTTATCCTTCAATTGAAAACCAACAATTTCTAAACAAATAGCCTAGATTTACCCTTCCTACATTCAAATATTAATTTTGTGCTAAATCTTAGGTACACGTCATAAATTGACTTTCCGATAAGACACGCGACATTTTTATTTTGTCGGTTTCCTTTCCTCAACCGCGAATAAAATCAAAACCAACTTATGTTGTAGGTGAACTTATCGAAACAAAAAAATTAAATTCTATCTGATTTGTTTAAATAAACCGCAAACAAACAATAAAATAAAAAAAAAACGATCGTGTCTTGTATACTTTCTTTTCCCATAAATAGAAAGAAATGAAAGTAAATAATTTCCCGGTCGCGACATAATACTGCCGCATGCCGTGCACATATAAATACACATCTGGATTTTGAAAAAAAAATTTTGAAGAATCAAAGTCTATATTTGTATCTTAAAATGACGCCCACTATATATCGTTGCATTTTAACAGTGTCGCGCACATGCAAGAAAATTAGATCGTGATGTCGCACGCATACCTAATCAAATATCTCGCCTTAATTAAAAAATATTTCAAAATGTTATCAAATTAACTATAAATATTGATTTTGTATTGTTTGAATACTATTTTGTTGAAATTGCATTTAGATAATCCGATTAAATACACGACACGATGACTGTACATCATATGTATGCATATATAAGCGAGCTCTAAGTCAAATAGTGTATGAACACAATATAAATATGACGACGACGTATTGCTTCATTTGTAATCTTATCTGTCGACAAAAAAAAAATGTTGTTATGCTCTTTTATTACATTAAAAGTTGTATTATTTCAGCAAAGTTCAAGCCACGAACGATATCGTATACGCGCGAGTACATAATTTTTTTTATATAAATTTACATACCCACTGTACATGTACACGAACGTACCATTATCATATGTTGATGAATATATATACAACAAATCGGTTTGGTTCAATGATTGCATACAAAGTCAATCGGTAATCCTTGGGATTTTGTTACGCGTCGTCTTTTTTTATTCAACGAGACAAAAGCTATAGTCACATGCGTGTTTCACTCGAACGTGTATATTGGTAAAAATATATAGTATATAAAATACGGCCAAGTTGAAATAAATCGTTTATGACGTCAACTTATAAATATAAGTGTTGAGTCATGTTAAATTATTTAAAAATTAGCATCGCTAAGTAACTCATTATTACAGATTACACATAAAAAAATTACAACAAAACGATCCCCGTGTAAGTTTAAATTAAGTAGAAATTCGTAGACTTACACCGGCTCGTTGGTCTAGGGGTATGATTCTCGCTTCGGGTGCGAGAGGTCCCGGGTTCAATTCCCGGACGAGCCCACGTGAGATTTATTTTTTTTATACATCATTTTAACATTTTAAATATTCTTAACGCTATACTTCAACTGGAACTATCTCTAAATCTAGCAAATTTTACATATTATATATTGCACTTAGTACAAATTTAAACCGGTAGATGGTTAATTGTCATTAAATGTATAGTCATTGTTAGTGAATTTTATTATTCATCGTTCTATTTGCTATAAACGTATACGTGATTCATTACACAAAATACGAAATATTAATTTAACAACGAAACAACCAAATATGTTCCGGCTACGGGGGTAGTTGGAATATTAAATTTTTGGTTTTGTAAATGTCATGTGATGGTCCCATTTCATATCTAAATTATAAGTGGAGAAAATAAATTAAATTTTAAGAGTAGGCGAGTGACACAAAAATTTTGTGAGATTTTTGCGACTATGCTAAGGTTAACTGACAATCACCGCAAATTTTAGGTGTGCGTCTTTACTAAATATTTAAGACTCTGATTTTGATATTTTCCATGATCAGTTAGAACTTAGAAGTTATGCACAATTTTATTGCTAGGTGGATAAATCTTGAACCGATTGACAATTAAAAAACTGATTACACGTTTTACTGGCGGTTCACTGGTGGTTGATCAACTTGACGCTATTAGAAAGGTTTTAGTTTTTGCTAAATAAACTACTCAGAAAAACGTAATGGTTAATCCATTAGCACTTTAAAGACTAAAACAGAAATAGGAAATACTCAAAATAAATAGACCTGCTGACATTGGTCTACTTTATTTCTCTGATCAAGTTTGTTTCATAATAGGAAAATATAGCTAACAAACAGCTTCTGCGCCATTCAATTTAAAGTTTTCCCAAAATTCGGTGAATTTCACCAGAAACGAGTGTCCACTGCTTGATACGTTCCATGAAAATATCGGACAGGCAGTAGGGCTTATTTTTTATTAAACATCACAAAATTTTGGATTAGGAAATTACAAACCGTATTAGGAATTCTGAAATTTTACTATTCTGATCTTAAAACAATTACATAATTTTATATGGAATTTTCAAAATTTCAAAGAACAAGATAAATTTTAAATTTTAATAAACTGTTTTGTGAGAATATTAAGACTTAATTTCCCAATTTTACAAATATTTACTAAGGAATAAAAATTCAAATTCGTTTCATTAAAAATTTTATAATTTTTTGAAGAAATTTTCAAAATATTAAAATTTTTAAAAGTTTAGATAAAAGTTTTAAGATATGACGGATTTATGAAATTTTTTGAAATTACATAATGCAATAAATAAAAAGTTTATAATAGTAAAAATTACAGAATTTATATAAATTTAAGAATTCAAGTTTAAATAAAAATTTAGGTAAGTAAGCTTTTTAAAAATTTGTAATTTTCATCATTTTACAGTAAATGTTAAAAATTCGAATTCGAACATACAATATCGTTACATATTTTTCAATATTTTCAATGTTGAGGTCAGTATTTATAGGGTTTTAAAATTCAAGTAAATTTATTAATAATGCAACGTTCATAATAATTTTATTAAAATTATATTAAGACTATGTTTTCAAAATTCAGAAAATGCCTAACTTAGAAATTTATTGCAAATCGGATGTTTTAAACTCCGTAAATTCCGAAAGTAATAGGTAGTAGTCCCATGAAAGCTGTGTCAAATTATGCCACAAATCGAAAGATTTGATAATTGATGCCACAAATCCCCATTTTTAAGCCATAAATCAAAAAATTTTAACTCTGCAACTTTTAGAATTTTGAAATTTTACAATTTTGATCTTTAAAAAATTACGTAATTTTATATAGAATTTTCAAAATTTCATAGAACAAGATAAATCTTAAATTTTAATAAACTGTTTTGTGAGAATATTAAGACTTAATTTCCCAATTTTACAAATCTTGAACAAGCGATAAAAATTCTAATTCCTTTCATTAAAAATTTTATAATTTTTTGAAGAAATTTTCAAAATATTAAAATTTTTAAAAGTTAAGATAAAAATTTTGAGATATGACGAATTTATGAAATTTTTTGAAATTGCATAATGCAATAAATAAAAAGTTTATAATACTAAAAATTTCAGAATTTATATATAAATTTAAAAATTCAGTCAAGTTTAAATAAAATTTTTGGTAAACAAGCTTTTTAAAAATTTGTAATTTTGATGATTTTCAAATTTTACAGCAAATGTTAAAATTTTAAAAATTCGATACATAATTGACAATATCGTAAATATTTCAAAATTTTCAATGTTCAGAAGTCAGTATTTATAGGGTTTTAAAATTCGAGTAAATTTATTAATAATATAACTTTCAAAATAATTTTATTAAAACTATATTAAGACTATGTTTTCAAAATCCAGAAAATGCCTAACTTAGAAATTTATATTGCAAATCGGATATTTTAAAATCCGTAAATTTTGGAAGTAATAGGTGGTAACACCATGAAAGCTGTGTCAAATTATGCTACAAATCGAAAGATTTGAAAATTTATCAAAAATTTTCAATTCTGCAATTTTTAGAATTCTGTAATTTTACAATTTTGATCTTAAAAAAATTACGTAATTTTATAAAGAATTTTCAAAATTTCATAGAAAAAGTTAAATTTTAATAACTATTTTGTGAGAATATTAAGACTAAATTTCCCAAGTTTACAAATCTTTAACAATGAATAAAAATTCAAATTCGGTTCATTAAAATTTTTATAATTTTTAAAAAAAATTTTCAAAATATTAAAATTTTTAAAAGTTTAGATAAAAGTGTTAAGATATGACCAATTTATGAAATTTTTTTAAATTGCATAATGCATTAAATAAAAAGTTTATAATATTAAAAATTTCAGAATTTACATAAATTTAAGAATTCAGTCACGTTTAAATAAAATTTAAGGTTAAGTTTTAATACAATTTTCAATGAAGAAAGATACCGAATAGTTCCGATGTACGTATTTACAGTGGCATGGTTCTAGCAAATTCTAGGATATTTCAAAATTGGAGGCTTACTGTAAAATTTGATCGAAAGATTTGAAAATTGATGACACAAATTCCCATATTTAAGCCATAAATCTACAAAATATTCAAAAAATCCATGATAATTATTCCATTAAGAGTTGAAATTATGGCAAACATCAAAAATTTTCAATCCTGCAATTATTAGAATTCTGAAAGTTTACTATTTTGATCTAAAAAAATACGTAATTTTATAGGAAATTTTCAAAATTTTATAGAACAAGATTAATTTTAAAAACTTTTTTGTGAGAATATAAAGACTAAATTTCCAAATTTTACAAATCTTTAACCTGGAATAAAAATTAAAATTCGGTTTATTAAAAATTTTATAATTTTTTAAAGAAATTTTCAAAATATTAAAATTTTTATAATTTAGATAAAAGTTGTATGATATGACGAATTTATGAAAATTTTTGAAATCGTATTACGCAAAAAATAAAAACTTTATAATACTAAATATTTCAGAATTTATATATAAATTTCAGAATTCAGTCAAGTTTAAATGAAAATGAAGGTACTTTCTATTTAAGTTTTCACAGTGGCCTCGTTCTGGCAAGTTCTAGGATATTTTAAAATTTGAGGTTTATTGTCACTTAAAAGTAACTGTTATAATTAAAATTTGAATTTTAAATTTTAAAATGTTGAATGAAATTTTAAAATTTAAAATTGTTTGATAAACTTTTTAAAAATTTGTAATATTGATCATTCCGAAATTTTACAGCAAATGCTAAAATTTTAAAAATTCGATACAAAATTGAAATGTTTTAAAATTTTCGTTGTTGACAGGTCAGTGTTTATAGGGTTTTAAAATTCGTGCAAATTAATCAACCCTTCAGAATAACCTAACAACAAAATGCGGTGGAGGAAACATGGTTACGTGTTAACCTCAGACAAAGAGAAGGTGTTCCGGCAAATCAAACTAGCTGAAGAAGACTCAAACGAGAAACTAATCTTATGGAGAGCTTCGGAAAACCAACAAATGTAAACTAACAAATTAGAAATCGTAACCTACGATACTGCGGCAGCGATATTTCTAGCACTAAAAACATTAAGACAACTAGCAATTGATGGGCAGATACTTTGGAAGCAAAAGTTGCTCAAAGCCAGTGACTATTACAAGGAAGCGGATTAAGCAATATTTGGTGGTAGTTAAGGATGAACAGCGTAACTCACAGTTAATGGGATCTACTACTGCTTTAAATAGAGAACTCTTTCAACGTACAGTACATGACGTCATTGATATTAAAACCGTTACAGAAACAACCAAAGAAGTCAGAAATAAACCAAAACTGCCACGATTTAGACCACTGCGACAAGTACAATTTTGAAGACAGTAATCGTATGATAACCAAAATAACCAACATATGCTATATATTAATAAAACCATAGACAAATTTATACATATAGCAGCAAATCGATTAACTCCGACAAGAGATTGTATTTGTGTCGTCACTTGATAAATATTCAAAGACATATCACCATATTAGGAATTTGATATCGTTAATTCGAAAAAAATTTATTGATTTGCAATCTAAATATTTTATTAATTATCATCGTATCATATATATAAAAACTTATATGTCCATACCGTGAAATTATAAAACTCGTATCGATGTAGAAGTTTGACCTATTCAAATATTATCACGACTAAAACAAGTTACAAAAAAAAAACGAATTCCATTAAATTTACCGAATGTGTGCGACCGCCAACGTCTTCAATTTATAACATAATGTACGAAAGCACACAACAAAGCAACATCGTTTCACATATCATTAGCTAGGAGATTACAAGTCATTATAAAAACACAAAATCGGATAGTAAAAAGTGAAAACTGAAATCATAAATTTTCGAAATTCGAAATACTATCGCGTTTGTTATAATATTATGACAAATTGAAAGTGAATTTTCACACTATTGTCGTTGTAATCGAGCGCGATTCACAAACGCATGTTTTACGTATTGTAGATTTATGTGTCTATCCGCGAGATGACATCACGATGCGAATTTTTAACTATGTATTCAAGCCTCTATTGTGTTTTGGTGTCTCGTAATTTATTATAGTATACTATGATAATGAAAGTGAACCGAGTCTTTGTTCGATATATAAAATGCGAACGACATAAAACGGTTCGATGAACTAAGTATATAGTAAGGGTGCTCTGCTGTACATATTTTTCAATTGATTTTGATTAAAAACGATTATTTTTGGTTTTCATTTCGTCATGCAGATGTGCACAAACAACAAAAATATGTTGTACGATGCAAATATGCATAAAATCGCTAAATTTTTATCTTAAATTCAATGAAAATGAAAATTCTCGATTGGTAATTAATAATCCGTATGTACATACATATTCGGTATTATCGTATAATAACAGTTTCTGTTTTCAATGTAAACATGTAATTTGATTGTTCAACTGTCTTGTGGCCTCGATTATTCAAGGTAAATGCTCAAACGTGCTAAACAATTTTTTTTTTTTTTTTTTTTTTTACTTTTGGAATTGAAAAGTTTCGCATCATAGCTACTCGTGTACTCATAACAAATAATTCGACATTCACGAATATATTTTTAAAATAGTTAAAATAATAGCCTAGATTACAAACTTGGATAATTTAAATCGAAACAAGATTTTAAACTTAACAAGGCGAATAACAAAAGGTTAGATGAGGCCATGACACGTGGAACAAAGTTTCGCAACGATACGATCCATAGAATGAACAAAGACGCTGAATTAACATAGTTTTATTACAAATAATTCGACATTCACGAATATATTTTTAAAATAGTTAAAATAATAGCCTAGATTACAAACTTGGATAATTTAAATCGAAACAAGATTTTAAACTTAACAAGGCGAATAACAAAAGGTTAGATGAGGCCATGACACGTGGAACAAAGTTTCGCAACGATACGATCCATAGAATGAACAAAGACGCTGAATTAACATAGTTTTATTACAAATAATTCGACATTCACGAATATATTTTTAAAATAGTTAAAATAATAGCCTAGATTACAAACTTGGATAATTTAAATCGAAACAAGATTTTAAACTTAACAAGGCGAATAACAAAAGGTTAGATGAGGCCATGACACGTGGAACAAAGTTTCGCAACGATACGATCCATAGAATGAACAAAGACGCTGAATTAACATAGTTTTATTGCTACACAAATTTGTGTCCAGAAATTTTATGAAAGTATATAACTAATACATAAACAAGTTTTTGGCAAAAGTGACATAATGAGATTTACAATGTAACGTTAGTGTACAAAACTTTCAGTTAAGCTCAAAGTACATAGGTGAAAAAATTTAAAAGTTTTACTAAATGAATTGAAAGCTCTCCTTGCACCGCTGGTAGACACGCATTAGATTTAAATTAGGATTAAGTGCTCGTGAACCTAATTCTACAACTGGGTGCTACACTACGTAATGTTTTTCAGATATTACATCGATTTTGGGACGTGGGAGTTATATGAAAGCAGCAACATCCCAAATGATAATTCAATAGAACATAAGGTCAAGAAAGGCGTACAGCTAAGAGATCCTAAATTAATGCTACAGTGCGAGAAATTAAGCACATGGAACTAGTACCAAATCAAGAAGATTTAAATAAAGATATTCATGTATATTAGTCCAGAAGAGCAATATCTTTACATGACAGTCCAAAGACTGGGCCAACAATCCAAGTATCATTTTTTTCCTACTAACGAGGTTCCTCAAACATGAAGTAATATTTGTGGCAGTTCATCCTAAATATTATTACCAGAGAACTGTATAGCATCAAAATTTAAAGTCAGATGCAGCATTTCTAAATAAAAATAGTCACATACAGGGGCGAGTAGCAGAAAGAGTTAAAGCATCGTTAACTTCAAGGAAGCATTGTTAATTTCACCAATACACGGCAGAAATAAGGAGACAATATGAAGATGCGGCTCGACAGTTAAAGAAAATGGCACCGAGTGATCGCAGGAAATACACTGACGGCATTCTCGAAACAGCTGAAGAAGCAGCAGTATGTTTACCAACATACCACAAATAGAGATGCAGCAGGCCAAACTCTTACCTCAAACATCCACCAACGAAGATGGAAATTACAAGTGCCAAATTAAGTTAAAGAACAACAAAGTGGCTGGATCGGACTACATTTCAGATGATCTACTAAATTGTGACATATCTACAATAGGAGCGGTTATACCGGAATACCAGAGAGATGGATAGCTTTAATAACTATAACAATCCCGAAGAAAGGCATTCTAAGAGAATGCAAGAATTAGAGAGGAAACTGCTTCCTCAACAGCATAATGAAAGTATTGGCCATGATCATCTTAGAGCATATCTCATCTGTAACCAACAATCACATACGAAATGATCAAGCTAGCTTCCGACCTGGACGGAGCTGCATACGGATCATAATTGAATAATCTAACGAATGGAACTCACCGCTGTATACCTAATCTTTGTGGACTTTAAGCAAGCGTTCGACTCGATTAATAGGATCGCAATTTGGAAGTACAATCACTACTTATGTATGAAATTAGGAAACGCAAATGGAGATGGTGAGGACACGCACTTCTAAAGCTATCAAGTAACATTGCCAGGATGTCATTAGAATGGAACTCCCAAGGAAAGACCACCGATGACATGAACTATGCTAACTGAAGCGAAACAATTAGGTCCCCAATAGAGTGAGATAGTCCAGTCTAGTAGATGCTTATTGCTCCTAAATTGGAGATAAAGGAAAAAAACAAAACATTAAATTAGCTTCCAAACCGGCAAAAATTTTAAAATCTGTATTTTATGTGGGCGATTTATGGTCCCTTTATCTAAGGACAGGCGAAGCAACGGTATCATATCATTTGACCATTTAGAAGAGAATTCAGAACATTGGAAGTTTGCTGATTATTAAATGAAGACGCCTTCAACTTTGGTGTCACAGCAATACAATTGGAATCAACAAAACGCGGCCTGCTTGTCAATGTGGTTGAGTATTTGGTCCGCATGGGTGGCTATTTCCAGCAACTATTATTTTAAAATCTTATTTCAGTCGCGTTGGTTAACAAACATAGGTTGGAAGAATGATCGTTTGGCACACAACATGAAACGAAATTGGTGCGCTGCAGGAAGAGAGTTAGAATGTCTTTAAATATATTTGAATTCCAACTCTATTAAAGCAACTGTCAATTGTGCGCATAGACTTATGAAATGCTGTACTTTTAGTTAAACTTCACTATAAGGTTCAAGTCATTTTGATCTACCCTTAGAATTGCTCTATGCAAAAGAATCAGTTTTATATTGAGAAGATATCTAGTAGTTATTGGTAACATGTACAAACAAAGTTAACTGAGGCCGAAGGTGCACGCCAAAGGTATATCAACAAAAGATTTTTTCGATCACAAAACCTGGTGGAATGGCTTAATATGGGAAATATGGTATGAGAAGCAGGAGTGAAATCGATAAAAACCCATATTCGTCAAGTATTGGGCGAATCAGTATCTACGTGTGAGGAAAAAGGCACAAACGACGTCAGAATAAAATTTAAGATAAATTGAAAGTATCTCAGCTTTATACGGTCAACCACGCTATAATTTGAAAATGAAGAATTTTTTCATACCTAGAGATGGTGGTTCATTATTTGCGGTTACTTTAACGCACCAAACAGGAAAGATCAACAGGAACTGAGCTGCCTGAAGCTGGTAACTAACTGGTCTAAGATACTGACCACTCCCTATAGTAACCCCTATAGAAAGCTTGGCTCGTATCAGTAAGCAAAAGTTGATGAGACACCTCGAATAAACATTTACAGTATGATACAACGGGTGCGTCCAGGGTAGAAGACAGCGAAATGCCTACCAAAATTTGAAAATATTGAGGAAAATTGAAGTCTCCAAAATTCTCTAAAATTCATATTGGTTAGCCTACCAAAATTAGGAAATAATTAGGCAAATTGAAAAGTCTCCAAAATTCTCAAAACTCATGATGGTTAGCCTACCAAAATTGGAAAATATTTAGGCAAATAAAAACGTTTGCAAAATTCATAAAAACTCATGATGGCCTATCGAAATTGTGAAATATTTAGGCAAATTAAAATGACTCCAATATTCTCTAAAACTAATGATGGTTAGCCTATCAGACTTGGGGAATAGTTAGAGAAATTAAAAAATTTTCTAAATTCTCAAAAACTCATGATGGATAGTATACCAAAATTGGGAAATAGTTAGACAAATTAAAGTTCCCAAAATTCTCAAAAAGTTATGATGGTTAGCCTATCAAAATTTGAAATTATTTAGGTAAATTAAAGTCTCCAAAATTCTCAAAAACTCATGATGGTTAGTCTACCAAAATTGAGAAACATTTAAGCAAATTAAAGTTTCCAAAATTTCCAAAAACTAATAATAGTTAGCCTACCAAAATTGGAAAAAGTTAGGCAAATTGAAAAATTTTCAAAATTCTCAAAAACTCATGATGGTTAGCCTACCAAGATTGGGAAACATTTAGGCAAATTAAATAGTCTCCACTATTTTCTAAAACTCATGATGGCCTACCAAAATTGGAAAATATTCAGACTAATTGAAAAGTCTCCAAAATTCTCTAAAACTCATGATGGTTAGCCTACCAAAATTGTGAAATAGTTAGACAAATTAAAGTTCCCAAAATTCTCAAAAAGTTATGATGGTTAGCCTATCAAAATTTGAAATTATTTAGGTAAATTAAAGTCTCCAAAATTCTCAAAAACTCATGATGGTTAGTCTACCAAAATTGAGAAACATTTAAGCAAATTAAAGTTTCCAAAATTTTCAAAAACTAATAATAGTTAGCCTACCAAAATTGGAAAAAGTTAGGCAAATTGAAAAATTTTCAAAATTCTCATAAACACATGATGGTTAGCCTACCAAGATTGGGAAACATTTAAGAAAATTAAAAAGTCTCCACTATTCTCTAAAACTCATGATGGCCTACCAAAATTGGAAAATATTCAGACTAATTGAAAAGTCTCCAAAATTCTCTAAAACTCATGATGGATAGTCTACCAAAATTGTGAAATAGTTAGACAAATTAAAGTTCCCAAAATTCTCAAAAAGTTATGATGGTTAGCCTATCAAAATTTGAAAATATTTAGGTAAATTAAAAAGCCTCTAAAATTCTCAAAAACTCATGATGGTTAGCCTACCAAAATTAGAAAAAGTTAGGCAAATTGTAAAATTTTCAAAATTCACAAAAACTCATGATGGTTAGCCTACCAAGATTGGGAAACATTTAAGCAAATTAAAAAGTCTCCACTATTCTCTAAAACTCATGATGGCCAACCAAAATTGGAAAATATTCAGACAAATTGAAAAGTCTCCAAAATTCTCTAAAACTCATGATGGATAGTCTACCAAAATTGTGAAATAGTTAGACAAATTAAAGTTCCCAAAATTCTCAAAAAGTTATGATGGCCTATCAAAATTTGAAAATATTTAGGTAAATTAAAAATGCTCTTAAATTCTCAAAAACTCATGATGGTTAGTCTACCAAAATTGAGAAACATTTAAGCAAATTAAAGTTTCCAAAATTTTCAAAAACTAATAATAGTTAGCCTACCAAAATTGGAAAAAGTTAGGCAAATTGAAAAATTTTCAAAATTCTCATAAACACATGATGGTTAGCCTACCAAGATTGGGAAACATTTAAGAAAATTAAAGTCTCCAATATTCTCTAAAACTCATGATGGCCTACCAAAATTGGAAAATATTCAGACAAATTGAAAAGTCTCCAAAATTCTCTAAAACTCATGATGGATAGTCTACCAAAATTGGAAAAAGTTAGGCAAATTGAAAAATTTTCAAAATTCTCAAAAACTCATGATGGTTAGCCTACCAAGATTGGGAAACATTTAAGCAAATTAAAAAGTCTCCAATATTCTCTAAAACTCATGATAGTTAGCCTACCAAAATTGGGAAATATTTAGGCAAATTGAAGTCTCCAAAATTCTCTAAAACTCATGATGGTTAGTCTACCAAAATTGAGAAACATTTAGGCAAATTAAAGTCTCCAAAATTCTCAAAAAGTAATAATAGTTAGCCTACCAAAATTGGAAAAAGTTAGGCAAATTGAAAAATCTCCAAAATTCTCTAAAACTCATGATGGTTAGCCTACCAAAATTGGGAAACATTTAAGCAAATTAAAAAGTCTCCAATATTCTCTAAAACTCATGATGTTAGCCTACCAAAATTGGGAAATATTTAGGCAAATTAAAAAGTCTTCAAAATTCTCTAAAACTCATGAAAATATTCAGGCAAATTGAAAATTCTCGAAAACTCTATAAAACTCATGATGGTTAGCCTGTCAAAATTGGGAAATATTTAGAACCAATAAGGAACAAACTCAAGAAGATGACTAACGCGATTTTTACCTGGACCAATCATTGGAGAATTAAGTTTAACTAGACGAAATCTACGCATATTAAATTAACATTTAAAAAGTCTAACCATCTATAATACAATTTAACTTAAGGCAGGTGTCTTTGGAAACACAACTAATGAAACAAACACAGATAATTTAATCTTGGCCTGACTCTTTAAAACAATAAAAGGAGAAATCGAAGAACATAAAGTTCTAAAAATCTATTGTCTTATAGCTTCTGATCCAACAATCTACAACAAGCTGCTTTTCAAAAACTAAAACCGACATAAACCTGCGATATTCAAATTTAACTTGAACGATATTGTAAGAGGTTTGTAAGAGCAGTTGAATACACTCGACTAAAAATTGAAAACAAATTATGATTTGAAAATGGTCAATATTCCTAGTGGTATAAGGTTCCTAATATCTATTCCTAAAATTGATAAGCCTTTTGACACAGTGCTGATTTTTATAGTTCTTTGAAATGCTTTAGATTTAATAAATAAGTTTATATTAGCTATCATTGATGGGTTCACTAAATTTGTTGAGACGTCCAGACAGTGTGATGACTGACCTTGGTTCAAAGTTCACATCAAATGAATTTAAGGAATTTTTGAATTAAAATTGTGCTCAATAAATGCTGGTTGCGACAGACATATGGAGAGGTCGAAAGGGTAAAGACGTGCATCTTGTAGGTATGAAACAAATTCGAAAAATAATGGTCCATACCCTTTTAGTTTAATTTTAAATTAACAGATAATTTTATTAGAAATGTAAAAACTGTATTTGGAAGAAAAATTGTTAGAAGAGCACCGTCTCAATTTAAATAAATAAATAATTTAAAAAGAACCTAACTTTTAAAATTTAAAGCTCAAAATAATTACTTTTGGTTTTTGAAAGAAATCTTTAATTTTAGTTACGATATTTATTCAAAATTCCCTTACAATTTTGAATTTTTAATACTATTTTAAACCCAAAAATTTTTACTCGCGCAAAAACCTGCTATTTTAGTAAATAATGTTATTTATAGTTTTTTCTTCTTATTATAAATACATATGTTCAAAACAATGATTATATGTATATATGCTATATAGTTCCCATAACCCATATATAATACAACTAAACGTGAATATACACAAAACAAACGTTTATTAAATTTATGCAGAATAAAATAAATACAAAGCATCATATCACAATATTATATCAGAGTTGCACTGTAACGTTTCACTGTAAATAGTTTTTAACACTACTGTAGAAAAATATATTTTAAAAAAATTACAAAACAAAATAGTTCTTTGGTTTATTAAAACAAAATACTTTTTTGTTATCAAATCGGCGCGATAATAAATTTATGGAAAAAAAAAAACTTAAAATCTACAGAACATGCTCAATAGTTTATTATATATTTTATTTTATCTAAACACAAATAGTTTTTTTTTTTAATTTTTTCATTTTATTGTTATTTATACATTATTATTTGTAACTATTACCATTTATATATATTTAAATTTCCATGCTGTTTTACAAAATGCGTTGTGTGTTTGGTGTAGTTTAAGGGTAACAAAAATAAAAACACTATAAACCCGGTTAAGTCTGGTGTGGTTTTAGTTTTTAAAGACTATTGTCGATATATAAACATGCAATTTTCTAATTAGTTTAGTAAAATAGTATTTTCTTTAAATTATTACATATATATTCAAAATGGTTGTCTTAATAAAAAGGTAGGCAAATAATGGTGGTATATATATAAGTAGATATAGATATTTATAGGTTAAGGTAAGTAAATGAAATAAAATGGAATATGGTAATTTATACAGCAAAAGTAGTGTGATCGGTTTTAAGTTTTTTTTTTTTTTATTAAATACAAACACATATATAACTTACCAAAAAAATTCAAATTCCCAAAAAAGTAATAATATATAATAATAAAACAGAATTATAAATTCGCAAAAATACTTTAATTAAATAAATAAATTAGCTGGTTTATTACATTTAAGTGAAATTAAATTAAAATAAATTATATTAAAAAAAAATTGTATAATGGTGGTTAAACAAAAAATGAAGTTAGTATATTACAAAAATAAAAATTAATATAAATAAAACAAATAATAAATAAAATGAGTGAAAAAATAGAGGAACAATTCATTGATTAAAATGGGTGACCAAAAACAAATTAATTAAATTAAAATTAACGAGCTTAAATAATTTAATATGTATAAAAAAATCGCGCGCTTATTTATCTAATGAATACAAGCGCGCGCGCGCATTTTTAAAATAAAGCTCCATTTTAACCAACAAAAGCAACAGTTTTTTTTTTGTCATTATAAATTACAAAAATATTTTTAATTTTTAAAATTTTTATTTGTTAATTAAATATTCAGTTCTTTTTACATAATAATATTATTTGATACAAAAATATATATATAATATATAAATATAAAAACAATAAATTAATAAACAAATACACCAATCATACAAATTACCCTAGATCAAAAAAAAATGTAATTTTCAATTTTCAAAAAGTAATACTCTCAAATACCTTTAATGCCAAAAAAGCCATGAAAAAATTAATTTTGTGGACTGAACTATTATTAATTTTATATTGTATATTAAAATATGTAGAAATTAAATTAGTTCAGGGTGCATAGGATTTTTTTTTTAATTTATTTAAATTAAAAATATTTGCTTTGTTAAAAAAAAAACAAGTCCCATGAAGTAATTTCGTCCGCGCCATTAGTGTATACAAAACGAAATTTCTTCATACAGTAACTCACAGTGAAAATATTTTACCAAGTACAAAATACGTTAAGCTAAAAAAATGTGTCACACATCGGTCAATTTTGAAGTTCCAACTCACAGTAAAAATGCAGTTTATGTAGGTTTAAAAATGGTTTACAAACGAATTTTCAATATTTTTGAGGTTAGATATGAAATCAGATAATCCTGGCTCCCTAGTTTGAAAAATAATCTTTATTTTAAGCGGGAAATTAGGAACATTTATTTTATGTCAAGTGACTCCGATTTTGCCATTAACATGTTTTTTAGAATAGCTTAAAAATATTTCCAATTCAATAGATTTAGGAAACACATCAATTATGTCCTTTTAACCAAAAAGGCTTTTTAAACAAAAAGAAAGATTACGCCAGGTAATCTAAATTTATTTTAAAAATATTGCCCGGGTTCTTATTCAGACTAATACATGAAATATGGCAGTAGGATGCAAAAGGGCAGCAAAATGTGGTTAAAAAACTTTGAAGACACAAAAATCGGCTTGAAATATTTAATTTCGATCGTACGTACGTTTTAAAAATAATCAACAGAATAAATTTAGAGTTTCATCCCGAATTCACAAATAGCTTTGATTTTGAAAATGAAACTGATGGCCGGAACAAGATTAGACAGTACATTCTTTTTATGAACCTAAAAAACTGGAATAAGAATAGTAATTCTACAAAAATCATGTAATCGAAAACAGGGATTCATTTATGTCCAGAGAGTTATGCCCAGAAGAGGGAATAAACTGAAATAAATAAAGAATCTTATTGCATTGTATGAGAAGACAATACAGCATATTATTTAGAGGACAGAACTATCACTCCAAAAGTGACTAAAAATAAAATACTGAATTGCGGATTACTGCACAAATTGGCAGCGTTTGCTAAATGAACCGATACCATCCTCTGATTTATGATGGCCGCCTTTAGATCCGAGTCTGATAAATATTTACTAAAACAAATCAATATTTACACAACTCTGGATGTAATCGCAAAGACAATAGCCGCACGCTATCACATATCCTGGATGAAGATAATGATCCAGAAGAAGATACAGTATGTAGGAAGAACAGGACTTCGATTTTGAGATCCGAAATCAATATTGAAAATACTACAAAATAAAATTAAAGCTGATTTTCTGTGCAATTCTCTCGCAAAATGCTCAGAGTAATTCAGATCGACAAATCAGAAATGAAGTTTCTTGAGGAAGACTTTTCCGGGGAACTAATTGGCAAGCTGCACTTTCATCTACTAACCAAATGCCATCTACCAGTGACGATTCGGAACCGTCATTTACCATTTCTGGCAGCAGTTTCTGCACTAAGGTACGATCATGAATAGGCGATGCGGCTCTTGCTTTTTAAAAGCATATTTTGCAGACAGCAAATTTCAAAAAATGTGTAGCAATAATAGAATATAAAAAAAAACTGTGAACAACATCTATCAAGCCGATGTCTATCGACATCTAGCCGGCCCTCCGTTGAAGACTTCAAACAGCTTCAACATTGAGATGTATTTTCCACAATATCTCCTAGGAATAAAACGATGAAGCGATGATTTAATTTTCATCAAAAGATGAAGGGGACTTTTTGGAGTCGAATTTGTGGCTGACGTGCAATTACTCAGTAGTCTAACTAAATTAATGGTGCTCAAATGCACGAACTATAGATAACGTTGTAAATATGGAAACTGAGGTAATTTTGACAAAACCACAATCTCCTATAGCGGTTGATTATTTCAGTGGCAGTAATGTGGTGTTTCGAGATTTAGTGACTTCTATAGGGAAATAAATTTGAATGCATGATGTGGGTGGAGCACAAATATAAATAATGTCTCTTATTCTAGCTTGCTTGAAGCAGAAATCCCACTCAAAATTTTTCGTTGTCAAAATAGCACTATTTTTATTTTCACAAATTCAGAGAAGATACAAATATTTTTGATTTTTGAACATTTTTGAAGAGATACAGAGAATGACAATGGACTTTGTATCATTTAATCTGATTAAAAAGTGACGACCTTTATATAAATTTTGTAAAGACGATTCGTCGTTCACTGACTAAAAATGGAATACTAAAATCAAATGTAAAAAGCTTAGATAGCAGTTGAAAGTTTAAAACGAAGGTTTAACCAGAAGCAAACCGACATTCCAGAACCAGAAAAAGTTAAATACAACTAGAATTTGAACACTCTAAAACGCATAAAAATACAAAGACAGCCACCCTGCCACTAGATTGAATAATATAATTGGAGATAAATGGCAATTGGAGACTTCGATAATTGGAGTCGAATGTGCAATTGAAATGGAACTACTCATCGCATAGGTTACATCAGACATCACTTAATGGTGATAAAATGGAGTACCGGGATGACGTTGTAAATATGGATGTTATTTTAAAGAAAGCACAATCCCCAATGGCGGATGATTATTGGATTAGTGGAAAATATATCTTGTGGATCTCGAAAGATTGATTGGCTAGCACAAAATGGATGGGCGAACAAAAAATAAGAAATAAAAAAATAAAGAATCAAGATTTACTCAGGGTTGGTAGGTGCTGGATTCGAGCAGGATAAAACTGGAAGATGATGTTGTAAAACTCCAGTAAATCACTTTAAGCCATTTCTACCTTTGGAAAGGCAGTATAGATCAAGTTGCAAGTTTGCGAGTATATGGGACATCCGGAAAATGTGCATTTCGCAGTTAAGACGCTGAACAATGCAGAACAAGGTGGTCTTGCATAAATTGTAAAGTAGGATTTTCTCTATCAATCAAATGAAATTGCTTTTTAAAATATCACCAGAAAAATAGGGAATTAAATAAATTGTTTTAAAACCTGTTTGAACTTTTTAAAACCTTTTTACTCCTGCATAGATCTCTGAATTCGTATAAACTGATATTGTTTTTTTAAACTGTGGATCGAATATTTTGAACTTTTGGGATTTGGCGTTAAGGAATAAGAAAATATCTCCATTCGCCTAATATAAATGCCTTCGAAATGAACCTTTCTGTTCTCCACATTGACCGATTTAAAAAAATGTAAAACCCATTTTGTTCGCGTTAACCCGTTTCACTGCTAGTCACTGTATAGGCACGAAACATACAATTTATGAGATATATAAGTTCTAATTTTTTTTATATATTTAAAATTAATATTTTATATATTTTAGCTAAACATTCCTTGTGACGAGCTCTTTCGATAACCACAAAATAAATGAATAATTTGTTTTATTTTAAATGACATGCGTTCATTTTTTTTTTTTTTTTTTTTGTTTTAAATCGAAAGAACCCTATATACCATATATAAATATGTATTAACAATGTATAATGATATTCGGCGTACATAAATGTATCTCCATAATAAAATAAAAAAGCTGAAGCTGATTAAAAAAAAAACAGAAGGAATACAATAGTAGACTCCCATATTATAGTTTTTTATATACAAAATAGTGTGTGTTTTCAATGTTGAATTTAAATTAGTAAGTTTTTATTTTTAAAGCTGATATGTGATTGTGAAGTCACATACACTACAAACAGGAAATAATGTTGGTTACATATTTATGTATAGTATGAAGTTTATTTTTTTTTATTTCGTTATAAAATTTACATACATAAAATAAAAATAAAATAAAAAATAATAATACTATTCAAAAAATTATTTTCAAAGTTCACAATTATATAGTTTTTGTTCGCGTATTAGTAGTTTTATTTTTATTTTTTATTTTTCAAGTTCATTTGCAATAATAAATTGTTGTTTTTTTTATAAATAAATTATTAGTGCTTTTGTAATGGGAAGGGGGTGATCATAATTATATAGTAGTAGTAGTATATTATAGTTTGCAGGGATAGAACGAATATGACATGAGCAAAACTTATATTAATTGCCGTCATATATGGACATATTGTTCATTTTCCGCTTGGATTTACGTGCACATGTGTACATGTGAATGTTATAACCGTTTTATAAATATATTCTAAATGTTAAAGTTTAGGTGTAAAGCTGTCGTTGTATAATCAATGAATATATTAAAATCGGATACAAAAGAGTTAAATTACAAGATTTACGCATATTTAATTTCTGTCATTCTGTTTATCAGTTTTGTTGTATTCGTTTTGCCAAACAGTAAAATTTTATTGATTTTTCTGAATTATTAACTATAAGATACGATATATTAGATTGACACTTAACGTTTTTCAAATTAACTTGGAAAGAAAATTTATTTTAAAGTCTCTGCTGGAATTGATAGCCTTTGGGCTTAAAAATGGTAAAAACATTTTCCCATTTTTTTAGATACTATGGTAGTACATCATAATAAATTATTATGATTTAACCCTTCCATAGAAAACAAGGGAATTAGAATTCAATTAAATATATCTTTACTTAAAAACATGATATTTATAGAACCCCTCCTCTTGGAGATAGCTGCATTATCCGTGTCGGATCGGTGTACTTCTTTTAATTAATGTACGACATCAGCAATTTCCAACAAGTTACTGTCATCAACGTCGTATATGGAGCCATATGATAAGCGCATGAATCTTCTCTTAAATGCCACCAACCATCTCAGACTCATCATTCACGGTCCAAATATTATATCTATATATGACAAGCGATCTGTTCAACACCATAAAGAATTATAGGTGGTCTGTATTTGCAAGATTTTCAAACTTTAACAGTCGACTTAAAGCATATAAAGCAAGGTTGCAAGTTTGTTCAAAATTTATTTTACACCGTTGCCATTCACTCCCACCTCACAGATATCACATCTGCTTACGCTAAGGCCTGGTTCGAGTGATGGAACAAGATGTTGTCTTGATAGCTTATTTTCAACTTTGAAACAGCCTTGTTTCTCAGACATCAGAAACCAGTCCATAAGCTAATCCAATGGATTAAGCCATAGAACTTGCTATAAAACGAAAAACCGTTATCAGTAACTCAACGATTTGAACGAAATCTTCCTGGGTGCTTTTGCTACTGTGATTGTATTTCTTATTAAATAAGATTAAATAAGATTTTGTTCTATTTCTTATTATTGGCTGTGAAAGGAGAGCTATACTGCGATAGTTTTTGCATTTTGAGCAATCTGTTTTTTAAGGATAGGACAAAAGTGGCCATTTATCATTTATAGCCATTGTGAATTCCTCGAAGAATGAGTCCTCCAAGCACATCTCTGCAGTCTGAAATTAAGGGGTAGTCGCTCATTTCTTAGGAATTATACTATAATTTCGGCCTTCCACGTTTCATTACCGACAAAATAAATCATTTTGGGGTTACTTTTCGCCATATTTAGAGTCGCCTGAGCCACACTGAAATTTAAAGTTTTCAAAATCTCCAATAGACCGTGTACAACATCAAGACGGCGGTTTCCGCAATGCTACTGCTTACAAGATTTTAATATTGTGTTTTCTCATCTTCTTGAAGACATTCACTGTTAAAACGAAACGTTCGTTTTCCTGTGGTTTCTACTTGTACAAAAAATGCCATTGTAGCTTTGCAGTGACCAATTGATGTTCACTGCCTACAAAGTTGTCCGTCGACCGATATAACATCTCATCTTGAATGACTAAGATCCAAAAAATTAAGATAAGGTCAATTTGACTGCGGGGATTTTACGCAGATAGTTCATATTGTGAGTTGTCCAGTTCAATATGTCGATACTTTTAGTTTAATCTATTGAAACTATTTCAACGAAAACCCACCATTGGACTGGAGATTTTAGGACTTTGTGTAATTCTAGGCAATGATTTTTTCAAGCTATAGTTATGAGATTTAAACAATTTTCAATTCTAGAAGAAACCAATTTTCCTTTCAGAGTTCGATGGCTCTCCTGAAGTAACAAAGCTAACTTACTTACTGGCCTATCATTTTAATAAAATTTTATCAGGAGCAGAATTTCACGGCTCTTGTAACGAAAATTGAGATAAAATATAGTATAAATTTAATCGACAATATATCGATTAAAAAGATCAACTAAATATCTACATAATCTTGAAAAAGCTCAAATTTGGTACAAATGTATTAAATATGGTAATAAACGAATACAGTATTACATTTTATCAATTCCTGAGTTACGACTGTTAGAATATGTATTGAAATTTATTTACAAACCTGTTTTGTAGAAAATTATCTAGATTCTAGACCTACCTACAATAAACGTTCGAATAAAGATTTCAAAATAAATCGTATGTATAAAGTACAATCTAATGTATAAAATAAAGCAATTTTGTTTGTTTTTGGACACCAAGCAAATGTGTGTTTTTCTATAAAGTTTTTTAACAAAAAAAAAAAAAAAAAAAAGTTTACAACATGCTTCGTGCTATAATAATCAGCGCGTATATTTCGCTCACTATTTACCTTTTAATAATTATATTATTATATTATGATTATTATACATTCGTCAGCTTTACACAAACGGCTATAAAAAAAAAATTAATTAAGACATCGCGATTTTTCAAAAATAAAATTAACACTTTTTCCACTCACGCGCGCGCGCACTACGCTCATCTAATATTTTTATAAGTAAGTAAATCAAAAAAAAAATTACAAAAAGAACATAATCGTGCATAATCTTAAATACTCAAAAAGAACTTAAGAACACCCCCATATCAACCAATGTAAATATATACATAGATACATTATATGGTTAAAATTCTATGTCAAGCAATTTGACATATAGAAACTAACCATATCATATATGTATGAAAAAGCTCACAAACCCAAATAGAATTTTCGCAACATTTTTCGCGCTTTGTTTTATATAATTTACAACACATTATTATTATTGCAAGTGAAAATGTAAAAAAGAAAAACAATTAAATATAGAAATATTGCAAATATTTTGCATTACATAATATTATATAGTGACGGCTAAGAATTTTTGATTGAATTGAAAAATGCAAAATAGTGCACATGTAATAGTGTCGTTATATACGATATATAGAAAATAAAATAAATTCCGGCTCAATTATTTTAATATATAATATTATGCGAACAACATTCTTTGTTAATTAATTGCAAATAATTTTAAGAAAATAGTTTGTTTTTTTTTTTTATTTTTTACAATATTGGTTTATGTATTATTATTATTATTTTCTAGAAACTATTTTTCATTAAATATTAAATTAATTAATTATTTTTTTTTTGTATTATATCCACAATCAAATTACCCAAAAATAAATAAATAAAAAACATATTTGTATAAGGTTGGATAATTATTAGATTATGTATAAATATTATGTTGATAAAAAAAGACAACAAAACGTAATCAACCAAACACAATGAATTCGACAAAATTAAAATACAAATCAAATAAGTAAATCAAATAAATACGTAAGAAAAATTCCTAATTATTTTTCTAATTAACAGTGACTCACGGTGAAAATGGTACAACATAAATAAAATCATTATGTTGAGAAACCTTTTCGGAGAAAACGAGAAAATTTTTGTGACAATTTAAATTATGTATTATCAGTTTGAAATGTAATTATATAGGGATAGTTATACTATCGTATTTAGGTATGTGATCAGAGTAACAACAAGGATATGCAGTTAGTCCGTAACGATGATATTGGGAGCTGGATTTATTTCTGAGAAGTCATGATATTATACATTCGCAAATTGCTACTGTGTATATACGGGCTAATGGTCAAGTGGAACATGTAAATCAAATCATCATAATCAGTTTGGCAATATTATCTAAACAAGAAAATCGGGACTGGGACATCAAATTGGTTGAGGTACAACATCCCATTAAAAACGCGGAGCATCGTATCACAAAAACACCGCAGTCCAAAATAATATTCAAATACGAAGGGAGACACTTTAAGCAAATGAAACTTATCGGTATCCTGGCCTTTATTAGATCGTTAAATATATTGGCAATGATCGTTATTTAGTGCATGATGTGGAAAGCGAACAACAGTCTGGTCATACAACGTCATATTATCCATTTCTTTTTGATAAGCCTAAAGAATTTGGACACAACTGATATTTAATATGTCAGTGTATCGTCAATATAGTTATTATAGAGTATCCAATCCCGGTTTTCGATAAACCGGTTTTACGGTCAATTTTGTTTTCCAAATTACCGGTAATTATCCCAAATTTTTACCGAAATAATTTATTAAAAATTGACATATCGCAAAAAATTTTAAGTTGTTCAATATTACATTGAAAGGGTGGCAGTTCCCAAAATGAATGCACAAAATATGTCACTAAAATATGTAACTGCAATAAAGTATTGCAAACAAAAGGAGATCTTAAAACTCATAATATTAATTATTTGAAAAGTGCCAGTTTCAGAAGCAGAGGTCCTACGATTTAAATTATAAATCTGATTCCAGTCGATTTATAGCAAAACACTTTAGACAAGTTTAGTATTAATAAGTGTTCTCATTATTTTTTGCGTTTACTTTTGCCGAAAGAATTTTTAATAAACGTTCCACAAAAATATAATTGCGAATAAAAAAAATTTAAAAAAATTATGCTGCCTTCAATTTTGAGCAAAGTTGGGAATTGGAAAGATTTTTTAAAAACGTCACAATTTTTTTCTAACTGCATTAAAGCTATAGGTGGAAATCATACTTGCTTGTCTTTTTCTTAATATTAGAATAAATTAAACCTGCTAATAAAGGCTCGTCAAGATTCCTGTTCAGAATTTTCCATGTTGTGATCGGAGAGTGTTTCATAACTCACAAATAGAGAAAAAATGTATCAATAATACTATCACGGTACCTGAAGATATTTCTGAAGGAGGTCCAAGTTTAATGCATTATTTACTAGGTGAAGAAGCATCTGGCTTAACATCTAGGCTGGGTCCATATCCTAGTTTTTTAAATTGTAAAAC
This sequence comes from Tipula confusa, assembly GCA_963556175.1. NCBI lineage: Eukaryota > Metazoa > Arthropoda > Insecta > Diptera > Tipulidae > Tipula > Tipula confusa. The sequence continues at coordinate 208,840,489 of OY744476.1, read as the reverse complement.
AATGAGCAAATTTATCATGAAATATGCCATGAAAGCCAATGACGAAACATATGAATAATGACGAAACATATGAATATTGAAATTTGTGAACGCTATTGGTGATCAGCCCAACGAACGTTAATTTACACACCGGTGCACGTCACGTCACCGGTACAAGATGCAATTATTCAATTTCTATTTATTAATTTTAGTCAATGGCGAGTATCGAACTCAGGACTGTCCAGTCGGGGTTAAGCAAGCCAAAAATGGTTTTCAAGAGTATTTTTTAATCAAAACAGTAAATTATCAGCCCATCAACGTTCTGATCACAACTATCGGGATCAGAAACTAAAGATGAAAACGATGAATCCTAGCCTATGGGAAACAGGAACGAAGAAGAAATTAACGATTTATGCTATGATGACAAACACTGGTTTCATGATAAAAAAAAAAAAAAATTTATTTAATTAGAAATCGTTTCATTCTAAGGTACTCATGAAATTATTGGACTTTATTTAAGTTTTGATTGAATGAAGTTCAATTTGAAAATATGTAATATAATATACGGCAGTCATTAGAAACATTTTCTTCACTGAAGATTGACATACTAAATTCTTCATCATTTAATGTAACACAAATGCAACACTAAAACACAAATGTCAGGTCTATATTTATAAATAAAGAAAGTAAAGTTATTTTATATGCTACCTTTTATAGGAATTATTATTGGCAGTTTCCCCATTGCTATTTATAGTTGTTATTATTTTTTTTTTTGGCCTTTAAACGCTGGAATCTAAAAAATTCAAATAAGTTCATAAGTGTGGTGTCGATAGTTTTTTTTTTTTTGGGTCAACTTCCACTAGTTTTTTTTTCTGAACAATCGAACCTAGAAAATAAACTAAGCTGTCCAAAAGAGTATAGAGGTCTCCTAGTTAAGACTTATTCCGTTCGAAGGTACGGTGGTGCTCGTCAATTGAAATCAATATCAAATGAATAGAATAGAACAGACAGAAATTCTATGTAGGTTAATATATTTGTCTATATAGGTCAATGGATCGGCAGTAGAACCAGTTTCAACCTTAATGAGAGGAAGTCTAAGTTTGGCCATAAAACAATATTTTGTTTGTTAAACATTTCCATTGAATATGATTTGTTTTCTTACTGTGCGTTTCTGTACAAAATACAGAAACTATTATTTATTTATTTCGCTTCCTTCTAACTTAATAGAAAAACGATTTTCTTTTAAATTATTACCACATCCAATTTTCACAAAAGGAAATCATTTATCTCATTTCATAATATTTATATTGAAAAATGTGTTTGATCAGATTTCTAATTTTCTTTTTCAATTATGAGAGATAAAAAATGTTAATAATTAATTTAAAAAAAAAAAACATTTGGGTAACTCACGTTCAAGTACCTATACATATATTTAAATAAATTCAATTTATTTATATAAATAAATTATAATTTTGCGCAAAAAAAATAAAATTATTATAAGGCAATTTTTAACCCGGTTATTTACAATAAGAAATGAAAATTTTTTGTATAAAAAATACTTTCACATAGATTTGATTTGTATAAACAGTGGCGAGCGAAAGTGTTGGGTTATTTAAACAATATATCAATATTGTTTTTAAATCAGAATGTAATGTGAGAATTTTACATATAAATATCTAGTTACTTACGAGAATAATAACTGTAATGATTTGTTCTCTTTACTTTATATGTATTTAACATATTTAAATTATCGTGTAAACTACTTAACATTAGCTACCTAAAAGCGTATACATAATATTAGTATAGTGTTAAGACAGTAAAGTGTTAATTCGACCAAAAACAAAATGTTTAACCAATAATCGTGACTAAATAAATGACAGCATTACTGTCAAAATTTAAAATTTACATCTTAACCGGGCATTGAAAAAAACACGCTACATTTGATTCCTTTGCTTAAAAATGAGCATAATTTGCTTCATGAGCGCTTTATAACCGAACTAGTTAAACCCAACAAAGATTATGATTTCGTGAGTAATCAAGCAGTTAAACACAAGGTTATTATTAGTTGATAACACTCATTCATAGATGGCACTAAATTCAAAACTGCCAGCATTTCAAAATCAGAATTTTTGTAATAGTATGAACAACAAAAGAATTACTAGAATTTGATGATTAAACATCATTTTCAAAAAATGAACTTGGTGCTTACTATAGCATAACTATAATCATTACTCATCAATTTAGAAAAGTCGACAATTTAGAAGAAAAATTTGGTATGCTGTCAAAATTCTTAATTTTTCCTAATGTTGACAACCTGTCGAAAAATGTACATTCGTTTTATTGACAGTTAAATTATAGCAACAATTATGGCCGATAATTCAGATATTAATTATTCGATACATAAATTGATGCAAATTTTCATGGAAAATTGGATCTTGCAGCAATATTGGTGGAGCCGGTAGATGCAAATTAGATTTATATTATATTGATTCTCAATAATTACATTATTTGAGCAAATATGGCAAACTTTACCAATATATATGCTCGGCCAGCAAGCTAAATGTCAGTGTAATATTGATGGACTACTTATACCGTCTTAACCATCGCTCTACGATGTCACAGCTCGTATTAGAATTTCAAATAAATAAAGATAAATACTAGTAAAATTTATAAAATCTAAAAATAATATTGTTACATTTGTAGTTAAATTTCAAACTATAACAAAATGTGACTTTAGATAAGCATAGAAAAAATATTACATTTTCCAACTATAATTGAGTATGGTAACAGTATCTAGAATTTACTAGTGACACGTGAAACACAATAAATTGTAATTTACAATCGTCAACAAGAATTATTAATGTGTGTCTGGTATCTGGAAATAGTTATTACCACCCTAATTACCAATTAAAACTATTAATTAAAATAAATGGTGATTGCTAAACAATCTAAATAACGTATTTGAAATATTTCAAGTCACTTTTAAAGAATTTTTATTTAAACTTTTTAAATATGTTTTGTTCTTTATAGCAACAGAGCAAAATAAGAAATGAAGGTTCTGGCGTAGAGATGTTTTTAATGCCAGTTCCGAATTGTAGACAAGTTTTGCGGCACAATATTTTGAAGAACTAAAAAACTGGTCCGGTAAGTAATATCTCACGGCAAATACAATTGACCGGTAGACAGTAATTTCATTAAACAAAAAGTACGCCAACTTTTTAACCAAATGAAAGAAAGAGACCCTTTACCTCTACAACCGAATAATCAAAAAACGCCGAAACTGGATCTGGTGATGCAATTACACGTCCATTTTTGGAAATGAACTGGCTCAAAAACTATGAGCGATGAACGAAGTTACTTGCGCTTTATTGGACGATTTGTTTCACCATTGTTTTTTCTTAATCTTGTATATGATTGCTCTTTTAAAAAATCGATACCATTTAAAATTTTCTTTAAACGATGTTTGGCCAACTTTAAATCTGCGGTGCCCAACTGTTCAAAATGTATGATTATATTTAGGTCGTACATTCCAATCATCAATGTATTTTTTTAACCAGATCCTTATATGTTCAAACATGCTGCTTAAGCTCGAGTAGTGATTGGCGAGTTCGTTTGGCACAAACGGCACAAATGAGACTTTTAACCATTTGGATTTCTAAAGAAATGGCTTTAAAATTTTCAAATATTACGGGTAATTTACGTTTTTGGAGTTTCTGCTAAATAATTTGCCTAAAATAAAACATGAAAACTATGAACATTCAATTCGTATTGAAGACATATTGTTCTCAATCGGAAAAAGAGTTGATGGAGCTCTTTCAAGATTTGTGGCTTACTATACAAAAAAAGGTACTATAATTCATCAACTGCATTCCGCAAGAAGCATTAAAGAAGGTTTAATGCGCAAAATAATTATTTTTCCCTTGCAAGAATCTGCGGACAGGACGAATATATCTCCGCGATGTTGCACATTTATAGTAGAATTGGGTCAGCACTGATTTGATAAATGTACGGGAAATTGTTCTACCGGATTTTGTAAAGTAAGATTTTGCAACTTTGTGATTGCAAGATATTGTATTAGTAAGATTTTATATACAATATTTTATAATGCAAGATTATTAGCCCAAACCATTTTTAATTCAATTTTCAAAGTGCGAAATTTCCGCTCGTTATACAAATTTGGTAATCTCAATTTATACCCGCCACTGTATAAATGAGATAAACAAATTGAAAAAAAAAATGTAAATTTATTCATCCCATTCAATTTCTTTACAAACACAAAAACTATACCTCGAACTAGCATAACACTCAAAAGTGAAAGTAGTTAATATATAAGAAACAAGAATTAAGAAAAAAAGAAGTACACAGCGATTTATAAAAATTAAAGAAGTTTGGCCAATAACATTAAAAAAAAATTTTAAAATATACAAAATTTAAATGTATTTCGTTTGGTAAATTATGTTTTGTTTAAATTTAATTTCGTTTTGCTGTCAGTTTTTTTTTTAGTAAATAAGTAAAGTATGTAAAAAAAATACAATCATGAAAATTTCTATCTACAGTATAAAAATAAATAAATAAAAACAAATTTTTAATTTTAATATAATATTTAATAATAATTTTTTTATAAATAAACCTTTCACCTCACAAATAAAAATTTTTAAAATTTTTAAAATTGTATTAAAAATTTTATTAAAAAATTATTATTTATTTGATTTGTACTAACCAAAATGGAACTTTTTTGTGTTTATTTTTTTTTTTTAAATTGTGTTAGAGATTAGAAAACAATTTTCTATTTGATTAACTAATTAAATATATGTCATAAATCAATATATAAATATTCGCGTTATATAAAAAATGTATTTAAACGTGCGCATACATGCAACTATATATAGAATGTAATATAAAAAAAAAATCTACGAATTTAAGAAGCAACATTGTGCCTTGTTCATTAAATTGTTTTAAATGTTACCACCGCCACCAACCATCCATTTTTGTCACACTAGCAAGGAATGTACATATACGAAGTGTTCTAAAATATAGGACCTGGAATTGGAATATGAAAGAGAACAAAATTGAAAGAAATACAAAATTTTAAAAGTAGTCTGGATTCAAGCCACCCCAGGTCCCACATTTCATAACACACTGTATAAAAAATGAAATATGAAGGGAAAATCTATTTCCTTTACTCTTCCAATATTTCGGGACCATTAAAATAAAATAAAAATTAAAACAATGGCGCGATCACGATAACATTAGTTTTATCTAAAAACACGATAACGATCGCGTTCAATAATATTCGTACGCGTATTAAAGTAATTATCGGATTAAAAAAAAAATCCACATGCAGGAAATGTAGCCAAAAAAAAAAATACTGTAATATTAAATTAAAAATCCATTTTGAAAAGTACAATGTCTTACAAATGAAACAAGAAGCATTCAAAAATTAAAAAAATCAAAATGAGTATACATGAAGTGAAAATTGAAAATTAAAAGCTTTTTGGTATAAAAAAATATTTTTTTTTATTACACATCACCTTAATTACATTTAAATAAAGAAAAATTAAATAAATAATTTTTAAATGCTATTTGTTTAATTAATTTTATATAAAGATTTTTTACGAGTAGAACTTTTTTTGTATGAACGAACGAATATTGTAGAAGAAACCTTAATTTTGATAACGTATTTTCATTTTTCAATATAATCTCCTCGAGTATCGATACACGTACGGCAACGGGCAACAAGTTTTGACAAACCTTCATAAAAATAATTTTTTGGTTTATCAGCAAAATGATCGTTGATCGCATTTTGCAATGAAATTTCGTCATTGAAATGCTTTCCACGAAAATCGTTTTCTAAATTTGAGAATAAGTAATAATCGCAGGGCGATAAGTCAGGACTGTCCGGTGGATGATTTATTTCGATAAAATCGCATGACTTTGCTATTAGATCTTTTTGAATAATCGGCGTATTGTCATGTAGGAAGAGTACATCTTTTGTTAATTTATCTGGCCGTTTTTCTTTTATTGCTTCTTTCAAACGAATAAAAATATCAGCATAATTTGTTTTATAATCTAAAAGCAGAATTCCTTGTGAATCCCAAAATATAGTCACCAACACTTTTCGGACCGTTTTAATAGTTTTAAAATTTTTTGTGGGGGTTGGATCATCGGTTTCTATAGGTTCTGGATCAGTTAAATGTATCCAAGTTCCATCACCGGTTACAATTCTATTAATAATATCTTCTTGCCGATCGCTACACAGCTTTAAAAACTGTTCACAACATTCAACACGATATAGTTTTTGGGCAGGTGTTAGGTCACGAGGTACCCATCTTAAAATGATTTTTGTTTTTCCAAGATGTTCATGAAGTATTTTAAATGCAGTTGTTTCCGATATATTAAACATTTCGGCAATTTCTTTTAATTTTAATCGACTATTGTTCGCAATGGCATTTTTTACTTTCAACATCAGTTTATGAGTGGTCACGTAACAAGGTCTTCCCACCCGTTCGTCATCTTTTAAAGATTCTCTACCTTGTTTAAATAATCGTGCCCATTTATAAACCATAGCTTTGCCCGGACATTTATCACCATAAACCGTTCGCATTTCGTTTAGAATGGTACCGACACTTTTTTTTTGTTTTATAAGAAATTTTATAACCGCACGAAACTCAATTTTAGACATTTTAAAAAAGGAAAATTGTCCACGCTTATCAAAATATGGTAGTTCTTTCTTATAATAATATCGATTTATGCACGTGCAATCATATAAAAAAAAATCATATTCTCGTAACTTATTAATTAAATTTTTTATTTTTTTTTTTTAATTATTTATTATAAATGAATATATAAATTTATGGTGCAGAACAGTCACAATACGGCCATTTTTGATTTAAAGTACTTTTTTTATCTAAAACCAAGAAAAAATATAGAAAAATACTAATTTAGCATATAAATGAAACACACAAATTAATTATTATTATTAATTATATATAAAAATTGTTTTGGTTAAAAAATAAAAATATTAATTATTAAATAAACAAATGTATTTAAAGGTTTTTTGTTTTAAATATATTATGTATGTGGGTATATTAGTTAATTATTTTAATTAAATCAAAATGTATACTTATATAGATAAAAAGCAATTATAATTAAATTTCAACACGCGTATATATATATATATATATATATATATATATATATATATATATATATATATATATATATATATATATATATATATATATATATATATTATATGCCAAACCGCAAATAACAACACATTACTCCTAAATATATATATATATATATATATATATATATATATATATATATATATATATATATATATATATATATATATATATATATATATATATATATATATATATATATATATATATATATAAATCTATATCAAACATTTCTTGTAAAAATTTCAACAAAATCCAAAAACATTATATAATTTTCATTTTTACTATATTATAATATATAAGTTGTCGGAAAAACTATAAAAATTTTTGGAGAAAATAAAAAAATATGTAACACATTTTCGTGTTACACCACATAAAAATAGCATGAAAATCGCCAAAGGCGGATATATATATAAAAAAAAATGTTAATATTTTCTTTTCAGATATATATAACCATATATATATTTTCACCCTCATTTTCATCATTCTAACCAATCCCACGCACATATATACATACATACACAAAAGAAAACTAACTCGCACACCTTAATTATATTAAAAGTAAAATTTAAATGTTTTATTTTTTTGAGGAAACGATAAGATTTATAGCACGATGTGATCGATAAATAAAGCTAAGCAACAACTAGACATTATAAGTATATTATGTGTGTGCTAAATGTGTATATGGCTGTTTTGTGATATCCCTAAACTAAACATAAATCAAATAAACGTTATTACCATTTCACCCATCCCTGAATTTAATCTACAAGCAAATCATGCACTAATAAAATCGTATCCTAATTAAAATGTTTAAATTTGATGCAATAGACGAAGTCGAATTAGAAGATTTTGCGCCATTTGAAATTTCGGCAATTTCTATATAATACAAAAGAACTTAATTCAAATATTATGCTCCTTTTAAATTAACCACTTAGTAAGTTTAAAAGACAATTAAGTCGAACATTTTCCAAAGAAGTTTTGAAATTATAATGAGTCAAGTGTTGTAGCTCTAGATAATTATAGAAGTCAACATTTAGGTTTTCATAAGACGTTTTAAATGAAAGGCCCATTTTATTTATCGACTCATTACAACTGCTATGTTGGTCACTGTTCATCTAAAATTAAATTCATAATACCAGAACCATTTATCTTATCCGCAAACATGCCACTCGTTTTAGTTTGAAACAGCAAAGATTCGCCTTAAATAAACCTTCATATATCGTAAACCATATCAAATCGTAAGTTTCAAATGCAAGAGGACTTTTTGTTGCGCTACATGCTTCAAAGACATTACCACTTCTCGTTGTGCATACAGCACAAAAACTAAAAACTAATTAACGAACTAGTGGAAGAGTTGAAAAATGTGACAACCAAAACATTTGTAATTCCAGATGGTCGCTATCAATTTAAAAGAACGACATTCGGGCTAATAGCTCATTGAGCAGGTTCCATAAATAACATGATGCAGAAGGATCTTGTTTCAATACCGAATTTATAGCGGTGATAAAGGTAGGACTACCGGGTTTCTCAACAAAATGGCAGAAAACTTCACACCGATATTTTGAAAGTTATATAGTTATATTTTGACAAAAATAATAAATTCCAAGCATGGCATTCAAACGCAACAGGGTTATTTCTGTACATTTGGCTGGGAAGCCACAAGTTCAAACAGTTCGAGAGCTTTGCCATCTCAATGTGCAAAAACCTTTTGTGTCGCACACCACTTCTTGTTTCAACGGTACTGGCACCATTGTCAGGCGCCAAGTAAGTGTTCGTAAACGAATAGCGAAATCAAAAGAAATGTTTTGAAAGGTGAAGGATCGAATTAAACAAAACCCCTGATGAGCTAAACATACCAAAAAAAAAGGATGCAACATACTGAAGCTTCCTCCTGAACAGAAAATTATTTACTAGATAGAGCAAATGAATTGCTTCGTTCTTTTCCACAAAATGACCGAGTTTATTGGCCAGAGTCGTACTAAAATTGACACCTCCGGATGGCCACAAGAAAGCAAGCAGCAGTAATGATGATTGCTTGGGCCAATGATACTGCCGAAGGATGCTGAGTTGGCAAATTCTCCGGATGCAAATCCGAAGAACTTCTCTATCTAGGGCATTTTAAAGAGTAAGTTTGGCACTAAAAAATACCAAAGTGTAGATTATCTCAAGTAAGCTATTCGCCGGAAATGGCAGCTCATTCTGGAGGCTCACATACGAGCAGCGTGCAATGTCTTTTCTAAACTTATGACTCAAGGTCATAGTTTTGATTTGTCCTTAATTCAACAAAAAAAAATTATAAGTCGTAATTCAACACTTATGATCTGAGTGGGTACAATCTCCAGTTACAGAATGGCGATCACGGCAAAACATGACATTAAAAACCGGCATAGCATTGCTTGCACCGTGAGCTTCACGCATTGCTTCAGCTTTTACTTTTCGAAGTATGCAGTAACTATTGCCGAGCAGATTGTGGTTTCTGAAAAAGCATTCGATTTCATCGAGAATCCGCAAAGAACGTGCAAAGATGTGCATGCACATTTCCGTAGCCTGTGTGTTGTCGACAATTTAAAGTTGTATTATCAAGACTAACCGTTTACCGGTTGCAGATGGCTTGTTCTATGATAAACTTGACCATGAATCTTGAACACTCGTTTGAACGTACCGCATAACTATTTTCATTTATAGTTGATTTTGGTTTAAATGGGATTGGTCCTGTCGGAAAATGCCGTTTGGAGATTCTAGATTATGCCATTTATCATCCCTTTTTCGAACCGTGTTCATATATCTAAGCTTTGGTTAACCCTTGTTTTTTTTTTGCTAACACAACTATCAATCAGGCTTCTGAACTACACAATATATTGACGTACATTTGAAAATATATTGTCAAGCTTTAGAGCGTGAAGAATTATATATAGACATCGAAGAATTATATATAGATAGTTCAAACCTAAGGGTACCTATGTTTAAAAAACTTGACGCATTTTGGCTTTAGTGCAACGATTGAGTGGCAAAATAAATTTGTGAATTTATTTATAGTTGATTGGACGTCTCATAAAAGCTCTGTATAATAATAACAAAACAGACAAGTCATGAAACTCTACCACGAGAAGCAATCATCGCAGACTGCGACTCCTGAGGCCTTTGCGACTCTCAAGTGGTGACTCTTCTGTCTGACACATATGGCCGTGCTTGATCTCGTGGTTAAAGTAAACTCGGTAGGTGTCGTCATACTCATCCACCAGGGTCCAATCCACACACCCAAACATAACAACGGCTCTGATCAACTCTTTGTGCAATTTCAGCTGGTCAGCATTTGCAAGGTATTTAGACTTTTGCAGTGAACGTAAGGCATAGAAAGCACAGTGGTCAGCGACAAGATGCATTATTTATATATTCTCTCGATTGTCACTCCTTCAAATGTGTGGTCACCACTACTAAAATACATTGCATCTTGGTCTCTAAAACCAGTTATCATATATTTAGTTTTAGACTCATTGATTAGACCAACGGAAGCCGAGAATCGTACAAGTAGATCCAGTAGTTCTTTTAAACCGTTGTCGTTGAATCCAATTACATATACATCATATCTGAATATGCCATGGCCTGTTTGGACTGAGGTTACAAGATCTTGTCCTGAGGTGTTTCGTTTTAAATTAATATTAAAGAGTATCGGGGATAGCGTATCTCCTTGTCGTACACCAGAGCTAATTGCAAAAATTCCTGATAGCTTATTCTCATCTTTGACACATCATTGTGAGTGCATTACTGTCATTTTACATAAACGCACAAATTTTGCAGGTATTCCCAGACATTGCAAAGCAGACCATAAACTATTCCGATTAGTTTAAACTTGCTCAATAATAATTACCAGATGGATCTAAAGGGAAAGCTTAAGGAGTATATTATTGATGACTTAGTGGGATGATGATTCGTTATTTGCATTTATTGGAAAAAGGGATGGTGCCGTTGGTTTACAGACCAATCGACAAGTAAAGAGAGTTAAAATAATAGTAGCTGAGAAAAAATTACTTACAGAAGCGCTAAAGAATGTTGATAAAGAATTTCCAAACAGAATAGAAAAAGAGTCTGATAACTTGGAAAAGTTTTAATTTAATTGTACTGATTAAGGAAAAAAGAAATTGATGTACTTATGTCAAAAACTTTATGTACTGATTAAGGAAAAAAGAAATTGATGTACTTATGTTCCGGAACCAGAGTTATCTCCTATTTCAGGAGATTGATTGGGAAGAAAAAATCTTTTACACAAATAAAACAACCACTGAGAGCTTACAGACAAATGAACAGAATTAATAGAATATTCGCAGCACAATCTAACCATATTTGAAAATACGGTAACTTTGAAAATTTGTGCAATTGAATAATAGATTGATAAGAATATATTCTGTTCGACCGATTTTTTGTTCCTAAATATATTTAACTAGTTAATATTTACATAAATTTTCTTAGTTAAGATTCTTAGCCTAAACTTTATCATCTAAGTAACATTATTTGGAGATGCGGGGCTGTTCGACCGAAACTTTTCAATCAACATAATACACTGTTATACAGTGTCTTATATGTTTTATCTTAAAACTGTCATTGTTTCATGAATATTTTGTGTTCTCATGGATATATGAGCGACATCGTTTAAAAATAGAAATCGTAATTTCCAAGTCTATTTCTGGCACCTTTAAATTTTATTAATTGTTATAAGAAATATCAACAAAAATTAAGGTTGGTACTGTTTGGCAACCGATCATGATTGTTTTATTAGTGTTCGGCCATATATAGATTCTGTTTAATACAATTATGAAGATGAAGAATCATTTTTTAATGAAGCTTCTAATTATGAATGAAAAAAATATTTCAAGTCAAACATATAGTATCTTTCAGACCTATTCAGTTCTATTCCCATTCGGAATGGATACGCAAACTGTTAAAGATGAAAACTATGTGTATAGAGGACCTGAAATCGTATAATCTGACTAGGCAGCAACTGGAAAACGTTCTCCTGAAGTTAACTACATAAATCGGAATTATTAATATTATAGGAACTCGGCGACGATAGCTACTCGGAGTGAAGAACAGCTTGGATTTTTTTTGGATATATATAACAATACAAAGAGCTAGTAACAAAGAGCTACTATACGTTTAACCCAATTTAAAATGTTAAACATTAAAACGAACATACTATTTATCAATAGATTCCAATTCATTAAAACGTTTCAAGCTAAGTAAATAGTTCTTGAACGAATTAATTCCAATGTGAAAATATTTATATATGATTAAATTGTGAAAATTTGGCCATGGCATAATTTAAATTTTCATGATACTAATTCGGCTGTATTACAACACAACTATACGAAAAGTGTGTATTCAGCCGTGTAATACATAAAAAAAAATTTTTCACCTACTTGACACGCCGATGAATATGTCAACTATACTGCTGCTATAGTGATAAATTTTTTGCTTTCTTTCTTTAATTCGATTCGGTTCGGTTTAAAGTGCTGGATAAATAAACGGAAATTTACAATCAAACACTTTTTTTTATAAATCAAATACTAAAACTATCTACAAAAGTTTGATACTGAATAATTTTATTTTCAACAGAGCGCTCTATATGCATATACATACATATTATAATATATATCTTCTGAGAAATGAATAAGAAACGTGACGACAGTATATAAGAAAATAAATAATAATATAAATAATTCATATTTATATATTTAATAGTTTTGTAACATATGCGGAAATTCGAATATGTATACGACGACTGTGATGAATTTTTGTGATGTAGAGTTCATTCTACCTATATATATCCTACGGTTATTATTTATTTTGTTTGATTGATGATTGGAATATCCATCTGTCACAAATGTGTAGTCGAAACCTTTTTTTTTTTTTATCCATATCAAAAAAAAGTAAAAAAAAAGGACGGCTTCACAGAACAATAACGAACCAGTTTTTGTATCGTGAGTCTATGGAAGCCGCATATATTCAAAAGACCGTACCTATATACGTTATAATACCAAGTAAAAATTAATTCCCTTTGTGTTAAAGTTTTGTAAATTTATTGTGCTTCAAAGTGGAAGTGGAATGAACTTATCGGTATAAAAATACACCCAGAAAACTTTAATACTATAAGGAATGAGCTTATACGATATAATTACATCAATAAACCATTTGACATTCATTTGATATCCCATAAGAGACTAAATTGTTTTTTTTTTTTACATTTGAATGTCGTAGAAGACAATTAAAAATATCTTATACTTCCAATTTTTCGTATTTATTGATCATATATAAATAAATCTGTAATCTTATCCGAATATATGCGCAGTACAAGTTGTTATGTTACTGAATAAATAAAACCACCTACAACGATATTACTCTAAACACACATTAGACTTTGGTATGTGTACATAATATTATGTATCGATATAGAAAAAAAAAAGAATGAAGCTGTTGGACCACATTTTCCAAAATGGTAATCAAGTTTTCCTTGTATTAATTTTTTTTATATAAATGCTGGACATATCTAATAATAATTCACCCCTTTTACGGTAAGTCCACAAGTCATATATGTATACATGACTTAACCATCTGTCAGTTCATATTTTTTCAACTAAAAAATAATTATGCGAGACGTGTAGTCATTTATATTTAAGTAAATACAGATATATATATATATATATATATATATATATATATATATATATATATATATATATATATATATATATATATATATATATATATATAAATATACAGGTAAAGAAAGTGCTTCGCAAAATAAACTATTTTCCCAGCATAAACCTTCATATAACGTTTGTGGTTTGGACAGACCAATTATAATTAAAACAAAAAATCCCATTGCTGTTGTCTTGGCAAACATAACACAAAAGGACGACATGAGAAGATAGCCTGAAAGATATTATACATAAAGACAATAGATTAATGTTTAGTACCCTAAAAAAAAGGTGGGTGGATCACATTTTTAGAAATGTTAGAAAACAAATTAAAAATACGTCAACGATCGTCTCACATCCAGGTACATAGGAGATAAAAAATTTGTCATCAATCGTCAATAAAACATGTATTTACGCATACACAATAATAAAAGGAGGGAAATCCTAATTGCACGGCTAAAGTAATATACTGGGACAATGTAATTAGCGTTGGTTTAGCATGACGAAGATTTTGTGGTCAGAAATTTGGGTGACTTTAACTAAATCAATAGAAATATGCTGGTGTGTTATCGTTAAACAACCAAATTTGGATTTTTTCCTTTTTTTCCTATTCGGAAATAATCTGGTTGCTGGATTTTGCGGACTTATGACGAAATTTTATTTAAAAAAACGAAATGTTGAATCACTACTACTCGAACTTGCTTTAAGGCGATGATTCATGTACAAAATTTGTCTAAAACATAAATTATAATAGCATTGATTGGCTAATATTTTTATGTCTTATACGATAAAAACGAATTTTACAGGAAGCATGTAAAGGCTTTTATCGTAAGGCTATTTAAATGTTGTTTTGAGCTCATTGATAGTGTATTGTATCTTGTCGATGACTATATATCTTGTCGGTGACTATATGGTTAAGACATGGCTTCTAAAACACGAGCACTTACATATCTTTATTACAAAAAACTCATCGTCACCGTCAAATATTTCCAATGAAAAGTTGATTCTTTTGTAATAATGACAACTAAATTAAAAAGTAACCTCGCGAGGAGACTTTTCAATAAACTCTGGCGGTTAATAGCGTAATGTATCGTCGAAAAGTTAAGTCTGTAATTTAGTTGAAAAAATTGGATTTATGCTGTGTGCCTTATGCCCTGTGCCTTAATCGACTAAACTAACTAAACTAAACTTTAAGGAGTTAGTTCGTGCTATATCTAGATAGATGGAGCTTCTATAAAAGTAACTTACTGTGACCCAACTTAAAACTAAATTAAACCAAAAAGTATTATAGTTTATTAATAGTTTAAAAGTATTATAGTTATTTTATCCTTTTTGTAAAAAGTCACAGAAAAGTTACATCGAAAATATACTTTTCAGCTATCACCTATGAGGCAATAGCGGAAGCTAGAACAATTTGAAATATTTAGTTTGAAAAGACGGTTTATGCTGTGGACCTCAGAAGACTTCAAACTAAACTTTTTGATATGTTGTTAGTTCAAACAATATGCAAACAGATGCCACTAGTACAAAATTCTGTGTCTTTGCTTTACACTCGATTTAGCTTTTGTAAAATAAAATTTTAGGAATTTAGGAATATTTTAAAGATTTTAATACTTATTCCAGTGCTAATGCGCTAATAAAATGGACTAAATGAAACGTTTACGCTCGGTAAAAAGTAAAAACAAATAAAATTACATCGAACAGAGTACGACCCGGATATTTTTCTATATTTGATTTTTTTTATACTAAGGTCAAAACAAATTAACAAAATCATTAACTCACATAATAAAATGAAAAGTCTTTGAAAAGTAACCTCGCAGATTGACTTTTCAACTTTCGCCTATGAAACAATAGCGGAAGCTTCGTATTTTGAAAAGTTTATTTCGAAAAGTCTCAGAGGAATTCTGCTTACACAGCATAAGTTTAGTTTCAGTTAGCAACTTTCGTGTAGTTGTATCTATCTAGAAATAGCATAAACTCGTTATAACTTAGTTTAGTTAGTTGAGTCGACTGAGGCACACAGCATTAGGCCACAGTATTAATTCAATTTTAATTCTGTTAAAAAGCAGGACTGTATTCTGTTTGGTTTTCCTTCATCCTTCAACAATCCTTTCTACGTTTACCTATTTTATGAGCTTTTTTGGCAGTGGCTGACATTAACGGTTTAGTATTGCTTAAAAATGTAACAAAATATTTCATCGTTCTTATACCAGCTTACACGAATTTTTTGAAAGAATTTGGAAAAATATGTCGATTGACTTTAGTGTTTGCGTGGTTTGATGTAACGCATTTACACTGCTTCAAATGATCTTGAAGATTTAGAAGGTATATGTAAATTTAAGCGGTCTCTAGATCTCTTTAACAATAAAAAGAAATCTTATGATGCCTTATTTTTTAAGTAAAACTATGCCTTATTTCTTTGTTCTTTAGGCCATTATTTTCTCCGTTATATTATCATCTTAGCCAATTTACCTGCACTTTCAGTTTGGTTTTATTTTTGAAAGTGTATTGACAATTAAAGTGCAGAGGGCGCACTTACGATAATGAAGCATATATGAAAGGCAAATATGAAAGGCAAATACAAAGGCGTCCAAGCAAGAAAATGTGATTTAAATCATCTTGCGTTGTATATTCCTTGTTTTCCTTATAAGTTTAATTTGCTTTAGTGTGATGCTGCTTTGTCTTTCCTACAATGTAAGAATTTATTTGGAAATTTGAAACGTCTTTATACTCTGTTTGTTTCATCAGCTAAACCTTTATTACGTTAAAAGATCATTCCTTCACTTATCTTGTAAACTAAAAACAAAGAATTCAATATTTCTCGTTTAGATATAAAAATAAAAATTATATTTTTAAAAGAGTAAACTATCTTTTTTGTGATAGTTATAATTGTTATATGTATTTATATTTATCCAAATTTTCTCGGTTGAATTGCTTTACATAGCAATTAATTTATTAATTTCGAGAATTACTATCTTCTTCATCAGTCTGTACTATTTTTACATCCATAGACCATATCGATGTTCTTAAATGCCTTTTTCAGGTATGATTTAGACTCCCCTTCCTTATTTTACTTTCGTTTTCTGTTATACTCCGTTAATGTAATTTTCTGTTAAAACCGTTTCGGAAGCAAATTCTATACTGGAACATATCATAATAATAACGTTACTTGTATTACAGAGGAAGCTGTTAAAGAGGTCCAAATTATTGCATAAACTTATTTTTGAAATCTCAATTTTGCTTCCGTTAATGAACCTATTTTCACATGATTTGCAGATGCAAATATGATTTGCAAGAAATTTAAGTTTTTATTTAAATTCAAAAGCTTATTAGAGGGGCAATTACAGGATTCTTGTAAAGAGTTTGTATCATATTGTGCTGGAGAACTATTCACTATCGGAAAATTCTTTTCCAGCAGAATTAACAAAAATCTTTCAAATATTTTAAACTTTTAACGCCCATGAATCTCGTTCATGAAATAAAAGGACGAGTACACTGGCTCATTTAAATTCTGCGAGCCGATCCTAAACGGGTTATCTAGAACAATACGAGGAGCAATTTCAAGATTAAAACCGATGAAGCCAGATTCTTAATTCGATACAGTTCTGCAATGCCCGAAAACCCCGATTGCTATTATTATTTTGAAAATCTGAAAATACTCTGATGGAATAGTTTCTTGATGAAACGCTTATCCATAGATTTCTATATATTACTAGAAACTCATATATAGCCATCAACGATCGTAATTCAATAGCGCGAATATAAAAAATTGCTAATTATTATCTTATAACAAAAGATAAAATTCCGATATGGATTAAACAATATTATGGCGCGCATAAAATACATCGGACTATACATTGATTATTGATAAATCTGCAAGAAAATTGGATGACATATGCAACAAAATTTAATGCACAGCTAATATTACACAGCAATTCATATATACATCCGTGTATTTGAATCGATAAAATCCGGATCGTATATAACATTCGAACGACGTCCATTGCATCTAGAAATGTTTTAGCTTCACGTTTATAACGACAAGAAACCTACAAACATCTTTGAAGCCATATATTTTATAACAAAAGAGTGTACGTAAATACAAAAACACAATCCGGAAAATCTAGGCCTCCCCACAAACAACTAAAATATGAAAATCATTCAAACTCATTTCGTTATTTTATATGTTTTGGTATATATTATAATAAAACAAACACAACGAGAGAAAAAAAAAGAAAAATTATACATCCTACACTGAATGAAAAATAAAAATAAAAAATCAATAATCTTAAGAATTTTCACCAGTAAATTTTTGTGATTTTTTTTTTTTTATTTTCTCACGATTGATAAATGTATTCTAGTTGTATGAAAATTTATCAAAATATATAAAAAAAATTTAGAAAATATTTTTTCAAAAATTTCCTTCTATAAAGCGGTATTATCATATTTTTCCGAAGCAACAAAAATAAAATCCTACGGGTGTGGTTGTTAGATTATATCGACTTTGGATTCAGATTCGTCTTATTACTTTACCAATCAAGTAACCATTTTAATTATAAATATAATTTTATTTTAATTTTAAAACTAATCACAATTAATTTATGTTGTTGATTATTTAGGAAAATCAAAAATGTTCAAAGGCGGCGGCGGCGGAGGAAAATAAGGGATATATGTATGTACACAAAATTAAAAAAAAAAAAACTGTCAGCCATTTTAAAAATTACAACAAAACAAAATCAAAATATTTAGTATTATTGTTGTAATCACACAACAGATGTTTAAATTAAACTATCTATCTACAATATAGTTCTACACATACACACACACACAAACACACAAAAATTAGTTTAGTACCCTTCAATTGATTGCACAAAAATTAAACCCAACCGCCCCAACAAATATACATATAAATAATAGTAAAAATTGTAACGGTTTTTCTTTTTGAAGATTAACTGAAATTTGATTTGTTTCCGTTATGTAAGCGCGATTACAAATCGATGTACAGTTCTATTATCGGGCCTGTCTAGATAGTAGAGAATATAATCAACAACAACAACAACAACGACGGGATCGTATTGTTTATGTTTTGTTTTGATTTTTCCTAGTTTTTACGAGCCCATCCCCCCACAACAATATAATATAATAAACTTATGTCTGTATGTATTAAAAAAAAATAAATAAATAGAAAAATAAAACAACAAAAAAAACGTATACCATTAAAATCACAAATTTTCCTTTTAAAATTTTCCTGAGTGCGGTTTGCTTTAATATATTATATATTCACACAATCACATAAAATATACATAAACATACAAATACAATATAAAAAATGTAGTTGTATAATAAAACTTTTTACTTTTTTATTCGAATTATACATTTTTTTTTATGTTTTTCATTTTCGATGTTTTAAATAAGAAACCAAAAAATAAAAAATAAAAAATTCCATTGAAAATGAAAATTTTCTTTTTAAATAATAATATTAAATAAGTATGTGACGCCACTGTACTACAATAATAATTTTATATATGTATGTATGTAAAAAAAAAGCGCTAGCCTTCACTATTGATCCAAAATGTAACTATATTCACATATAATTGTGTCTTTTGTAAGACTTTTTTTTTTTTTTTTTTTTTTGAGATATATAGAAAGGTGCGGATAATTTTTTTTTCATTTTAATTCATTTTAAACTCACAAATAAATTCACACCGTATATAAAACCACTTTTATTAAACTTATTATAATTTTATATTTATAATAATCACTTTTTTTCAACAATGTATGGAAGACATAAATAAAACCAAATAAATTAAAAAAAAAACTCAATTTTTTTTTAAATCTTTACCTCGAGCTTATGTGTCATCTAAAGCAAAATACTATATGGCTTTGAATGAGACGTAAAGTACTAGTACACAATGAACAACAAAAAAACAAAGTAAAAACACAAAAAAAAACGATCGACCCCCACTTTTGTGTAATATTTGTGTGCTGTATAAAGCGCATCTAGTACAAATTGTGTAATCGGTGAACCGATTGCATGGAATATTGGAAGTATTGTAACGCGTATTTACATAAAACTGTACAAATAAGTATATTTAACTGAATAATTTAGACGTAAACAGTTATTTAATGCAATATTACCTAGAAGTGATTAAAATATTGCGCAAATTTATAATATTTTATGGTTTGTTTACAATTTGAACAAAAATGTACTAGAACTTGCTGAATTGATTTAAAATTTAAAATAGACGAGAATTTCACTACACGCCCAACTCAGCGTACAGTTAAGGGTGTTAAATTTATATCGTTGAGTGGTATTTATTTTATTTGTAGCCATGCAAATAACTTATATTACTATAAGGGAAATCGTGAACATTTCCATAGTAAATGCTAACGACAACATGATTTCGTTCAATTTTGTTTCGGATAAAAATTCTAGATGGCATACCAAACGTTTTTAACGAGAACAATAGATGGCACGTCAACCAATTTTTTTATTTTTTATTTTTTCATAAAATTTCATAACAGCTGTCATTAATGGTACTATTGTTGTTATTTCAAAGTGTAGCGTCTCACGTCTGTGAAGTGAATAATAATAATTTGTTTTGTGAATTAAAAGTGTTGTATATTTTGTTTTATAAAAACCTTTCATAAATTATAAAATAACATAAATAAATAAGTTATTTTAAAATAACATAAATATAAAGTGCTTGTTTTATCAAAATGCCGCTGAAGTGTTTTAATTGTTCAGCGAAGATTGGTTTGCATTCGTAAGTAGTAATTGATGCGAAAGATAGCTAAAACATAATTATTCATCACTTTAGATGCTAATTAACACAATATAAATATGTTGTTTGTTTTAAATTTATTAAAATGTAAAGTTTAACCTATAAAAAAGTGATTTTATACCACCAAGCAATTGGACTATTCGAATTAGTAGCTAATTTTAGATAAATTTTGCATATATTTTCGGTTAAAGGTTTTATTTTTACAATTTATATTGCCTCAAGCGTATACTGAATAAAAGAGCTGATTGTACCCTTTAATTTATAGCGCACCATCATCTGAAGATTACAGGAAAATTTGGCGAGATATTGTTCCAAATGTCAAAGCTAATGAATTGGATTATCCTTCATTTAAACTTTGTTCCAAACATTTCGAGGAAAAATATTTAACCACTGGTAATCATCTTACAAGAAATGCGGTACCTTCGAAATTTGTTTTGGACAATGACATGTGGTAAGTTAAACCAACATTTCTTTTTAATGTAATTATGTTAAAGCTTGTAATAATAAAATTGTTATATTTGCGCCTAGGTATACTATTGAATATGATGAGGATGCGACATTAAATGTTCCTACTGAAATAATTAACTATAAAAAGCCAGAATGTAATAAAATTTCATGTAATGATAACACAACAAACTTAGAAAACGAACCACCAAATTACCCTTCAACGTCAGCCATGAATACGCCACCGAATTATCCTTCAACGTCAATCACGACGTCACCACCAATCAAAAAAGCAAAAAGTGGAAATATTCTACCAACAACACCGCAATCAAGTGATGCCATTAGCCGTCAGTTCAGATATACTGGAGACATTGATGCATCTTACAATTACACACCACGTACTTCAAAGCGAGCTATATCCAAATTGAAAGAGGAAATTGGGAAAACTCGAAAATTAAACAAGGCTCTTGTCACAAAATGTAATCGTTATCAAAAAAAGGTACAAGATTTCGAAAATTTCATGAAGAGGTTAGAGAAAGAAGGGATTATTAGTGGAGGATCGCGTGATACATTAAATGTAAGAAAATTATTTTAATTAAGCGCTTTACCCACAGGAAATCAAAAAGAAAAATTGGATGAAAAATACTTAATACGGTTTTAATTTTTAGTTTTCTTACGGGCAAAGCACTTTAAAATCAAACATTTATTTATTTGATATATTATTGTATATATTTATATACATATATACAATATATTGTATATATTCAAGTATATTAAATATATATTTGATTGTATATACCTTATGTTATTTGCTATATTAATTGTCAATACTAAAATATTTATAATTATTTTTTTAATTTTTATACGTAATTTTTTTTATACGTAATCATTTCAAATTAAAACGTACATTTTATACAAAAAATGACGATAAAATTGAATGGCATTACATTGAAAAACTAAATAATATTCAAACTGAAAGCGGACTTGCACTTGCACCAAGAATTAATGCCACACATATAAAGTTTGAAAATTCTATAATGCGGGTAAAATATGCAGTGCAAGTGTTTAGTCGCAGTGTAGCAAACGCATTAGAATATTTAAGCCAAACCGATCCAATATTTAAGGATTGTATGCCTACTGTTAAATTTTTACTAATTATTAATGATTGTTTTGATATTTTTAATAGTAATAGTTTAATGGCAAAATATTATTTTAAACGACCTCTCTCTAAATCGACACACGAAACTTTTTTTAAAAATTTAGAATATTTAAAACAAACTATCAATGAATTAAAATATGTTAACAAATATCATCAAAAATTAAATGTAATACAAAGTAATTTCAATACAGGATTTTTAGGTTTTTTAATAAATTCCGAAAGTCTAAAAATTATGTACAATGAATTAATTGTAAATGATAAATTAGATTATTTGTTAACATATAAGTTTAGCCAGGATCACTTAGAGTTGTTTTTTGGGTTGATTCGTTATCGAACTGGCCGAAACGACAATCCAACATGCAAACAATTTATAGCATCCTATAAACGGCTAGTTGTTAATAAATCTATAAAAGCGCAAGGTACGGGTAATGTTTCCTTGCCAGAAATATTAACTATTTCATCCAGCCGAAAGACAAATCAATTAAATTTAAATGATGATGTTGTATTAGATTTAATTGAAGTCGAGCTGGATGAATACTCGTGTGATATAATAACGTATTTAGCTGGGTATATTGAAGCCAAACAATTGCCTAAATTTTTAAAATGTAAGGAATGTCTCCAAATTTTAAATAAAAGTGCACGGTTGGAGCTAAATCTAGGTTTATTTAATTTAAAAAAATGGGGTAAATTAATGACCCCATCATTAAATACATACAAAATTTTAGTCGAATGTGAGAAAATTTTTAAAAGTAGTGTTAATATTAATGTAAAATTAGAATATAGTAAGTTAGTTTTACGATCAATACAAAATATTAGTTTAATCGATTTAATTTTTATAGATAATAGCAATCACTTATACTCTAGATTTAATATTAATGATATAGAAAATCATTTTTACGTGTTAATTAAAACTATCATAAATATATATTATAAAATAAGATTTTTTCATTTTGCAAAACAAGAGAATTTAAAAAAAATTGGTGTAAGAAAAAAATTAACGAAGTTAATTCATTTTAATGAAATGAAATAATTAAAAAAAAATAAAATTTGGTTTTATTTATTTATTATTGTATATAAATATAAGCCCATGTACTCCAATCCCGATTATAAAATTTAAAATTTTTTTTTTAGATTTAAAATTTTTGTTTCGTTAATAATTCGTTCAATATAAAAAACTGTAGATAAAAAAATGTAAACATTTCGTTCAACTACTCTAGTGCCATCTACTATTTTTATCCCAACTAATATCATGTTGGCACATAAAATCGACGCGATTTCCCTTATAGTAATATAAGTTATTTGGTAGCCATGTGTAAAAACTTTTAGATCTTTCTTAGGATATTGGTTAAATAAATTAAAATTTTTGTGACAAAGATTGTTGGAGCTTGTTAACACTCAAAGACTCATTAGTCTAAGACCAGACTAATGTCATTTACAGCAGGTGGTGTAACTAAGGAAATTTTAGATGTACCAGATGCCGGGATCCCCAATTTATCAGCGATTACTTCTGTACTACACCTCATTATATTAATTCGAATACATATGTCTACCAGTCTTTCCAAGGTCTTTAATAGAAAGGATGAAAGTGTTTTAGGTATTAAGCCATTTAAATAGTCATGTGATCGTTTTCTCCCTTTCGGGATAAAGACTATCTTGAACTCCGTACATTTTCTAGGAATATAGACCAACTTAAAACATCCGTTAAAGATTCCTTCTAGTCATGAAAGGATAATCTCCGAGCTCTTCTGGATTTCCTCTGATATAAGCTCGCTGAAAAGTGGGTTTTAATGAGAGTTTCAAAGATTTCTAACTGGAAACTGTGCACAAATCGTCAGGTTTATTTAAATGACTCATACTAGTTGGATTAGTGGAGAGAATTTTTTTGAGTTGAGAAGACTTTGAGACCTTTTCCATATTCTCACAAGAGACTCCAAGAATTTTCCCTTGTACAGGTTCAATTCCTCTTTATTTGTAGGTTATATAAAGGTAGACAGAAAAGAGTGCTTTTTCACCACACTTCTAGTAATTTGCGTTAAAATTACGCCCAAGTAGTATACCAATTACTATTTTCTGTTCCGTTTCGAGGACCAGTTCTCCCAGAATATCCGATCTTTTCTTTATAAATTTTAACGGGTTAACAACCTGAAACCAAAGTCGATAACTCCCTTTGATTTTGCTGGAGGAACATGGCACTCCTTGTTGACAATACCAACGCTGCGTTAGTCTGAGGCCTTCCTTGGGCTTTTTCTTCTTAATGAACTTCTAATTTCCTTGGAAGATTAGCGTTGCTGACCTCAATGATCTTAAGGATCTCGTACAGACACTTCGGCTCGATTAGTAGTTAGCCGCGTGCTCTACTAGGAATTTCTTGTCGACTTACAGCTGCAAGATACGCACTTGAACACAACACGCCTACTTTAGCTATCGTATTTTTATAAAAATTGAAAGATCTGTAATTTTTCTGAGTCTTCAAAGTCTCGCATTAACAGTTTTGTTGATATCGTTATGGGTGAAAGTCAGCTAACATTATACAATAATTATAAGATAAATTGGTTAACATTAGACATTCTTCAGGATTCTCTTTGAACATATAACAAGTTGGTTTTGAACATAAGTAGGTGATCGGATTTTTTGTGATTAAAAAAATTTAAAATTCCAAAAAGTAATTCCACGAACAATACTAGTAAACAGAGTTGATCGTAGTCTCAAAGACCTCAGACTATATCTGGAAGGCAAGTGAAACCTATCAAACGCATAAACTTATATTCCTTTTGTCTTCGTACCACTAACATGTTACACATAAAATACCTTTCCTCGTTACAAATATTTCACATTTAACTGTAAGTTGGATTGTGCGTGTAGTGGGATTCTCGTCTATTAAAATTTATCAAATCAATTCAGCGTGTAAAACAGTACTAGATTTTTGTTTAAACTGTAAACAAACCGTAAAATATTATAAATTTGTGCAATATATGAACCAATACTAGGTCATATTGCACTAAATTACTGTTTACGTCTAAATTTTACTGTTAAATGTACTTATTTGTACAGTTTTATGTAAATACGCGTTACAAAACTTCCAATATTCCAAGCAATCGGTTAACCGCGATTACACAATTTGTACTAGACGCGCTTTATACAGCACACAAATATTACACAAAAGCCTGTTTGGAGTATTTAAGTGATATTAAGCTGTTTAGTCTATTCGATTTGAAAGTGGATAGGGGTTTACCTGGATGATATTTTGATAGCTATTAAGGTCGTTAGTGAACATCTAAACAACGGTATAAAAACGGCGCTTGGCTAAATAGTTACTGGGTAAATAGAGTGCGATCCCCGAGGTGCAGCTTACAGTTGCGCAGAGTTTTTGGCTTGTACAACAATTTTTGGCTGCTCGGAAAAAGGAAGCGTGTCTAAAAGCAAGCGAGCCGGAGTGCAAGCTGGTGCCATGTTGAGAGCTAACATAAGGAGACAGGAACTACAGCTTATCAGGTAACATAGTTCGGGTGAAATGTTCACCTTAATTAGGTGAACATTTGATAAAGTTTTCCATAAACATCAAATGATGATAAAACCAATCTTCATATTAACTCACAGTTAAATTTATTTGCTGCTAATGGAACATTAGTCAAGGCATACGGTACTCGGGTACTGAAAATAAATTTAGGATTATGTCATGTGTTTCGATGATCATTGATTCTTGCGGATGTATCTTTGCTCAACATTGGTGCAGATTTTTTAAGCACTACATGCTTAATCGTAGATTTATGTATTTAGCAGCTAATCTACCCATTTACAAACATATTCACGGTCGGGCACCTTTCATTTCAGAAATCACCCTCTTGAATAGAATAATGAAAGGGGTAAGCACGCTCTTGAATATTGAAAACCTATTGAATGGACCGAGAAACCTATATCAGGTTTACCAAAGGCCCCGAAGTAATTTTTAGTGTCTCACATTTCCTGATACACATTCGTATTTGCATTTCTTAATGGTTGGATTTCTAGATTCGGCGTACTCGTCTCAATTACCATAGAGACCAGGACACGCAGTTTGAATCGCAATTGTTCATGGAACTTGCTCAGCTAATAGGTTTTGTTAAAAATGCACAATGGCATACAACCCGAATTATACCGGAATTGTGGAAGGCTTTCACTCCACAAATGCGACGACTGGACTAATGTGCTACCTACAATTTTGCTAGGATTCCGTACCGCATTCGAAGAAGATTTAAAAAAAATAAAAGATCTAAACAACTCTTGTGCCGAAATAACTTTAAGTACAGGTTTACGTATCCCTGGCAAATCTGTCCAATCCAATCAGCTTGATCTCTGAACTTTGAATTGCACTTTGAAAACTATTTAAAAAAGCATTTTAACGATTTACCTGCTTCTAAGGAAGGATGCTTCTAATGACGAATGCAGATTGACCTACCAAACTTTACTGCAGCTACCCATTTTCTGATATCATTAGATCCTTTAGATCTCACTAAGGAGAAAGTACTGTATCGTTTGCAATTTTGAAATTCCCGACAGTAAAACCACTTTTTCATTATAGCATAATATTGCTCATGTGCATCATCAATGTCGATTCTAAATTCCGTAATTTATAGTCTACAGATTATTTGATTTTGCCAACAATAAAATTGTGCAAATGCTAAAAATTTCAAATTAACCCAGACCAACCACTCGAATCGCACACCATATGATTTGATCCAACGTGTGAACGACGTAACGATTCAGCTCACAACAGAGCACTGTAAATAATTCAATATGAAAACTACTACGCACTTAACATTTTACCATATATTAAAAATAATTATCATCAATTCGAAGCTATCGATAATTTTAATCATTTATGAATGGATTAATCTAAATTTTAATAAAAATAATTTAGAGCAAAAATAATTAAAATTTACCAAAAAATCGTAAAACCTATTCAGCTAAATACACAATAAAAAATTGTACTAGTCTAATTAAGCGTCGATTTTATTCGGTTAATTTCGTTACTTCCAGTAAACACCATATTCTTGTCGCAACAAAACATGAACTGTTCAAAAGGAAAGTTAGTGTTGGGAAGATAGGACGTCTTCGGTTATAAGTGAAGACTAAAAAAAAAAAAATTATAAAAAAAGAAGAAATTTTATTATTTTTAATTTTTAAATAATATAAAAGAAATTTTTATTAATTTGTGTATAGTATAAGAAAACAACAAGTTTTTAAAGTAAATAATAATAATTATTAGGAAAGTGCTTTTATTATCTGATATATATATATAATCTAAATAATTGTGATAATCACATAATAAATTATAAAAAATTCAGTGTTTCAACATATTGTTGGTATGTTTCTATAATTGTGCTGCTGCTAAACTCGAAAATTCATAAAAAAAAAAATAAATAAAAACAAGTTCGAACACAAAGAAGTCGTGTATTTTAATATCGCCATTTTGTTTTTTATTTTATTTTAGTGCTGAAGCGTTTTTTGAAAATACGGAAAAGAGCATCTAATAATTAATCATAATAATAATAATAATAATAATAATAATAATAATAAATAAAAAGTAAAACGAAAGTTGGAAAATTTTGTTTTTGTTTAATATTTTGGTTTAAAATTTTATTTTATTTTTTTAATTTTATTTAAAAAAAATTAAATTGTGAATTTTCATCATCATAATATACATAAAAGATTGTGTATATAAATATATATATATACAAAAACACGCATACATATTCGATTAATGGAAAACAACATAAAATCCATGAATGTGATTGTAAAACAATTATTGAAAAAAATAGAACGAGTCAGTATAATAAAAATACTAGGTCAAAGTGAGAGAGATAAAAATTCATAGTGTATTTTTATTTTAAAGTTTTCCATCAAATTTTTTTTTAAGTGTACCTCTATTTCGTTTGTTTTATTTTTTAATTTTTTTTTTGTGTTCTGTGATAAAAATAAAACAAATATCGTCCGAACTCGAACAAAAAACAATTTTTAATAAATTAAACACTGCATTTTATATAATATATATATAATACAATAACTATAATTAAATAAAACTATATCTTGGGACTTAAAGTAAATAAAAATAGTGTAATAAATAAAATGACTAACTCGCACAATAGACAACAATCTGGGGTTAGGAGCGCCGAACGATATTATACAAATGCTAGTCCCCAACACACTGGTGGAGGTAGCGCAAGTAATGGTAATACTAGTAGTAGTAATAAAAAAAGGGGACAAAAATCACCGATAAGTATGTCAACATCGTCTCAGCCATTACCTATAACACCTCCAAAATATCGTCAAAATCAAACAAATAGTCGTTCGAGCCCTGGTGGCTTTTGTCATTCATCATCACCATCAAATAGTTATAATAACTATTATTATAATAATGGGAATGGAGGTGTAACAGTATCTCATTCACCACCAAATTTTTCATATTATGCTGGTAGTAAGTGTTATGATTCTCCAGCTCCCACCGCATTACCACGACCTCCAACCCGTTGGACATTAACTTGTGCTCAATCAGCTGCACAATATTATAGTAAACAAGACGATTTTTCACATAATTTAAAAATTATGTTAAATGTTAAAGCATAACAAAATCGTAAATAAATTTTAAGTTCCTGGATATTATTATACAACTGTAAAAACATCGCCATCTTAAAAAAAATCATAATAGTGTAGTAGTGTTTATTTGTCTATATATATATAGTTTTTTTTAACCCATCTTTTTACCAAAATGGGGTAAGTAAATAGGACACATCCGATTGGTTATACATAGCTAAAACATAAACTTTGTCACAAACTCGTAAATTCCGGAATGTAAACTAAATTTAAATTGGTATTGATCAACTACAAAAAAAAAAACTATTTTGTCTTATTTGTTTACCCCGTTTTTCTTTTTTATTTTTTAAACCCTTAAATTTTAGTTTGTAATAGATAATACAAAAAAAAAATTATAGTTTTCAAAATATTTCCTTTTAAAAACGATTTTTCATCCATATTTTATGTATGTATTTGAGACGCTTTAAACTTTAAAGTGTTGAATGTCGCGCGGATGGAGATGCATGTTAGATACAAATATTGTAACATTCCATTGAAGCAATATTTTTTATTGTTCAATGACTTAAAATGTAAAGGAAATTTGAAAATAAAAAAAAATGTATATGTTAAGAATTATCGGAGGGAAACCTTCATCGTCAAAAGTACATAAAATTTTGAATGAAAATTCGTTTTTAAAGCGGGTTTTTTGAATTACTCGTAATTCTTTTTATTTTGTATCAAAGAACATCGAAAATCATTGACTTATATATGTTTTGTCAACCGATTTTATTGTCTGAACGTCAATTTTTTTTTATTTCAGCATTCTCATAAAATATCATATTTTTACCCATCCTACATTTTTTAACTTTATTTTTTTAACTTCGTACGTTTTAAGAAATTTTTCTTACACTAAAATCAAAATAAAAAAAAACACAAAAAATTGACTATTAAGATATTATTATTATTATTATTATTAGTAAAACTTAAAATAATTGTAATGCATACACAAATACAGTACAAACAAATATTAAAAATAATAAATTTCTCAATTAAACATTAAATGAAACATAAAATTTAATTAAAATGCCAGAATGTCGAAGATGTCTTAAAAAAGATGATAAGAAAATTTCTTTAAATTTTATTTATATTTTTTTTTTTTTTTAAATATTGTGGTGTAGTCAGTTAATTTAGTTTAAATGGCAGGCTATATGTAAAATGACTAAATATTGTAAACTATAAATTTATATATTGAATGAAAGATTATTATAATTTTTTGTACGAATGCAAATTTTTGATTGCGAATGAATGTCCTTTTTTTTTTATTCTTGAAATGTGATTTTTCCTAATTTTTTTACTCAAAATTATAAATTTGAAATTGAAGCAGGCTTCCTCAAGTAACTTTGACTGGGAATGTTACACTAAATACAAGTCCTAGTACAGTTGAGCCTAAATGTGGAACATTTATTAAAAATAAATAAATTTTTACAAAAAAAAAAAAAAAACACAAAAAAAAAACTATAATGTGATAAAAGATCTAAATCTAGTATTTTAATTTTAAAAAAAAATTTTGATCCGTTTGTGATAAAATTGTGTATATTGTAAAGTTTGTAAAAAAATTACATGTTTTTTTACACGAACCACTATCGTACTGCATCGTAATGTATCACAACGAGAGCAAAAAAAAAACATAAAACTATGCCTCCCTACGGCACAATATTGTGCGGTATGATACGGCTCCTTGTGAAAAAACTCGATCACAAAATTAACCATGACCACGTTTATTTTACACACATAAACTAGCAATATGACCATCAACTTAGAATTTTATTTGCAAAAAATTGGCAACCAAACTATTTAGACCAACAAACTTTACACAAATTTCGTTTTTATAAAACTTAAATCTATTTTTTATCACAAATTCCTAAATTAAAATAAATTGTTTGATTCATTTATTATATATACGATCAAAGCCAAAAAAAAACTATAAAAAAAAAAACTAAAAATTTATTTATTTTTAAACTTAAAAATTGTTTTTATTATTTACTTTAACATTACTGATACAATTTCTCCCGATTTGGTTGGGAAATTATCATTATTATTTTTCATCTAAATTAAATCAGCAAAAATCTTATTTTAAGAATAAAAAAAAAAACAAATTTAGAATAAATAAACTTTAAAAAATTAAATAAATAAACAAGGTATTAAAAATTTAAATTTGGAAAATAAAATTAATAATCAAATTACAAATTCAAAAAAAATTTAAATGTTGTTTATAGCCGAATCATAATTTGTATTAATTGTAAAAAAAAATTTTGAAGCATTAAATTAAAATTAATTAACAAAAAAAAAATCGAATGTGAACTTTATAAAAACTTAAAATTAATAATATATATATATAATTATATATATCAACAAAATATATAAAATAACTAAAAATTTGATCAATGAGCCAGATAATAATTCACGTGACTTCTCTTTTTGTGATAAAACTATAACGTACCTTGGAAAAATAAAATTAAAATGAAAAACAAAAATTTTGTATATAAAGATTTTAATCATTGAAAAATATCGGGAAAATTTTCCATTATTAGATAGACTAAAAAAAAACTAAAATTCAAATTTTTCCATGATTGAAACTTTAAAATAATTAAATAAAACCAAATATCATGTACTTTTTTTTTGTAATAACGATACATTTTCGCTTAAACTACAAAAATTTATTTAATTTTCATAAACTATTTGTTGTGTGAAAAATATTTAAATTTTTGTATATATTCGAAAACTATTTGTTTATTTTTTATATACGACAAATGAATGTTAAAATGCATATTGATAGTCAATAAACGCTAGGTAGTTAAGGTTTACTGTCATTGTACATATGACTTTAGCGTTCCCGCCTTAATTTTAAGTCCTTCGGTTCGTAATTTTTCGGGTTCCCATTTACCTAACAAATTTATATTTGGCATACTGTTCAAGTTTAAAAATTGGTTTATATTTAAAAAGGAACATTAAGCTTCGTTAAATTTTGAAACGGTCGTGACTTTCAAACGAAGAAACTTTTCTTTTTTCAATAGACCTTATTCTGTACCAAATAGCGACAATCAATCAGTTTTTTAACATGCATCTTAAAACAAACTAAAAAGAAAAATCAAAAAAACGAAAGAAAATAAATTAATAATTTTAGTAAAACAAGAAAAAATGTTAAGATACGCTTTAATTAAATTTTAAGTGAAAGAAACAACCAATGGTGTTACTCTGGCAAAATAACATACATACCATACATAAAGAAATTAAGATTTTTTAGATTTAAATTTTTTTCTGTGATCCTATTTTTTATTCGTCAAATAGTTTAAAACAAACCAATTATAATATCCTTTAAAAAGTTCACAATTTTTTTTTTGATTTATTTTAAAGAAAATAATGAAAAACATTGAAACAAGTACAGTGTGCAAACAATATATTATATATTAATACAGATATAAGACTTATTTAAATGTGATCAGTAAAAGATAAGAATATAATAACTTTAAACAAAATTTTTTTAAAAAAGATGCTTAGAAAAAAAAAGAGAAGCGAAAAAAGTACTATATTTTTCCTTTATCTGTCGTCTCTATCTTAAAAATATATAAAATTTAAAAAAAATATTAAATAAATAATACAAAAAACTACAACCTTTTCGAGAAAAATAATCTATCCTTTTCCCCATCCTATTATATCCATATCTTTATATATCCACGTTCCTTTTCCCCATCCCTCTATATATCCTCATCTTTATATATCCACATCCTTTCTATGAACATAGTCCACAATTTCCATTTACAATAGAACCCCTTCAAAAATTTCATAATAATATTCTATATACCCTTTTTAGATTCCTATCTGAATCCTCCTCTTTACTCTCTCTCTCTTCCAAAACCCCAAATTGATTTATTAAAGCAAGAATAATTTATTATAAAAATGTTGCACTAGTGCAACATCAAACCGTTCTTTTTAGAACGAGCACATTAAATTGAAGATTTTATTTTACTTACAGCCACCAAGAAGATGAACCTGGGCATTTAAAAAAAAATTTAAATAAAGAACATATATTGTGATGTGATCGGAGTGTCACATGACATGTTTTATTTTTTTAATTTCGTTATAGATCTTGCAGCTTTCGAATCCTGCAGTTTTGGTGAGTCAAATTCTTATATAAATAGTTTTAGCCTTCGGTCGATTTGTTTTGTAAAAATTGACTTTTCATTTCAATCGTACTTTTCGCTATTACTCACTTGGTGGCGAACGAAAAGACTCATCGTGAGTTTGCTTTTCAATTTGACGTCAAACAAAAATATAAATAAGTCGCTGCGATTATTTTTTTGGTGTTGTTTTTACAATAACGGTAAACTAAAAAGAATGAACTTTCGGAAAACTGAAATGCCACAAATTTAGAAATTTGAAAAGCAGGCACAGTATACATATTTTATACTAGTACAATCTAAGAATAATTAGCAGAATTTTACATTAATTTAGAAAAGACAAAAATTTAGCCAAAAAAAAACGGCTGGAGGCACACATGAAGATACAAAACCGAATAATTCGGACGGGTGGTCGATTTTGACACCACATGGAAACCGAAAATTTCGGCCGACAAATGACGTCACAGTAAAATAAAAATTATAAAAAGTGGCTTGAAAAAGAATTATGTCAAGATTGCGTTTCGACCTAAATTATTAATTTGGTCTCAAATTATTCCTTTTTTAGGACGCGGAAAACACAAAATCTAAGCTAAAAACACATCGAAGTGAGGTTATGTTATACCCGTCAAAAAATCGTTTCATTTTAATGAAACCGAAAAAAATTATACCATTTGAAGTTTTCGACAAAAATAAGTTCGTAAAACGACAAAAATTACACCATTTTAGATTTTGTCGATCGAATTTTATTTTTTCGATCGACGAAAAAATAAATTGAAATTGAATTTGTAGTTTTGCTCTGTCCGTCGTGCATGTTGTCGAGAGCTTTTGAATAATGTATCATTCCGGCCACTACTTCGTAGTCATTTGTGAAAATGTTTTACCACCATGTATTTCATGCATTTTAAGAATTTTCGATTTATGGCTTACATTTTTTAGGCTATGCCTTTTTTAGCTGAGATTACTGTAATTGTTCTTAGATTGATTGATTTGGAATGTATGACCAAGCATTAAGCAGGATCACCCGGAAAGCGTCGGGCCTACCGTACACCCATTTATACGTTGCTTTTAAATTTTTACATAGCATTTTTTTAATTGCTTATTTGAAAATTTCTTTTAATTTTATCCAATTAAATGTTTGGTTCGAAACTAAATATTTTATGCAAGGGAACGAAATTTTTATCAGTATACATGGTAAATTATTATAGTTAAACAAAAATTTTCTTAATGTTTTCGTTAAATCGAAATTATACCCGGAACTATTATTTTCTAAAATAAACCTCTTTAATGTTGCATTAGTAGTCTGAACAGCTCTTTCAGCCTTTTTTTTGTTCACAAAACCTACTAAAATGTTCGCTTTCGAAAGGAGGTCCATTATCTGAGACCAAAGTGTTGGGAAACCCGAAAATTCGAAATATATTTTCTAACTGTTCTCCTAATTTCTGTGCATTTGTCCCATTCATTTGTACCACATCCAACCACCTACTGTATGCATCAACTAATATAAAAAATACTTTCTCATAAAAATGAAAAAAATCAACGAGCTCACATTCTGGCCATGATGTAAATATTTTATTTGATTTTTTATTGCTTGTTAACTGACATGCCTCACATTCGTTCACAAAACTTAGCCACGTCCCTATCGATACCTTCCCAATGTACATACCGACGTGCTACTATTTTCATCTTTACTATGTCGCCATGATTCATATGTAACAATTTCAACACCGTATCCTTCATTGATTAAGGAACCACTAAACGCCCTCTATACAGTAAACAATCTTTTTCTACTGTAAGAAATTCATGCTTAGAATAGTAATTTCTTAGCTTACTTTTTAAATTACTTATATCAAACCCATTTCTAACGCAGTTAATTTCTTGTAAGAATGTATCCTTTCTAGTTTCATTACGAATTAACTCAATATTTAAATTTATTGAATTTTCTTATTCAATATTATTAATTTCCATTCTACTTTCTTCTACTAAATCTTCTGAAATTATATCTTTAATTGGGATTCGACTGAGACAATCAGCATTTCCATTATCGGCCCCTTAGCGATATTTTACCTCTGCGGTCTAGTAACTAAGACTGCTGCCTGACCTCTTTTATTTGAAAATATTCCTACAAGTGGTTTATGATAGTTATAAACCACAATTTGACGACCAAATACATATTTATAGAATTTTTGCTAACGCATCGCGATGGGGAAATCGGGTGATTTTTTTCAGCTGCTGTTAATGTTCTTGACGCAAAAATTACTGGTTTCTCTACGCCACTGACACATTATTCCGCTCAAGCCTTCATCACTTGCATCATAAACAATAACTATCTGCTTATTTGGATCATAGTATTCTAATATTGTACATTTTTCTTCCCAATGCCATTTAGCTCCTTTTTGGAATAACCGATAAAAAACACTACATTTTTGACACAAGTTTGGCATACATTTCGCGTAATAATTCAATAATCCGATAAAAGACTAGTTGTGTTAGATTCGTAAGATGCGGCACATCTACAATTGCTTGAATTTTCCATTTGCTTGGACTAACACCTTGTGACGTTACCTCATGACCATGTGAGTTTTTCAACGAAGAATCTATCTACATTTCTCAAAATTAACTTTCACATTAAATTCATTTAATCTGTCTAACACAATCATTAATCTTCCGTGCAACTCCTGCAATGTTTCTGCACCTATCAATATATCGTCAATGTAAGCAAATGTTTTGGGAATGTCCTTTAGAATCTGATCGATTAATGTTTGAAAAATTGAAGCTGCTGGCTTTACGACAAATGGTAATCGTTTGTATTTAAACAATCCTTTCTCAATAACATCCACGCCATTATTTGAAACAAACCTTTATCTGTTTCAGTAAAATCATTCTTATTACTATTGTTATAATTATTACTATTCCTATTTGTAAATCTACTATTATAATGATTAAACTTACTCCAGCTGTTGTGTTGATATCCCCTCGGTTACTCTGACGTTCAAACTTTTGCGGTATGGCCTATACCTTGACACGTGTAACATTTTATTCTTGTGTTTATGTCTAACGATCTAGATTCACTCCTGTTTTGATGGTTTGGAAATCCTGCTCTTAAATGATTCCTTCCATTTCCTCTGGTTCCTCTATAAAAACTCTCTCTGCCAACATAATCGAATTGACTTTGGCTTTCGCTTTCCATTTGCTTCAATTCTCTTTCTACAGTCTTGATCGCAATTGCTTTATCTAGCACTGATCTCCACTCACATTTGTCATCTAACGCCATTAAATTTGCTTTCATCCTCTTGTCCCTCAATCCTGCTATGAATTGGTTTCTCATTGCTTTTTCTTTATAGTCCCCAAAATTGCACGGCTCGGCAATCATCATTAATTTGACTCCAAACTCATTGACTGTTTTGCATTCTTTTTGGTATCGTCTACCAAATTTTATGGCATTCGTACAAGGCTTCGATTGGGGAGTAAATAGTGCTTTACATTTTGCCACGATTTCTTCATATTTTAATTGAGGTTTTTTTGGCAAACAAGCTCGTCTTGCCCAACCATAACCCTTTGTATTTGTTGTCTTCGATCTTATTTAACTCGAAATATATCTCTATTCGCTCCAGATATTCTATTATATTTTCACCTTGGATATATGGTTCTAAAATTCCAACCACTTGATTAGCCGCCATGTTGATATTCTTCTATATATCTTTTTTTTTTAAATTTAGTCATCCTCGTCGCCAGTTTTAAGTCTCTCCATCAAAACACGTCTTTATTCGTTGCCAACTCTTTATTCACTTCCATTTCTATCTTCCTTGTATTGTCTCATTGACGGGTACCGGTCGAAACTGGTTATTTTACAACTGGATTTGATGAAACAGGATAATTCAAAACTGGATATTTTAAAACGAGATAAGGTACAAAACGAGATATGGTACAAAACTGGATATTTCAAAACAAGATATTTCGACATGTGATTTAAACTTAAAATGATTTTTTGAGAAAGTTCTGGAATATGGCCAATAAGGAAGGAACTCGGCGAGTTCTTTACCGATTATGATGAAATTCGATATGTAGGATGAAAATGAGGTTTTAAAATGATTTTTTTCAAGTCAAGATGAGAAAAGCAGCAATTAAAGAAAAAAACATTAAGTGAAGGACAATTCTTTTTCTCTCCTTAGAAATATTCAAGTAAGGAACCTTACTGGCCTTATTCCAGAACTTTCCCAACAAATCATTTTAAGTTTAAATCACATGTCGAAATATCCTGTTTTGTACCTTATCTCGTTTTGTCAAATCCTATTTTGAAATATCCAGTTTTAAAATGTCCAGTTCTGAGCAGTTCCCCTCATTGACATACATGAATCTCAACTTTTAACGTGTATACGTGGTATTACCTACGCAACCGATACATTGCTATCTTTAACTACATCTAGATATTTAACTTAAGATTTATATTCTTAGATGCTGCCTTCGATTGAGATAGGACTAGCGTTGGAATATAACTATATTGGTTGTGATGCAAATACTTATATTTAGAGTAGTTCTAGCGCCTTCTAGCAATCAGTGGAATAGAAATTAAAATCAGTTTTCAAGAAAGATCCGGGATATTTATAGTACAGCCGACTCATTCGATTGCGTAGCTTAATCAATGAATACAGCTTAGGAGGAGTATTAAGGTTATCATTGCTCTAAGTGAGAGGTATAGTTTTCTTGGATTTTCTTTAATTTTAGAAGAGATTGAAGAAACATCTGGAAATCTTTGTTCAAAATAAACATTAAATTATAGCCAGTCTTGGGAGTAGTTCCGAAGCACTTTTGTAGGTTTAGCTTCGCTCCTTTGTGGAATGTGGTTGGCCATTCTGGTTATTACTTGGAAAATTTCACTTGTTACTTGACAATTTCACTTAGATGGGTGGTCTTTCAGGAGAATATAGCGAGGCTTGTGGTGGGGCAATAATTATTTGGTAAATAAACTGAGAAGAACGAAATGTCAACCAAATATTGACTAATATATTTTGTAACATCATTTTTTTCACACCACCTAATTTTCGATTAAACCAAATTGTAACGTGAGCTATTGAGGTTGTGTAAACCAAATTTTTTTGCCCATTACAAATTTTTACTAAATTCATCATATCGTAAATAAAATTAGTTAAATATGTAAATCTTAATTTTACTATTTTGTCACATTTATGTCGACCTCCAAAAAAATAACAAAAGAAAAATTCTCGTTAAGCACATTTTCAATGATGTTTGATGTTGCTAAGTGAAAAATTTAATATGGGGCTTACAAGTGGTAGCGATCGATGTCATCATATTCGTTTGCTAGACATGTTAGATTTCAAAAATACAAAATATTCGATTGGCAAATTGAGTCCGGAAGTGTATTTAACTGTAAGCACGATTTATGAAGAACATGTGTGTACGTGATCTGTATTGAGTGAAAGTTTGTGAACAAGTTTTTTTTTGTTGAGTGAAAGTAATTTTTTAAAATGACGATTTCGGCGATCGGTTATGTAATGATGACGATTTGTATGGTATATACGATTCAAAATCGCCGAGGAATTGCTTAGAAAAAACGTTACGACTCTTTCATTTAAACTTTCTTTAATGTATAACTTAATCCTACCATTAATTCTGCATAATTTTTGATTGTTTACTTTTGATGCAAGACTTGATGCTTTTCCTTTCAGAGCTCGCTAAACTGACATCAGTATAAAAACTGCATACATTTTAACTAATACTTTGCAACCAAGATATCATCGAAATTTGTCTCACTGTCATCAGGTGGCAGTGTTAAGCAAATTTTGTGTTGTCCAAACTATTATCGATCGTATATCGATTTAGCTATTTGCTTGGATACCTCATACTTCAGTAGTCTAAACATGGACTTTACTAATTTTTAAAGTTTGAGTGGTTTTCATCGTTCTCGCCGCATGAAATCAAATATATTCGAATCCAGTACCTTCCCATTCATAAATGTATGCTAACTTAACCACAGGCAGCACTAATTGTTCGATCACACATTTTTACCACGTGGCATGTGCTTTTTTTATATGATCTCATATCAAATGTGAATACCCAAAATTAACAAAATTTTTACACAATTTATGAAGTTTATTCGCTAAGCTAACAATAACTAAGCGCACGTTTTCTTATCTTATGTGCCATATGTAAATTAAGAGTAAAGCAAAACGAAAAAAACAAAAAACCCAATGAAAACGACCATAAATAGTTGTACGTCACTAAAAATCAAAACGTAAACAACCAAATCGCGTAGTTTTTATAATAACGAAGCGATTAGTCATTCCAACTTTTATAGTTTACGTCGAAACTATTATAAAATTAATTAGAACTGGAATAATTTAAATTTTGACGTAATTAATTTTTATCATACCTTCTACGATGGCCTACATTTTTATGACATCTGATTGATTTTAGTATACAGTATATGAAGGGATTATGCCCCTCTGGTTGGAGAAGAGTTAGTAACTGTAAAGAACTATAACTCATAAACAATGATATTCTCAGGGGTCATTCTTTTCTGGCTGTTTTAAACAATACAAAAGTAGAGTTTAGATGCAAACCAATATAGTCTGAGCTCACCTGCAAGAACTTAAGGAATAAATTCCATCGCCCGTAGCTTATTCCAAAATACATTAGCTAGTCCACTACATCAGTAAAATTTAAGTTACAAATCGAAAATTTTCAAAATTCAGAAAATACAAGGCCCACTACAAAGTAAGTTTAAGCATTTTCATAAGCGATTTATCGATGGTTAATTACCATTTACTATGCAAAGCTCATATATCGATAATTTCGCAACCAGTCCAAAGTTTATTTGAAATTTTTGTGTTATGTATATAAAGGGTTTGCCAATAAAGTTTCATGAGTTATAAATTGAACTAAAGCTACTGCCTTATGGAAGTATGTGTATTTGACACGAATTAGTAATCCAAATTTGGGTAATGAATTCCAATCCATCTTCCTGGAAATCTGTTTCGACTTTTTTTATCAAAAATTGTATATATTTGTGCTAAAACACTGTCAGCGAATCTGAAAAATTTATTCACTAAACTAACCTTTCCGCAGGTTGAATAAACACCTAGTAGTAATATCCATGCATAGTTCTGACAATAAATGAAAAAATTAAATATCTGAGTTTTACAGGATAACAAAAGTGTAGCGCCTCTAATGGTAAACTCTATATAATTTATTATGCCTGTTTGGCACACACCCATCACCAACTATTTACTTTGTAGTTCATTAAATAGTTATATAAATTTGTTTACTTTGTAAATTTTAATTATTTCTTTACGAAAACAATATTAATATTAGATTACAGTAATCCCACGTAATGCGTTGACTTTTAACGCATAATAAATCAAGATAAAGCAGTAGGTTATTAACTTCAAGGCCTGTATTTCCTTATAGCAAGAAAACTTTTTTTGAAATGTCACCGAAACGACCCGCTTTTGATGAAATAATTTAATATCCTAAGTTATGGCCCATGTAAACTTGCACGACTTTTGTCATGACATCTTGTCCAGTAATAATTTAAGTCAGTAAATTGCGAATCAGTAGTCACAATCAATAATTATTTCTGGCGCTAATTTTTTATTACTACATATTCTGTTTTTTGACTTCTAACATTTTTGTTTATTCATCCTTCATAAATTAAAACCTAACCAACAGCTAGACAGTTTACGGAGGTTAGAGGATTTTACATATAGTCTACGTAAAGCTCTTGCAAGAAGAACATATAGTTCGATCGAGAAAAAACATGATGGTTAGTTAGCCCATGAAAATAACGAAATTTCGTTTACAAATTGAAAATCTCAAAATCCAGAAGAAATATGATGGTTGTTAGTCCATGAAAATATCGAAATTTCGTTCACAAATTGAAATTCTCAAAATTCAGAAAATACATGATGGTTAGCCCATGAAAAATCAAAAAACATTTTGGTTAGCCCATGAAAATATCGAATTTTCGTCCACAAATTAAAATTCTTAAAATCCAGGAAAATCATGATGGTTAGTTAGCCCATGAAAATTGCAAAATTTCGTTCACAAATTGAAATTCTCAAAATTTAGACAAACATGATGGTTAGCCCATGAAAATTGCAAAATTTCGTTCACAAATGGAAATTCTTAAAATTCAGAAAAAACATGATGGTTAGCCCATGAAAATATCGAAATTTCGTTTACAAATTGAAATTCTTAAAACCCAGAAAAAACATGATGGTTAGCCCATGAAAATTGCAAAATTTCGTCCACAAATGGAAATTCTCAAAATCCAGAAAAAACATGATGGTTAGCCAATGAAAATATCGAATTTTCGTTCACAAATTTAAATTCTTAAAACCCAGAAAAAACATGATGGTTTGCCCATGAAAATATCGAAATTTCGTTTACAAATTGAAATTCTTAAAATTCAGAAAAAACATGATGGTTAGCCCATGAAAATTGCAAAATTTCGTCCACAAATGGAAATTCTCAAAATCCAGAAAAAACATGATGGTTAGCCAATGAAAATATCGAATTTTCGTTCACAAATTTAAATTCTTAAAACCCAGAAAAAACATGATGGTTTGCCCATGAAAATATCGAAATTTCGTTTACAAATTGAAATTCTTAAAATTCAGAAAAAACATGATGGTTAGCCCATGAAAATTGCAAAATTTCGTCCACAAATGGAAATTCTCAAAATCCAGAAAAAACATGATGGTTAGCCCATGAAAATATCGAAATTTCGTTTACAAATTGAAATTCTTAAAATTCAGAAAAAACATGATGGTTAGCCCATGAAAATATCGAAATTTCGTTTACAAATTGAAATTCTTAAAACCCAGAAAAAACATGATGGTTAGCCCATGAAAATTGCAAAATTTCGTCCACAAATGGAAATTCTCAAAATCCAGAAAAAACATGATGGTTAGCCAATGAAAATATCGAATTTTCGTTCACAAATTTAAATTCTTAAAACCCAGAAAAAACATGATGGTTTGCCCATGAAAATATCGAAATTTCGTTTACAAATTGAAATTCTTAAAATTCAGAAAAAACATGATGGTTAGCCCATGAAAATTGCAAAATTTCGTCCACAAATGGAAATTCTCAAAATCCAGAAAAAACATGATGGTTAGCCCATGAAAATATCGAAATTTCGTTCACAAATTGAAATTCTCAAAATTCAGAAAAAACATGATGGTTAGCCAATGAAAATATCGAATTTTCGTTCACAAATTGAAATTCTCAAAATTCAGAAAAAACATGATGGTTAGCCCATGAAAATATCGAAATTTCGTTTGCAAATTGAAATTCTTAAAATTCAGAAAAAACATGATGGTTAGCCCATGAAAATTGCAAAATTTCGTTCACAAATTGAAATTCTCAAAATTCAGAAAAAACATGATGGTTAGCCCATGAAAATATCGAAATTTCGTTTACAAATTGAAATTCTTAAAATTCAGAAAAAACATGATGGTTAGCCCATGAAAATATCGAAATTTCGTTTACAAATTGAAATTCTTAAAACCCAGAAAAAACATGATGGTTAGCCCATGAAAATTGCAAAATTTCGTCCACAAATGGAAATTCTCAAAATCCAGAAAAAACATGATGGTTAGCCAATGAAAATATCGAATTTTCGTTCACAAATTTAAATTCTTAAAACCCAGAAAAAACATGATGGTTTGCCCATGAAAATATCGAAATTTCGTTTACAAATTGAAATTCTTAAAATTCAGAAAAAACATGATGGTTAGCCCATGAAAATTGCAAAATTTCGTCCACAAATGGAAATTCTCAAAATCCAGAAAAAACATGATGGTTAGCCCATGAAAATATCGAATTTTCGTTCACAAATTGAAATTCTCAAAATTCAGAAAAAACATGATGGTTAGCCCATGAAAATATCGAAATTTCGTTTGCAAATTGAAATTCTTAAAATTCAGAAAAAACATGATGGTTAGCCCATGAAAATATCGAAATTTCGTTTACAAATTGAAATTCTTAAAACCCAGAAAAAACATGATGGTTAGCCCATGAAAATTGCAAAATTTCGTCCACAAATGGAAATTCTCAAAATCCAGAAAAAACATGATGATTAGCCAATGAAAATATCGAATTTTCGTTCACAAATTTAAATTCTTAAAACCCAGAAAAAACATGATGGTTTGCCCATGAAAATATCGAAATTTCGTTTACAAATTGAAATTCTTAAAATTCAGAAAAAACATGATGGTTAGCCCATGAAAATTGCAAAATTTCGTCCACAAATGGAAATTCTCAAAATCCAGAAAAAACATGATGGTTAGCCCATGAAAATATCGAATTTTCGTTCACAAATTGAAATTCTCAAAATTCAGAAAAAACATGATGGTTAGCCCATGAAAATATCGAAATTTCGTTTGCAAATTGAAATTCTTAAAATTCAGAAAAAACATGATGGTTAGCCCATGAAAATATCGAAATTTCGTTTACAAATTGAAATTCTTAAAACCCAGAAAAAACATGATGGTTAGCCCATGAAAATTGCAAAATTTCGTCCACAAATGGAAATTCTCAAAATCCAGAAAAAACATGATGGTTAGCCAATGAAAATATCGAATTTTCGTTCACAAATTTAAATTCTTAAAACCCAGAAAAAACATGATGGTTTGCCCATGAAAATATCGAAATTTCGTTTACAAATTGAAATTCTTAAAATTCAGAAAAAACATGATGGTTAGCCCATGAAAATTGCAAAATTTCGTCCACAAATGGAAATTCTCAAAATCCAGAAAAAACATGATGGTTAGCCCATGAAAATATCGAAATTTCGTTCACAAATTGAAATTCTCAAAATTCAGAAAAAACATGATGGTTAGCCAATGAAAATATCGAATTTTCGTTCACAAATTGAAATTCTCAAAATTCAGAAAAAACATGATGGTTAGCCCATGAAAATATCGAAATTTCGTTTGCAAATTGAAATTCTTAAAATTCAGAAAAAACATGATGGTTAGCCCATGAAAATTGCAAAATTTCGTTCACAAATTGAAATTCTCAAAATTCAGAAAAAACATGATGGTTAGCCCATGAAAATATCGAAATTTCGTTTACAAATTGAAATTCTTAAAATTCAGAAAAAACATGATGGTTAGCCCATGAAAATTGCAAAATTTCGTCCACAAATGGAAATTCTCAAAATCCAGAAAAAACATGATGGTTAGCCAATGAAAATATCGAATTTTCGTTCACAAATTTAAATTCTTAAAACCCAGAAAAAACATGATGGTTTGCCCATGAAAATATCGAAATTTCGTTTACAAATTGAAATTCTTAAAATTCAGAAAAAACATGATGGTTAGCCCATGAAAATATCGAAATTTCGTTTACAAATTGAAATTCTTAAAATTCAGAAAAAACATGATGGTTAGCCCATGAAAATTGCAAAATTTCGTCCACAAATGGAAATTCTCAAAATCCAGAAAAAACATGATGGTTAGCCAATGAAAATATCGAATTTTCGTTCACAAATTTAAATTCTTAAAACCCAGAAAAAACATGA
The DNA here is from genome assembly GCA_963556175.1 of Tipula confusa. Taxonomy (NCBI): domain Eukaryota; kingdom Metazoa; phylum Arthropoda; class Insecta; order Diptera; family Tipulidae; genus Tipula; species Tipula confusa. Next base: position 208,795,968 of record OY744476.1, on the reverse strand, counting down.
TGGTTTGCCCATGAAAATATCGAAATTTCGTTTACAAATTGAAATTCTTAAAATTCAGAAAAAACATGATGGTTTGCCCATGAAAATATCGAAATTTCGTTTGCAAATTGAAATTCTTAAAATTCAGAAAAATCATGATGGTTAGCCCATGTAAATATCGAGATTTCTTCCACAAAATTGAAATTTTTAAAATCCAGAAAAAACAAGGTTGTTAGCCCATGAAAATTGCAAAATTCCGTTTACAAATTGAAATTCTCAAAATTCAGAAAAAACATGATGGTTAGCCCAAGAAAATATCGAAATTTCGTTCACAAATTGAAATTCTCAAAATTCAGAACAAACATGATGGTTAGCCCAAGAAAATATCGAAATTTCGTTCACAAATTGAAATTCTCAAAATTCAGAACAAACATGATGAGCAACATTGATGCCCAAGAAAATATCAAAATTTCGTTCACAAATTGAAATTCTCAAAATTCAGAACAAACATGATGGTTAGCCAATGAAAATATCAAAATTTCGTTTACAAATGGAAATTCTCAAAATTCAGAAAAAACATGATGGTTAGCCCATGAAAATATCGAATTTTCGTTTACAAATGGAAATTCTCAAAATTCAGAAAAAACATGATGGTTAGCCCAAGAAAATATCGAAATTTCGTTCACAAATTGAAATTCTCAAAATTCAGAACAAACATGATGGTTAGCCCAAGAAAATATCAAAATTTCGTTTACAAATGGAAATTCTCAAAATTCAGAAAAAACATGATGGTTAGCCCATGAAAATATCGAATTTTCGTTTACAAATGGAAATTCTCAAAATTCAGAAAAAACATGATGGTTAGCCCAAGAAAATATCGAAATTTCGTTCACAAATTGAAATTCTCAAAATTCAGAACAAACATGATGGTTAGCCCAAGAAAATATCGAAATTTCGTTTACAAATGGAAATTCTCAAAATTCAGAAAAAACATGATGGTTAGCCCAAGAAAATATCGAAATTTCGTTCACAAATTGAAATTCTCAAAATTCAGAACAAACATGATGGTTAGCCCAAGAAAATATCAAAATTTCGTTTACAAATGGAAATTCTCAAAATTCAGAAAAAACATGATGGTTAGCCCAAGAAAATATCGAAATTTCGTTCACAAATTGAAATTCTCAAAATTCAGAACAAACATGATGGTTAGCCCAAGAAAATATCGAAATTTCGTTCACAAATTGAAATTCTCAAAATTCAGAACAAACATGATGGGTTAGCCCAAGAAAATATCGAAATTTCGTTCACAAATTGAAATTCTCAAAACTCAGAACAAACATGATGGTTAGCCCAAGAAAATATAAAAATTTCGTTTACAAATGGAAATTCTCAAAATTCAGAAAAAACATGATGGTTAGCCCATGAAAATATCGAAATTTCGTTCACAAATAGAAATTCTTAAAATTCAGAAAAAACATGATGGTTAGCCCATGAAAATATCAAGATTTCTTCCACAAATTGAAATTTTTAAAATCCAGGAAAAACATTATGGTAAGACCATGAAAAATGCAAAATTTCATCCACAAATTGAAATTCTCAAAATTCAGAAAAAACATGACGGTTAGCCAATGAAAATATCAAAATTTCGTTTACAAATGGAAATTCTCAAAATTCAGAAAAAACATGATGGTTAGCCCATGAAAATATCGAAATTTCGTTCACAAATTGAAATTTTCAAAATCCAGAAAAAACGTGATGGTTGTTAGCCCATGAAAATTTCGAAATTTCGTTAACAAATTGATATTCTCAAAATCCAGAAAAAAACTTGGTTAGCTCAAGAAAATTATAATAATAATATAAGTCTTTATTTTTACATAAAATTAACAGTAATCTTAAAAATATTTACAATAAATGAAAAACAATGCAATGTATAGTAGCGAAATTTCCTAGGAATTTAATTCCGAGGGTAGAGCTTTTTTCATCAAGTCTTCTTAAAACTATTACATGATTTACTTTTGGTTCGAACTTGATTTGGAACTAAATTGTTATGTTAATATCCATTCATAAATTCAAGCTTCATAAAAGCTAACAATTTTATATTAGTACTATTAGTACTTTTACACGATGAACTTATGGTTGGATCTGTTTTTGGAACCATAAATTAAATATTTAAGTAAATATCCATTTCTCCTTCATAAATGCAAACCTCACTAAAAGGCAGGAACCAAAAGAATCCAAAGAGAAATAGTCTCTGCCACGTCTTTGAAGAGAAAGTCTCTGCCACGTCTTTCAAATGGTCTCTCAGACGACCCTCATTTTTAATTTTATCAAATCGTGTCAGATTTTGTTTATTGAACTAAAAACCTTAATGCAATAACCATATCTAAACGACGCAATACAATGCCATACTGTACATATATTGAATATTTTGTCTATATATGGAAATTGAAAATTTAAATTAAATTTTTCATTTCATTCGATTTTGAAATTATCATTTATTTCGAAGGGTAATTTAGTTTGTCGAACTTATAATTATTATCGTGTATATATGGTAGTATACGTTAGTCTTGAATTCCAAGAGTCTAAGACAATTCCGTTTAAGATTAGGTGGTGCAAAGCAAACATTATACGGACAAAGATTAAAGGTCGGGCACGTGACTCCCCGATTAAAATAATGCGACACTCGAGTTTATGTTTTGATGTTGAAAGTTTTGCAAATTGTGCCGACATACAATGGCCTTTAATGTAAACTAATAATTCTCATTTAAAATTTATGTAAGCATATTCCTACAACAAACGGTTTATTGTTATATACTCTTCTTAGAATTACTACGCACACACGCACATTACTGCGGTCACGTTATTTATTTGGTTGTTTAGCGTTTGCTTCGTATAAACAGTTTACTCGTACAGCACGTAACTAGCAAAACTACTTTCGTCATTGAATTTGCGTCAAAAACTTTATTTCCGCATATATGTACAAAACAAAAACAAAATATGGCACATGTTTTAGTTATGTACTTATGTTTTCTATAAACATATACCATATAGATATTTACATAATCATAAAAAAAAAGATTTTGCCTGTAGCAGACAACCGATTTAATAAATAAACTTATCATCTTGTCAAAGACAGATACACTGCAACAATTCAACTCTCATCAAACCTCCATAATGTCCTTGACATTGCTTAAGACCTATAACCTTTTCATCCTTTCTATTGAAGACCTTGGAAAGGCTGGTAGATGTATATACTCGAATGAATACAACCACCAGTAATTTCGCTGTGTCGCATACAGCGTTGCATGTGCTGGTACGCGCGATCAAGAGATCAATTCACTCGCAAGAGTTTTGCATGGTAGCATTCCTCGACATCAGGGGTACTCTTGATAATGTTAAAGCGGATGCAGTAATAGAAGAATTGTCATTCACGGAGGCGGATTATGATGTCATAATCAAGCGAATTAGTCGTATTCTGGTAAGCAAGGTTGTAAACTCAACACTGGAAAAATTTACTATTAGGTTGGACCAAGTAGGTGAGTGATTGCGATCACGGTCTCTGGTAAACATCACAATGGAGGAGGTAATTCGGAATGCGCTTCTTATTATTACAAATTGAGCCAGCAAGCGTGGACTGGGAATCAACCCATCTAAGACTAAGCTGGTCCTCTCCACTAAGAAATTTAAAATCTCGGTAGTTGCCCCTGCTATCGTAAATAACATTATACTGGAACATTAAGCGGTAATCAGCTCGATGGAAGCCGTTTCTCATGTGCCAAAAATGACGTTGTCTTGCCGCTGATCTCTTAACGAAATGGATGAGTATTTCAATATCCAGATGATCTGGATTCTTGGGTACGAGGACGTCAAGGAGAACTGCAAAACAGACGAATTAGCTAGACACGGTACTATTATCAAACTGTAACCTGATAGGGCAATTGTGGATACATATTAGGGCACTTGAGAAAAGAGCCGAAGTCCTTGCATTGTAGAGATAGACTAACACGCTCACATGTGGAAGAATAAGATAAGTGCGACCAAGGCCGGAAGATATCGGTTTAAGTGTAGTTTTGCAAAAATGAACTAAAAACTAGTAAAAAAGTGTTTCCATATCGCCAGGCCACCTTTAAACAAGTTTTTAAAATGAAGTAAAATTTTAAATATTTTCATTAATATATCACGTGACCAATCAGAAGACGAATAATTAAATTTTCGATGGCGGATTTTTATTTTTTATTTGGAGAGAAGAGATACTAAAAACTAAGAAAATGTCTATTCAAAGATGTCTAACTTATAAATTCCCAGGTCCAAATGTAGTTCATACATTTGAATACATTAAGTAGCTGAAGAGAGAACGATTTTGAGACCTCCAGTTCCGCCCTACCTTTTGACAGAATACTGTAAATTTAAAGTCATTATTTATTCAATTGGAAATATTTCTGGAAGCAATAAGACTCAAATATATGTATATTGAAAGAACTTCGCAGAGTTTTTTGCCCCTCATTTTGAATAGTAAACTAGCTTTCAATAGACCTATTGAACATTTAGATTTCGTGTTTTTTTAGATTAAAATCGGATTACCCCGATTAAATCGAGAATACCACCAAATAAGGCCATCAAGGATTTGATCGTTTCATTCAAGCATAGTAAATAGTAAAAATAAAATAATGAATATTTTTAAAAACAAGAATAGAACCGCCCCCACAAAAATGCTAATTATTCAAACGACTCATATAATAATAGCCCATAATCTCACTAAAAAAGTTACGAACGATATAATCTACTATTCTTACTGTAAATAAACACAAAAATTATTTTTCATTACATTGTAACGAAAAATTAATTTTCGATTTATGATAAGATTATTTTAAGTGGGTAAAAACCCCGATGGCATACATTATCGCAAAAGATAATACACATTTATTTATTCCTTCTCTAGATAATAAATTATTTTTTTTATGTGATTGGGCATTCCGCCAATTGTTCCCTGCTTAAACGATAAAACTAGTACACTCACTCAAAATATATTTTAAGTGTTGTTTTATCAAATGTGAAAAATGTGGTGTCACTTACCTTTCATAATAAAATGACGATCATTTATATTTTAAGGAAAAAAATTAAAATATTTTTGTTTTTTATTATCTATTTTTAGATAAGATGAGTGAATTTATTATTAATTTTGTTTTTGTAGCTTTTCTTTATTATGTTACGTATGGTATTATAAAACGATAATTATGTATAAACAAATAATTTTTTTTTCTTTTATTTAACTAAACTTTTTAAAAAGCTCAGCAGCATATTATTTTGGATGATTTTATTAAATTAAATAATAAAGAATTAAAAATAAAATAACTCTTTTCATTTATGCAAATTATTAATTAAAAGTGTTTTTAATAAGTAAAAGATAAAAAAAAATACTTTTTGTGACACCCACAAAAGCTAGACACAATTTACATGGGTCGACCCATACCTCGGCCACCCATTTGTGGTGGTGCACCATCACCTGATTTTGGACTCTTGATCGTTTCGTCAACGGATAGTATCATACAACAGGCTTCTGATGCGGCAGTTAAGGCGTTGATCTTGATGATTGATGGTTCCCATACGCATGCCTCAAAATTGTCGGCAATATGTTCTTTATTGATGTCTACACCATACCAGCAATGTCCTGAAACGAGATAGAAATAAAATAACATAAACATAAAATCATAATTTAAAATGTTACTGTTTTATTCACTGAACCCTTATGTAATTTATGTTTTTTTCCGATAACAATATATAAAATGTTTTATTTACTTATATGTCCTTTTAGAATTTATGTACATTATACATATTATGCATATATTGTGCGAGTATGTATATACATACATAGAAAAAAATCGATAAACAAGATTGCATAACCCCATGTAATTTACTTTATTTCATAGAATTAAATAAATCAAAACTACAACTAGTTTTCCCCCCTCTATAATATGTATTTAGTTCAGATAAGACTTATATGCAAAATAACAAAGTATTGCATAATGTTGCTTTTTGTGACAAACAACAATTTTTGTTATAATGAAATTCGTCTATGCGATTGTTGAACGACATTTCACCATGAAAAAAATAATTTCGTAACAGAATAATGAGTTGCGAGTCTCAATAAAATATAGTTTTAGTATAAATCATTGATAAATTAAAAAATTTGTTGGTAAAATTTAATTTCTTTTTCTACGGTTTTCAAAATTTTCTAAATTTTTTATGTAATCAATGTTCTAATGTCGATTTCGATTTGCCAAAAAATCTGTGGCGCAAAATTGTTAAACGAATATAGATTTCCATTTTGTCATAGATTTACGAAGAAACAGTATGGCCAATTTTGAATGAGGTTTATGATTTGTTTCATAAGTAAAAAGCGCTCATATAAAATTGTTCAGTAACGAATCAAACCATAACCTTATTAAAACAATTAGATTGGTGATTTTCTGTTCGGAGACACACATTAGAAACATATGGCATTTTAAATAATTCTGCTTTTAACTATCGACAGTAAATTGAAGAACTGGTTCGCGCTTCATCTATCTATGTCTATTATATTTTAGTGCTTCTAATGCTTTGCAGGTATTGCAAACCATAATTAAATATGTTCCGCGTTCTTTTGAAGAAGCAACGAATGAGCTACAAACAATTTTTGACTTGTGTTATTTTTAGCATATTTAAGCTTATTTAACATAAAATGTACGGCAATATCAGTTGTGAGCAGACAGTCGCTTTTCTCGGATTAGAGCAGTAATAATAACTTCTAATAAAATTTGTGTTTCATCGTCATAAGATAAACCTAGAAAATCTGCAGGATCTCCTAGGATTGCTTTTGATCTCCTAGGATTTCGAAACCGAAGAAGCTTAGATTCTTTACGAATATGAATCAATAGTCAATAAAATACGTAATAGTGGTTCGATTATGATGACTGATACCTTAATCAAAAGCTCTCGGCATTAATATAAATCAGGGTTTCGAACTCAAAATTCGGGTTCGAGTTTAAGTTAGTTTTTCTTATCAAAAGAAAAAAATAAATTCAAAATTATTATAAATGGATCGACAAACAATTGGAGAAAATATCGATGTTTCTAGAATATTCCCCAGTTCATCGGATGATGAAAATGACCGTCGCGTGTTGGAAGAAATCTTGAAGACCAAAGAAAATGGTTTGATGCAGCTACGGAAAGCGATGAAAATGATAACGTCAACTGCGTTGATTTTATGATAAAAAAAATAAATGCAGCGAGCCACATGAATCAGCACTGTGTAAAGTATAGTAAACTCAAGTAATTGTCCTAAATTAAGAGAGTATGTCCTCATCATAATCGGTTAAGAACTCACCGAGTTCCTTCCTAACTGGCCATATTCCAGAACTTTCCCAAAAAATCATTTTAAAATCCCATTTTCATCCAACATATCGAATTTCATTATAATCGGTTAAGAACTCGCTGAGTTCCTTCCTAACTGGCCATATTCCAGAACTTTCCCAAAAAATCATTTTAAGTTTAAATCACATGTCGAAATATCCTGTTTTGAAATATCCAGTGTTGTACCATATCTCATATTTAAATATCCAATTTTAAAATATCCAGTTTTGTACCTTATCTCGTTTTGTCAAATCCTATTTTGAAATATCCAGTTTTAAAATGTCTAGTTCTGAGCGGTTCCCGTATTTAACATCATTCGCTTAAAGCGACTTTGGTTTTTATGACAATTTGGATATAACGACCGAAATTGCACTGCAAATTGTCAAAATTGTAAAACGACATAATATTGTTTTAGACAAAATTTCTGACGAATCGATAGCAAGGTGTACTTGATGAGTGAATATAATTTGTGTGACCAAAACTTCGAGTGAGGTACAAAGTAAGTAAAATTTAGAACATCGACGAAACGGCTTTGGTTTATAAAATGACACCAGAACCAACATATAATATAAGCAAATTGTGTAGGCGGCCAAATATCTAAGAAAATAATATTTTGTTGGTAGGAGCGCTAACATGGACAGTAGTGACAAAAAAAATTGTTTGTTATATCAAAAAGTAAATCACCCAGGTGCTTTAAAAACTTTAAAGCTTTATGTCGAATAAAGCTTCTTTCCCTTCACATTATCAATTAAGTAATTAAGTTAGCAGTTAGCCACCAAACACATCATGCGTTTTACAGCCGATTGATCCAGACCTAATTTATTATTAAAATTAATCAGAAATTTAGATAGCGGTCAAAATGCAGTCGTAACATTGATAGATGCGATTGTAATGACTGATCCAGGTTAGTAGCCAAACAGTAGCTAACTGCTTCAGGCATGCCAGATTATTTTTAGAGAGTGATCTTGTCACCGAGTCTGATTTATACGACGAAAATTATGAAATTCCACTTAGTGAGCTAACCCAATTGTCTCCATTCATAGATGGGATTTTTGTCCAAGATGAAAAAAAAATGGGATGATTTTGTGACCGCGGATAATTTAGTATTAACTGATAAAGAAGCAACATCAGAAACTATTAAAAAAATTGATACGTCCATCAATGGCACTGACAAGGAAAATGATGACGACGCTGATAGTACAGAGTTTATTCCTCCCTCAATTACTGAAACATACGAAGCACTATCCACTATTAAAAGTTATGTACAATTCAACAATTTTTGTAAAGAACTGACAGAGAGCGTACTTTTCATCGAACGAAAATTGGAGCAGGAACATAATATACAGAACAAAAGTATGAAGCAATTAACTATCAATAGTTGTTTATAATGACTACTGGCTCTATGTTCTTAAGTTTTAAGCCTTTAAGTATGTCTGTATGTATGTTTACCTATGTTATACATTTTTTTTACATATACTACTAAGATAAGATAAGATTAGATTTTTTAATCCGTTTTAAACAAATTAGTTTATTGCGACGTTCGGTTACAACGACGGATCCTACTGACATTTTCAATGAAGCGAATTTCACTCTATGTATACTAATCGCATGTTTAAAATACTCAATTTTTCTAAACACTGGAAATCGGCAAAGATAATAACTATCTTTAGGCAAGCTAAAGACAAATCCGAAATATCCAGTTATAGACTAATAAGTTTACTCATTATTCTTGGACACTGAACTATCTATCTATAATAAATTGCTCCTAAATCGACAAACTCTGAAACCTGTGTGAACTTACGGAGTACAGTTTTGGGGCTGTACTAAAAAGACGAACGTTAAGATAATTCAGACGTTCCTAAATAAAGTACTTCAATACATTGTAAATGCCCCGTGGTTCATTCAAAATGAAGACCTGCACCGTGACTTAAAGATGGAAAACATCAATGAAGTAATAGTAGTTTATGCTGCCAAACATGATTCACGCCTTTAACAACATGAGATTATCGAAATACAACGTATGCTGGACTGTCCGAAAAATTCCGAGTTGGTGACTGCAAAATGACTTCAAGAACGTTAATCCCAATGTTTGGTCGTAATTATCATCCCAGTAGACAAGCAATTCATAGTCTAGTGAAAAAAATTGAGTCTAAACCTTCGCTGCTGGATGTTCTCGTGCCAGTGAGACAACGGGTTGGTCGAAGTGCTGAGAATATTGCTGCCGTTCAAGCGGCCGTCGCAATAAACTAAAATAGTCGATTCCACGACGTTCTCAATAATTGGGCATCGTTTAAACTACACTTTGGCGAATTTTGCAAAATAATCTTGGATTTCATTTTTATAAGATCAAGTTAACACAAGAACTAAAGCCACTCGATCATATAAAGCGAGTAAGTTCTCAAATTATATGCATTATTGGTCAGATAAAAACCTTATGTGCTTCAAGAAACATCACTTCATCCACAAAAAATAACTGTATGGTGTGGTTTTCATGGTGGTGGTGTCATTGAACCATTTTTTTGTCGTTGATGTAATTGACCGTCACGTTACAGTCAATGGAGAACCCTACAGAGACATGTTGCAACGTTATTTCTTTTGTGAATTGTATGACCTAGACGGTATATGTATTTGGTTTGGCATGTTTTTTACACAAATATATATCAACTCATTTTTTGTAGTTAAATCAGAGGCAGTTCTTCGAGTTTACTATTGCCAATTATGAGCTGAATTTTATTAGCTGCAATTTACTATGAGTTTTTGCTAGCTCGATATTCTTTTTAGATATAGCTTAATATAAATACCCATAGTACTGCCATGGTATGTTACGCCATTGACGTGCTAGATGTCGCTATTGATATCGTTTTAAAATAATCAAAATATTTTTATATGTATAATCGCCTAAATGTCAAATATTTATACTAAATGTTGACGATATTCTATCGACCCGACATCTGGAACATCAAAGAGTAAACTTTTTTTTTATTATGATGGTAGTACTATGTGTATTTATATTATGGATATAGTAAATCAAAACAAGATACAACGTTAAAATGGTGGATGAAACTTTACCGACCTACAATTTAAGCAACAAACATATATTATTTGCTAAATATAATACGGATTCGTCATTGCTGTAAGCAATCATTATTTGTTTTTATATTTGAACCTTTTAAGGGTTTATGATTTATGTAAAAACGGTCTGAAATAGAATAGCGACCATTATTTTATAAAATTCGTAAAATTAAAGATCCAGTTCGATTAAAACATAAGTTCACAATCAATCCTACTGATCTCAAAATTCTTGATAGAAATTCTCATATGCATAGAATCTAAGTAACAATTTTTTTAAATCTTAAAAAAAAAACAATTTTACGTCCATCAAAATTTTACCGTTTCTTAAGTATCTTATTAAAAAATTCTTATGAATTAATTATAAAAAAAAAACTTTTCTTTATTTCATTGTATGAAATTACTTTTTGTATTTAAGATGTGCGGCATGCGAAACCAATCCTAATACTCTATACCTGTAATTTGATGTACCGTAGAGATTAAGATACGAGCATATCGGGTTATTTAATAACTAAAATGTTGTAGATATAAAAGTATAAAAAAATTCGATATCAAAGGAACCCGAATGCAATATGTACATAGTTTTAAAGATAGGTCGGTTATGGATGATTTGTTAAATTTTTAACCATTTTCTTTGTTAAGGCACACTAAAACTGACTAAACGTTTTACCTTAAATAAGCACGTTTTTGATCAACTTACTTAATTTATTTTCGCCGCTTACAACAAAGAAAACTTTAGGTGCACAAAGGGCAACGAGAACTGAAAAATTGCAGAATACAGTGAAAAATTATAGTCAGCATTTTTAATTTTCCTAAATTATGCGAATGTCAAATATAAGAAATATTTTAAAAAGAAAATTTCCTAAAATTAAAAATGAATGAAACTAAATTAATGCATACTTAAAACTTATTGTTGTAAATAATTACTAAGCTAAAAAAGGTAATGTAACCGATTTTTTTATATCCTGAGAAACAAGTTCGAAGAACAACTCAAATAGTCTGCCTGACTATTTTTTAAATTATCGTGCAAAATAAAAAAAATCTTTATTTGTGCACCAAACTAAATTTTTTGTTAATACGAGGGTGGTTCCAATAGAACCAGTCCCGACATAAAGATGGCCATTGTTGTTTGAAAAGAATGACTATGGTAAAAAGTACCAACCTTACAAAGCTTAAGTTTGATGACACTATGTTGTTTGGTAATACTTTCATTCTACCCTTAGTCCGTCCAATATCAAAGCGAGACTAGATTATACTCTGGAAGAGTATGTTTGCTCCTTCGATTGGAACAGCTGCCAAGACGAACATCGCAATGGTCACGTCAAGAATGGCGAAGAAAATCCACAATATACTATTGGATAACCGTCGACTGAAACAGCGCGTGATAGCAAATATGGTAGACATTTAAAAAAATACTGTACATCACATAATAATTTGAACATGAAAATGCGCAAATGGGTGCCACAATTCAGTGCAATGGAACAAAAACAGTAATGTGATGATGTTTCAATCGAAGTTTTACAGAAATAAAACCGAGTTTTTGCATCGATTAATAACCATGGACGAAACATGGGTAAATCACTTCACACCTGGGACGAATGTGCAGGCACAGTTACGGTGCTAGTTTTTAGAGATGCGCGTGGAACAATTTTCATTAATTATTCTTAGACAGGAAAAACAACTAACTGCCGTATTTGGGACAGAATAATGTTTTATTTCATCAGAACAATGCACCAGTTTACACATCCGATATCGTGATGGCCAAACTCAATGAGTTAATTAATGTTTCAATTTCTCACGGATTATTTTCTGTTTCCAAACTTCAAAAAATGGCTCGCTGGTAAAATGTTTGCCAAAAATAAAGAGATATAGTCCGCCGCTGATGGCTATTTTGAAGAGCTCGACGATTCTTACGAACCATGGTATCAAAGCTATTGAATATTCCTGGAAAGTTTATTGAACTTATAGGAGACAATATTGTAGAGAACTAAGCATATTTTTTTCATTTTTTTGTTTATCTTTGTCAGGTCGGTACCTCTGGGACCTCGTTTGTTGAAACATCCATGCAAAACAAGAAATATTTTTTTTATAAAACGAATGACAGAACATATCGTCTTTGAAGCAGATCGCACATATCTCGAAACGTTGAACAAATTTTCAAAGAACCTCGGAGGTTCTTTTTGTCATGTTTTTCCATAAAAAATGTTTAATTTAACATCTTGAAAACTAAGCAAAACTCTTAAGAGGGGTGACCAAACTAAATGGCCAGCAATATTCAAGCCAAATAAGAAAGCCTGGATAGTTAAAAAATACAAACAATTTGAAGATTACCAGTTTAACATTTTTTAGTTTTATGCACCATAAATGGTTTTCATCCATTTGATATTTTATTGGCGACTAGCAGTTCGCCAAATTATTCGAACGATAAGTCTGAAAAAATATCAAGTCAAGTAGGAAACAACAGGAAAATGTAACAATAAAAAAAAAATAGCGACGAATCGTACAGATAATCAAGTAATATGAAATAATATTTGGTACACTGAAGTGATTCAAAATTTGAAAACATGAAGTATATTGATAATTTAACGGTTATTTCATTTAATTTTTGTGTTAAATCATTTTTTTTGAATCTGTAATTTGTGTACATTTTAGAGTTTTTGTTTGTCTATTTTTATCTACTAAAACTACCAAGTGATAGTTGAGCTTTCAGGTGATAACTAGGACATTTTTAGATAATCTTAAATAATTTTAGATCATGAGGTACATTGAAATTTAGTTGGATAATGACTGACGCTGCAAAAACATGCCGAAAATTTGTGGAGTGTATGGTAAGAATGCTGTGAGAGAACGAAGAACCCACGAGTGGTTTGCTCGATTCAGTGCCTGAAATTTGAATGTCAAAGATGCACATCGCAAGCTGTCAGGAAACAGCGGAGGCATTAAACATCAACCACGTGACAGTTTGGAATTATTTGAAAAGAGCAGGCTACAAAAAAACTCGATGTTTGGATGCCACATGAATTAACGTGAAGCAATTTGATTAACCGAATTGACATCAGTTAAATGCTGCTGAAGCGCAACGAAATCGAACCATTTTTAAAGCGAATCATTACAGGTGATGATAATTGGGTGAAATACGATAATATCAAACGCAAGCGCTTACGGTCAAAAACTGGTGACCCTCCACAAACGCCTTCAAAGGCTGGTTTGACGGCAAACATGGTTATGTTGAGTGTTTAGTGGAATTGGATGGGAATTGTTCATTATGAGCTGCTGCAACGTGGCGAAACCATTAATTTGGTCCTGTACTGTGCACAACTCGATCGTTTGAAAGAAGCAATTCAGAAAGAGCGACCAGAATTGGCCAACAGAAAGGGAGTTGTATACCATCATGACAATGCGCGGCCACACACATCTTTAATGACTCGGAACAAATTGGAGGACCTTGGTTGGGAAGTTTTGATGCATCCACCGTATAGCCCGAACCTTGCACCGTCTGACTACCATTTGTTTCGGTCTCTGCAAAACTGTAATTGGCAGACCGAAGCGACGATGAAAATCACTTGGCCAAGTTTTTCGACGATAAACCACAGAACTTCTACACCGATGGGTTTATGAAGCTACCCGAAAAACAGGTCATAGATAATAATGGTCAATATGTACTTGTTTAAAATTTATTTTCAATTAAGAAAATTTTTGTTCAAAAATGTACCAAAAACCCGCGGAGACTTTTTATATGACCATAAATAGTCATGCGCCAATTCCAATCCTACGAACATATATAAAAGGGCTCAATATCGTAGCGCTTAGATTAAAAAATTCTTTGTTTACTTTCTATGCGATCTGAATAATTATCATAAATCGGGTTTGAAATAACAGCCCCATACTGACCGAGTAAATAGTTATCGTAATAACATAAGGATCATGGAAATCCTTTGAAAACCTATTGACAAACCCGTGCATTGAATTTGCCTTAAAAACCTACCCTACACACAATGTTCTTATGAAACGATAAATGCACAGTAAAGGTTAAACCTCAAGTCGTATCTCCACAATGATACCTGTACTGTCTGTATTTTTTTACTGTGAAACCAGAAGGAGAAAAAAAACTTAAAGTGACAAAGACAACTGTTTTTGGTTTTTTTTGTGCTATTTTTTTTTTTAGAACAAAAAAAAAACCAAAATGATTATCTTTGTCACTCTAATGCAATTTAGGTTTTTTTCTCCTTCTGGTTTCACAGTAAAAAAAATACTGACAGCAAATGTTTTATTGTAGCAAGTCCTTTAACGTATCCACCATTTCAAAATATAATCGTTAAAAAGGTGATCGTAGCTTACAAATGAGCGTGCACATGAAAACACATTATTTTGCATTTAGCTATATTTAGGGTCAAATTCTGAGCTGTACACCACTTAATTAAGCTTTTTAGATCCGATTGAAAGACTATTGTGGAGCTTTTTTTAATAGTTTTATAAATTGTTATGTCATCGGCATAAATGAGAATATCGAAATAACTCAAACAAACAATTGACGAAATAATTTATAAAATAGTAAAATACATGGGTTCCAAGTGGCTTAAGAACTCCCGAAATAATTTCAATCTCTCTAGACGAAATTCATCAATTTTGATAATTTACTCTAATGCTGTGTGCCTCAATTCGTCTAAATCGTTAACTTTTCTAAATTATTCATTAGTCATGCTATTAACCACTAGAATTTTTCATTTAGCCTGCTCGTGAGGTTGCTTTTCGTTTTAGTTGTCAAATTTTGTGTACGTATATATAATTATACAAATAAAAATTTACAGATTTGTATTTAAGAAATTTTAAAACTACAAAAACATTAATTTAATACAGACATTAAAAAGAAATATGTTATTTATGTGTAAGCATAAATTTTATAAAAAAATATTTTTTAACCATTTATAGTTTGAGAAGTTAACAATTTAGAATCGTGAATAGTCAGTCACAGCTTGTAATATTAAAACTAGTGTCATCTATGAATCATTGAGACCAAATAATCAACAATTTAGAAAAGTTGGCGATTTAGACGAAATTTTTGGCATGAGGCACACAGCATAAATACAGTTAGTAAAACTAAATTAGTAACTTTTGACCTACCTGGGGAAAATTCTGTTTAGGAGAAATCAATTTCTTAACGAGAAAAAATAATGGACATTTATCAAGTTTCTTAAAAAGCTTCTGAAACACAGATATGACATAAATATCTCTATAAATCACAATATAACAAGCTCCAGATTTAAAAATTGGCTTTACCAGCGAACATTTCCAAAAATCAGTGAAGTATTCCTCAGAAAGACTTCTATTAAAAAGAACAGAAATAGGATTCGCAATTACACTGCAGGTTAATTTTAAAAAAATCAATGGAACAGAAAAAATGACAGCGCTGTATCAAATGTCAAGATTTAACAACTCAAATGAAATAGTATTAACTTGGAGACAAAACCTTGAAAATTTGAACTTTCTGACGACATTATTCAAATCATAACCATTAGAATTAGAGTTACCTCTGCTTTCAAATCGGCAAATAATTTACAAGTATCCAAAACATTGTCACAAGATCGCTAATTGCTAAACATCGTTGAAAGATAATCATTGGATTACAAACTCAATTTCCAGAATATATTTTGTTGTAAAAAAATCGGTTAAATACATTTTAGGCAAATATTTAAACGAATTGTGATGAATTTTCATTAGGGTAAAGTTTATACGTCGTGTGAGCGCTTCCATTGTGGAATAAATTCCTTAATACCTAGGTTTATAATTCTATAGAATTCACTCAACATGACATCTAAATAACCACAAGCATAAAATACCGACCAATCATACTCATCCAGAAATGCGTTTAATCAACTATAATCCCCTTTTTTAGAGTTATATATGATTGAATAACGTTTTCTCCAACTAATTTAACTAATATTTATTTAAAACTGCGATTATAATACCCCCACCCTAGTTATAAATTAAATAATACCTTTACCTTTTTTCCTATTAATTTTTGTAAAACTGCATTATCGGCGTTATCCGGGAGAAGGGCATAAGGCCTCTAGTCTAATTTGTCAAAGCTTAAGGCCGAGACATACATTGCCACACCACACCCCTACCGCAAGTCGGCTGACTGTCGGGGACAATGTGGTGATACCACAGTTGTTCGCACCTGGACCGGGTGTTGGCCGTGCGCTCTGTCTCACACCTGCAGTTCAGCACTCTTTTAGAACCTTACGGAGCTGTTTTGTGGAGACAAAGTGTTTAAAATGTTTACAAATAGACTAACTTATAGTCGGCCACGTTTCAACTTCGGTGCAATGGTGTCAGTGCGGAGTCGTTGCGGTAAGAAGAGGACTACGCGGTACTTTTTCATTGTACAATTTACTCGCCGTGTGACTTCAAATACACGGCTTGCTCGGTGCGGTCATGTGTTTGCCTTAATCCGCAATCATATACAGACACTTACAATACCATCAAAGAATATATTTTTTTAGAGCATTATAGTATGCAATCAATATCGCTTGTGATATAATACGTATAAACATTTGAACAGTAAACAATTTGCTTTATTTCGACCGTGCGGATGCGGATTGTAAATTACTTTGCGAGTGCGGATGCGGATAATTTATTTGTTTTTTATCGGATACGTATTTGAAAAAAGATATCCGCGCAGGCTTCTAGTACAGATGACTATTTTTAAATACTACAGGTATACCAAATCAATATTGTGGGTCCATAGGATTCGATTCCGAGCTTGTTCTTTGTATTATTCTAGACAACCCGAAGACAAGTCGTTCCATTCTCCGAAGAACCATCGTTGTCGACAACGACCCCAGCCACCTTCGTTCGCGAAGGGACTTTTCAATTTAGTTATCAATTTATTTGTATTTGAATTTATAAAATCCCCGTATTTAATAAAAATAATTGGATACTACGATTCGGCAAAAATAAAAACGATTAAAAAAACAATTATACCATCTACAACAACAGAAGGAGCAGCCATAAAAAGCAAACAAATTGGCCAAGAATCGTCAATCATGAATCAAGAACTATGATTAAACTACGGAATTACATTAATTTGAAGACGATTTAGTCGATATTTAGTGTTCAGACGAATATGGTGAATTAATATAATCAAGACGATGAAATTGTTATCAATACTGTAACTTTAATCTTAGAATTGAACCTTTAATCTAATAATGCAAAACTTTTATTGAGATTTAAACCTAGTTATCTCCCACACCAACCTTTATACCTTTATGTTTCTTAATTTATGACTATATCAAAAGTATTCTAAGGTAATAAAATTGTTAAATAACTTGGCACAGGTTTTTTTTTATTTTATTGAATTAATTGTTTGATCGATCGTGAAGATTGCAAATATGTACTTTGACCTGCAGATGCGAGGTTTTCATAAATCAAATTACAATATAAAGTGAACGTCTTTATTGAAAAATAAAAAACAAAAGAAAATGTATTATTATATATGTTGAAAATTATCGAATCGGGATTATACATTTTCCATTCACTTAAAACTTCACATAAAAGTTCAAGTCAATAAACTGTCTTGTGTTCTTGAGTTTTGTTGATATGTTAAATTTATTTTAGTGCGCTTATTTACATTATAACTTCCGTCAAACATGAAACATAATATTATTATGTATTGTAGTATTAGAGTGTAAAAATTAATTTTCTTATATTGTGGCAAAAAGCATGATATAAAAGATCTTGAATGAGTCATATATGATTATGAATCATACTATTCCATTATCTTACTAAACGGATAGTTAATCAACCTTAAATTATAGTTCTATTTCGATTGTAACAATTTTCATATTGAAATCTACAAACTAAGGTTATACAGGGTTAACGTATTACATATTCGTTCAAAGGAAAATTTTATTCTATTATACACAAACACAGTAGTATAGTAAATACATAAAACGATATGTTACGTGATTTTCTGTTGATATTATGTAATATGCATACATAGTTAAAAAATATATGTACATACATAAATAATACTAACTTGCTACATATATACTAAACTACATTTTAAATTAAATTTCAAAATAAATCTAAAATTAAAAACCTGAATATTTGTGTATACAAAAATGTATTTATATTTTGAAATACACAATATATGTATTCGTATATAATATATGTAAATAACTAAAATACTACGATAACAAAAATATTTTAAAATTTCAGTTCTAAAATTATTTCTTGATACAAAGTAAGACATTTCTCAAGAAATGGAAAGAAAAAGGTCTCTAAGAGGTTGCTTTGTGGTGTCTGTAAGTGTATTTATTTATATAGTTTTTTATGTGACTTGAAGGCAAACAAAAAAAATCATATTTCAAAACTGCAAGTTTGTAATGATATTTGGATAAGGTTTCTCGTCACACAATAAAACAACTATAATTTTTTGGAGGATTGGATATCGTCGTCTTAAAATAAATACTCGAAGCAAGACTAAAAAAAAAAAAACACAAGAAGACTCTTTCGGACCGAGTTAGTGATAGTTGTAGTTGTAACTTAGTGAAAGTTGTTTTTTACCTACACAAATTGTGTTTTAACGTTTTTGTTCAATTATAATTTATATACATTTCAATATACATATATACATAGTTTTACTAGTTTTGGATTGTCATTGTTTCTACGTTGTTGAATAGTTAGATCTGGGGGTTCCGGTTTGGAAAATAAGACTCCATTGAAATAATATCGTTCTATTGTTTCCGCTCTATATTTTGAATGATCTTCAAAGGGAAACAAAACAATAAAAAATTACTAGCTATATCCACTCGTCGTACTCTGTTTTCTTTGTCAAATCTTGTAATATTCGAAAGTTAAACCATTTTAAGTTTTTTACTACGAATGCGAAAATTCTTTAATTCGAATTGTACTTACCCAATGTAAAATTAAGCTGGTGTTTTAAAAAAAGGTTTACTATCTATGATATGAAAGGTGCATTAAATCTTATGTCTTTAAAATTATTCAACGTTACTACCAAATTTTGGTATTTCTTTCAATACTAACTTGGTTTAAAATGTAGGGAGTATTACTGAATTACTGCCATTTAACGATAAAATAGAAAGCAGGATTTACATGAGACACTTAGTATTTTGCAGCGAAAAAAACATGACAAATCTGTAAAATTCAATCATGACAAAAAATCTCTTATAATAAAAATACCAACTTTTTTGCCAATTAAATTCAGGTGTAGTAACTGTGGAGCAAATCATATGGCTTAAACTGTATTCATCCGAGAGGACAGAAATTTATACAGAACTTTTACCCAACAAAATATAAATATGCTAATGCAGGTAGTATTTAAAAATCAAAAATGTATGTCCTTAAATAGCCATGTGGAATGCTAGTCGCCTAGCAGAACACAGAGCTGAGGTTCAATCATTCCTCATTAAGCATAATATTGACATAATGTTCATATCTGAAACACGCCTTACAAATAAGAACTTTTTTAAAATTAATGGGTATTGATTTTAAGTCACTAAGCATCCGGATAGTAAAGCACATGGTGGCACAAATGTACTGATTTAAAGAAGGTTAAAACACTAAACACTTAATAAATACGAGAAAAAACACAGAAACAGGAATGGCCTGGGAACTGTTAAGTATCTGCCCTCCAAAACACGCTGTAAAAACTCAGTTCATGGATTATTTTAACAGTTTGGGTAATAAATTCTTTGAGGGGGAGATTATAATGCTGAACATAACACTGGGAGGTCAAGAATAACATCACTGAAAGACAGACAACTTTTTAAAATGATAGAGGAACAGAATTTGGATTACTTATCAGCTGGCCAATCCACCTACTCGCCAACAGATACCCCCGCCGTTAAAAGAAAGTTCATAAACTGCTACGAGATAACCAGAACCTTGTTCAAGAAAAGCAAAGAATATGGAGACAAAGGTAACAATCTAAATCTCCTTTATTGAAGTGGAAACTTAATCGCGCTGTTAATATTATTAAAATTGCATTGAAGGTAGAGCAACACCAGAGTTTACAGAACTATTTAAATTAACTCACGGCAACCAAAAGAACCGATTTCTCTGAAAGCTTTTCGAAAAAGTTTTTCTAACTAAACCTAAACCAGTATTTATCTTTCGTGCTTAAATTTTGGTCCTACTTTACGCCATTACTAGCCAAATCGAGGACACACATATACAGGTTCACTTTAAATATGCATCTACATATTGCATTGCTCCAGCCAGCCTGTACTGGCATGGACGATGTTTCGGCCCATGGCTTCTGCACTCCAACACGAGGTCATAGTTGTGTTCATCATCACCGATCAAGTTATGAAACATCCCTTTTGCAATCCTTTTCGTTGGGATTACAACCCGGTACCTCTTGACTCAAGCACCGCAGCTTTAACCACTACACTAATTGCCCGGTAAAGATGGTTTACATTAGAACCCTGCATCGAATGTGTATATCTGCGGATCGCTTGAAACCTGGCGAATGCGGATCGTATTTCTTTATCCACAAATTCGCAAAACCGGATGTAACCGCAATATTTGCGGTTAAAACCTCATAAAAACTCCTTTATTAATATAGGAGGTTTTGATATTATCAAAATCTCCTATAGTATATAATACATTCGTGTTGGTTTTGATATTATACTTGCATTGTTTTGTTAGTGTATTGTATGTAATGTTATATCCCAATCACCGACTTATTTAATTAGTCAGACTTAGTGGCTTCTTGTGTTTGTGGATGCGGATATAGGCATTTTGAACTGGTATGCAGATAGTTTTAATTTCTTTCTTGCGGTATCACTCATACAAATTGGACAACTATTACGCGGTTTATTGCACAATTTTTGCATATTGATAATTTTTGTGGGCTCACCCCTTGTCTGATTTATCTCTAGTTAAATGTTTGTATGATATTAGATTCCTTGGACCAATATTGTACTTTTTATACACATCCGATCTACTTATTACTAAAAAGTAATAATATTAACATTTGCTGATGATACGGCAAGATTGATGTCACAAAAAACTCTCACACTGCCTCAAGAAAATTACAAAATCATCTGAGCAAAATTGAGCAATGGGTAAAAAACTGGTGAATAAAGGTGAACGAAAATAATGCGACTCACATTACGTTCACTCTGAACAAATGTACTTGCCCTTCACTAAAATTAAACGGTGTAAATATCCCACAACAAACAAAGGTTAAATACTTAGGTTTACACCTTGACCAAAAACATTGAAAATTTTTTTTTTCGAAAAATGTGTTGGCTGATAGAAAGAAATGATACTGAAATGTGCTGGCTGAGGGGATTTTTCATCATTTGATTACGATCGGTGATGACGATGAACACAACTATGATCCCCAGATAACCATGATCCCAAACAATGAACGTGTGATACCAGTATTTCCTTAAATTGTAGACAGTGGCGCGAATCTAAATGCACTGGGTAAGATTACCAGTTCTTTTATAAAATAACGTCTTATATTTGTATCCATTTAATAACTCAAACAAAAATCCATTTAATAACTTATCAACTTATCGAGGAAAGCCCTCTTAGATGCAAATTTTTGTTATCCCTGGTTTCAGCAGGAATTGTACCTGGGCTGTAATTTTTGGGAGAAATTTGGCTTAAAATCAATTATGATACAAGAGATGTCTGGTGCTGATATGCCTAGCAAAACTAAATCTTGATCAGTATATGCTAAATAGTACTCGCCTTACCATACGGCTAAAACCATTGGTGCTCTCCTATGATGATAGTATGCAATGCAAGTAAAAAAACACATTATGTTTGGATGCTAGGATGATACAAAGCTGAATGGGGTAGTCGAAGGGACGAGTGTCCCCTTTCTCTTATTAAAGGCATGCTTAGTCGTCTGAATTGTGCCTAGTTTATGTCGAGTTTAAAATTGAAGTATGCTTTCTGGCAAATTTCATTATACCTCAACAGCAGGGAAGAAAACGCCTTGTCGGTGCCATGACGTCCCTTATACCACTTGAAAGTGATACCGTTCGGGCTCACCACATAAATGACCGTGTTTTCGTATATCTTGATGATTCGCTCTTAACGACATCCACATTTGATGAAAACTTTTTTTTTTTGTTAACCAAAGTTGCAACTCGTCTGGCTGAGGCAGATCTCACCATTATGTAAAAAAATTAATTTCTTACTAAAAGAGATAATTATCTCGGATGTCTTAGATGAGGGTTCTTTGCGTCGTAATCACGACAAGGTACGAGCCATTTCAAGAGTTCCTCGTCCCTAAAACAGTGAAGCAAGTTCGAAGATTCTTAGGCGTCTGGTTGGTATCGAAGATTCATCGATGGCAATGCGATGATGCTAGCTCAACTTAGTTTTGTTCTAAAAATCTCAACGCCAAAGTTATTTATAGCCAAGCTTAGGAAAGGACGTCCGGTATTTTATTTCTGTATGCAGTGTACTTGTCATACGTGCATATGTTTTAAGGCTATGAACTACACTAACCGTAGACCTTTTGCATTTAAGCCCTTGAAGTATTGTCCATTTAAGCGAATCTAAATGAACTTCTTGGACCGTATCCGCATTCTCATGTTGGTTAAACATACTAATAGAAGTAAACCACTCATTCAAATTTATCATTACTCGGTGCCATTCGTCAAGCTATAGATTAGGAAGTCGTTAAATTTCCGGAGAAAAATATTTTTTTGATTTTTGGGATATCGAAATCCTTAGTATAACAGATGATGGTAAAAACTTTAAATCAACAATTTTCGATCAATAAGCTCGAAAAATATAGAGTTCAGCATATATTTACCGCAAAGTATTCTCCTCAAGCCAACACATCTGGTATGCATTGCTTTCGAATTTACCATATTCACAGTGAATATTTGCTTTTTTCGAATATGAACCAAGCGACTTGGAGGAATTGGCGAAGACCTTTTTTCGGAAGGACACTACAAAATTTAGGTGATTTTAAAGAAATGTTATGTGGTTGCGGACTTTGTAAAACGAGCAAACTAATAAATATTTCAAAAGAAATAAACTAAAAGTTTTTATTTTCTTTCGATGGTTTACGAAAGACTGCAGAAATTTTCAGATTGATCGTAGTATAAAAAATTATAATTTTCTATAAAAAATTCTAAAGTCAAAATACAAACAGGACATATAATTACATATAGTCATATCGATGTTAGTTAGGTACAGTGTTAAGATTTCTGTAACTAATACTCTCCATGATCTTTATAATCCAAGAATGATTTTTATTAGAACCTTTTAATGATCACCGATTACATTTGTTTTGTCATGCTTCTTGTAGTTCATTAATTTTTTTATAATTAATTGAGTTGAACTTAACCCTTTCGAATTGATCATGACGGCATGATCGAAAATTATTTATGCCTATAACAATTCTATTATTATTGATATTGTTATTTGGTATTATTAACCATGGATTACTTGTACCATTTGTAATTAAGAATTTTTTTTATTCATTGTTCACATGTAATTTGATTATAGTAGCCCTTTCCATAAGAACAAATATATTTAAAATTTAAATTATTAAATTCTAGCATTTACATTACGAAGGCAGTATACACGGGTTAGTAAAACAATATTGTATAATTGTGATAAATTGGAAGCACTCGATATTCAATAATACCAAACAACTAGCACTGCTTTTGACAACTTACAAATTATGTCCTGTGCCAATTTCAGCTCTTACTAAATTTTTTTCAAGAAATCGTTATACAATGTTGATTCAGATTATGAACAATTATTGTTAAAAAATTATTTATATTTATAACGTATTGTATTCAGGAATCGGTTTTCAGTATTAGCCAAACAAAATAGCAAATGGCGCAGTTAACCAGTATTCGTTATGGTATGTTACCAATTACAAATTCTAATACTTGAGAGTAACTTTTATTTTCCCAACCAATTTTGATCTTATTATGTTGCTCAAACACTTGGTTGTAAGACTGGCCTGCCGATTTATCATGTCAAGTTTTATCGTGAGTGGTGCAATCAATATAATCAATATAATTTGCAAAAAATTTTCATTTTTAAAACTCAATGTGATCAATTATATATTAAGACATCAAATTTTTACTACGTCAATTTTAAAAAAATTACTGATAGATTGAAAAATTTTCAAAATCTTCAAAAATATTTTCAAGGTTAACTTAAGTATTTTTTTTTCTTTTTAAACAATTAAAATGTTTTATGAAATTATTAGTGGATTTAGCCAAATTTTGCAAACGAAAATTATTTTACCTGTCAAAAATTAGTTAACATTGAAAAGTCAAAAAGGTGATTGTTTAAAATTAGATTTTAGTAAATCGGTCAAACTTCGATTATTATTTCAAACATGGTTTTATTTAAATTTGTGATTTATAGTAATAATATTTTTACAAGCTTTAACGATTCATATTTAGGCTAGACAAAGGTGGAGGACTAAATAATTCTTAATTCTATATTTAAAACCCATATAAAAAAATATGCACATTTTCAGTTTCAATTCAAACGGGCTATTGATGGAGTGATTTACTGTTATTTTATGAATATGTGGCAGTTAATTTATTTAAACTAAAATATGGATAGAATTGTTTACTTGGCAAATATTCATCCTTAACTGACTATTTCATCAGAGGAATAACACGAGCTTGCTGATTGTTTTAATTAAGATATCGATGATGATGTAGAAGATGCGATTAAACAGATTGGTGGACGAGATCTTCCTACAGCTATTTTGTTATTGGTTTAGTGTAACCGATTAAATTTGTTCAGTATATGAAAAATATTGATGGTAGTCAAAAAAAGATCCACAAGCAGCAATGAAACTGTAAAGAGAAATATAATGGTCAAGAAGAACTGATGTAAAGAGATTGGACCTCATTGTCAGTAGCTTTTCGAAAAGCACTAAGCATTCAATGTCTTTTTGCAATCGCTACTTTTGAACATTATTTTTCAAAGAAATAGGAAAGCAAAGAAATGACGAATACAACAAATTAACGTTAACAAAATTCAAAAAAATCAAGCTTTGGCGGATACCAATGTGGATAAAATGAACGCGTTTATTGGAATTTATGCTGGCGCTGAGAAATCGAATTTATCAGCAGCTAAATATTTATTCCTCTAATCTTATTTGCCATTTTATAGAGAAGTGCTGACATTAGAGCAATTTGACTAAATTAATCGTGTTTCTGCGTTTCGTTGATTTAAGAATTCGTGTAGATCGATTGGGAGAAGATAAGTTGGCTCCAATCTGTCATACATGGCACAGCTTTCGCCATTATATTACATCCAAGCCAGGAAAGTCAAAGATTCATATATTTTAGCTTGTAGATGCAGAAAACTTTTATCCTATATAAGTGTGCCTTTAATAAGCCTGCAAAAAGAAATGTAGCGAACGAAAGTCAAAAACACAAAAACAACTGCTGTCTGTGATTTATGTCTCAGGCCATCTAAATATGAACTTATGGCATCCAACTTTGAGGTTGTACCAAATTGATGCGGCAGCCATAAAAACCTCAAACAGCAAAAATTCACAAAAACGATGTGGCATAAACATCAAACGCTGTAAAATCCCAATTAGCCCAAATCGTTTATTTTAAATTTAATTTAGAAAATTAAGTCACAAATTCAACGCAATGAGCTAAATCAATCCCATAATACATCTATTTTATCACGAGTCTTATCCCAAAATGGACCTAGTTGTTTTAAATTTAACGGGTTTAACAAGATTTAACAAATTTAACCATCGATTTAAAATATGCGCTATTATGACTCATAAACATAAAGTCGCGCCAGATTAATCGTTACGAAAAAAAAAAGATTTTGTAATATAAATACAAAATTTGTTTAAAAAATCAGAATGGAATTTCTCTTGGAAGATTGCCAGAATTGAAAATAATTATTCAGTTTCAACAAATCAAGGCATATTTTGTATGGCACTTTAAATTCACGCTAAAATATAGATATTTTTCTGATAAACAAAATAAATGTTCGATACATACACATACTACTTACTATTAAAATAAAACTTAAATGACATAAAATTAAGTCTAAAAATAATAAACTTTAATTCATATTCTCTTAAATTTAAATTGTACATGCGTATCATCTTTAACAGCATGGTTTTATACGTGGAAAACCAAAAATTAAGTTATGCCTGAAAATAAACACTTCGTCAAAAGTTCCTTCACCTCTCCCACACAGTATTTATTATATATAAAATCTTCATTAGCATATCACGCAATCCTCTTTTATTCGTATGTACAATTACAATTGTAAATGATTTGTTACATGATGTCCAGTGAACAGTCACAAAAAGGTTATTTACATTTCCAGCAGTTAAAAAATAAAGCGATGGTAAATCAGATATTGGAAACCTACAGTCTGTGGATCGAACTGACATATCATAGATGTATTTACGGACCGTGAACTAAGTGTAAATGTTTAAGCGAATTTCAAATACAAACTAATTTACATAATTTATGTTACAATTACAACTTACAAAGATAATCAATTTTTATTCAATAATTATAATTATTCGTTCCTGATTAAATGTGACAAAATGTATGCCAATTGCCGAGTTTTCCAAGAAACTTAGTACAAGTAATTTTTAGTGGAACACGAAGATAATAATACGTGCCTTTTATGCCTTCAAAGTTTTTCTGTAAATAAGGAATTCAATATCAAACGACAAGACTAAGTTGATTGGGCAAAACAGGCAATATGAACTTTATATACTTGCATTGAGCTTGAAAAAAAAAGTTCGATGTTCCATAACCAAAACTTAGAAGCTAAAAAAATATACGTGCTAACTACGCAGTAACGAATGTCATAGCAAAAATTTTCAATTTTCTTGAAAGCAATTGATGAGCGCCAAGAATTGGTTCAACTTGTACCTATTAAGGGTACTACCACAACTGTGTTCATAACTGACGGAGCGCCGGCAATAGTTGGCGAAAATAAAGGAGCCGGTGTTCCGAAAGCACATGGAATGCTCCGGAATGAGACAAACCTGAAGAAAAGTTCACTGCATTATCCACCTGGAAGTATTTTGCTCAAAATTTCCGAATTTTAAAAATGTGTTGGACATGACTGTGACATCATTAACCTTCATTTTACTCGGAGATTGAAATACCGTAAATTTTAGCAACTACTATACATCTGTTATGTTTGCTGGCTCAGTCAAAGCGCAATGCTATAGAAGAGTTCGAGGACATTATGCCTATTTTTAAAATGTCGATTACAAAATTTCGACTACCAATATATCGAATAGAAAAAAGTTGACAAGTGCATTTTGTCGATTTAAAATGTCGTCTTCCGGCAACATTTATTTGAACATCAAAAATGTTTACAAGTCAAAAAATGATATTCCGCAATTTTTAGACATTTAAAGTCGGTACGTAGCTCGAGCTAAGATAAATTTACCTTACTAATTTGACATAAAATTTAGCTAAGCTAAGAACGCGATAAAAAATTATCGCAGACAATTTCCCTCAACGAAATTTCGCTGCGACAATTTCGCAGCGAAGACGTGAAAAAATAATGGGAAATTCAGTTTGTCGGATTGTATAATAGATGGCACTACTATGAAGTTTCCAATATTTTTGCATCGAGTTATCTGCACCATACATTAAATAAATGAAAAATTTTGACACTTCATTGGGTTTTTGTTTTACGCGTACATAAAGTTGTGAATTTAGAAAATTTAAATTTACCAAAGCAACAGCTCAAAATTAAGTTTTTATAAATATATGAATCGACTTCATGTGGTAATTCCGTTAACCAAAAATTCAATTAAAATTACGTAAATTTAATTTTTTTTTTCAATTTAGCTAAATTTGTTTTTCATTTTTCGATGTAATTGTGTTGAAAAAATAAAATTGAAAAAATTTACCAAAGCAATGCACTTATGGTTTGCTATTTTTTTAATGTGATAATATACGTATTTGACAAAGTCAAAAATCATAGAAATATGAAACCTAGATACGACATATAACAAATTAGACACGTCAAAATTAATTACACATTCTTTTTAGCCCGATATTTATCTGCAGATTTTTAGTTCGCGTTTAAATTTAGCTTAGCTCGAGCTAATTTACTGGGGAATAATTATTTTAGCAATTCCAAAATTTCATCTTCATTCATATTTGACAAGCATTTAACCTTTCACATTTGAATGCTAAACCTTTCATCTCTACTATTCTACCTGAAAGCCTATCTGTCTGAATTTTTCTCCAAATTATTTGGTCGAAATGAAAAAAAAAACATTTAAAAAATTGTTGTTGGGAAAAAACATAAGCAGCACCGACACTAGCCTTTTTAAAATCAGATATAATATAGTCTGGTGTCATATTTATTTTTACGTTATCAGACTGTATTCGGCATCTCTTAACTACCTCGTGGTACCATTTCTTAATTTTGCTACTCATTAAGAATATATCAAGGACACAATAATACCGTCTTGATTCTGTATAGTGGATGGTAAAAAATTGATGCATTAGGGAAGATGCTAATACAAATATCCTATTCTGCCAAAAATTTGAATGACCAAATAATTTTAGTTTATAAATTGTGTCCAGAATAATTATCTTTTCGCCTTGAATATCTTATTCATGTAGCACAAATTTGTCAGCTTAAATATATCTTATAGATTTTAAATGTCGATTTCATCTAATGAAGATGGTTCCGGTTAGCCAGCAGCAGATCTTACTCTAGATACTGTTTTTACATTCTGCTTTAGGTAAATAAACCCTGTAATTTGTTTTTTGAAAAGCGGCTGATAAGTACTTAATATTTTGGAATTGTATAAGCGAAAGGTACATGTGAATGCGATGCTGGCTACTTACATAGTTGAAATATGCAAGATAGTAAACAAATAAAATAAAACATATACATACTATGCATTTTTAAAATTTCATGCTAGGAAGAGTGTATCCTCTGCGGAATATTTACATTCCTTAAGTTTCAAAATTTTTTTGTGGTACGTATACTTGCGAATTACTTTTTCAAATCTGAAATACACTAAAAACCAGTTAGGGGCTAAAATAACCGATGGTCAGTTTTTCAGAGCCCTTTGAAAATTCCACCTAACATAGCATCACTTTCGAACGTCAAATAACATCAAAAGCCGTTAAAAAAATAAATGTAATTCATAAGCCTATCTCTTTTATTTGTTACTCTCATTTATCTATTTGGAATTCGGCCCGCGAAAAATTCACATATTCATCCATTGGTTCGCAACATGAAAAAGGTTGCCAACCTTTAATATATTCCGTTTCCATCTACGCTTATTATAAACACGTATCTTGGCAAAAATCAGAAATAAGAAATAAAATTATTAAAGTGATTGATATTCTGAAAGAGACACGCAACAAAATACTAAAGTTATCACCAATTGATAGTATTCTTTAAATAATATATGAACGACAGTATTTTTGGATCAGACAGCTAAATGTTTTTGTTTTGTTTTTTTATTGATAAAAATGAAAATAAAACTTTTTTTTTCGTGTGTGATATGAATACAAAACCGTGCACACCATTTACTGCGCATGTGAGACAATCGCGAATTTCTATATATCGGTATATATAATTTACTCGCCCATACATAAACGTAAGAATTCTTACACATATATACTATATAAATATAGTTTTGTTTACATTTTTTTTTATTTGTTTGATAACATTTTCAAGAGTTCAATAGGCAAGAACCAAAACAAGAACCACATTCAAGTATCTATAATGTAATTTGATTATTCAGTACAAAATACTTATAAATGAAATTTTATTTTACATTTTCAACTATATGTTTTGATATTATGTCAAAAAACTATAATTTTGTCAACAATATAATCGTACGCGTCATTGATATTCGGGGGATATACTAAACCATTACTAAAACTGGTTTGATGCTAAATATATCTTTGTAGTATAGTTGACGTCACACACAAATCGTTTATGTAAATAAGTAATGAAGGAACGTACGTATGAGTAAATCGAATAACATATTGTTGAGTGTTTACACTCGACAGTAAACGTAATAAGATTTTGGGTGTACATACAATTTCTAATTTGGTTAAAATTTTTAATTTTAAATTTAGATTGCAATAAAAAAATTTACCAACTTTGCTAAATTTGGGGTTTTAGTTTAAAACTATTTTTAGATAATCAACTTTTTAAACTTAATTATTTACAATTCCCTATCTATGAAACACAAGCTAAGGGCAAAAATGCTGCCCTCTAACCATACCTCTAAAGCTCAATAATTAGCCTTGAAATAGTAAGCATTCTATACAAGAAATTTCCACATAAGTAGCAGTCTTTGTAGCGACCTCTGTATTAGTAATTTTTTTTTCAAATTTCCATACAAGGCTCACGTAATTTAATTTTCAATTTGTTTGTGCCGTTACTAATTTTGGCCGTTACTACTTAGTAGTTTATTTTATTCAAATTTAATATTTTAACTTAATTAATTACGACCTAATTTAGTTTCCCCAAATGAGTGTTGAAACCCGATTTACAATTGCGGATGGTATATAATTTGGGGATCTCATTCGAAGAACTGTCGAAAATCTCAGCCTATGAATTTTGTATCATGTTGGGGTAGGCAAACGAACAAGTATAACAACTGCAAAAGAAAATAATAAAATCACTCGATGTATGCTTAGAAATCGGAAAATCTGAGAATTTTTAAAAACATTGTATACAAATGAATTAGGGGAAAATATTATTCGTACATAAAATAAATAAATCATGCACAATACCTTACTATCAAAATAATTAAACGTCCAACGGAAAAATTATTTGTGCATAAAAAATAATAAATCTTGCACAAAATTTAAACATACATTTTTTTTTTGTAAACAATTATTTTTCCGCTTATAATGGATGATTTTCTAATCGGTTGATTTGTAATTTAAAAAAAAAACACTAGAATTGCAAAATTGTATGAAATTTTTATTGGAATCAATAAGTCAATGTTTGCCATTACTTTTTAAAGATTATTTCATGTAAATGTTGGCCACGACTACGTTTTAAGTGGCCTTTGCGAGGTGTAAATTGTTCACAACTTTTTCGAGCATTTTGGCTGGTATCTCCCTAATGACATATTTAATATTGTTTGCCAATTCTAAACTTGTTGTTGGTTTATATACATAGACTCGAGAGTTCACGTAACCCTATAAAAAACTCATGACTCGTCAAGATATATTGCTGACCGAACTCATTTCTCAACAAGTCTATGGTTTTTCATGCCGTGTGGCGCCATCTTGCTGAAACCTTATATCAACCAGAATGCATTTTGGGCAAAAAAGGACCAAACTCATCGTACTACAGCGAGCGCCATTGACGGTAACGTTCAACCAAACAGCACCAAACAGTGTTTTTTCTGAGTGCATTAGTAATTCTTACATTACCTCTAGCTGCTCATCACACCAAATACGGCAGTTTAGCTAATTAACGTATTCATTTAACCAAAAATGAGGTTTAACAATTATAATTATTTAAATAATTTTTGATAATAAGTAACCCGTTATTTTCAGAGGACCCGTAGCCGAAACTAGTTATTTAAAAAAGCCGCTTCTATTTACGGATCATGTGCTCCAACATATTTGTTGAACGAGGCTCCTACATCACCTGGAATTTAATTCTAAATCCCTTCGACTTAAACGGGGGAGGGCGAAGAAACTTCCCGCGTGTTCACGAGGCTTATTAAAGTCGTTAGCCCCAACAATTCTACTTATTAAAATGCTTGTACAATTTTGTGCTTTATTTATGATTTTTATGAACAAGGTTTTTTTTTAACAGAAAACTCTTTTATTTGTGCTCATTTAAAATTATTTTGTGCACAAAATAAATAATAATAATCATTTTTTTGTGCACAAATAATATTTTTTTTTGTGCAAGAATAGCAACGATATTTCGTTTCTGCGTAGATTCAGAGAAAAATCTGTAACCTTAAAATTGTACAAATGATTTTTAACTAAATTTGAACTCAATCAGCAAAATTTTTCTGTATCAACAACCATTTTTCTTATTAGAAACTTCTTTTTTCTGAATTGGTTCAATAGAGTTGCGTACATGGAATGCTTACTGCGGAACCAACATTCTTAAAAAGCCTGCATGGTCACTGCATTAAGCCTAACTTAGAGGTAGCTTTGCAATTATTAATATTATATTATAATATCCGCATATAGTAATTATTGAGAGGGATGCCATACTACTGAACGTGTTTATAAGTAATCAGGCCCGTCCCAAGCTAATTCGGCACCCGAATATAACTCTTTAAACACAAGTGGGTGAACTTTGTCCAGACCTCAACAACAACTCTTATTTGCATTTACTTACATAAACTCGACCATAAACTCAATTTGAAAGTTTAGGTTTGGGCTAAAATAACAAATTCAATAGCATCAATTTCGGTAGAATTAGAAGAGATAAATACTTTAAAAACCATAATGCAAATATACTAATGATTCCTTGCGGATCACTAGTGGTAACAGGATAAAAAGACATATGCTAAGCCATTTTAAACATTTTTCGAGGAGAATTTATTAAGAGACAAATGCGCAAGTATTCCTCGTTTGTAAAAGTGAAACACAGTCAGTAATGTCACTAGGTCTAGTAATCTACAGATAATATCCGTGTGGAAAGTGTATTATTATCTTACATTTTTATGTACCTATTCTGAGGGGAGAATTACCATTTGGAAATTTCTTTTGATTATCTTGAACAATAAGACATTTGCACTGATATAAATCCAATCGAGCTGAATTTATAAAATTATTAATAGTTATAATTGTTAGCCATTCAATCCCTACCACCACCATAAAATATTCGCAAAATTCATCACGAATAAGTTAGGATTTAGTGTTAGATCTTCTACCTATTGCTTTAAAGGAGATTTTGCCGAATATTTGCAATCGTCTTGATGCGGCTTTAGAATAAACCCAAGCAATTTTGTTGATAAATTTCAACATCATTGAGTTGGTGGTTTCATTGTTATTTGTGATAACTTAGCAAAAAAAAAAAATAACATGTGTTAAATGAATATATGACGTTCACACTCAATTTTAAGTAGTTTTTATTTGAGTCAATAATAATTCATACAATGATCAAGTTTTTGTATACCAAAAATTGAATGTTTCTCAGTTTGAAACCTGAATTCAATTTCGGGGTCATTTTTTGATACAAAATACTTTCCATATTTTAAGATGATATATTATATAAATAACTAAAACCTATTTTAAAATTTCATAAAATTATAAATCATCTTAAGACCGTGTTGTTTTGAAATAATTTTCCGCTTTAGGGGGTCGTAACGGTTTTTTATAAGACTAAAAAAAACTACAATTAATAATTGAAATACTAAATATAGTTTATTGGATAATTTGCACTCGTATTTTGCAAACCTTGTTTTATAATTTTTAGAAATACAAGTCTATATTAAATCAATCAGTTATTTGAGTAAAGAGAATAAAAAGAAATAAATTTCTCAACTAAAAGCAAAAAGATTGAAAAATTCGTTACACTTTTTTTTTCAGTTATTTTATGATCACCCTAAATTCGAAACTTTAGGAAAATATTCTCAGCTGCTCCGTGTTTCAACAAATTAACTCGAAAAATTAACAAATTTAAATAATAAAATGTCGATGGTAATAATAGTAAACAACCAATTGGCGCTGTTTTTAAAGCTGCCACAATTATATTACCTTTTGTTGTGGTGCTGAAACCAAGAACAGATACAATAGAAAACAAGCACACATATCACAACTAGGTTAGTTAAATAATAATTCGTAAATGTCATGACATTTAAAACGATACTTTTAAATATTATAATAATATTATAATACCATATGTATTCAACATACAATAAATACAACAACGAATAGAAAGACTTCCGGTGAAATTATTTATATAAAACTAAAACAAACAGACGACTAAGCGAATAAAAATGATGATCACAAATTTTCTCAAATTATCAACTTATAAATTGAGTATGGAATATTTTATTTGACTTATTATGGCGATAAAACTTGTTTCTTTGTTGATCATAAAATTATATTTGTATACGAGATCTTGACTTATGAATATATAACGAAGAAATTATATAAACAATAAACGGTTATCAAAAAATTAATTATAAAAAAAGAGTTCCTCCATTTTATATAAACGCGGATTCAGAATTTTTTTTTTTAAAAAAAAGCCTATGGCTAAATCTATCGAGATAACTTGTGGTTTGATTTCTGGGAATATTTTAAAAATATGTTTTCTCAAACAGGAAAATCAAGGTTAGGTCAGGAAATGGAGGCAATTCTAAAGATCCATTGCGACTAATCCATCTGTTTGGAAAACGTACATTTAACCATTCTTACACTAAGGGCGAAATATGGCATGCGCCATCTTCTTGGAACCAGAAATGATTTACAAAGGAACATCTCCCGAATATCATCAATATAGTCTTATAAAAATTGTAGATAAATTTGTCCTGCGATTTGGTAAAATAAAAGGACCCCATTATGCAAATAATATTGAAAATCCACCTCTGCTTGAAGTAATCTCGTTTGACCATATATCATATTTAAAAATTGATTGTTTAAACGATCGTTGATCGATGCTTTAGATAGTCATACGAAGGCCTAAATTCATACGAAGGCGTAGACTAAGTTGGTTCCGTGGCCACGATATTTAAAATGCGTTGTTGTACTATTGGTTTCTAAACTAGCACGTAATCAATTAGCTTTAAAATTATTAATTTTAAATTCCACTTACATTAACACGTGCTGTATGTAGTTCATCATGACGACGTCTTCAAAACTTCCCTCTTCTAGCAATAGATTGTGTAAATTAACAAGTATTCGACTACTTATAATTCGTCGAATGGGATAACGCAAGGTATATTCTCTAAAATGTATCTCTGCCTTTCTCGGTTTGTATACCGAATCCCCGTTCATTCTAATTTGTAAGACAATTCACTTTATTAACTATTTGTATTTTTTTACAATACACTTTTGTTTTAATACTAGAAATAATGGAATATACAAACGTTGGTTGTATTTACAGGTACATGGCTGATTAAAAAGTAACAACATTACCATTTTGGTGACCTTTTCATTTTGGAAATAAAAAACTATGATTTATACTGCAAAAATTTGACAAATCTTGAAAAAACTAGAAAAAATCTTAATTTTAAACGTATTTACTCGTTAAAGTAAATTTTCTACAGCAAAAGTTCATCTGACATGTGGCAGAAGCTTTACAAAAAGCCCTCGTATGTCTTAAAAACATAAAATACCTTTGAAACTATGCCCAAATCAAAAGTCTCCAAAATCCAGAAAAACATGATGGTTGTTAGCCCACCAAAACTGTAAAATTATGCCCTAAATCAAAATTTTCCAAAATTCAAAAAAAAAACTTGATAGTTAGCCCATCAAAACTGTAAAACTATATGCCACGCAATGATTGTAAAACAAGCTCCAAGAGAAAATGTCACTTGTTTTTTTATTTTAACCGCGTCTATCACCCCTAGAAGTTTTTCACATAATCTGTGGGACACTCTGTATATGATCACAGGTCTCAGAGACGAAGACGCAATGGATTTTAGTAGTTATGACCACACTTTTTAAGAAGTAGTGAGTTTCCGATACCTCGAAGCCATTGTCTCGTCATATTTATTTGGGAGATGATATAAATGCGCTTCTTTTCGTAACCATGCTTTATATACCCAGAGTACACTGCAAAAGTCAAATACCTTGCAAACACCGACAAGCTGTGAAGTTGTACAAGATGTTGATCAGAACCGTTCTCACGTATGGTAAGAGAGTTGGTAGAAATTACTAATGACATTCGAAACAAAAGTCATGTGCATGATATATGTTCCAAGACGCGACCATTTCAAACATTACCGGGTTCTCTTTAACTACGATATCAATGGACTTGATAAAAATTACTTTACAAATGGATCGGTTATATTTGTGAGCGGGCGCAGCGGTCTCTGAAAGGTCCCGTTAATTATTATTTATCAATAGTCTCCTTAATTTTATTTTTGATGCTCTGAACATTTCAAAAATATGGTACATTCGTCGAAATATTTAACCGATTTTTTACTTAAAATTCCAACCATCCTATATCCGTCCCAATGATAAAAATTTACCACTTACAATAATTTCATTTTTCCCAAAACTAAATTATGGTTAAAAACAATTTCGTAGGCACACCAAAATTTCTCATAAAAACACACTTTAAGGGACCAGAAAACGGTCTAGTTTCTTTTTTTATTTCCAAAGAAACTTATCTCTATTCGATACCTTTTTTTATGTTTTTGATTTATTCATTCATCTTTATTTATGAGAAACTATAAAATATACATATATTTCGTTATGTGAAGACGACAATGTTGAAAACATTTCAAGACAAAAATAAAAGTATTTTTTCTTAAAGCTGAATACATATTTTTTCTGTTTACACGTCGAGCATATACATGTAAACAAAAACAAACCCATGTAAATGAACATACATATATACATTTTATTTACTACTTTTGTACATAGAAAAGAAGCAAAAATAAGAAATATACATACTCGTATATACGATTTTTTTCTGGCTACGTGACCACTAAATAAAGAAATCGTGATAAAGTATTAAAAAATACTTAACAACAATACCTTGAAAACAAAGCAAACCCAACACTGTAATACATACAAAAAAAAAAAAAAAACATGAATTGCGCAAAAGAGTCGAGTTTTATGAGTGCCTGCCTTTTGATAAATCGCGCGTATGTAGACTAAATTTAGCATTAAATTATTTTCTTGTGTTATGCGCGTATCAGCAGTTAAGCCACGAACATTTTTTTGCTTTTATATAAATATTTTTGGATGGAATTTTTTTTTTTTTTATGTACGATAGAGGTTAATTGAAGTGCATTGTAAAGATAAATCGATTCAGTATTTAATGCGCAATTTCTTTATCTAAACGAGGTTTCCAGTTCAGAAAAAATACACAATTTTATTTATTTAAGATATTCCAAATATGGTTTGTCAATCTTCTTATGTACATATACATATATAAATATAAATGAGAGCTATGATTAAAGAGGCTGCACTATATACACAAACACTAAAGATAAAAAGTATTAGTAAATAAATGTAGAAATTGTTATTTGTATAGATGATAGGGAGGTTCATAAGTCTTTAATTTCAACATACATAATTTTACTGCAATCATAATTTTTATTTTATTTATAAGTGCTATGTACTTTATGTTGAGCAAATTATAAACAATGTAAAATTAATTGTACAGCATAAATTAAAATGTAAAATTGTTCGTGACTCGAATCTTTGAAATCATCGTTCTATTTAAAGGTATATTTTATTTAACGAGACAAAAGATAATTCCCCAATGGGAAAGGGATGTAAAAGGTAGTTTAAAGGTGTATTTCGACTAGTATAATGACAATGAACCTAACTATAAATAGCTCCCTATACTGGGGAGTATATAATAATAGGCCTAACCATCTACCACGCTTTAGAAAAAAAATCTTTCGACACTATCAGAAATTGGACAATGGACCATGTACGTCCTTTATTTGACGTTAGAGTAGGATTTTTAAAAGACTGCAAAAAACACTTGGCAAAGAATTTGGTTTAGTTTATAAGTCCACAGACCTTAAAATCATAATCTAATAAATCTTTGTAGAGTTTGGCAAGCATTGGAATTTCTTATTTTGCAAAACAAATTATGAAATATTACAAAATTGGCAATCTCTCCTCCCTTCATAAAATATAATTGCGACAGTCGTATTACTACAGAATGAAAATGGTCAAATTAAGTTTTTAAATTATCATAGGTACGAGGGTGGCTCAGAAGTACCAGACTTGACAACAAAGGATAAAAAATTTGGAAAAAATATCTTTATTTCTCTACATAAGTC
Organism: Tipula confusa; assembly: GCA_963556175.1. Lineage (NCBI taxonomy): Eukaryota > Metazoa > Arthropoda > Insecta > Diptera > Tipulidae > Tipula > Tipula confusa. The sequence continues at coordinate 208,757,603 of OY744476.1, read as the reverse complement.
TCCTTTTAGCTCAATACACTTTTTTAGCGGTGTTCAATAGCTACGGTGCCCTGTTATAGTCAGGATCGTTGAAATTCTCAAAATAGTTATCAACCATTTAATTTCGTCATGTTTTGCCAAAGAAATATTACTGAAAAAGTCTGCAGACTGTTTCTATGAAAGCGGCTTTAGACTGTGAAATATATTTAGGACGTCTCGACGCTTACTAATTTAATTCCTATTTGCTTGTCCCAATACATTATTAACAGTGTAAAATCTGTACTGCCAATTAATAAGTCCAATAATTTTTTCAGCTCGATGACATTAGTGAATTTTAAATATTATTATGAATGGCATTATAAATATTTTAGCATATATTAGACATCGATTCGAAAAAATCGTCAGTTAAATATTTGCTAAATTAGACTCCCGGGAATCGTTTTCGTAAAGCTCATTTTAACTATTATCGTGATTTTCATAACACGATTCAAAATTAAGTCGAAATATCTAAATGAGCATATTTTTTTGCAGTACAATTTAACTGCTAAATTTTATAGATTGTCTCGATGTCTATTTGTGGCAACTTCATAATCGCTTAAATTAGATACACTGGCCATTTCAGTGAACTGCGGCGTTGGTTCTTCATCCTTATTATCTTAACGCCAATTTCTCCCCCTCTTCACCTCAAAGTATTTATTTTTATTTTTTGTGTCACGTCTAATATCGATCCCGTAATTGACTGGCATCTTGTCGAAATACTCTGTGTAGTTCCACAATTTTCCAGCAAAATCTACTTCGACCAATTTTTCGATAATCGATTATTCATCGCTCGCCACATAATATAAATACACATAGTACTACCATGGTATGTTAGCCCATTGACGTGCTAGATGTCGCTACTGGTATCGTTTTAAAATAATCAAAATATTTGTATATGGATAATCGCCTAAATGTCATTTATGTTAACTAAATTTAGAAGATATTCTATCGCCTAGACATCTGGAACATCAATGTGTAAATTTGTTTTTTTCTTATGATGAGTACTATGTGTATTTATTTATATTATGCTCGCCATGAGTATTTCATAAGTCTCCTCATCTGACAATAGTTTTACCTGACGACTCTATTTAAATATTTAATAATATAGGTATTTCTATGCAATCTGTTTTGGGGCCGAAGCTCTCCCCCAACTCTTTCGCGGTTAATTAACGTCCTACTTTACGCCATTACTAGCCAAATCGAGGACGCGCGAATACAGGTTCGCGTTTTTTCAAATATCCATCTGCACATTGCATTGCTCCAGCCAGCCTGTACTGGCCCATGAATTCTGCACTCCAACGGGGGGTCATAGTTGTGTTCATAGTCATCCCCGATCGTAATCAAGTGATGAAAAATCCCTTTTACAACCCTCCCCCGGTTGGGGTTCGAACCCGGTACCTCCCGTCCCAAACACCGCAGCTTTAACCACTGCGCCAATTGCTCGGTAAAATATAGGTATAAATTGATATTCATTTTTTTATCAATAATTCACCATTTCAATAATGAATTTGTAATTCAGGCGAAAACTATTTCAATTTAGTATAGCCTTCGGCTAGGAGAAATTAGTTCATTAATAGATTTTTTTTTTCAGAAAAATATTGCAGATTACATATGATTGGTCACAGACTGGAGATGCTGATAACAGATTGCAGAATGCAGAGTAATTTATTATAAATGTGAGTGTGCAGTAGTTTGAAAATTGACTTTTCTTCCCCATACAAACAAATCAACTATCGATTGCTTAGATGTCAGTAACCGGGTCGAGTCTGTCATAACTAACGTTCCGGTATAATCCTTCGGTTTTGCTATATGTTACACGAGTGTAAGGTGCGCGCCCCACATTCTGGAAGTTCCTGCTTAATCATTGTCCCTACACTCGAATCAATCAATCAATCAATAGATGTAGGCTTATACAAAAATACTCCTATAACGATACGTCAACTACTGAAATGCTAAAAATATCCTACCAATTATTTCTTGTACTAATTTTTGAATATGATATTTTGGTTCTACTGGAATAACAGATTTGATTTCATTTAAGAAGGGATGCAAATTGCTTATAGTTTCAGTAGTTATTGGCCAATAACTACTGAACCAATAACTTCTGAAACTATAAGCAATTCACATCTCCTTCTCAAATGAAATCAAATCTGGCGTCCAGAAAAACCAAAATTTATCTTTGAAATCGCTTGTAACGTTACTACAATAACCTAAAATTGCTTAGTTTCAATATTGAGTGAATTTTATAATTCAATCAATAAGTTCATACGGAGTATAAAAATATAAAATTTTTGGACATAAGTTTTGAAGTTTAGTCGCTGTAGCCTGATGAGATGAGCGAATTTTTTTAAAAATTCAACACTAATTAGCTCGAAACCAATAACCAATGAAACTATCAGCAATTTTCATCTCCTTCTTAAATATTTTGAATATGACAAAACCGAAAAATTGAAATACTTGTAGAATGTGATGAATTGTAGCTACTTGACGACAAATTTGGTATGAATTAGTTAGTGAAGACAGTAGTACAAAAAGAGTGCTACAAAATATATGACATTGAACTAAACGCGTGGAAAACAAGATACAACCATGTCAGCTGTAACAGATCGAAGATGAAGAAGTGGAGACATTATACTCTATAAAAACCTTAAATACACGCAAGATGAACTTGCAAAATCAGTGGAGTTGACTGTTTAACCATTTCTATAAACGACTAACTGGGAACGATTAAAAAATAAGGAAATTAGATACCTTACGATATGAGGCCATGAGACGTGAAAAGGCAAAAATCCACTAATCGTATTCCCCACACATTTCTCCTTCTGATTGCTATTTCGCTGCCTTAACAATGCACTACTTATGAAGGTACAAAAAGAAATTGATCACAGTAATTTGACACCGTTCCATTCAGTCCAATAACACATATCATCTACGTATGCTAGAATCTAGTTGGACGGTACAAGACGTTTTACTTTTACGAAAGATGAATTCTAAATGAGATTAAAGGGCATCGGGAACCGAGCATTTCCTAGCCGTACATCAGAGCTAATTGCAAAAATGCCTAATAGGATGTTCTCAAATTTGACAATTATGACTAATTTTATATAAACGAACATATTTTTCAGGTCTTCCCAAGCATCGCAAAGCAAACCATAAGCTATCTCGATGGATTGAGTCATAGGCTTGCTGGAAATCCAAGAATCCCTGATGTACGTCACGAGATGTTTCGTAATATTTAGAAAGAATCATCCTCATCGAAAAAACTTGATCAGTGACTGACCGATTCATTCGAAATCCTCCTTGAACCTACAATTTCCTCCGCCATGGATTTTCTCCAATATTATGTACGACAGTAATTCTTAGCTTTGATTGGCCTATTGATGATCACTGGTTACAAATTTGACAGTCGACCGATACGCTCTCACATCTTGGATGACTCGAGGCCTTCTCTAAGGAATCAACACGTCGTCAATTTAACTTTGATATTTTGATGAGGAAATGTGCTAGCCACAAGTAGATCGTGCGCGATCGCAAAGTAAATCATAAATTTCCAAATTATCGGTCATTAGATCTTATCTGTAGAACGGGCCCATGTTTTCACATGTCAGTTTGATGTTTACCAGCTCTAGCATTAAAGTCACCAAACACTATTCTGACGTCGTGCTCCGATATTGATCCCATCAGATCACTTAAATTGTTGTAAAATGAGTCTTTATCTTTGGGTTGGCTTACATTAGTAGGCGCATGAACACAAGTAAATGACAGATTGCCTAGTCGCACGCGTGAACGTAGCTTACACATAATATTGTCAACTGTTTTGAAATCCAAAACGGCCTTTTTCCACTGGGGCCATAGAAAAAAAAAAACCAACACCAAGATTGCCGAGATCATCACCACTGTAACGCAATGTATAGCTTTTTGAGGCATGGTCTCCACTTTTCAGCCATCGAATTTCTTGGAGAGCAACGAGTTCTAAGCGATACTACGTCATGCGAATGCACGTTCCGGGTTAAATGTTGGGGCATTCATATATTCTTTTGTTGATTTTTTTAACACTGAAGTTTTTGAAGGATGCTTTTAAGGATGTTTTTGAAGGGTAGTCAGACCAGCGATCCAACCTTTGTTTAGTCGCCCTCTACGACAAGCCAAGGATGATGTGGAATTCTAAAGATAACATGCTCGTTTAGATGTCTTTTACGAGGCATGGGAGTGCCCCTGTTCTAATAGAACATTTCCGTAATTATCTGCGGAACAGAGTAGTTGTTTCTTTTATCCAGTATGAGAGTTTACTCAAGCTGGCAAAAACGACAATAGGCAATTAGTTATAGTGGTTAAAGTTCCAGCACTTTGACGGGGTGTTATATTCAAATTCCAATAGGAGTATTCCAATATTTTCCCATGAACTAATTCAAATTTTCTTATTCACTTATCACAAAATTATATCGTTCGATTAATGCCCAATAGCGGGAATCGAACACAAAACCGGTAAAAATTAAAAATGTATAAAAAAAATCTTACCTTGAGCGTGTTTCTGTCGCAATTTGTTCAAAATGTTTGTTGCATCAAATCCAGCATTATCACACAACTGTCTTGGAATGACTTCCAAAGCTTTCGCAAAGGCACCAATTAGAAGTTGTTCCTTACCGGCAATTGTGCGTGAATAATCTCGTAATTCCTTAGATAATTCCATTTCAATAGCTCCACCACCTAAAACATAACAAAAAAAGTTTAGTGAAATATTCAAAATCAAAAATCTCAAATCCGACATACCAGCAACAATTGAATCATTCTTAATTGTACGCCTAACAATCATAATAGCATCGTGTAATGATCGTTCGGTTTCTTCTAAAAATTGTTCGGCACCACCACGAAGGATTAGCGTACATGTTTTGGCATTACGACAACCTTGGAAAATATTAAAACGTTCACCGCCAATTTGACGTTCTTCGAAATAATCACAGAAACTGAGTAGACTATCGTTAAGATCTTGAACTGTCGAAAGGATGGTACCACCACACGATTTCATTGTACGCTTAAGATCATCGTCAGGAACACGTCCAGCACAGAACATATCACGATCGGCAAAATATTGCGTAGCTACATCACCAATTGCTAATTTTGATAGGACAACATTTGCACCTGATGCATGAATTTTTTCCAATTTATCATACAAAATTTGCCATTCAGCATCGACTACCTTTTGATACTCTTGAACATTGTCGACACGAACTTCGGCATTGTCACGCTCAGCTTTTAATTCGAGTTCAATATTTAATAGCACAATCTTACAATCCTTATATGTTTTCGGTTGCATTTCAAAACCGGCATACGAGAATGTTTTTTTAAATGCAACACCGGGTACAAGGAATGAATCTTCAAGTGCACCACCAGATACTTTCTTAATTCCAATCATGTCCAATGGAAGTAAATCGTCGAGAATAAGAACTGCGTCGACAACCATTTTCGAAAAGAAATCTTTTTGTTGATGAATTAGTTTCGAGCTCATTGCGGTCGATGCGCATTTAAGCAATAGGTTACGATGTTCTTCTGCATTTCCTTTTTCGATTTGTACGGCCATTTCATTGACTTTGGTAATACACAAGCTTAATGCCTTACGCACAGCTTTAATAATAATTCTAGGATGTACACCCTCTTCAACGAATGGTTTAACTTGTTTTAAAAATTCTCCAGCTAACATAACAACACTTGTGGTACCATCACCAACTTCGGCGTCTTGAGATTTAGCAATGTCAACTAGAGTTTTAGCAGCTGGATGAACAATATCTAATAATTTCATAATAGTTGCTCCATCATTTGAAATTGTAGCTTTGCCGTGTCCATCGACAATTAGTTTATCCATACCGCGAGGGCCAAGAGTGGTACGCACCTATAAAAACGATAAAATAAATAAATTCAAGTCATATGACTCACACTCACGGTCGGAGCTTGAACAACACTTACCGCATCAACAATTGCTTGGCATGCATTTATATTCGATATTAATTGTGGCTTTCCTTGTGATGTATCAGTACCTTCTTTCAACAGTAAAATTTGTGGTTGCTAAAACGAAATGTGACATTTATAACCAGATTAAAACAAAATGAGTCAAGAATCTTCGAGAATATTTTGAGGTTAGGTTTTACTAAATTTAGATAATAATTTTAACCAAAACCCATTGCAATACAAATCTTAAACTGAATTCAACAATTTATTTCGTTTTTACGTATTGCATATTACAAATTTGATACAATTTAATACAAAAATTTGTTTAATCTTCACATGTTGTGGTTCATTATTCGAGCGACTTGACATGTGTTTAGTTTATTTCATTTTTTTACATTTATACGTAAATAAAATGTTTGCAAATTTTGTTAAATCGTAATTAAATGATAAAAATTAATAAAACATATTACTTACCATCATTTTGGAAATTATTTAATTAATTTTTTGATAAAATGAAATTTTTAAATATTTTTTACTTGAACAAGAGGTTTGCCGACACAATGTTGACTAATGACGTTAGCTACGGTTATACGGGTAAAGCACATATGATACGTCTGTGGAATGTAATATTTTTTGGGCGTGGAATCTGTTTTGGTCGTGTGATAATTGCGTACAATTTAAAAAAAAATCCTCTATGTTATGTTCCAGTACATAAACGTGTTTTATTTAATCCGTGCTCTGTAATGTTTTACAACAGGTTACAAGCCCTATCCATCATTGAAAATTAATTTAACAAATATTAAATGACCTAGTTAATATTGTAAATAACTTTTTGTAATTTCTTGTGAAAAATAGAAAATAAAAATGTCAGGCAGCACGTTTTTAATTCCAAAACTCATTGGACGGATTGGAGATTTGGAGTTGTTGGTTGCATTATCAAAGATTAGGATCGGTACGTGGAGCGTGCTGTCGCTTAGAAAACCAGGCGCATTTGATGGCACTATATCAGTCAAAAAAGGGTATCGCTTGGAACTCAGTGCTCTCCAAGAAATTCGATGGCCAAAAAGTCCAATCGAGATCATGTATCCCAAGGCTATAATTTTTTTTCAATGGAGATAACCTCGACAATCGTGGTGTTGGTTTTCTTCTTACCGACACGACCGATAATGGGGAAATAATGATGTACTTTGCGATCGCGCACGACCTCACTGCGGCTAGAGCACATTCTTTCCTCATAAAAATATCCACTTGGAAACATGGATACGCCCTCGTAAGACGTTCTGAAGCCAAATCGGCTGCCACATTTGTATCATCAATTGGTCACTGCAAAGATAGGATGGCAAGTTTCGTACAAGTCAGTGATAAAAGGAAAACAAAACTTACGTTTCAACTGTGAAGGTCTGATAAACAAAGACGAGAAAGCACAATATCGAATCTTCTGGTGCTGTGAACGCTCTATGGAAAGTATTGAAAACTACGATTTTCGGTGCTGCCTAGATGACTTTAGGTATATGGTACAAATTAAACCCAAAAATGGTTGTTTTGATAAGGACTGTCGTCTTGCTATCGAGCAACAGAAAATAGCCTATAAAGAAGCGGGAATACATTTTACAATCGCTAGAAGAATAAAGAGGTCTCTGCTACGAGCACCAGGAGGGACCAGAATGGAAACTTGCGTGTTAACACCGACGCAGTGCTCAACAGTTGGAAAGAACATTTGTCTTATTTACTCAATGTTCCACAAGTGTCAAATGCTGTATTTGAAAGTAGTCAAATATAGTGTCTACAACTTGTCAAATATAGTTGTCACTAGTAACTGTTCTTTGTATGCCTTATGTTCACTGCTAAAGTCAAAATACTTTGCAAATGCCGACAAGCTGAACTTGTACAGGGTGTTGATCAGACCCGTTGTCATGTATGGGTGTGAGATGACAGCATACACTATGGCTCAGTCACGTTCTGCGAGCCTTGCTTAAATGGATGATACAGCGATCTCTGAGAGGAGGCTTCTTCTGGTGATTTTGAACAATACGAAGAGTAAGTTAGGAATTTTATATTAGTTTTAAATGACACAATTGTGTAAATCTACTTTGATATCTATTCTTTGATTGGAAATCTATATTTTACCCTTCTTTAAGCATGGAGTGCTGACATTCTTCACAATTTTAAAAAAAAAATTAAATAGTTGACGTTTACCATACACAATTGTGTAATTTAGTTTTTAATAGCTGCTCACATTTTGGTTTGATTACTTTATATTATTAAATAGTTATCTCTGTATTAAACTTTTCTTACCTTTGTGAGCATCGATTGTGATATGGTGAAAAAATATGTTACCTGCACAAATGTGCATATCGTCATAATGATTAATATTTATACTACAAATCATTAGCGATATTCACTACGCCGCACATTTGTGTAAGTTTAATTATAAATTAAAGATTTAATTAAAAACTAAAGTTGTTTGCCTACACATTTGTGTGTTTTGTTTTTATTTCAAAGAATCAATCCAAATTATGGACAGTTTTTAATTCTTAAAAGTTTTTACAAAGCTTCAGTTGTTTTGAATTTCTAGCTAATACCAAAGTAAGCCACCCTTCAAATGTCAAATTTAATTTACAATTAAAAATTTGACGTTTAATTTTCCAAAATTACCAATTTACGAACAAAAACGATTAATTTTCTATGAATTACCACGAGGTCGATTTAAAAACCGAATATACAAGTATTCTGTGTACAATGGCCTTAAATATGAGTCGACATTTAAGTGTACCCCACCAAAATAACCTAAAAATGTTGCCTGAATTAAAGAAACTTGTACAAAATATTATTAGCTGCGATGGTGATTCGAGCATGGAACAAATTCAAAATGATGACAAAAAACAGCCACGATCATCATTGCGATGTAAACGTGAACCAACTAAAATTGCACCACAATCACGAAATATACAAAAACTTGAAATAAATTGCGAAGAATCGTCGGGCCCAGAGCTTAAATTTATTCCACCCGAACGGATCTCAGTTAAAATTAAAAATTTACGACATATAAAGCCTCAATCGAGCACATTATTAACGAGGCGAAGATTAACGTCAAATAAAGTGGACAATATGACGGAGCAAAATAAAAAAAATAAATTTGACTGTCGACGATCTAGCTCGGAATCGGATTGATGGGAGACAATTTTATTTCAGTAATATTTAATGATGGAATATGTCATTATGCAGTTGTAATATTTATCTAAATCTAATAAAATTATGAAACTTTAATAAATTCTGTAGCATCCCAACTTATTTCGGAAGATTTTCTAAACTATGCATTTTATGCCATGACACAACAGTCATTGGCAGATTTGTAATTTTGTGTAAAGTTTATCTGTATGTGTGGCTATTTTGTTTAATAATAGTAATCGGGTTAAATCTATTTCGAGAAGTCATCTTCTTCAACAGCTACCTGATTTTTCTGTATGGCTAGAGTGAATTCCTATTGTAGGATGGGTACTCTATTCATCATGCGCAGCCTCTATTTGACAACTTTTAAATACAGCATTTGATACATGTTAAACATTAAGTAAATCAGATAAATGCTCCTTTCATAAGTGTCGAGTACTACATCGGTTACTACATCGTCACTACATCGTCACTACATCGGTTACTACATCGTCAGGCTTCCACCATTCACATTTTTTCACCTACAAATTCACTTAGTGGTTCTTCTAGCAAGGACTGCTTTGTTCCTCCGTGCGATTGTGAAACGTATTCGTGATTCTCTATAACTCTATAAGGATATCAAACAAAACGAAGATTCAGGACGTCTCATGGAGTTGATGGTTTTGTACCCATGTATTTCTAGTGAAGCTAGAAATGAGCTGCAACTCACAGCAGTCCAATAGAAAGCAGAAGACGGGCTGGATAGCAAAAATGCCTAAAGCTAAAGCCCTGCAAGTGAGATTTCCATGTAGTGTTCCACATAAGTGTGGGTAAACTAAAGACAAAGTCTTGCTGTGGACGCTTTTGGCATCTCGATCCGAAAATTTGTCGAGTCCAGCCAACAATCGACAGCACAAAAAAATGTCCTATTCCCGATTTGACTGGACGATTATTTTTGAAAGCAACTGAAAGTTGCTGAGATCGCCGGTATTGGGCGCGTGCCAAAAACAAGCCGTAAGCGGTTCGGATGGTCCAGCTAATACATTTGGAAGATTTACTGCACGACTGAAATTGCATGACCGAGAACACGTAGGTGCGCGTTTTTTGACAGGTTCAGATTTGAACGTCGTGGGAAGTGATTGCATGTAGCGTGCCCATTGCATGTGTCTGCAATAAAGTTGAGGAAACAGGAAAACGAGTGTGAAAATGAAGCATACATTTCCATCGCTTTTTGTTGATTCGATGGGGTTGTGCTGGAAATTAAAGAAGTCGGTAACATTGAAGCCAATTTTTCGTAATAGACCGACGGTGTCTGTTTTGTAATAGACATCCCTATCGGTTTCTTAATCGTTCATTTTAATTGGTTTTGATTATCGGTCGGATTATCTATTGACTTTTCGATATTATGTTGAACTGTGAGCGGTGGTGCCCTGTACTCAAGGTCGTCCTGAGAACTTTGTTCAATATTATCTTCCAGTGTTGCCACCCAACTTCTTCATCCCACCATTTTACTGACTGACAAAAGATTCGTGCCGAAGCTAGAACTAATCCACATAATAAAATGGTGCCAACCCATTTACCCCGTTTGATCATTCCCACGCTATAGAGTTTATGGACTGTGTCACAGTTTTATTTAGGTATTCTCCCTTGTTTTTGCATTCATTCAGCCTGGTCACAATTAGTTGAATTGGAATTCTTTTTCACGATTTTAAGAACTTTTTTTGATATTACCTTCACATTCTTGATGGCGTTTGTATCCAAATCCTACATGTTCGAGCAGCGTTGGGTAAAAAGCGACATCTACCGACTTCAGTTTGGACCCAAGTTCTTTCTCAATTCCCATGTCTCGGATAATTTACATTGTTGCCAGTTAAATTAAAATTTGAGAAGTTAATGTGTCATAGACGAAATTACAGATTTCGCCCATTTGTGAAAACCACTCTAAAAATTAGAATTTTTGAGCCGAATGGCACGGAATTGCGATGGTGAACAAGTGTTTGAATACTAATCATACAGTTTCTATGGAATACACAAATGAGTATAACTCTTATGTCATATATGAATCCAAATATGACAAACAATTAAATTTTATCAGTCGGGCGTTTCTGATTGATAGTGGATTCTGAAAAATTATTAATTTTATTTATAGTCAAAAATCTACCATTCTCGTGATAAATCTGTAAATACATGACCAGTCACACTGTAAATTTCGTTGTTAACTCTTATGTGTTGTGCGTATAAAATTTTAAATTGTGCTGTGCTAAACGATGAGTATTTTTCAATTGTTTCGGCAACAGAAGCCAACATCCGAATTATCGGTTGGCATGCCAACCGACGTTAAACATGATGTATCGGTAAAAATTGATCCCGCATCTGGAAAATTAAAAGGACTACCGTCGAAATGGGAAGATATACTAAATAATCAGATAAGTGAATTAGAACAATCTCAGAATCCGAAAGCCGTTCTAAAAGCGGTCCAATATTATAATTATTCAATTCATGCGAAAAAGGATTTGATTTTTAAACCGTTCGTGACCTCACAAGAAATTAAAGATGAAACCGAAACGATAAAACGTTTAAGTTTTAAATCATCGTTGAACACATTGTTATCGAACGAACCGAATAATAAGACGAGTCCGGTGCTACGACCACGACGTAAATCGAAAACAAATAACGAAGTTTATCTTGAATTCAATGCAATATGCAATCTAACCAATCCCGATGAGCAACTTAAAATTATTAAAGAGGTGGGAAAAGGGGCTTCGGGTACCGTATATATTGCAAATAATTTTATAAAAAATACAAAAGTGGCAATCAAGGAAATTGACATGGCGAACCAGGCATCAAAAGAATTAATCCTAAACGAGATAATAATTTTACGAGATTTTAATCATAAAAATTTAGTCAATTTCTTAGAAACATATTGGATCAGCTCGATCGAACGTCTTTGGGTGGTTATGGAATATATGGAGGGTGGTGCATTAACCGATGTTGTGACTGAAACGGTAATGAGTGCAGGACAAATAGCGGTTGTGACACGCGAAATATTGCAAGGAATTGAATTTTTACATTCGCGAAATTTAATACACCGTGATATTAAATCTGATAATATTCTGCTTGGTTTAGATGGTTCGGTGAAAGTAACCGATTTTGGTTTTTGTGCTAATATCGAGGGGAACAGTAAACGTAGTACAATGGCTGGATCACCATTTTGGATGGCACCGGAAGTTGTGACGCGTAAAAATTATGGAATTAAAATTGATATATGGTCTACGGGTATAACGGTGGTCGAAATGATTAATGGGATGCCCCCATATTTTAAAGTGGAACCGTTACGCGCTCTATACCTCATCGCTACAATCGGAAAACCAAAAGTAGATGGATACGAGAAACTGACTCCACATTTACAAAATTTTCTTGATTTATGTTTAGAAGTTGTCGTGGATCGTCGACCTTCTGCCAGTGAACTACTAAAACATCCATTTCTCGAAAATTGTGCTGAACTCCGTTCGTTAACTCCACTGATAATTGCGGCTCGTCAAAATTTGGATCGCGATTAGAAATTCTAAATATTTGTATTATTAATTTTTTTTATCAGACATTTATGTCAAATAAAATTTCATAATTTCTATTTTTTGTTTTAGTGGTCGGATTTGAGAGCCACAACAATTATTAGAACCTTATGGTATCAAGTAATGGTAACTATTGTGATAAAAAAATATGTGACGCTTACTGAATCGAATATCAGCGTGTGTTAGCCATTCACCGACACGGTTTAGTCTCATGAGTAACCGTGACTATTTCATCATTGTATGTCAAAGGACCTTTTCACCATAGTGAATTCTCTTCTTTTGTGGTTGGGGAATGTACTAACGTTTATGTCACCATCGGCATTGATTACCCGCAAGTAAATTACTGCTGCATATGCTTTACTGTCGCAGCCTTGTTTTACATCAAGCCAAAGCAGGACGCGGATTTGAGTCAATTGTTGTAAACCATTGTGAAACGTCAGCCAATGAGATCGTAGTTTACTCGGTATAGGGGTGCTTCCTAATCAAGTTTCGCACGCCATAAAACCTGAATGAATATTTTTTCCGAAGAACTAGTCGTTTAGTAGGTACGGTGTCTGGTTCATGCTAGGGTTCCAATAAAGACCGAGAATCGTCGTGTCAGAGTTAGTGGCTTAGGTTCTGGAGCAGATATTTTGGAACCAATAATCGCCGTAGGGATATGTCCATCATTCGAATTCCACTTCAATAAAATTTGCCCTGTTGTAAAATGGAGTCAACATTAAACGCCAGAGTTACAGTATCACATAATCATACAGATAATCGTCCATGTAAAAATTATGCAGAATACTGTGTTGTGCTGTGACTGCTTGGCTTGCATTACTGTTCTATGGTTGCACATTGCCTTATACTTATATAGTGCTCGTATAGCGATGTACGGCAAATAGGCCATACCGTTAGTATTTGTCTTAAATTGATATATCTGAAGCGGGTCCATTGGTGATTTCCACAACAGTATCTGTTGTCATCATCAGTGATATAAATTAATTTCCACCTGGTGAAATATTTTCTCAACATCATTGATAAAATTGTTGACAAATTTCGTCTACAAATTGAAATTTTCAAAATCCAGAAAAAACATGATGGTTAGCCGGCCTATGAAAATAGCGAAATTTATTCCACAAATTGAAATTCCCAAAATTCGGGAAAAACATGATCGAAACACATGATAAATTAGCCCCTGAAAATTATGAAATTTTGTCCACAAATTAAAATTCGAAGTGCTTCAGGGCGTCAGGGCGAAATGGAATTTGAACACTGCGTTGCGGCTGACCGTGGTTTTAGAAATCCTTACATAGTTCTTAAACGGGATCACCATTGGTTGTGGGCTTTTCAAATTCCCAGAGCTTATGAACCAGTTCAGTGAGTCGTATGCGGTGGTCAGCCCGAGGTTGTATGAGTTATGATAGGTTCAAATACAACCCATCTTAGACGTGTACTAATTGTACATAGCTCGATGCGCTGACCATAGTGACAAATCCGTCTCTTATTATATTAACCAAGATAACGGCACTGATCAAGAGATCGATACATACGGACTTACCAAATCCCGGATCGGCAACCACCTCAAATGCTTCCAGCAATCAGAATTAATCGTTGACGTGATTGAGCATAATATGTAGGCTTCGACTTGCAATTCGAAGCTAGCATCTATCGGAGACCCCATAATAAGCGTTGTTTGACCACGAGCGTCTGTGTTCGTCGATGCGCCGTTCCCTTCGATGGTTACTTCACATAGTTTTCTTTAAAGATTCACATTATTAAATGCAGATTCAGTGATGAAACTCATCTGAGATCCGGGGTCACAAGGTATTCTGCATTGCGGTGAGTGTTTCTATGCCGATCCAGTTATAAGGCTTTTACGGTAGCAAGCAGAACAACACTGTTGGCATGGAGTACGAATGACTAAATGTCATTCAGTCATGATTTATTATTGGAGATGATCGATGGCTTGTTCGGTAAAATTCCAGGCGCAGATTGATTTTTAGCCAGCAATATACATGTGGCTTGTATAATCAAACCAGCGCTTCAGTGCGTTTTACGCTTGTTCTAAGCCACCAGTGTAATCTTCTGCGTCTCGCAAGAGACTTCTTTTAGTCTCAAACATGTCCTTGAATATAAGCCAATTCCCTGGCTGTCTATCGAAATCCGATATGGACACCAGATCTAGACGCATGTCTATGGCTTAAAATTGGCCCCTTTGAATTCGTGACAGCAATCCAAAAGTAATGGTGTTTGATCGAAACGAGTGCCACCACCAACCGAACATTCAACAATTCCTGTTGCGGTCGCTCTCGTACACGAACTTAACATAGATGGGGTTCTCGACACTATTGGGTTGGACCTTTTTTCTGATTTTATCAATCCCATCCCAATAGGAATTTGTCTTGGCCGCATACATATAATAAGAAGAAATCGTTCCACTGGGTTTCATTGGATTTATTCGAAGACCTCGTAAATCAGAGGGACACTTCGAGGAACTATTGTTTTGCCCTTATTCGATTAGTACGGCAAATTGAATTCTCTCCATTCTAAGGTATACAAATTGAAGAGAACCGATCACGCTGAGTGGCCTTCTTATACAATGACGCAGTACCATTAAGTCTAAAATGGTAATGTGAGAAAACTAGTATCAATGGACTAATGTCGACTAACGTCACTCACGAAGTGGTACCAAGTATGCATACTCAGTCGCGTTCCACGAAGTTTGGGGACGAATTAATGCAGTGATCTGTGTCGTGACACTTGCCACCATTTTTTATAGGCGCAGAGGTTACTGCTGACGATGATGGCTAGATAAGGAAGTAATCTCTGAATGTATCACGACTATCATGCACCAGCTTCTAAATTAATGTAATATGTATTTTATATCTTATGTTAAAGGCCAAAGTGTAGTAACGATAATGTAAGCATCGGTATGTAGGGAATACACGATAAACCATTTATGGTTTATCGGGTAAAAAGATGTATAAAACAAATAACTTATATTACTATAAGGGAAATCGTGAACATTTCCATAGTAAATGCTAACGACAACATGATTTCGTTCAATTTTGTTTCGGATAAAAATTCTAGATGGCATACCAAACGTTTTTAACGAGAACAATAGATGGCACGTCAACCAATTTTTTTATTTTTTATTTTTATACGTTTTTAACGAGAACAATAGATGGCACGTCAACCAATTTTTAAAATTTAACAGTATGCCTACTGTTAAATTTTTACTAATTATTAATGATTGTTTTGATATTTTTAATAGTAATAGTTTAATGGCAAAATATTATTTTAAACGACCTCTCTCTAAATCGACACACGAAACTTTTTTTAAAAATTTAGAATATTTAAAACAAACTATCAATGAATTAAAATATGTTAACAAATATCATCAAAAATTAAATGTAATACAAAGTAATTTCAATACAGGATTTTTAGGTTTTTTAATAAATTCCGAAAGTCTAAAAATTATGTACAATGAATTAATTGTAAATGATAAATTAGATTATTTGTTAACATATAAGTTTAGCCAGGATCACTTAGAGTTGTTTTTTGGGTTGATTCGTTATCGAACTGGCCGAAACGACAATCCAACATGCAAACAATTTATAGCATCCTATAAACGGCTAGTTGTTAATAAATCTATAAAAGCGCAAGGTACGGGTAATGTTTCCTTGCCAGAAATATTAACTATTTCATCCAGCCGAAAGACAAATCAATTAAATTTAAATGATGATGTTGTATTAGATTTAATTGAAGTCGAGCTGGATGAATACTCGTGTGATATAATAACGTATTTAGCTGGGTATATTGAAGCCAAACAATTGCCTAAATTTTTAAAATGTAAGGAATGTCTCCAAATTTTAAATAAAAGTGCACGGTTGGAGCTAAATCTAGGTTTATTTAATTTAAAAAAATGGGGTAAATTAATGACCCCATCATTAAATACATACAAAATTTTAGTCGAATGTGAGAAAATTTTTAAAAGTAGTGTTAATATTAATGTAAAATTAGAATATAGTAAGTTAGTTTTACGATCAATACAAAATATTAGTTTAATCGATTTAATTTTTATAGATAATAGCAATCACTTATACTCTAGATTTAATATTAATGATATAGAAAATCATTTTTACGTGTTAATTAAAACTATCATAAATATATATTATAAAATAAGATTTTTTCATTTTGCAAAACAAGAGAATTTAAAAAAAATTGGTGTAAGAAAAAAATTAACGAAGTTAATTCATTTTAATGAAATGAAATAATTAAAAAAAAATAAAATTTGGTTTTATTTATTTATTATTGTATATAAATATAAGCCCATGTACTCCAATCCCGATTATAAAATTTAAAATTTTTTTTTTAGATTTAAAATTTTTGTTTCGTTAATAATTCGTTCAATATAAAAAACTGTAGATAAAAAAATGTAAACATTTCGTTCAACTACTCTAGTGCCATCTACTATTTTTATCCCAACTAATATCATGTTGGCACATAAAATCGACGCGATTTCCCTTATAGTAATATAAGTTATTTGGTATAAAATGAGAGCCGAAAATCGCCATCCGGATGTATCGGAGTGATAGAATAAAGAGCGTGTAAAATATAAAACATCCTTATGCTTAATTGTTTGTTGGTACGGAGTGACGTGAGTGATACATTATATAAATTTTAATTGTAAATTACAAAACTCCGACAGTTTTCACTCACTTCTTAAGTGAAGTAAGAAGTGAGTGAAAACTGTCGGAGTTTTGTAATTTACAATTAAAATTTATCCTTGTGCTTAATTAACATGTTGTACGATAAATAGTATTACATTGGCGCCGAGGATAAAAGAAAAGAAAAAATAAAGCAAATAAAAAACGAATTAATGGTTAAATCCGAAGAAGAAAGGTAATAAAAAAAAGTGAGGTTGAATCCAAAATCATCGTGGTTATAATAATTAAATCAGAAACAAAAAAAAAAAAAAAAGAATGAACGAAGGTAAGAAGGTAAGAAGAATTTAAAAAAAAAAAAAAAATGGAAAACAGGAGTGGCGCAATGCAAAAATTAAGTTTAGAAGGAAATAAACTGGGAAAATTCAAGGTGCTGTTTAATGGTGTTATAGAATTACAGGACATTTATTATATTTTGCCGCAAGATGGTGGAAACGACGAAAAAAAGAAAGAGAACGAGTTGAAACAACCAATGCTAGACGCTTTGGATGCTTATTTCCAAAGACCAGTTCTGCATTAGAACGTATGTATTTTCGTGCAATGAAACAGGAGCCAGAAGAAAACTTCAACCAGTTTGTAGTACGACTGAGGCAACAAGCTGCAAAATGTGAATTTAAGAATGAAAAAAAGTATGTCCGGGATCAAATCGTATACAACTCCAAACATAACCAATTAGAGAGAAAAGTAATCGAAAAGGGGAGCGTCGATTTAGACGAATAGGTCACATAAGTAGAGACAAAAGTTGTCCAGCGATAGGGAGGCAGTGTAAAAAGTTCAACCATTTTGAAAAAGTTTGCAAATCAAAATTAGGTTCTAATCGTGTAAGATATGTAGAGGATAAAGAAGAGAATAAATCGTCAGAGAGTAGCGACATATGAAAAGTGATAGAGAGTAATAATAAAAGGAATGGAAATATAGTAGAGGTCTGTTTAGTAGGCAATGTAAATATAGGAATGACTGTAGATACGGGTGCCGCAGTTGATATGATTAGCGCAGAAACATATTTTAAAGCGAAATAAAGAAATATAAAGGTGATAAAGGAAGATAAAACAAACGAAAACAAATTAAAATATTACAATGGTAATAAGATTGGAATTTATAAAGTAATTCGTGTTGAAATAAGTTACAAAAAAAAAATTGAAACGGACATATATGTAGTGGAGGGGAACGGAACTTTGTTAATGAGTTGTGAAACGACTGTTAGTTTGATAATATGACATGAACGTAGTATATAGACCCGGAAAAACGAATATAGCCGATCCATTGTCAAGGCTATGTCAGCAAAATTTCGAAACGTATGGCGAAAAAGGGGAGAAATATCTACATGAAGTGGTCAGAATAGCAACACCAAACGCTATTACAATGGATGCAATTAAAGAAGAAATTATGAAGGACGAAGAAATAACAGATCTAAAGGGTTGTTATACGGCAAGGGTTGATAATACGGCAAGTGGTCACAGTAGATGTCACACTATAAGCGGTATTCAGACGATTTATCAGAGGTGAATGGAATATTACTGCGTTTCCGAAGAATAGTTATTCCAAAAAGTATCCAATTGGGAATACTCGAGTTGGCACATGAGGGACACCCGAGTGAGTCATTAATGAAAAGAAGGCTAAGAACGAAAAAGTGGTTTATAATCAAGATAATGATGTAACGAATTATGTCAAAGCTTGCAAAAGTTGTCAAGTGGTATCTAAAAAAAAATCCAGAGCCTTTGTATATAACGCAATTACCTGAGGGTCCATGGAAGCAAATACGGATGGATTTTTTTGGCCCACTGCTCAACAGGGATTATATTTTGGTGATAATCGATGATTACAGTCGATTTTTGCTTGTGGAAGTAATAAAGACATGTACAAGTGAAAGGACGATCGAAGTACTAAAACCTATTTTTACACAGTTTGGTCTTCCTGGAATAGTATAATAACCGATAATGGGCCACAATTTATCAGTAAGGAATTTGAACAATTTTGTGAAATACTAGGAATAAAACTGAATCATACTATACCATACTCACCATCATCCAACTGAGAGGTCGAAAGGCAGAACCGGTCAATTTTAAAAAGACTGAGAATTGCGTAATTGGGAAAGAAAAATTATAGAGACGAATTGAATAACGATTCACCAATCAACAAACGCGGACCCTGCGAAACTTATGTTTAACAGGGAATTCAAAGAAAAGATTCCATACCTGGCAGGTTATAATTTCATTTTCAACGAGGAAGTAAAGGAACGAGATATAGAAGTGAAACTGAAATGTAAGGAGATATTGACAATAAACGAGGTGCAGTCGAAGGAGATATCTAAATTAGGGCCAATATTATATGTCAAAATGAGAGACCAGAAAACAAGCTATCTTCGAACTACAATTCTGAGATGAGTTAGATAACATAAGGGATCAATCATGAGTTAGATAATATAGGGGAGTCAGTAAAGCCGGAAGTACCGGAATAAATCGCATTTTCGAGAGAGAATGTCATGAGAAGAGAGTTACCAGATCAGCAGTTGAAATTAAACGCCTTAAATTCTAATATACAACTTAGAAGGACATCGAGAATCAGGAGGGA
Source organism: Tipula confusa (assembly GCA_963556175.1). Taxonomy (NCBI): domain Eukaryota; kingdom Metazoa; phylum Arthropoda; class Insecta; order Diptera; family Tipulidae; genus Tipula; species Tipula confusa. The sequence goes on along the minus strand of OY744476.1, from coordinate 208,737,643 downwards.
GCCGCTGTTTATGAAATATTATATAAATTATATAAACTAGATAGTTAAATGTATAAGTGAATTTAAAGTTTAAAGATTTGAAGTAATTTAAAGTAATTAATGTTTATTCATGTAAATGTATAATTTTATATTCAAAACAAAATGTGTATTGCAGTAATTGTAGGAATACATTTATGGTTTATCGGGTAAAAGATGTATAAAAAAACCGAAAATTGCCATCCGGATGTGTCGAAGTGATAGAATAAAGAGCGTGTAAAATATAAAAGTAAAACATCCTTGTGTTTAATTAACCTATTGTTCAATAAATAGTATTACACAAAGCCAATTTTATTTTACATATAATGATATAACAGTTAAAAATAAACGCGTAAAAACGAAATTACAATCGGGTCGATTCCAAAACAAAAAAAAAAACATTAACATTTTTCCAGAATGGCATCATCCGGTACTTTTTAACACTACCTAAATATTAATTCTTGACAGTATTTCCAGACCTTGCTTCTTTTGATATTTATTTCGAAGATATTTATCGTAAAGTTTCTCGATTGGTTTGTGGTCATAAATGGGTAATGGTATTTTAGTGAGTAAAAGTGTCCAACTTTGTGAACGACCACCAATTGATTGACCGATCTTGATCACATCATATCGGGCGATAGTTTGTCTTTTATCTTCTTCATAATGGTCAGAGTTTTCATCGTATTGTGGTATTACCTCTAACGGTTCATATTTCATTGGTGTTTCAGACTTAGTGTACTGAAGTTTAACAGCCTTAGATTCTACTTTTTTCACCTCGACATCCTCATAGACTTCAGTCGCCCTTTGTGGCTCTCTTTTCTTTGTGGTTCCTTGGCCGCGTACCGAACGATGCTCTTTTTTAGTGCGTACTACTGGTTCGGCCAAATTTTCTGAACTCATTAATACTTTTGGCGATTTGAGCCGATAGAAATTATCTTCGGGCATATTGACGGACTTAAGAATTTTATTGATCGCACTGATAAATCCAGTTCCAAATACATCACTTTTTTTTATGTTAATTCGTTTTCCCATAGCTTGCATCATTATAGATGGTGGACGTAGAAGCTCCTGCTTTATGATTGGACCATTGTAGCTTGCCATATTCACAAATAATTTAATTTACTAAATACACAAAAAAATTTAAACAATTCTAAGATATAATTTAAAATTTATGAAAAAATTAAAACAAAATTTCGAAATTCGTTAACAAAACACGATGGTAAGTTGATTGTGAAAATATGAATATTTTGTTAAGTTGCAATCTGACAAGACAGGCATTTAAACCCTGGTATAGTGCCTTAACCCTGTCCACTTTACCAACAATCCGGTTCGATCGGATAAATATGGGAACTTTTCATGACGAGTCATGAACTAGTTTAGACGAGTCAACAAAATACCGGATTTTTTTTCATATGTATGTGGTTCATATGGCCACCAAAAATTGTTGGAGCGAGAAGATCGCACCACATCGCTAATTGTAGCATTAAAAGGAGCTGCTGCTGGGTTTATACAGATCGTTCCAGAAAATTTTCGTTGTAATTATATTAGAGCAAACGTTGGAGCGTAAATACAGAAGTGAGCATAAATGGTGAGAGCTTTTAATTTAACGGATCAGACCAAAACTATCAACAATGGGACTAACATCGGAAAATGCCAGGATTTATCAACAATAGTGAAGTATGAAAAATAGAATCCGAGTCTACAGGATAAGGAACAACGGCAGCAGAAAATTGTTGAAATTGAGCAGCCAACGCAATCTTTAATAGAGGTGCCTAAGGTATGGTTTGCGGAGATTTTAAATGAGTACCTTTGAGTACTCGAAATACGAGGAAGATTTTACTGGTTGGGATGTTCCTTGTTAGGAGAACCTTCAAGCGAATTTGTTTAGATAGAAAAAGTGTATTTGATGAAAGGCTCAAGCCTTAAGAATACATCTTTAAGATCCCAGTCAGCCCTTTCTACACATTTATAAGTGCTGCTTGATTCAAGACTAGCGCCCGCTTCCCTAACATGGAGGATAAATGCTGGCGGTTTGTAGCCGTCCCTAAGTTACCAATGACTATGAATAACAAGCGGTACTACTTTGCAACGATTTGTGGCACCTCAATGTTTAAGTACAGAATTATAATAGTAATTAAATAATTATGTTATGTCCAATAATAGACAACATTTGTACATAAGTAGTAATATTTTTACGATAGACCGTGTAACGTGTATCAATATTATGACTGCAGACTGTAGTTGTTGAAATATGAAATGAAAAGAATAAAAACGAGTAGTCAGTATCGAGTTCTCAGCTGTATTGTTTGTACGCAATCCCCGTAAAAAGAAATAAAGCGTTAACAGTTATTAAATAACACTCATAATACTATGATCCTAATGTTTGTGAAATGTACAAATATCGAAACCGAAAAATGTTGAAGTCGACGCCACCGGTGTGAATGCATCATAAAAATTATTTTATTGTGGAATCTAAAAATAAAAACTGCGTCTGGTATGAAAAGTAGTTCAGAGGTGTGAGTCCCAACTAAGAAAAATTGTGAAGTCCATGGTTTAAATGGATTCATATATGATCCATTCTAATTAAAATATCAAATTATTATAATTTTACTGAAGTTTTAAGTATATTTAAATAAATAAACGTGATTTGAATAATTAATTTGGCTAAAAATAATTCCAGATTGTTTTTAGCTCAAAATGATGCGCGCCATCTTTGAACGGGGCACTTAGCTTTACATACCAGTTAATATTGAGCAAAATTTACGATAACAAAAATTTTAGTTGCCAAATTGCGCTATGGTAACACACGAATTTCCATTAGTCAGTCAGTTTTTTTCGATAACATTTTTGAGTTGTCATTTTTACAGTCTTGCTTTTTTTCTTTTCTGTTAATTATTTTTGTGCCACTCCTGTTTTTCTCTAGTGATAAAAATTAAATTTTCGTAATCAAATCGAATAATAGCAAATGCACCTATCGAAATTACAACAAAATGAATTTTAATAAATTTAAGTGAACAAAAAAAAAATACAAAAAATAAAATTGCGATTGCAGAAAACAAAAGAAAACGAGAGTGCGGAGTGTTTTTTGTGTTGTGTGTCGTGTATTTTATAGTCGAGACGAAATACATAAAAAATATACATAAATTAAAAAAAAAAAATTAATCGTGGATAAGTGTTATCTTAAATTTATTTAAAATAATGACGAGTTTTCAAGGACTTCGCGGGTTATTCAATAAAAAACGTAATACAGATCAACATGTATTCGAAATTGGTACACCGACCGATGTGAAACACGAGTATCACGTTAGTCGAAATCAGGATACGGGTGCTATCGAAGGCTTACCAAAAAAATGGCTCGACATTATGAATACACAAATTACTACGGACGAACAAAATAAAAATCCAGATGCTGCATACCAAGCTGTTAAATTTTATAATTATTCCATAAAGAAAAAAGATTATCACGAACCGTTTAAACCGTTTGCGACCCAAGAAATTATTGACGAAGAATCGGCCGTAATCGATCGACTTGAACTTAAAGCGCCAAGTAATAATACCAGCCAAGAATTTGAAATCGACGATCGAAATGGTTCGGAACCGGATCTTGATGATTCGCCACCACCATCATTACCACCCAAAAAAGTAGTTACATTACCACCCCGTCCTATTATAAAACCTAAACCAGCCCATCTATCGTCGTCACATACTAGTTTTATTACAAAAACCGTTGAAGATTTATCGTCGATCGAAGATGAATCGATTATACGGAAAAAAACAGATCGACGAAGTCCAAAATCAGAGGAGGAAGTATATTCCGAGCTTAAGAAAATATGTAATTTAAATGATCCACGGGATCGATACGAAACCCAAATGGAAGTAGGAAAAGGGGCATCGGGTGTTGTATTCATAGCAAATGATTTACAAACGCAGCAACGGGTCGCAATCAAAACAATCGATTTAAAGAATCAAACGTCCAAGGAACTGATACTAAACGAAATTCGCGTGCTCAAAGATTTTAATCATAAGAATTTAGTAAATTTCTTGGACGCATATTGGATCGAAGAAGAAAATCATTTATGGGTTATACTCGAGTATATGGATGGTGGACCACTTACCGATGTCGTAACCGAAACTGTTATGAAAGAGAAACAAATTGCGGCCGTTTGTCGTGAAGTTGTTCATGCAATTTATTTTCTACACTCGAAAGGGATTATCCATCGTGATATTAAATCGGATAATGTACTCTTGGCGTTGGACGGTTCCGTAAAAGTAACTGATTTTGGATTTTGTGCAAATATCGAGGGTGATGAGAAACGACAAACAATGGTCGGTACACCGTATTGGATGGCACCCGAAGTTGTAACGCGTAAAAAATATGGTAAAAAAGTCGACATCTGGTCGATTGGTATAATGGCAATCGAAATGATTGATGGTCAACCACCGTATTTAAATCAAACACCATTACGTGCACTATATTTAATTGCGGCCAATGGTCGACCTGAAGTTAAAGATTGGGATAAATTGTCGGAAAATTTCCGTGATTTTCTCGATTGTTGTCTTCAAGTCGAAGTGGATCGACGTGCATCGGCCCGAGAACTATTAGATCATCCATTTTTAGCCGATTGTTCAGAACTACGAACATTAACACCACTAATTAAAGCTGCCCGACGAATTCTCAAACGTGATGTGTGCTAAATTTTTCATCATACCTGGATATACATAATATTTTCAAACGATCACTAAATCCATCATCAACAAAATAATAAAAAAAAAAACTGTGCATGTATAAATCGGCTGTGAAAGAATTTTGAAACTTTTTTATAATTTCAAAAGTGCCTTGTCTTTTTTTTATAATCAATTTTTTTTTTGCTATCAGTTTACAAAAGTACCGTAAATATTCTTATCGCCCAAAAGTCTTTATAACGATTGATTCAGCAGAGACGATCGAAAAAATAGTGTAAAAAATTTCGTTTATTGTGTGTCGGTTATCATTCCGAAATATGTAAATCGTTGGTAATGCGTTATCACGATTCACGATACCAAGTGTTATGTAAGATTCGATTTTATCGATATTTGTATATATATATTGTTTAAGGCTGTATTGATTATAACTATTTGTAGTTTTAATTTTATACTTAGTATTAAGTTACATGAATCATTCGGTTTTATTTTATTGTAGACAACCCCAATATTCCATTATTTTAAACAAAAGGAAATTCACAAACTGGCCGTTGAATTGGATGGAATTGATAATATTTAGTCTAAAACTGATAAACTGATCATCAATATATCAATTCTAATTCAAATCAACGTTCGTTATGCGAGGCAGGAAGTGAATCTTGTATCGACACACATTTAATAATATCCAAGTGTGATAACTGATAACATACACAAATTAGTAATAATATATCTGATGTCCACACACTAGTATTACTATTAAAAATAAACATTTTAAATGATTCATTCATTCCAAACAAAATATTATTGTTTCTGCCTGCTCAAATTAAATAAATTAATAATGTCAGTATTTTATCGCACACACAAATTACTATATGTATTATACATACCATAATTAACCAAATATATTAAAAAAAAAAAAGTACGCGACTCGCACAAATTATCGTCATGCATTTAGAATCGATCAATATTTATAGAGACTGAAAGTAGTAGATTCAGCTTCATCATCGTAATAATATTCTTTAACGTCTTAAGCACAGTATTTTTGAGAAGTGCGCGCGCGCAGTAGTACAAAATAGGAATCAATTAATTATAATTATTACTATTATTTATATAATTACATATATATCATGGAAAACTTACATAACATTAATTTAATTTAATCGTAATTAATTGTAAAAAAAAATATATATATATTTTTGTTAAAATTTTAATTTTTCTTGAATATGGATTACTTTATTGGTTTAATTGTTTTTAATACATTTCAGTTGTCGTACAGCAGCATTTTTTTCGTTTTAAATTAATTAATCAATTAATTAAATTAAAACTAATTTTGATTCCGGTTTGGTAATAATAATAATAATAATTCGCGATGCGATTACCATTTGTGGTTTAGTTGCACGGTAGAATCACATGAATATAACATTCAAAAATTTTAAATAATAGCAAAAAATCCATCCAAAATATAATACGAATTAGTGTAAATTTCATTTAATACGACCATTTCATTTGAACCTTTAAAACTAGGTCGGTCGCACATTATGCATGTATGGAGCACAACGACGACACAATGATATTCAGCTTATTAATATGCAATTTAGATATATCATCGTACATTGTACGTATGTGTACAATAATAAAACCAATGACTAGTGGATTAACGATTTTATTATTTTATTTCGACGTAAGTCGTTTTCGACTCATGATCCGCGTAACTAAGGTTTTAAAAGTAATTTGATTTTCGAAAACGGAAAGTTTCATAATAGGGGGGATTTCACGATTTTGATTTTTTTTCCAATAGTCTTTATTTGGGTTACACAAAAAGCCTTACTTTAAGCCTTACTACAAACACCATAGTTCTAATTGTCCTTTCGACCCTAGAATGATTAAAGTCTAAGTGAGTGAAGTATAGTTTTGAGAAAACTGAGTGCAAACTTTTAACTTTGATAAACTTTACATAAAACATTTAATTTGTAAATAAACTCTGATTTAACCTTCCTATTTTCCTATGTTGTTAGCAACATTTACTACGGTACTACGTAAAAAAATCACATGTTATATTATACCCTCTAGCTACTCCATTGGTAAGGTCCAAAACCACTCTCAAGATTTTTTTACTGATAAAGCTTCCAGTTCTTTCGCAGTTGTAGACACGCATTTTTGGTCACATAATGTCCATATTTTTATTCCGTATTTAGCAGGCTTGCTTTTAATATATTGTCAAAAGGGACACCGCCCGTAAAATGGTACCAGCTGCTTATCTACTGTAAGATTATCTGTGGAATTATAAAGATTTGGCAAAATTTCCACCCATTTATCCTATATATCTTGAATAGGCGCGCGTAAGTTTGTTATTTTGGTGCCGTTCACTTCTGGTATCTTTTTTGTCAAATCTTACAACCCATGATAAATCATATACTCTTTTCAAATACATAATAGCTTTGAATATAGGGCGACCAGTTAAGGGATTCCACAATTTATTGAGTTGACACTCCTTTGTTTATCATTTCTACTATTTTAGAGAGAATGTTTGGTTCTAAATGTATAAGGAAGCTAGTCTTTATATTCGTGATTCTGGAAATTGTATACCTTGTAACACCTGGTTTTGTTTTTATTTGCGCTTGATACTCGCCCTTGATGATTAGGTGGAATTATTTTCCAACGAATATCACCATTTTTAGATAACACAAAGTCATCTGCCGGTACTTCTGATTTACAATCATTTGTTTCTGGAGCTTCACTCTTGTCACCATCAGTTATGTATAAATGGTCGTCTAAATCACTATCCATTTTCTAAGCAATCGACACGGTTCACAGTAAATTATTGTACTACTCACTGTTGCAATTTACCACCGACTGAATTTTATAAATAAAATAAAAATTATTTTCCCAATTCATGATTGAACATGATCGAACATGATTTTTGAAAAACAAATGTGAGGATTTACCAGATTTTTGTAAAACAATTGATTGTTTTGATTGAACAAGTACCAAAACATTACAAATATTAAATATTTTTGTTTGTTTTCGTTAATTACCGAATGGTGTATAATTATTTTTGGGTAAAAAATATTAGATGAACTTTGTTTCTTTCTGGTTGCAACTTCGGATTTTAAATTCATTTTAAAGTTTTGTTCAAAGTTCATAACTGTATAAGTTGATATGTTTTTTTTTTCAACTTATATTTATATTTTTTAACATCCGAAGAAGGCTGTGGCGAATGAATTATATTTTTCTAATAACTCTCGATCTGACTGTGATCATGGTCTATTTCCGCACTGTTATATAACTGAGAAACGCTCAGTTACTTTTTCTAGTCACTTTGTAATATTCGTCAGAAAACAATTAACGCTCATCCGAATTTATCAGTTGGGTGCATTTATATTTACAATTATCAGTTTTCAAGCTTTTTATATTTTTCTGGGCTTTGGCATTGCCTTATTTCATGACGGACTCTTTTCCAGATTGGTATAGTAGTGGTTTTTACAGACTCTCACTCAGCTACCTGCAGTGCTCTTTTTCTATGTACATTTCGTTGTATGTACATTTTAACATATTTTGTGATAGGATAAGGTTGTGTATGAGGTAGATAGCACTGTAGTAATTTTATGTTGAAAAATAAATTTTCGGGTTTTTATCACTTTTCCAGTTTATTTGTTTTGATCACACTTACCGCATTTTCCTATTCCTTCTACGGTTTACACCCCTTATGAATATATTCAGTCATCCTATTTCACTATGACTTCCTAACATTATGTTACACAAATTATATTACTTCTATCTGGCTGCCTACCTATCGATCGACTCTTTTGCCATGCTACACATTCTGATTATGTGTGCCCTTTTCCTTGACATATTTAACAAATTTATATTTGTTTTGTTCTCTCTCCGCAGTCTCTAGAAAATATCCTATACTTTTTAGACCTTATCTCTCCTTCGTTCTTAATTACTGACATCCTTGCTTGATCCAACCTTTTTCCACACATCGTTCTTTGTTATGACTATCCCAGGATTTATTCCTGCTTGTTAATACTTCCTTTTATAACTGTCCTCGTAATTGGTCTATCTTGCCATCGCCGTACATTCTATTTCCGAAAATTAAATTACTAACGGCTAATCCTTCCCACAACTTCAATAAATCCTATCAAAAGCCAAATTATTATGTTTAATTGAAACTCGCACATGTAGACGTTAACTGTGGACCCTCTGCTGTACCTATCTTTTTCACATCATATCGATATGTACTATTCCTTTTTGCGATTGATCCTTACAATTTGTCAATTTCCTGTTGGATCACCTGTTGTAATCGGTTTATGATGTATACCTTTTCTTTTACAATAGTTCTGGAATTTGCTTGACGTAAATGATACCGTACCTGGATAGCAGATAATGTAGTTCGGATTGCGGAATATATACTTGAACTCATTGTTTTTGTTGGATAATGCCATCAAATTTCAAAAATCCATTGATTACTGTGAATATTTACTGATAATCTTCCTAATAGTTAGAAGGCATAAGCTGATAATTAATTAGCTCCGGATATTTTAAAATCGCTTCGCCTTTTCTTTTAGATGGTTTAATGTTTCCATTTTCAATTGCATAGCCCAAAAGTTCTAATGTTTTTACAACTAGCTGATTCAAACCGTCCCAATGTTAAAATCATTTTCCCTATTTTCAATTAGAAAATTTCCCATTCAGCGGATTGCCTTTGGTTTAATCATTTAATCCTCTGATTTTCATAAAAAAATGATGTTGAAAAGTCATGCTTAACTCATCAGTTATTGTTTAATGTAAGATCAGCTAGATGTCATTATGAGTATTTCATAATATTGAATATTTGCTCTTTCCATTTTATGATGCAAAAATATAAATTACTTACTTTTTTAGGAATACCTCAGGTTTCTAGTAATATGATAATACATTTTTACGATCAATCCCAGTAACTTACAATTTCTGTTTCTATATTTCACATTAAATAATGTCTGATTGACATTTTCCGCGTAAGAAAATAATTTTTTTTCGTAACTACGGTTAAGTATCTAAAATGTGCCGTCAGTTCGAATTACTTTCGAAAGACTCATTTAAAATTTTTTCAAGAAAATTTTTACGATTTTTATATGAATAGTGACATAAACTATAAACTCTAATCGAAAAATTTCATAAATAGGTGTGGAATTTATAATTTATGATTTTAGGATTTCCTATTTTGCGAAAGTAAGAAAATTTGGTTAGAACCACTAAACTCAAGTCGTATAATTCCCTAATATAAGTTAAGCTATTTCCAAGTAAAATATCATTGTTTGCGTAAAAAAAACCTTTTTTTACAAAAGTACTCAACATTTGACGTCATTTCGAATTAATTTCGAAAGTGACATATCATAGTATTTTTCCGTAATACGGCGGATTTTACGATTTCGAAAGCAAATATTCATAATAAGATTACTTGCGACAAATCATATAAAAAGTCAAATCGTAAAATTTCAAAGAAAAGAGAAAAAAATCTTTGCGTGTTGATCCTATTTCATAATAAGGCGGATTTGGAAACGTAAGGATTATATTTCTTAATATCGAAACGCTTCATTTCGTCTTTTATTGTGGTCGATTGATCCGACTCGAGTAACAAAGTATATTCTTTATACCAATAACGAATTATAATTATATTATAATTACTGCTTTCGTAAAATTTAAGTTTGATAATATGGTGGATTTATTCGATTTTAAATTTTGCAATAAATTTTCACAAAGTGCCTTTTGTCTTATCGACTTAAATTCAAAGAGCATAAGACGATTCCAACTTGTTTTTAAGGTGAAATTAATTTTTCTTTATTATTTTTACTTTCACTTATGACAGAATAAGTGATTTCTCTAAAATTAAAATCGCACGTACACCATCATTTGATTTAATTACTTAACTATATTTAACTATCGTTAAATTGTATTCAATTCTAATTAAACTATACACATTTGAATCACTCGCTTATTACGTTATATTAGTGTGCCGTGTGTCGTAACCAATCTAATCAAGTTTATCGTAGTGTAGGCTTAGTATAATATCAATTTAAATAATTGACCGATGAGTCAGTTGCTAAATGAATATAATATATAAAATCTCGATTAGATTAGAACGATGATTATGTGTGGTGTATGTCGTCGTTATTATATATATTTGACCGTTGTATGTCTCGACTCGTATTATATATGGATAAATCTATTTTAACGCGTTTTTTTAGTTTTTAAATATTTTTTTTTACTATACCTTGGCGACATTCCAATTTTACCAACAGTTATGTCGTTTGTTGGTTTATAGTTTGATGTTAGTGGTTTGGTCTCTTATAATTTTATACGTGCGTGTAAATTAGAAAATTTTGTATCAAAATTTTCCTTACGTTGCGTACAATTTGATATGGTATACACTATCTACAGACTTCAACAAAATATTAATTTTGCCCCCCCTACGCAATACATAAATCACGCGATATGCATTCCGAAAATGTTTTAATTAATTTAATTAAGAAAAATTAATTTTATTTTTTTTTTAAAGTTTTGTAAATAAATAATTTGACTGAATGTTATATAAAGTGCTCTTTTACCATATATCATATATACATATAGATAAGGCAATATAAACTAAAAGTGTGAAATAAAATTAAAAAGAATTAAACGATTTCAAGAAAAATGGTTTTGATCACCAACGATTTTTAGGAAATACATTATTAAAAATTATAAACAGATAATAGTGTGTTCGACGTCAATGGTTCTAAATCGGTAATATGTATACAGTGGGAAACTCGATTTATCTGGAAATTATTCGGAATCGTCTATGCTACATATAATTCTCCACATACATTTTCAAGGTCGTTTTTTGGCATTAGTTTGCATAACTATTATTAAACCATTCTAAAAAAATTATAAGTTTGTCTGGTTTGTATTATCATATTCGAATACGAACAATTTAAATACAAATTCGTATAATCATAATACGATACAAAATTTCCTCTAGCGACAGAACACAAAACACAAACTAGTATACAAATTTGTATGTGGATTATGGAAATTAGCTGTTAAAAAATGTACATACACAAAATTTAAATTTGCACTGACAAAAGTGGAGTACATTCGTACTGAAAATTTTTTTTACCAATGACGGTTATTTTATTTTTTTTCCAAAGCTAAATACTGTAAGAACGGAAAATCGCCCTTTAAAAAACTTCCCACCCTCACATTTTTGGCTTTTAACGTGCATAATTTTATTTGGCAAAATACAGTAAAAGGGCCGTTTGGCCGAAATTTGCAATGTCCTAGTTGGCTTTGCTTGCCCCTCCCGAAAACACATTGATTAAATTATTATTTCGTTGTCTGAAGCACTGCAACCGACCATTCGAACTTTTAAAATCAGTGATTCTCAGCATGTTAGAAATTTCTTTGGTCTTCCATTGTAATATGTTTTCCGTTCTTAAAATGAAGTAATCAATATTATTCCGGGTAATGGAGCTTCCACTGTATTATTTATTGTATCAGCGCCACTTAAACGATAAACACTTTTTAAAGAAATTCCGATTTTTATCAAATGTCTTTTTATTTTAATTATATTAAGTTTGACATCAATAATTACTGATAATTATCAATATTTGTAAATTGTAAATTATTATCATGTATAAGATCGATAAGTCAGTCGATAAACAATTTTTTCTAGCTAATCTAAACTATTAAATGTTTGGTGATCAGATTCCAACGTAAACGTAACCATACAAAAACTAAAAGTAAATGTAAATGTAAATTGCTTCACATAACGATTTCAAATTAAACATAAAAATGTAAATATCATAATTTAATATTTAAATAAAACGAATAGAAAGTTATTCATGACAAACATCACAAGTGTGTTTGATAAGTTTGATAAAAACAAGAAATAAAAGCAAAACTATCAAAAAAAAAATTACAATAAAAATAATAATGTACATTACTAAATTATACCAAATATATAATTTTTTTTTAAATTAAATTATAATTAAAAATAATTAAAATATAAATGAAATATAAGGTGCCTTGTTTTTATAGATTATTTGTATATAAGCGATAGTTTATAAAAATTCGAGAATATTTTTGATAATTTTATTATACAAACTATAAATAAATAAATATTTTTTTTTATATAACTAAAGGAACAAGTAAAATGCCATTTAAAAAAAAGAAAAAAATTTAAATAAACTAAATGAACCTCGATTTACATTGTGCTTCTAATTAAAAACTGTGTAATAATATGACGATACTATAATAATATATTAAATAAATAAGAACGCACCGAAAACAAAAAAAAAAAAATCGCCATAAAAGACTGAAAAATAAATTTTAAACACCCTGTGCATCGAGGACTAAATGTTTATTATTAATTATTATAATTATTAAAAATAAGTAGGATTTAAATATGCTTTGTTTTTTATTATTATATCGTATATTAAGAAAATGTAGATTTCTTTACAAAATAAAAATTTAAATCATTTTAAATTAATAGCCTTATTTTTATATATGTATGCAGAAGTTTTCCAATTTATGATATTCGAAATTTCGGACATGAACACAACCAAAATATTTGTAAAAAATCCCAATAATTTAAAATTTTTGTTTAAAAACAGCAGCAAGAAAACACAATTAAAGGATGTCCAGCTGTTATAATTTCGATTAAGATTCAATCTTACGAAGAGAACATCAAGAAAATTATTGAACTTTTGTCGGAAAAAAGAACAGCATAGCAGCAAAGAAGAGCTCTCAAGAGCTAAAAAAGGAAACCCTAAAAGTAAAAGATGAGTTAATCGGTAACTGACTAAGAAAACTAATTAATGCAGAAAATGGGCTCAAAATAACAAGCATAATGTTAAAAGGTTTCCGGAACACTTCGCAAAAATATTCCAACCACATGATGATCAAAACTGGCAACGCCAAATAATAAACGTAAAAGCTGAAAAATATGCAAATATGGCCAAATAGTTAGTCAATACACGTCTTGATGCTTTAAGGTAAGTGGAAAGATCCTCGTCAGTTTCAAAAAGAAAATCGATATGTTAAGAACAATTAATCGAACAATCAAAAATTCCAAAATCCATAAAATGGATGATGTCCTGTCAAAACTGAAATTTATGTCATAAATAGAAAATTCCATAATCCAGAAACTGGATGATGGCTCATCAAAACTGAAATTTAAGCCACAAATCGAAAATTTCCAAAATCTAAAAAATGATTGGAGGTTAGCCTACCTGTGAAGATTCTGCCACAAAACGAATATTTCTAAAATTCGGAAAAATAATTTTATCAAAACTGCAAAATTTATGCCACAAATCGAATATTTCCAAAATCCAGAAAACCGATTGTCAAAACTGAAATTTAAGCCACAAATCGAAAATTTCGAAAATCCAGAAAATGGATGATGGCCTGTCAAAACGGCCAAATTTATACCACAATTCTTAAATTTTTAAAATCCAGAAAAAGGGTGATGGTTAGCCTATCAAAACTCAAATTTACACCACAATTCGAAAATTTCCAAAATCCAGAAAAGACTAACCTATCAAAACTGCGAAATTTATGTCATAAACCGAAAATTCTAAAATCCAGAAAATGCCTGTCAAAGTGGCCAAATTTATGCCACAAAATGCAAATTTCCAAAATCAAGAAAATGGATGATAACCTATCAAAACTGAAATTTACGCCACAAATCGAAAATTTCCAAAATCCACAAAATTGATGATGGTTAGCCTTTCAAATCTGTGAAATGTATGTCAAATCGAAAATTCTAGAAAATTGATGAAGGTCTGTCAAAATGGCCAAATTTATGCCATAAATCGAAAATTTTAAATTCCAGAAAATGGATTGTGGTAAACCTATTAATACTGAAATTTTTACCATAAATCGAAAAAACTGCAAAATTCAGAAAATGGATGATGGTTAGCCTGTCAAAACTGTAGAATTTATGCCACAAATTAAAAATTTCCAAAATCCAGAAGTTGGATCAAAACTGTGAAGTTTCTGCCCCAAATAGAAAATTCCAAAATCCAGAAAATGCCTTTCAAAACTATTCAATTTATGCCCAAATCGAAAATTCCAAAATGCAGAAAAGGGATGACGGTTAGCCTATCAAAACTATCAATTTTATGCGATAAATCGAAAATTTCCAAAATCTAGAAAATGATTGGAGGTTAGCAAAACTGTGAAGTTTCTGCCACAAATTGAAAATTTTCAAAATCTAGAAAACCGATGATGGGAAGCCCATCAAAAAGCGAAATTTATGCCACAAATCGAAAATTTCCAAAATCCAGAAATTGGATGGCCTGTCAAAACGGGCAAATTTATACCACAATTCGAAAATACCCGCAATCCAGAAAATGGGTGAAACCACGTTTTCTAATCATTTTGGTTAGATTTACAACTTGCTGATGTTATTCGTTCATTGATGTTAATCCATAGACAAACTAAAAGCAGGCTGTATGAGTGAAATGCACTGGTTAGCTTAATCCCATTACTTAACGTCAGCTGTTTAGCATTAATGTAAACTGATTTTGTTTTTGTCTTCCGGCCAATGGATTGAATTCTGAGTAATTTGCTGTTATCATATAATTTCTTATCACAATAAATTCCATTTTTTTTAAATATTTGTTTATATATTAAAATGGATTTGGTGACGTCATCGAGTTGATTTAAAGCAAGTTAAAGCTGTTCAATATATGTTTTTTATTCTCTACGTATATAGAAAATTCATAGGCTTACGGCTCTACATCGTTCCATATAAATTGATGGAGATATCACCTGGAATTTTTATGGATATAGAAAGTGTAATCGATCGGGCTTGGACCAGGTAAATAAATAATGCAGTTTAAATGTATTTGAGGCCGCACTTTACGCGGTTTACCTGTATAGACTGAAATAAATGTATTATGGTCAAACTAAGGGATTGGCGATATATATTTTGTGTTTATCAAGTTTGTCGATTAGATAATATAATAATTATAATTTATATGTTACAGTAAATATTGATTATGAATGTCGATGGGTTCAGTCCCTTCATAAAATTAATAGTAGGAGCGTAAAATTTCAATGTCATTACAATTTAAATAATAACGACCGGACCCATTAATATTCATGGGCTAACATTTTATTTATATTTTGGTATATGAAATAAAATTTGGGATCATTTTTTAACTATGCTTCCCTATGCTAATCAATCAAATGTTGTACACATAAATTTTTTGTTATCAGTAATCCCGTAACGATTTACTATGAAAGTGTGTTCGCGTTTTTTTAGTGTTTACAGATTATGGAATAGTCGGGAAATTATTTTTATGGTTAATGGTAACAACACATTGACTTTTATTAATGGTGGTCATTAAAAGGTCAACAGAAGTTAATGATGCTTCATTTGGTTTAGAGGTGTTGGGTTCGAATCACTTGCTTTCGATCGATGATTGTCGCCTGTTGAGTGCAGATTTCATTTACCGAAACTTCTATCATCTATACGCAGTTTTGTGTACAAAGAATTTAATGCTTTTAAATGTGTCTTTGGACTTCACAATACCTCCAGATACAAATCAAACCGCATGGCGATATGCATAGATGAGCCATCCCAAAAAGAATTCACCATGGCCATGGTAGAGACTAAAAAGAAACCGACACTTCACCTTGAACCGACTATTCAAGGTGAAGTTTGAAATTTGCCAAAGTATATGATTGTGTTGCAGTAATTTGGGTTAGTAGACAATATTTATGCATACCAAACGAATAATGCTATTTGTATCCACCATTTAGGAAAAGCCGTACGTTTATGATCACCAGAATCATACTTCTTAAACAGTGAGAACTATTCTCCCTATGCTAGACTATCAAAAGGTCGCATTTAAGCTGAAAATACCTTATAATATTTAAAAAAAAATTTAAGCTGATAGTCTTAAGAATCGCCATGCTGATAAATTGCTTAAAAGACACCGAAAATATGTATATATCAAATAAAGAAATCATTTTCCACAATTTTCGGTGTCTTCCACAATTTTCATGTATACATTTCAATATTTCATTTGGAATTACATCAAGCAATCCAATTGAAACCATTCTCGCGATGTTGTGACAAAGACTGCGTAGTTTCCTTTAAGGGTTGTGTGTTATTTTTGAAAAATTTCGCAAGCATCGAAGGAGATGAAAAACTGAAAAAAAAAAACATAATTTATCTTGTTGCCCCTTTTATTATTTTTCGCGGTGATTTTGTTGTAGGAATTCGGTTCGTTTTTTTTTCTACTTTATAATCAACAACCATAAATCATAACCAAAATTTTGGTTGTTTATTTTGGTGCTGACTATAAATTTTACATTCTGGTGGCATCATACATGTATAGGCATCTCTAATATATGTGATGGAAAGGTACTCGTGCGTAATAATTTTGTGAATAGGTTATAAATAAAAAACGTAACTCTAGCGGAAGATTTTTGAATTAAATCAGACAAAAATTATTATTTTTTTTATATTTTAAAATTATTTATTCTGATTCTATATTTTGTGTATAAAATCTGATTTTGGGGAATAAAAATAATGGTACATAATTGAAATGAACAGTAATAATGTTATAAATACATGTGTTAGATTTAAGCAATTTATGTTTATATACATATAATAATTATAAACAATTAGATTACGGTTATATACAAGTTTCATCTTTTTTTGAAAAACTATCGTTGTCATTACTATCACTGTTTAGTAAATTTCCGCGTATTCCATTATCGCCACTTGCACCGCCAACACCTGCACCACCACCGCCACTGGATGCATAACACTTTGGCCGACCATTTGCCGTATTACCAATTACGACAATGACGTCGGAAGTTGGTATCGTTGGTTGATTTCCGCCAATATTGGTTGAATTTTCATCGGGCAACTAAAATATGAAAAAAAAAAAACAAAGCACGGATTAATGTTAGTTTAGTTGGTTGTGGAAATTTATGCACAATGTTTATTTACGTGACGTATTTTGTTCAGTGTAACGATTATTTTATTTGGTTTTGGTGTTAAATGATTTTTTGTTTTAATTTGTAATTTATATAAATTTTTGAGTTTTGTGTGAGTTGTTACAATATTGAATGATGTATTTTATCAGTTTAACGATTATTTAATTTAATTATCGTGCTTAATAATTGTTTAAATGTGTAGTTCATTTACATTTTATTTACATAATTCACTAATACAGGTCGTTTTACTATTATTTTTTTGAACTTACAGGTAATAACAAAATCTAATTTAACAATTTATTACAGGTTACAGCTTGGAGATATGGTTTTAAAGCTCTACAAAATAATATCTATGCCTTAGCTAGTCTTCATATTGAAACAAGTCCAAAGTTTTCACGAACAAAAGCATTTAGTTAGCTTCAACAAATATTATTTGTTTATTTTAGCTCACATTAAAAATAATATTACAAAATTTTTCACTTTAAAAGCTTTAAGCTTTATTTCACATTAAATACATTTTTTGGTAAGTTTGCCATTGCTGGTTCATACCGTATACTGGCTTCATTGGATTGGATCGCGAGCTTGATCTTCATATTGTTCTAGACAATCCGAAGAGCAAGTCGTTCTCTATATCTCGAGGAGCCATCGTCACCAAAAGCAACCTCTGCGTATGCCAAATGACGGCTCTCAGAGATTGCTTAACCATTCGTTTAGGATCGGCTTGCAAAACGTGACCTAGCCAGCGTACTCGCCGTATTTTTCATTAAATTCCTGATCTCGTGGTTGAATAAAACTTGGTAAGTGTCGTACAGCGTTGCGTTTATGGCCATAAATCAAGCGCATGATTCTTTTCTCGAATGTCATTAACCATCTTTCATACTCATCCCTCAGGTTCTAACTCTCACATCCATAGATGACAAAGCCTTGTACAACTTCGGTCGGTATTTACAAGGTATTTTAGCTTTAGCAGTGAACGTAGGGCACACAAAGCACGGTTTTGTGACTGGCAGGGCCTGCTTAAATATCCCCTCCTACACAATTATCACGAGTCACAAGGGACCTGTGATATCGGAAACTTGTCAAACCTTCAAATGTGTGGTCCCCATTACTAAAATCCATTACGTTCTGGTCTCTAAAATCAGTGATCAAATATTTTGTTTTGGACTCATTGATTTTGAGACCAACAGAAGTTCATAACAAGTGGATCCAGTAGTCCTTTTGCACCGTTGCCATTCAGTCTAATTACACAGATATCACATCTGCATATGCCTGAAACTGGTTGGACTGACGGTACAAGATGTTGTCCTGAAATGTTTCACTTGTACGAAAGATGAATTCTAACATAAGATTAAAGAGTATCGGGGATAGATCATCACCTTGCCGTAGACCAGAACTAATTGCAAAACTCCCTGATAGCTTGTTTTCAACGTTGACACAACATTGTGACTGTAATACTATCATTTTACATAAACGAAAATATTTGTCAGGTATTCCCAGACATCACAAAGCAAATCATAAGTTAGAAGTCCAGGAACACCTGATTTATGTCACGAGTTGTCTCGTAATGTTTAGAAAGAATCAGCCTCTGCGAAAAAATTTGATCAGAGGCTGACGGATTTGGAGGAAATTCTCCTTGGAGTCACCTACAATTTCCTCCACCAGGGGCGTGATTCTCCAATATTATGTAAAACAGTAATTTGTATGCTGTGCAAAGGAGAGCTATGCTGCGATAGTTTTGGCATTTTGAGCAATCTTCTTTTTTAAGGATAGGGTACAATGTGGCCATTTTCCATTCATCAGACATATCTTCGCTTTGCCATACTAATCGAATAAGGTCGAAAAGATAATTCCACAAAGTATCCCCTCCGAATATCAAGAGCTCAAAATTAATACAATCGACCCCAGGAGAACGGTTCCTTTTAAGTCTCTTTAAGCCAGTGTGAATTCCTCATAGAATGGGTCCTATATGCACATCTCTGCAGTCTGTATTTGACAACTTTTAAATACTGCATTTGACACTTGTTGAACTTTTAGTAAATCAGAGAAATGCTCCTTCCATGTATTTCTTCCAAAATTGGTTACGGTATTATGAAAATGCTTTGAAAGAGAGAGATAGTGCGAATGATCACATGGCAAAATGAGTTTAGCATATAATCGTTTATACAGATGCTAGTGTCAGTGACAATGGATTAGGTCTTGGTATTTTTATGTCTAGTATAAAAGTATGAAGTAGATGAAAGCATCTGTATAATGAACGCCGAACTTATTGGAACATTCGAAGAAATCAAATTTTCCGATTTTCCGATTTCGGATAGTAGGTTATGTTTGCTTAAATGTGGAGGTGAAAGGCAAGGCAATGTGTATGTAGATATGATCTTCCAATATATTCGTGTCTGTCAATATGAGGAAACCATATGGGCCCCGTCACATAGGCAGACCAAAGGAACTGAAAGAGACGATATGTTAGCAAAAAGGGTACATTAAATGAGGTTGTTCAGTAATATGAAAGGAAGGATGTTTTTAATCATTCAGAAGGTTTTTCCAAAGAAAATAATAACTTTCAAAAAAAAAAAAGTTAACTGGATATGAGCTTTCGAGATATTTATAATTATGTAGTTCAAAAGCTCTTAGAGCTCTCAATACAAAATATTTACTATATTAGTCCATTTCAGATTAGATTAGAATTTAAAATTTTTTCAGAACCTTATCACCTGCAGTTAGAATGAGAAAGTATGCATAAATCCATAGATGGAAGTTTTAAGAGGCGGTAGTCTTAAATAGAGTTAAATGTTTTAATCTCATTGATATTCCAGGATGGTAGGTTTATTCGAATAATAATTTGTATTAATAAATATTAATTGATAATTGAAATTTTAGGAAATATCCTGATACTCTGAACAATTAATACTTTTGTGGTTGTGTGAACGAGACTTTCTCTTAGATGAAATAGTCAGCAAAACATGTTACATGAACCTTTCGGCGAGCAGAACCTAGCCTTTACCAAGTAGCATAAACGAAACATATTCGAAAATATATCCCCAGGCGAAGGGCCACTATATATTTTCTATATATTTTAAGGGTCGTTACATAGGTATTTCGGACGGATGGCCTGGCGAATATTTGAATTGCCTACCCATGAACAACATTCTACTGTCATTTCTTTGGCCGTATACACGAGTGCTTTTATTAACTTATGTTGTTGCATCATGTCCGAGGGCCAACTCAACTTTCCAGACAGCTTGCCGAGAACTTTGCCTTCTAAAAAAATGACAATCAATGGAAAAATATACTCTTGCCGATACCAACGTCTTTCAGTTATGATACAAGTTAAAAGAATTATTCGCAATAATCTAGGTTTTCTGTCAACCAACACAACGTATTGTGGGAGACATTTCAAAAAAAATTATGTCGTGACATTCTTCATAGAGGGCGGTTATGATGCAATGATAAAACTGTACCATTTTAAAAACTGTAAAATTTAACCTCGATCACGTTAATTTTAATGAAAATTTGCTAATGGAAAGGTATGGTATAGGATTGGCAAGTGCCATAATATAAATACACATATACTACCTTGGTATGTTAGCCTATTGACGTCTAGATGTCGCTACTGGTATCGTTTTAAAATAATCAAAATATTTGTATATGTATAATCGCCTAAATGTCATTTATTCATTCAAAATTTTGACGATATTCTGTCGATCCGACATCTGGAACATCAATGGATAAACTGTTTTTTTTATGATAGTAATACTATATGTATTTATATTATGCTCGTGCAGAACGTGCAGTCGCTTAAAGACCCATGTGCATTCGATGGTACTATATCAGCCATGAAAGAGTATTGCTCGAAGCCCATGTGTCCCGAAGCTATAATTTACTTTACAGAGGATGACCTCAGTGTTACCGAGCAATTGGCGCAGTGGTTAAAGCTGCGGTGTTTGGAATGGGAGGTACTGGGTTCGAATCGCAACGAGAGAGGGCTGCAAAAGGAATTTTTCATCACTTACCTACGATAGGTGATGACGATGACCCCCTTCGGTCGGTTGCAGTGCAGAATCCATGGCCTAAACCTCAGTCCATGCCAGTACAGGCTGGTTGGAGCAATGCAATGTGCAAATGGATATTTAAAAGGGAACCTGTATTCGCGCGTCCTCAAGCGTCCTGGCTTACCAATTCTACCAATTAGAAGTTTGTGTGGACAATACAACCATATTTTTTTTATCACAGAAGGCGGGTGACTTTTACTATTGAAAATATTACTTGGCCTCCTTCAATTTTATAAATCATATTAGAACTAACAAGTGGAAAATTTTGCAATCGAAAAGTTACATTACAACAAAATGATACATTGTTAAAATTTTAATTGGATTTATCCTATTTGAACTGTAAATAAGAAAGGGTCACCAGGAGCTCCACTCATCCCCATCAAACCATATGCCACATTGAATTTAAATTTAAATTTAAAATTGGGAAATAAAACAATTCAATTTCTTTTTAATGTTATTCGAATGAAAGCTACAAAGTTTATACTCTTATCTATATATGAAGTGTATGATACATAGACACACACACTTACATAGACATCCTTAACTTTGTCTTAAACTAATTTTAAAAAAATACAAATATCTTCTTTTCTATCATTTTTTTGTGGAAATAAATTTGCATATATACGAGCATTTACCATAATTTTTTTTAAAGTTTTCGTAAACTTAACCCTAATAATTTAATTTGCTCTCGATTTTGTTTCGTCTCAAGACTTTTTTTTTGTTTTGTTTTTCAACAACGTACCACCAGCAACAAACAAACGAAAAAACTCCAATGCAAACGTACACAAGAAACGGAAAAATTATCTTTAAGAAAATATCTTTGCGACAAACGTCAAAAGATATTCAATTATATTGTCAACTTAACAATGTTAGGTTCAAATAGGATATTGCTAAATAAAAACAAAGTTAAACTTAAGCTTTTGTGTGTGTGTGCATTGTGTATGTGCTTTTCATTTTTTTTTGTTTGTATTACTTTGTTTTCTTATGATAAAGTGTTTGTGGGTGGTATGTGTATATATGTTTGTATGTTTGATCAAAGAAAACTATAGAAAATTTGCTCAAGTACTTTTTTGTGTAACTTCCTTATCTTGTTGTTGTTGTTGTTGTGCAATAAAGAAAGATAAACTTCTTTAATTGAATTGAAAATTTACTAAATTAAGATTTTGTGGAACGTACATGTGAGTATGTAGAAGATAACTTTAATTTTTATTTTGTTTGTGTGGTGTGCCATTATAGTAGAGAATTTTGTCTGATTGTCAACATTGTTATTTATACATTTTCAAAATTAGTTTTGATTGAAGGAATTCGATGAAAGAAGTAATTCGATGTGTACGATGTTGAGCAAAAGGCTTAAGGGGCCAAAACGTAACGATTGGTGATAACGGTGGGATTGTGACATACACAAATTTAATAAAAATAATGATTGATACCTTAATTAAAAGCTCACAAGTTAAAAAAAAAACTGCAAAACTCCTCAATCAACCCACCTGGTTAATATATTAAATGATTTCGTTAAAGCTATCGCTCAATTTTTTTTTTGGTCATTAGTCAAAAATAATTTATTCAAACACAACACAATCGTCTGTTTGCAATCGTTAATCATTTTCATGTCTTATGGCAAAGATTGAAGACGATTTAAACAACAAAAACAGGATATAACAAACATCTTATCTATAGACTAATGAATCCAATTTAAGATTAAAAAATTGTATATACCATACAAAAACAGAGATGAGCTGAAACGTTTATAATGAATAAGATGAAACTGAAAATCTGGAATAAATTATTTTTATATACGAGCAAACATCTTCAATCCAAAAAACGAAACAAATCTCAGATATCAACAACATTAAGGACGAATTCTTAGTTTGTAAAATGATAATGATTACGATTTATTGTTGTTGTTGTTCTAATGTTATTTGATTACTCCTTCTTAAAGATATATAACAACGTTTTTTAGATGTAACGAGGTCGTTTAGATAATCCAAAAAACTTACCTTAGTCACAACAGTGCTATTTTCGTCGTTATTCCATTTCACCGTGTCGTTGCAATTATCTGTAAGGCTTTCGTCTGTCTCTTTGATATTGGCGATCCGCTCGGTACAATATTTTGAGTATTTTGATGTTGGCATTGATCTGGCTCGGATCTGTGAAATATAATAAATAAAATTATTAAGGTACTAGAAAAGCTTTTATTAGAATGTTTGTAAATTTATTTAAAACTGTAAAATTATAACTGGCATAAGACAGGTAACTTTTTGATGCGATAGAGGAATATAGTTTGGAATTTTTATCAGCTGGTCAAACCACCTACTGATAAAACAACAGATAAAAAAAAAAGATTCCTGATCTAATCTGATTTTGCGTAACGACATTCATTTTAATGTTGAAGACCGATGTAAGTCAGAAAAGCCAAATTGTATCACAAACGAGCGAACTAAATGGGATCAATATAGAAGGCTAGTCAAACAAGCTACTTCTCTAGACACTCCACTTTCCACTAGTTTTAAAGTAGGCAGCAAAAAAATACTACACCTATCGTATATATTACAGAAAAATTTAATAAACTGCCCAGAGACACCCAAAACCTCGTTAAAAAAAGCTAAGAATAAAGCGGTAATGGTAATAATCTAAATCTTTTTTATTGAAGTGAAAACTTAATCGCGCTTTTATGACTCTGCATTGAAATCAGAAAAAAACCAGAGTTTATAGAATTTTTTAAGTGAACTCTTGGAAACCAAAAAATCTGGAAGGCAACCAAAAATTTAAAAATGGAAATTGGACAAGAAGCGACGACGAAAAAATATTAGCTTTTGCTGCTCATCAAAAGGAAGTATTTACACCTCATCAAGATGCACCGCCTTGAAGTTATTCCAGTCTTTCATCCCAGGAAAACTTAAAATTGCCTCAGACAACACGCGCATTTTCATGTTGCACTGTAATAAAAACAGAAGAAAAAAATTCTTCTGGTCAAGGTTACAGTAGGCCTGGATTTTTGACATATCGACAAGGCAAGAGGTTTTATTGGTTATATCTTGGTGCATTCTGGGGCCGGTTTTCTCTTACAATTTATGCTACATAAATAAGTATATCGAATTTTCATGTTGCACTATAAAAAAAACAAACGAAATAATTATTTTGGTCAGAGTTACAGTAGGCTTGAATTTTTGACATTCGACATGGTAAGAAGTTCTATTGGCTATATTTATATAAATGTAATGGCTGATAGGAAGAAAATCAAAATTATCTTTACGCAATAAAGTTTTGCTATACAAAGCGATAATTAAGCCCATATATGGACCTATGGAATTCAGTTGTGGGGATCTAGAGCAGTAAATAGAAAACTCATGCAAGTCACTGGGGACTAACAGGTTTACTCAATGACCTAGATTACGCAGATGATATATGCCTGCTCACACACAAACTTTCAGATCTGCAGCAAAAACTGCTTCAGCAATCACATCTAGCTATCGAACTTCTATAAACACATCGATGCACATCAATCAACAACAAATTAAAGATGTAAATGAATGCGAACGAATTGTCGACGAATTGAATTTCAAGATTCAAATTTTAACTGCCGACGAATTGATGGGGTGCATATCGGTGGATTCCACTGGTAGCCAACATGATGTCGTCAACTATCCAATTTTAAACTAGGTCGAATTGCCCAGATTGTCATCGGTCAAAGAAAATGTCAAAGGAGAAGACGTTTAGATGCCTCGCATCCTAATGATTCCGATATCAGCATGTAATTCGACTTGCTGCTGATTCCTGCTAAAGCATAATTGAAAGCCCCACAGCCTACTACAAAATCGATAACTGTAAGCACTTCTGTTGCATCATGCGTAGCATTGCCTTCAAGAAGGTACAGCTCCAGTCATTGTGCATGATAAATTTGAGACTGATCCGCTCTCTGATACTACACAACAGATTGACATGCTCATTGGTGCCAATGTACTTTGAGTAATTATTAGTAGGTCAAATAAAATTGGCTAACCATCTTCTAGTCCTAAAAAAGTGCAACTTGGTAGGGTAATCTCAAAGGTTTTGAAAGGAAGATGAAATACCAGAAGGCACCAAGGCTGTCAGCACATTTTATCATCAAGCTTATCAAACATGGCAAAATCACGTTTTTTAGTCTCAAAGACTTACCTAAAATGTATCGTAAATTTATGGACGAATATCGAGCGCTCAACTATATGAAGCAAGTTCCAGAAACCAAAATTAGTTCAATCAACTATTATTTGCCATTTCACTGTGTGTTAAACCCGACAGTTCTACCACTAAATTGCACTAGGTTTTCGATTTACTATCAGCAATTTGCGATCAGTGCAGACATTGTCAAATTCTATAGACAAGTTGGATTGCAAGACGGTAACTGCTGCTATCAGTATATATATTGGCGTGATGACCTTTGTAAAATTTCTATCGTGCTCCAACAGCCAGCTCTGTCATATAAAATGACTTCTATGTCAACGATGTGTTGACAGGTGCAAACTTAATTGCACTGGCCATACAAATGAGATCCGACATAGCAGCAATTCTTCATTCGGGTGTCATGACCATACAGAAATGGTGCTCAAACTCAAAAGCGAATAGAAACCTAAGAATTTAACATTCAAATGTCTACTACCGATCGTGTAACAAAACTTAATGTGCTTTCGGAAGTAGCATGCAACTTCGATGTAATCGATTTGTCTCCGATAGCTGTCTTTGGTAAACTGTTGATTCAAAAATTGTGGCCACTAAAAGGTGATTGGGATTAACCTTTACCTATCTGCACCTTCATACCGAATGGCAAATATTTTGTTACGAGTTGCAATGTTTACAGAGATTTTGGTGACATTGAGGAATCAAAACACATACAACTACAAAGATTCACGGGTATGGTTTTTTAACACGCACTGTTTCGCAGTTGATGGCTAGATTTGCATGCTGAGCGTGTAAAAATTGCATTGGAATTCAATAATACTGCAATGGACTTTTGTGCGGCCCTGTTTTTGTTCTTCATATGCTTTCTCGAGATTTACAAGCACTAGGGGACTTTGTAAATCCGTTTTCTCTGATAGAAGTAGTTTGTTGGAGCTAACTCTGAGTTAAACTCTATGTATGAGATGCTATACAGTCCAATGAAATTGATCAGAAGATTAAAACAATGTTCAGAGATGACCACATTAAGTGGCACTTTTATTTTTTAGGTGCTTCTCATTTTAGCGGTCTGCGTGAAGCAGCAGTTAAATCAGCTATAACTTATGAGGAATTAATCAGCCTCATAAAGCAGTTCAAGGCGGTGCTCAGCTTACGACCTCTTTGTGCAAAACAAACATCCAACACTGATGAAATATTCATACACACATCACGTCATTTTTTGATTAGTCACCCTCTTGTGAGCATTCCAGAAACTGACATAATAAAACAACGACGGGATGCTTCAACGCTGCAGGGATGTTTCAACGACGGGGCCTCTAAAACAACGACTGGATGCTTCAATCTCTCCAGCATATAGACGAAAATGTAGATCCAAATCGCGAAACGAGATAGCCACTGGATTTTTGAAACGGTCAATCACCAAAATCTTCCCGTTGGCGATTAAATTATTCTACACTGTAAAATAATTATATTCAGTCAACGGCAGATGACTAAAAAGCTTCGCCACTTGGCCTCTAACCAACAAAACTAAAACATAC
Source organism: Tipula confusa (assembly GCA_963556175.1). Lineage (NCBI taxonomy): Eukaryota > Metazoa > Arthropoda > Insecta > Diptera > Tipulidae > Tipula > Tipula confusa. The sequence goes on along the minus strand of OY744476.1, from coordinate 208,710,234 downwards.
ATGTATTCTTCGTTTAGCAGAACTTCATTGCAGAGTAAAGTTTAATTGAAAGTTGTCGTACAACACCGAGTGCGTCGTCGTTTTGTCACTAATATGTCCGGTATACATCGATTCCGCCCATACATATAGTATTGCTCGACCGTTTTACGCATGGAACACTAGAACATTGGTTGGATTAGCCGCTCAATATTTTCAAGCGATGCCCGAACAAGAATTTAGACCGAAAGTCGTAATGTTTGATTATCCGTATCACGATCCTGGATCGCAGCCCCTATATATTTGTCCGCAAGGATTGTCGTCTCAATCGATGCCAACAAACAATTTTATGTCGAATCAAAATTATCCGATGCATGGACGACCGAGTGGTGATTTTTGCGGTTCAACCGAAACTTGTAGGATCGGCAAAACATTGGGTAGAACATAGTTTAAAAATAAATTCCTTATAAAGACTTCTCGCAGGCAACATGAATATTGCAGACATCCATATAGAAATGATGGAGACCAAGCGTACATTTTTCGAAACTCCCGAGGGGTATTACTATAAAATGTTGTCTCTGGGACGAAAAGCTGAACTGCTAGATGACTGTATAATTAGATATACGATAAATGGTATCGCAATCACGACGATTTGAAGAAGCAACGCCGTTTTCGAATTGTAATGAATTGTAGACTGCCATCAAAACCACATTCCTCGAAATTACCCATACCGTCAAATTATGGGAAGCCGTCGACAAAAAGTAATGCAGATCCTAACTTGTTGATGTGCTACAATTGTTTCAACCCGGGACATTTGGCAATAAAGAAGAGAACGCTGTATAAATTGCCTCCGGATGACTCATCAAACAGCTGTATGTCCAGAAAAACGAGGAACTACCGAATCAAAAACTTCTGCCAAACCGAATATCGTTAAAATTTATGAGAACTCAATGCCAGCCGCCGCCGTCATTGATTGCATTTCTAAAGAAATCAAGATAAAAGGTAATGAGACTTCGTCGTTTGTTTACCCTGGTAGCAATCGTATCTTGGTCCGTAAGTCATTCCTCGAAGACTTAAAACCGAAGAGCTTGATTATTTCATTTTTCTTACGGGTTTTGCTTGTAGTCAATACGTATGTGGAGAATTAGTCACCGCAACCGTTGAAGTCAATAACAACGACTATTTCTCAGTCGTCGACGTTCTAGTTGTTGAGGTTTAAATTTATCTCAAGGAAATCGTCTTGAAATCGACGTTGACCGCTGTACGATCAAGATGTTCAAAAATTTGCAAATGGCAAAAGATTTAAGTGAAACTGAACAATGTCACATTCTGATTGTTTCGCTTCAAGTGCATCAAAGTTAGAAAAATGTTCCCTAATAAAAATGAAGATTAAAAGCTCATCACCAACACACCTATTAATGTTAAACCGTACCGTATCGCTTTTGCAAAATGGCCGATCGAATGTGTGTAGACTACAGGATGACCGTAAAGCAACCGTACATATAGTTGATGATCTATCGTGTTTGACGAGAAATAAATACTTTAGTACGTTGGATATGAAGATGGGTTATCATCAAATCGAGGTCGGCGAATAATCAAAGAAGTACATTGCTTTCGTAACAACAGAGAGTTTGGGTTGGTCAACGCACCAACGCAAACCGTTAAGTAAAACGGTTAAGGAGTTAAAACCGAGTAAAACCGTTATGGGGGGAATAACACGATTACATAAATTCTTCACTGTCATATGTTAAGCCGGATTGCCTATTTGATTGGACAAGTGTAAGTTCCTTGCAACCGAAATGGGCCACACAATTAATGAAAAAGGATTGTTCCCTGGAGAAAAGTCCGAACTATCAAGTAGTTTGTCCATCATACGACAGTAACTGACGTTCGACGATTTTTGGAACTCACCGGATTTTTCCGAAAATTCATTAAAAATTATTCGGTAATTTTAAAGCCGATTGCTAACTTATTACGCAAATCCGAAGAAAATCGATTCAATTGTGATGAACACGAACAAGGCGTTTTCGAGTAATAATCTTGGCAAACAGTTCAGCCTAGTTACTCACTGTACTGCTATCGCACGATTGTAAGAGAGAACCGAGATGATACCGAGAATTCATCGACCAGGGGAACGTATGGCTCACGTCGATGGATTAAGTCGATATCCAAACGAATCGCCGAGAGAAATGGAGACTGCTGTGCTGGTTGTATAATGAAAATTTGATCAGAATGATTATGACTTCTTAACATGCAACTACAAGATGAAAACTTGAAAATAATTATCACTGTACTCAGCGGAGATCAGAAGTTTGATGGTGAAAAACATTTAAAAAGGTAATTTTAATAAAAAGATTATCGATTATTCCGTAACGAAGGAGACGAGCTAAAATTTGTTGTGTCAAAGGCGGTTCGGTAATGGGATAATGAGACAGTTCGGAACCGAGAAGACGATTGAACGACTTAAGGAAAATCTATGTTTTCCAAAAATGCGCCAGTAAATTTGTGATTGTTAAAGCCGTTCGAAATACGAAGACAGTAATTCACTTATTGCGAACGTAATGGCATCTAACTAATCAAAACGGCCATACGAACTCCTCGCACGAACGAACAAGTAGAGAGAGCGAACCATACCATCTTGGCATTTATTTGTACTTCAGCCGAGAATGCGAAAGATTAGGAAGAAAAGCTTTGAAATTTACAATGGACTATCAATTCTCAAAAGAACGCGACGATGGGATTCAGCCCAAACGAACTCGTCTTTGATTTCAAACTGAACAATGTCATTCAAAACAATCTGGCTGCCACCTTGAATGAAAATCGTGAACTTGAGCCAAAATGCGATATTTATTACAAGAGAGAACGAGCTCTTCAAAATATTATGCACGAAATGAAGAAGTGGAAAGAAAAATTCGACCGAAAACACGCCGAAACGAAGAAATATGCCGAAAGAGATTTGATCGTCATCTAGAATGAAAAATCTTCGACAGGCGAATCTCGCAAATTAGAACCAAAATTTCGTGGACCATATGTGGTGGTCAAAGCTCTTGAGAACGACGACTATGTGATTGAAGACATCAAAGGGGTGCAAATTAAATCCCGGAAAATCAGTTCCATCTATTCACTACCTCAAAAGCCTATTTGACACGAAAAGCGAAAATTTTCAAAATCCAAAATTCACATAGTCTTCTTTGATGTTTGTAAAATTAAGTTGTTTCATGGATTTGGGGCCCGTCTCTTACGGTGTTAACTTAATCTTCCTAATCTTCTCTTACGTTAATTAAAGGATACTTGGAGCGAATCCTAATGACACCATGCTCATCATCATACATATTTAAAAAATCATTGTATGCTCCTTACCCCAGCAGCAATATATTTGTTAAATATTTGTACATTTTATATTACAGTCAATATCACTTCCAAGGTCATAATTTTACTTGAGTGATAAAAAAATTGTTTCTTAAAAGGATAACCATGACAATAGGATGTATCGATTTGTATGTTTAGTATACATATATATATGGTTGATTAAATTTGCCCACGGGTCAGTACGCTTTGAAAAGCTTTTCCAAGTGAATTGCATAGCATCTAAAATAAAAATTAAATTTCGCTAACCTTTTTTGCCTCCCAACCCCATTTTTATATTTGTCATTGTACCGAAAAAAACACGGACACAGATAAAAGTTTTGAATTTTTTTTTAGCAAATATGAAAACTTCAAAAGAATTCCAAATATCTGGTTTGATAGAATTTATCTCATATTGGCCAAATCTTAACCCATCCCCAGTTGTAACGGTTTTCTATTATATTTGCTCAGATCATAAAATTCCAATAAATTTTCGTTCTGCATAAATTTTCTCCCTACAAATATATTTTTTATATTTTTTTTTGTCTTAGAAACGGGGATGCTGTACTTAAATCTTCTTCAACATATATATATGTTGGTGTGAGTTCGTGTATGCAAAAAGGCAATGTAGATAATTTTATTTGATAGACTTTGAACAGGAGACGCTAAATCATAAAAATGAAAAAAAAAAAAATTTTTCCATTTTTTATGATCTCGAAATCCATTAAGTATGGTTATGGTACGTTATGTACCTACATCACTTTGTAGGCTTATCCCATTTTATTATTTCATTTTAGACTAAATTTGTTACTCTCCTAAGTCGATAATCAATATCCGTACGTATACATTTACATATACCTAGTCCTAGTTATTTTTTATATGATTATGTTCACTTAAATATGAATAAGAATTGATGTGAATGGGATAGGATTATACATCGAATGGGTGGATGCCACAATAAATTGTTACATAAATTGGTTGAAAGGTGTTCTTGGAATACATAAAAATGAATTACTTACCAAATGTGATGTTTCATATCCAGCATTACTACTCGATACGGTTATTGTTGTTTCCCGGAAACTCGATTGTTCCCGACAAAAACCATTATTACGATAATAGCCACGTTTTGTGCCGCACAGCGTTTCCCGAAATGCGACACGATATCGTTGCGACATGATATTATATAATATAGGATTTATGGTACTGAAACATAAATTTGTTATCATATAAAATTATGCTTTTTTCATTGTATAAATATACATTACCATGATACGTAGTATAACCAACCGGTTACCGAAAATAGCCAATCGTTTAAGTCTTGGTAATGTTCCCAATTGTGAGCGTATAAAAACATTAAACGTTGCGCATGAAATGGGGCCCAGCATACAAAAAATGTTATCACAACAGCGGCTGTAAATTATATAAAAAAAAGAAAATTATTATTCGTCGGTTATCAACAAAATTATATTTGGTCTAAGGAGCTTTTTTGAAGCTTTTAATTTTTTGAAAGCTTTTATTAATATGTTCTTTCTTTTGAAGCGATATTTAATCGAAGGTAAGTTACATTAAGTATTCGATTAGATGTAAAAGATAACATATAGCTTTTACAGTGTATTTGAGCAGAGCTTTTGATTAAAGTATCATTCATCACAATCGGGTCACCATTACGTGTTGTATTGAATATACAATCAAATTCGTAAATTAGCAAAGGCTAAACCATTTGCTAATTTTAAAAAAATTTTTTTTGATGATAAGTAGCAATAATATTTATACTGATGACCAGAGCTTTTGATTAAGGTATCATTCACTACAATCGGGTCACCATTTCGTGTTGTATTGAATATTCAATCAAATCCGTAAATTAGCAAAGGCTAACCCCTTTGCTAATTTTTTTTTTTAATTTTTTTTTATTGAAATGTATATATATTTTACAGCAATATTTATACTGCTGACCAGAGCTTTTGAGTAAGGTATCATTCACTACAATCGGGTCACCATTACTTGTTGTATTGAATATACAATTAAATTCGTAAATTTGCAAAGACTAACCCCTTTGCTAATTTTTTTTGTTGAAAAATATATATATTTTACAGCAATATTTATACTGCTGACCAGAGCTTTTGAGTAAGGTATCATTCACTACAATCGGGTCACCATTACTTGTTGTATTGAATATACAATTAAATTCGTAAATTTGCAAAGACTAACCCCTTTGCTAATTTTTTTTGTTGAAAAATATATATATTTTACAGCAATATTTATACTGCTGACCAGAGCTTTTGAGTAAGGTATCATTCACTACAATCGGGTCACCATTACTTGTTGTATTGAATATACAATCACATTCGTAATTTTGCAAAGACTAACCCCTTTGCTTTTTTTTGTTGAAAAATATATATATTTTACAGCAATATTTATACTGATGACTAGAGCTTTTGATGAAGGTATCATTCACTACAATCGGGTCAACATTACGTGTTGTATTGAATATACAATCAAATTCGTAAATTAGTAAAGGCTAACCCCTTTACTAAATTTTTGTTGTTGAAAAATATATATATTTTACAGCAATATTTATACTGCTGACCAGAGCTTTTGAGTAAGGTATCATTCACTACAATTGGGTCACCATTACTTGTTGTTTTGAATATACAATCAAATTCGTAAATTTGCAAAGACTAACCCCTTTGCTAATTTTTGTAGTTGAAAAATATATATATTTTACAGCAATATTTTTACTGATGACCAGAGCTTTTGATTAAGGTATTATTCACTACAATCGGGTCACCATTACGTGCTGTATTGAATTTACAATTAAATTCGTAAATTAGCAAAGGCTAACCCCTTTACTAAATTTTTAAAATTTTTTTTTATTGAAATGTATATATTTCATATTGAAATGTATATAAGGCTAACCTCTTTGCTAATTTTAAAAATTTTTTTTTTATGAAAAGTAGCAATAATATTTATACTGACGAACAGAGCTTTTGATTAAGGTATCATTCATCACAAGTTTTAATTTTATTTTGTAAAGCTTAATTTGATGATTTATAGTCATATTAGACCCCACAAGCCAAAATAAACTTTAAATAAACAAATTATTAAGACGCCAATGGGAATTTTTCAATTTCCAAATCTTTTTTGGTTGCCAAACGACTCTAATTATATCTCTATAGCATCCATTTTATTATACACCATATCTTGATAGCCTTAATAATTTGTTCTTACTTTGTGTGTGCCATATACATTACCATCGTCTTAGATAAAATATCAACGAGTATATACAACAACAAAAATATGATAAATCTCTTTTGGCATATTACGAGATTTTTTTTTTTAAAGATGTTTATGTTAACATAATAAATTTATTTAAGGAGACTTGTTATAAATCATGATCCTTAACGTAAAATTATAATTAATACAATTTTCAACTAAATGTTGAATTGGGACGGGATATTAAAAAAAAAAAAAATTGTTAATAAATAGTTGATTGATGAGTCTACGAACAATGATACATAATGAATGGCTTTATTAACAAGAAAAATTTTCGGTTGATTAAAGACTAAAAATAAAGTCCTTAAATCCATCTTTTGTAAATCTTTATTAATTAATAATAAAAAAGGACTTAAAAAATTAAATTATGTTTTATAATCATTAATTAATTTATAGGATATGATATTTGTTGTTGTTGTTTGTGTTGTATCCTAAATAAAGGCGTTCTGAATTAATTTACGATAGAGTAAAAATATTTGTATATTAGTAGGGGAGTTTTTAACTCCCTTGTGGGTGGTTGAATAATTATGGTAAAATATGTTTTTTCTTATGTTTTGTTTTTCCAACGACACATCAATCAAAGAAGCACGAGACATGCTCACGAGACATGTTTTGCAGAGGGAGTCTATAGTCTTGCAAAATGAAATTACAACCAAAACATATTTCAAAAAATAATAATATAGCCTTTTGTGGTTCAGACAAATTTTAGCGTCTCCTACTGAAGAATTAATCTCAAATGTTTAGTTACCTTCCATATCATCCCAATTAGAAAAGCTTCTTCACACCTGCAAGTACATCTTTTCAATATCTCCACATAATAAGAACTGATGCCTACGGAATCATATTAGTATTTCGATGGGTGCCGGTTAAATATTTGGTTCAACCATTTGAACATCGCTTAAATATGGTCCCCTAGAAGATATGGCTAGACGGTGCTACTATCTCCATTTAATATGCCCTGATGTGGCAAATAATATTTTACTTGTTGTGCTTGGTCTTTCTTTCTATTAGCCTGTTACCGTTCCTTCTACCGTTCATTCCTTGATCATCTTCTTCATTACCTGTTGCACAGAACAACCTATAGAGTGTTTATATGGTGTTTCCGATATAGTTAGCATTGTGCCTTTAATTTGCGGTCAATTATTTAACGATTTCCATTTAGACACTTGAATCATCGATTAATACAGCGAATGTTGTTGGCTTTTTGAAGCGATGTCATGTTGTTATTTAATCATCAATTCAATTGTTTCTTCCTTAAACTGTTCTTTCTACGATTCCAAGAGCTCGGTTCGCTTGACTAGAAACGCAGGCAGTTTGTTAAAGATGGGGTAATATTTATCTACCGTATTTTATGCGGCCAAAGTGATATTGTTTCGTAGTTCAATTTGCTTTAGGCCATGAGTTCTGTTTATTAACAATTAACCCAGCATCTAAAGCCCCCTTATTGATTCGTCAAATGAAAGTCATCTTCCGTATGTTGTAAATCAAGGCAAATCAAAACTTTTTTAAGGGTTATTTCGGTTATCTCGGGTATTTTAGACTATCCTAAAAGTTCACTCTAAATTCATTATAAACGGAATTTGGATTTTTATTTGAGAAAAATCAAGATTTTTTTAAAAGTAGTTTCGGTTATCTAGGACTTTCTAGACCACCCTAAAAATCCACTCCAAATTCATTAAAACCGAATTTCATTTATACTACATCAAAATAAAATTGAGAATTTAAACTGAGATTTTCCTAACTATGCAAGGCCTAAGACTGTCAAAATTTGTATTTTTTATTTTCGAAAAATCAACACATTTTTTAAGCGTAATTTCGGTTATCTAGAACTTTCTATACTATCTTAAAACTCCACTCTCAATTCATTATAAATGGAATTTGACTTGACCATCATAAAATCCAATCTAAATTCATTTTAAACGGAATTCCACTCATTTTACATCAAAATAAAATTGAAAGTTTTAACTCAGATTTTTGCAAATATGCAAAGCTATAGACTGTCAAAATTTTTATTCGCAGAAATCAAAATTTTTTTTGTTACTCAAAAATTTCTAGACCATCATAAAAATCTACTCCAAAATCATTATAAACTAAATACCACTCATATTACATCAAAATAACGTAAATTTTAACTCAGATTTTCCCAAAAATGCAAGGCTATATATAGACTTTCCAAATTAGATTTTTATTTTCAAGATTTTTTTCGATTATCTAGAAATTTCTAGACCATCCTAAAAATCCACTCTAAATTCATTATAAATGGAATTCTACTCATTTTTATAGACTGTCAATTCAAATGAATTTTTGTTTGCGAAAAATGAAGATTTTTTTAGTTACTTAGAAATTTCTAGACCATCCTAAATATCCACTCAAAATTCATGATAAACGGAATCTCTCTCAATTTTTAACAAAATGAAATCGAAAAAATTAACTCAGATTTTCCCAAATATGCAAGGCTATAAGACTGTCAAAATTTGGATTTTTATTTTCGAAAAATCAAGATTTTTCTCGGTTACCTAGAAATTTCTAGACCATCTTAAAAATCCACTCTAAATTCATTATAAATAAAATTCTACTCATTTTTATAGACTGTCAATTTTAATTTTCGAAAAATCAAGATTTTTTTAGTTACCTAGAAATTTCTAGACCATCCTAAATATCCACTCAAAATTCATTATAAACGAATTTGCACTCATTTTACGTCAAAATAATATCGAAAGGTTTAACTCAGATTTTTCCCAATATGCAAAGCTATAGACTGTCAAAATTTGGATTTTTTTTCGCGAAAAATCAAATTTTTTTTGGTTACCAAAAAATTTCTAGACCATCTTAAAAATCTACTCCAAAATCATTATAAACTAAATCCCACTCATATTACATCAAAATAACATCGCAAATTTTAACTGAGATTTTCCAATGAGATTTTTCATAAAACAAAAAATTTTAATTCGATTTTCCCAAATATGCAAAGATATAGACTGTCAAAATTCGGATTTTTTATTTTCAAATAATAAAGATTTTTTTCGGTAGACCATCCTAAAAATCCACTATAAATTCATTATAAACGGAATTCCACTCATTTTACATCAAAATAAAATCGAAAGTTTCAACTCAGATTTTCCCAAATATGCAAGGCTAAAGACTGTCAAAATTTGGATTTTTATTTTCGAAAAATCATGATTTTTTTCGGTTACCTAGAAATTTCTAGATCATCCTAAAAATCCAATCTGAATTCATTTTGAACAGAATTTCACTCATTTCACGTCAAAATAAAATCGAAAGTTTTAACTCAGATTTTCGCAAATATGCAAAGCTATAGACTGACAAAATTTGGATTTTTATTCGCCAAAAATCAAAATTTTTTTTGGTTACTCAAAAATTTTTAGACCATCCTAAAAATCCACTCCAAAATCAATATAAACTAAGTCCCACTCATATTACATTAAAATAACATCGACAATTTTAACTGAGATTTTCCCAAATGTGCAAGACTATAGACTGTCAAAATTTGGATTTTTATTTTTGAAAAATCAAGATTTTTTTTGGTTACCCAGAAATTTCTAGACCATCCAAAAATCCACTCCAAATTCATTATAAACGGAATTTTACTTATTTTAAATCGAAATAAAACAAAAAATTTTAACTCGATTTTCCCAAATATGCAAAGCTATAGACTGTCAAAATTCGGATTTTTTATTTTCAAATAATAAAGATTTTTTTCGGTAGACCATCCTAAAAATCCACTATAAATTCATTATAAACGGAATTTCACTCATTTTACATCAAAATAAAATAGAAAACTTTAACTAAGATTTTTCCAGATTTGCGAGGCTGTCAAAACTTTAATATTTTGTTTTCGAAAAATTAAGCTTTTCTAAACGTAATTTCGGTTATCTCGAATTTTCTAGACCATCCTAAAAATCCACTCTAAATTTTTTATAAATGGAATTTTACTCATTTTTATAGACTGTCAAAATTTGACTTTTTTATTTGCGAAAAATCAAGATTTTTTTAGTTACCTAGAAATTTCTAGACCATCCTAAATATCCACTCAAAATTCATGATAAACGAAATTCCACTCATTTTACATCAAAATAAAATCGAAAATTTTAACTCAGATTTCCCCAAATCTGCAAGGCTATTCTGATTGTCAAAAATTTGAATTTTTATTTGCGAAAAATCAAAATTTTTTTAGTTACCTAGAACTTTCTGGACCATCCTAAAAATCCACTCTAAATTCATTATAAACGAAATTCCAGTCATTTTACATCAAAATGACGTCGAAAATTTTAACTTAGATTTTCCCAAATATGCAAAACTAGACAGTCAAAATTTGGATTTTTATTTGCAAAAAATCAAAATTTTTATTGGTTACTTAAAAATTTCTGGACCATCCTAAAAATCTACTCCAAAATCATTATAAACTAAATCCCACTCATATTACATCAAAATAAAGTCGAAAATTTTAACTCAGATTTTCCCAAATTTGCAAGGCTATAGACTGTCAAATTTTTTTTCGATTACCTAGACATTTCTAGACCATCCTAAAAGTCCACTCTAAATTCATTATAAATGGAATTCTACTCATTTTTATAGACTGTCAAAATTTGAATTTTTATTTGCGAAAACACATAAAATTTATGGCGAAGACCTATGTTTGGTGGCGTTAAATTGATAAGAACTTAAATTGAGCTGATTTCCAAAGTCTTACGAGCAATCCATTCTAACACATGGCCTCCTGGATACTCCTTCGGCGTTGTTGTGCAATAACTTCCTTCTAAGTTTGGTTTCAAACAGAAATGTTTGCAATATCTCTGCTGTTGGTTTTCTCAATTTTCAAGCTGTTCATAATTAAACCGGTTCCTAATTCTTCACAGTCCTTTATAAAGAGTGGTAATTCTTGTCTTGGTTTTCTAGTCGTTTCGTAAATCATGGCTTATATCTCCGCAATATCTTCTGCATCTAGTTTTCGCAATTTGATCGTAGTAGTGATTCTGGCTGCTTCGTTTTTTTTGTTCCACATCTTGGGCCATTCATTATGCGGTATTGTGGCCTGAAACTGTACTTTAAATGTCTCAATTTGAATATTGACATCAATTATTGGGGGTCTCAGGGTTTTTTATGTTCTTCGACAGCTAATTCTTATCTAATGGTTTTTACACAGTTTCATCAGTGTATAAGGATAAATCCACCTGAACAGCTACGTTTGTTCAGTTTGTCTTCCAATTCTTCCATCTGTTTCGTTACCTCATCGATAGATTTCTTCAAATCTTGTATTACCACCTTCATGTTACGTCAACTTGTGAAGGATGCTTCCAACTCTTGAATTTATGCCTGTCAGTGTGCCTTGCATTTGATCCAACTTCTCATTTTGCTTGCGTTAGTTGTTTCATTTGGAGTAATAAATCATTTAGAATTGCTTCCATATTCATCTTTTCCTTGGCTTGTTCGGTGGCATGTGTTATTTTTCCAGCTTCCTCTTGCTTCATCGCTGGTTTGTCCTCTTTAGTAGGAATACTGTCCTCCTTCAAAAGTTTGTTATAGAAGGTTTTGCCTTTACCATTTAATTTGCAGTAAAACTGTTAGCAGTTTAAGGAAAAAATTAAGTCTTAAACAAAATTAAATTTGTCCTTAAAATTTAAATGGACATATCTACTTTAAAACTATTAAAAGTTGGAAGTAACTTTTTATAAGAATAAATTTATAGTTAATGGAACTATAATGATTAGTTTTACGATATGATATCAACAAGTCTCAAGGTAGTTTTAAATAATAGCGCAAGAAGGTGATAAAATAAGGTCAAGACAAAAGGTAAATATTTGTTTTTACTATACCTTGATTGCATCTTACATATACAATTTCATTTCCGTTTTATTTTTTCTGCCTATTAACCCCACCTCCATATCGAAATCGTACAGTGTAATTAGATTTGCCCGTCCCAAGACCAAACATAAAATTTTATATTGATTTAATGTTTTTTTTTTGCTACTCACCTAACATTCTGATAATAGCCCTCCGTGATTTTGACTGTCGTGATTCACCATGCATTGAACCGTGTTGTACACCTTAAAGAAAAAAATTGAAAATTTTTTTTTTATGTATTCAGCCGGCAATGGATAATAATTCGTTAAATGTTGATTACGTGACACAAATTTTGATGATCATTAGAACGAAAAAAAAAAAATCATCCATAACATTATCAGATTGGTAAACAACATTAAACGATTTTTAAAACGTACCAAGAGCGGCTGAATGCTGTGTTCGATTTCGTATCCGTAGTCCCATCCTCCCATACAATATTATTATGATTACCATTGGTATAGCAAAAAATACTAACGATGATAATTCCCATAATGGAAAACCATTTGGATTTTCTAACATTGCACAGAATGCTGAGTCCTGTATTGTTGAATTATCTGTTGGCGAAATTTTTTTATTTTTTATTTTTTCATTTATGTAATAAAGACATCCGTGACATTAGAACATACCTAAGGGATATATGATATAGTCAATTTTTGTGTAAACACCAAAAGGCACTGCACTTAAAAAACTAACAACCCATAGTACGGCAATTATCCTAACAGCTCGCTTAAAACCACTCATCGTGTATAAATGGAGTGGATGACATATTGCTAAAAATCGTTCCATCGAAAATGCAACAATTGTTAATACTGAGACGTATGTGGATCTGAAATCGATAATGGGTGATTAAATGGCGGAAGATAATATTTTTTTAAACAACTTACGCTTCTGATATTAGAGCTCTGAATTTACAAAACCCTAGTCCTAAGTTATACGGGTACTGATGCCAGTATAAACTTATTTCGTATGGAAGACCTGCAAATATATACTTGTATTATTTTTTGTTTTTTTTTTTAATGTCAGCTTAGTTATTCTGTTCAATTTTTTCCAAAAAAATTTTTTTTTAAAGAAGTTTGAAGCTTTTCTAAGTCGAATATGAATAAAGACGTAGTAGTGGTCTTATTGAGATGACTCATACATTAATAAAAAACTCTACGTGGTATATACCTCCACGTGGCACCACCTGGGTAACGACCTCAGTCGGCCAAATATTGATGCGAGTGTTAGCACTATAAAATAAGGGCCGGATTAAGGTGTTACGCGACTCGTGCTGATAATCAACCTGCCTGGGGGCCTTTTCAAATTGTTCAGTTTCAAATAGAGCCTCTATATACCTGGCGTCCTCCAGATGTACTTAGCCGTATCCTTGTATTGTAGATCTCTGCCAGGATGGACCTTCTTTCTCCGCCACTCGTGGGAAAAATATGGATAAATTAAACAAAAATACAAACAAAGCGGCCGGTACTCGCTTAAAACCGGATAATTTAGAAAAGGAGAAGCGGGTCTTTAGGCTCTGTCTAAATAATGAAGGGAGGACGAACATATGTCGAAATGATGCAGGTCTCTCCAAACCTTCTTATAATGCGAAAAGAAAAGCATGGAGAGCCCTAAAAAAGATAAAGGTTATTCCATCGGCCAGTAGAACTGGCAAAGACATTGCCACACTGGAGTGGGCTGAAAGGGCTACTGGTTCTATGCAGCCTATCCCGGGAGATCCTACTGAGACCTCCATGTCTAAATGATAGAGATCTCAGAAAGAATTTCTTAAGGACGTTAAAAGGTCTGAATTGCAGGCTACTACAAGTAGATCCTTTAGCAAAGTTTTAAAGGACCCTCTTGTCGTAACTGTTATTGATGCGGCAAAGAAGGATGGCAGTATCACTCCTGCTGTATTAGGCGGGGAACCCTGGGGTTGCTCCTTCTTGTCGCGATAGTGGTTGGTACAGGAACCATCTAAAGTTTACAGCCTGTGCCAACCAGAGGTCTCTTGAATTATATAAAATGGCAATTAGTGGCAACGGGTGGCATTATAAGCTATGGTTTTGGCTCTGTAACGCTCAAGGTTTATAAGAAGGATGAGGCTGTAATGTCAGGGACACCAGAATCAGTCGAGGATACATCCGCTATGTCTGGATCCTCGGTTGAGGCTGAGTGTCCGGACAATAATAACACTATTCCTTTTAATTTGGACCATAAGTTATCCAGGTCAATGAAGTCACTCATTTGTGAACTCCTAGAGTCTTTTGATTTTGGAAAATCAGAAGTCAACGTGGTGAAGGGTGATCTTAAGCAGGATGCCTAAGATACTGCAAATAAACTTACATCACTGTAAGGCAGCATCGGCTGCTCTAATGCTCAAAGTGGAGGAAGATGACATAGATGTCGTCTTGATTTAAGAACCATGGGTCAATAAAAATCAGGTTCTTGTTCTTAGAGCTACTAATCATAAGCTGTTGTTTGTGCAAGGTAAAGGTAGGATTCATTCGTGCATTCTTGCAAAGAACAAGCTTTAGATTTTTCTGCCAATTACAGCGATGCAGATGTGCTAGCAGTTAGCATAATTGCTAACATAAATGATGGAGAAATCGTTCCTTGTCTCAAACTTCTTGCAAATAAGTTAATAAATTGGAAGGTGTTTGATGGACACTCCTGTTTTGATTATTGCTACCTGCAATATGGAGTAGACATAAAGTACTCTACGACTGCTACTTTAAGAAACAGGAGAAAAACCAACTGGGATACCTTTAGAACTTTTCTAGGTAATTCTTTATCTGTTGTGGTTTCTGAATCTCCCAAATCTACACATATGCCCTGGTTGATAGGATGTCTAATGCTTTCAATGAAGTTATTTCAGGTTTGTATCCTCACAGCTGTCCTAAGAGTAAATCTCGCTCCCTGTAGTGGTCCAAGAAATTTTAAGCAATGTGTCCAGAATGCAAGAGAGTTTTCAAAATAGCGAAGAGAACAAAACATGACGCGGACTGGGACTCCTATAGGGAAGTCCTCAAACATTATAAATATAAATTAAGGAATGCCAAAAGCAAATTCTGGAGGCAATTCTGTGAAAATATACAGGGGTGTTCAGAGGTAGCTGGGCTACGGAAGGTTTTATCAACTTGTCACGCCATTCCAAGTTATCTTCAACGACCGGATTGTATGTGGACTACAACAGGAGCGGAATTTTTGAATCTTTTGAAGCGCATTTTTCGGCCTGTTCCGAGTCTCCGATTATTCTGCCCAGGGCAAATACGGCATGTGGGCTCACTGGGAAGTTAGTCAGCAGGTCCGGGTGGCATTATTCCAACCGACATTCAAAAGACCTCTGATTTAACGGTTCGCTGGCTTGAGGTGATCTTCAAAAGTAGCCTGCAACTATGTCACATTAAAAAAAGTGGACTGAAGTAAAGGTCATTTTCATAACTAAGGTGGGAAAACGCTCTCTCTGCGATCCGAAAGACCTTAGGCCAATTAGCTTATCTTCTTCTTTATTAAACATTCTAAAGAAACTAATAGAAGTTTATATTAGAGGCTCGATTGAGCCGGTTAAGTTGCCTGCATCTCAGCATGCATACTGTAAAGGGAAATCAGTGGAATCGGCACTACACTCCCTCATATGTTCTATCGCGAAATCGCTCGACCGTAAGCAATTCACCCTGGTGACTCTTTGTGATATAGAAGGTGCTTTTAACAATGTCAAACCTGAGGCGATCACGCAGGCACTCTCAGTTTTTTGGGGTGGTTGTATTACTAGGTTGCTGGATTGGTCAGATGCTTAGGAGCAGGGTCATTTTGGCTAATTTTGGTGAAGCATCCGTCCGTAGGTTTGTGTGTAGAGGTACACCTCAAGGAGGTGTATTATCCCCCTTATGTGGAACTTGGTCATAAATGGCCTGTTACTAAACTGTAAACGATTTTCGATAAATATCCAAGTACCCTGAGAGATCTCATGCAGAATTCCCTTGGTATTCTAATCAAATGGACCAATAGGTGCGGTCCAAATGTTAATCCACTTAAAACTGAAGTAGCTATTTTTTCAAGGAAGTATAAACTTCCCTTTTTTGACCCACCCACTTTTAAGGGAGTTGATTTGAAAATCGCTTATAAAGTAAATTTCTTGGGTAGCCCGGAACTGTCTCTCATTTTTTAACGAGATGGCTGAACAGTTCAACATCCATCTTACGTGGGTGCCAGGGCATTTCAACATAACGGGGAATACTAAAGCCGATGGACTCGCTAGACTGGGTACCTTCTATCGCATATTACCAAGTAAGGCTGACTTTGGGGTACCACTTTCTACGTGTAAGTTAATTCTTAAGAAAGAAGCATATAAAATCACAAATGAAAGGTGATCAAAGCATGAAGCATGCGTCATTACGCGGCAGATTTGGCCTAATATCTATGAAGCGATGTAGCATTGGTAAAATTAAGGGTGTCATCACTGGACATTGTTTCACTGGTAAGCATGCTAGTAGACTTGGTGTTACCTCTCATGATTATTGTCATGGTTGCATGGATGAAAAGGAGGAGGAGACTATTCTCCACTATATCTGCACCTGTCCTAGCCCGGCTCAGTACAGGCTTAAGTTTCTAGGAGCTCGTCTATCTAGGTGTATTCTATATATTCCTTCCAGAGAGGACTGGGTGAATGGAACAGTTTTAAAGTCAGGCTTTATTAACTTTTGTACAGATGGCTCGAAAATTGATGGAAAGGTTGGCGGTGTGGTTTTCTCCGAAGAACTAAATGTAAATCTCTCTTTCCGCCTCCCTGATCATTGCAGTATTTTCAGGCAGAGCTTATATAGCAATCAAGGAATCCATAGACTGGATGAAATATCATGTAATATCTGTAAGAGATATTGGCATTTTTACGGACAGTCTGGCTGCTATTAAAGTTTTACAATCAGGCTTTGTCACGTCCAAAGTAGCCCGGAGTTGCCTTTCATCTCACAACGAGATGCCAGTAGCTAGGGAATTTCAATATTACGGGGAATATGAAAACCGATGAACTCGCCCGACGAGGTATCGCTTGCCTCAAATTACCGTGCAAGGTGGACATTGAAGTACCACTTGCTAACAACAGATTGGCAAATTGCACCTAATGTGTAATTTCTAGGCAGATTTGGCCTAATCTGGACTTAAAAAGGTCTGATCAGCTAATTTCTATGCAAGGGCATAGTTGTGGGTGTCATTACAGGATATTGTCTTATTGGAAAGCACGCGAGCAGACTTGGTGCTTTCTTCCATGATTACTGTCGAAGCTGTAACAATGAAGAAGAAACAATACTTAATTTGTTATGTATCTGATTTAGTCTGTCTCCAAACAGTCTCTAGTTTTTGGGAGCTCACCTCCTGTGCGATCTAACGGATCTCAGTAAATTAAGCGTTAGAGATATCTACTGCTTCATGAGAAGCTCAAATTGGTTACAGTAGGGTAGTGCAGAGAAGCAATTTCTATAGTAAGGCTACGGACCATATGTGGCTATGCCTCGTCCTTTTGTAGGGCAGCCACCTAAAACTAACTAACTTCTAGGAGCTCGTATCCTGTGTGATCTCATATATCTCAGCGGAGTGAGTGTTTGGGATATTAATCGCTTCGTCAGAAGCTCGAATTGGTTTCAGTAGCGAGAGGTGGTAAGACAATTCATTGTGGTAGGACTACGGACCTTTTTGTGTCTATGCCACGTCTCTGTGGCCGTCAAGCCACGTAAACCTAACCTAACCTAATCAAAAGCTCTCGACATCAGTATAAAAACTGCATTAAAATATGCATACATTTTCTCAAATTTTTCTGGAGCATAAAAGTACAGCAAGGGGTTAATAGTGGCCAGATTAGGATGACTGATACTTTAATCAAAAGTTCTCGACATCAGTATAAATATGGTTATAAAATATTATAAAATATTAAAACAATTTTACAAATCATTTTGGAAGACAAAAATTTGGAAATGGGTAAGTTTTCACAAATTTACAGATTTGGCTGAAAAGCCAATAGATAAAATCAAATTTTTTGTTGATTTTCGATTTTATTTTATGACATAATCGGATTTTAACCGTCGATAGTAGTATATGATAAGAATATTTAAAATAACAAAAGGACTCAAATAGTTAAAAACTATGTTATGTTCATATTATAACAACAACAATATAACTTTGAAATGACGTAAACCGATTGATATCGATCGAAAGGTTTTGCCTTTTTTGAATGCTAAACTTTTTTGATTTTGCCAAAATATATCCATTCGATGTAGAATCGAACGATTTGGAAATTATCGTTTTCGGTAATATATGAAATAATTTAATTGCCAAAATTAAAAAAAAAATTTAAACTGTCTCCTTTTTCCTTCTCGAATGGATATCGTATAAATTGAATTCGGTTTTTGTAACACAAAGTGTTACGTTATATTAGAATTTGTAACATTGTCACATAAAAAAGTTTTTTTCTCGAAAAGCTCACAAAATTTTTGTATAAACACATAAAAGCTAATTAAAAAAAAAATGAAATAAAAATTTATCCAAAATAATAGAAGTTCTGCAATATAGAAAATTATAATTTTTATGATTGACAAATTTTGTTATTTAATTAAAAAGTTATTCGTATTTGGATAAATTTTTTTTTGCTGTGTACCTAAAATCTAAATTTGTCGGTATACGAAATTATATATTTTTCGGCACCACATCAGTTAGTAATTTTTCTGTATCACATCAGTTAGTAATTTATCCGATTTTAGACGACACACTACTTGAAATATACATAGTTTTTAGCATATTGTTTTGTTCTAAATTATTTGATAATTTTAATTTTAAATTAATTTCCTATTCGACAATCAAAAGCTCATAGTTGGACATTTGTCATGAACTTAGGGAGTTTTAAAAAGGTGAACAATTGTTTTTTACAAAAGTTTTTATAAATGACTACATTTTGATTTGTTGTGTAAATCCTCTAAAAAATTTAGCCACTCCCATTTTTCTATAATGACATTTTGAGACAGTATGTATGAAGTATACAATCCTTAAGCAAACTGACAAAATTGAACAAAATTACAAAATGCTGAAAAACTCTGAAAATATTCTTTTAAAAATAGACCCCGCCTATTTTGGAAGTTACGAGAAAATCCACGCCCACTTTGAGAGATTTAAGGACACTAACAATTTTCTCATAATTATAAAATATTTAATACTTTGTAATATGTAATTCTCTTAATGGCATATTATCGTAGACAAAATATTTTTAATAAATTTTCACAGATTAACAAAAAAAAATTATGATTTAGTTAAGCTTTTGTTTCCCAGTGGAAAAAGAACTAGATTATCTCTGCTCAGGCGTGAATGTAGTTCGATATCTACATAAGTAGTCTTGTAGTTGTTTTTCCCCCAATTTTCGTATTGATTCAAACTTTTCATCGACAACGGTTAAACCAAAAGAATAAACATCTTCGATGGAATCCTGGAGAACCCGTGATGCTGACCATTTTGGAAATCAAATCACGCCCATTTTTTGAATTTCAAGAAGATTCTTTCTTTTTATTTGAATAGCATATTGAGGCTTAATTTTCGATGTTTACATTTTAAAACAAATCGCGGGATCTCTGAAAATTTTCTACCATTTAGAAAAATGGGTGTGGTTTAGTAAAAAATGGGTGTGGTTTAGTAAACAATGTTGACTTTTTTGAGATACAGTTGGGCTACACCTGCAGTCTAAGCAACTAGATTTCAAGTTGAATGTTAGATAGTTGAACTGAATTACAGAAAAAGTAAAATGGAGTAAATTTCAAATTTAAAAAACCAAACCTCGCCCACTTTGTCAATTTCGATATTATAACTTTTATTTTTTGCAAAAATTAGGCTGGCTTTTTACTAGATTCTTTTAAGAGAGTAATACTCTGAATGACTTATTTTCATGATAAAAAACACTCCAATTCATGGGCGTGGCTCGGTGTTCGATAGTCTAGGCGTATTCTTAAGAAAACCCCATCACAGTTTTGAGTTGCTTGATTTTTTTCAAACTGGTGTTTCCCAGATTGGATTATTGTTGTTTTTAAAAATCTTTACAAAAATGGGTGTGGCTTGTCTGAACAACTAGAATTTTAAAAATTAAAAAAAAAACTACAATAAAACTTTAATTATTTAAACAACATGTTATCGTGGAAAAGGCTTTAAAAATAGGTGTGGCTTACTATTCGATGTTGACATATTGAAAAACTTCATGTTTTGCACCAATTTACCTAATTACAATTCACAATTTACCTAATTATACTATAGTTGATTATTTTTAAAGGCTATATTCTCGAATGACCTAATAAAGTAGGAAATATTTCTGTTTTTCTAGGCTTAGCTTAGTTTTTACGAACTCGACACACATCTGATAAATTTGACGTTTTAAAATCCGTTTGGTTACCTTAAATTATTTAACTTGAATTTACCTAGTTATAAGACTCATGCTTCTTTTAAAAAGGTAAATCTCTGAATGGAATATAACCGTGATTTTCAAAAATGGATGTGGCTTAATAAACAATGTTGAAGAGGTAATAAGCAATGTTGTTTTAGATACAGTGAGCTTATGGTCTAAATCGAATAATTAAACTGAACTTTAATAAAACTAAAAATTGTGCAATGACAAGTTTTGCAAACCGAACCACGCCCACTTTGACCGTTTCAGCAAAACGAGTAAATATTTTTCTAATTACCAAATACTTAATACTTTGTAACAGGTAATGCAGTGAAATGCATATTTTTGTGGACAAAATATTTTCAAAAATGGGTGTGACTAAATGGGAGTGGTTATTTTGTTTGAAAAACCTGCCGTTTTAAAACTAATTTTGGAGTTTCAGTCAAGATAAAACTAACCACAATTCAAGTAATTATAAGATATTTGGTTCTTTTTAGAGATTAATTTCGTGAAGAAAATCTCTCCAGCTGTGGGCGTGGCTTAGTTAAAGATGTTAATTTTTTTGCTGATTTGAAATTTTGAAAGTAATTGTTCTTACAGTAACTAATTGGTAAACAGGTTTATTTCAGATGTTTGAACGTCATTTATGGGAAACCAAGCCACGCCCATTTCAATAACTTGATACTTTGTAAAAGGAAATTCCCAGCATGGGTTATTATCATGCAGAATATCTTTCCAACTCTGGGTGGGTCTTAATTATCGATGTTGACCTTTTTGAAATTTTGAAACTAATTGAAAATTGGGAGACGAAATTTGGATGAATATCAATTTTGGAAATTAAACCACGCCTGTTTTGAGGGTCTTGAGGAAACTTACATCGTTTTAATTATTATTTAACGAGTATTTCCTTAAATTGCTTATTATCGTGGCAAAAAGCTTTCTAAAAATAGGCGTGGCTTAGCTTCCGATGTTGGTCTTGAGCCACAATCCACTAACAGTCAGTATTGTCAGTATAAAGCACGCGTATTGAATCAAACGCTTCTTGTTCTTCAAAAAAATATCAGGCCATGATGGCATCTCAAGTCGTATTGCTAACAGGGACGTAGATTTGAAAAATAGGTAGTTTTGTGATTTTTGCTCCTATTTATAAGGCAATAGATACCGACCAATTACCTCATACTGGCAAATACTAAAAATCATTAAATAACGTCGAACCGATCGTACAGTCTATATATTCGACATACTTTCTCGCTTTCACCAGCATCAATTCACTCTAATAGAAATCGTCAAAAAAATGAACCGGCAAGTGCTAGTTGATGCGGAGAGTGCGTAAATTCTTTACTCGGCGGGATTTAACATGCAAAAATAGGAAATTATGCTGGCCTATCCGAAGTGACTCCTATAAAATGTAAAGGCCAACAGGTAGTCTTTTGGCAAAGAACCAAATGTATTAAGAAACCTGATGATGCCAAGCTCAATGATATTTTTTTATGGATTATGGAGCTTCATCCAGGAATTGATAACGTAGTACGGTTAGCCAACAATACTTTTAATCTAAAAATTCGTTTGATATTTCAATTAAATCCCCTCCAAATTTAAAAAAAAATCCGATTAGAAATTTGATTTCTTTACGTCCAGCTAAAATTAAGTTACCGTCTAAGAATTTTAACTTTTCTGCCAATAAACATAAATAAGGAGACGAACATCATTAACATCTCAACATCATTAATCATCAAAGCAAAATAATATTTCGAACCAAACTTTTTTATTTTTAAATTTAATATATGCCGTCGTTCATCGTTGCCGGCTTATTTTCCCATCCAAGTGAGGAAAATCTATTCAACATGAGAAAAATTCTTTAAATTTTTTTTTTATATTGTGTGCGTGAGTGTGTGTGTAAATATATTTTGCTTAATGGCATATCCTCTATGTCGTTTTTATTTCTTAAAAAAAAAAAAAAAAGCTTTTTGCTATTTATTTATTAAGGGGCGACTAAGCTTTTACGAATGCTTTTTTTTTGTATTTTCAAACAAAACGTCAATATAAAAAAGATCTATTTCGTGTATAAAAATGAACCGTATATACGTAGAAAAAGATTTACGGCGTACCATGTACTGAAATCCTTAATATTTATGGTTAATTTGAAATGTGTACCTTTGCACATTTACAATACGAGTACATATTATCCCTGATTTGAATGGAGTTTAGTCAATATTGATGAGATAAATACGGAAATGATAATGAGTATGGAAATAATGTGTGCGTAGGCAAAGGTGGCACATTCTAACATCATTTTACGATTCAATATAATAAAATGTCGAAACGATTTGACTTTTGTCATTTAAAAGGTCAACATAAATAGGGAATAAAGGGAAGTTGACCAACTTTTAAATAAAATTAACTTCAAATTTGGTTTGTTATTTGCCTACAGGACTTCATTCTGCTCAGTTTATACTTTCGCTTAAATGGCTAGCCATTTGTCTAATACTAATGAAACTTAGTTAATTAACAAATTGTCAAAATGATCAAATATATTTTGCAAAAATTATTTCTCAATTTTTGTGTGTAATAATGACTTGCAAAAATGCATGAATATTTTTCAACAGCATTTATACTGATGTCGAGAGCTTTAAGGTATCAGCCTTCAAAATCGGACCACTATTGCGTGTGCTATTGGCTTTTTGGTCGTATTTGCAAATTTGCAAAAGCTTCCCTTTCCAAATATTTGGGTTCAACAATCGTTTTTGAAAATGTTTTAATTTTTCATAGCATTTATACTTATGTCAAGAGCTTTTGAATAAAGCATTAGTCATCTCAATTGAATCGTTATTGCGTGTACTATTGACTATTCATTTATATGCGTAAATTTGTAAAGGCTTGTGGGTTTTATAATAAAAATGGGAGCTTTTAATTAAAGCATTACACATCACAATAAAGTCGCAATTAAAAAGCTACATTTATATAAATGCGTAAAATAAGTTACGTGAGCTTTGTGTCCTGAATAGTATAACATTTTTGTTGACGTTTTTTGAAAAGCTTAATCAAATTTTATTTCTCTTGAAAGACTAATAAACACGTTTTAAACTTTAATTTGGTGTAAACTTTGCGAGCTTTTATTTAAATTCTGTTGAGTTTTTATGTAATTTCATTCATTTTTAAAAAGTTTATTAACATTTCTTGTAATTAATTCTGTATTTTTACTATTGTAATCACCTAATCAAAAAGCTACTTTTTAAAAAGAAATATTTATTGAAAAAAGTTTAAGTTGAATCTTAAAAAGCAAAATTTTTAAAGTTGTGTAATTCTTACTAACACCCCTGAATTTTGAAAAATTTCGAAAAATATTTGGCTTTTATTGAAATAAAATATTAACTTATATAAAAGCTCCCTAAGAGACTTTCACTAAGCTTTTATTGACTAAGTTTTACCGATTAGCAAGAGAAATTCTGTAGAGCTTTTTGATAAATTATTGTTAAATTCTGTTAATTTCTGTAAATTTTGATATATTTTTTCTTTTAAATAGACGGAGAAACGTATTTATTTTAAAACTTTTGTTTGTTCAAATTTAGAAAAGCTTCTTCGTATTATTTTAATAATTTTTTAAAAACCTTTTTTGCTGTATTATCTGTTGGTTGATTGAATGTCTTTACCAACCGTTTTTTGCTTCTATCGAATAGTTTTTTATTCGGGCTTTACGTTTCAATTTTAAGATTCTGTTTAAAAAATATTGTACAATTTACGAGCTTTTATGATCTTTGTTTATGCAACTTTGCTTTGTGCTTATTTAATTTTTAGTTAAAAAAATAATTCCGACAAAAGCTTCAATATTTTGTGTGGAAACTTTTATGCAAAATACTGTCTGGATTTTATAGTATAAGAATGATACAAAGCTTTGGGCTGACAAGAATTTTTTATATTAGAATTTAGAAGCTCTAAGTTTTAAGAAATTAGGTTCCAATATAGAGTTTGACTAAGTTTTAAGAGTAAGAATGAACTTTGTGAATGAATTTTTTAACAATTCCAAAAAGTTTTACGTTTTCTATATAAAACAGGTGCTTTATAAATTTTACATTATAACTGAATTTAAAAGCTCATTAGAAAAATTGTATCATTATATTCTTGAAGTTGGAAAGCCAGTTTTATTGAAAGCTCACGTATTCCAAGATTTATAAATTATAAATAAATAAAAGCTCGTTTGTATATGATAGAGCTTTTTGTAAAAAACCTTCATTATAATTTAAACGTTTTTAGTACTTCTTCCAATGAATAATCTTAAATAATAAGACTCATGGAAAAGCTCACTAACAAAACGCTTTAATTTTTCCAATTGTGACCTTTTAATACTTAGTGATTGACGAAGACAATTATTTATTTCATTGATAAGCTTAATGTTAAAATATCAAGGGAAAGGCCAATTGATTTTCCATAATTATATTAATCGTTTCTAACGAAAGTACTTGTTATGTAGAAAATTTATTGAAGTTTTGACATTTTGACAGTTTGCTTTAAAATTTTTTTGAACTAATGAGCTTTTCATATATTGATTTCTTATTTATAAATTTGATTTAAAAGCATTTTTATAACCTTTAAACATACATTTGATTTAGAAAAAGCACGAGTTTTTTAAGTTTAAAATTAACAGTATGTGTGCTTTTTTTGAGCTTTGGTACTGTAATTTACAATTATCTAAGAAAAGGAATACTCTTTGAGTAATATAGAGCTTTTTTGAAACTATTGTGAGATACCTTATCTATTTTAACTATTTTTACATATGGAAAAGCTCACAAACAAATAATTTTTCCCATTTCGACCTTTTAGTACTTAATGATAGACGAAGAAAATTATTTATTTAATTGAAACGTTTTTTGTTAAAATGTTAATGGAAAGCTTAATCGATTTTTCATAATTTATTTAAATATTTATAATGATATTACTCATAAAGTAGAAAAATTCTTGAGGTTTTGACTTTTGACATTTGGCTTTAAAGGTGTTAAACTAACATTTTTATATGAGCTTTTAATTTATTGATTTCTTATTTTTAAGTATGAATTTTTATTATTTATTCTGTTAAAAGCTTTAAATGTATCTTGTAATCTTTCAGTCAAATGTATTTATCTTTTTGGAAAAAGCTCAAGTTTTTTTAACTTGGAATATAAAAGCTTTTATATACCGCTTTTAACTAACTAAAATTATAATTTGTAAAGGCCATTTTTAAATGTTTATGTTTAAATATAGTTTGTGAAATTATAAGATTTTTTATAACCATTTTTTATATTGATATGAAAAGCTTTTGATTAAGGTATCAGTTATTACAATCAGACCACTTTTGTGGATGCAATTTACTTTTAATTAATATACGTTAATTTGTAGACTTACCGCTTTCCAAATATTTTTGTTAAAAAATTATTTTTGAAAAATTATGAATTATAAACAAAACCCACAATGATGCCAAGAGCTTTTGATTAAGGTATTAGCCACCACGATCGGATCACTATTACGTATTCTATTGACTATTCATTTGTAAGCGTAAATTGGTAAAGATTTTTAATAAAATTGAGAGCTTTTTATTAAGGAATTAAACGTCACAATCAAGCTTTAATTAAAAAGCTCACAATAAATAAAAGCTCACAATATATTTGTTTTTTTTTGTACTGAATTATAAATTTTTTTGTTAAAGTTGTTCGAAAAGCTAAATAACATTTTATTTCTCTTGAAAGACCAATAAATACGGTTTTAAGCTTTCATGTTAAGCTTTGCGGTTATATGTTTTGTATTTTTAAGTTTCTAGCTTTGTTTAAAACATTTTCCGGTCCACTTCCATTACGTTTTAGTGCTAATTTAATTGATTTTTTAATATTTTAAGAGCTTTTTTATTTTTGTGAGCTTTTATCCAATCATTCTCAAAAAGTTCATTAAAATTCTTTGTAATTAATCTTTACTTGTATTTTTGTAACTATCCAATCGGAAACTTACATTTTAATACGAAATATTTACTAAAAAAAAGCTTAAGTTGAATTTTGAAAATCCGAATTTTTAAAGTTTTTAATGTTTTAAGCTCTAATTTAAACCCATTTATTTCAAAAATGTATTCATGCTGATATGTATAATTGGCTTTTATTGAAATACAGTATTAACTTTACTTAAAGCTTCCTTCATACTTTTAATAAAAAATATGGTGTTTAAAATTTTTGACTTTTTGGTTTTTCTTTGAGCTTTAATTGATTTAGCTTTTAATTTCAAACAACCTTTTTCTAAGTTTTAAAAATAATTTTAATTTTAATGGAATTTAGATTTGAGATTTAAACCGATTGACAAAAAAAATTCTATTCGAATATACTGGAGCTTTTTGATAAGCTATTGTGAAATTCTGATACATTGTCGGTTTTTTGTTTAAAATATTGTTTACTATTTTGATCTTTTTTCTATTGAAAACTATTTTTTTTAAAACTGTTGGTTGATTCAATGTTTTTACCCAACATTATTTGTTTTTCGGGGAGCTTTTTGTTCAAGCTGTACGTTTTTAGGGTTATTATTTTTAAGTTTCTTAAAAAAATGTTTTTTTTAAATAATTCATGAGCTTTTATGGTCTCATTTTATGCAATTGTGTTTTGTGCTTATTCTGACTGAAGCTTTAATTATTCAATATTTTATATGGAACCTCTTATGCAAAAAACTACCCGCAATTTCTAATAAGTAAAGAATGATGTTTTTTAACAATACTAAAAAAGCTGATTAAAATTTTTAAGTTTTCTATTAACCATAGGTGCATTTTTAAAAGCTCATTAAGGAACTTAAATGATTTAGTTCTTGAAGTTGAAAAGCGAGCTTCCATTTTTTAAGATTTAATAAATTTAAAGATTTAAGAAATGTTAAATTATAAATAAATAAAAGCTCGTTAGTATATGATAGAGCTTTTTCTTGCACTTTTTCAAAAAGACTCAATATCTAAAATTTAAACTTTTTCTGAATTTTAAAGCTCATGTTTATTTTATCTAAAAAGCTCATATAGAAAAATATTTCACTTTTACTGAACTAGGTTTTGGTTTACAAAAGCTTCTTTAAATAAGAGTACAAACATCTAAAATTTAGTCACTTAGGATTGTTAAAGCTTTTTTTATACAGTGGTCTACTGAGATTAAAGAAAGATAACTTCGCATTTTTTGATCTTGTATACTGTAATTGACGGGCATACAGAATTATTAGAATTCAGTTGTGGAGTAGTTTTACACTTGATTTGACAAATAAAATTAAATTGTGACAAAAGCTGTTCCAAATTATGATGAGCAACTTTTATTAAGAAATAAAAATAAAAATTAAATGTCTGTCATTCTGTCAAATATGTGAATATATATATGTTAAATTATAGTATGAACTTACCCCATAGTAGAAATATTAGATCCGACACAGCTAAACTAAATAAATAATAATTGGTGGCCGTGTGCATTCCCGAATTCCGAATGATAACCACACAAACAAGAACATTGCCTAAGATACCTGTAATAAATATTCCTAAAAAAAATATTGTGACCTGTAAAAAAAAAATGAAAAAGGTTAATATTTAAAACATTAATGCTAATCGGTTCCACCCTATTTAGGGGTGGTTGGGCATATAATTTACATTACATAAAACCAAATATGTTGTTCATAATCAAAACATCAAAAACAAACAAAATATTTGAATTTCGGTTAGACCACAAAATATTCGAAATTTGTTATGTTTGCGTTAAACCAATATTGGCGGATATTGCGGGACTGTGAATGGTTTATAATCGTTTCCATTTCTATCCCCCTACAAAAATTGCTTATTGAAAAATCGACTACAACAGATCAATAATTCCGTTCGTGTGTAATGTATATACAAGTTAGGTCATATTTGCATATTAGGGTGTCGATTATGGATTGTTCGTCCTGTTTATACGAAATCGAAACTAATCGGCACCAACAAATTTATTTATAATTTGTGGGTGACACTATCGTGTGTACGAGATCAATTAACATTTCACAGAATTGTTGTGTAAAAACTTAATTGACTTTTAAAAAAAAAAAAAATTAATTATTTATATCCGTACAAATATAAAGGGTGGTTCGATGTGAGATAATAATTATGCTTAAACATTATAAATGATATCAAGAGATACAAGATTTTAAGTATCCCAAACAAATATTATGCAAAAGCTTTTTAAAGCTTTTTAACTAAGTGTGTCTGGTATCGGTTAAACACCAATTGAATCACCCTTTACTCAGGAAAAAGTTATTTTATCCCTACGTCAAATGTAAAATTTAAATTGAATATTCAAAGTTCATTAATTTTATCAATCAGAAACATATATTAAAAAAACAACAACAACTTCAATTGGTTTGATGCCACACTGCCAAAAAACTTTTCCAATAATAAAACGAATTCGAAACGAATAAATCGTTCAGCTACTTTCCCAGATTACCGGTGAATCGATTTGTTCGTAACAAACACAAAAAAAAAAGACGGAAAATAATTAAAAAAGTTTTCTTGCAAATCGGGGTAATAAAGCTTACACGCCCCAATTCTAATACATATGTGTCTGTTTTAATATTGTATAGGGTTATCCAAAACTACCGAAATATATATAAGTGATCGAGTTTTTGGTAAAAATATTGGGGTATTAAACTTAAACTTGACCATGAGCTTTTCCAGCAGTCTAGCGGTAGAAGCTACTTATGGAGAATTTTTTTTAGATACTTATAGTATTTTGTTTCATACGAAGAAAGAAAGCCCCCATGAAAAGCTTTTTCACTTTACAAAAATTAAAATATAGATCAGTAATGTACTTTGATCACTTTGCTTTTTGCATGAGATTTTAGAGTTAGGCGCAAATGAAATATTTCGACAGTAGCAGCAGTTCTTATAAAAGCGCTAAAATAGACTGCGAACTTATCGGTGTTAGTTCTTATAGAGGGCGACTAAAACACTAGAAATGTTATAAGGCAGCCAACATTTTCAGCTAAGAAGAGGTTTTCCTAACGCATATTTGATATAGCAATGTTTCAAGAAAGGTAAAATATTTTGCCATTTAAGCCTTCGACTTGCCCAAATATGATGTGAAATATTGTTAATTCATCATTCCCGCGATGAAGTATCGATACTTCCTGTGTTTTCGGTCAAAGAAAAGCTGTTTAGCTTTTAAAAAGCTTTTATATCTAGCTCAGTCAAACTTAGTTTATTTACGTCTTATATAATTGATTTAATTTTAATGTTAAGCTTCTTAATAAAGTTTTAACTAGAAAATTTCAATAAAATCACTAAAAGCTCTTCAAGTAATTTTTAAAATATTGTCACTAAACATTACATTTAAAAGAAATTTTAAGATCGTCAGTGCTAGTATAATCTTTTTAAAAGCACAACCTTTTTATTTTAAACTTTACTATAACTTTAAAGCTTTTAATGATGATTATTTAAATTTCTGTTTTTTGAAATATTATCTGGTAAATGATAATATAAATTTGAATGTGTGCTTTAAAAGCTCTGATTTGTTAATGCAAAAGTATTATAATTTAGAGCTTAAGTCTTAAACTTGAAAAAGCTGTACCTTTAAGTAACCACAATTTATTAATACTAATATGTACATAAGTAATTTAAAAGCTTAGTTTATGGTAAGTTACAATTAAGTTTAAAAAAAGCTTAAAAGCTTAAAAGCTTTTGGATATAATCTTAACTTTAAATAGAATACTTTTAATTTCCGAAATATTTTTATATATGACAAAAGCTGAGTTATTATTTTGCTTTTTATAAAATATAAGCTTTAAATCATCTTTACAAAGTTCCGGCTTCTGTTTTTAAAATTAAGAATAGAATGTTGGAAACTAGACTCATTACTGTATTATTATTATTTTTACTGTATTATTATTAATAACATGTTTAAAATATTGTTTTAAAAATCATGTTTTTATAAAAGCTTAGAACAAATATAATTTAATTTTTGAAAATAAGCTTAAGAGTGGTCAAATATATTTATTTGTAGAAAAGCTCACATATTTAACTTAAGCTATTTTTTGTTTATTTATTTGGAATCTAAGCTTTAACGTACATTGTATATAAATTATTTAACTTTTTAAACTTCAAGTACAAACTTGTTTAATAATATGGTTAGTGCTTAAAATGTTTTTATCGAAAATGTATGCTACTAAAATCAACTTAAAAATGGAGTCTTTGTATCGTTAAAAATTTTTTTGCCATCGTTAAACTTTTAAAATTTCTGAGAAACTGAGCTTTTTAAAACAAAATATTAAAGCTTAATTAATTTAAAGTTTCACAACAAAATGCATAATTCTGTTTTTTTAAGAAATAGGTCTGAAAGATCGTGTCTCAAAGCTTAATCCATATAAGATAATATTAAACGCAGATATCAAAAAGCTTTTGTATACGTATACTATTAGCTACATTTATTTTGTTGCTAATAGTTATTTTGACAGTTTATTTAAAAGAATTTTAATTCACAATAGTTTAAAAGCTCAGTTTGTAACTGAACCAATTTTGTGTATATAAAAGTTTCATAATACTCCCAAGCTCAAGTTGAAAGCTTTTTAAAAATAAAATTAATTGTAAAAATTAGAGTTTTGGTAGCTGGTTTACAAGTACAGTTTTTTTGGTTAAGAGCTTTTATTATAGTTTGATGTTTTTTTTTAAAAACCATTTACACGTATGACTACTAACTTAAAAGACTTTTGTAACGAATATGTAAAAGTAGAATGTATCAAAAATTTTAGTCGTAAACTTTTAATTGGATTTTAAAAAATTAAAAACTGATATTTAAAGTATTACGATTAACTTATTAATTTAGAAGCAATCTTAAGTTGCTTACATTCTATGTACTTAAACAATTTTTAAAAGCTTATTCATATGATATTTGTGCTTAAAGCTTGCTAACATGATCTTTGTAATAGAAAAGCTCATAAAACTAACT
Organism: Tipula confusa; assembly: GCA_963556175.1. NCBI lineage: Eukaryota > Metazoa > Arthropoda > Insecta > Diptera > Tipulidae > Tipula > Tipula confusa. The sequence continues at coordinate 208,678,455 of OY744476.1, read as the reverse complement.
CAGTTAAATCTAATTTATTCACGTCTCACATAATTTATTTAATTCTAATCTTAAAGCTACTTTATGAAGTTCTATTTAGAAAATTTCAATAAAATCACTAAAAGCTCTAAGTAAGTTTTGATAATTTTTCCCTAAACAAAACATTAAAGAAATTTTATTCTCGTTCAGATATTGCATGCTATTATAAGCCTTTTAAAAGTTAAGTTTTTAAATCTAAATTTTAAATTTTAAAAAAGAGCTTTCAATAAAATTGTTTATTAAACAGTAATTTTAAATGCTTTTGCAAATGCTTTTGCAAATGCTTTTGCAAATTTAATATCTTGCATTTAATTTAGAACTTAAGTCTTTAGTTTAAAATTAAGGTTATAACTTTTAGCAACCAAAAATTGTTAAAACTTAAATTTGATAAAAAGCTTAAAAGCTTTTAGGATAAAATGCCAACTATAAATAGAATATTTTTAAATTTCGAAGGTTTATTATATATATACATGAAAAAGCTAAGTTAATGAAGCTTATCGCATTGTTTAAACAATTATTGTTTACCTAAAACATGTCAATTTGTTGAAGAACTGAGCTTATAAAGAACTATTATAATATTAAAATTAATCATTTCCTTAAATTTATTCCATAAAAGCGTAAACATATTAAACTTAAATCAACTCTTTAAAGACTGCCAATCAAAGCTTTTAGAGTTTAAAAAAAATTAATGTCTTTATTAAGAGTGCTATTTAATCATTAAACTATTGGCTTAGAACACTGTTGTAACGAATATGTAAAAGTTTAATTAATAAAAAATGTCGGTTGTAAGCTTTTAAATAGGTTTAAAAAATTAGGAACCGAGATTTGAAGCTTAACATTTAAATCTTAGAAGCTTACTTAAAGATTAAAAAAGCTTTTTGTTTTAATTTTTTTTAAATAATCTTTAATTTAAATGCTATTTAAAAGCTTGGTTTTTAAGAAAAAAATTATTAAACAAAAGCTTAAAGTATTTTTACAAAGTAAATGCTACTACTTTTCTAGTTTCCTACAGTATTATAAAAAAGCAGTTGATTAAGAAGAGCTGACACAGCAGCTTACGTAGCGGTAAATAGAAAGTTAATAGATGTCCAGTCGTAGAGAACTTGCTCAAATATGATGTGAACTATTGTAACTCCCTTAAACTTGCAAATTGAAAAGCTCATAAGCCAGACAATAATCTAAATGTTCCGCTCGAATCCAATTGAAAACCCAGCAGATTTCACACAATGCTAGGACGAAAGCTGTATTAGCTAAATCCTGAGGTCACTGTTGTAACCGAAAAGTAAACATTATTGATGTTTTGCATTATTTATTTAATTCTAACCTTAAAGCTTCTTAATAAATTGTCATCTAAAAACTTTGATAAATACACTTTAAGCCTTTTAAATGTGTTTAAATCTAAATTTTAAATTTTAAAAAGGAGCTTTCATGAAAGTTTTAAATTTAACTGTAACTTTAAAAAGCTTTTAATGCTTCTTATTTAACATTTTAATTTATTATCATTTATCTAACCATTTTGTTTGTAAGCTTTAAAAGCTTTAAAAATAAAATTTCTACCTTTTAACAACTACAAACTGTTAGAATTTATATGAACTTAATTAAAAAAAAATGAAAGCTTTAAACTTTTATTATATATTAGGAAAGATTAAAAAAAAAAGCTTTTAATAAAAGCTTTTTAATAAGGTTTGTGTTTTAAATAATGAAATAATGCTTAACTAATATGTAATCATCATTTTCAAAATTTTATGAAAAGTATAGTTTTGCAAAAATATTTTTTAACAGAAGCTTTTCAAATTGCGCGTTTTTTATAAAATGTTATATTTAATATATTATAATAGTTTCAATGTTCAAACAGGCGCTGTATTATGAAAAAGTTTAACCTTTTAAATTGAATTAAATTGGACTTACTCAAATGTAAGCTTTAAAGCATCGTTATAAATTCAACGCTGTCACTTTTATAGTTTAGGATGATAGCATTAGAACTAAGCTTGAAAATTCTAAGCTCTATTATTATTTATAGATTAAAATATACTGTTCCAAAGTTTGTGCTTAAAAGCTCATTTGTCATTTCTAGTTTCTTAATTATTTTATAGAAGATTAGATACAGACTAAAAGCATATTTAAATTAAGCTTTAAATATACTTCACCATACTAGTATTATGTATGGCTTAAAGTTGATCTGAAAGCTTGTATCTTAAAATTCAAGTGAAGTTTGTAAACCTTTTTTTAAAATTTTTGTAGCTTTTATAAAATTGAGAAAAAGCTTCCAAACGAAAAGAAGTTCTTTCTTAAATAAATTAAATTACAATTATTTAATAAATTACCAACTGTTTGGTCTTTAATAATATTACTTATAAAAGTTTAGACTAGTTTCTTGGGAATAATTATTATAAAAACGGTTTTGATCTGCTGAAAATATCACATTTGAGAGTTTTTCGATGAAAGCTTAAGGAAATAGTATAGCAAATTTTGGATAAATTTTTTTCCGTTTTTGGTGTCCAAGAGATTATTATACTTTATTTTCTTTCAAATAAATACCATAATAAGTAATCAAAAAGCTTATTACAATTTATCCTTTTTGCATTGGAAATCTGAAGAGACTCTTAAATATTGCAATATTAATTTTAATTTATGTTTTTAAAGCTGTTAATGTGTTTGAAAAACAATTAAATATATGTTAATGTAGAAAGCTTTTAATATTTAATTTAAATACGTTTTTATATTTTGTGTAACAAATGCATTTGTAAAATCGGTTTTTACCTAAATTTTAAACTATATTGAGTTTTAGGGATATTCAAAAGAATTGTTCAATAGAGCTCCCTGATACTTTTACAAAACAGAAGTTTATTACTTTGAATTAAATTATTCATGAAGAAAGTATTCAAAAGCTAATTTCAACTTTAAAGCTTTAAGTTTATTAATTAGATATTTTAAAAATGTAAATGTTGTTAAATTAAGCTTAAATACTACTAAAAAACACAAAACTTCCCGTCCTTGCGATATTATCACATTAACATTAAAGCTAAAAGCTTTAAGCATGTAATGTTTTAATACAAATTTTATAGACATAAGCTTAATTTTGATAATTGGGAATAAAAGTTTTAATGTAGTTAACTTTCAAAAGTCCTTTAAATTATTAGGTTCTTTTTAATAAACTTTCACATGGGTTAATCATGGGTGCTTTGATCAATTCGCAAAATTACTTACTTATAAGGAAAGCTCATTGATAAAACTTTTTTTAAATTTAAATAACTGACAATAACTGTAAAAGCTTTCGTATTTTATGATTCAACAAAAAGTTATAAATAGTTAAAACTCATTAGTATATTAGAGAGCTTTTGTTGAAATAATTCGAAAAGCTTTTATGAAGTATTATTTCAAATTGAGAAAAAATGGCCAACTCATATTGTGGTCTCATATTGTTTAAAAAAAAGTTGAAGTACAAAATTATTCTAAAGCTTACTAAATCTGGTAAGTTTTAGTTCTGTAAAATGAAAGCTCGTGTAATTAGTATTTTTCACAATATTTTGCAATGCAAAATTTTGAAGCTTCATGTAAATTTGTCTAACCTATCTAAAATTTTAAAGTTTTAAACCAAATAGTATTTTAATAGATTGAGCTTTTAGTTTTTTAATAAGAATTGATAAATTGAGCTTAAAAATTTGCAATTAAATGGCAACTCTTCTCACCTTTACGATATTGTAACATTTAAATTAAATCTGGAAGCTTTATTAAGGATGAAAAGTTTTATATATTTTGATTAAAAAGCACCATTATTAATGTGTTTTGAATATATTAGATTTAATGTACGAAAATTTATCCGAGTCATGATTTTCCCATATTTGGACGTGAGCTTTCCTAAAATTTTATAAAAATCCTTTTATTAAGAAGAACCCAATAATTCTTTTTAATAAACTGTCACATGGTTTACCCTTGAAAGCTCAAGGGTAAACATTGAGCAGTTTTTTATTTTTAGTAAGTTCAAAAACTAGTTCTAATAAAAGCTTTCTTCAAAAATTAAAATATTCAATAAAAGATAATAGATGAGAATATAAGAAAGCCTCGTTATTATATTGAAGAGGTTTAGATGAAATAATTCGGCAAGCTTTTGTGGAGTGATATTTTAGTTTTGGAAAAAGTTGCTTTCGTCTTTTGTTTAAAAACAAAAATTTCTATTGTTATTTTGAAGGTTTGTGTAAACATTTTTAACCTTTTTAAATTTTTTAAGTTTGAAACCTAGTAATAGTTGAAGCTTTTGATTATAAGTCATTTAAAAATCCAAGTATTTTTAAATGTGGCTTAAAAAACTACTTTTAAAAACAACAACACTTCTCGCCTTTACGATTTTGTCACATTAAAATTAAATCTGAAAGCTTTAGGCATAGAGAGTTTTATAAAAAATACTATTTTTAACTTACAAGTACCATTACTTTGAAAAGCTCACGTTTCTTAAACATCTAAATTATTCTGAAAAGCTCACGTTTCTTAAATATCTAAGCATAAGCTAAATTATAATAATTAAGAACCAAAGTGTATAATATGGTTAACTTTCCAAAATCCTTATAGTTATTGGACTCTTTTTAATAAACTGTCACATGGTTTACCATAAAAGCTTTAATAAATTTTCAAAATTACTTACTTATAATTAAAGCTTAAAGCGAAAATTTATTTTTGTTTTATTTTCAAAAATATGGTTTTAATAAAAGCTAAAACAAAAAGTAAAAACCGTTAAAACTCGTTTATATATTCAAGAGCTTTTGTCGAAATGTTTCGAGAAGCTTTAAGTACATATTTTTAAACTTTTAAAAATTTAATTTATTTTTAATAAAAAGTTTAAGCTTTAGGTTTTTTAATAAGATATTTTAAAAGTTTAAGTATTATTAAGTTAAGCTTACAAATCTATTAGTAAAAAGGAAACTCTTCCCGCCTTTACGATATTGTATTTTAACATTTAAAAGCTTAATAAGCTTTTTTGAAAAGCACCATTATCGATATTTTCTGAACATTTTATTAGTGAACGAAACTTTATCCAAGTAATAATATTTCTACATTTGAACGTGAGCTTTCTTAAAATTTTATTAGAATAAACTTAACTGTGGTAATTAAGCACCAAGTTCATGAAGTTCATTTAGAAAACTTTTAGTTTTGTTTTTAAGTTTACAAAGCTGGTTTTTATAAAAGCTCTTAAAGATTTTAAGATTTAACAAAAAGTTATTAATAGATGAAAAGTGGTTAGTTTTTAAAGAGCTTTTGTTAATATGATTCAAAAAACTTTAATAATATTTTGTTTTAAAATTTTTAAACTTTTTAAAATTTTTAAAGTTTTAAACCTCGTAGGATTTATTTTTTCCACCTTTATGATATTATTACCGTCATATTAAATCTAAAAGCTTTAAGTATTGGAGCTTTTGTTAAAAATATATTTTGAACTAAAAAGCATTATTATTAGTATTTTTTGATTATTTTTTAAGTTTCGTGTACGATAGTTCATATTTAGTCGTGAGCTTTCCTAAAATCTTAAAAGTTTAAGCTAAATTATGACAATTATGAAGCGAAGCTCTTTCGAAATCTTTATATATAACTGAAGTTCAGTGGAAACTTTGATATTTGAGTTGTTAAGTACAAGATCTTTGTGAAATAAAATTTTTTTAGCTTTTGTTAAAAAATTAAGAAAAGTTTTCATGACATAATATATATTTTGTTTTACTTAAGCTTCATGTTTAATTACCACAAATGGTGCGTACGATTTAAACCGCTTTTTAGTACACTTAGTTTTATTAATAAAGCTTATATTGCCTATAATCCCTCTTGTTGAAACTATTAGCACACCCAAATCAGTTAGCTGTTTAATGGTGAACAGGTGTTTTAATAATAATCAGCTTCTATAGAATATGCATATGATAAAAATTAGTAGAAATCCCAATATTCTATACAATTAAATTTAATCAGTAGGGCGTTCCCAATCATTAATTCTAAAAAATGCATTTGAATAATAGTAAAACATTTGTTACTCCCGTGATAAATCTGTACAATAGCAGTAACATTATAAACTTCAACAGTAACTCACCTGTATCCAAAATATTAATTAAAATCGTGTTGTGTTAAATTATGGATTGTCTTCCATTGTTTGGCCCGAAAAAGCCAACATCCGAATTAACTGTTGGTATGCCCACCGACGTTAAACATGAATATTCGGTAAAAATTAATCCCGCTACTGGAAAGCTACAAGGACTACCGCCAAAATGGGAGGATATTTTAAATAGCCAAATAAGTGAAGTAGAACAATCTCAGAATCCAGACGCCGTACTGAAAGCGGTTCGATTTTATAATTATTCAATCCATACGAAAAAAGAAGAGGGTTTCAAACCGTTGGTGACTCAAAAAGAAATTAACGATGAAACCAACGTGATTAAGTGTTTTAGCTTTAATACATCGAAAGAAACGAGTCCGGTGCTACGTACACGACGTCAATCGAAATCACGAAGTGAAGTGTATAGTGAATTTAATGAAATTTGCAATCTAAGCGATCCCGATAGGCAATTTACAATTATTAAAGAGGTGGCAAAAGAGGCTTCGGGTACTGTATACATTGCAAATAATTTTATTATGAATACAAAAGTGGCAATTAAAGAGATTGATATGGCGCGGCAGCCATCGAAAGAATTAATTCTAAACGAGTTAATCATTTTACGAGATTTCGAACACAAAAATTTAATAAATTTATTAGACGCTTATTGGATAAGGTCGATCGAACGACTTTGGGTGGTCATGGAGTACATGGATGGTGGTGCTCTAACCGATGTTGTTACTGAGACGGTAATGAAACCATCACTAATAGCGGCTGTGACCCGTGAAATATTGCAAGGAATAGAATTTTTACATTCACGAAATTTAATCCATCGTGACATTAGGTCAGATAATATCCTGCTTGGTCTCGATGGTTCGGTGAAAGTAACCGATTTTAGTTTTTCGGCTAATATCGAAGGGAACAGTAAACGAAAAACACTGTTTAGATTACCGTTTTGGATGGCGCCGGAAGTTGTTACACGAAAAAATTATGGAACTAAAGTTGATATATGGGCAACAGGTATAACGGTCGTTGAAATGATTATTGGGAATCCACCTTATTTCCAATTGCCACCACTACGCGCTCTATATCTAATTGCAACAGTCGGAAAACCGAAAATTGATGGATATGATAATTTGGAACCACAATTACAAAATTTTCTTGATTTATGCTTAGAAGTTGTGGTGGACCAACGGCCTACTGCGAGTGATCTTCTGAAACATCCGTTTCTTGGAAATTGTGCTGCGCTTCTTACGTTAAGACCGTTGATATTAGCGGCTCGTAGGATTTTGGTACGAGATTAAAATATTTATATTATTAAATTGTATATCAGATGTACCTACCTATGTCAAATAAATTTACTTAAGAACCACTACAGAGTCTCAAATTTCAAAGTGAGTGCAAAGATTCAATAAATTTAGTATAACCCTGTATCAAACATAGCACAATGACGAGGTCTATAAATAACTAAAAGATCATTTCGTAGTATATTAAAGATTACACCTTGTACGTTCGTTAATAATGATACAGCACATAATATTCTATTTATGGCACCGCACATTTTTTATGTATACGAATATATCCCATACAGCATCTTTGTTTTATATTCATCAAAGTATTTGGGTGTGTGTGCTTGTGTTTAAAAAAGCTCCCTAAAAATAAAAGTTTATTCTTTAATGTGCGACGTGAAATATTAATGCGGGTAACACGAAAATAGATAGACGTGTATATCTTTGGTTATAAGAAAGCAAAAAAAATAAAAATTCAAAGCTTATGGTACCGAATTTTTTATGGCATAAATTAGATCAATAAAATTAAATTTTTTTTTCAATTTATCCAGCTAATCCAATATTTATAAGAAAATGAATTAGGTTGAGAATTTAAAACGGGTTTTGAAAATCGTTTCAATCAATTAGTGGAAACGATTCCGTTTAATTTGATAAAATTCTTGCTTTGAAAGATTTGCTTCATCATCGTCTGGAAGTAGAATTTTTTATAAAACAAATTTTTGATATCTAGCATCTACGAAAATCTACTGTCAGTCCTTATAAACAAATTTACAGCCATTTAAAATCAGATGAAAATTTAGAATTTTCGGCCGAAATATTCTTAAATTCACATGGCTATAGGCTGCATCAACTGTGAATTGATCAACAAAATCAAAAAAAAAATTTGTTGGGACCTTTGGCTATCTAGCATCACCTAAACATTCTTAAAAGCACAAAAACCCGACCCTAAACATTTTTTAACGGATGTAATCCCATTTTAAATCAGATGAAAATTTGGAATTTTTGGTACAAATTTCCTCAAATACACAAAGTCTAAACTACCTTTAAAGCACATATGATATCCACCATAAGAAATTTTTAACGGATTGTCAGGAATTTCAAACAAGATGAAAATTTGGAACTTTTGGTCCTAATTTTCTTAAATGCACAAGACTGCATAAAATGTGGATTTTTCGACAAAATCACAAAATTTTGTTGGAAACTTCGGTTACCTAGTTTATTGTCTGAACTACTTTACAAGCACAAAAAGCCAACCCTAACACCTTTTTTATGGATTAAAAATTTGAAATTTTCGGCACAAATTTTCTTAAATACGTTCAGCCATCTGAAATTTGATGAAAATTTGGAACTTTCGGTAAAATTATGTTGATTAATTATGACTGTAAAAAATTTAAGAGAAACCATCGTGGGCAAACATTGCTGTTCGCTTAACTTTGCAGCAGAAAAAAACAGGAAATAAACTGATAAACAAAATTGATAAGTTTACCTGATGTTGGGAGAAGGGCCAAATAATCTCTACTTAATAATCATCCCAATACCTGATAACTAGAAATACTTTGCACCAGCAAAAAAATACCTTATGTTAGCCTTGACTGGAACTAGCATTAAGCTACTTTAAGGAAATGATCACAATTTCTTTAGCGTATGCCGCCAAGTAGTCGATTGGATTGGAACAGTGTATCCTGAAAAATATGAAGATTTACACAAAATTTACACAGATATGGTCTTTGCAGTTTACTAAGAATGGACATTCAGCAGTTCACAGAAATGATCATGAGAAACTTATTAACCATCCGCTTGCAAAATCAATCATTATGAAGTGGAAAAACAAGCCATCTTAGGTGGCATTACCACCAATTTATGGAAATGCGCAAAGAAGAAACAATGCTCCAAAGGTCTACAACATAGTATTGAATTTTACTTTTAACGGATCAAAAAATATAAAGCTCTGGAGCATCTATGAAGAAATATTTGTCTTATCGTTTGCCTGTAGAGAGGAGTTCCCTAGTTGCGGAACGCAGAACTTTGTTTGCACAGAGTCAAATGATATTTAATGGATCCATAACAACTAACCAGCATTAAGAGCATATAGTTTAAGAGCATAAGAAAAAATTACGTCAAATGTCTTAGTCGAGACTTGCTCCCTGAACAAAATCGAGTATATTTAAATTCAGAAGAGGACAATACAGAAGATAAAAGTGATCGTCTTTCTACAAGAATATTAGAATTTGTTCACGTGAATGAGGCAGACGATTTTATTTTATGGTAACATAGTTTTAATATTGCAAGGATAGATTTTTTAAGTTCCGACCTGGAGCTAACTTTTAAACTTAACCGACATTCATAAAACACAAACAAAAAATATAGCAAACCGTGGTACTGTCGATTCGCGCGGCGTAGCGAACGCTGTCACCAAGTATATATATATATATATATATATATATATATATATATATATATATATAATAATATATGTATAAGGTATCTACTGATAAGAACGATAAAAAGTGTAACAAATTTTTATCTTGAATTATTATGTTGTTGGTGCTGCTACTCCCGCATCCGTTGAATTAAGATTGTCTATAAATAGAAATTTTTTTTCCACATTTCACAACGGCTTATACGAGTATGTCTGAATGATGTTTACAAATCTAATTAAATTTGTATGTAAATAGCACTATTAATATATAAACAATACACTGTATGTAGTAGCATACATGTGACTCTATATGAGTAGATATTACATCACATACGAGGAGTGTAAACCACTTTTCCACAATTTCCATTATAAATTGAGTAACTCATATGTGGAATGGTTTTTATGTTGTCGGAGGTTATATACCACAAATTTATTTATTGTTATGCTTATATATCGTAAAATTGTGTAAATTTTTTTTTTTAAATGTATACATAGTTTTACTAGCATAGTTCATTCAATTTTGAATTATGTTGTCATTAGTGCATTATGTGTTGTAATTAATGATTTTGTAATAAATTGTTAAAACACTTGTTATATATGTACATATTATATGCTTATCGATAAACCACATTTCCGTTTGTATAACGCGATTATGAATAATTAGAACATAATGTGACACTGACATAACTCTTTATGATAATTATTATGTAACGATCCGCTAAGTACTCGAAACTGGCATCTTCTTTTTGTTAGTTTTCCCAAAAGTTATAGGCACAGACACAATTTCTTATTTGAACGCTTCTAAATTCACCGGTTATTTAGTTATTGGAAATTCGATGCATAATGTCCAAGTTGATGGATATTTAAAATTAATACAAATTAGATTTTAAAAAAAATTGATTAAACATTACAAATCAATTGAATTAACCGTTTTTTGACCAATATGTCATGTAATTGCCGAAAATCTAATTTATATACACTTTAATTGACACAAAACTTTAAAATTAAATCAGCGATGTGTAATATACAAATTAAAAGTTCGGTCTCTGGGCAGCGACAAAACAACTATAGGATATCATACTATGTTTTTATACTTCCTATGATCATGTTGTTCTAGTGAATTATAAGATGAAAATAAAACAAATTTTGTTTATTGCACCTTAGATGAGTTTAATTTTTTTTAAACAAAAAACAAAACTATTGATGTGCGAACATTACAAATTAATTGTAATCTTCGTTAAAACGAATTTCTGTCAGAATCACGTTATAATATTATGTGTCATAATTTCTACTTCATCCAATTTGTACCGAAAACCTCTTATATTATAATACTATTATGGTTACTATTATGGCTACAATTATGGTTATCATTATGGTAAGTAATATTTTGACATAAAATAGTGCTGCCAACCAGTTAGGCAGATTTTTACCATAAAATTAAAGAGAAAATGTAGGTCGTTAAAAAGGAAGTTCAAAAGAGAAAGTTGTGCTTTAAAAAAAAATTTTAAATGTAAAACTTGTGATACGGTATAAATGCATATACGAGCTACAAATATGGAAATTTGTGATATGAATTCAAAATTTTTGGGTTAATTAAATAAATTAATTTTTTGTTTTAATTTTATATTTAGATAAATTAAAAACGAGTTAAATATTTGTATGCATTATGTGCTCTGAATATTTTAACTGGAAATTTTACAACAAGAAAATTTGTTTAAAAATTATTTTACTCCTTTCGCCAGTAAAGTTTCGGATTCTCGTTTCAAAATAAATAAGCATAAAAGTCTCATCCACTTAAATTGAACTCGTTTATGCAAGAACAGCAATCTAATGTTGTTCATAAAACTATGCATAGTGAATCTAATAGAGATGTATCTACCAGCAAAACTGTCCAGCAAAATGCTCCACGAATTTTTTAAAGAACTACATTAAATGGAATTTATTTGCTTACAAGAACTCGAAATTAGGAATCTAATTCAAAAACACATTTTTCTCGTACATAATTAAACCATAATGCTTAAACTTGTCGAACACAAAAGGCTGCAACTCGGTATGGTTAATGATTCACGTTGATGGTCAATCATTAACCATGATGGTCGATTCTAGATTTCTGTAAGAATAGAAATAAAATTTGTCCTTGAAATTTTTTTTAGCAGTTTGAAAATTGCAGCTTTGATGGAGATCCCAATTTCCCAAAGACAGTTTATAGAAGTTTGGAAAATGAAGTCCGTGATTTTAAATTTGATAGCAGTTTTGAAATTCGTAGGTCGATTCTTGAGTTTTTTAGCAGTAAAAAATAAAAGATATTTTTAAATTAATTTGAAAATTAAAATTAAATAATTAAAATTTTATAGCATTTTGCATTTAGTTATAACTTTAAATTTCCTTAGGAAAAGGAAAAACTATTACTCCTAAACTTTTATAGGAGTTTGAACAGCCAGATAAGCAAAATGAACTTGTAGAGCAGTTTTAAATTGTAATGGATCAAGTCTGGTTCTTTTTAAAGAAAGTAAAGGAAGTTACCCATGAAGATTTAAAGCAGTTTTAAATAAAACAAACAATTTTACATTTTATAGCAGTTTTAAAATGTTTGAGTTGATTCGAAACTTCATTAGAAACAGGAAACAATTTGTTATTTCAAATTGTAAAGCAGTTAAAAAATTGCAGCTTTGATTTTTGTGAGTCGATTCTGCTTTTCTTTAGGGTATAACACAAACCCTGAATTAAATTTTATAGCTTTTTTGAAATTTGTTAATATATGATTTTTCAATGATGGGAAAAGCTTAATTCCTTGATATGGATGTCTTTAGGTGTATAAAAATGGTTTTCTTTGTTATTGTACTGCAGTATGTTATTCTTTTAGGAAGACAATTTTTTCCATTGACAGTTTATAGCAGGTTAAAAGTTCAGCAATCGAAGTTTCATAGCATTTATGAAATTTGTGTATTGTCCTTGAATCTTTCGAAATATGAAAAGAGGTTCGTTAAAAATTTAATAGCAAATTGAAAAGTTATATCACCTTTGACATATGTGGAGTAATTGCAAATTTCAAAAACTATGAATTTTTATATTTTGATAGAAGTTATGAAACTTATGGGTTGATGCTTAATTTCATTCGGATAGGATGGAGCTTCCCATTAAAAGTTTATAGTAGTTTGAAAATTAAAATCAGCTAAAATTTTATAGCATTTTTGATGTTTGTGAATTTGATGGTTGACCCTGGATTCTAGGAGTAGGAAATAGGCTTACCTTACAGTTTTAACGTAGTTCCAAATTTGAAGGCAGTGAATAATATTTTATATCAGTTTTAAAATTTGTGGGTCGATTCGAGATTTTTTAAGAGCATTTTTTAAAAAAATAAGTCGTATATACCTAAAATGGAAATAATGCTCGTGCTATCTGTTCAAAAGCAAAGTGGCATTTGGACGTTGCAAAGCAACATTTTTTTTTAACTCCTAGCATAATAATTTCTTGTCCTATTCTTTAAAATGTTCAAAGTGTTGTTAATTCACTTTATGTGCTCCAGTTTTAGAAAACTCACTTTTTTGATAAATTTTTTGATGACTGCCATTGTGTCCAATAATTTTTCACAGTATTATTTAAAGGCATTAGATTCATAACTTTTGCTATCCTCTAGTATTTGCCCCATTGTTAGTCGATCATTTATAACAATATCGTTATTACTGCAATAATACTTCTAGTCAGTTTTCATGTTCCTCTACCTTGTGATGTATCTGACTGCTGGTCATATATAATCAATTATAATGTGGCTTGTCTGTTGGCATTTTAAATAACTGAGTATTACCATAACTGTTTGTAATTTTGGGCAGTTCTGTGGGCTAATTCTGAAGATCATTTGAAATATGACAATTGGTTGCACTAAAGTTTTATAGCACATTATAATTCAAGTCAGCAAATTAAATTTTTATAGCAACTTTGATACTGGTGAGCCAATTTTACATTTCCTTATTGATTAACATAACTCTAAAGTTTAATTGTATAGCAGTATTAAAAGTTTCTGGCATTTTTAAGGAATAAGAAAGTTTTATAGCAGTTTAAATTTTTTTGGTCAATTATAGATATCCTTAAAATAGGAAAATGGATTCTTTTCAAATTTTATTGCAGATAAAAAGTTGGGGTCAGCAAATCGAAATTTCCAGCAGTTTTAAAATTAAGAAAAGTGTTTTTAATTGTCAGTTTATAGCAGGTTCGAAGTTGAAGTCAGTTTTTGAAATTTAATAGCATTTTTGAAATCTATGAGTTAACCCTGGCGAACATTAGATATAGAAAAAAGTGTTCCTTTAATTTTTATAGCACTTTGCAAATTTAAATCAGTAAATTAAAAAGTTTTGTCACCTTTGAAATTTATGGGTTAGTTTTGGATTTCTCTAGGAGGTTTTGATATGTGTGGTTCGATTCTTGGTTTTTTAAAAATCGTCATTTGCATTTAAAATTTTTTGCAGTTAGGAAATTTAAGCTTTGATTATGGTGGGTCGATCGTGCTTTTCTTTAGGGTACAACAAAAACCTTGAATTTAATATTATAGCAATTTTGAAATTAGTTACATTCTAATTTCTTTCAAATATGAAAAAAGTTCTTAACTCCTGATTTTTTTAAGGAAAAGAAGAGAAGTTTTCTTGGAAGATTTAAAGCAGTTTTAAATGTTAAGTAAATATGAATAGAAGTTTTGAAATTTTTTCCAGGTTTCCTTTAGGATTAGGAAAATATTTGTCCTTTAAAATTGTATAGCAGATTGCTCAAGTGTTGCTGCAATATTGAAATTTTTATAAATATTTCTATTGTATGTCTTTTAATGGTGTAATTGCTAAAAAACGGTGGATTCGATCGAATTCAATTGTTTAATTATTTTAATAAAATTCGATTTGTAGTGTTTTTGGTTTTAAAGTGAATATAAATAGGATTTTGATGCAAGTACTTTGTGTAATTGCTATTATGTATCTACATATTTATGTGTTTGTGTATTTTAATATTTATGTATTTAGGTATTTGTGTATTTGTATTACATTAATATGTTATTGGTATGAGACGGGTTAATATATTTGTATTTTCAGGGAAAACTAATCCAGTTTATTACAGTCTACGGCTTGTAGAAATTATATTATGATATTATTAGTTTATTATATTACAAATTAATTAATTTATCATTTCAGATGAAAACTAATTCAATTTTTTACAGCCTACGGCTAAGAGCGGTTATTTCATTAATAGATTTTGCTTTTAGGAAACATTTGCTGATACACCTGAATGGGGACACACTGCAGTTGATGATAAAATATGAAATAATGCAGAGCAGCTCGTCAAAATTGTGATTGTCTTGTGCTAACATTAGTTGAAAATTGGCTTCCGGAAAACCGGGTCAAATCTGTCATTACTAACATGCCCTTCCTTTCCTTACACCACAAAAAAAAAACACTAACTATCGATCGCTTAGGTGTCTGCAACCGGGTCGAGTCTGTCACAACTAACATTCCTTCCATTCCTTTGGTTTTGTTATATGTAACATGGGTGTTCGGTGGTGCGCGGCATTCCGGGAGTTCCTGGTTCGTCCTTGGCCGTATACTCTAATCAATCAATCAATCAATCAATCAATCAATCAATTTCTATTGTATGTCTTTTAATGAAATGTTCTTCTTGGTTAAGTTATGGTTCATATCGGCTTGAAAAAACTTTTAGATCCATTAATTGCACTTGAAAAGGGCATTGAACCTTCCAAAATTATTTAATACTTTGTAGATTTCAGGGTCAACTTTTCTCTTTGCAGTTTAGGGCTGGCATTTGCACACATTTTTGAACTTCTTGCTTCAAATTCTTCGGCTATTTTGCATGGGAAAAAACTTTGATTATGTATGTATATGTGTGTTTATTATGTAAAGACGTAAAAAGTTACCACACAATTCAATAAATTTTAATTAATCTGTCGTTCAAAATCTCATTGGATACATAATGCATTGACTATATATAAGCAAGATTTACGATCTCTTAACTATCGCCATTTAAATATTTATCTTGTTATCGTAAATTGTTGTTGTATCATTTATTGCCTTTTAATATCTTATCGACTGGTAATATAATCGTTGCGATGTATAAACCGGATATATACAATATCCATGTGCGATATCAAATTGCAAAACAATCAAATTCTTTTATATACACGTTTATTGCATTTGAATTATTCATTGATTTGAATTCGCATGTATGTATCTAATACGTATATGTGCTAGTTCCTCCTGTGCTAAAAACATTTTTTTTTTGGGAAATAATCTTCTAATTCATTGAGCAGTCCCGACTATAAATTTATACAATCCCCAAAATTCTATATCGATATACAAATACATATATTTACAGGATTACTACAACTAACGTAAGGAATGCTTTCCGGTAAAATTTTTTGGTTGTGGGATTCGCGTGAGATGAGGTTCTTGAGTCGGACTTATGATCGGTTAGCAAATAATCTTGGCTATAACATAGGCCACCGCAAAACATTGGCCGCTTAGTAGAGAATTCACGCAAGTCAACGTATAAGTGTACATATATTTATACTGAGTGAGTATGTGTGCGAATTTTGTGTGAGGATACCACCCGTAAAATCTAATCATTTCTCCATCGAAATGAATATTTGATTTTCTATGTTTATACATTTATAGTGTTTGTTTACAGTGTTGCGTGTGAAAAACACAAATCGCACCAAACACCAAAAACAAACCTAACCTAAATAATTTATCTCAAACAAATCTTAATATAATATCGATAAAATCATAAATTATAGACACTTGGGGACAATATTTGGGTACCAAAATAAAAACAAACAAAAAATGTCTTTTGATAACAACAAATCCGTAGAGCGTTGAAATGGAAAATGTATCAAAAAATCTTAAGGCAATAATCGTTCTGTATATTTTTGATGTAAATCAGATTATAACATGAAAAATGTCTTGTACTATACGAACATTATAAATGTGAAATTTATTCGTGGGTATATTTAGGTCCTTTTTATAATGTGGAAATTCTAATTTTTTCAAATATTTGGCCATGCATTGTAAAGAATTACCGAAGTGCTGAGGTTCCCCTCCAAATGTATTAACTCAAATTGAAAAAGTTTTCAGGAAAAAAAAAAATTCTAAACGGTCAAATCTAATTTTGGAAAATCTTAACACATTTTCCAAAATTTAGTTTGTGGAATTAAATTTCTCATTTTGGTGGATATATTGACATTTGTTGGACAGAATAGTTGGAAGTAAGCGTTTTTTTATGTTATGGAACTGTAATTTCCAAACTACGAATAGATGCAGATACTATTTGGGTGGTTTACCAATTTTATGCCTTAATAAAAATGTAATTAGACAATTTTTTCTTGTACCTCTACAGGGGAAAAGTAGTATAAGGATATTAACCTTTGAAGAGTAAATTACAAAAAGCCGTGTTGCACTTCTGTTCATCAGAAGACACTTTTACATTAAAATGCTATTAGTAACTGATAATGACAGAATTCATTTTGCATGTTAAAAGTCCAAGCGAAGAACTTTGATTCTGATGGACTTTTTTTGAACGAGTGTGTTTTGAAATTGACAGTAATACGTTGGTTTATCGCGTGCATGCTATATGTTGATATATATAATCCAATGCTATCAATTACACAATTTTAACATGATATAAAATTTAATTTTGTACCTAAATTAAACGAATTAACAATCTACTGTTCATTCTTAGATTAAGGAAGAAAAAAACTAAATCCTTTCTCCTTATTTGTAGAAACATCTTTCTGATTTGGATTTTCATAGGATGAAACGAAAAACAATTTAATTTGATTGATTAGCTGACAATATTACCTGAATGAATTGTAAAATAAATGCAAAGGCCTTTTGAAAGAAACAAAAGAAGATGCTGGAAGAAAAGAAACAGTTTTTCATATAAACTATCAAAACTCTTTATGGTAGAAAGAATAAATGGAGTTTTCCTCCTAATTGGGAGATCCTAACCCTTTATTTGTGGTTGAAAAAATCCTGAAGCTTTTTATATAATTAAATATTTTAAAAATGTAATATTTGTTCTTCCTAAATCAATGACCCAATTTGTAAATAGAATTAACATTAATTCATGTTGAAAATCGTTTACTGAAGGAACACATTGTGGCTTGTCCTTTTTATTAGAATAAATAGCCACAAGCTAGGATTAATATTATTATATTTTTAAACAATTCAGGAAACTATATAAAAAGTTACATCTTTTTACCATATAATATATACTTAGAATCCTAATACTAATATTTTCAAAAACACTAAATATGTTTTCCCTTCTCTATACATCTGTAAATATGTGTTAAACATGTTAGGTATAATATAATCTTAATATTCGACTTCAAATTTTGTCACCACCCTTTACAGAGCTAAATGAAGAATAAGTTCCACAGTATTTGAATATTTGTAATACGTTTGTTAAAACTGAACGATTTGAATTATATTTCGTAAAATGCACTACACAGAAGTATGCAGTGTAAGTGAAATGTTACAATAAAACCCACAAAATGGTTTTATTTTACATGTTTAAATTAAATGAGGATTCAACAAACCTTTCACAAATTAAAAATATGTTAAAAATATTAATCAGGTTCCACAAACTTCTAACTAAAATTGTATAAAAAACATATACTCAAAATATTTCAGTTATGGATTAAGGCTCAAGAATCAATCTCAATCCAAATAACTCTTTTATTGTGTTAAAGATAAATTCCAAAAACAGAATACAGGTATGTTCATCTTAATACAATTGTAAATATGTCTTAAACTAGTTAGTTTTAATAAAATGTTAATATCCAAAGAAAAATTCTTAATTGTTTACAAACTTACTACAAAATAGGTTCCACAGTGTGCCTTATTTTGTTACGTATGATACTATAAAAAAACTGATCGATCACTTAAATATTTGATAAAACTAAATACAAACTTAAAATTTAATATAGGTTCCACAGGTGTCTAGTAAAATTGGAATACTTGGACATTTCGTTTTCGTTTTAGGTTTCAATATATGAAGTAAAAACTGAAGTTATATTTCTCAACCTGTCATAACTCTTTTTTGTTTCGCTTAAAATGACTTGTAATCTTTTCCCCAAATTTGTATACAAAAAAATAGATTCTACAGGATAAACCAGTTATGAATTACGGCTGAAGCAGCAATTTAAATCTAAATAACTCATTTAAACCTAAATAAGTTCCACAGTATGCTTTATTCAAATTTTGATGTGTATGATATTACTGTAACAACTATAATTAATATATATTTTAAAAAATCACATTTTATATTTTTTAAATGCTTCTCTAATAAATCATGTATTGAATGTGAAATGCTGCAATAAAACCTACAAAGCATGTTTAACTTGGTCAAAACTGCAATACAATTTTTTCTCTCTCAATACAACTGGAAAAACGTGTTAATACAATCTTAATATTCAAAAAAAAAAATTGTATTTTCCTTTACAACCCTAAAATACGAATAGGTTCTACAGAAGAAAGTTTGATGAGTAAAACATTTCAGAGAACTGATTAATTCCACTTATATTTTGAAATGCACTTTATCCGTTTTGCAATGGTTTTCCAATATTTAAAAAACTTCAATAAGCCATTTCACAAACTAAAAATATAAAAGAGGTAATTTCTGGTGAAATTGGTTTACTAGACAGTTTCTATATAACAAATTAACCGTTTTGAGTTTCATTATATAAAACTGAATTTATGTTCCACAGCCTGCCATATACATTTTTTGTCTTCTAGAAGGGTCGTAAATCTCTTCTACAAACTTGTATTCAAACAAATAGGTTCCACATGATATATCAGTATGGATTATGGCTCGATCATTAATATTAATCCAAATAACTAATTTTTTTGTTTTAAATATAGGTCCCACAAACATAACTATTAGAAACTAACTAACGATATAGGTTTTACTGTTATAAGGCATTTCCATTACAACAAAGAATAGGTGTAGAACATAAATTAAAAATTAAAAATAGGCTCAAACTTTCAGATTCCTTCCAAATTCCCTACATTTAAAAAAATTTCAATAAACCTTTTTCTCAAACTATAAACATTTTTAATATTTTATCCAGGTGATAAACTGGTTAACTATTCAATTATTAAATGTTTTTACAAGCTTAAATCATAAGTATGTTCCACAACTTTGATTCGATTCAGCTAAAAAGATTTTTAGCAACCTTTAAATATACCTATATGTTTAATATTTATTGTTACTTGATCTACATTTGTTTATCAAAAAGCTATTTATTTTTATGATAAAGATATGTTCCACAAATTAAATAATTTATTTATGTTTTACAGACATACACGTTTATTATTAGTTCTAAAGGTGATATTTTACTATGTTGTGTTGTATATTCCTTTTAAAGACTAACCACTTTGGAACAAATAAAAAAAACCTATTCACAAAAATAGTAAATATGTTCCACATATTACTAAACATGTAGAAATTCCACTATAAAGATTAACACAAAGATTTCACAAACTAAAAAAATAGACCCCTCAAGCCAGTTTGGATTCAAAATTGTACTCATTATTATTACATTCCGCAATTTTGCAAAATTATAATCAATGTAAAAAAAAATAGATCCCACAAAATATAAAAAACAAAAATTATGTCATTTAAACTAAAACCCTTTTATTTTTAGATAAAAAAAATAGGTTTTTATAAAAAAATATATGTTTCACAAAGTAAAACGCTAGTTTTATTGCATTTTGAAAATACATATATTTAGTGTGGAACTTATTTTTATTATTAAAATTTTACAACAGAAAAGTTTTGCTTAATTTTTCGTATTCTTAAAATTTGCGCAATGAAATTAACGTTGATAAATCAGTATATTCAAATCGGTTACAGTTAGGTTCCATAAAGCATGATCAATATTTGATGGTTTTTGGAACCTGTTTTAATACTATAATTATTTGCATGATTGGTTCTTAATATACTTGTGACATTATTAAAAAGAATTAAATCCCACAAAAGAGTACAAATAGCTAAATAATAATAAGTGCTACAAGGGTTTAGGAATCCATTTAACAAAATTACAATCCAATACCAAAACAATCCTGCAAACATTCCTGGTCCACAACTGTAAATCAACTCCCACATAAATGAAAACATAATGAACAGAAACAAGCTTCTGACATTTACGTAAATAATTAAATAATTTTTCAATTTTCACACCAAATTATACACAATCCTTTGACAGCCCTTGATCAAGATTGAAATGAAATCAAAAACCAAAAACCAAGGCGATAAGTAAACGAGAAATGATTAAATATGGAGGGAGGGCAAATGACAAAAAACTTAATTGATTTTTATCATCAATTTTCTAATTTCACTTCTAATTTGTCGCACTGATGTAATCAAAAAAATGTTGAAATAATTCCTTTTAGCATTTCAGTTATTTTTTCTACTCTATCGTGTCGTTGATTTTTCGTATTTTCTACATTTTCTTTAATTTTCGTTTGCCAATTTATTTCCAGCATTATACTACATTCGCCAGTATATACATATTTTTTCATTTTTATTTATGTTTTAATTAAAATTTGTTAATTTTTCTTTCGTCTCATTTTCAATTTACTTTTCTCATTTTTTTTTCGCTTATATGGAAAACAAATCCGGAAAATGGAATGAATAATATATTTCGACCCTTCGAATATTGTTGGCGTTCGTGGGTGAAAACAAAAATTGAAAAGTGGAAAAGAAACCTTAAGTGTTTGTGGCGAATTACTGACCGTCACAATTTGGTACTCTATTTGTTGATTAGAACGGAATTTGTTACTTAAGTGTCTTGCTTTTCCGCGGTAGTAGGATCATTTGACTCCAAAACATCCACCATCACAATAGCTTCGACACAATCGTCTTCATTTTCTATTTCGAAAGTGTACATTTTCTATCATTCTGCACTTGTCGAAGTGACCTTTGAGACCGTAGCTAGTACATGTGACATTATACCTAGCATTTGGTTTAGCTGATGTGATTGCATAAGTGCCATAATTCTTTTGTTTTCACTTTGCACGGTTTTTAAAACTAGGTTATTACCCAAGCTTTTAGGAACCACCAATTCTTAAGGTATCATAAGGTATCCATTGGAAAAATTTGTGTTTGGGTAGTTGCGCCCATTGAGCGCAAAAATTGGCATTTAAATCAATTTAACATAATTTTTTTTGATAACACTTGTTTTTAAATCTAACCCTTTAAGTGAATGAGCAATTCAAAAAATAAACTAGCATATCAACCTTGCTAGTTAACCTCTGGTTTAAGGGGTCACAACATATATAAATCAATCAAAAAAAAAAAAACAACTTTTTAATGCTCCCTGTTTGCTGTTTTCTTCTTGATCTTGGAGCAAATCAATTTTTTTTGTGTAATTTCAATTAAAATGACTTTCTACAAAAATAATATATTGTTTCAATCACATCTTTTGTTTTTTGTAAAATGTTCGATAAATCATACTGTATAAAAGTTTCATATATCCATATAATAATGATTATCTCCTTGCTTTCTTAATGGCCCAATATATATTCCCTTTGTGCACATCATTCAGTTAGATCACATTTCATAACAAACATCTAAATTTACATATCACATGAAAAATCCAACAGTGAACCAAAACTTTTTTCTTTTTTTTTTTAAAACTTTTAAATATTGACAAAATTCTTAAATTGTTGTATTTACTTATCGTATTTTTAGAATCATAATTTTATTTTTTATTTTTTTTTTGCTAAACAATAAAACGCGATTTTTTATGTTGTTTGATGTTCGCTATGCGTATATACTGCAGAGATCTGTTGTGGAGGATACTGTCTTTTTATAATGACATAGACATTAAATAGAAAGTTTTATGTTCGTACGAATGCGCTAAGTTTAGTTATAGATATGTACATAATGAGCAAAACTTGGGCTATGGGAATTTTGAAATTGCTATTTAGGGTTTAATATATGAAGCATGTGGTGCTAATTGAAGCATTTATCATATAACATACTTTGGTAATGGATAAAAGCATAAATATTCGATAATTGCTAAGAGATACAGTAAAAGATACATATTTGTTATATTTTGGTTTTGGCGCCCAAACTGGGGCTAACCATTTTAATTTATTATATTTTCAGGCTTACAATTTATAATTTTCAATATGTAATATAGAAAACCTAACTACTGAGTGGTGTGAGATAAGCAACTTAAGAGTTGGTTTTGACTATAGATAGTAGAGATAGTAGCATTGCCTTGTAATGTAAAAGTCAGAACGAATTTGTGTAACGATGTCGTTTTTTCAATGTTTTGATCACATTAACGATGGAATATGTTAAATTAACTACTTGGACCATCTTCCATATGCAGTAATGCCGTAAAATCTCTCATAAAAAATACGAAAATAATACTTGAAAGTCTACAACGTTCTACCGATGATTTACGATGGCAATATATTCGTAAATTTCGTAATAGTCTCTGGTCCCACAGTTCACTGCCGATCTAGTTCTAAAAACCAATCAGCTAGTAGAGCGAAATAATTCTATTTCCACTGGGGCTCACACTGATAATTGAAGCAGGGAAACTAAATCATCTTGCTGGAATGCAACAAAATCCTTAACTAATTGTTTCGAGTCACTCTACATACCTAAAACTATATAATCGATACTGGAGCGGAATAGTGTCAGTTGTACATTTTAAATATTTTTCTGTTTTTATTAGTAATAGTTTTTTGGTTGCTGCTCGTACTTAAGGCACAACTAATTTTTAAAAGAATAGTTTCGTTGAAACTAGGATGATTATCGTTAATTTGCTGGTAAAATTTTGGTTGGTAGTAGACTTAAAGAAAAAATACTTCAAAGATAAAAATATTGATCTTAAGACTAGGGATGAAGCTACTCTTTGGTCAAAAGTATAAGGTTAATCACCGTTCTCAAATACGGACACTTTGAAATACCTGCTGGCAGGTTTGAATACATTTATATTGATCTGGTTGAGCAATTTTCTTCATCTGATGGTCACAATTATTTTTTTACGATAGTGTATAGACTAACACGATGGCCAGAAGCTATTCTATTGGTGGATTTGAGAAGGTCTACCATGGTACGTGCGCATTCGTGATTACGTCTAAAAATTTAGTGTTGCACTTTGTAGGATGGTTTAAGAGCAATCAATCACTACGATTTTCTTATCGCAAGATAAGGCAAAGTTTCATTGTAATGCTAGCGCTGTAGCGATGCTTCTACAAAAGAAAAAGGGTGGCAAATTTCACCCGATTTACACTAGCAGAATCTCAATGCCATTCATATGAGTTAGAAGGTTTCGCTATTATCTATGTACTCTGTGCCCATTCCGTGTTTACGTACATGGTCGTTCCATTAGAAAAGTTTGATAACATAACTGAGTATTGAGAAGGTCGCCATATGCAGCATGTGGATACCATTATAGTAGAGCTCGAACCATTGTAGTAATCTAAGAATTTTTTTTGAGCAGACTATAGCAGATTCACAATAGCAAGACCCAACGTTAGAAGAATTGCGACATCCTTTAGAAAAAAAACAAAGCCATTAAATTCACACGATTTTATGGAGCATATTGGATGGAACAAAACTATTGAGATAATTAATCGACATTGAGTTTCCAAACATGAGAGCAAAGCAAACCAAAAGGCTTGTTGGAAATCCAAGAACACCTAATGTACGTCACGAACGGTTTCCTAATGTTTAGAAAGAATCATCCTCAATGATAACTTGATACGTGTCTGATGGATATCCTTCTTATTGATTGATTGATTTAGAATGTACAGCCAAGCATTAAGCATTACACAAAACTTTAAAATTAATATAAGTTAAATTTTAAAAAATTGATTGAACATTACAAATCAATTGAATTTACCGTTTTATGACAAATACGTCCATGATTGACGAATACCCTCTTCTAATAATAAAATATTCTTATTTACACCTGGAAGACAAATGGAAGATCTAAAAACCTAAAAATCAGTAAACAAGGGATCTTGGCATGTTTATTATTTAAGCTAACCATCACATTAGTGTTAAAAGCTTTTAAAACAAAAAATCTTTTAATTATTAACTTTTCTCGGAGATGAAAACTTTTTTTTTTATATTACAGCAAAAATATCCTCCAGCGTCTTAAAATAAATTGTTTATTATAAAAAAATACGATTAAAAATTTAAAATTTCCGGGTGTTTCGCGTTTTTAACTAAACGGAAAAATTGGCTTGTCGACCATCCTAAAAATAAAATAACAAAACTCCCTGATTAAATACGACAGTAACGATATTAAACTATTAAGAAAAAACCTCACATGATAATATTATCCTGATTTACCATCTTCCGCTTGAATAAAGTCAACAAACGGAAAACTATTGAATTTTCTTTTGTTTTCCTTTTTACCTTGGCTATATATGACGATAAAATATTATAAAATTGAATTACAAAAATTGTTTGTATGCATACATATATATATGTACCTACCTGGTACAGTACATTATAAAACAAACCGTCTTACCACCCCAACTTTGCTAAATGTGAAAATGAAAATGAATTTATCTAGGTTATGTATATATAAGTCACGTCTTTTTATATCATCTACTCAGGTACATATATCGGCATACGAAAAGTAAATTGCGACACAGACAGAGTATCACCCGAAATATTCAATAATTTAATTTTTATTTGCCAACAAATTTAATAGCTAAAAATACGGGAGGAGTATATTTATCTCGCCCCCTAAAATTTTATGGAATTTCATTTTTTAAATCAATTTCTCGCAGAATGTAGGAGCAAAGGAAAATAATAAGAAAAAGGAACCGGATTCTGTTTTTTTTTACAATATAAATTGTGATTGTATTAGATCGCGGGAACGCACATCTTTCATACATGCACATTGTGCTGTATTTTGATGGGGTGCTGCGGGGTTTTTAAGAGTATTTTTTATTGATTGGTAAATCAAATTTTATCGCTAAATGTATCATCATTTTCTTTTATTTTCGCACGAACTACTTGGATCGAGTGCACTCGATATAGAATTACACTTAAATTGTAGTTTCGTGGTGGAGCAATGAAAGATCTTTTTTGGAACCTTCAAGAGTTTTTTCATTTTACTTCAGCTTTCAAAATTACAGTAGGAAGTATACTTTTTTGGTTACTCAATTTAATGTCTTATTATACCTATTCAAGAGAATGCTTAAATCTTAACTTCTGGACCCTTAAAATTGGTTCGTTATTCGTTGTCATAGCAGAGGCTGATTGAAACGATAAAATATTTTTTAATAACTTTTACATGCATCCTGTTACATACATCGTGATAGATTGCTTCATATATCTTACTGGATTCGGTACTAGCAAAAATATGTTGACATGAAAGTTATTGACAAGGTTTTTTGAAGGTCAAATTTATATTTAATGGTTTAGCTAGCCTAAACTATGCCGAAATCAGCTGTATTCTGTAATATGTCAGA
Organism: Tipula confusa; assembly: GCA_963556175.1. Lineage (NCBI taxonomy): Eukaryota > Metazoa > Arthropoda > Insecta > Diptera > Tipulidae > Tipula > Tipula confusa. The sequence goes on along the minus strand of OY744476.1, from coordinate 208,652,157 downwards.
TTTTGGTATTGAGTATGTCTAACTGCTGACTGCCAGCGGAATTTAAACAATTTTTCTGTTTGGATACGCTGTATTTATGGTTTCTGAATTTAACTGTAGATTACTAATACTTTCTCTAGACAAAATGGTTTTATCATAAGGTTTCTGTATTTTGGATTAGCTTTGCACTTGTAAGGAACTTGTAATGCAACTAACTTCTTTAGCGTAACTCTACACACTTAGGAAAATAGATTACTCTATTCAAAAGACAATCGAAAGCTAAATACATCCATGTGAGTAAGAAAGTTCTGCAATTTTAAGTTTTGTTGGCTTAACTATTTTGATCCGTTCTAAATATCTACATGACGTCGGAGTAGAGATATGGATGACTTCTAAAGATGTAGAGATATGTCAATATTCTAAGAATATAACTCTTACTAATTGAACATTTTAACATGGGTTGGATTGTGACACTGAACTGCCCCAACCTTTTTTAGGAAAATATGAAGCCGTAGTAATGCGTAGTACCCGCTAATCGAGTAGTATTCGAAAATTTTCGTTGTTTTTAGACAAAGCCAGAACTTCAATCGAACAAGTTTTGGGCCAAATGCCAAGTCAACGAGTGCAACCCTCCCGTTGACTTGGCATTTGGCCAAGATCGTTTTATAATGTCGGTATTGATTTTTGTGGTTCATTTTCCACTCGTTCTAAAGTTATATCAAAAATCACTAAAAAACCATGTGTTGCTCAACTAAGGCAACTCATTCAGAGAATATGTCCGTTCTTTCTACGAAAGCTTTTTTTGTTGTTTGCAGAATTTTCGGGTTTTGTTTATGTAGATGGGTTTTCTTTTGAGCCTTTTTTCAAGTAGCTTAACTTTTCGAATCCTGATATATGGCTATTATCATTTATTAGATTGTATTGAAGATGTTTTTTGAACGACGTCCACCTTTTGAAGTTCTTGTCGAACATTTTAATTTTTATTCGCGGTAGTTTTGGCAAACTTCTTTCACTTGGTTTATACTCTGACTGGTTTTGGTCGATGTTTGATGCTACTGCTATTCTGATGTATTTGTCTTGTTTCGGCACAGTGCCAAATTAGTCATCTACATCCTTTGCCGCATTTCGCTTCCGCTGCACCTAATTTTTCGTTACGGTAGTTTTATTACCTGCACTTGAACTTGAAATAGGTGTGACTGTGAGATTCTTCGTTACTAACACTAGTGATTTTTTTACTTCTTCTAGCTCCTTTCTGAAGTTTTGCACCCTAGGTGCTCCTACCACTTCTCAAACTTTCAAGTCTCATACATATCATCTAATCGTCCGATTTGCGTTTTTTGCATTTAGAACTTATTTTCCTGTTCTGAAATCTTTTTTATAGTTAGACAATAAGGTTTTGTTGCTCTTTGAGTCTCTGCTGTTGTAAAGAACAGCTGTTGTAAGGTTAGAATGTCCATTATAAACGGCTGGCTGATATCATATTTTGTTGGATACTTGATGATATACGAGCCAATTTGTTTGTTGGGTACTGTGACCTGAGAGCGACTCAGCTGTCAATCATCCGCAGTTGCATGAAAAAATATCTCGACTAGAGACCTTGTATGGAAATTATCAGAGACTAAACTCCGTTAAAATACCTAAATTTTATCCGAACCCTCACTTCCAGATTTTATCCATGCATTTGCATGACAAGATGATTTTCTCAAAGTTAAATATTGTTAGGGCTTATCATTTAATTTCCGTTTCTCCTGTGGATGTTTACAAAGCGGTGATCACAATCCCAATTAGTCTTTGGTTTACATTGTCTTTGTCTACATTGGTGACTTACTTGTGGCTTCAGGTAATGAAGAACAACCCAAACTTTATTTGGAACAGCTGTTTTTAAAACTATCAGTGTTTGGTGTCGACATCAAAATGTCGAAATATATTTTCGCATCATAATTTTGGCCACACTATTTACTTTGGCCAAGACAGTCAATAATTTTTTTTTGTTCGCCCGTTGAATCTCAAAATGCATTCATAATTTTATTAGCTCAGTCAGCCTCTCACTGATGCAAAGCTAATTATAACGGTAGACAGCTGGATAAGGTTCGAACAGACTTACTATCTTCGTGCGAAGGCCCGACCAAAGCGATTGGACGCTTACGCAAACAGTTTATTGCTGACATCAAAGGCAAACAGCTAAAAATCTCCATTGAAAGATTAAAACTTGTGTTTGGAATCAAGTGTTCAACCAAATTTTCTCCAACTTCTGAAATTATTGATATGCTAGTATCATTTTCCTTGAGCGGTGCAGTAACCGCATACCATCCACTTGAATCCCACTTAACCTTTTGTCAAAATTGTTTCACACTGTGCTTTGGACTCTTAGGTTGAGCCAACAGCCTAAAAAACTACGGGGAATCTGTTTATGGTATAGTCGTGACTTTCTCACCATGGAAGAATTTTTACGTTTATTAATGGAGAAAATGAAAGCGCTGGAAGCACTCCAGAGTACAAATGTCATCTAAAGTAAACATTTCAAGGTGCATGTACTTAGAAAAGTTTCGATCAATCAAGGGAACTAGCAAAAAGTGCGTTATTTCTATTTGCAAACCTTTACACTTTCCAATTTGCAGATTCTTTATTGATCCTGATCCTGGTTAGTTGGTTTGTTGCCACGTTTATACCTATAACTTTGGCTAGTATTTTTGAATTATTTAATTGGTTGTTTTCAGGCGAAAACTAATTAAATTTTTACAGCCTACTGCTTGGAATTATAAATTAGTCCATTAATAGATTTTTTTTCAGAGAAAATTTTTTTTTCTGACAATTGCAGATTACAGATCAATGGTTGCAGAATAGGTATACTGATCATATTAGACTAGAATTGTACTGTCAAGAATATATAATATTAACTATTGGCCATCAAGGTATCTGTAACCGGTCTCAATAATATGTCTAACTATCCTGTCTTATCCTTCCAAGTATATGTAAAAACGTGGATACGGTGAGCCCGCCGCTTGCTAGGATATCCTGTTTAATGTTTTGCCGTACACACTAAATCACCCAATCAATCAATCAATTAATCAATCAATCAATCAATCAAAAAAAAAAAAATCAAAACTGCAACTTTTCTGAACACGTTTGAAAACCTACATAAAATCAAAAAATAGTAAAAAGTCTTCGGGAGGTGATAAAATACTAAACATATTACTACCAGCTTCAAAAAAAAAATATACTATTAGGAAGGATTTAATATCAAAATATTATTATGCAGAGTTAAATTTTATCTTTATATATGATTTGCCGAAACGTATCAAAATAAATCCGGATCCGGATCCGGATCAAAAATAATTCATTCAGATCCACGAAATATGTACGATTTTGCAGAAAAATTCAATTTATTATCTTGATGCAAATCAATTTTGGAAAATCCGGATTTCATAAATTTATTTCTGCATCAAAAATGCATTCGTTGTGTATGCTGTTTGAGGTTCATCTCAAGAAAATCTATTATTTATTTATTTATTTATTTCATCAATCATGTAAAAATACAATAGTTTGACTACTCACACACTACTATGGTAAAAATAATAATAAGGAACATTAAATATAAATTTATGTAAATTATATACAAAAATAAAAACATTCGAATTATAATAAACGTTTTTTGAACAACTCTCTCGAAATATGAAAATCAAAGAAATTAAAACTCTTGTTAAACTCGATTAGAACTTTTAACAATGGTTCTGTACTGTGAAAATTATTTGAACAAAACGGAATACGGAGAGAACCCGGCCGCAATCTTAAATTTCTCTGTGGAACATAAATGCTAAACTTCAAGCAATTCCGGGCAATCAATCCTTGAACACAAAACATCCCGACCAAACACGGCACAGGCTATTTCACGTCTACGATCTAGACTTTGTAAATTTATTAATGAAAGGCGGTTTATGTACGGTTCACGAACATATATATGTCGATTCAGGGACGGTAAACGTCGTAATGCATAAATCAGGAATTGTTTTTGAATGCTTTCAATTCTGACAGCATGAATCCGATAGAAAGGATGCCATATGACCGAAGCATACTCCAAAATTGGCCTGACATAGGTAACATAAAGAGATTTTAACGTGTAGGGGTCATGAAACTCTCGGCTGTGTCTCTTAATTAATCCCAACATTGAAAACGCCCTACTTATTATGTAATCAATGTGTTTATTAAATGTAAGATTACATGAAAAAATTATTCCAAGATCTAAAATATCGTACACTCGACTTATTTGTACATCCATCAAGACATATGGTGACACAATACAAGATGTCCGAGTTCTTGAGAAAGATACAACTTTACATTTATTAGGATTCAGAGACAGCTTATTCACCACACACCAATTACAAAATAAGTCAAGTTCTCGCTGCAAACGCTCAGTGTCAATAAAAGAATTAATATTGGCATAAATTTTCAAATCATCCGCATATAAAAGACATCTACAAAAATTAAAATACTGAACTACGTCATTTATAAATATTATGAAAAGCATTGGACCTAAGTGACTCCCTTGTGGAACACCCGACGGTACGTTATATACAAATGAAACATCGCCCAAAATTCTTACGTATTGCTTTCGTAAACTTAGATAAGAAGCAATCCAAACCACGTGTAAATGACGTCAACCTGCTCACGGCTTCCCACAGCATTAAATAAATGGCCAGAAAAACTCATAAGATTAGTAATTGTAGATCTACCCGCCAAAAAAACCATGTTGGTACACACTAATTTTGTTTTTCAAATGGAACTCAATTCTTGATTTAACTAAAGATTCGAAAAGCTTCGGAATCACGGATAGAATTGAAATTCCCCTATAACAGGTAATGTCGCTTCTTCTACCTGATTTAAATATTGGTATAACAAATGACAATTTCCAAATCTGAGGAAAGGAAGCAGTAGAAAGACTTAAATTAAACAGATGTAGCAATGGCCGACACACAGAATAGGCACATTTAGCCAATATAAATGGAGTAATGCCATCGGGACCTGCACTCTTGTCAGAGTGCAGGTCCCGATGGCATTACTCCATTTAGTGGTATTAACCACTATCAAAGCAAACATCCAACGAAAATATAATAACAATTCACAAGCTATAGATAAGCTTGACATACGCCCAGTAATCGATTTTTAGTCGAGTATTTTAACCGATTCTATCATCAAATTTACCGTCATCTAGTTAAACAGGCAAACTCAAACACTATTAAAAATTGTCTATAGAGTATGAAATATCTAAGCTGAAAAAACTCACCGTTGACCGACAATTTCCACTGAAATGTTTATAGGCTTTTTATTAGATCTTCGATTAATGAAACGGAGTGAAGACTTTTGGCAATTAGTTTTATAGCTCATATCCAAATGCTGAAAGCAAAATGTTTATAAATAATAACAGTTCTGGTCGTGGCAAATGGACTGCTCCGGCAAATCGAACCAACTTTTCCATTTAGGTAGTCATTTTTAGGATTTTTCCTTTATTCACAATGATCACTTCACTATGACTATTTAATTGTCTCTTCATTTCTGTTAATTTCACTTTTAACCACTTCTTCTTCACCACCTAACTCTCATATAATGGGCCGTAGTCTTTCATGATGATGCTTACTTTTATAGAAACTAACAGTAAATATTTTAAAAACCGCTAACCACTACAGAAAAATAAAATTATCACTAAGAAAAGTTTTAACATGTTTTGAAACAAGTGCTGTTGACCCTTCGAATGACAAAACAAAACTGAAAATGAAAAGGCTACTGAGATATACAAAAGTTTGGTATATATGGATATAAAGTTCATGGCAAACGAAGATACAAAAAATTAATGTCATACCATACAATATCAAAGCATCATGTTATGTCGATATAGCAGATACATGCCGAAATTTTTGGATAATTAAGTGCAAACGTCAATTAAATGCGGAAAATGTAAAGTTCCTGATGAAATCGTGATTTTTATGTGTTTAATCCGAGAGTTACAACGTGTTGTAAAATCCCACTCTAGCATAGTTACTTAAATTTCCGCAGCCTAGACTTTACGAACGTCTGATTTATACAAAACGACACTAATCGCATAAACAAATTATGGTTAGTTTTGAAAATATATTTTGAACCAATTCAGTTTTATGTAAATTTTAAAAAGAAAAAAAATATAGTTGGTACTCACCGATAGTGCCGTTGATAAGGGTAAAGTTTGTGGGCCACGTACATATTTCAGATATTCCTGCACTGTACAATTAAAAAATATATTTTTCACTTCACACAATGATATTTGAGAATAGTATTCATATAAATCTTTATTATCATCGATAATCCCCTCATTATAGCCAACACCATTACCACCACCACCACCAACAATGGCAACACTATGATTATTATTTATTATAGTTTGACTATCGTTATTTAATTGGATTAAATTGTTGGTTATATTATTTAGATTTAGGCCAACAAAATTACTATTCATGTAACCATTTATTAATGATGCCGTTGTCGTTGCTATTAGGGGTGATAGTATTGTGGTTGCTGCTGTTGTTACGGCTGCTGTTGCTGATGCGGCTGCGGCTATTGTTGTGTTATGAAATAATAAATCACTTCTTATCATTTTGGCTAGAATGAAAATAAGAAGAAGAAGAAGAAAAAGAAGAAAATATTATTTTTATGTTTTCTTACCGAATTATTTACAAAGATGATTGTAATTTATTATCAGTTAGCACATGTGAGAGATAAGCGTGAATGATATAAAAAACTTTCTACGTGTAATTATTTTTAGATCTATATACACATATATGGATATAGGTGTGTTGGAGTTTACATAAGGTCATTGTTTATCGGAGAAAAACTCAGTGTGTGATACAGAATTTTGTTTGAAGAGCTCTAATTAGGGTCTTGACAAGCAAAATTAAACTTAGTTGAGCTCTACCTCAAAGTGTCATTGTCATCGACAACGATTTTTTATATCTCGTTCTCATCTAGGAAATAACCTGATATCTTAATTTAATAAGCAGGATTTCCTTCACAAATAAATATCAAACTCGCATGAATCTAAGAGGCGGTCAAATCACAAAATAAATTAATATAAACCTGGATCCATCAGCTTCAATTTTGAGCTTGTTTAAACAAGAAAATCAGAAATGCTAAGTTGTTGTATATAACTGATCCAGCATACTAAATATCCTTCTACTTCTTGAATGACATCAGAAATTTTCCAAATTGATGAAAATGAATAAAAATGAATGAAAATGAATGAAAATGAATGAAAATGAATGAAAATAAATGAAAATGAATGAAAATGAATGAAAATGAATAAAAATGAATGAAAATGAATGAAAATGAATGAAAATAAATGAAAATCAATGAAAATCAATGAAAATCAATGAAAATGAATGAAAATGAATGAAATCGAATGAAACGGATGAAAATGAATGAAAATGAATGAAAATGAATGAAAATGAATGAAAATGAATAAAAATGAATGAAAATGAATGAAAATGAATGAAAATGAATGAAAATGAATAAAAATGAATGAAAATGAATGAAAATGAATGAAAATGAATGAAAATAAATGAAAATGATTGAAAATGAATTAAATGAATGAAAATAAATGAAAATGAATGAAAATGATTGAAAAGAATGAAAAGGAATGAAAATGAATGAAAATGAATGAAAATGAATGAAAAAGAATGAAAATGAATGAAAACGAATGAAAATGAATGAAAATGAATGAAAATGAATGAAAATGAATGAAAATGAATGAAAATGAATGTCAATGAATGAAACGGAATGAAAATGAATGAAAATGAATGAAAATAAATGAAAATGAATGAAAATGAATGAAAATGAATGAAAATGAATGAAAATGAATGAAAATGAATGAAAATGAATGAAAATGAATGAAAATGAATGAAAATAAATGAAAATGAATGAAAATGAATGAAAATGAATGAAAATGAATGAAAATGAATGAAAATGAATGAAAATGAATGAAAATGAATGAAAATGAATGAAAATGAATGAAAATGAATGAAAATGAATGAAAATGAATGAAAATGAATGAAAATGAATGAAAATGAATGAAAATGAATGAAAATGAATAAAAATGAATAAAAATGAATGAAAATGAATAAAAATGAATAAAAATGAATGAAAATGAATGAAAATGAATGAAAATGAATGAAAATGAATGAAAATGAATGAAAATGAATGAAAATGAATGAAAATGAATAAAAATGAATGAAAATGAATGAAAATGAATGAAAAGGAATGAAAAAGAATGAAAAAGAATGAAATGAGCTTTAAGCTTGTTAAAGACGGTCATAATGAAATATTTTTATATTGAGTGTAAGAAAAAGGTTGTCGAAGAAATCATACTCATTTCAATATATTTTACTAGAAATAATAACCTCTTTTGTCGAACCGCAGGGAATGCTAGGAAAGGGGTACATAATTGATAAACAAAACATTTTTCGGCTCGTCATGAAATTTTAATTCGCCTTTCAATCATAAATTAGACTTTAATGGAGTTTATTCGTTGGTGGGCAGACGAATAAATTTTATTTAACTTTTACAAATTAAGACAAACTTTTTAACAATGTCAAAATAGTCTGTGATACAATTTTTAAGAAAACTTTTATGTTATTATTTAGGATGAGTTAATGTTATTATATTAGTAAACAAGTTGAAGGTTATATGATAACAGTAGCTAGTACTTTTCGAAAATAGAATATCATTATAGCTTTGCTGTAATATCAAGACTATTTTGACAAATCAGTAAACTGTCCGTGAGCTCCTCAAACGTTGTTGGCTGATTGGTATAGACCAACTACTTAACGTAATCCCAAAACAAGAAATCGACCGGCGTTAAATACACCGTTACTGAACTTTTCTTTCAATATGACATGTAAGGCAGCTGATCGTGTTGGTATCTCTATTGACCGTAATATGGCAAACATTTTTATCTACGAAAAATATGGTCCTATTTTTGTGTTTGTAATGGAGTCTCTTGAAGCACATGTGGGCTTGTGGTTATTAACCAAGCCACATAAAGTGGAATATATTTCAAATTTATATATATATATATATATATATATATATATATATATATATATATATATATATATATATATATATATATATCCTGGCAAGATCGCCAATATATAACTATTCTCTTTCTACCTGGATGAGGAATTGGTCAGGTATTTTAACTGTGTTCAACCTACGGTAATCCCTATACGGTCTCCAAATTAGACTATTCGTGTCTTGTCTACTTTAAACATGATAAAAAAGATTGGAAGCCATGTGTGGGGATTACCGAAGGTCAAACACAGTTATAATACCTGACAGGTATCCTATTTCTCACATACAAAATTGTTCCGTGCACTTACAAGACTGCACAATTTTCTTCCAGAGAGATAAAGTCAGAGCATACCATTTAATTCTCGTTGCACTCAAATATGTGCATAAAAAGCAATCATATCTCCATTTGGCCTCACGCGACTGCCGTTTTGGATTTCAAAATTCCGTATACAAACATTTCAAAGGTTTGGATTTCGTTTTTGTTTGCATCGGCGACCGCATCTTTTCGCATCGGAAATATGAGAAACAACACAAACTGCAAATCGATCAACTTTTTGCTAAGTTGCTAAGATCGACGTATTAGTCCAGGGCTCCAAAAGCGTATTTGGCTTAAGCAATCTTGTCTTCTCCACAGTAAACTATTACCACCTTTTTATTTCTAAGCTTGTTGAAATTGTATATCCGATTTATTTGCTTTTCATCACTCTACTCAGTAGCAAAAACGTCCAAGAACTTTTCAACAATTGTTGGGAGTCGCTCGTATTGTTTTTTGAAGAAACTGTCAAATGCCGAAAAGAAACATTCAGCATATGACAGGGAATTACTTGCAATTTTACTATCAATTAAGTATTTCAAATATTTTTCAAAGGTTGGGACTTTACAATTTAAACCGACCATAAGAGATAATCCACTGACTTGACAAAACATAATGTGGTCGCAGACGCATTGTCTCGTACCAACAATATCGAAACGATGACTGGCGAGTTTACATTCTGGTTCCAAACGTCACGCCAGTTTTAACATGCAACTAGAGTTTTTCAGCTACCCGGATTATAAAGCATATACTGCAAAACGTCAATGGGTATGCAAACTACTCATACTTCACAGAAATGCTACAAAAAATATCTTCGGGCAAATCCCTATTTATCTTGCTAACGCTCATAATTTCAAAGATACACAAAACCTCTTCTCGGCCAATTCGAAATACCTCCATGACGATTTGAATATATTCATCGTTGGTTGACTTCCTCCTTCTGATTGATATACCTACTTTTTGTCAATTCACTCGATGACCAGAAGCGTACTGCATGAAAGATATCAGTGTCCTCAATATTACCCTTTCGTAAATAATTACGTGACACGATTTGGTGTTCTAAGTAGTATTACCACTGATCACAATCACATTTTAAGTCAGAGTTCCAACGACAGATTAAAGCTACACTGGCCAAAAGTAACACAATCTGTTGGAGCTTAGAATTACTATTAATCCTTCTAGGAATTAAAGCCACAGTGAAAGAATATTTGAAGTGCTCATAGTCGGCAAACAGCCGATCTCCCCGATTCAATATTTACTTACTCGCTTGATGACACTCGAGTTTCAAACTTAGTTCTTAAGCAACCGGTCCATTTTACATTAAAAACCCTTATACAACCACTGTTTCAAATATAGCCAATCCTTTTGGATTCTTCCTTGACGGTCACACAAAGAGGAGAAGCAGTGAGAAAAAAAAGAAACTTTGATCAGCTGAGTGTCGCCAAACCTTTTTCGTTTTAAATCTAATCTTACACGAGCATTCAGCATCCACTACTGGAGATGGAATGTAGTTTCACGTGGCAATCCAACAATTAGAGGAATTATAAAAGGCGTTAAAGTTGTATTCAGGAGAGTGAAGAAGCTGAGATTCGTATAGTGAAGACCAGAATTTGATACTATCAGAATCGAGCATTAAGTGCGGCTGGCGATTATGATGAAACAGACTCCATTTTATATGGCCCAGTTAGAAGTATCTCAGTAAAAATAAATGAGATTAGAACTTAGATATTGGACAGAAAAAGAGAAAGAAAACACCTCCTCAAAGTTTGGGGAAGTTAAGTCCAATAAGAAGGATTGATGGAAGTGACAGATACCGAGAAAGCGGTAATTCAACAACAAAACAAAATCTCATAGGTTACATGATGCGGCGGAAGTAACACCTACATCTGGTTTAAGTTGTAGCAACTCTGTTCAAAGATAGAATGCAGAAGAGTTGCGAATTTCTGAGAAAACAAAAACTATACATAGTGACAGACGAGGCTCAAATCAGGTCTTAAAATGTAATTCCATTCCAAAACTATGATTATATGGTGCAGAAGGTAATTTTAGAGCGGATACAGAGAAACGTAAAACCGATCTTACGTTTTTCAAAAAAATATGCTGTTCAATTATTGACTAAAAGTGACAGTCGCAGGTGTCTCAAGTGTGGCTCCACTTGAAAAGTTGTGCAAAATTTTAGATGAAGCCTGATTGACGGATTCTCGACAATATCCCCATCTTCAACCTCAACTTTAACCGACATCAATTGTTCCACTTAAAAGATTTTTGTTTAAACGAGAAGGACATAAAAATGTCTCTGCAATCGATTGAAAGCGAGCCAAGATTTTTTGTTCGCTGAGATAGTAATTTCGCCCTTAAATAATTTTGCAAACTGGGCATCAACATTTCGATTGTGCTCAACCATGTGAAAATAAAATGTTTTTTTAACATTTCTACGAGGCAACTCGTTTAATTTTCAAATTACTTTGGGTGCAGCAAATTTGAAAAAAAAAATAAATTTCAAAACCCTAATGTGTTAACTTCATGTTGATTAAGTTTAAAGGATTGGTTCTTTTCAATGCAAGGTAAGACAGTAATTTGCAAGTCAAAGAAGAACTATGCCCCTAAAGTTTCCTTCATTTAAAAATAGGACATAACGCGGCTAATTTTCATTTATCAGGCATCATTTTGCTCGCCTACTAATGAAATATTTTCCAACAGATAGTGTCACAATGTCTCCGTGGGAGAACCGTGTCTTTTTCATAAGATCGGTATACTTTTGTCTCTTGGACTGTGTCCGAAACCCATGATAAATATTTGTGAATACAAATTTTTGACATTTATTTGATAAAAACGAAGAGACCCAAATCATCACGGCCAGTTGCTATGACAAATACCAAAACTTTCTAGAATATAAGCCAAACTCATCGCAAAGTACACTCTGATGTACAATAAAACGTATAAAATTCACTTTTTGTAATAGTACGATTCAAAAACCTTATAAGAAAAATTTGAACTTTTTCGTTGCTATGACAATTTCTATAAACAATGCACACAATTAAATGTAATTTTTCTTCATAGTTTTTATACCTTATTGAATAAATAAGGCGGGGAAATATTGCAATAAATTATTATACTTCTCGGACAGTGTAATAAAAATTTGGGAATGTAGGGGAAAATATTTCAAATAAATGTCAAAAATTTTATTCACAAATATTTATCATGAGTTTCGGACACAGTCTAAGTAGATATTTTTGTGAAGAAAGTTTGGGAACAGCACGTGAACTGTTTTTACACACCAGCCAGTATAATTTTCGAAAAACATAAATTAACAAAATAAATTGTCATTATGCCACAAAATATAGATATGAATATTTAATACTAAAATAATTTTGAAATTATTATTGCCACCTGCTAATTATAGTTTTCAAAAACACAAACACACTGTAAACTATATATACAAATAACACAAATCCCTACCTTAATTCACTTAGCTACACTTTATATATTAATTTCATAGTTTCTGTCACTCCAATATTGATTAGGTTGGTTAGCAGCACATACTCGTTCCCGAAAATAACAAAATATTTTTACAGCTTTCAATTCCACACTCAGCTCATTTTCAACTGAAAAATAACAAAAAATTATTAAATTAGAAAAAAAGCAACAAAATAAAAAATAATTATCAAAAATATTGCGTTATAGTGTGGGAGTAGTTCGTAAATATTCAGGGTCGTATTTATCTACATTTATGTTTATGAAACCAATTAAAAGCGCAACATAAACTTTTTTTCAACAAATTGCCTCCACCCATCCAATACACTCCCCATCGTATCATTTTCGAATGTGTCATTATGTTTTGCAAACTATGTAAAAAGTTTTAGTTTAACAGTAGTTGACTGGAAAAAAAATACACGAAAGAGGGCAACAAATTGTTGTTGCAAGTTTTACTGATAAAAGCACATTGTAATACTTATTATTGTTCAATCAATAAAATGTTAACAGTGAGTCATTTTTAAGCTGATTGTCGTCTTATATATTGACATATAAAGGGTTTTCTAATTGGAATATTTCGATTTTGGCTTTGAAAGTATTATCCATTATTAAAATCCACACATTGAAAATGGAAACCCCTTTATAAACAAAATGTGAATTTCAACTTTGAGTAATAATTTCTTAAGCCAAATTGAACAAATCAAAGAGTATTAAATATTGTTGTGTACATAATGTACATAAATATGTATAAAATCTTTGCTTTAAACATAAAGCTCTTGTTGTTGTAATTTTTGATTGAAAAAACCAACAAAATGTGCGCTCATACATAAATATGAAAAAAAAACATTATTTTAAAGTTTAAATTTATTAAAAAAGTTTATAAGCGAAAAGTTGGTGATTTTTATCTTTTTTTAAGTTTGTTCGGGTGCCCTCAACCTATAAAAATTTTCGTTTTCACTTCAAAAAATAAAAAAATAAAAAATTCTGCTAAAAAGGGGTTTCTATATCTTGAAGAATTGTGTTACAATTTTTTGCTTTAAACAATTTAAGTTAGAAAAAGCTTCTGTACAAACAACTGTACATTTGAAATATTGAAAATTTTGCCAAAAGCTCTCAATATGTTCGTAATTAGAAAAGTTAAACAGTTGAAACATTTTATAGATAATAATTGTGCTTTAAATGTATAAAGCAGAGCTTTACTTTAAAGGAGGGTTTCAGTACGAAACTTTGTGTTAAAATTCGGTATAGCATTGCAAAATTTATCAGAATATCAGAAATTTAATTAGTGCATGAAAATTAACTTGCTTTAACCATAGTGGATTTCAACAATCATTTTATATTTTTTGATAAAAGCTCTTGATTCTTTTGTATTTTTAAGGAAAAGCTACCATCAAATCAGAATACAAAAGCTTTACCACAATTCGTCAAATTTATGCTTTACTTATTATCAGCAAGTTTATTCATAAATTTGTCTACATGGTGAAAAAGCTTATTTTAAAAATTATATATTAAAAACACTGAACAAATTTACAAAAGCTTTTACTAAGTTTGTGCGTTAAAAAAAAATAATAGTAATAAAGTTCAATGGAACTTTGTCAGAGACTTAATTGTTACTAGCATTTTAATTTTTAAAAAAGCTATAAAAGCATTATTTTTTTGAATTTCTGAAAAATGTTTAAAAAGCTTTCAATTTGAATATTGAAAGCTTTTTAAACATTTTTCAGAAATTCAAAAAAATCATGCTTTTATAGCTTACTTCGTTAGTTAATTGAGTAAACTTAGGAAAAAATTGTACCGTGCAACAAATTTAGGATTTAGAAAAAATGAATTTAAATATTACTTTATGAACTTTAATGAAAGCTTTTGATATTTTTGAAATTTAAAAGAGTATTTTATATCTCGAGTAAGTATTCGAAAACATACATTTTTAAGTCATACCTTTAACAGCTTAATTTAATAAGCTTTTATACAAAACTAGATAAAAGCTCTTAAAAAACTTCTTAAAAGTTTTAAATATTGAACTTATTAAATTTTTAAAGAAAAAGGAGTTAGAAAGTTCTAAGAAAAATGTCAGGAAACTTTCATTCATACACAATCAGGATGAAAGATCCCTCTTAAAAAGCTTAATGAGCTTTATTTGTGCTGTACATACTTTTCAAGTGAAACCTTTTACATTTTAATGTCAAAAAATTATTCTTACAAAAATATGAGCTTTCAAACCAGAAAAGCATTGAAGAAACTTTCTGATTTTTATTTAAGAATATTGGTTTAATGGTTTTAAAAGCTCAAACTAAAAAAGACATTGTATTAACATTGTGTTTCGTACAATTTTAATATAAAATATTATATTTAAAAACTTTCAAGAGCTTTAGTTAAAGCTTTTAGTATGCGTAAAGTTAAATTGGATCTTCTATATACAGATCAAATCTCATTTCTTTAGCCAATTAAAAGCATGGAAAATGATATTAATATTTTAACAAATAATCAGCAAGTTCCTTTTCAAAACATAAATATAAAGTAATTTCGTTACTTTTTTTAGTTCATGCTTTTTTATTATGTATAAAAGGTAATAGATGCAATTTTATTAAAGACCTAATTATTATAAAGCCTCCAAATTGGAAAAGAGCTTTCAATTTTTTTGAAATATTGAGACTTTGTTATTAAAACATAGGGCAACGTAATCATGACTTAAAGAATTTGAATTTCCATAAAACATTATTAAACATTTGTCTACTTCAATAAAAGCTCTTGAGTTTTTTAACATTTAAAAGCGTACTTAAAAATATCATGAAACTATGGCGTGGCATTAATTGAAAACATAATTTGTTAAGACATAGTTTTAAAACAGTTCTTTTTTACAAGCTTTAATGAAAAATTATAGTTAAAAGCTCCAGAAAAAGTTTACAAAAGTTTCTAAGATTATACGTTTAATATTTATAATTCATAAACCGTCTCCACACTGTGCAGTGGAATAAACCTATGCTTCGAAAAATATTAACATGCAAACTGAAACGAAAAAGCTCTTAGTAAAGGAACAGGAATAAATAAAAGGAGTTTAAAAAGCTCACAGAATAGTGTCAGAAAATGTTTATTAATAACATTAAAATGAAAAAGTCATCTACAAAAACTTCATATTCAAAAAATTATAAAAAATAACAAAAGCATTAATGCAATGAGCTTAGCTTATGCTTTTTAATACTTTTCAAGTGAGCTTTTTTCTTCATTCGTGTTTTTTTAGACAAATCAAAAAGTCGTGAGCTTTAGCTTGACCTTTTAATGTACTTATTCAACAGGATCTTTTATGCAGTTCAAAGTTTCTTTAACAAAACACAGAAAAAGCTTTTAAAATTTTACAAAAATATTATTAGAAAAAAGCTTAAACAAAGTGCATCGAAGTTATATGTTGATCAGATTTACTTTAAAATTATTATTTTTAATACGTTAATGATATTTAATTTAAGATTTAAACTTTAAGGTTTAAAAAGCTTATCTAGATAATTTATCGGAGTAGTTGTCCTGTATTTAAAAGCTTTCCAAATCTTATAATTAAATTATTGAAAATAATTCCATAAGGTACGTTTTTACTTTAAACAAGGATTTTCCAAAAGTCGAAATTGTGAACCGAATTAGAAAAGCAATCAATATTATAAACAAATTTAAAAATTTTGGGACATTAAATAATTTGAAAATTTTAAAACATGGAAACTGTTAAAAGCACTCAATTAAAAGTTACTAGAAAATCTTTTAAAAAACGCGGTTGACTCAAAAAATTATTAAACTTGTTCAGTTTGAATTAATTTTTAAAAGCTTTTATAAAAAATTATTGCTTACAAAGTGGAAGCATTGATATGTTTGTTATTTTATTAAACTACTATTAAAACGCGGTTCAGGCAAAAATCGCTTAAAAAAATAAAAAATAAAAATAAAAAAAATTTAGATTTAAAAAAAGCTTAGCTTAATATTAAAATAATGTTTTAATACAAATTAACAGAAGCTTTTAAAATTAAGTACATTTATGATTTTTAGAAAATAATTTGTTACTATAAAAATTTTAGAAACTTGTTCAGTTTTGAAAAGCTTTTGAAAATAAAAATATATTTAATATTAAAAACACATTAAAAGCTTGATAGTTTTACATTAAAGCTTAAATTCGAAAAACATCATTTATCATTTCTGTCAAATAATTTTTATAAAAAGCTTATTTATACTTGTTTGTTTCAAAAGCTGCGCAAAATAAATAATAAAAAGCTGCGCAAGGTGGTATCGTTTTTAAAAATTATATTTTCAAACCTTTTTAAAATTTGTTAAAAATAAAAAAATAAAAACTAAATAACAATTATTTAAAAAGAAAGAGTTTTTTCCATAAGTTTTAATGTTTGGTTATCCTAGATGGAGAAAAATTGCATAAATTCAAAAGTTTTGACAAAAATTTAGTTTTCTGACGATAGATCGGCTTACAGTTTTGTTTGGTTAACTACATATGTAAACATTTAATTATTAAAAGCTCTGAAACTATTCTTAAATTTTTAGGAATCTTCGATCTAATACAAAAAGCTTAGTTTTAAATATTGGTTACTAGTGATGTGCTTATAAAATTTTTGCATTATTTATAGAAGTATTAGGTAAAAAATTAAGCTTATCAAACAAAAAACTTATCTAGATAATTTATCGGAGTAGTTGTCCTGTATTTAAAAGCTTTTAAATGACTTTAGTCATACAAGACCTTTTTATTGACTTAAATTTGGACAATTTTACTATGCAGAACCAACTACAGAAACTTAAATTGTACTTTTGATTACTTTCTTTTTCAATCTTCTAGCTTAATTTATTATTTAAAGCTTAAAAATTTCATTTTAATACATAGAAAAGGCTTTAAATATAAAAAGGGCCTTATTAAGAAGCTTTGATATTAGATTAGACTAGATAGGAAAAAGTTCTAATATTCTAAATGTTTTAACCAAGATGTTTGCTGGTTGACGGGCTTACTTTAAGCTTTATTTGAATAAAAACATAGATACGCGTTTTTATCGTTAATTAGAAGCTTGGAAAGTTGTCTTAAATTTTCAATACTGAAAAAATGTATCGCAAGCCATGTCCATAAAAAAAGCTTGCCCATAAGTATTTGACTATTCTGGAAGTTTTATTTTGTTTGGTTAAATACATAGGTAGCTATTTAATCATTAAAAGCTCTTAAAGCTTTCTTAAATTTTTAGGAAACTGTAATGTAGTTAAATATCTGTTAGGGATGTGCTAAAAGTATCTTCGGAAATTTTTTAAAAGCTTTAGCTATATGTAAAATATTAAGCTTATCTAGATATTTTATTGAAACATTTGAAAAGCTTTTAAAACAGAATTAAATTTAATTTATTAGCTTAAATTCGTAAAAGCTTACTAAGCAGAACCAAGCAGAACGAACCACAGAAACTTAAATCGGACTTATAATTACTTCCTAAGTAATTGGGTTTTCGTAATCTCTGAGCTTAATTTAATATCTGACAGCTTTAAGCAATTTAAGTGTAGATACACTTTTGTAATTTTATATCAATAAAGCTTTCTTTAGTCCTGTAGTTTAAAAAATGTGAACAACTCTGAGAGTTACCATTAATTAGTTTAAAAAACGAGCTTTAAATTGAAAAAAGATGCTTATTGATAAGCTTTTAGTTCGAAAAAAATCTAATAATGTTTGATGGCAGGCAGGCTAACTTTAAACTTCGTTTGGTTAAATACATAGACAGGCATTTACACATTAAAAGCTCTGAAAGTTTTAATTAATTTTTAATATTTTAAAAATGTGTCGATAGGAACCAAAGTGATTAACAGGAAAGTTCGATCTAGTACAAAAAGCTTAGTGTTAAATATTTTCGACGAGTAATGAGCTTAAAGTAATTTTAAGAGTATTCGGAATAATTATAATTAGCTTTGATTCCAATTTCTGATTACTTTTTGGACTAGATACTTAATCGGAATAAAATTAAACTGTTCTGTTAAAGCTTTAAACGATTAAAATTATAAAGTTCTTTTATTTGGCTTTTGGCCATTAAAACCTCTAAAAGATTTTAAAATTTAATTGTTAATACTTTAACAATATGTTGCATTGATTCAAAGTGTCTAACAGTAACTTCATTCCAATACAAAAAGTTTAGTGTTAAGTATCTATAAACTTATTATAGAATCTTCAACAAAAAGTTTAGAATAAAGCTTTCTTTAGTCGGGTAGTTTCTTTAAAATGGGAATAGCCCTGAGAGGTAATATGGACTAAAACTTTAAAACTTGGTTTATGGAAATATTTGGTTTATGGTAAGCTTTTAAATTAACAAAAATAGAAAGCCACTGGAGCTTTGCATGAAAGCTTACAAATAATTAAATTAGTTATTAACATATTTAGATATTTAGACAAAGCTTTTAGCTTATAATTTAAAAATTTAAAAAATCATAAAGCTTTTTTAAAAACTGTTAAAGATGAGAAAATGTTTTTTTGTTCAAAGATTCATTTACTAATCTCAAACTTAAATCATTACCATCCTAATCTCATACAATACAAATCGTGACACAAGAAACAAAAGCTAACACTATCTAATTTAAAACTTTCAAAGTTATCGTAGAAAAACTTTCATTCTATTGACAAAATATCTACTACCGATAAGTTAGATTCATCAGAAGCAGAATAAGAATAATAGTATAAACCACTATACGCTAAACAAATGAAAAAAAAAAAGGTTAAGTGCCCAAGATAAGAATTGATGATGAGATAAAAAATACTTGTTTCTGCTGTGCACAGTACAAAAAATTCTGTTCGATTCTTCGTTTGATTCATTTAATTTTTTTTTGTTATTCACGCATTCTTATCGCATACACTCGACAAATGGCGAAAGAGTGATACGAGTGTATCATCATTATTGGTAAATGGATTTTTGTAATTTATATTGCCTGTAATGTGGTGATGAAAATTGTATTGTTTTAGCTGAATGCTGATAAGACCAAGGGTATAAAATAGTTTTTATGATGTTGAATGACTTTTTTGTGCTTCTTTATAAAGTAACTTAATGTGACATTAGATATCAGTTTATATATATATATATATATATATATATATATATATAAATATATATATATATATATATATATATATATATATATATATATATAAATATATATATATATAAATATATATATATATATATATATATATATATATATATATATATATATATATATATATATGTATATATATATATATATATATATATATATATATATATATATATATATATATATATATATATATATATATATATATATATATATGTATATATATATATATATATATATATATATATATATATATATATATATATATATATATATATATATATATATATATAATCTTAATAAAAGTAGTTTGGGGCATAGAAATCCATGTGTGCGGTAAAATTTGTAAACCATCTTAAAACTAACATAACCGAAAGCATGTTCCAAAAGTTATTTGTTTGTTTTAGATATCAAAGCTTTTGAGTTTCGGGAGTATTAAAAACGGAATTTGCGGCCAAATTTATCTCTACAAGAGTAGTTTATGTTAAACCCACATTCTTTGCTGATCACTAGAGTTTGAAGCTGTTTTCCTCAGTATTTACGCATAGTAGAACCGTAAATTGTTTTTTGACCATTTTCTAGGAAACTCCGCAATTTGTTCCTAAAAAGTGTAACCCTGATAGCCATTCCAATGCAATTAATGTTTCTTTTCTCCGTGTACTTGTTTACATTTTTCAAATATCTATTAGAAGCAAATATCAATTAGTGAGTCCTTGAGATTTGGACCCAAAAAGAGATTTAGTTCATTAATGACTTACTACATTTACACAGTGAATCGTTTACGCAGTTGCGATTTGTCCATTCGTGATTTGTTACTGTATTTGAGATATACATGCAACAAATGCACATCTCTATAGTTCCATTGAATGTTGCTTTTATTTTCCCACCTAACAATATTGCTGACAATAATTTTTGAGAAACTTTAACTACTAATCAACTTTCGGCAGCATTCGAAATGTTTTCATCGGTATTAAATTTTAATCCACAAAAATATTTTTACCTTGATGAAGCACCGATGGCATCGGGTATCGCACTAGAAATTGTAGATTTGGTTTTTGGAGATTAAATGAACTGCAATTTGCCATTTGGAGGAAAGAAGGAGATTTTTGAAACATTTTGGTTTTGTCAGTACTAAAAAATGGAAATCAAAGTTCAATAAGGAACACTTATGTTAAAATATCACGGTCATGGCGGCATTTCCTTCCATTAGTATCTGTCAAATTAAATTAAAAAAAAAAAAAAAATGCAAAATTCGTGTGAAGTGCCAATTAAATGTATCTTATAATAAAGAGGATCTCGAAAAATTGTTTTCAATGACGAGAAATGTGACTCTGACTTGAAAAAAAATTTTTTTAAAGCCTTTTGATTTCTCCTTCACATTTTAAATTTAAGGAACAGTTGCATAGTTATACTCCCAAGAAATCTTTGTATAAAATGGGCTATGCAATGGTGCTAGAAGGGTCGTGCACGCTTTTATTTTTACCTATTTTAAAACGGGAATTATTGCTGTGTCACATTCAAGCACTGTTCACTTTATCCCAAAATATTTACTCTACTCTTCAATTATAAACGTCATCAGTTTACTGTTCAGCTTTCTTACGCTATCACAACAGTTTACAGTATTTTCCATTGAGACTGATTCTGATGCATTACGCGTTGAAGTTTCGGAAACCCAAGACAAGGGAAAACTTCGACGGGGGTAGTTGTGATGGATAATGTTGTATATAGTGACGATATCTTGACTATAGAATTTGTTAAACAATAGTTAAGATAACTTGTACTTCTTCTAACTTCTTATTGAGATCGGTGATGGCAATGAACACATATATGACAATTTGTTGGAGTGAGATAGAACGTTAGATATTTAATTCGATCAGATATTGTTCGAGTTATAATCATAAACTATAGTAGCCAACAGTTTCTCCAAGTTACAAATACAAAATTGATAATTGTACCAAAGAATTGGTACAATTATCGTGTAGGCTCCGACAGTAGACAAATGTTTTAATGATTAACTATTAACATCGATTACTACATCCTGGTGAATTTTAGGGAAATCTGGTTAATTGCAAACTCACAGGGAAGGTCAAAAATTTCCAATGAATCCATGTTTTTGTTTACTGTTTAAACTCGGAAACAAGAGATGAAAATATGATGACTGTTCATTGCTTAAAGAACCCGACTAATAAATAAATTGTAAAGTGTTGATTTTAATGTTCGATAATGTTGCATCGTTAAAAATGAATTATTAGCAGATGAATGCTGGTTTACATAACTGTAAACAAGCATTCATCTGCTTGTTTACAGTTTGCAACCGTTCGTCAAGCAATGAATTTGTTATCAACGTCTTTTGATTAATTTGCCTTAATAGGTAAGTGAAATTCTTGGCATCTTTATAATCGGTACTCATATGTACTCTGAGCGACTCAAAAGTACTGTAGATACTTGTTGATTTTTAAGCAAATTGCCAAGAACAATTTGCCAATTGCTTAGAGCTTAATATCACAGTACTATTAGCATAGCTTACATATAATATTCGTTAATGCTTGAATTTAACGTCGAAACAATTAGTCTGATTTCTTCATTTCATTTCATTGTATAGATACAATATAACGATGACCCTTTCGTGGTCGAAGACAATGAAGATTAAGATAAAGATTATTTACCAAATGAGGACGATGCATCAGGCTTTGAAGTAGATCAAGAATTGGAGCTAAAACCAGAGGATGTTAGTGATGATGAAAACAACGAAGTAAAAATATAAATAAGTCGATATTTGAAATGCAACCTAAAATCTGCAATAAATACAGAACAAAATGAGACAAAATGCCACTACCAACTTGACGTATACGTATTTGTAACGTACAGCTGTTCACTAGAGGCTCTGTTTAAAATAATTCCGTACCCATCGAAATATTAAAAAATATTACTACTTTTAAATTATTATACAGTATTATTATCCAAAGTGACACAAATCGGTACGCCAATAGCACGATACACCAATAGAATTTTATCAATCCAGCGGAACTTGAAGTAAATGCATTCCTTGGTATTCTTGTAGCAGCTGGAGTGAGCCGCAACAAAATGTTCTTTGGAAAATAATGAGATAACTAATATTTAAAGCTATAATGTCATACCGACGTTTTGTTTCTTTATCGCGATTTTTCCGCTCCGATGATAACCGCACTTGTAAAACTGCACTAATTCGAGACATCTGGAACTTTCTAAATGAAAATATACCTTACTATACCTTCCAATGGTGTAGCGGCTAATGGATATTGGACTATAGTATGTTAGCACGCTTTGAAGCAATAAATGATACGTTCCACCAGAAATGAAAAAACATCCCTCTCGTCCTATTTATTCAACAGAATTTGACTTTCACGAAAACAGTATTACAATATCTACTTACGTACTGAAAAAGAACAAGGCCGTAGTTTCTCGACATTGCACTATGATAAAAATGTAGTAGGTGAAATCGTTTTTGTACTATAATAATACCAAAGGAGGAGTCGATGTTATGGACCAAATGCTCAACCATTCTACTACTAAAAGCCTTTTTTTATAATATGGTTGATGTATTAGCACTGGCAAGTTATTTTTATTTGCAAACAAATAGAAATAATTCATACAGGTGCACAGATACTATTTTTGTTCTCTTTGCCGAAAGCTATAGTTCACCCGCAAATTGCGCTGTGACAATCGACAAGTGATGGAACATTTCATCTGCCGATCAGTATTTGACGGATTTTTTGATGGCCTCATGGGAAAAAGGCTATATATATATATATATATATATATATATATATATATATATATATATATATATATATATATATACTGTAAGTAATTACATATGGAATCTCATTTCCATAATTATCTTCGTTACATTTATCTCTACAATCTGATAAGAAACTGTCATATACTCGTTTATATTTAGCACATCATACATACTTTATCGACAATATATACGCACACATTCGACATTTATTATTTACATTCCGATCAAATTCATTCGATATACAAAATTCGAGCAATTTCATTATCATCATCATCAAACGTTGATAATATATTGTTGGGTACAACAATATCAAGAAGTTGGTAACGATGTTATTTTCTTTTATGAAATATAAACAAAAAAAAAAAAAAATACAACGTCTTAAGAAAACAACAACAGTTTACATGAGTACACACACACAACACATAAGTACATGACTTATGTATAAGTTTTGGTTTTTTGTTGCTATCTAGAAGTTTAAAAATATTTTTTTTTTAAAATAATTTTGTTTGTATCTCATATTTACAGTGGTTGTTGTTGTTGGTGGTGCTTAAAGCTCATTTAAATTATTTAGGTTGGGTAAAGAAAAATTTGCGAGTCTAATTTTATGATTCAAAGAAATTGACAAAATTGTTGAATATTTAAATGTATATGATTGACTCGAACAGCAACAGAACGATCTAGTTTGAAGTTATGTTTCGGAATGTTTTGTACCAAAAAAGCTCACTTATTTTAACCGCAGAACACAAAAATATTTGCTTAAATATAATATATATATATATATATATATATATATATATATATATATATATATAATACATATATATAATATATATATATATATATATATATATATATATATATATATATATATATATATATATGTATATATATATATTTAATATTATAAAGTAGTTAGTTTGAATGTAAGTGCTCGAGTGAAATCTATTGGTCCAATTTTCACCAAATTTTCACTGTTGACTTCTGTTTACCTCGAGATAGTTTTGCGCTATTCATCGAACTATTTCAAGGGGAGAAACACCTGCGTGCAATCCTGCTGTTGGCTTTTAAGTTAATTACACATTCCCATCTTCAATATTTTTACTTTATATTGTTTGAAAACTGGAGAAGCAAACAATTGCTACATCCAAAGTATCAAATATAATCTTGAAAATAGATCCAGAGGAGGAACACTGATAAGCCAACATAGCGGTAGATTTAATGCTCCTACTACAAACAAAGTGGCTGTACTTCTGGTAGATGAGGAAAAGAGACCACATCGTATGTAGGTATTTTCGGACATCCAGATTTGTTCGTGACATTTACGTGTAACTTTGAGGACAAACATGGGAGCACAACTTGGAGAAGGTAGTGCCGAATTCTCTTGGCAGCTAATTCTAATCAGAGATGGAAAATTTCGAATTTTTAGTTCTATCATTATAGTTGATCGACAAATAGGGACCGTAGTTAACACCATGACATAGTTGATTTCGGCAGTTTATCCAGAGATAAAAAATATTTTGCAGAAATCATATCGTTTGCTATGCAAAAGAGTATTCGCCACGAAACTTATCTGCGGAGGAAATAAACCATGCCATTTTTTGAAAAATTGGATGGAGAAACTCGAGAATATTGATTTCTCGATACAATAATTAATACGGAAGATGTAGTGAATTATCCGCAAGAATTCTTAAATAATCTTAATCCCGCAGGCTTTTCACCACATAATATTAAATTGAAACTTGGTACTCCGATCACATTGCTGCGTAACCTAAGTCCACCCAACATGTGTAATAGCAGCAGAATGCAGAAAAAAATCAATGCTCAATAACCTACCTTAAGTCATCATTTTCACAGGACCAGCATTTGGATAACTAGCATTTATACCTAGACGTAGCTGTAAAAAAGATGGAAGAATTGTGAGACCAAGTGTGCTCATTTTGCAAATTCAATCGTTCTGGCCATCAAGAAGGACTGTCTAAGGCGCTTATGTGTGGACCATCGAAGTCTAAAAGTGGTAGTGGTTCGTAGTCGATGTTCATGACCTCCGATCGAAAATCAAAATGTTTCGCTGCATGAAGGCAATTATTTCCTTACTTTAGACCTTTGCAATGTGATAGTGCCAGCCTTTTCAGAGGACGAGTCGGTACAGCGGTTGAAACGTGTTTTAAATTTGGCGCAAAAGATTGGTCTACAAATTAAATGGTCGAAATGCCAGCTCATAGTAAGAAAGGTCGAGTATCTCTAAAATTTGGTAACTTTGATATCAGCTGAAACTTTTGAAAAACGTTAAGTACAACCTGTTTTGTTAAACTTATTACAGCAGAATGTAAGAAAATCACTTATAAACTTTTCAAAAAGCTTTCCAGTATAAAAAGCCTTTCTTAATACAATGATTATTTTGGTTGTTAAAAAAAAACTTGACTAAAAGTTTCCAAACTGGAAAGCTTTTAAATTTTTTTTGGTAAGATTTTTATTATTTTTCAGTAATATTAATATAAGTTAATTAAAACATATACGAGCTTTTCACAATTTCTGTCTAAAAGTTTTTAAATATATATCGGAAACATTCGTTAATCCATCTTCTACTAGGAAAAAAATTAAACAAATAAAAGCTCGTACTTTACTACAGAATTTTGGAAAAATTTTCATAGTAAAAGTCTAGAAGTCCAGCTTCAGCACCTTGGTAAACTAGTACTAAAATATCTAGTTGATTTATTAACAATAACATAAATGCTTATTTCATATTAAAGTTGAAATATTCAAAATAACTTTGAAGCTTCTTTGTGTCAAATAAACGCTTTGGATTTTTGTGCACTGAACATTTTTTAAAAGCTTAATGCATTTTATTTCATTGAACCGCTGTACTCCAGAGCCAATCAAGTAATGCCCACATATCATATGTATTCCTTTTGAAAATACTTTATTGATTTTCCCTTACATTACTGTCCCTAAAACTTTTGATGTAAAAATACCCAAATATAATATGTCAAAATTAAGCACGGACTGCCAATGAATACAACAAAAGAATGACTCTTTTGTTTGTTAGACAGTTAATTTATTATATTATTTATAAGATAACGCGCCAATTCTATTTTCATTGGGACCAATTCTTATCTCTTTTATCACGTTTCATTCTTTATCAATTTTAAGCTTTATAAAAAAGGATACATTTTAAGCTTTAAGCGTTTAAAAATATATAAAACAATTTTTTTATTCGTTCCGCACGATTTTCTATTTTTTTAAACCTTTTTTAATGGAACTTGGCTTTATTATGTCACTGTCTAATTTTGTAGTTCAAATAATGACCTTTTGTAGTTAGGATCCAGTTTAAGTTTGGTATTTTGAGTACCTTTAACCCATTTTTATTACAAAAACACAATTATGATTAAATTGCTAGCATGATGGTATTTTTATATTTGTTTTACAAAAAAGCTTAATTGGAATTCACACAGCTTTCTAAGTAAATCTAAAATTCTAAGTAATCTAAGCCAAAAGTGTATTATTTAAACATAATTTTTTGAAACAAAGCTTGAGAGCTGCGGTTAAATCCGAAAATAATTGCTGTGTAATTTTTAACTTGGTTTCTGCACTGTCATTTCTTTCAAGTTAAACACAAATTATATATATATATATATATATATATATATATATACAGAGCGTCTCAAAATTGGTAGTACAAACGAAACAGGGTGATAGTGGAGGTTTTTTCCAATCTAAATAGCCAAAAGAAGTTTTATCGAATTGTGGATGGTATAAAAGTTATTCCACTTTTAGTATTTTTGGTTGAAAAGCTTTTTTGTTTCATTTTTTTTTATTTTTAAGTTACTCTGGCGGGAAAACAATATACTTCAGAAAATTGACCAACTATCAGAAAAACGTACGATTATTCAAAATAAAATAGTTTTTATAAATTTTTTTACAAAGTAAGTCATGTTCATTAAAGAATGCCCTTAACAAAATTTTGAGTTCTAAAATAGCTGCTTTGTCAGAAATAAAACAAAATGATTAAAATAACTTAATTTTACAGTATAACTCAAATGTTTTAGTTACCTTTTAAAATTTTTTTTCTAATCAAATCTAGTAGCCTGAATTAAACAAAATTTCTTTGTTGTATAAAAAGGAAAAACATTTTGTAATTCATTTCGACAAATTCTCAATTTATAATTAAAATTTCATTAAATCGTACATTTCATTTATCGTGTTTGTAATAACTCGACCTGCTTCAAAGGAAATACTAGATATGATTCTCCAATCGGGAACTGTGCTTTCTCGTACACAGATTATTTCAAAACGTGCATCGAACACAGAAAAGCAAAACCTGTGGACATCGGAGAAGAGCTGGAAGATATAGCTTGATATAAACGAAGATCGAATAATTAAAATGGTGACACACGATCCATAGACAAGTATTCGTCATTTATCAAGGCGATCGAGAGTGCCACGGTCCACAGTGCATCGTATTTTAAAAAAGAATCGGTGGAACTCTTATTATGTGCAACGTGTATAAGACCTTTTATCTGCTGACCTTGGAATAACTGTGCAATTTTGTCGAAAATGCTGCGTCGCAACCAAGAACATTCGCAATTGTTTTTACAACATTTTATGGAAAGATGAAGCTTGCTTTCAAAAGGTGAGACTATTAAACATTCACAATTTGCATAATTGGGCCTATGTAAAGTTATATATATATATATATATATATATATATATATATATATATATATATATAAATATATATATATATATATATATATATATATATATATATATATATATATATATATATATATATATAACTTATAATAACTTATAAATTTAAAAGTTATATATATATATATATATATATATATATATATATATATATATATATTGTTTGATTTTATAAGTTTTATTTGATTAAATTTTTAGGTTCTAATTAAGAAACATTAAGCTTTTTTGTACTTTTTTTATTACTATATATATGTTTTAGAAAATTTGAAAGCTAACGAAAGCTCAAGATTTAATATTAAAAGACAAATAAGTTGTTTGATTTTGAGAATATTTGAACGAACAAAAGCTCAATATTTTGAAAGATGATTACTTCAAATAATGAAGCTTCTGTCAACGTAATAATATTGCTATGATCATTAAAAATTAATTACTAATTGACAACTTTTAAAAATCAATTTTTTATTATAATATTTCCTAATTGAATTTTTTTTTTGGAATTTTAAGCTTTCTAACTATTTTACAAATTTTGTTACATATTTTTTAGGTTTTTACATTGTTTGTGTTAGTGGCATAGTGCCTGTTGTTACATATTTTTAAATGGTAAACTATTGTGGTTTTGGTTTCGTACTCAGTGAAAAGTCCTAAAAAGCTCATTTTCACGTTATTTAATTTATTTTTATGCTGACTTAAAATAATATTGAATTAAATAAATTTTAATAATTCAAGTCAGCATAATATGGTTAGCAAACAAATATAATTAGAAATGAAATTTATAAATTTCAATATTAAAATGACAATCCCACCTCCAAACAAAGATACATAGATTAATTAAATTTATAATAATTATTATTATTTTAAATATTTAATTATGTACAAATAAAAACAAGTTTTAGGTTGTGATTAATTTGTGTATTAACTAAATTTTAATTATCACTAAAATAAAGGTAAAATTTGGTATATATATATATATATATATATATATATATATATATATATATATATATATATATATATATATATATATATATATATATATATAAATATAAATATATATATTATTTATAATTATTAAAAATAATAAATTCAAGTGATGAAGGATAAAATTGATAACAGTATGATTTCATTAATTTTACAAAATAACTTGATAGAAATAATGATGGTATGTATTGCAACAATCGTTTTACAATTCAACAAATTCCTTAACACAATAAAGTGCATCAGAAAATAAATTTTTGATCATCAATTAACGTAAATTATGGTTTTTATTGTTATGTGCTTTTCCGGGATAATCTCGCTTTGTAACGCTTTGTATCGCTTTTTTATTATATATTTTTTGAACAAAATTTTGTCAATAAATTAATGACGCAACACGATAAAAATATTTTTTATTATAAATGATGCAATATATATATATATATATAAATATGTATATAAATATCTATATATATATATATATATATATATATATATATATATATATATATATATATATATATATATACATATATATATATATATATATATATATATATATATATATATATATATATATATGTATATATATATATATATATATATATATATATATATATATATATATATATATATATATATATATATATATATAAATGTAAAAATTACTATACTCAGAATATCATGTTAATAATTAGAACACAAAACCCACGAGCACAAGAACAAAGTAGCAAGTAAAGTGAAATTTCCAAAATTTCAAAAATTAAAGTGCTTAAAGCAACAATACTGCGACCATTTGTAATAATTAGTTTAAAAATCATGGATTTTATAGATGTTAGAAACTTTTGATTTTATACATAGATTTTCCAGTTTTGTTAGGCTCACCGTTATATGTTTTCTGGATTTTAAAATATCTCAAACATTTTATGCAGTTTTCATTGCAAATTTTTATTTTAATTCTTATTCCAGTGCCCACTAAAATGCGCTAAATACGTCAAACTCATTGCGTAGCACACACGAATATCTACAAAATAACATTTAAAATTCAATATTTCCTTGTGTAATATATTACCATTCAAAAATCATTTAAAACAATTTTTATATATAGAAGGCTTTGCCTTCTATATTTTAGATATAGACATGTAAATGAAAATAGACATTGAGGTTTGTTTTGTTTTGGTGCATACAGTTCTACTTTGAATTTTGTTTTGTCATTTTATTTCATTTAATTCAATCCGATATTCACACATACATCCATATTTATATTGTGTTCGGTTTACTTGATATGCTTTTCATATTTTCATCACTTCGGTTACATTTTGTCGTTATAGATGTTAAACAGCTAAATTACTAGTGATGAAAACTTAGTGGTAGTGAAAAAGATAGCTAATAAAACCACAACAGGAATATTGCAATCTTCAGTAAAGTAAAATTTTCACGAAAAAAGCTGATTTGCTACGCCAATGAACTTATATGTGTAAAAGCAATAAGATTTATTTGCTATTATGTATGTATAATTTTTAAGCAGAGTTGCTGTAAGTCACATTGCTGATAGGAATATTATTCAACTGATCTACGGACTTTGTTATACACATCAGAGTTAATTAGGTTCATACCAATGGACGGAGAAATCTTTTGTTCAGAATCGCATTTTAAATCTTTAGACAAATCAATTTCTATTTTATCACAAAAACTCACACAGGAGAACTACATAAACAATACAATAAAAATCGCAATTTCTAACAGAATTTACTGTAAAAAACAAAAAAAGCATATCACATAGCAAAATCGTACAGAAAATAACTTATATTTCAATACGATCGAAACGAAGTCAATAGATGGCGCCAAAATTTTTTTTATCTCAATATAAAATATAAAATAATATAATAGTATTTTTGTTAAAATAAGAATATAACAGTTTTGTGAATCATAAATATTATAAAAAAACATGCGTAAGAAAAAAGCTAACAGAGCTAATACAATTTAGAATTAACTGGTTACATTTCCCTATCTGCTTAATGCTCTATCCAGAATTTAATGAAACAAATATTTGCACCATTATTTTCCGCATTGTCAAAACCATTAGCTGTATTTATAGTTAAACCATAGATAAACATAAAAGATTTCTCATTTGATGTCTTTTTTAAATTTAGTTTTTAATATTTTTTTATTTTACACCTATACAAACGTTTTGCTATTGTATTTTGTTTTTTATTTGTTATTTTATACTATCGAGTAATGTAAAATCACAAATACAACGATGAGATTGGTAATATCAGAAGTTTTATTTATTTATTTTTATTGTGCAAATGAGAAATTAATAGTATTTATCTATGGTTAAATTGGAGCATAAACAATTATAAGGAAATCTGTAAAGCTATTTGTCTGTTTCAAACTTTGCTTTATTTTTTTTTGTCTAAAAACCATCGAGTGAGTTGATTTATTTGCTATCTCTTTCTGTCAAAAAAATTGGAATTAATTGTCAATATAAAAAAAAATTTTATTTAATTTATTTTTGAGTAATTTTTTACAATAAAAAAATTGGATTAATTGAAGAATGACATTTAAGTATGGCGGCGAATAACGTTGATAAAAACATAGTCCCAACTTTTTGTCCTTTTTGGATTTAATTATTTTAACTAAATCGCTGTAAATTTTAGATGCCATAACGGTTCGACAGCATCAAATTGTTAGTTGAAGAGCTTTACATTTTTTCGCATTTTTTGAAACGTAAGAAACGTTGAGCTTTTAAATGACAAATCATCATCCTTCCATACCTTTTAAGTCCCAAATCAAAAATGTTATTCATTTATATTGCAACCTTAAAAATCTAATGAAAAATTTGGAGAAAAAATTACACCAAAAAAATTTAGTACTTTTTAGTACTAAAAATTTAGCAGTTTTTGAAAATAATATGACATAGAAGTGAAAATATGTTTTTTTTAATGTAAACAATTGAAAGTTGTCTATAATTGAAAATGTTTTATTCATTATAATCATACAAGTAGGAACAATATTTTAGAAACTGCAATGTAGAACTTAATTTTTATTGAAATTTATATTATAAAATATTTAGAACTAATGCTTTTATCTATATTATAATTTAAAAATGCAATAAAAGCCTGAAGATTTTGAGATGCAGTCATAAGTTTTTAGCTTTAAAATGTATTTGAAAGCTTTTTTACAAATAATTACAACATTACAAATAATTCAATTTTCAACGTATTTTTAATGATCTAGCTTAAGTAATATTCATTTAAAAAATGCTATTGAAACCCATTTAAATATTTTGAAAGCTTTTACTAAAAGCTTTTAATATAATTGTCAGCTTTTAGCACATATTGCTTGAATTTTAAATATAACTAAACAAAAGCATTCATTGAAATTAATATTTGCAATTTACATATATTAATGCCTTATGGTAAAAGCTTTCACAGTCAACGTGTTTACAAATCAAAATTACCATGTTCTTGGTGACAACAAATTTTGTTTTGAACAAACATATAACTTTTAATTTTTTAATTAAAAAAACTTTTAATGTTTGTACACTTTTCTAATTATAAATACTGGAGCTTTCATTGCCAAATAATAGCATTTATTAAATTAATTAATATACTGGATATTTAGCAAGGTAGTCAGAACAGTGTGATGTGTTTAAAAGCTCTAAATATTTTAAATATTACAACGATTGACGTGTAACATTTTTATCTCGTATACATTTAACCTCTTATACCATTTGCCCATATTGTTATCCAAGTTAGTTATGTGTTATGTATATATGATATAAGCAATCATAAATTTTAAAAAACTATTTTAAAACCATTTAAAAAGTTAAAATTAAACGAAACTTACAACAACAACAAATATTCAATCAAATTCGTTCGTTTCGATTACGTATGGTGGATAAAATTCCCAACCGAATTGAATTTCATAAAAAAAAATGTTTTGTAACTTTTATGCTTTTTTCCGGAAAATAGTTTTGATCGAAAGTATGGTAGAGGGGTTGTTACTTTGTTATAATGGTTATTTCGAATTTTTCTAGTAAAAGCAAATATTTTAGTACCAGATTTACTTTTTAGTTTAAACTTGCATTAGCACTTTTGTTCAATTAAAATGAAATTTTTACGAACAAACTATGATATTTACCGAAACCACGTAAAGGTAAACTTTTAATTTTGATTGTGTTAATTTTTGTTACCACTTTAAGCTCAAATTTTAATAAACATATTAAATCAACTTAAGTAAAGTTTAAAATTTGTTTGGAAAACTTTCTTTATATTAAAGTACAGCATTAGTTAAAGTAGACAAGCATTGCTCCATATAAAGATTAGTGGTATGGATTACGTGCGTTACATTACTTGCAAGACAGTAATGATCATACTAAAATGTTGAATTTTTTATGTTGAGAGTTTTGATAAAAATTAGTAAAGTAACCTTTAAAAAGCGATTTAAACAAAATGAAAGTATAAACCAGTTGTTTTTATCTGTGACACAAATGGAATATAATCAGGTAATGGATAACGTGCTTTATGAGCTGATTTTGATGTTTCATAAAAATTCAAATTAATGCAGTCTATATAGTCTTTTCGATTTTAGAAAATCTATATTAATATTTTTGATTCATATTAAGTTTGAAATGGCTGTAGCTTCGTTAAAATTGGTTTTTGGTTAACTTTACAGATAGGTTAGATGATTTTAGTCACCTGAATTTCCTTAAAAATATTTGTGATAGTTTCAAAAAAAGATTCAAAAGTATGAAGTCCTTAGCCATGTACTTTTTAGCATACAAATTGTTTATGATCCACGTATATCAATTAAAATAAAAGACCGGTGCCGAGTTCAAGCTGCGGCAACACCATATAGTTTTTATTAGTAACGTTTATTTACGCGGTAGAACTATAAGTTCGCGCGACACGTCGATAAAGAAATATCATTGACGAAGGAGGGCATTTACAAAAAAGCTGAGATAAGTTGCTGCGATCTAGTTTTAAGGAAGGTAACAAAACGGAGCTGTTTTTAAGATTTTTGCTACAAAACGCTGTGAAGATAGATTTAAAAGACTTCAATGCCGATACCGAATTGTTCAGCTTCTTATACCACAAACCTCTTTGAGGGAAGAAACTGATTCATCAGCACTGATGAAAATAAATAAAATCAAGTCACAAGTATCAACGGTAAAGGAAAATAATATTCCAACTGATGAGAGTAAACCAGTACGAAAGCAAGCAGCCAGGAGAAATCAAATCTGTCTCCAGACAACCCGATAAAATCTAGACAAATATGTGAACGATTATAAATGCCTTATTGCTATTTTTGAAACAAAAAGCGCAATAAGAGCAGTAAAAAACACGGATGAATAGGACGCCGAAATGAAACAATGAATGCTGCAGTAAAATGAGAAGTTATAACAAATGCAAGGCGTGCTGGCAAAAGGATAAAATATTTAGAGAAATCCATCACAAGTAAGTGCAAAAGTTGGAAACATCCTTATCGTATGACGTACCTAAGATGAAGAGGGGAATACAAGATTTTAAGCAATCTATGCAGCTGATGTAAACCGGGAAAGAGGCAAGTGTTATAAGATAAAATATAAGAATTCACAGCTACACTGAAAAAGTCATTTAAGCAGTCTGATGGACTTACCCATTAGATATGTGTAAAAACCACTGGGAACAAATTAGGTACTGGAAGACATAATAGATGGCATTTGATGGCAAAATTCCAATTGAGACCTTCAAAGTACAGTTTTAGGTCGCGATGCAGAATGTTGTATGAACTGCTCGGGAACAGCTCAATTTCATTTTTTTGAAGGTCTTAAAGAAAATACGCTAACTCAAACCACCCAGGATGTTTAATTACTACGTGTCGCCATAGAATCATTTTTGGGAAATTATAGTCAATGACCGTTGTTTAAGGAAATTTATAAATGCTCCGTTCCAAAAGGGGATCTGCAAAGGGGTTAGGCATTAAAAGGGGTTTGGCTAAAGGGGTTAGATAAAAGGGGTCAGTCAAAAGGGGTTAAGCAAAAGGGGCCAGGCAAAAATGGTTCAGCAAAAGGGGTTTTGGCAAAAAGGGTTAGGCAAAAGCAGTTAAACAAAAGGTTTGTCAAAAGGGGTTCAGCAAAATTGGTTTCTTGCAGAACCCAACCAAAAGGGTCAGACAAAGGGGTTTTGGCAAAAGGGGTTAAAAATAGGGGGTAAGGCAAAAGGGGTTTGACAAAAGGGGTTTTGAAAAGGGGTTTGGCAAAAGGGGTATGGCAAAATGGGTGGGGCAAAAATGGTTAATTAAAAGGGGTTTTGGCAAAAGGAGTTAGGCAAAAGGGGTTAAACAAAGGGGGTTTTGCAAAGGGATTAGGCATTAAAGGGGTTAGATAAAAGAGGTCGGTCAAAAGATGTTAAGCAAAAGGGGTCGGGCTAAAGGGGTTTAGCAAAGGGGTTAGGCATTAAAAGGGGGTTGGATAAAGGGGTTAGATAAAAGGGTCGGTCAAAAGGGGTTCAGCAAAATGGGTCGAGCAAAAGGGGTCAAGCAAAATGGGATTGGCAAAAGGGGTTAAGCAATAGGGGTCGGCAAAAATGGTTCAGCAAAAGGGGTTAGTCAAAAGGAATTAGGCAAAAGGGGTTAAGCAAAGGGTTTGACAAAAGAGGTTTGGCAAAAGGGGTTTGGCTAAAAGAGCAAGGCAAAAGGGGTTAGATAAAAGAGGTTGGACAAAAGGGGTTAAGCAAAAGGGGTTAAACAAAGGGGGTAATGCAAAAAGAGTTTGGCAAAAGGAGTTTGGCTAAAGGGTATGGCAAAAGGGGTGGGGCAAAAATAGTTAATTAACAGGGGTGGGGCAAAAATGGTTCATTAAAAAGGGTTTTGGCAAAAGGGGTTAGCAAAAGGGTTAAACAAATCATTAACATGTCACAGTGAAGGAGTTAAGAAGGAGAGGTATTCAGATATAAATATACTAAAACACATCTGAAATGAACCATCGGAGAGGCAATACACTCCAGCACACAAGTTAGTATGTAGACACATAAAGCAAGTTCCTGCCGATGTCAAGCAAATCCATTAACATTTTTGGAAGCGCAGGAAAGTTTAATATTCAACATCTATACAAATTCGATCCAAATGGCAGAACGAACATTCAAATTTGAAGATTAATGACGTCGTAAATCATTCATGAATACAATTTACCACCAAAACAGTGGTTATTACTCTACCCAATAACCAACAAAAACCATACAAGTTTATCCTGAAAATGATGGCAGCACTCATGTAGCACAAGTAGAAACAAAAAAATAGGTCACTAAAGAGATCGGAATAAACAATATGTCCCCTTCCCATTTAATTGCAACATAATTGCAATACAAACCAACATATGGCATTGGAACTCATTTGAAATCTAACCGATAATGTGCGACAACTGACTTGTTCAATGTTTTCTAGATTCTACTGAACGACAGTCTATCTATATGTTCAATTTTAATTGACAGCCATATATGAACAGCATATTAAACTTTTCTATGATTTGTCAACTAACCGTCAACTAACCAGCTTCGGCTACACAATATAAAATGTAATTCTCTTTGAGTTCACAATTTTATGCGATATGTGACAAGCAGAAAGCTTTAATGGATTTGACATTCCACATATTATGTATTAAGTAGATACATTTTGATTTTGTATATACCCAAAGGACCGTTGTATTAATATTTTGCCGGAATTTGCTGTATTCGATATCCTATATATATAATCTCATTTATCTTCTTTATTTCATGTTAACTGCCCCAATCGTCGTCTTATATTTACGAGTATGTTAGTGTGTTACACTCATTCATATTATTATAAAGAATATTAAAGAGGAAAATATTTCGGCTCAATAAACAGCAGGTGTCAGGTGATTATTATGAATTTTCATATTTTCGCATCTAATCTCCTTTTCTGTACATACATAAGTATGTGTAGCGTGTGTAGTACTCCTCTTTACCATTTATGTATATGATATGAACAAGACTATATGTCGGTGCGGTGGAATGGTGAAAATTTACTTTTTCGTTATGAAATCCAAACCATCGTTAGGAGGCATGTACTTCGTTCGGAATAGACGAAAATATATATTTTCGAAAGTGTATGAATGTCTTTAGAAAATTGATAAATTGGCAATATAAATATAGAAAGGTAATACACACACAGGCAAGTCGGTTCACCCACACATTATTATAATACAATTAAATGTGTACTGACGTAAATTAATAAATTATATTTCTTAACCAAGATGTATCGTCTAAATAGGTCGTGACATCTGAAAAGGACATGACTAAATTATATATAAAGTTACCTTGTTGACGTAACCTTAATTTCACATTGGTCGACGACGAAACAAAAAAATTTATAATTTATGTGTTGTCTTTATAGCACTCATCCATATATTTAGCCATATATTCGCCACTTTTTGCCATTTTTTGTTTATTTCAAAATTTTTCCGTTGAAATTTGTTTTCCAGAAGCTGTGCTTAACGTATTGCTCAAAGCAAACTTATTACCTTTTTCCAAACTTATTAGCATCCAAACTTATTGATTTGTATAGGCTTATCGCATTTAAGCAGAATTAAGCTGTAACTCTGCAGTTTTGGATCTGTTTAAGTTTTAAAAGCTACTTTTTTGTTAAGTTTAGCCACAACAAATATTTCCACATTAAAGTTCCGTGAAACATGGCTTATGAATCACGTCGGAATTAACCCATATACTATAATATAGGAAGTCTTAAATATATAAAGCATATAAAGCTTTTAAAAAAATATATAATAAAAGCTTTAATATTGTTTTGATCAAAAAGATAGCTTTTTGTTATTATTTTGTTTCCCTTATCTTGTGGCGATTTTATTTAACAAACAATTTATTTTTTTTATACACGTTCCACGCCCCTGTCGTGTCTTATTTTGTGTACCCCATAATCTTAAACGTAAAAATTATTTTCTATCATGTAATAGAGGCCCGCGTTGTTTATGTGTACATTTTAATTTGTGGCATGACAGGCAGTGATTAACATGTTGATGGATTTGTTATTTGGTTCAGTGAAGTGAAAATTTCACAGATCTTTGGGTTGAACGACTCGCAACATTTTTTGTGATTGTTTTGAAAGTTTTTATAAGTTTGAAAGTTTAAAAAAAGTTATTTTGGTTTTATTTGTATAGGAATTGAATATTTGAGGAATGGGGTGGGGTTTATTTTTTTAGTAATATTGACGTTTCTGTAAACTAGAGGTAAAATCTTCCACTTATTTAAGTTGAATTTGCTATTTTTACACGAGAGGTTATTATATTTTTGCCGTTTAAAAATGGAAAGTTCTTGTTAATTTTTAATAAGGCAGTAGACATATATAAGGTTGAAAAGTGAATGGGATCCATTGTTGATTTTATAAATGGTTTAGAAACATAAAAAAACTTACGGTAAGTAATGTCTGGCATTTCTACTGTTTCGGTTGATTAAAGCAGCCTACTGAAAATTGAAATGGAAGGCTCTAATCACAAATTGGCAGAACATTAATTAAATTAATTTATTTTATGTTCCACCATTTGAAAGGTTCCACAGTACGGTACGTTTGTATCATGGGTGGAGTTAATTGCATTTATGCTGGTATCATCGATCTTATCAATGTACATCTAAATTTCAAAGGTCTGGATCGAGAACAAAAACTTTTAAAATCAAAAAGAGGTAAAAAGCTCAATTAATTCTTTGACTGTACTGCAATAAAAACGTAAGCCAGCAAAAGACTAACACTCAAGACATGCAGTACTAGTGCTTATCATCAAATCCCAATTTAGGTTATGTTAGCGTGTCCAAGGCTTAAATACAGCTTCCAAACTAGTTTCGCGGTAAACAGTTGCGATTATTTTCTCGCTACAATTCAAAAAACGAGGGA
This sequence comes from Tipula confusa, assembly GCA_963556175.1. Classification (NCBI taxonomy): domain Eukaryota; kingdom Metazoa; phylum Arthropoda; class Insecta; order Diptera; family Tipulidae; genus Tipula; species Tipula confusa. The sequence continues at coordinate 208,612,843 of OY744476.1, read as the reverse complement.
GATTTTTAATCGACTATAACGGCGGCTTGAACCAACACCATTGCTAGTACCTGCATTCTGTTAGCCACCCGGAGATATACATTTTCATTTGACCTCTCTGAAAAATATACTCGCTCATTTTGTTTAATTACAGGTTGAATACAAGTATGAATACAAGTATGAGGTTAGTTCCAGTTGTAGACAAACGGTCCTCCAAGCTTCAGTTTATTAACCAAGACTTTTCTACAAAGTAATGCAACGAGAGATTAACGTCATGTTCAGATTTTATTAAAGGTATGGTTCACCTAATATTACGGGTAAGTGGAATAACTAGAAACTTCCTTCTTTTTCAAGCAAACACTATTTTGAATTGTTGGCAATTTTTTTAAAATATTCTATGTTACCCATACATCGTTTGAGGAAGTCAAAATTAGGGCGGGCACAGTTTGATTGGTGTGCATGATGTATTTATGGTGTTTCAGATGCTTCTGTCAATGAGTTGTCCCAATGTTGATCATTTTCCTGCAAAACAAGTTATGCTTTTCATTTAGTCTGACACACTTAACCATCGATGATTGACCACGTGAAGTAGCATTTGGCTATAGTACGGTTCCCCATCATTTGGATGAATAGTTTATTATATTCGCCCTAAAGTGCATGTAAAAATATGTTAGTTAACGAAGAATGCTTGGCGTCTCTTTTTCGTCTGCAATATTTCTTCATCGCTTGATTCCAATTAGTGTAATAGTGGAAGACTTAGTGATACAGTAACAGTGCAAATTCATCAGTTGCACACAATTGGAAAAAATAGTCAACGTTGTGTTTGGTGGAGCTGCAGGTCTTTGAAATGCATTCTCTTCCATGTAGTAGACTCGTCGACCGTATTCCAAAAAAGTACACTGAGATGAATGATAGCTGGAAAGCGTTCTTGAATGTCGAAACCAAGAATTCACCATACAAAAATAGTTGAGCTTTATTTACGGGTGCATTGGGATTTGCAAGTTTGAAAACCTTCATATCACTGCCATTATTCAGATCAATGGCACGTTGTAGGGTTTCACAATCCATTGGTTATCAATTTCGAAATCACGATTGTTGGTCTCAAACATGAACCGATGTATGCAAGAATATATACAACTGACTCTTTTTGTTGTCGCAGCACTAGCTGGTGATGGAATTAGTTTGATACAATCCGAATTTATATCCGTCTTCTACTCGAAGAAACAGTACTTGGATATTGAAATGCATCGTATGATCGGTATATTTTATCGGTATATTTATCTATTAACGAAATATCTATTAAGTTTTTCATTGGACCAACATATGTCAGGTGTTTCTTTTTAAAACTTTAAAGCACCACCCTAAAAGCACAAATGATCATAATTAAACGCCGCTTTATGGAGATCAATTCACATTATTGATTGAATTTGCCTTTAGCGTTAAGCTTTCTGTCGTGTATTTCGCTCCTCGAATATTGCAGCAGTTCTTTCTTATACAAAATATACAAAATATGCAATGTTGACGGGCACAATATAAAATTTTCACTGAATAGCGAAAAATTAAAACAAAGCTTGCGAAACATATTTTGAAAATGTTACTCTGATTTTTAATTTATAATGCACTGCTAAGAAAATTAACTGTTGAACATTTGGCTAACTTCATAATACAAAACTGCAGTTAAATTGACGATTTTGGTTTTTACATTTACTTTTAGAATGCGATTAGATAGCCTATCATGTCAGAAATCAAAACGTATACACCAACAACGGGTCTCTATTATATGATAATAGAAAATTTCTACGTTTAAGATTATCGACTTTACAAAATTAAAAGTGGCAAAGGCGGAGAACGTGTATCAAAAATGCCTCAAGACAAGTGAAAAAAAAAAATAACAGCAACAACGAAAGCTTTCACTTTGATCAAAATGTATAAAACAACAAAATAGAAAAAGCTTTTAATATATGTTTTTAAAAGTTTTGTATGCTTTTACAACGTTTTTTACTCTGTCGAGAAGTCAAACGTATATATTATTGATATATGAGTTATTGAAACCGTAATTCATAAACTATGTTATCCGGAATAGTTCAAAAATATATGTAGTCTGAAAAAAGTTATAAAGTAAAAAGTATTTATTTATTCATTCTCTAATGATGATAGATCCTTTTTTATTTCTTCATTTTTAAAAATATAAATCAGAATCACCTGGTCCTAACGCCGCCTTTAGCCACAGACTAAATTTCTCGATATTGGCATGCGGTGGCTGAAGCACTAGTCAACATGAAATTATAAAAATATGTAACATAATTCCATTCAATGTATTTCCAGTGAGAGGGTGACGCATTCGATTTACTATACCAAAATCAATCTGATTTTAATTAAATATTCGGTAAATCGTATGAAGCGATTAAATTGAAATGAAATAAATTCAATAGAATTTTAGGATATTAAAATATGTACATAATAAATCTGTCTAAATACGTAATTCTACTTTGTTTAGATGAAACTATATACATAAATAATTTTTCCAAGAATAGTTTTTTGGCTTTATATAATAAAAAATTTTCAAAAATTTTTTGTCGCAGTCAAGTAGATTTTTGTTCATTGAATTGATTTTGTTTAAAATTTTAATGACATTTAATGCAACATTTTAATTTTTAATTTAATTAATTATTACAAATTAATTTCAATTTTATGACCTAAATTATAGATTTTTGTTTGGTTTTGGAAAATTCCTGTTTTCAATATAAATGTATGTTTTTCATGGAAATGCAGAGCTCGACAATTAAGTAGTCAATTAAACACGTATTAGTGGTCAGCATTTTTATGTTTGATACCTTAATCAAAAGCTCTCAATACCACTATAAAAACTGCTATAAAGTATTCATTTGTCTTCACAAATCGTTTGAACCATAAAAATGTGGAAAGGGGTTACCCCACAATTTTTTTAAAAATTTAAATCAACAATCAATAAAACACGACAAAGTAGGCTGATTTTGATCACTGATTCCTTAATCAAAAGTTAATAATACAATTGAAACGCTTTTAAATACATTTCTAGAACTTTAAAAAGCATTTCTCAATAAAATAACTGACATCTTTTTTCACGAAAACCTTTTAAATAAAAAATATCGGAATGGTTTATTAATTTGGCCAGTAATTCAACATTTTGTTTAAAGCTAGAGTTATGTTTCTTGAGCTTAGTTTTAATATAAACAACATTTTACCTAAAGCTTTAGATTTCTTAACTTAAAAGTATTCTAAATACATTTTTGTAATCGGATAAGCATTCCATCCTGATAATTTGATTATAAATATTAAAAGCTCCAAGTGAAAAGCTTGTTGTTTTGGACTTGTATATTTCCATTGGAGTTTTTAATTTTACAAAAGTTTATTATAAAGGGTGGGCCATCTATCGGTTTAAATTTGAACCACCGGTTATTTCTAATCTGGCAATACTTATGTCATTCTATTCTGTCATAAAATTCAGTATATTATCTCCACTAAACGAAATAAATCGATTTACGCTTGAGCAACGTTGGGATTTATTGGAAATTTATTTACAAAACAAAGACAATTGGTCGGAAGTTGCACGAAAATGTCGTGCAAAATTTGGCCGCAGAGAAGGGCCAACAGTGCCCGCTATACGCAAGTTTATTGTTAAAGTTCGTGAAACTGGTTTCAATGTTGATGCGCCAAGACGTGAGTGTGCTCGTACAGTGCGTACACCCGAAACGCTGTGCTGAGAGTGTGCGTGGGAATCCATCAACATCAACTCGTCATCGTTCTCAAGAAATTAACATTTTACGCACCAGTTTATGTCGAATTTTGCGAAAAGATTTTGATATGACGCCTTACAAAGTTCAATTGGTTCAAGAGTTGAAGCCGCATGACCATCCGCTTCGTTCTTATTTCGCTAGATGAGTCAACGAGAAACTGCACGATGATGTTGATTATGCCAAAAAAATCATCTTTTCGGATGAAGCTCATTTTCATCTTGGTGGGTACGTTAATAAGCAAAGTTACCGTATTTGGGGCTCAAATCCACACGTGGTCTTACAGAGTCCAGTGCACCCATTACGAGTGACTGTTTGGTTCGGTTTGTGGAGCGGAGGCAACATTGGCCCATATTTCTTTAAAAATGAGGACGGCGCAACCATTACGGTCAATGGAGACACCTATCGCACCATGATAACAAATTTTTTTGCGCCCGCTCTTCATGGTATTGATGTGAACGTTGTTTGGTTTCAACAGGATGGTGCAACTTGCCACACATCTCATGTCACAATCAATTTGTTGCGTCAAACGTTTACTGGTCGTTTAATTAGCCGAAATGGTGATGTCAATTGGTCGGCAAGAAGCTGCGATTTAACACCATTGGACTATTTTCTGTGGGGCGCCGTTAAAGACAAGTGTTATGCCGACACACCAGAGACAATTGAGCATTTAAAGGTCAACATTCGTGATGAAATCGCCGAGATACGACCCCATACACTCGAAAATTGAGCAGATCGAATGGGATACTGTGAGGCCAGCCGCGGCAGCCAAACGAACGAAATACTATTTCATCTCTAACCGGAACAATTGTACTTCACAACAAAAAAAAAGTTTCGCAAAATTTGAAACCGTTTTTGTTTTATTGCTTTTTTAAATTTAAACTTTTAAATGGCCCACCCGTGATATTGATAAAATAAAGTTATGAAATCACTTAAAATACTAAATACATGAGCTTTCAAAAATACTTTAAAATTTAAAAGTTTTTCATATTGCAAGTAATAACCTATTTTTGTGGTTTTTACTATGGATGAAAATCTTTAAAGCATTGCAAATAAGATTAACTTTGAAACTTTGAGAAAGTACGGAAGCTTCCAAAGTAAATATTGTAATTTAAAAAAATCGTTAAAATAATTTGTAAAAGCTTTTGCAACTGTTTTCGATATAAGAAGGTTAAAACACTGATAAAAGTACTATTATTAATAAATTTCTTTTTTGTGTGTAACAGTAAATAGATTTTTGAAGATAATACGTTAAAAGCTCAACCAAAAGTCTTGGATAAAATTTGTAACACAACATTGATGTTTACGTCTACTTTTAAAATATTGAAATATTTTTTTAAATTAAACGATCAACTGGTGGTTTTTAAAGTTAAACTATGTGTATTGCTACTTTTAAAATTCAAAGTTTTTAAAAAGTTCCAATTTTGTCATTATTATTTGAAAAAGCTTTTAAATCAACCCTTAAAGGTATTTAAAATACATAAATCTTCCACTATTTAAAACTATCTGAGCTTTCAATCAGAACTTTCAGATCTATTTAATTATTTTAGGTTTACTATACCATCTTTGCAAATAAAATTAACTACCAGAGATTAGTTGTAAAATTGAAAACAATATATTGGGTTTGAAAGCTCAATTTGCAATTTTCATAAGGTGACATTTACTCATTTAACTGTGTTAAAAAGCAACTAGGCTTTGAGATAGCGGGCTTTTAACTCAAAATAAAGCAGTAGCAGTATTTTAATACAAGTTTTGAAAGGTTAAAGATATTTAAAAAAGTTTTTGACATTTTGTGTGACTTATTTCAGTTTCATTAATTATGAACACAAGTTTCCAAAATTTAGCAAAAACAAAATGTATGTAGTTTTGAGGGTGTTTTAAGCATCATAAACACAAGAAAATTGATGTAATAGAACAACAACACTAACCATGAACAAATGTCATACTAAATCGTATTACAAATCGATTAGTTGAAATACCAAAAGTTAGATGTCTCTGTACTAATCAAAATTTGGGAAAATAAAAAACAATAAAAATTTTTTGCGTTAGTCTGGAAGCATCCGTCAAAGTAAAAACATTAAATAAAATAACAAGTTTTAGTTTATTTTTTGACATTTGTATTTTTATTTGAAAGTAGTGTGTTACAGGGTATTTCTTTTACATTTCTTTAAACGCGAGCTTGTACATATGTGCTTTTTATACCAATCAAAACATTGGTGCCGAAACCTGGAAAAACAAGCATGGACAACGATCCATCGAGCAATTCTAGTCATCTGATTGTTTGTAAAAAGGTTTCTGGAACAACCTGCTATATCGAATACCACCACGCAATTTCCGCAAAAGGTGCACTGCCACTGAAGTGGTCGCCCTTCTCGGCGTACTAGGCAATGGAACACGGCGCCCAGACACGTGCTATTTAGCTCAACTACTCTTACTAAACAAACAGGATGATACCGAGTTAAAGGAATAAGCGAAACGAGAGGATTAACAAAGATTGACATATCCCCTCATTTTTATCCAAAATTAAAGCTCAAAATGGTAATTTTAATAATTAATAATTTGCCGTCTGATCTTCCCTATGCCAATCTAGAATTATGGAACGAAGGCTCAAAAATTTCGAAATTTTTTTTAAAATATTGCCTCCTGGCCAACTAGAAAGTCCGAATAAATTAATGGCTCAAAACAGTTTGACTGGATAATCGGTGGAGGTGGATCCCCTATGCGTAAAAAATAATCATTCAAAGTTATCCTTTCAACATCGATAATACACTTTCGATAGTTTCAACATCGATGATACACTTCAAAAATTTTGACATTTAGAAAAGGTACCCGAGAACAGCCTTATGAATCAACAAGAACAACCATGTGAAGAATTATTTCACAAAACTACATACCTAGGCAGATTCATGTCGAACCCATCAACCCTTGGGGACTCATTATTCACAACCAATGTCAAGATTTCCGGATTGGAAAGAAGTCTCCATATTTAATCCTAATCTTAAATAGATTAGGATTAAATATGGATCAATCCCATCAACACATCATTTTTACCTGCCACATCAACTTATAGTGAAAGAATCAAGTGTCTCAAACAAAGTACGCGTTGTATTTGACGGTTCAGCCCCATCCAGATCTTCGGTATCTCTAAACAAAACGTTGATGATGGGTCACTGAATCTCGATCACTTTTACATTTAGCTAGAGATGTTGGAACAACTCAGTCCAATATATCATTTATAATCACCAACCATTTTTATGTTGACGATGTCCGAGTCGTAGTGGTGCCGAGTCGACAAATGATGCATAAAAATTAACTCAACACCTGCAAGAAGTGTTGAAGTCTGCGGAATTTGTTCTGCATAAATGGGTATCCAATTTTAAGGAACTCCTCAGCGCCATCGAAACTAAAAATCCTATTCTTGCCACGCAGATGACGAAAGGCAGTAACCAAAAGGTATTAGACTTACAGTGGAATTGCAAAAAGGACCATTCCATGTTTGAGGTGATGACTCACGATTATCGCGATGAGTCATAATAATTCGCAAATAACCAAGCGCAAAATTCTTTTGGGTGCCTCTCGGTTATTCTATTTGCTCGGTTTTTTAGAAAAGCTTATGAATTTTAATGGCAAACGAACCATTTATATTAAATGTATAAAGCTTTTTGAATTGAATAAATAATCAAATAATATAAGATCATGGAAAACATAAAAATTGGACAAACAAAAAAAACATTTTCAATAACATTTTAGAGCTTTTATCAATTAACAATAAACTTTACAGAATTGTTGGTTTTTCCATGAAATATTTAAAAATTTAAAATACAGTTTTGATACCATTACCAAAAAATGGTGTTGTAGGTGAAAAGATTAAGCTTTTTGGTAAATTACACAATCTTTATAGATATGTGAATCAGTTGTAAACTGAAAAGCATCGTTTTTACATCGTAAAGCTCATTTAGTAAAGTTAATGCGCAGTTGAAAGTCAGTTAACTCTGTACAAAATTAACAAAGTAATCAAAACCAAGTAAAGTAATTTTTTAAGTTTATTTAACTATAGTTAAAATTTATAACAATATTTTATAATGTTTTTGAAAGCTCAGCGGTTTTTAATATTTAATTTATCAATATTTTTTTTTGTGAACAAAGTACAAAGTAGTTTTGAAGCTTCATTAGTTTTTCTAAAAAAGCTTTATTTCACTATTTGTAACTTTTCTGTAACTTTTAGATAAAGAGCTTTTGTCATATTATGGATATTATTTAAAAATTATTTTAAAAAACCAATTAAGATTATAGTAATTTATCTAACTTTTTTAAATAAATTACAGAAATCGAATCAAGCTTTCCAAGTTGGATGATACACAGCAATGTAATAATTAATTCTCAGATAAAGTCTGTACAGCAGCTTTAACAAAATAATGATTCAATTAAAAAAAACTATATTTAGAGCTTGTCCTCTATAAAATTTTGTTGTTTCGTTCGATTAAAATGCGATTTAAGCTTTTAATCCCTAAACAAATATTAAAAATAAAATAAGGCAGTTCACGACGGTAACAAACATTAGCATATGGTGTTCTCATTTCCTTACACATGGAAAGATCTTATTATTAAATTATTAATAATTATATATTTAAAAAAAAATATAAATTTAAATAACTTTACCTTTTAATTATATTAACCTCGACCAACACGATACAGTCTATTATTTATCTACTTGAAAAGCTTTTACAAGATGCTACTATATTATCGTATACAGTTTCATAAAACATAAGAATAAAAAGTTTTTATTTTTATACCGAATTTATAAAAGCTTTCTTTTTATTCATAACACTAACAACTTCTAAAACTTTTATTGAATTAAAAACTATAAATGCTTAAAAGTTTTAAAAACTGTTTGAATGATTTTGTTATTTTTTTTAACTATGAAAGTTTTGTTTGTTTTTATAAATATTTGTTGCATTCAAATATTTTGGAATATTAATTAGAACAAACTTGAACACAACAAGTTCTTTGTGATGAAATATAAAATTGATTTAATTTTTAAAGATAAAATTTGTAAAATGGAACGCGAAACTTTTAGAAGTTTATAGTAACGCATCAATTATTAAAAATCCAAAAAAACATTTGAGTAGATAAATATATTTAAGTTTTGTAAGAGCTTTTAAACTTGTAAACTTAGAAGATTCTAATATTTTCAATAAGTAAAATTTTGAGTGAATCAAATTGAGTCTACAACGTGATCAAAAATGTCTGATTATAAGCTTAAAAGCTTTGCAAATTAAAACCTGTAAGATTTACTTTTAAATAGTCACTCTATCTTAAAAGATCTTTAACACTTAATAATAATTATTGTAAATTAAATATAATTAAAAAATTAAACAGAACTTTAAAAAGTAAGCTTTTATGGAATAAATTAGAAGATTTTCTTTTCTAGCTTTAAATTGTTTATGTTTATCGACATTTTGATAGTTTACGAATTCTAATGATTTTAGAAAGCTTTAAACTTTTAAAAAATTGAACTTTAGTTTTAAATTAAAGTAATATTAAATTAACCTTTAAATTAAAGAAGTTGAACTTTAAATAAAAGAATTTAACCTTAAAATTAAAGAAGTTTAACTCTAAGTTGAACTTCAAATTAAAGAATTCAATTTTTAAATTAAAGAATTTAAACTTTAATTAAAGAATTTGAACTTTAAATTAAAGATTTCAATCTTTTAAATTACAATTTCAGTTCAGAAAGAAATATTGTACAGTTGTAAAGTTGATTTTGTATACGCCAATTTAAAGCTTATATTTTATTTTTTAACATTACTTTTTTAAATTATAAACCGACATGTCGTTGATTGTACGATGTTTATAGAACTGTAAAAACCTTAAAGCTCAAAAACAAGGATTTATTTTAAAAATGCAATGTTGTAAGGTTTTGTAAAGCTTTTGGTTTTTTATACTGTAAACATGTAACCTTAATAAATTTAACCAGAAGATGCAATTTTTGAGTTTTAAGTGACACGGTTTTTTTATTAAACACGAGTTTTTGCTTTTACATTTAAAAATAAAAGCTTTCAATTATGATTATGATACGATATTTAGAGTGCGACAAAAAAGTGTGTTTTATGCAACCTGTATGAAGCATCTTACGTAGGAACCCCAAAAAACCGTATTATAATTTCATATTCACATTTCCGTTCTTCCTTATAATTTTGGAAATGTGAAAGCTCATAATTTGATGTGAAAAGTATGTTTTAACAAGAAGCTTACATTTTCGAATTTGCAAGATCCCTCAAAAATTTGTAAGTTTAAGCATATTATAGCCCACTTTAAACTGTACTTAAAACTGTATTCTAAAAAACAGCAAAGTTAAAACTTTTTCTGACTAACTTAAAAGCTCAAATAAAATTCAATTGTTAGAATAAGTGACTTAAATAAGATAAAATAATTTGTTAGTAATTTTTAATTCTAATCTGTGTGTTTTAATAGAGCTTTGGCAATTTATGCTTTTTATTATTTACTTAATTATTGAAACGTTTTACAGTTAAAACTTTGCAAGTTAGTAATTAAAAGCTTACATTAGTTTTTAATGTTTGATAGTGATAATTTTGCTTTAATTTAAAAAGGCTTGACATTTTAAAATGTACACTTCTTAAAGTGTAGTTTGCTAAGAATTTATAAAAAAATCTTAGTAGTTGAGACCTGAACAAGTTTACCAGAAAAAGATAAAAGTTGATTTTAAATGTTTTGGTTTTTTAATAATGAAGAGCTTTCAAATTTTAGTAGTAAGCAAATTAAAAACTCAAAACCTAAAATATTTTAATGAACTTTTGTTATACTAAACTTAAATTTTATAGAAAAGAACTTATTACAGAAAGGGTGGCTCTACTGCTTAAAGCTTTCTATTTAAAAGCACCACAAATTTAATCGTCAAGTTACGAAAAAACGCGAGATTTATTTACTATTTTAGGAAATCAAATTGTTTATTAATGTTTAAAAATTAAAATTTATAAACTTTTGCTCAAACTTTAAAAATTTTAAATTTAAAAGCTCTTAATTAATTTATATTACATTTAAAATCGAGAAAAGGGTTTTCAAATTAACAATTTACTTGACACCTAACGTGAACATTGCTATTTTAAACTTTTCTATAAAATCGCAAAATTGAAACTTTTTATAAATAACTTTGAAGCTCAAATTAAATCTAATTTTTGGAATAATCCACTCAAGTGGATCATTTTGCTTAAGCAAAATGAAATTAATTTTCAGTTTTGGACTTTTTAATTTTAAACTGTAGGTTATATACATTAAGCTTTGTCAAATAGAGCTTTTTCGGTAAAGCAAATTCTGTATAAAGCTTTCATAAATTATTTATTGGATTATTTAACCGTTTGTTAAAAGTAGAAATTAAAAAGTTTGACTAGTTTTTTATATATGTTGCTGATATTTAAGCTTTTAATTATCTAAAAGCTTAGATATATTTTTAAATATTATTGTTGTTTCAGTTGAATTTTAAAATTATATAGAATTTTAAGTTTAGTACAACTTTTTAACAAAAAACTTTTGAATCTTACTCTAGAAACAGAATAAAACTTTAATTTGCGAAATAAAAAGCTTAATAAAATCTTAAACTTTCTTTCTTAAGGTAAAATTTATTAAGGATTTATAAAAGGCATAGTAGTTAAGGCCTAAAAAATTTTACTAGGAAAACGACAAGTTCCAAATTTTCACAGAGCTTTTAAAATTTTAGAGGTATGAAAATTAAGTACTTAAAACACAAACTAGTGGAATTTTCAATTGGTTTTACTAAACTTAGACCATATAGAAATGAGCTTTCCGAAAAAAAGTGGCTGTATTGTTTAAAACTTGCTATATCAAAGCACCAACATTTATCGCGTTTACTTTATTTACATTTTTTATTGTTTTAAAAAGTTAAGCTTAAAAGCTCTTAATTAATTTCTTTACATTTTAAAACGAAAAACATTTTTAAAATTAAAAATTTACTTGAGACTTAAAAGCAATGCTTAAAAATTAATCTAAAAATTAAACTTTTTTAAAAAATTGCAAAGTTGATTTTTTTTATAAAACTTAAGAGCTCAAATAAAATCTAATTTTTGAAATAAGTCACCTTATCATACTGAAAGAATTTGGTGGTAATCAAATTTTTTAACTTTAAATTGAAGGTTGTGTATAAATAAAGCTTTAACCGATGGTGCTTTTATGATTAATCAAATTTTGTACAAAGCTTTTATAAATTATTTGTAAGATTTTGAAACGTTTGCATGTTAATTATAAAAATTAAAAACTTTTTCTAATATTTGATATCCTTGGTTGATATTTCAAGTTTTAAATCCCTAAAAGCTAAAATATATTTGTATAAATTATAATAAGTTCCAGTTGGGGTTTAAATATTAAAAAAAAACTTTTTAAAAATATACATTTGTGTTTCACTTTAAATAGAAAATGCAAGTAAAATTTTCGAAATAAAAAGCTTATTTAAAGATTTGAGTACTGTTTTTTAAAGATTAATTTATCAAAGCTTTATTAGGCGAAAGAAAAATTTGATTTTAAATGTTTAAATTTTTTAAAGTTAAGGGCTTTCAAATTTTAGTAGTATGAAAGTCAACAATGCAAAACATTGCTTTCGAATGTTTCTTAATATTTTGGAATTACTTCCAAAATATTAAGAAACTTCAGAATTACAGAATTTATTAAAGAATTTTTCAGTTACAAATTTATATTATGAAAGTTCTGATTTATTAAAAATGTAACCATAGTTTTTTACGGTTAACAAATTTAACTGTAAAGTTTCAAACAAACGCAATTTGTTTATTCCTCTTTTTAATGAAAAAGTAAATAATCTTTAACTTTTAAGAAAGTTTCAAAAATTTAAAATTTCAAAGCTCTTTATTAATTTATATTGCTTATCTAAAAGCTTTCAAAATTTCAAACTTTTCTAATTACCTTAAAAGCTCAAATAAAACTTATGTTTGGAATAAGTTACTTAAGCAAAATAACATTTAAGAGGAATCGAATTTATTTAATTTTAAAAGCTTTTATAAATATTTAATTTCAAAAGCTTTTATAAATTTGTTAAAGGTTTTATAAATTATTTGTTAGATTATTGAAACGTTAAAAGTAAAAAGTAAAAATTAAAAACTTTCAATATTTTTTAATATCTGTTGTGTTATATTTCAGATTTCATTTCCCTCAAAGCTTAAACTTATTTTTATAATTATAATAAGTTCAAGGTAAATTTTTAAAAACTTTTAATCCTTTTTTATAATAACAAACTATTTATAACTAAAAAAAGTTATTTTAAGGCTTTAAGTATTATTTCTTTGTGTGTAAGTAAATAACGATTTATAAAAAGATTAATGGTTATGACTTAAAGAAATTGACAGGAGAAGGAAACATATGCATTCAATTGAAACATTTACTCCAAATTGTAGGAGTAGGAAAATGAATGACTCAAAACACAAACACAAATGGTCTTAACAAGAGCATAGTGAAATTACCACTTTGTTAAACTGAACTCGAACCATTTTGAAAAGAGAAGTAAAAGAAATAGTATTACTGTCTCAAAGCTTTCGACATAAAAAAATGTCGCGTTCATTTCATTTTAATTTTTCATTGTGCTTTAATATTTTGGATGTATGAAAAATATTAGAAGCGCTTTTCACATACAATTTTTTTTGGAAGAACCAAAGTTTTCTAAAACATTACAAAGTTAAAAATTGTCTAATAAACTTAAAAGCTCAAGTTAAATTCAACAAAATTAAAATTTATTTTAGAAATCGAATATTTAAATTTTAAATTGTAGGTTTAAAAATTGTCAAGCCGAGCTTTTTCGATAAACCGAAGTTTTTATAAACATTTCATAAATTATTTGTTATATTTAATAATCTATTTTAATAAATTCGAATGCGTTTACTGGTTTCTAATATGTACTGTTGATATTTTAAGCTTTAATTAAAAGCTTAGGAAATATATTTTAAAGTTGTAAAATTATACAAAATATTTAGTTGTTAAAGAAATTCCACATAATTATAACACTCTCGGCAAAATGTGTATAGTAATGCTGAAAGCTTTCAAATTTTGAAGCTTAAAGCGTTATTATAAATCTACCCAAGATTTATGTCAAGTTCCGAAGCACAGATTTTTATTGAGATTATATATGTTTGCCAATTTTATTTATCATTCGAATCTTCAACGAGATAACAGCGACGACCGAATTTTATTTGTATATAGTTGCGCTTTACATTTTTTTTATTTGCATCTCAATTCAAATCTCAAAAATGTTAAAAATAAAAACTACAAAACGATTACACTACATATACATATAAACACATAAAAAAAATATATCGGATTACATTACATTTATTATCACAGAATTTATGAATTTACTAAAGCTGTTATCAAGATTTATAGCACTGCAATATTTAAGATCTGATTCTCTCTTATCAAATGATGAACAGACCTAATATTTATTTTGTTAAAGACGTTAACACATAAAATTCACTGAATTGTTGTAAAATGATTTACTTATAGTTGCACTCAAATTAAAAAGACTTAACACACATACACACACGCACAGGTTTAAACACATAAACACTTAATATTATATTAATTTGTAATCCAATTGAACACCAAGAACTTTTAATTAATTCGAATCACAGTTAATCACTATAATTAAGATAGTAAAATTTTAGAGAACAAAAAAATCCACAATAAAAAAAAATTGAATAAAATTGACTGAAACGAACCAGCGATTTAATCACACTAGATAACAACTGAATACTGAATACGATTGTGAAAGCTCGAGATAATTTTTGAATTTTTTTTTTACTTTCACGTTGCTGTGCGATTTACGTTTGACTGAATATAACACCGAAACGATACAGAAAAATTTCTGTCTGTTTTACCATTCTGCTATAAAAAATAAGCAAACTAAACTTATTTCAATTTTTACTGTCTGATATCAACCGTTTTTCCGTTATTTTGTACACAGTTTTTGATAAAGCGCGCGTTATGATGATTTTGAACGTATATAGTATGTGTTTTTGTGCTGAATAGGAGAATTTTTTTTGTCGTTATATCAATTTTATACGATTGAAAGGGGAAAATATTTATTTACTTACATTTAACGTTATTCAAAGAGGATGTGATGAGTAAATTGAATAGACAAAACTATTTTTTAGTTGGGTCGATAGCAAAAACTATAAAGGGGAAATATTTATAAAAAAAAACTTTACCTGTTACTGTTATAAATGTGCAATTATGTTGTAACCTTGAAATGCTTTTTACAATATTTTACCGTTTCATTATTGATGGAATTGAAAGCTTTTTGTTGTTTAACCATTTAAAATGTCAATACATTCGGTTTGAATTATTAATGAATTATTAAAGTATGTAGATATCGCATATCGATCAGTAACCACAATTTGCTTCTGTAATGGAATGCAATATACAATTTTCGACTGATATACGTACGTTAATGTGCATGATGCAAATAACAGCTATCTTTAACTTGGTGTTTCGATGCCTTTGACGTAGCTGCATTATATTTTTCTTGCATTTTGATTGATGGACTAACTCTTAATATACTATTTACTCTTAGAAATGGGGTTAAATGCTAGTCACTGATCCAATGTAAATCAAACTCCCACGAGGACGTAGACGACGATCGGAGGCGCGAATAGGAAATTATCTCAGGAAACCTTGGCAATCAATAATCGTTTAACTTAAGCGTAAAATCAAATTTCCAAACCATTCGAGCCAAAAACAGAAAAAAATAAAAGTTATCTAAAACATAAAGAAGTGCAATGTTTTAATTGCCTAGACTATGGTCATATTTCCCGTAATTGTAACCGGGTGCATGGTAGGAACAGGATTGCATGTAACGAGTTAAATTGAAAAAAATAACGTTTATGCTAACAATCACCCTTTATTCTGAATTATTGAATTTTTCGATTTGTGGCATCAATTTAAATAGTCCATTTTCTGAACTTAGTAATTCACGATTTACCGGCTCACCCAAAAATCGTAATTTCCAAAATCTAGAAAATAGCCGGTGGTAAGCTTACCAAAACTGTAAAATTTATGCCAAAAATCGAAAATTTCCAAATTCAGAAAATGGAATTGTGGTTATCCTATCAAAACTGTAAGTCAAAGTGTCTCGAAAAAGTAAGGTCAGAGGGAAATAAAAATGAGATATGAACTCTACTCTGTACACAACCGTACCGTAAAGACAGGACGATGAGATTTTCCTTAGATTTGGAAACACATCAGGTGCAAGATTTTTAAAAATATAATTTAAAAATATGTGACAGAAGAATAACAAAGCTATTCGCGCAGCACTTTAAAACCCAGACTTGTAAGACCATGGGTCACTTCATCCACTGAGAAGCTGATCGAGGTGAACATAATTTCGTTAAATTGTTGAATAAAGTTGAACCACCCAACTTTGTCATTTAGATTCACTACAAAAATATCCCCCGATAGGAGTTCAAAGAAGACAAACCTGCACGTAGCGGTATTTTCAGTGGGAAAATGTTCTTCAGTAAATAATCTTTTTGTCAACCACTATAGGCCACTTCTTAACGTTAGGTTTTAACTGTTGTTACATATTCACAACTGGCTTATTCAAGCACGATGGGGTTTTAGTGATGGCAGTGAATTGTGAATGTTTACCAGTCGTGGGTTGGCTTCTTCCTTAAGGCAAGTATTACAAGCTTAGACACAACTCTGTTTATGCCAGTATCGCTCAGTTGCCAATGCTACATTGGGAATTTTAACAAGACCAGAAATCTCGTTGTTATTGGTACAATATTGGTCCCATAACTAAGCTGTTATGAAAATGACGTAGTGGCTATGTTTTCCAAAAATTCTGAGAGCAAACTTTGAACTGTGTCAAATATATTCTTTTTAGCTTTCTCGAAAGGTTCCAAAACACCCTTTTTAACAAATCTTGAAAGAATAGTTGTTTGCCTGCTTTTGTGGAATACTTATATGTACTAATATTGTTACCATTGCTCCTGGTTTGGGCTTTGTATAGTGGCATAACATTCTGGCACAGAGGTGCTGATTACGCAGTTTGGCTATTTTTTGTCTCTTATAGTACTATTTTCTGTTTTCATATAATTTTTCATTTGGGTCACCCAATTTTCTGCAGATCTTGACCAACTCTCCATTAAAGTCACTTTTTTGCGACCGATCCATGAAAATTATTTATGCAAGACAAATAAACACTTGGTTGGTATAAAGCGAAACTTGGGGAAATTGCCAATTTTTTTTAAATTTTTGAACTCTTCAATGGTTGAGTAAGGTTGAGCGCAAGGCTATAGTTGTAAATATGACCGATTTTACATCTTTCAAAACCAGATTTAGCACTGATTGCATTTTGTTGGCATCTATAGGCTCAAACAACAGCTCGGTGCTGTTTGAGCCTATAGATGCTCAATCTATAGGCTCAAACAGCCTATATATTTGTGAAATCTGCATGTCTTATTATCAAATTTATTTAAATTTCACCTGCAATACTAACTTCGGCATCCAGGTCTCGTACTGTTTGCCATAGCAAGTATTGCGCAGCTTTCAATGGTTAGTATTTAGTTGTATCAACGTAATTTTCTTCGTTTCATCTGTAGGAGCTTACTCCCAAATGTTTCTGATTCTGGTGATTATATTTGAGGCATGTAAAACATTTTAAAGGCTTATTTATTTCCCGAGTTAGACCAATCAATAAACCAATATTTATTTTCGCTCATTGTCCCATCAGCGATTCTCGATCCTGAAATATCTCATCATTTGTGGTCACTTCATCGACGTCCCTTATTTCTACGTCTGCTTCTTGTTTCAAAACTTTAACAAATGTTTCGGATACTTCTCTCAAATTGGGATTGGAAAACTGATGTTTGCGGTTGGTTCCCAGTGTTTTCTAACTATAAAGTAAAAAAGCTCAGTTTACTATAATGTTTCCTTTTTATAAATTAAAGTGGCATCTGGTTGAGAGCGTCTTTTTATTCTTTTTCCGCCCTTTTGTTGTTACATTCTGCCACTTAGGTAAGCTTCTACCAGCTCTTTCTCTCTATAGGTTACACCCGGTACTTTGGTTTGATCCATAATCATTAAAGTACTTACATTTTTTGTAATGCGTTGGTTTTTGCCCAACTAGGATCTAGTCTGGGATCTAGTCTGAATTTCTCTTTCTTTTGGCAGAATCAGCATTCCAGCATTTTGTTTACTCCTTTTTCTTAAGTAGTCCAATTGACCGGCTTTTTTTTCACCTCATTACAGGATATTTTGATCAACCGGTGCAGCCTATTAATTTTGCCATAAATATTGTTTCGGACATTAGAACTCAACCCTTGTACCTTCCACTTATTTAGTAGGATTCCAAATTCCTTGCGTCGTCATTTTTTCGTTGGTCTTCGTTGTTTTTGGTTTATAATTAGAGTACTTTCTCAGGCTTTTTTAGCCGCCTTTGACATGAGGAACAGACGCTATTTTAAGCCATATCTCCTTATTTGTCACCTCTTCACTGGTGACCAAGTTAAAATTTGCTTTTATCTACCACCCGAAGACGAGTTGAATGAGAAGACCAACAATGGTTTGCAGTCTAAGTTTAGGTTTAAATGTCTTTATTTTGACACATTTTAACACGATTTATTTACGTTTTGTTTCGATGTGGTTTTCCGAGTCAACTTTCTATCTAAGCTGGCTTAGGTATTTAACATTTTTATATTATTTTATCTTACTAGTGGGCAGGTAAGTTTGGAAAGTGTGAACGTAACTTGGTTCTAATATTGTGTATAAGTCTTTTATGCCTTACTCTATCGAAAGTTCGAGCGATGTCTTGAAATGCTGCAGAACAATTTTATTTTATTTTATTGCCCACTTGACTCTTCCAGGCAGATACTAGTTGCTTTATTGATTATAAATCTAGCTGTTTTATAACCCCAACTTCATGGAACGTTTAACGAGCTCGTTTGTGAAATTTTTATACAATGTTGTTGTCAGCAATGTTTTGGAATGGTGATGACAATTTTTTTGAAATTACATTCCCAATAAGTACTCTTTCATTTAATACGACAAAAAGAGCTAATGTGTTTGCTAAACTTAGCGTCACCATTCAACATATGTGTGATCACGGCATCTTCGAGAATTCTTCCAAAATTTAGTGCTGAAGGTCGTGACAAATGTTAACTTAGTATGACATATGCACAAAATTTCATTCCTAATATGTTGGTTACTAAAAATTTTTCAGGTAATACAATTATGAATTTAGGCTTAGGCTTTTGTAAAAATATTGACGATATAGGTGGCTAAATATTGATCAAAATCAAAGAAAATGGTTTTTTGGTCAGCCAAACCCTCTCTTGTTTTTCCAAATAAAATCCTCAAATCTCTACCTAGTTAGTGGTAAGCCCTATATTACCGGTGTAAAACCTAAATTAAAACAAACGACGAAAACCAAATAGTTACAAAACCATTAATTTGTTCCCAATTTAGATTGTCACAAATCATTTTATTTCGTTATCATCACACCAAAATCAACTTCATTCCACCACCGAATTAGACATACACCGTATTTTGAAAAACCACAAACTTAATAAATTAAATTATTTAACAATAATTAATTATATTTAAGTTTTATAAAATTAAATTTCCAAAAATACATTTTTACAATTTTCGAAGTTATAATCAACCCTTATTATAGTTAATGTGTAAAATAATAGAGAAAAACTCTTAAATCGATTCCAAAACAAAAATTCGGTTTTTCACAAGAATTTCCTTATTTACGTTTCTATAAAATGGATATAATCATAGCAATCACCCACCCACAGAAAAAAAAATTAGACTTAAAAAGGTATAGGATATTCTATATGTAAATAATTAAGGGTACGATTTAAAATTTTGTTCGGTCTAGTCGTAATCGAAATTGTTGAAAAATTTTTCTACATTTTTATATTATTTTTTCCCACCCCTAATATCTCCTAATTTAACACTAAGCTGAAATCCGCCACAACTTTACTTGAGTTGATTTATAAGGAAACGACCATGAAGAAAATAATAGGCCAACGATATTTTGTTTTTGGTTTAATCACGCAATCCATCAACAAAATTTCCAAATAACTCATAATTGGATTTTTGTGGTTGTTTTTACGGAGTTATATTATCTAGATTTCGGTTACGTGGTTTGTTCTATTATAAAACCAATCCACTGTACGTTATGACTGTGTGAGCAACCTACGAGATGTATACGAATATAAAGACAACAGAATTTACTTTATATCGATGACGGGCTTACTTATTTCTTAAGTAATGTTTGATTACTTTGTTTATTTCTCTTTTTTCAATGTAATTAAAGTGGCAAAAAACAAAAGGGACAATTTTTTTGTAATTTTTTAGTAAAATTCAGCGTAACTTTACATGACAAAATGCTCAAAATTCAAACTTAATTTTTGTAACTTCAGTTTATGCAGGAGAGTCGGAGAAAACCTAAGAGTGGAAAATATTTGGTGATAAAAATGAATAACTAGGTGCCTGAACAACTAAGTGCACACGCTTCACAAAATGATGATTGAGATAAGCGTGGCCAATGCTGTTTAACTTGATATTCAAAATAAATGAAATAAATGAAGTTTTTGAAGGTGCTGAAATAACATTTGAACGAATTTGAGGGAACTTAAAAATGGAGAAACAATTTTGAAAAGTCGAAAGAAAGTCCAGACTAGTTTTGGAATTCTTTTACTAAAGAAAAATGGTTTAGCTAAAATTTAGACGAAAATAACCGATAAGTTAGCGACAGATGATGACTTTTCTCTAATGATGTTTACAGTTTTAAAATGACTCTCTTCAAAAATCATTCATAATTAATGCACCATCCTAATAATTGCCCAAATACGACATGGGCCAACAATGGTCGCTTGTAAAAACCTAATATTACTATTAGAAAAATTTTACACTTAAAATATTGTAACCTTGATTTGGGGTAATAAGTCACGAATTTGACAGATACACGCAAGTACAACATTATTTTGTTTTATAGGCTTTGAATACATAAAATCATGTTTTTGATATTATTCAGATAACGTTTCGGTACAAGATTATGAGCACGATAAAGTTTCTGATTTATGCTTTGTTCCTGCGGGTAACTGGGTGTACAATAATCCTAATTTAGATTTCTGATATAATCTAGAAATAGATTTTTCGACATTAAAGTTGATTAGTGCCGACAGGTTTGTTTCTTGTTTTTACCGAAAAATATCGTAATAGTAAATTATGGATGTTGGATTAGTGACTATAACTACCAAATATTGGAAAAGGTTTTGATCCAGAACAGGCTTCATAGAGCTGTAAAAATACATCTAAAATTAATCCTGGTACTTGTTCCAGTATTTCTTTTTCTTACAGTATTTTTTAATAGAATCAAGCTGTTTAAGACCTAGATTACTTTTTGAGAGTTTGCAAGACAGAAAAGATTACAAAAATAAAGTCAATAGCAGTTTAAAAAAATAACGTGTGTTTGAAGAACTTTAACACTTCTGGGAGTGCACTTTTTCCAGCAATTCGAATATTACTTACCAACTGGTACAGGATTATAATTCAAAGTATCTGTGAGCTATTTGCTGACGAATTTTTATGTTATCTATTTATGTTTATGCTTGTTGTCATGAACTGTGAGGAAATATTCAACATGCGTTTAAAACTTACGAAGATACTTTCGCTTTACTGTGTGAAGGAGGGTTTAAGAGAAAATAGATGTCTGTCATATATTAAACTCTGATCATCTAATGATGTTATTATGTAAATTTGCCTTTTACCACAATACGCATATTACTGTCACAAGCACTCAGATTTTTCATAATGGACAACTGATACTTCTTGGCAACTTTCTGCAACTATAGAATAAATGCAGGACGGTTATTTCAAAATATCGGCGTTGCATATTTCTATAATAAACAGTTTGCGACATTCCCATAGAATCGTTTATTAATGCTCTTAAGCGGTTCATTTCCCGACAAAATATACATAATTTCAACAGG
Organism: Tipula confusa; assembly: GCA_963556175.1. Lineage (NCBI taxonomy): Eukaryota > Metazoa > Arthropoda > Insecta > Diptera > Tipulidae > Tipula > Tipula confusa. The sequence continues at coordinate 208,591,056 of OY744476.1, read as the reverse complement.
TCATGTAAGTTAATTTATGATCGGAGGGAAAAAGTTCCCCGAACAGCAATATTTGTTTTATCTAATATTAACGTTCTTCCAATTCCAGAGTTCATCACTAAGGATTTGGTTGCAGTAATCCTGGAAGTACCGACTGGCACTTCCTTATAATCTTTTTTTAGATTATCTTATGAGTAGTCATATAGATATTTTAAAAAAGGGTCTAACCCCTCTTTCATTAACACAATTCGGCAAGAGGTGTTGGACCTCACTCTGTCAAGTCAGTTTATTTCCAACTCTGTCGCAAACTGACATGTATCAAAAAAAAGCTTCTTTGTTGGACCACATACACATCAGGCTCGATATACCGGGAGTAATCATACAGGCAGAGCGCCGCATCCCTTGCTCTATAAACTGCAAGACATACAGGGATATTTTATTCGTCAAAGAGGATATGCTGCCAACTTTTTTGAGTTTAATTAGTGACTTAGAATCTGCAGCTTGTTTGCTAAATGATGTGCTCCTATCTTATTATGGAAGCAACAGTGTGGCGCGTAACGTTGTGGTAAATCGCAAAGTTTCATGGTGGAACGAAAAACTGCTCTAAACGCCTTACGTGGAGGAATAACTGTGTTAATATCAAGGATATACCTACAGCTGCTTGACTCCATAAAGTTTTGAGCTTGAGCTTCTTATGAAATCCGATGGTAATTATACATCGGGTCGCAAGTAGTCACTTGTAACCCTGCTTCAGGTGCACTTTCGGGGGCTGCAGATTTTACGACACAGATACAACTACTAGCCCCATATTTGGTATACATATGGGTACAAATATGGGTTGGGTTAATAGTTTATCCAGATTTTTACTCCGGAAAAAGTCAAATGCGCCATTAACTCCTTTAACCGCCGTTCAAAGAAGCTCCAAGTGGGGATGAAACCTTCCCAGCCCTTCTTAAAATGGGCTTAGACCTGATTACCTCGGCTTTGGTAGCCTTATTTAGACCTAGCTTTAATTTGGTACACATACCACAGGCTTACAGCCAAGTCAATGAACTCCCATCCAAGTGAACTCCCTAAATCCTTTCGATCTATCAATCTTATATCGTTTATTCTGAGAACTATGGAGCGACTGATAGATCTTCATATCAGAGACTGGTTAACTGTAACCAGACCTATGAATCCTACTCATTTTGCCTACACAAAAGGCAAATCAACAGAGAGCGTTGCATATACTTGTTACCAAAATAGAAACGGCCTACCGCTCGAAAGAAATTGCGCTGTGCACTTTTTTGATATTGAGGGAGCTTTTGACAATACTGGATAAAAGTCAATTGCTAGGGCAATCAAGCGAAGAGGTATTGCTGGTCCGACTAACTACTGGATTGGTTCCATGTTGGTTAGTAGGAAGGTTACTTTTAAACTAGGTAATGAGTCAGTCAAGATCACTGCAGTAAAGCGGTGCCCGCAAGGCGGTGTCCAGTCACATTTGCTGTGGTCACTTGAGGTCACCTGACTTGAGGTCTCAGCTGATAAAAGATTTACTGGATGTACATCATTATTGTGAAGCCAATTGTAACCTATGAAGCCATAGTGTGGTGGCTCAAGGTACAGCAAAAATGTATTATGAACAAGCTAACCTCATTGCAGAGGCTAGCATATCTCGGAATCACAGGCGCTATGGTTTGCCCAAAGAACTCTGCTGTGGCAGGAATTTCGGGGTAACAATCCTTGATAGAACAAACTGGGATACTGGTGGAGCATAGCAGCCTAGTTTGGTTCACAGATGGAGTAAAAATGGATAGTGGAGTTGGCATTGGTGTTTTTGGACCTAACCACAAAATATCGAAATCACTGGGAACTTATCTCAGTTTTTTTCTAGCCGAAATTCACGCTATCGAAACTTGCGTCTTAACTATTATGAACAAAGGTCTCGGCAGCCTACACAATCAGTAACTGGAAAGAATTACATTGCTTGACCTATTAAAACTGTATTTGGCCTCGGACAAGCCAAATCTTTGATCAGATCATTTTACCATAATGACTTGGTGGTCAATTTCAGTAAAAAAAATACCAGGAAAATAGTGAGTTTTCTTTGAGGTCACTGTAACCTGAGATATTATTTGAATAAAATGAACCTGTCCACAGAGATGGAGTGCCGACTCTGTTTTGAAGAGATAGAAACCGCAGAGCATATATTATGTGAGTGTATTGCTTTGTGTACGCTGAGGTGGCTACATTTTGAAGAGAGGTATTTGACCCCGGAGAAATATAAATTGGCCTCTGCAAGTACCATTCTCGGCCTTATTAGGCAGTTGGAGAAGCTTTTGAACTAATAATTCTAAGAGCACAAAATATTTTGTAGGTTGCAATGCTGGCCATTTGGGCAGGAATAAAAATAGTGCATTCAGACAAAGATAGTCATGTTTGACAAAGGCAGAATACGATGTTTACGATAGTCTTATTTTCATCCTATTACACTAACTGTTACAAACCACGCGATTCATTTTAGTTGTGTCTAATTTCTTAGAAATTATGATAAATTGATTACTCAAGCGTTTATCTTAATCGGTAAATTCAAACAAAATTTTCCAATAAAAGGAAACGAATCTCATCTTCATAATTTATAATATGGAAATGAATCGAGCTTTTCTTGGAAATCCAACCTCATTACACATTTAATAGACGACGGTAAATTTAAAGCATAAATTCACATAACATATCGGGAATTTGGTTTAAATTATAGAAAATTATTTAAAATTTTCCAATGAAAATTGTATATTAATTTTCCATTCATTTTATTAAAAAAAAAAAAAAAAAAAAAAAAAAAAAATGCCAGCAATAAATTTGTGTATAAAAATAACAATGCGACTATCAGTTTAACAAAAACTGAATTATGCAGCCTATATCGTGTGTGTATATGTGTGTGTTTGTGTGCAGTCAAAACCAACACTATTGTATATTATACAAGCCATGAAGCTTGGCTAAGTAAAACATATTATGACTACTATTTGGTGTATGTGTTAGTGAATTTGACTACAGTAAAAATCGAAACAAAAAATTATACTTCGCACTGTCCATACTCCTCTAAATTCAAAGTACATAACATTTCTACAAAAAAAACGAAACAAAAATTATATTTTGCACTGTCCATTCTGCTCTAAATTCATAGTATATAGTATAGTATATAATGAAGTAAATAATAATAACAATACTTCTCTCTCTCGTTAAATAATAAATTTGTTTTTTGCTTTGTCATAAAGAGTGCAACATACTGTTGTTCCATCATTCGTATTCATTTTTTATTTACATCAAAGCATATAATAAAAGTATATACAAATTATACTACGTCACAACACTAATACTTAGGTATAGTAGTCACTTTTTGGCATGAGTATCGCAACTTCATGGCTTGTATATACATTTGTGTTGGTTTTGGTGCAGTGCAAAAACATGAATCCTTCGAAATGTGAAATATTGTGCGGGGCTTTTGGTTAAAGAATCAATTTTGGAATGAGCGACCAGAATGATGATGTCGATGACGAAAATCAGCCGACGCTATATTTCATTTGTGGTAATGATACATTTTTTGTGGTTTTGTTCAATTATTCGATTCAATTGAATGCACAAAAAAAATCGACAGGTAGAAAAATTAATTTTTATGGTTTTAGTACAGTAAATCAACTGATTGGTTTAAACTGTACAAAACCACGTTCAATTGAAAACACCGCATTGAATAGGGTAACCGCATTTAATTGGAGTTTGGTGTATTCGATTAGAATGAGGCAAAAAATGCATGAGTAAGGCTCCTTTAGGAAAGAATAGTGATTTGGTTATCTGTATATTCACTGGAAAACTGAGTGTAGCCGAACGCTTTGGCGATGCTAGATTGATAATAAAAAATACACTTTTTGGTCAAGCAATTTTCAATACTCATCAGACTACAAGTAGTGCAGAATCTGTCTCTCCCAATCGAAGCCTTGATATGAACATTGACGAAACGCTTGCTTGATTTTTGCTGCTAGAAGAGTTGCCACTGAAGAAAGAAGATCATCATCCAGTAAACAATGATGAAAGATTCGTCGTTCATCTTCCTAGAAATGGGTAGCTAATACCACCGAAAATAAACTAATAATAAAGATACCAGGACTTCAATGGTTACCGTCATCAGACACCTTTACATTTAGGGTACAATTAATGACACCAACAACTCCAACTAAACGAAGTAATATACTTTGTGAAGCTTCAGGGCCAATACACTTGAGTGACTCACATTTTCACTGTACACATTTTTACAAAACTGTAAAAAAAATAAGCCGCACATCTCCGGCTTCAACTTTTGTACTAAAGATAGTGGGACTTTCAAATCTGAGAGTTATACAACAGTCGAACCAATCAAAAGTGTTGCCATAGTTTATGCGGGATCAATCATAATAACAAGTAAATGGGGAAAAATAGCTATAGAATAGTCCCGATGCAATTAATTTAGAATTGCATCTCTTTGAGGTGCACTAAAAAAATTTGTAACATTTATCGTGATAGTAGCCCACACTTTGTGGAGGGTTACCGAAAACTTCGTAGTCTGAAAAAATCGATAAAACATCGAAACGATGACGTTAAAATGGCAAAAGTCACCATGGCTTCATGAAGAGCTGCAGTGCTGGACTGAAAATAGAACGACATTCCATTCTAAACCAGCTTTAGCTCCAAATTTTGGAGGATTTAAAGAATCGGTGGTCAAAATAACAATAAAATAATTTGGTTAAAGCACTAGATGATGGTCATCTTTATTAAAATTTTCGAGTGGTAACTTGCATCTAATTTTCTGCTGCTTATTGGTTTCCATTTTATCAATGCTTTTTTCGCTTTAGCAAATTTTACTATTCCCAAGGTCATGTTACCAGAGTTACCAGAGAATATAAATTACCAATTTAATTACCATTGTAATGCTTGTATTTATTTAACCACTTTTTCCCAGCTTACTTCAACAAATCCTAGAAATTCCACGCGATAACGTTTCATTTTCTTTTCTCTTTATGCCAGCCATGAAGTTTCTTTAGTCATTTATGTTTTTAAGTAATGAATGGTCCATTGAATTAAAGCTGGATAGGCACAGAACTACCACTCGACCAGTTAGTTATACTAGTCGCTCCCTTATTGTGTTACTTTGTTAACTTCTTGGTTCATTTTCTGGGAAATTCAAAATTTTATTTTACCATTTGGTCATCTTTATAAGTAGGACGAAATTCGCAGGTTTTGCGTGTGTGAATATATCAACATACATCAGTAAACGTTTGTAGGTCGCAAGTGGTGAATGCTTCCAGAAGGGACTTTTTTTGAAAAATCAGACACTAAATCTCCTTGTCATTTGACATTTGAAATGTCTAATATTGGCCTCGTATTAAACCCAAAACTAATTGAACCATACACATAGCATTTTGATGACTCAGGCCAAATAATTGCCACTGCCATTAACAAGCTAAAATTAATTTACTAATGTGAATTTCGATTGCGCTGGTTTAGGGTGCGTATGCGTATGTTGGTGTGGGTGAGTGGCGTATGGCTTTTTGTTGGCAGTGATTGTTTTAAAATTTGTACGAGACTGGAGTGTCGGACGGGAGTCTGTTGAAGCTGTTTTGGTTAGATTGGTTAAAAAGATTGGAAAGTGAATTTAGATACAACGTCAGGTGGGTGTCGATGAGACCGTGGAGTGATTTCTGTACAATGTTTACTTGAGCTGGAGCCGAAGATGTTCTTATTTTATTAGTGTGTAGTGCAGGGGGAAGGATGGTTGTTGATGACTGATCATTTGTGAATTCTAAATTTGTGGTTTTTAAGTGGTTGTTAGAGGTAGTTGCGTCTGTGGTTGGGGCTACTACAGCAAGCGGGGCCTGTTCTTTACTGGAGTCCTTGATGTTTAGGATCTGATGAAGCTCTTGTGCTTGTGCCTTGGATGAGCCAGGAGCGTTTCCTGTTAATGACTTTCCTGTTTTTGAAATTACTGCTGGTAACTTTTATGGAGATTTTAGTTCGGATTTTTGTGTTGCTGCGGAGACATTCCAGTGTATTAGTGTCCTTTACTCGTGGAAATCTTTTGGAGTTCCTTTATATTCGTTACTTCTTTGGCAAGATACGAGACCGGTGGCATAAGTTTGATTTTTTGTGCGAATCGCTGCTACTTTACTATGGCAGGTTTCACTGATTCTGCGTCAGTGATTTTTCGGTTATATAATTCTAAATATTGACTGTCCAGGCAATGGCCTGGTGTCAGTAATCGGGTCGAACCTAATAATATTTTTAATCTTTCTATCATGTCCAAATAATTTTATGTGAAATGGGTGTGTTACGAGACCGGCGAACTTTGGAAGATCCTGCTTAAAGATTGGTCTGCACACCAAATCAATCAATCACTGAATTAGCAAAAGAAAATTGACGAATGATTTTATCAACCCAAATATATTTTAGGCTCAAAACCAATAAAAAATTTCTCATATTTATGTATGGGAATGTATACGCGTATTGGAAGTTAAAAAATCTTAGCAAAAAATGGAAAAATGTATGTATAAATTTTCCCAAGAAATCAGTAGACAAAAAAAGAAAATTTGATTTGTAGGGACAAAGCAGTGTCACGATATTATTATGGTCACGTATTCAAATGATTTTTATTTTACATATGGGTTTATGTTTGATACGCTTTCCGGGAGCTATCTCATATTTGTATAGGATTTGTATTTCTTGGAGGTAAGGGTCTAGTTTTTTTTTTGGTTTTGATGTGGTTCACCTAAATCGCGCGTGATACAAACAAATTTGTGTATGATGGATTTATTACGGTTTTACTGAGTGGGAAGGTAGGTTTAGGTTGCTATTAAAAACTGTGTTTCATCCCTTATATGCATATGATATATAGTTAGAAAAACTTTTATTGTAGTAAGCCAGTCGTGGTAGTACTCAAAATGCTTACGTGGTGGACACTAAAACAAGATTAAAATTTTAAAATGATTATGACCAAGCTCTTATCACTTAAAATTAAAATTGATATACTGTAAGATAAATTATATAGAACCAATCATCAAACACACATAATGTAAAATCAATAAATGCAATCAACACTTTATTGTTGTTGGTATTGGTACAACATATAGATTTGAGTAAATATGTAAATTTTTTTGTCATCATTTCAGGTCGGATTTATTAGGTTACACCAAATATCTACATCAACCTAAATTATACGAAACGAATGAAATTTTAGTTCCAAATTTCGAATAATCTAATTAAAATTCTACATGTTCTTATCAATATGTATATTGATATAATTAATTTGCATCTATTTATAGTGAGTATTGATACGGAATACCGTCAACAAAAATTTAATGTTCATCATATTTTCGTACCAATAAAAAATTGTGGTGAAAATTATTCGCTTTCTCTTTTAGAACTTCATTGTTAAATTAACTTAACAAAAATACTCAAAAACAACTGCCTCCGGTGATCCAAAATCACGTTTTTATATTCCTAATCATAACGCGTTACTCAACTGGTAAACAAGAGGAGTAGGGGAAATGAGTAGGTATACCACAATGAAACTAAACCAACTAAAACGAAGACCAAAACATGACGTAGATAGCATAATGAACAAGCACATCGATGATCGCTGGTTATGATGTGGACACGTCCTACATACTAAAAAGTTTCAAGGCTGAGCATTTACACAAAGGACGTTTAACACAAAAGGAATTAATTAACAGAAAATCGTGTACTAGTTAAGTGCGGGGTCCTTGACGTGGAAGACCCGCATATGAGGCCCCTCGCATGGACTTGATAAGGACGAACTTGGAGTAATGATCCAACACAATGCAGTATTTCCACTTTTAGACCGTGGACCCAGGAAATTAACGAACATATTTTCAAATGGGTGCGTAAATACTACCGCAACTCCCGTAGCCGGTCTGGTTGTAAACTGCACAGCTTTAATCGTCTTACACTTAGCGCAGGCTGCCACGAACTCGTTTACTTGAATCGCACCATACGAGGCCAGTAAAATTGTTGATGCAGCCGTTCCAACGTTTTTCGGCTAACTAAGTATCCTGAAGTGGGTAATAATCTACGAAGCAGTTTCCAAACCAGATAGGAATAACGAATTCAGAGAACCAAGAGACAATTTAGCCATGAGGAAAGAACCTTCAGATAGAGCATCAGAATGGTCAACGTTTTTTATTTTGGGAATCGTCACCACTAGGAGGAGATTCTTCACCAAATATTCGTTATAACGCGTCAGGCTCCAATTAACATTCATTGAGCCCCATTGAAGCTCCACCGTGCAAGGCGCCCCGACAGATCCATTTGTGATATAAACCAGCGCAGGCTTGCAAAATCAGTATATATAACAAAAGGACACCAGTGGCTCTCTATATCATTCGAGATAAACTCAATGGGATTTGAAACGGTGCTGCATACTTTAGCATACTACAGAAGGGCCAGGGTTAGCCAAGATGGCGGCAGAGGATAAAGCAAATTTCAACGAGTTGAACGAAAAGTCAGCTGCGCCTGACCACCTAAATTTAGCAGATTTCCCTTTAAGGTTAAGGGAGAGACTAAAGCAGCGAAATTGGGTATGAAGTGGCAATACTACCCACACATTCCCAGGACACATCAAATATGCTTGGTAATTTTAGGAACCGGAAACTCCAAGATAGCTTTACATTTCAATGGGTTTCTGTGGAAGCAACTATCGCCGGCAACATAACCCAAGTTGCCGACTTCCCTTAAGCCGGACTTATTATTACCTAAATTACTGGACATACCTGCAGTCTTAAACAGTAAAGAAACGTTTACCAATGTTGGCGGATGACCAGGAGATCATCGAGGCACACAAAGATGCTTGAGGCGACAAAGCATATGTAGTGCGTTGCATACCTATAACTAATAGGGCTGTCCAGGAATCGTAAATGCCGTCTTATCTCTGGATTGCTGAGAAACTCAGACGAACTTTACTCTTGCGCATTAAAGCAACCGGTGAACATCAGGAACTTTGAGATTCATAGATAACCCCTAGAAAAATCAACGGATCCAACTCTGTGTACATTAACTTCTGGATGGCTGGAGAGACGGAGTAAAATATATTCAGTTGGTTGATCAGATACGAGACTGCTAACAAACGAAGCTGACGCCTCTTTATCATCAAGTAAGCCAACTGCAATTTTTGTCTTTAAATCCTGCTATAAGTTCGTGGTGCAGCACAAACCATTTAACAGTAGCATTGGAGAACAACGTCCTTTAATACCATTTGGCGTCTCACAATGGCGTCTCAGGGTACAAACGTTGGGACATGGTTAAATATCCAGTTGAACTAAAAATATATCCACAGTAATTCTTGACGACGAGCCAGTGTACGACACCCCGCACAGCAATAGAGGCACACGCTTTCCTGAGAAACAGGATGGTGTTATTTGTTTTCCTACTCACAACTGGATTATAGTGAAGACTTCCTTAAGTGGATGAACTGACTGAGCCACCACAGCGGATAACGAAACAGTGCTATCCGTAATCTTACCCGTTATGAGTAGTTTATCAGTGTGGTTATTTCCTTGCATCGATGTAAAATTGGATTACCCAATTCCAGAACTTCTTGGGAGAGGTTTATTCTCTTTTAAAGCAGCTTCGGTAGGTGCGGAATTGACCTACTTAAAAGATGAGTGTATATTCTCCCAACCGAACCTATCTGAGCATCTACAGGCAGGAGCATGTTATCCATCAAATTATCTTGATTCAACTTATATTTCGGCATTTATCCAATTCTAAGGTTGGTCGCTTACCGGCATTGCTTTGCATTTTTTTTGGGGTACTCGAGACGCATCGTCCAATTCCACAGTGGTCTTTCTCTTGAGCTGATCTTAAGCCTTCAGAAAATTTGACGGATTATCTTGCAAATCAAACTCGATTTCGAGCTCATCAGATTTTAAAAACGAAACGGCCATCGTCAAGCAGTTCAATATCCAAAAAGGTATAGTTAGTAGAGGGTAGAGAGGTTATAATTAGAGGTAAGTTGATGAAAGATGGTGTAGATAGTGTCGAAGAAAGAGAAAAAAAATGGGATAATCGTGAACATCCGAAAGATAAAAAAAGCAAAAAAAAAGAAAAATTCAAAGATTTCCAAAAATTTAAAGTTACGGTAATTGATAAGAACAAAAATCCAATAAAACCAAAAAAAAAAAATCTGTAAAAGATCAAAGTGGCAATGTGATGGTTGCGAGTCTAGTTTCGTGCCGAAAGTTGTTTGAGTTAACCCCGAGCCTTCCCATTTTGTACTTTCCTTGCCATTATCCCAGCTTCTTAACATGGTATTTATAGAGCCCTAGCTTCCGGGAGTACACACTGGCTTTGTAGACATTTAAAAAAAACGGTCATTCGGTAATATCATTCAATCATTTCGGTAATCAGATTATTTTGCGCTGGTGAAAACAAACACATTTTTCCCATAACATAAAAATGAAAACTTTGATGCGGAAAAATAAAACAAATTCTATGAAAACAAAATAATGCGATTTTGTTTGAAGTGACAGTTTAAAGCGTGGAGGAATACTATTCGATTTTTTGTTAAAAAAATATTATTGAAACTTCCTGATTTTGACAACCTGAAATATTATAAAAATATGCATTTTATTCATTGATATTTTACTCAGAACTTTTATTTTAAAAATAGAATCGAGGCCGTATGACCTGAAGCTGTCAGTTTTAGTACATATTTCAATTACTTGGAATGATTTGTAGTTTTTTCCAGCAATAACATTGCGTAAAAGTTAACAAAAACCTGAAAATTTCAACGATTCTCATTATTAGGGAGATTCTCAGAATTTGACTTACTGGTTTTGTTAATACCACTGATTGCAAAGTGAACTTTTGAACTTTTTGTTCGGCATATACACAATGTTTTGTAAGCAATCTTAGAATTCCATCAAAAGAGTTTTTACAATTTTCATGGGCTCTTGAATTTTTGCAAATTTCATGGGCTAACTTGCTGGAGTTAAGTTTTAAAGTTTTTATGGAATATATTATAAAGTAAACAAAAGCTCTTTTAAGTAATCTTAAGCTGTAATTTTAGGTAATATGGAACTTTGTTTGATAAATTCACAGTTGTTATTGTTGCCTCATTAAAAACGCTCAAATGAACCTAGTTTCCAAAAGCTTTTATTTAGGTTTGAATTGAGTTTTGTATATATTACAAAAAGTTCTTTCAAGTAATTTTAAGTTTTACTTTTAGGTAACATGGAACTTCCATTGATAAATTCACCAGTGTTAAGCTTTTAAATTTTAAAAGCTTAATTTTTTTTAAACGAAAACTTAATAAATTTTAACTAACACAAATGAACTGAAATTCTAAAAGCTTTCATTTATGTTTTTTTAGTTTTTATTGAATTTGGTATATAGTACATAAAAGCTCTATCTAATAACCTTAAGCCGCCTTTTGAGGTAACATGGAACTTTGCTTGGTAAATTCGCGACTTTTTCAGATTTTGAAAAGCTCACAAAAAATTACAAAAAAATAAACCTAGTGAATTTTAACAAAAACAAATGAACTTGTTTTTTAAAAGCTTTTAGTCAAGCTTTTTGTTTTTATTGAATTAAGTATACATTACATAAAAGCTCTATTAAGGAATATTCAGTTTCACTCCTAGGTAAAATGGAACTTTGTTTGAATACTTCATCATGGTTTTTAATTTTAAAAAGCTCACAAAAAATTTACAAAATGCATAGATTTTACTAAATTTAAACTACCACAAATGAACATAGTTTCTTAGAGTTTTTATTTAAGTTTTTACTGAATATTAAGCTGAACTTTTTTTTAGTTAACTTTTAGGTAACATGGTAACTTTTTTTAATGAACCCACAGTTATTTCAAGGTTTGTAAAGCTCAACAAAATAAATGTAAAACGTTAGCATAGTAAATTTTAAATAACTCAAACTACCTTATTTTTTAAAGCTTTTATTTAAGCTCACAAAAAATTAAAAAAATACGTAATCTTATTAAATTTTAACTAACACAAATATGAATAAACATGAATTTAGTCAATTAAAAAAAACACAATTGAACTTAGTTTAGAAAAGCTTTTATTCAAGTTTTTAAGTTTTGATTGAGTTTTATATATTAGATAAAAGTTCTTTTAAGTAATGTTAAGCTTCACTTTTAGGCAATATGAGACTTTGATTGATAAAGTTACCAGTTTCAAATTTTTAAAAGCTTATTTTTTTTAAACGTAAACTTAATAAATTTTAACTTACACAAATGAACCTAGTTAATAAAAGCTTTGACTTAATTTTTTAAATTATTATTGAGTTTTGTTTATAGTATGTATATAAAAGCTCTTTTAATTAATCGTAATCTTAACTTTGAGGTATCATGGAACCTAATTTGATAAATTCACCATGTTTTTAAATTTTGAAAAGCTACCAAAAAATTTAAAAAAAATGATTTAATTTAGTAAATTTAAATTAACACAAATTAACTTAAATTCTAAAAGCTTTTATTTATGTTTTATAGTTTTTAATGAAATTGTTATAAAGTATATAAAAGCTCTATTTAGTAATCTTAAGCTCAACTTTTAAGTAACATGGAACTAAGTTTGATATATAAACCATTGTTTAAAAGTTTAAAAAGCTCTCGAAAAGTTAAAAAAACGTAAGAGTAGTAAATTTTAAATAAAATAAATTAACTTAGTACCTTAAAGTTTTTAGTTAAGTTTTAAAGTTTTTATGGAATATATTATAAAAAAAGCTCTATTAAGTATTCTTAAACTGTACTTTTAGGTAACATGGAACTTTATTTGATAATTTCAAAATTGTTTCAAATTTTGAAAAGCTCACAAAAAATAAACATAAATCGTAAACTTAGTAAATTAAAAAATACACAATTAAAGCTAGTTTCTAAAAACTTTTATTAAGATCGTTATTGAGTTTTGTTTAAAGTATATAAAAGCTTTAAGTGATCTTAAACTTCACGTTTAGTTAACATGGAACTTTGTTTGATATATTTACCTTTGTTTAATATTTTGGAAAGCTTAAAACTTTATCAAATTCAGTTTGATAATAAAATCAACATGTTTTTAAATTTTAAAAAGCTTACAAAAAATTTTAAAAAATGCATAGATTTAGTAAATTTAAACTAATACAAATTAACTTAAATTCTAAAAGCTTTCATTCATGTTTTGTAGATTTGATAGAATTTGGTGTTTAGTACACAAAAGCCCTATTTAGTAACCTTAAGCTGCCCTTTTAGGTAACTTTTAGGTAACATGATTACTTTTTTTGATAAACTCACAATTGTTTCAAGGTTGAAAAGCTCACAAAAAATAAATGTAAAATGTAAACTTAGTACATTTATACTAGCACGAATGAAGTTTATATTGAATTCGGTATATAGTAAAGAAAAGCTCTTTTATGCAAATTTAAGCTTTACTTTTAGGTAACAAGGAGCTTTTTTGATAAATTCACCATTGTTTCAAGTTCACAAAAAATAAATATAAAACGTAAACTTATTAAATTTTAAATAATATAAATGAACTTATTTTCTAAAAGCTTTAATTTAAGCTCACAAAAAATTAAAAAAACGTAAACTTATTAAATTTTATCTAACATAAATAAACTTAGTTTTTTAAAGTTTTTATTGAATTTGATATAAAACGATATTTATATGATATGAAACTATATTTGAAATAAAAGCTCAATTAAGTAATCTTAAGCTTCACTTTTAGATAATATGGAACATTGATTGAAATTTTGAAAAGCTCATAAAAATTAAAAAAAAAAACGTAAACTTAGTAAATTTTAAATAACATAAATGAACTTAGTATCTTAAAGTTTTTATTTAAATTTTAAAGTTTTTTGGAATAAATTATAAAGTAAATAAAAGCTCTGTTAATTAGTCAGCTGCATTTTTAGGTAACATGGAACTTCACCATTGTTTCAAATTTTAAAAAGCTTAAAACAATTTTTAAAAAATCTAATCTTAGTATATACATTTAAACTAACACAAAGGAACTTAGTTTCCAAAAGTTTGTACTTAAGTTTTCAAGTTTATATTGAATTTGGTATAGTATAGTATATAAAAGCTCTATTAAGAAATTGTAAGCTGCACAGTTAATCCCTCTATTTGTTTATGTATCCTTCTCTAAGTATAGTAACTTTTTTGCGTTCCACACGGACAGTTTAATATTTAAAATCAGTTTTTCTAACAAGTACTATAATATATTTGTATTAAAAGCTTTTTTTGCTATTTGAATCATTATAGATAAACAAACTACAAAAAGCTCAAAAAAGGTAAAAATTCAATAGATTGTTAAGTCACAAATGGACGAAGAGTTGTTCTGTCTTTTTTTCCGGTAATTTGATCTCCTTTTGTTTTATATGAAGCTTTTATTTTTGTTTAAATTTTAAATTTTTTGGATATTGAGAAAAATCTCAAAAATACAAAAATTTAGGAAGCTTTTGACAGATTATCGAATATAACCACGTTACCCGATGCAAGCTTTTATTATATTTGATGTAGATTTATAAAAGCTATACTAATACAATTTTGTTTTGTCATCAAACCAATATCGAATCCATTCCTTATGTTCAATGAAAAACCCGTCGACACGGAAAACATTTATAATCGCAATCTAAAGCTTGAAAAATTATGTGCCCCGAGCAAATTTATAAAATTTATTAGCTTCCGTCAAAAAGTCAAACGAAGTCATTTCATTTCGACATTTTCGATCACAAAAAGATTTCGTGCCAAAAACATTTACACTTAAGCTCCTCATCTTAAATACCGCATATCGACAAGACATTAATCCAATAGAATTTTGAAACGAAAAACGATTTCTATATATATATGGATATATGAGAATATAAGATGACGACAAATAAATAATACTTGAAATTTGCCTAAAGGAATACATGTTGCCCCCAACACACCACATTATTGATATATGTTATTCATAAGACGTACAACAGAACGTGCATTAAACCTCTTCGCACACAGTAGATTGAGTTTTCTTCGTATATACTCGATAACAATGAGAAACATATAAAAAAAATAAAAAATTTAGGAAGCCTACAAAAAATTAACAGATATATGAAGAAAGAAAGCGCTTTCGTTCACTATACCAACCCCCCACCCTTGAGACAAGCAAATTTATTACAACTAAAATAAATTTGCTTTGTAAACATTGGTATACGTCATACAACATGAAATTCGTAACGAAAACATAAAATTTATGTGTATCATTTTCACTTTCGTGTCAATATTAAGATGATGAAAATGTACGTTGATACGATGAGAATTGCGAGAAAACGATTCTGAGATGGTATCTGGTATGAGTTTGTTGACTCCATTTGTTTTCCACGCAAATAGGTGCAATCACTTAATATATACGTAAATTTTTTATATAAATACAACGAAAGCTGTTTTATTGTGTGTCTGTCGGTATGTGTTTGTATACTATATAAAACAACAACAAAAGCTTTCGTTTTGATTTAATTAATTATGCAAATTGTACGAACGAGTAACAAAACCTCAGCACAAAACTAATGAAAAAAAAAGTTCATCAAATTTGCTCGACGAAGAGGAACTTGAAATTGGGAAATTAATCAAAATTTGTATAGCATCTTGTGTTGGCCGCATCTGCGCTGGTTAAAACTTTTTCGTTTTTTTGTATATAGATCAAAGGGTTTTTGTATTGTTGGCTGCACCATATTCGAACGTCTATACAAAAGGAAGAAGGAAGATTTTTTTTATCGTGGTTACTTAAAAGCCGCAATTTTCCAGAAATATTTTGAAACAATTTCGATTCGATCGAATATAGACGAGAGAAAAACTGATTTGAGCAATGTGTACTAGCATTTGTGTCAATTTCTTCCATAGTGGGTAAAGTTACGTCAAAAGCCCTTTTTAGTTGTATTATTGCAGTGTCACGGCTATGTTGGATGTTATTGATTTTTAATTTTAAAACAATATTTCCGCAACAGTGAGTCCTGAGGTTGATTTAAGATAGCTCCTAGTTACTACTAAGAAAACTGTGTCCTGCTAAACTAACCGTATCTCCTTTCAAAACGGAAGATGGATTCAGTATTAAAAATTTTTCCTGGTCAATGAATCTTTGGTTGTCTTAACCCCTCCTTTGCTGTCATTTTGGCACACTAGATTCATAATATAAATACACACAGTACTACCATGGTATGTTCGTCCATTGACATGCTAGATGTCGCTACTGATATCGTTTTAAAATAATCAAAATATTTTTATATGTATAATCGCCTAAATGTCATATATTTATACTAAATGTTGACGTTATTGTATCGATCCGACATCTGGAACATCATTGGATAAAATGTTGTTGTCTTATGATGGTTGTACTATGTGCATTTATATTATGCTAGATTGCAGAGAGTCTTACACTTCTTTACGAATATCCATCAGTTATATCTATGGAATAGAATCCATAGAGTGGTTGTCTATCTTGCTGATCTCACAGCTGGCCGGAATATGATCAGGTTGTTAGATAATTTGTAACTCACGGTGGTAGCTGTGTTGGTGTTGCTGATTTGTATTTCGCTGTTCTATGACCTCTTTATAAGCAATGCCGGCTAGTTGGTCGAGTCCTCCAAAAAATTCGTTGGCAATTGTACCAACGAAATCAAAAGGTGATCTTTTGTTGCGAGTGGTCCAGCTACCTCTTAGAGTGTTCAGAATTACATTTTGTTGTTCAATTCGGAATGCAGTGTTTTATTTGTGAGGATATGGCTGCGCAATATACGTGTATGCGTTAAAAGTGGTGTTAGTGTTCCCTTTGTACATAGCTCGTTTAGTTGGCGAATGTAGTTCCCAAGATGGTTAAGCTCTTGCCAATATTAGAATGGCTTTAATCAGACTTCCTTGGTTCATTTTATCTAAGTAGATGCCAGGATGGGACGTAAACTTTGATATGTTGAATTTTGTTGCCGAATCGATTGTGAGGTTATCGATCGCCACCGGTTGTATTAAGCGGTTCTTTTTTTAATAGGACCGATATGTTGATATTCCCCACGATCTTTTTCAGATACGTCTTAACTGGCTTCACGCCTACTTCACATTTTCAGATGACTGGCTTTGTAATTTTTCACTTTTTATGGTCAAATACTTGTTTCGATTGAACGCTAGAGTAAGCTGTGTTCCTTTATGCATCGTTTTACAGTGTGCATGGCTGAATATCATTTTGCTGAGTTGATGGAGGGTATTATTGACATTTAATAATGATTGTTGATGTCTTCCAACTACTCATAATATTCCATCTTTATCAAGGAATGGGCTGACCTGCAATAACTTGATCTTTTTGTTTATAGGGTTGCCCTTTTTAAGCTGCGTTATCTCAGCATGGAAATAACTGCTTTGTGTGTGCTTTACTATGATTTTTTCTGCTTCGTTTAATTCATATTAATCCGTTTCCATTTTCCTACATCTTTTGACAAAGTTGTTTAATATTTTGATGATTTTCTCCAATTAGGTCTACTTTTTTTGGTGGTTGGTTACTTTTATTTCAGTTGGTTCTTGCTCGACACAATAGAATTTATTGCTTGGATTGTGGTCTTTGTCCTTTTTGAGCCAGTATGGACTTGTCCACCAGAAACTGTGATACATTAGCTCCTGTGCTTTTATTTCCTGACTAGCACAGTCAGCTAGGGTTTCGCTTGATTTGGCGTGCCGCCATCAATGTGGGTCTATCAGATTCCTGATTTCTGATAGCCTGTTGGCAACAAATGTTTTGTAATTTTGGATGTCGCCTTGTATCCATCACAGTTCTTTTGTGTAAGGAGTTCATCCAGGCCATAGTTGCTTGTTGAATTTTCACTGATTGTTTGACACTCCAAGTAGTTTGGCTTAAAGAAGTTGCATTTTACTTCAATCGTGGCAGTGTAACTTTTTTTTGTAGATGCCACTCTTGTGTTGACCTTGATACTAGGCGACATATATTTGTTTTGATGCATTGCTAAAATCTCATTAAGTTTTAAAAGGAGTCTGTTTGCTTGCATACGCCAGCCATCCCTGGGCCAGCTCTTCGAAAACTGTTTTTGGAGTTAAAATAATTGGTACAAGCCATCATATTGAGACAAACAATTTGTTCGTTGTAGATAGAACATTTAATTTTATAACCGGAATATTGTGTCTAAGATGATATGAATTCCATTTCCTTAGACTGATACCACAGCCGAAGTTTTCAATTATCCTCTTAGAGCATTTAAATCATAAGAACGATGGTTAGTTCTCTAAATGCTACTACTTACAAGATTCTGATATTGTGCTATCACATCCTTCACAGTTGATTCCTGCGACTTGTACGAAAACTGCCATGTGACCTTTGCAGTGACCAATTGATGATCACTGCCTACAAATTTGGCAGCCGATCGATAAGATTTACAATCTTGGATGATCCGAAACCTTCCCTTGGAAATTAACACATGGACAATTTGACTGAGAGATGTCGAATGAGAGTGTGTCTATGTATTTTCAAGTTGACATTTTTATGAAAAACGAATGTACCAATCATTTTACTAACGTCGTGCTCCAGTTTAGATCCCTTCAGATCATCCAAATTGTTGTAAAATGAGTCTTTATTTTTGTTTTGGCTTACATCGCTGAGCTTACACCGGGAGTAGCATACACATACGATTATCAACTGCTTTGAAATCCAAAACAGCCTTTTTCATCTTGGGATAAAAAAAACTCACACAAAGATTGCCGTGGTCATCACCATTGTAAAAAAAATGTACATCGTTACGTGATACTCTTTCATAGCTGATATAGTGCCATCAAACGCGCATGGTTTTCTAAGTGACTGCGCGTTCCGTGTACCGATGCTAAACCGAAGGATAACATGTTCATTTAGACGTTTTTTAAGAGACAAGGGAGTACCCTCCAACCACAGAGACTATGGAGTTCTTATACCTCCGTTCTTTCAATTTCCCAAAATTGGTTATTTTTGGTCTAAACATTTCAAAATTAACTCCTCATAATTGCAGTACTGAAAGGTTCATAACAATTATATCATTTACAGAATTTTGTAATGTATCTTGTAAAAAACGTTTTCAAAAAATGTAATTACCTTCAAAAGGTCATACAATTATACTATGAATGGATTCTTCTATATATTTTCAAATGGCTTCATAGATTTCTAAACGAATCTAAAATTTCAAGAATTTTTTTCCATTACGCAAATTAAACAAGATGTACTTTGTAATTTCTCTTCTATTGTTGGGAAAATGTCATTTGTTTATTTTTTGTAAAGTTTTAGTATATATGCAATTATGCAGCACTGTATTAGTATATGGCTTACAATTTTTCGAAGAATTCGAGAAAATATCTGTAATTCTAAGTAGTAAAACATAAAAATTTACTTTACCATATGTGCAACCTATAAAACTATTTCCATTTTGGCAAATTAATTTCACAGTACATTGCAACTTGCTAGCAAAAATATTATTGTGTTGCAAAACAGTCAAAAACTTTTTTGGTAGTTGGTTATGTATTTATAATATACTACATGATACTACTAGTTAGTAAATAAATAAATAAATATATATATATATATATATATATATATATATATATATATATATATATATATATATATATACCGGGTGATTTCTTTATCCTGGAACTTTCAAATATAACGTAGACTCAACTTTTTACGCCAAAAGCATTCTCACAAAATATTTGCGTTAATCACATTTTGGTGGGGGTTACTCTATACTTCTTCGAAAAATTTAAATTTTTAATTCACTCTGTTGTATTATGTTTATAAAGCTCACGCAGTACCTCGTCCCAATCAATTTGGCAAAACCAAGTTTTTACATTAGGATTTCTATTAAAATGATAGATGGAGAAGGAACTCTAACAGATCTCTGATAGTTTTTTTCGTAACTAAGTAAAATGTTCATTTCTACCATAGTGTAAATACTTATAGTACTACCATCATAAGAAAAAACAGTTCCCCATTGATGTTCCAGATGTCGGGTCGATAGAATATCGTCAAAATTTAGAATAAATATATGACATTTAGGCGAATATACATATACAAGTATTTTGATCATTTTAAAACGATACCAGTAGCGACATCTAGCAAATCAATGAGCTAACATACCATGGTAGTACTATGTGTATTTATACTATGTTTCTACTTAAGACCGTTTGAAAATAATTGTTTGTGGGATACTGATGCAGCAATGGAGGATGGTTTTTTCTATACTTTCTTGTTTTGTTTTTTTAATCGGTATGTAACTTGCTTAGTTGATGTCTTTTTGCGTAGTGAGTTGCTCAACTTATTTTTGTTTTGCACATAATTATTCGAAGTTAACTTTATGGTTACCTTTATGGCAAGCGTAGTCAAATACTCTAATTTCCAGCGTTTTTTAAAAATGCTGATAAATTAGTTTCATCATGTCCTATCTTGCATGAGAATTTAATGATTTTTCGACTCCTAGTCCTGGCACTTGCTGTATTGCACGTCAACTTGCGTTTTTACTAATTTGACTTTTTTTCCCAACGACAACCTTGACGCCAATGGTGAAATTAAACGTCGTCACTTTATCGTTCAAAAGATTGGAATAAACTTAATTATTGTTATCTGTGGAAAAATTCCAATTTAGATTCGGCTTCACGATCAATGGCAAACTAATTTATAGTTGCTTCACAAGAAGCATATTTATCAAGAATCTAACGATATAATTAGTGCGTCGTTAACTAAAATCAGAAATATTGTTACGATTTCTCTAGAGTTAAATCTAGAGACATCTATGAAGTAGAATTAGCATTACAAAAAATTGAGCAAATATGTTGGATTAAAAATGACTCCTCAAAGAGTAGAGAAACTCCAAGTAAATTTAAAACCAAGACTCAAGAAGACAGACGTTTGGTGATCATAATGGAGAACTCGATACCGCAAGAGTAGGCAATCATTACAAGAGTATTCGGTAGATATCAAAGGATTGGTGCAAGAATGTTGTTCAAGCATGGCTCCAGACTAGATGGAGAGAAAGATCGAAGACTTCATTAAATGTGTATGAAATGTCGGGACCAGAGAACTGTCTAGTGTTGCAAAAACTATCGCCTTCGCATTAACCAACGATATGGAAAATAACATCATTAAACCGGCAATGAAGATACGGCAAATTGATATAGATGGACTTGCGATGAAAAGAGACAATACCCAGTGGTCAATCAAACTAATGATGGCTACGTTACAGCCATCATTCTGAGGGTAGAAACTGACTGCCCCAACTAAACACCTCCAGCCTTAACTTAAAATTTGTAAGAAATGGTTATGTCCTAACTACCAAGGTGAACGGATTTGTTTTGGATTTTGGCCGTGGTGTTGATCAATAATCCAGTGACAAGACGAGTTACATTAGACCATCGAGAAAAGTTACCACCTAATGATTGTAGGTAGGTTTTGGATAGCAAAAGTTGTGGGTTGTGGAAGCAAGAGATAAAGACACTCAAGTTATAGAAATTATCATTGGAAAAGCCCTAGTATAACCAGATAGCGACTTAAGAGTCCCTATACAAGCTCAAAATTTAATGGTTAATGAAACGAAAACTTAAAGGATTGCACTGGAAGACGTGACCAGAGTATCTGGATAGCATCATCTTGATGGCGAAGAAAAACTATCGCAACTGGGATCGAATAAGAGGAAATACGTCATTACAGTGATAAGTTAAATGCTCGAAATGACACTAGAGTGATAACCGAGGATTGAAAGAGGGACAATTGGTATGGTATTACAATCCACAACGAAAGAAGGGTTTATCGCCAAAGTTGCAGTCAAGATGGGAAGGAGTCAACAAGGTTATAAAAAAATCGAATATTGTCATTTACCTAGTTATGCACCTAGAACAGTTGATGTTCTGCTGAGGAAGTACGTTGGATCTTTCTCAGACCATACAACCTTAGGAGGAGGGTAGTGTTACCATTTCTCTAGAGTTATACTTAAAAACAACTTAAAATCGGATGCATAGTTTCTCAGTAGAAGTAGTAATTGAATTTCGTTAATTACATCGTCATCTACCATGAATCGAAACACTTGTTCAGATAAATATTCCGTAGTCTTAGCCGTCAAATCCGAACCTGCAATTAAAATTGGGATATCTATTTAAGACTGGGATATCTTATTAAGAGTGCCTAATTTTAGAAAAAATTTAAAAGTTTCGGGTTAAAAAAATCACTCGGTATAACAAATCTCAAATTTAGCAAAAAAAAAAAAATATTACTAAGATGATGATGACGAAGACGTCGAAGATGGTAAAAAAATGTTATTGCTTCAACAACTTTGTAAAAGTATAAATTTTTTATTTTATTTGCTTCATCTGGAAATATTCGTATACTCGTTTTATAATTCTTGAAATGTAAATTGAAGTAAAATTTCCATTTTTGTGATATACACACACATACACACCCACATATTCATGAAAAACTGATAAATTTTCCAATATTATTCAAGATTTTGTTGTATACATATATATTTTAATACAGTGCACGGTCGTAGAATGCAGCTAAAGATTTGTAAATATTATGATACAGTGTTATAATATACGTGGTACTACTTACTGTATACACAATTTAATAAAATATTTCAAAGTTATATTATTTTTTTAAAATTATTGGATATATTTTTCATCAAATAATTTTTTTTATATGAAAAGAATTTAATTTTTTATATGCCATACCTGCAATAAAATGGTGAAAACATTTTAATTATTCGTTACTTTACAGTGGTGATGACCTCGGCATCTTGGTGTTGAATTTAAACAATCTGATTGAAAATCAATTCAACTTTAATTAACTAAGCACCACATGATTATTGTCCAAAAATTGTTAGTGGTAATCCAAGACAAAGGTTGGTCAATGTGGTTAATTATCTATTAGTCACTAGATGTCACTGGCAGCCGTAATTTGCACATTAATGATCGTTTATTTAGGTGGTGTGAATGACGGATTGAAGTATGATGAAGAAATTGTAAAATACAATTTTAAAAGTCATCATTTGTTATATTACATTAGGCAATCTAACATACCAGATCAATCTAAAACCATGCAAGATCTCAACATCACGCTGGGACAATTTTTCAGCTAGCAGAAAACCTTCTACGAAAGTGTCAATATCTCACAACACGTTCGTTTGTCTTTAATAGCCATAAAGAAGTTCTCTGGCGATTACAGACATTGGGCATCGTTCGACGACTCGTTTGTAAGTACGGTACACAGAAATCAAAATGT
Source organism: Tipula confusa (assembly GCA_963556175.1). Lineage (NCBI taxonomy): Eukaryota > Metazoa > Arthropoda > Insecta > Diptera > Tipulidae > Tipula > Tipula confusa. The sequence goes on along the minus strand of OY744476.1, from coordinate 208,567,798 downwards.
CAGTGATGTTCCTAAACTTCAAATGTTGAAAAGCTTATTAACGGGTAAATCTGCTACAATAATCCAACACATTCCTATCACGGAGAGGAATTATGCAGAAACATAAGCCAAACTTTGCAATCGATATAGTAAGCTGACTCCAATAATTTCATCGCTAATCCTTTTTTGTGTCCAAAAGCAATGTATACATGCGAGGAGAAAGGCATTGCGCCGAATTAGGATCCAACGCCGAATCACGAGACCCATGGTTGATTCACATTCTTCTAAGCAAAGTCGATTCAGAAACGAAACAAATGTGGGCAACCGAAGCGACTGAAAGGGATTTTCCAACAATCGAGAATATGCTAAAATTTTTAACAAACGACGTGATGCATTGGAAATCTACGATACTCTTTAAGTGAAGCCATGTTAACATTAACTACAGTAATAAACAAGGAAGAACCTTCGAGCTCAATACGGTATTACCAACAGCCATAATTTACGTAGAATCACATACTAAAAAACTCCACTTATATCAAGCGCTATTGAATTATGACTCACAATTGAATAGCCCTGTTATGTGGCCCTGTGATATCCACAACTGCGAGAAAACAACCATAAAGAAATCTAATGGTCGATTTGCTGTCAGATTACCAATTAAGGAGCCGAGGCTATCACTCGACAGTGCGTATAAAGCTGCATATAAGAGATTGTTAGCTATGGAGAGCAAATTCTTAAAAATGCCAGCTATGAGTCATACAAACCGTACATGATCGAGAAGATTCCAAAACAAGATGACGATAAATATTACGTTCCACATCATGCATTCATCAAAGCCAGTAGTACAACCACACTAAACTGAGAGACGTGTTTGACGCGTCATGTAAAATGAGCTCACAATGACATATTACAAATCGGTACAAATATTCAGACCGATTTGGTCTGACGGACGTCAAAAAAAATATATATGCAAATCGATGTAAACCCTGACAAAATGTTCAGCTAATTTTGTTGCTTGAAAATCAGACAGAACAACCAAAGGTGTATAGATTAAATACAATCACATACGGCACGGCTTGTGCATCATATTTAGCAGTTAACATTCTTCAAAAAACCACTGAATCCTATGAATGTTCATATTCCAAGGCAAAATAGTAAGTCATCAAGAAACAATTTTACATTGATGATTCACTCACTGGCTGCGACAGTATTAACGAAGCAGTTCACCTCAAGGAGCAAATCTGTGAAATCTTAAATACGACCGGGTTTAATCTAAGTAAGTGGAAATCGAACTCTCGTGAATTGCAAAACCTTAAACTCTTGCATTAAATCCTTGCAAGGACGAATTCGATGATCGTTCTTCTTTGGCTATCCGACGTTCCACAAAGATGGAAGAATTTTACTGGCAATCGAATTTCGTTTATATACGAATCTATTCCGCGTAGATAATGGCAACATGTCCCGCCGAAGAAGAATTCCGCTGATACCATTTCCAGAAGCGTAAAGCCCAAGCGTTAATCAATTCACATTTTTTTGTGGAATGGACAATGTTGGTGAGAACCCGAACATAGCTGGCCAACAAGCACATTATTAGCACAATATTAGCGCAAGATTTGATCGTAGAGGAAAGGCCAAAATATATCAAAACCTTGACTGAAATAACCAATGAAGATGACATTGTAACCAAGTTACTAATGAGATTCGTAAAATCATGGTCTATATTCTGCGATTTGGACGGGCGCATTAACGGAGAAATAGAAATTCATTGATTAACTAATTAGAGCTGCAAATTGCCGAATGAGTAATTATACGGAATACCAAAAACTCTACAGAGTTTCATAATGAAATATCGATTCTCATCATAAGGCATTAGATCCCATCATAGATCCATAAAAACTATCAAATCTGTGAATTAATTATTCGGGAAGTTCACTTGAACAATATGCATGCTGCGGTAATTCACTAATGATTCGCATTATCCGTAGCCAATATTAGATGACAGGCGCACGGTACATCATAAAAAAATATGTAAAATCCTGTACAGTTTGTATCCGCTACCGCGGCTCTACAAAACGGAGCAGAAAATGACCAATTTACGTGCAGCAAGATTTAATCAGTGCAGACCATTTTCAAAAATAGAACTCGATTATGCGGGTCTACTGTATATTTGGCAGTGCATAATTTTTCAAGGAGTCACCGAACTACATAGGGTTATCGTCATTCAGGCGCAGCATGGAAACCTCCGTGTTAACATCGATTCGAAACTTGGAACAATTGGAAGGAACATTTTTTGAATTACTCAATGTACAATAAGTCTCAAATGCTGTATTTGGAAGTTGTCAAATAAGAATGTAGAATCCTGCATATAGAGGAATCATCCTTAAAGGAATTCGTACTGGTCATACAGATACTAAAAGCTGTTTTGCTATAGAGTTGATTGTATTAAATTTGAGCTGTTGATATTCGGAGATGATAATTTGTAGAACTATTTTTTAAAATATTTTCCTCTCGTTAACATCTTTTCCTTAAACACTTTACATGCGAGTACCGAAATCCTAACGATAAAAAAATGTCAACTTTTTTTCTAACAACTTCACATTCATGCAATAATTTTAGTCTCTACACCACTTAGATTATCGATTATCTCTCTAACAATAATGGTAACACTTATATAATTGTGGAAGTGTTAGAAATGTTAAAAAACCCCAAAACGAGGAAAATTCTATAGAAAAATCTTTTGAGTGTGTAAAAAAAATTTTCTTTATGTAATTTGAATGTTTTCGTTTTGTTGGCTACGATTTAATATAATTTGGGGATTGTGTCAAATTCTTCAACAAAAGCCCATTCAAATCTTTAAATAAATGTCAAACAAGAGTATGAAAATATTATGTTCTGGAGCATTATCGAATGTATCGAATAGAAAACAAATGTACATTTTTGTTTGTATCCTGTCGTTCGAAGGATCTGAAAATGGTATATCTATTTTACTTTACCATTAAATACCGATTTCAGGTAACTAAATGTAGGTGATTTTATTTTGTTCAGACAACATAACCGAAATATTCATAGGTAATACAATTACAACTGCTTGCACATTAACACCATTAATACAAGAAATTCTCGCAGAATAACACAATAATCTAAAGCAGACCTAAGTGATAGCAAGAATTGGGAAGGTATATCCCACCATAAATAAATGGAATTCTTCAAAAAATCTACTCGTCGTAAGAAAAGGATGTGTATTCTTTCCAATATAGTTCCTGACCGTATTAGAAAGGATCATGGTGAGACTACATAACCAATCACCTTTAGTGGCTCTCAATTGGGGCTTAAATTTAAACTCAAAGATCTGGATTTCACACAGATTATATATGCCTCATCAGACATAAACCCTCAGACATGAAGCAAAATTTTACAATAACTATCATATCTATAGCTAACGCAGATAAACACAGGTAACTTCAATGCACACCACGAATACACATCAATCAACAACAAATTGAAGTTGTAAAGAATTTGTACAACTTGGTTGAAACCTGGTCAAGATGCTAATTATTCCGAAACCAGTCACATTATACCGGAGGTGAACGCATTTTGTTTAGATATTCAGTATTTCAGGGATTTGGCCATTCACATACCACATTCAACGTGACAAGTAAATTATATCAACAGCCCCATGCTTCAAGATAATCTGGTAGTAAAACGAGAACACTCTTACTCATATGCTGAACAAAATAGGGTACCGGTTTAAAAACGGAAATACATATAAGGCAGGAAGTGGACAAGCTAACTTGTAGATGGGATTATATGATACTCCAAAAACCCCTATAATCCCCCGATTTGGAGTGTAAAGATTAAATTGGATATCTTACGAACAAAGAAAATCGAATAGTAGCATTTAAGAGATTGAATTCAGTGACAGTAACAGATTTCTTTTCCATTCAAATGACTGATATTCTGAAGACTTAGTTTCCAACAATGAATGGGGAACTCGTATTTTGAAGGCTCCCGTTCGGATTAAAAACACCCCATAATCGTTCAACGGATGATTGATAACGTCTTGAAAGAATTTATATATATAGACGATATTTTTGTATATTCGGAGGCAGAACTGCAGCAGAACATCTAGATAACATCGAGGAAGGACAAATTACAGTTTGCCAATATACGCGTAAATCTCGATAAAACAGAATTCCGAAAACAGAAACGAAATTTTTGGGTTATCTAATAACAAATAAGAGCATCACACCGAACCAGAAAAAGTACTGGCCATTCAAAACATCAAGAAAATCGAGAATTACCAATATCTCAAATCTTTATAGGAAATTTATCCAAAACTTTGCATTCATAGCTGATCTATTAATTACCAAGAGTTAGAACGGTTTTGCAATATCAAAGAGCTGCTTCCGTCAACGGAGATATTGATTCCAATTTTTGACAAGCCTTTTCTGCTAAACGTGGCACTTCCTCATTCACCATTTGCACTGTATTACCTCAAGGGGGTATCAAAAAGACCAGACAATTGCAAACACTTTCACTCTCAGGTCACTAAACACGAAAGAGAAAAATTATGCGGCGGATGAAAAGGAAATGCTGGCCATAATAAGGACACTGAATGATCTTCGCAACTAAAAATTTGGAGAAATTCGATTGGAGGAGTACAATTATAAGCTTCAAGAATCAACTAATCTTCTATAGGAAAGTCAGGATATTTATGCTCATCAAGAGTTCCAGCGGCATGGAACCAAAGACAATATATTAGTCTGCCGAAAATAAACAAAGGAATTTTATGCAAGAAAATAAATTCTCCATCATAAATCCATTTAAACCCTCAACGATCTAACATATTTCTAAGCAACTTCCACGGCAAAATGGTGCATACCAATCAACACTTGAAAGTCAGACCAAAGTAAATGAATTTCAAGATAGATTCTATGTAGAGCTATCCGATGATCAAAAGGAAGCGGCCACCATTGAAGGTGGGATCATATAGTTATTATTTGTGGCTTCGCGTTTATTATCCAATAATTCAGTCTTAAGTAGGCTAAAGTGTTCTGAATTCATCCTTGCAGTATTTTGTGCTGTGCTTTTTTTAATCAATTTCAATAATTGATTAGTTTTAGGTAATACTACTGGATGTTTCTCATAAAATACTAGGATTGTATTGTCTAGTCTTCCTCCAACGCTTATTGCCGTTTGCCTTCGAGAAAGGGGTTAAGCGCGATTATTGTACTTTCCTTTAATAAATCTTGCTTGTTGCTATCCAATTCCTTTGCGAAGCAATTTAGTTGTAATTGATGATTAAGTTTAATGCAGTTCTTTATTCCTCTGGTTCACATCCATCCCTTATTTTTGTTTTTAAGTTTGACAAAACACGTTGGCAGTATGCCATGGAGCAAACAAGTCGCACTCGTGATAAAAATCAACTAAAGTCAATTGCAGAATTTTTAATAGTTGATACAAAAACGTGTATTTCTTGTAGAACTTCCGGTCGATTTCAGCTCTTGATTTTCTAAAGTGGGTATTAGATATGTTAATAATTTTAACCACGATGGGCCTTCACACCACAGAGTGGATGGTGGTAGAACAATCACCTGGATAATCGTTTGAAAATCTTCTATTTAATGGGCTTGGGTTAGTTTTTGTGGTTTAGCTTTTATCCAACCCAACACAGTAATAGAGACAGTCCAGGAGTATGTTTTGTTTTTGTTGTTGCAATCTAAAACTGTTCTTATATTTACTAGTAGTTTTGACAATCGATTCCGGAAGCCTAAAGATCTTGATGGTGGATTTTTGCTGTAATAGCTTTTAGGCTACTGAACAATGGGCCAAACATTATTGGTGCTTTTGATAGTATATTACGTTTTGTAATTTCGGCACCAGGTTTTGATAAAATCCAATGTAATCCTAGTATTTTTTATAGTGTTGTCAAACTTGAGTGGATGAAGTCCATACTCTAAAATCATTTAGTATTTCTTTGTTTTTGCTATTCCATTTTCTCAAGTTTAAACCTCCTCCTGATAATAAATCAAATATCTAATTCTGAGCAGTTACTGCTCTTTCTAGACTATGTGCTTCCCACAAAAGATCTCCCACTTCAAAATCTTTTAAGGCAAGTTGTGATCCTATTATGTAACTTGGTAAAGCATAGTTGGAAATAAAAGCCGTGCCCCCAATATAGTAAAAAAGTTAAATCTTTTCGACGCTCTACTCTCTTAAATTGGAAATAAAGGGAAACAAATTAAAATCCGTCATCTGTCTAGTATAAGCATATGAGTATTACTACCATCATTTTTCCATTAGAAATTCTGATTGTGCAAAACTAACTTCTGTTATTAGGATGCATTGCTCTATTTCACGACACGAAACTTAAACTTAAGTAACAGAAGTTATGGTTGACATATGAATGGAGTTCGGAAGTTGACTCATTAGTTTTTTTTTTGTTTCTGAACTCTGCAATTTGTTCTGGGGCCGAAGCTCTCCCAACTCTTTCGCAGTTAATTTTTAACGTCCTACCTTACGCCGTCACCAGCCAAATTGAGGACGCACGAATACAGGTTCGATTTTAAATCCATCTGTACATTGCATTGCTCCAGCCAGCCTGCACTGACATGGACGATAGTTCGGCCCATGGATTCTGCACTCCAACAGCGGGTCATAGTTGTGTTCATCGTCATCACCGATCAAAATCAGGTGATGAAAAATCCCTTTTGCAACCCTCCCCCGTTGGGATTTGAACCCGGTACCTCCCGTCCCAAACACCGCAGCTTTAACTACTGCGCCAATTGCTCGGTAAAACTCATTAATTAGACTCATTAATTAGAGAAGTGTAAATTTTGCTTTTATAGGGAAGCTTAAATAAGAAATAAACCAAAAGACATGACTTAAAAATGCGGATAAAATTCTAGCTGGCTTTTCAGAACAAGCATACAAAATATCTTTCAAAACTTTTAAAAGGGACTTTTATGACGTATGAATTTTCCGCTTACCTTGAAATTTTGAGCGGTTGGTTCCATTAATTTAGGAAAGAGAAAGATGTTGAACTTTCGAAAAAGATTGGCTATCCGTTGCTTCGAGCAAACCGGCCACAGTACAGAAGTTATACCATAACCTTACAATGGTATCTGGCCAATATGTTATAACACTCTAATATCAGCGGGTCTTACTGAGTTTGTTATGTACAGGGATATATTTCGGTGGAATCTGCCAAAAAGAGCCAAAAAGCAAACTTCGTGGAAAACTTGAAAAAGGATATACAAATCAAAATTAAAATTAGCCTCAAAAATAGAAAATGCATTCACATATTATTGAAAAACTTCATTGCACTAAACAGTTGGCTTCCTTCGAAAGATGATTAGAGTATGATGATAACCATCTCAAAATAGTAAAGTTCATCAGGAAGTTATGGTATGATTATTGTCCTCCACAGTCTTTAACCACCATTCCAAAACTGTAAACTATCTTCGTTTATGCTATTTTATTTGTCTCCTCTCACGTAAAACATTTCTTGTACGAACGTGTTGAAATGTTTCGAGTCTCAAGTACGGACAGCACAATCACGTAACTCTAGGAATAATAATCCTTAAAAATATGAACTAATCGATAGAATAAGCAACATATATGATGGCAAAAGGTAAAATTGTTAAAATACTCAACAATTGAAAGGTCAACAGATGCCTGGAATAATTTCGAATGAAGATATTTATGCGGGTATACAATTATTAGAAAAGGTAAATAAATAAGTTTGGAGAAGGGGGTATTTTAAGAGTATTACTCGAATTTTTGAGTGACCATTAATCAAATATTTGTCAGCTACATACAAAAACCTTTTAATTATCCAACCTAACCTCATAACCGAGGATTTAGAATTAATGTTTTGAATAAATATTAAATAGTAAAAATATGTAGATTGGTTAGGGCAACATTTAGCAAGGTACATAACCATTTATTTTATTTCCAACGGATTTTTAATTATGTTTGTCATTCTACGCACCTCAAATTCAATTGTATAGTGCTTTTCTCTTATTAGTTCATTAAGTTGTTCCAATTTGTGTTCCAACAGAGGAGGTTATTTTATCAGCACTTGTGAACAATTTTTTCCTTGGAAAGAGATTTTCTGTAATCCACCGGACCGCTAAAGTCAATACCTTGCAAAGGTTACATTCGGCGACGATGGCTTTTTGTGATAGAGAACGACTTGTCTCTTTCAGGTTGTCAAGCACAATACGAACAGCAAGCTTAAGATTGATTTTGATATAGTCGGAATTTTGATTCGGTACGGAGCACCAATTGCCTGTAAATTAAAATCGATTTTTATTTGAGGGTCCAGATTCAAAATATCGTAAGTAGTAGTGTTGAAAATGAAGTTCTGTTGAAGTAATAAAAATTTGGTATGATTTATGGGTTGCTCTTAAAAATATGACTACAATTCCCCTTCTATCTCTTTTATTTGTTAGATTTACCTATTCGTCACATGGAAAGCCGCGTAAAGCGAAAATAATTAAGTGATTACTTGTATTGTCGTATAGTGTGATAATAAAAATTACTAAATCCTACTTAATACCAAGGACTACATATTACTCAATTAATCAATTAAGATTTTGGTGTTAGAATTTTATTTAGAATTTGTTTTTGTTTCTAAATCCTAATTAATTACATTTAAGATTGATTAAAGGTAAATTGATATTTGGATAATACATCCATCAATGTATATCTACGAAAATAAAATTATTTTAAGATCTTATTGATGCATTGGATTATTTTAATTAACCTAATTAAATTTAATTAAAACCGCATAAAACCAAATAAATAACCAAAAAATTACACCTAGTCATTATCTTCACTTGTTGACAATGCCCGCGACCGTTTGTTAATTGGTACGACATCGCTATCATCGCTGCTATATAGATAGTCAACAATTCGGATGACGAAATTAATTCTCCCTCATTGCTTCTTTGTCAACCAAATTTGTTATTAAACTTTGCGACGATTTCTGAAATTGTTGTAGAAGTTCCTGATACCCAGAAATGAAATTCTTCAGATCACGCAAGAATTTAGATCGCTGTTCAGAATTTGGGTCATTATTAATAAAATGATTTTCTAATGACTTGAAAGTTGAAGACTTTCTCGAATTATTTTTGCAGTGAGCGGGTCAAGTTCATTGTCTTCTACATCACTACTATTTTCTGGATCTAGAACCGGATCCAAAAAGTCGATAACATCATCTTCACTTAAGACCTTGTCCACAAGCAATTCATCGATATCATTCTCGTTAAATGTATCAAAACCTTCGCCATCCGTTTCAAGTGCTAAAGTAATAATTCCAGCAGAAACCGTCGATCCTTGATTAATTGCGTTTCTGCTTGTATCGAGGCCAAAGTGTTTTCCAACACGCATTTAAAGTTTGTGGTCTTATTTCACCGATAGCAAGCTATAAATCGCGTTTGCGCTAGGCCTAGTTTAGCTGCTATAAGTCTTTAAATTTAAAAAATGATAATTTATTAAGTAAAGTAGAACTGCAGAGTTAATTAAAACTAAAGGTAATAAAATTAGGGGTAATTACTGGTCACAAAATATTACGAGTGTTGGACTATTTGATGAAGATGGGCCTATATCAAAAATTATGGAAACATTTAAAGCGACGAAATACATGGTACAAATGTCGAAGAGTCTCATAAAAGAGTACGGACATGCCAGCTTCCCGCAGAATCTAAAAAAGCAAAACCAGGAATCTCCTCTAAAAGGATTATGATTATAGAAGAATTTTACCGAAGTATGGATATTAGTCGTCATCTTCCTGGGGCAAATGATTTCGTTAGTGTTCGTAATCCTAATGGAGCACGAATTAAAAAGCAGAAAATGCTATACTTCGTTCAAAAGAGTACATATTAGCTGGAGAAGCCGGTACACATAACATTTGTGTATGCATAATGCATCACAATTATAATTTATTATGCATGGTTATATCTAAAATCTAAAATGCGATCCTTCTATTATAAATGAAAAAGAGTTATTAAAAAAAGTGTCCTGTGCAAATTTGACGTGAAGGATAGATTATTACAATATTCAATGAGTAATTTCGAGACTTTCACTAAAATAATTGTTTTTTCCCCTTTATTTCCAGCAAAATATGCAGAATATAATGAGCTGGTGCATAGTTTTATCGAACAACTAAAAAAGACTGCAAAAATATGGAGATTTTGATAAAATAACATACAATAATTGGATTTCCGGTCAACATATATTCCAACTAGAAAAAATCACATATTCAATTGATGAAATTACAGATAAATTGACAGGATCTTCGAAATTCGGCCTAGCAGTAAAAACTAATTTACAAGAAGGAGAATATGTTGTAATATTAGATTTTTCCGAAAATTATAAATTTGTTACATAAAATGCACATTGCAGCACATTACTTTACACGACAAGCAAAGCTACTTCCAATCGTAGCTTACTATAAATCAGCAACAGGTTCACCAAACATAATATCCTATTCAGTAATCTCAGAAGAAGCAACACATGACATTGTACCTGTCTACGGCTTTCAAAACAAATTTCTTACATTTTTAAAATCAAATGAAGCTGAATATCCAACATCAAAAAAGATTTATTATTTTTCGGATGGAGGAGCAGTATCCCAATTTTAAAAAACAAAAAGAACTTTGCCAACATCAAGTTTCACAAAACAGATTTCGACGTCGATTGCGGATGGAACTTTTTTGCTTCCAGCTATGAACAGGGACCATCAGATGGTGCAGGATGTACCATTAAGAGATCTGCTAGAGCAGCTTCGTTGAGAAATGTTGACGGGAGCCTGTTGGATACACCAGAAGAGTTTTTTCAATGGTATAGGTTTAAAAGTACCATACAATCTGTACATTTCGACTATGTATCTAAATTAGAATAAGGAGCAACCAAAAAGCTACTAATAAAAGATTTTGTAATAACAATACAGTTAAAAATACTCAACAAATTTATCAAGTAACACCAAACAACGATGCAAATTTTATTAACACCAAAATGTTTTCCAATTCTTTAGTTATAAATAAAACTCCTTTATAAATAACAATTCTGTGATGTTTGTAAATTTATGTTGTAACTCATTTGTAATAATTATTATTGTTTTTTATTTATTTATTTTTTTGTGGACTATAATTTCAAGCATTATGTTCCAAATCAGTCGTGTAATAAATAATAATCACAAATAAATAGAATTAGAAATTTTAATTAATGACATCCTCTGGTGCTAGTGGCTAAACTAATTCAAACCCTGCTTTATTGGGTTTTAAAATATTAATCAGAAGTTAATTCTTTCTAATTTCTCTTCAATTTAAACAAATTTTACTAGAAAATGAAAAATGTAATGTGTATAGTACGGATTTATATATATTGAAATAATTTATTTTAAATAGCAAAAATATATTTTTTGGCAACATCTTTTTTGTTTGACTGTTTAGGACCGACTAACTAATTTGGAAAAAACAAAAATGTTATTTAAAAAGAAAATTGTTTTTTCATCGCACATTCGATTGATTAAAAATTCAATCAATTTGAAGCGTTACATGTACATTAATTTTTAAACTGTCTAGCGAGCCCAAACAAGATATTCTACAATCAGGATGTTTCACATATTTTAAATTTGGAAACCTCTAGTGGGCAATCTGTGCTACATAACTGTTTGATTTTAGACAGTTTTTTAAAATCAATAATGGAAAAAAAATGTTTTCTTCTTTTTTAAGTTTAAACCACTTTTTCAAAACATGATCATTTTTTAACTATAGCAGCTAATCTAAGTAGGACTACGGTCTTTCACCGTAAAAAACACCTAGACGTTTTATTCGGAAGTAGCTAAAAATTCTAAAATGTTGAAAATAATCACAATGCCCTTTCAAATAAAGCACTGAAGCGCTCTATTGATAAATTCAAGAACTAAATAAAAAATTAAATTAATTATTTGTTCCGATTATTATGGAATCCACAGAAAGTTGTGGAATCCAACTGTTGTCAAATCTTACCATCCACATATCTATGTCAAAATCTACGTAAAAAATGTATTTTAATGGAGCGTGCAGTTACTCGATGCCAAACGTAGTTTTGATAGTTAAATCACTACAGTAAAATGCCTTTTGAATAAGCTTCGATGAAAGATTCTTGCAAAAATTGATTACCAATCCCGTAATTGTGACATACGGTAGCATTTGTAGATTACCTTGTTTGTTTAATTCGTGTTTGTGAGCTACTAATGCTGAGTCCCGCTTCCAGGTGTATTTGTTTTTGTGGTTGATGTATTACGATTTTTTTTCATATGCATATGCATTATCAAATTCAGATAAATTCACCAAAAAATTCATTAATTTAAATTTTTCAAACTTGTATCATTTATTAACGCCCTGAATTAAACGCCCTGGGCGTTATATTTGAACAAAACGCCTAGTAAGCGTACTTTACGTTTACAGGGCCTAGGCGTTTTACGGTGGAAGACTGTATTGCAAACGCGATTATAGCTCTCTTGAAATATTGAACATTCAGCTTTAAAATGGTATGTCAACACTTTAAAGATATTGGTGGCTGCACCTTCTAGTGGTCAAAATCCATGCACATATCTACCTCCCTATAACACCTAAAATAACGGTACTTTTTCAAATTTAATTGCAAATATAATTTAGCATGAATATTAATCTTTTTGATGTAGTAAAACCAAAAAAAAAATATTTCATATAACGCAAAATATACCATCTTATAGGTAGACACAATATAAAAAGTTCAAAACATTCCAAACCTGACAAATCGTATAACGGGACTATCAATTGTCAGAATTAAAAAACAAAAACACGCGAGTCTTGTTATTTGGTCAGATTAACAATAAAATAATAAAAAAATGGAAATCTAAGAGATGAACTTTGGAGGTCCGACGAAACATGATGGAATCACTCATTTATATATATATATATATATATATATATATATATATATATATATATATATATATATATATATATATATATCACCCAAATCTTGCCAACTGGCTGTTTTTGAGAACGATATTGAATTTTCGTTAGTCACCAAATGTAGATTTCATGTAATATCAAAGAGATTGGTAGCGGGACTCCTTAAAATTGTACAGTTTTATCATATTTGGAAAATTAAGGTTAACTCTGCCGAAAATTAAAAGCGGTAACGAATGGTTTGGTCGAACTCAATGGCTGAGCACTGAAAAACAGCTAGATTGCAAACACTTTTAAAACAGCGAAAACACTTGTTTCAAATTTGCATTTGACTTACTGAAAATGTATTTGCTCGATGCTTGAATGATTTTTTTAATATTTGGTAATTTCCATTATGTTAGTCACTTTAAGAGTCAATTTTAAGGACTTCGTCAACAAAAAATATTCTTTATTAGCAAACTGCTAATAAATTGAATGCTGATGAAAATAAATTTCAGTTGAAATTGACGCTGTTGAAAATATATCGGCGACATCGATTACTACTTTACTTAGTAACATTTGCACTTCAGTCTTTCAACAACGTGCAAAATGATAGACACGATACGACTATTTGTGGCCTAATCATGTTTTTGTTAGATGTTGAATATTTTTCGATTTCTGTCATTTGTATGAGTCAAAATATCGTTATGATAAAAATTCCGTACAGCTAAAAGTTATCTCGCATGTAATAAAATAATTGACAAATTTTCAAATTACCCGCACACGGTTCCAATATATTTTCTTTGGTTTCCCAAATATATTAACAAATCCCCCCTCACTCTTTATGTATACAAATATAAATTCCATAATAGAATTTAACATACGTTGTCCCCCCTTTGAAAGTTGATAAATTTTCAAATCAAATTTAATTTTATTAAATTACTGACGGACGCCAAACCGCAAATTTGCAATATTCCACCTTGAAAATTTCATTACTCGCGCTACACTCATTTATCATCCGCATAATATATAATTTGTGTTGCGACAAAACACATATACACATACATACACAATTTTTTACGATACACCAGAGAAATTTGTTATCATATTATTGATGTTGTGATGTACCACAAATGTCATATAAAATCGATACATAATCTCTTGTCGACATGATGATCGAACGTTGTGAAGTTGATTCGAAAATTTTCGATGATAATAGCAATCAATCGAATAAATCGAATATGTTTCCGTTATCGATAACTTTTATATCCACCTTATTGCAACCATACGAGTGTATATTATGTGAAATTGATGACTCGAACTATGTCAAATTTTATGTATCCTTCTAACAAATAAAAAAAAAAATGATGTATAATCTAACCGAAGGAGTTCTTTAGAACAAAAAATCGTTTTATCATCCCAATCTCACATTACAATTTTTGTGCGGCTATTGTTGGTGCAGGCGTATATAGATGAAGAACTATTTGAATATTTTTACGAGCGAATAAAATTTTTCTGATTAAATTTCATACAATTTGGACGTAATAATTTAGCCGGTATAGTCGTCTTCTAATTTAATAGCTATGTGTGTGTGTGTGTGAGTTCCATCTCCACAATTTCGACTACTTTTCCATAAAATATATCATCTCTGTAACTGGGGTGTAGGCGTTAACCTTTCTCGTTTTTTTTTGTTAACGTTTTATTTATTATACATTCTTGTTCCAAGCTTTTTGTGTGTGTTGTTAAAGTCGAAATTAAAGCTTTTATGACAAATTCGAAACAAAATGTTAATTTATTCATTTGGAATAAATTTATAATGTTCCTAAGTTACTTTCGGTTGTGGTTGAGTGGCTGCGTCCAATGAAATGTATTTTTATTATATAATATTGGAACAGAAATTTTTGGAAATTTAATAAAGTGGAAAAAAATATTTAAGCATCCGTGGAAGAAGAAATATGGCAAAAATAGTATATAGTTGGCTTCGAGTTTCAGTTCCGTGCAAGCGTAATAATCGAAATGAAATACTTGTAATGTAAATACAAGAAATGAAAAACTTAAAATTTTTCACTGATTGTAGAAAATGAAAATTTGCTACAGCTTTAGCTATGACACTATAAATAATAAAAGCTTTCACGGAAACTGAAAATTTGTTCGATAGAAATACTAGTTAGAGATCACATTCATTTTATCCAATTTCTGGTAATTTAAAATATCAGATAAGCTTTTTTTTGAGCTTTCAAAGATACAATTAGTTATTGATACTTTACAAAAAATTAAATTTTAAATAAAATTGATTTTAAAATAAGCGTTAAAGCTTCGGTTGTTTTGTACGATGCTTAATTTAAAAAATAACAAATTAAGCTTTTATAAAAATAATAATTTTTTTTAATCAAAAGCGTTTTAATACACCAATGAAACATTTTCAATTTTAACCAATATCTTAAAAATCAACATAGCATTTTTAAGAGCTTTATGAACGTAATAAAAATTATTTTCATTTTGACGAAGCATAAAAGCTTTGCAATTTGAAAATATTTTTTAATATTTCCAAATACCGTTGAAACCTATAACATTGTCTTAAAATTTATAAATCGAGTGCTTACACTACTTTTATGAATACTCCTAAACAAAAGCTTTCCATTTTATTTAGGAGGTTAAAAACAACTGCGAAAGTATTGGATGTGCTTTGACTCTAAGTCCAAAACAAATTTAGGAAACAAATTTAGGTAATAAAAACAAATTTAGGAAACCACAAAACTTTTATCACTTAGTTTATATACTTTTATGAAAGCTTTTAGAAATGCAAGAACCAAGTATTAGCCGTACTAAGCTTTATATTGTTTTAATAACATAATTGAAAAAATATCGATAAATAAGCTGCTTTAAAAGTTCTTGTGTTATAGTAACTTTGAACAAAGCTTTAAAAATGTTGAACTTAAAAGAGCGATTAGTTTTACTGGAACACAGGAAGCTGAGCTAAATTTAGCTAAGTGAGTTCTAAAGCGGTTAATCCAAGCTTTTATTTTAAAGGTGCTTTTTCATCAAAGATTAATATTTAAGAACTGAAAATATTTAGATATGCTTTTTTTACTACGTTAAAGGGTAAAAAAGCTTTAATACCGAAAGCATTAATGTCTTTATATAAAAAAATTCACAGTTTTCATGGGGTAATCATAATGTATTTTCTGGAGCCTGATAGAAAATCAACATTGTATTTTTTACTATCGAATGTTTTGAAATTGCTATCAGCAGAATATCTTAAATACCTACAACCGCGTCACACGATGGACCATCAGGTAATCTTGCAATCGAAGATTTGGTGGTCCTAATTGATAAAAACCTACCACCGTTTAAACCTTAAACTGTTGAAGGACCACTAAAGTGTGGTACTCCTAAAATATGCTGTTTACCTACCAAGGAGGCGAGAATATTGTCGCATCAACCAACACATTATAGTGAAGTTATTAAATTGTTTGTTCACGTACTGTAAAAAACAACGGGGATTTTTGCATTTCCATTGTCTATCTATTGTTTTGAAAATACTTTTCCTGATTGTTTTTTATGCAACTCGACACCAGGATCGTACTACCACCATCGTTCGGTCTAATGCCTCTACATACTTTAATGAGCATCCTTCATTAACGATTAATTTTCACCGGTGCAAAACTTTGTCTTTTGCACAGTTCTTCGAAAGGTTGCACATTCGAGTTGCATTGATTTGCATATTCAAAGGTTTCTTGAGTGCTGAATGAGTTGTTCGGCCGCCTTCCAAAAACGTGTAGTCCCAGCTCATGATGAAGCAAGTGGAATTGTAATTTCATTATGTGAGCGAATTGTTTCCAAAATCAAGATCCGAAACCAAAATTCCTCCAGTTTCACCATTTACTTTCATGAGAATGTCGTATACTGTTTTTTTGCCGATTCAACGAGCGATTGAGTGCTGTCATGTCTAATTGAGGTAATACCTTGTTCAAAATACTTCAAGTATCGCAATGCTTGGATGTGATTTTTTCGCTCAATTGAAAATCTGAATTTGAGGTTAAGGCACGCATCTGATGCAAAATTTCACCAGGAATTTCACCGGGTGTAATTCCATTGAGTGTCATCCACTAAAAATTGTAAATGTTGACAAGCTTAACTATATATGTGCCACTAACATTTCGTAAATGTTGGAATGATTTGAAACTGGGCATGTAATTTCCCCGAAGCACATTTGTTGCACTAAAAGAAGTCATTTGGAAGAAACTTGCATTTCTGGATTTGTATCAGAAAATATGTGGAATCTGCCCCTGTTACAGAAACCAATGAGCACTATTGTTTTCTGAGAATTCGGGAAATTTTGTGGTTAGACTACCATTTTCAAACACTGCTTTAATGTTGCGAGAGTCTGCGCCACGAGAGAACAAAAGTTTTCTAAACTTATGGAGCTGGAGTAAGATACGGCTCTTTATTCCGCCTACAGTCAATTTATGGTCGATTGACATCACTTGGGTCACATAGAGTTTTTATTTGCCCTTTTACTGTGTAAAGAAGTTTGATTCATCCTCTACCAAACTAATAGTAGGGTTCGACGGTTCAGGAAATTCGTTACAAAACGAACTATTTTCCATATTAATTTGGCTTAGGCCACATCATTATGCATTCAGTGCAGATATTTGCAAAATCTACCGTCAAGAATTTCTTCACCCAAGCAACCAAAAATATCATTACATTTTTTGGCGTAGCAATGTTGGAGATGAACTGCACAAGTACAAATTAAATTCTGTTACGATTAGAACCACAACCTTCCAACTAACCAAAATAAGGATCCATTCGTTGGCCCAGTAATCCAAAATGATATATATGTCGATGACATATTACCTGGATCTAATTGTGTTAATAAAGCGGTTAGAAATTGCCGGAATGTCTTAATTGGAACCCAAATTTGGAACCCATTCTAAACCTAAATATCGCTTACATGTCGATTCAAGTTTAAATCCGGCGCAGATCTAGCCTGGTTTATGGTGGAAAGTCTCTTTAGTTTTTAATATGACGGATAAACTTTGAGCTTTAAAAAAGTACGTTTGGTGAAGGATTGTCTGTGCAATTAACTGTACCCATTAACACCAGACGATAAAGACATCGGTTTGAAGTAGATGCGAGTCCATCGTTTCAGACTTAATCAAATTAAGTCTCAATATCAGGCATGATAAGTCTAGTAGATTTGTCCATGATTGACATTAAGGTAACTTGATCACGAAGTTAATCGAGTTGGTGTTGAGTAGGACGATCCGAATGGAAACCAAACTAGTGGTCAGCTATAGAACTTTAAAACTTTCTACGTGAGAAAGTATTCTATAGTGAGAATAATGGTATATTAATTGTCAATCATCAAAAATCTACGGTGATGACATGTAGAACATGGCGATGTTTATGGTCGCTTCTTTCGTTGACTTTGATAATTTAAAATATTGCTGTTGTTGGTGGTGATCCCCCTTGCATTTGGCGGATTTCACAGTTCTCCCGCTTGGTGATGAGTTTTTTTTATCGATTAGGGTGCCCATTTAACTAGCACACCACAACTGTAAAGCCGGTCTAAGCATACATATCCCAACTTTGATACAGATTTATGGTTGCTCAATTTTTTACTTTTACTTTTATTTAGTCATCTAGGCTTCTATAGCAACAATGGGTAACAACTATGAAAAAGATTGGTAAATATTACAAACCAGATACAACAATCATAGCATCCAGCAGCAACCTTTAATTCATTACTGTCAGCGGTACAAATACTATCTGCCAGAGAAATTCGAGCTTTAACACGTTTTATGAAAGCTTTTACGTTTAAATAAAGCTTAATGCTTTGAATCACAATTTAAAAATTATATCTTTAAAATAAAATTATTCCTTTAGAAAAATATTTACATACTAAAGACTTTAATGTGATTTCTGAACCTTAATGAGCTTTTTCATACTTTTATGCTTTTTGAACTTTTAAATGAAAGCTATTTTTTTATTTCATATTTCTAACATTTTTTTTACTAAAATAGTATTAAGTTGTCTTCAATACTGCTTAATTTGAAGGAACCTTTCATTGAATGGTTTTGTAGTTAAAAGCTTTTAATTACAAAACTGGTTTTTACTATGTAAATATGATCATAAAAATTAAATTTAACTTTTGAAGGATAACAAAAGTTAAGTTTAAAAATTTGTCGTATAAAAGCTTTCTTTTAATAATTCTAACTTAAAGCTGAAAAATTTAATAAATTTTAGGAAACATTTAGTTAATCAAACTGTAAAAAATTGAAATTTATATTTTGCGAGACTGTAGAATATTAAAAGTTTTAATTTTAAATTCCACCCGAAAAGCGTAAATGTCATTTAAAGTTAACCTTAAAGTTTTGAATAGGGAAACATTTTCTACAATGAAATGGACTTTCGATTTTAAAAAGGTTATAAAAGGTTACAATAAATAACTTAAATCAAGCTCATTTATTTTAAAATTTAAAAGCTTTAATTAAAAAATTTGTCAAAATAGTTAAGTTGTGCATTTTTTAATGTTATTTTAAAAGATTAACAATTTTTTATGTTAGAGCTTTTATTTTTTGAAATTTTAAAATATAATAAGCAAGTATTCTGTAACAAAAGCTTTCAATTTTGAATTTTACGTTTTGTTTTCTTTTAAAATTAAATTATTTTAAAAATGTTGTTGACCTATTAGCATTTGGGATTAAAACGCTTTCAAGTTGTTTAACAAAACTTTATCTTTTTGTATTAAATAGCTTCTAAAAGCACAACAATAAAATTTATTTACAACTTTGCTTTTAGCCAAGAAAAATTGGTTTTGTGCTTTGTTTTGTGCTAGCAATTACTTTAAAGGGTCTAGTTTCTTTTTTGCAGATTAATGCCATTGTATTTTGTTTTTTTCTCAGAATTCTCTTGGGGCTTAATTAAGCTTTACACTTTTTCTATGATCTTTTTTTTGCAAGAATCTGTAAAGTAATTTGTGTTGACTTCTTGAGGACTGCCTGCCAAAATCTATTCAAGAGTGCTATCCTGGCAATGATATCTTTTGGTCGAGAGCTTGGATGTGAAGTTATAAGCGGTTTACTGTTTGCGCGGCTTACTGTTTAACTTTCATGCTATTACGTCTTCTTGCTACTTAATAAAGAAATCCTCATTTGGCAACTCTTAGTAACGAAGCTGTCTATTATTTGCTTGTTTTGTTGGCACATTTTCCTGTTTTCAGGTTTGTTGGTTTATGATGGCTTAAGATGCTTTCGTTTATGTTTTGTTTCGTAAAGGTTGGATTTTTGATTAAAACTAGTCTGCTACCTATAGGGTAGTACTTTCGTTTTTTTTTTAATTTTATTAATTTTTTAAATACGTGCATTTATTACCTTGGTTAATAAAATTTTGATAATCTCTATAGATTTAGTTTCCAAATGGATTTTAGCAAATTTTAGTATGACCTTGTAACAACCATCATCCAAAATTTAGCTAAAGCGTTTATAAAATGTAAATAAAAAACTTTTTATACTTACAAGACAATTACATCCAATAAACATTTTATGCTTTTTTAAAGCGCACACAAAATTGAAATATAACATTAAAACATATTTACGACCAACATAAAAATTATTCAAGTAATTTTGATGGTTTACAAGAATTTTGTCTCGCGTACATCAAATTGGTAAATACCAAAAGGCAGCGTACATTAATATTTTTACATAAAAGCATTCGGTCGATACGCTAAAATATTTAGATGGCGATTTTTTGGTTGTGGTAGCTTTGGTCCAAAATAATTTCATAACTTTATTATATCATGTCGTAAAAATGAAAAAAAAAATCTATAACATGTGTGTGTACTTCGTTTTGATTAAGTCTGCAAAATATATCAACATTTTTGATTCTCCAACCGTACGTATATAGCGATTTGATAAATCTAAAGGTTAGAAAATTAGGTTCCACAAATATTTAACAAATATTTAAAAAAAATCAGCCCAGTTTAATTAATAAATTGTTCAACCAAAATGTTATACAAACAAATGTATTAAATTAAACCAGCAACAAGTATTCTACACCAATAACAATATGAATATGTAAATTTATCGACTACACATACTCCCTAAAAAATAAACATGAAAAATGAAAAATTACCTAAACGGTCGCTACAGTATTTCGCAACGACAAAAAGTGTTCATATTTTTCTTGTATATTTGTATTTCCCTCCAATGGAGTGGAAAATGTATAACATGTATTTTTTGTCCACATATTCGAATTCACCTTCATCATGTTTTTATTTACTGTCCTTATGAATCGTTTGTCTGGCTGTTAAATATTTCATTTTTATCGTCCTTGCATATTTTCAAAGGACAGATTTACTGATAGTAACTTGTGAGTGAATAAAAAGTTATTTATTTGTGCTTTACATTTAAAAACAGTGATTGATGGATGGCTGTCTATCATCTGTATGATAATAATGTTTGGTAGTTGGTCAACAACCTAAAATAAATACTTATCGGTATCGTAATTTAACTCCTACCAAATTAGATGCTGAAATGACGGAAACATTTTTCTATCTCGATGTATTGGTATATTTTTACACCTACTTATAGATAACTTATTGAATTATAAGTCATAAAAATCTCATTAGTCATATATAAGTCATTAGTTATATACGTCATATAAGTCATATAAGTCATATAAGTCATATAATTCATATAAGTCATATAAGTCATATAAGTCATATAAGTCATATAAGTCATATAAGTCATATAAGTCATATAAGTCATATAAGTCATATAAGTCATATAAGTCATATAAGTCATATAAGTCATATAAGTCATATAAGTCATATAAGTCATATAAGTCATATAAGTCATATAAGTCATATAAGTCATATAAGTCATATAAGTCATATAAGTCATATAAGTCATATAAGTCATATAAGTCATATAAGTCATATAAGTCATATAAGTCATAGAAGTAAGTTTATAATATAAACTATTAATAACGACCTAATCGAAAAACAAAATCTACAAAACAGGAAACACTTAGATCACATGCACTTAAGAAAAAAGACCACCAATATTGAATGAGGTCTTTATCAGGAGGGATATCTGTATCCTTAGTTAGCATAATAATATTATGTATCTGCAGCGACACACTTCAATGAATTACTAAACTTGAAATAAAGGATTCAAGCAGACTAGTCAAACATGTATCCTAATAAATCTTGGCAGTAAAACAAAGGGCATGGACGTCTTTTCTTTACTCCGGGAGGAGTTATCTTCCCATAAACTCGCTGAAGGGACAGTTCTACTTATATTGAACAAAGAGAAGGCTTTATTATCTTTTTTTAAAACTGACGTTTGCAACCGAAGTAACAAACAAAACCAACAGATGGAGTTTATAGCAAAAGATTTCGATTTGTACTAAAAAGACGTGAACTTACGTCATATTGTAATAAGAAATAGTCAAGACCTGAACCAAATATAATAATTTTTTTTGAAATTATATATATATATATATATATATATATATATATATATATATATATATTTATATATTTATATATATATATATATATATATATATATATATATATATATATATATATATTTATAATATGGCATTTACTATGTTGTTGTATGAGAGATCTGATCTTTGATGGATTAACTTTGATATATGTCGTTCAATCAACTGATTACGTTACGATACACGTTTAAAGCAACTCAATATATTTTGTTAACAGATGAGAAATTGTATTGTTCTTCATCGTATAAATTATATTAAATTGGGAGGGCAGTTCATAAGAGAAAAAGAACTACAGTAATAATTAATGTTCCACAATAATGGAAAATGATTGAGATATGGTCCTTTTTGGTTCTTTACACATTTAATCTTTAGAAATAAAAAATTGTTGATGCTAGTGTGTGAACTATCCTACAATCTTAATTCAATTTCAGGTCACCGGAAAATTGAATATATGTGTACTTTGTTCAAAACTGTTAACTAAGGCTGTATCCGAAACACATGATAAATATTTGTAAATACAAACTTTTGACACTTAAACCAAATTATCACGCTCAGTTTATATGGTAACTTTTATCAAATACCAAAACCTTTTGTAATAAAAGCCAAACTTATCGCTTAGCACACTCGGATAAATAAAAATCAATAATTGGTTTGGTAATAGTATCATTCAAATACTTTTAAGAAAAATTTGAACATTTTCGTTGCTATGATAATTTCAATAAACAATGCACACTAACTGTAATTTTTCTTTATAGTTTTTGTACCTAACAAAAAGTGAATTTGAAAACATAATAATGCAGAGAAATTTTTCAAGCAATATGTAGGGAATATTTTTCAAATGAATGTCAAACATTTTTTTCACAAATATTTATCATGGGTTTCGGACACTGTCTAAGACTAACAAAGAATACATAATTTTTGAGTTTTGCAGTTCTGTAGAATCAATCAATCATAAATGCAAACAGCAAACATTTTTTGATATTTTCGAGAGAACTTTACTGTATGCTGCGAACTTCCAAAATTTAATTCGTCGAATAAAATATCACGAACAATTAAGGGAACTTCACAATAGCAGTAAGTCAGTTGCTAGTTATATATAAACAGAAATGTTTCGAACTAACAAAATAGGCAGATTAATGGGTATAATCTCGATACATTTTAGCAAACAAATTAGCAACTTTTGAGTTGAAAATAACAATAGTGCATACTCGATCTTTTTTGCGTTCTAGCAAGTAAAAAATTAGACAAAAAGTATGAAAACTAACCTTGTTCATCAACCTTGAACCTTGAACCTTGACCCTTGAATCTTAAACCTTTAATCTTTAACGTTTAACCTTGAACCGTGAATCTTGAATCTTGAATCTTGAATCTTGAATCTTGAATCTTGAATCTTGAACCTTGAATCTTGAATCTTGAATCTTGAATCTTGAATCTTGAATCTTGAATCTTGAATCTTGAATCTTGAATCTTGAATCTTGAATCTTGAATCTTGAATCTTGAATCTTGAATCTTGAATCTTGAATCTTGAATCTTGAATCTTGAATCTTGAATCTTGAATCTTGAATCTTGAATCTTGAATCTTGAATCTTGAATCTTGAATCTTGAATCTTGAATCTTGAATCTTGAATCTTGAATCTTGAATCTTGAATCTTGAATCTTGAATCTTGAATCTTGAATCTTGAATCTTGAATCTTGAATCTTGAATCTTGAATCTTGAATCTTGAATCTTGAATCTTGAATCTTGAATCTTGAATCTTGAATCTTGAATCTTGAATCTTGAATCTTGAATCTTGAATCTTGAATCTTGAATCTTGAATCTTGAATCTTGAATCTTGAATCTTGAATCTTGAATCTTGAATCTTGAATCTTGAATCTTGAATCTTGAATCTTGAATCTTGAATCTTGAATCTTGAATCTTGAATCTTGAATCTTGAATCTTGAATCTTGAATCTTGAATCTTGAATCTAAAATCTGGAATCTAAAATCTTGAATCTTGAATCTTGAATCTTGAATCTTGAATCTTGAATCTTGAATCTTGAATCTTGAATCTTGAATCTTGAATCTTGAATCTTGAATCTTGAATCTTGAATCTTGAATCTTGAATCTTGAATCTTGAATCTTGAATCTTGAATCTTGAATCTTGAATCTTGAATCTTGAATCTTTTACAACATATTTGACAAAATAAATTATTTGACGTAATTCAACTCAATCCCAAAGCTCATTAAAATTAATAAAAAATTGCTTCAGCTGTTGAGGTCGTTAATTCCACCTGGCCATTTATAATCAAAACAAAATGAAAATTTTGTAGGGCGCACAAACAAAATGTGAAAACCATTAAGTCGTGAAAATCAATCTTGTGTCAAAAAAAAATATACATCATTAAGACGTAACGGAAAAATATTTCCAAAATGATGATGATGATGAAGATGATGACGATGTTGATGGTACAAAATATTTTATGATGCCTGCGTATGCTGTTACTTTTATAATTTAGTTTATTATGAGCTTTTCAAATAGGAGGGGTGGGAAATTGATTTATATTTTTGGTCGTTCCATGACACAATAACACAATTTTGGCAGTATTAACTACTGTTCTACAGCTATAAAAATTAAATTTTCGCCGCCAAATCAATTAAATTGTAATAAATTGGCAAAGATTAAACAAGATTTTGGTATGATATACTACAAAAGATACAATTTTGTTAGCTTATGTTTTACGAGCAGGAAGGATTACAAAAATACTAAAAATCATACAAATAACAAAGAAGCATGTTGTGTACTTTCGAAACAATGTTGCAAATTTTAATTCTTACATGGGTTTAATATCTACCGACTTTATATATACCATAGTTTTTTATATATTGCTTCCGGTGAAATTATTTTATGGCCATGTTATACCATTTCTAATCCCATCATAATATACGAACGTTGGAATACATCCAATCTATATATTTGTATGTTATTGACACGGAATTTAAAATTCAATAAAAATGCAAATTCATTTGGATTTCTTCTACCGTTCGAAGGATATACAATTCGTTGTCTATTTGCTTAATACAAGATCGCTTTTCAAATGCAGAAAGTATTTTCCGTTTTTTCCAGTTTGAAGTGAAAAAATTAATACAAGTATTGTTTTTACAATATATTCTTTGATTACAGTGGAGCGACAGCATTATAATTCGTATTCGTTTGAGTTGTGAAAATTAGAAAATTGGAAAAACCGATACTACTGTACAACAATATTTTACCTATTGTATTTATTTTGTGGAAATTTAATTTCCTTTTGTTTTTCAACAACTGATTGGTGCAATTAAAATTAATTGGAAACTTTATTTTATTTCATGTACAAATTGGATATGGTCTCGGTTTGATTAGTTTTGGGTTGGTTTGGTTTACATGTTACAGACGTGATTTACTTTGCAAGGCTTTCCGTTTTAATTGTTTAATGAAAATGTACATTTTAAAAATAATGTGGAATCAAACTATCATAAAACTGATTATCATTTTTAATCTTAAACTTGAATTTACTTTAATTGAAATAATTTAACTTTTTAAGCTTCAAACCATTTCAAACTACGCAATGCACTATTGTGTTAATTATTTAAACTTTTCATATAATTGGTTTAACATCACCTCATCTCAAACATTTAACATTTTTAATATTATTGCCGGAAAATCAATCAGTCTCAAAATAATCTTCAACGGCGAGGAATTCGAAAATCTAACACTTGTAATAGTGAATGGTTTTCGTAAATTGTACTTTTCCTTAATAGATTTGTTCCTATAGGACTCAGTCTCTAAGGTAAAACAATTGCCTATTAACAATTCAAATTGTCTCTTGACAATTTGAAGATTTGAAGTTTAGAAGATTTGAAGATTTGAAGATTTGAAGATTTGAAGATTTGAAGATTTGAAGATTTGAAGATTTGAAGATTTGAAGATTTGAAGTTTTGATGATTTGAAGATTTGAAGATTTGAAGATTTGAAGATTTGAAGATTTGAAGATTTGAAGATTTGAAGATTTGAAGATTTGAAGATTTGAAGATTTGAAGATTTGAAGATTTGTAGAAATTTGGAAAATTTAAAATGGAAAGGAAAAAGATTTGAAGCTTAGATTCTTTTAAAATTTAAAGATTTGAAGATTTGTTGATAAAGATTTTAAAATGAAATTTTAAAATCTTTATCAACAAATCTTCAAATCTTTAAATTTTAAAAGAATGAAGAAAATTTTAAAAATTTATAATAGAAGGGGAAAAGATTTCAAGATTTGACAATTTGAAAATTGTAAATTTTAATACTTGAAAATTATAAGATTTGAAGATTTTAGATCTAAAGATCTGAAGATTTGAAGATTTGAAGATTTGAAGATTTGAAGATTTGAAGATTTGAAGATTTGAAGATTTGAAGATTTTAGATTTAAAGATCTGAAGATTTGAAGATACGCAAATTTGAAAATTTATAATGATAAGAGAAAAGATTTTAAGATTAAATTTGTATTTTAAATTTAAAGATGCGAAAATTTGTTGAAGATTTGAAGATTTTAAAATACAAGGGCAGAAGTCATAAAAATTTAAAGATTTTAGGATTTGAAGATTTGAAAAATTTGAAAAATTGAAAATGAAAAGAGAAAGATTCCAATATTTGATGATTTGAAGATTTGAAGAATTAAAAAAATTTGAAGATTTAAAGATTTCAAGATTTCAGATTTAAAGTTTTCTTGAAAATTGGAAAATTTAAAGATTTGAAAATTTCAAAACCTTAAGATTTCAAGATTTCAAGATTTCAAGATTTCAAGATTTCAAGATTTCAAGATTTCAAGATTTCAAGATTTCAAGATTTCAAGATTTCAAGATTTCAAGATTTCAAGATTTCAAGATTTCAAGATTTCAAGATTTCAAGATGTCAAGATTTCAAGATTCCAAGATTTCAAGATTTCAAGTATTCAAGATTTCAAGATTTCAAGATTTCAAGATTTCAAGATTTCAAGATTTCAAGATTTCAAGATTTCAAGATTTCAAGATTTCAAGATTTCAAGATTTCAAGATTTCAAGATTTCAAGATTTCAAGATTTCAAGATTTCAAGATTTCAAGATTTCAAGATTTCAAGATTTCAAGATTTCAAGATTTCAAGATTTCAAGATTTCAAGATTTCAAGATTTCAAGATTTCAAGATTTCAAGATTTCAAGATTTCAAGATTTCAAGATTTCAAGATTTCAAGATTTCAAGATTTCAAGATTTCAAGATTTTAAGATTTCAAGATTTCAAGATTTCAAGATTTCAAGATTTCAAGATTTCAAGATTTCAAGATTTCTAGATTTCAAGATTTCAAGATTTCAAGATTTCAAGATTTCAAGATTTCAAGATTTCAAGATTTCAAGATTTCAAGATTTCAAGATTTCAAGATTTCAAGATTTCAAGATTTCAAGATTTCAAGATTTCAAGATTTCAAGATTTCAAGATTTCAAGATTTCAAGATTTCAAGATTTCAAGATTTCAAGATTTCAAGATTTCAAGATTTCAAGATTTCAAGATTTCAAGATTTCAAGATTTCAAGATTTCAAGATTTCAAGATTTCAAGATTTCAAGATTTCAAGATTTCAAGATTTCAAGATTTCAAGATTTCAAGATTTCAAGATTTCAAGATTTCAAGATTTCAAGATTTCAAGATTTCAAGATTTCAAGATTTCAAGATTTCAAGATTTCAAGATTTCAAGATTTCAAGATTTCAAGATTTCAAGATTTCAAGATTTCAAGATTTCAAGATTTCAAGATTTCGAGATTTCAAGATTTCAAGATTTCAAGATTTCAAGATTTCAAGATTTCAAGATTTCAAGATTTCAAGATTTCAAGATTTGTAGATTTGAAAATTTGAAAATTATAGATTTAAAAATTCATACTTGAAAATTTTAAAAAGATTTCAAGATCTGAAGATTTCAGATTTAAAGTTTTCTTGCAAACTTGAAAATTTAAAGATTTGAAAATTTCAAAACATTTGAAGATTTGAAAATTTTAAGAATTGAATAGATAAATATTTGAGAATTTTGATTTGAAGATGTGAGGATTTGAAAATATTAAATTTGCAGTTAAAATTAGAATATTTCACGATTCTAAGATTTGAACATTTGAAATTTTAAAAATTTGAACATTTTAAGATTTAAAGATATAAAGAATTGATAATTTTACAGTTGATGTTTGGAAAATTAAACAAATGAAATATTTGAAGTATTGAACATTTAATATTTGGAGATTTGAAATTTTTAGTTAAAAGTGTGGAAGATTTAAAGAATTAAAATTGATCATTGAACAATGAATATTGAAAATTTAAGAATTGGACGATAATTCAAGATCCTAAATTTAAAATATCTGATAAAGACTCTATAAAAGTCACACTCGAGATCTCCCTTGCCAAGCTATTGTTTGTAAGTAACAGTTAAAAAATACCAGATGTTTAAAAAATTGTAAACAAAGCCACTATTATCATCGTTTACATATCGATGTTATGTTGTAATGGAGACACTATACTTCTCGTCTTAAACAAGTTTTTCAATTTATTTATTAATAGTTTTAGTTCATCGATTTCCCATATTTTCCTGATTTTCACAGCTGCATTTAAATTTTTTCAATGGAAAATTAATTAAAATATTTGTTGGTGAAAAACAATGGCAGTAGTGTGGTGTTTTTATAAATGTAAAGAAAATTTAAATTTTCAGATTTTACACTATCATGGTCACAGCTTTAAGACAGTTACAAATTTTGTTAGAACCAATGTACCGATTAAACTTTTCCTCTTGATATTTTAATTTTATTTTAAACACTTCGGTGAACTTCAGCGTTTCAATATGGCTTTTGCTCACACAGGTTTGTTAGATAACCACCTGAAAATGACTTTCTGATGACAATATGGTTTATACATGTGACTTATACAAGTGACTTGTGTTTCTAAAGAAAAACTGAGTTTTTACCAACAGTGACCAATAATGATTGACTTATATCTGGAATATAAATCGATTACATAATCAGCGGAAGACCCTTAAAGCTATTAAAAAATTTATTTTTCACATTATTACATTTTAAAACGATTACCATTTATCAAATTGTAGAGTACTTTACCATATACCCAGTCACAGTATGTTTATTATTCATGTTGAATGGTAACCAACAAAAAATCAACCGCACATAATCTTACATCAAAAATTCATATCGCTTAAAATTCGTGTCTAGGTATATTATGTGTGCTATAGAGAGCTGCGTACAAAAATTCGAGGTACGGAAATTTTTAGGATTTTTTACGACTTTTTTTTATGTACCATATTTATGTATCTGAATCCGCGCCATTTTATCATACTCATAAATACACATAGTAGATTACAAAGTGATTTTTCATTATTCATTTTCATATGTTACACAACTACAAGCACAACCGGAACGAAACCATACATATCGAGTTCGTATGTATATATAATGTATGTAGTGTCATTCGAATTTTTCATCTCGAAACAGTACACATAGAACTGTGTAATCAACGAACGTGCAGATGACTTTTTATATTGTATTCGAAAATTTGGTTTTGGATAAATTCAAATCATGTCTCGGCCATAAACGAATTATGTTTTATATGTTAAAATTAAAAGCGCGCGGAATTTTAAGACGCGTATTCGTATATTAGTGTACAGAAGCCTCTTGTGGCCGAGGGAGCTTTTTACCATATCGTAAAATTAAAATAAGCAATCACGATAAGCTTTATATTAAAACTTTGCGGCGTAAACTTCACTATTTTCTCGAGCAACCAACACGGATTTGTAAGGTTTTGGAAATTTTAGGATTTGTGGGCAACATTTTACAGTTTTCTTGGACAAAGTTTTGGATTTTACAAAGTTCTGTGTGTTGGTGCTATATTAGCGGTAATATATTCTGTCAAATTCGTTTTGGCATTTGTATTTTTCGATGTTACAAAGCTGTTGATTTACTGCCAGCCAACAATGGCGTAAAAACCGGTTTATTCATTTCCTGCTATATGCGGGTAAAAAAATATGACGAGGTTGTAAAAATTATCATAATCATAAAATTAGGGTAAGCACACAGTTATATAATCTGCACGTCTGTATAAAAAAATAAAAAATAAAATTGCCGCATATATTTATGCTCAAAGTTCTACACGAAATATAGAGTGGAACGGTGATGTACGCGTAAATGTTGAAGCGCCGAAAAAGAATGTAGAAAGATTTGATTTTTGCAAGCGACAATGTTTAAAATTAAATTAAACAATTTGTGGGCGATGAATGTTACCGAGTAATTTAGTTATTTAAAGTTGAACGTGTAAATGGCGTAAAAATTGTAAATGATGGTCTGAAATTTTTTCCAAGGTCTAAATTTTAAACAGTTTGATACAGTTTACAGTTTATCGGAAATTTCAGTTTGACAAAAAGCTTTCAATTCTGAACTAGCTAATTTTTAATTTTAAAAAGATACTTGCTATATTTTCTAAGTTACGAAGGTTTAAGCAAAAGTTCAAACACTTATAATACTTGCATTTTCTTCTGTAGCTTATTTTAATTTGTGCTAGTCACTAAAAGCTCATAACTAAGTAAAAAAGATAAAAAATATGAGTTTAACAGGTACAGGTGAAAATGAGGATAACAAATATCAAGCATTAATTTTTGTTTTGATAAACTTTAAGTCTTAGGTTTTAAAGCTCAAGCTTTTAGATGAAAAGCTTTAAATAAAAAAATCGGTGAATAAAGGATGAGTACGACAAAAGTCGGCCAAAAAATGCACTACTCAAAAAATGTTTAATGAAAGCTTTGAGCTTAATTAATATAAAGCTTAATTTAAAGTTTTCTGTACCGTACAAATTTTTTACAGTTTTTAACGAATTTCAAACCATTAAGCATAAACACACCCCACTAAACTGGGTATTGACAATTATAAATAAGATGAATAGCCAATTTTAAAGGTAGTAATGTGCAGACTCCACCACAAATTAAATTTATTACCAAAGAAACCTTCAAATATCCTGATTGTAGCAACCCGCATACATTAAACACCCATAAATTGTTTCTAGGCCATTATGTTAATCTTAATGCACCCATTAGGCCAACAAAAAAGAGCTTTTTTGTGTTAGTATTCCAATTCATTTTGTAATTTTCATTGTTAAATGGTGATGAACTTTTTTTTCTGTTTATTTTGGGGCGAGTGTAAGCAAGCAACTATATCTTGTATTGTGTGCACGCAATAAACTTTTATATAAATCGATGCCAAAAAAATATTCTTATGGTATCCATCTTTCCAACAATTTTTAAGATAAAGATTTTTTTTTGTGTTTTTGTTGATAATATTATCAAAACACCTACTGTTTTCAGAATATTACAACAACAGCAAGGATATTGCAAAATATAAAATAATGTTGTCTTACGGTATGGTGTGCTCGGTATAATGGATGTACATCTTAAAGGTGTGGTTGAATGCTGTAATATTTATTTAGAATATATATAATAAGTTTATATATCGTCGCCATATTAGTATACCGTCATATTTGTTTAATAATGACTTATAGTTTACGGCAGATGGCTGACATTAAAACGGGCCACAATAATCAACACCTACATTGATAAATGGATATGTACGTGTAACGCACTCAAGCTGTTGGTAATTCACCTATATGTACTGCTGCTTCAGGATTGGTTTTTATCTGCCTCAGAACTTCTTTTGTTTTTTTCTAACTCGTTCGATCAAACTGTATTTTTAAATAAATCTCCGAAGAATCAAATAGTCGTGCTTATCAAAATGTCCTGGTTTTTGACATTCGTCTCTATTTTAGTCTTGGTTTCGGTTTGATAGCTCTATTTTTGCTCTGGCTACCATTCTTCATGTATCTTCAATTCATTTGAATCCTTCCACCAAATACAATTTAGGTTCACAAAATTCCTTATGGTAATTAATTTTGGGGGACGCACAATCTGCAGCATTGTATCTCGATGGAATATGACGGCAGTGATATTCTGTTGGCTACAAACGACTGCCATTTTCTTAGATGGGCTGATAAGCTAATCTACAGCATGATCTTACTATCACACCATAATGTAATACGAAATACTTTTGTGTGTGCCTATGCATTTTTGATGGTGTTGACCAGCTCAGCTCGGTCAATAATACATCGCCTTAAAACGTTGCATTACTAAATTCTACATAGCAGTTGGTTTTCTTTGACCTGCAACTTCACCACAATTCATGGAGTTGTTTAACGCATAATATAATGAAGCAGTGTGGTTTTCATAAGTTTTCTAAAACCTTATATTGCTATACTGACATTTAAATTTCTCTTCATTAGCAACAGTGGAACAATACCCATTGTTAGCTATGCTAATACAATTTGGAATTTTATAATTCCACAATAGTTCAACACATTTTTAGGGATTCTTCTAACTGCAGGTGTGTTATGCAGGTTAAATTATGAGCGCACGACTGATATTTGGAATTAAATTGAAACTACAGAGGCAGAACGTATTGATATTTAGCATAAATTTACTGCAGAGAGGTTGTATTGCTAACCCAGATCTTTGAATTACTGAGCAATTGGCGCAGTGGTTAAAGCTGCGGTGTTTGGGACGGGAGGTACCGGGTTCGAATCCCAACGGGGGAGGGTTGCAAAAGGGATTTTTCATCACCTGATTTCGATCGGTGATGACGATGAACACAACTATGACCCCCTGTTGGAGTGCAGAATCTATGGGCCGAACCATCGTCCATGTCAGTGCAGGCTGGCTTGAGCAATGCAATGTGCAGATGGATATAAAATCGAACCTGTATTCGTGCGTCCTCAATTTGGCTGGTGACGGCGTAAGTTAGGACGTTAAAAATTAACCGCGAAAGAGTTGGGTGGGCTTCGGCCCCAGAACAGATTGCAGAGTTCATCTTATTGAAGGTTTAAATTGGTGCAATAAATGGGTTATGTAGACGTTTGTAGTTGTATGTTATTAGTCTAGGTGACATTTCCTAACGAAAAAAAGGATGCCAATCTGTTAGTTTAGTAAAACTACTATTTAGATTGCAAGACTAAACTTCTGATAGATTAGTGGCTCTAACTAATTAAGCTAGCACGGGTGGAAGAAAAACACTGCAAGAGCTCCAGGACTTCCTTGCCATAGAGGAATATTCTTGTTATTCGAAATGTGTCATCAATTTTATTATCGCAAATTACGTTGCAAGTTATCTTTGAGTTTATACTACGAAAATCCATTCGGTGTATCTATTGATTGATTGATTGGAATGTATAGCCAAGGACAAACCAGAATTTCTCGCCATGCCGGGCACCACCGTACATCCGTATTAGTTAGAAATGTTAGTTATGATAGATTCGACCCGGTTACTGACACCTAAGCGATCGATAATTCGTTTTTTTTGTGGTGTAGGTAAAGAAAAAATAAGTTAGTAATAACAGGATTGGTCTGGTTTCCAGGACCAATATTCAAACTACAGTTAGCATAAGACAATCACAATTTTTCTGAACTACTCTACACTGATGTCTCTTATCAGCAACTCCACTGTGCCACTATTCAATTGTAATCTATAAAGGTTCCTCTAAGAACAAAATCTATTAATGAACTAATTCCTCCAAGCCATAGGCTGTAACAGATGGCATTAGTTTTCACCTGTAAATTACAAATTTATTATTTCACCTTCATGCTGCTAAAATTTATTAAGTGTTGTTAATTTTAATATAAAAAAAACTTTATTTAACACAAAACTTTAAAATGAATACAAATTAGATTTAAAAAAAATTATTAAATTTACAAATCAATTGAATTAACCGTTTTTTGACCAATATGCCATGTAATCGCCGAAAATCTAATTTATATACACTTTATTTGACACAAAACTTTAAATTTAATATGAATTAGATTTAAAAAAATGGATTAAACATAGGCATAATGTGTTCTCTCTACCAAAGGAGTTTTTACCTCAAAAATTATGGTTGGTCTATAATACTTATGGTTCTGATAGTTATGATTTGTACATAGATAGCTTTATATTTATTTTGATGAGTTATATCTTGACTCGGCTTGAGATTGTCGATTATTTGTCTGATTATTCGTGGAGGTGATAAGATGTCAAAATGAGCAAATTAAGTTTCCTTTGATGTGCTTTTGTTTACAGTATCGATTACTGTCGGTTGCAATGTGCGGAGTTTTATCATATCCGCAACATTATCTGCAGAATTATATCAGTGAATTCAGTGATGATGTTGGCTATTGTTCCAATGTTGCAAATATGTATTATTTTGCAACGGGATTTTTCATTTTTCATGTTCAATATGGTGTCTTACTTTAAGTCGTTATACAGATTCCTCATTTGAGGTGAAATAGATTGTGAATATATGTAGAGTTGGCATGATTTGTATCTTCGCACATATCACTTAGCTTCTGAGTGAATTTTTTGAGATGATCTAGTTCTGTCTAATCCTGTCCTATGGATGGGATGTGAAGCTTGATATGTTGTATTTCGTTGTTGTAAGTAAATTGGGAATAATATCTGATGACATTGTTCCCAATTTATAGAAGATTAATAGAATCAAATATTGATAGACTGATTAAAACCGTCTTTGATACTGATCAACACTGATCTGTTCCTTGTGGCTCGTCTAGAGAGCATTTTCCGAGCCACGTATTGAAACTACGCGCACTAAACCCTCTGTTCTCGGAGCGGTTTCAACAATCCTTACTCTTACCCATTTATTGGGTGGTAGGTCGATCTTCAATTAAAAAAACAAGATTTCCGATTTTAAGTTATAGCTTTGGTCGTAGCCGTTTTGGCCATTGTTGTAATCTTCGCAAATACTCTTTACTCCATTTATTCTAAAAGTCTTGATTCATTTTTTGAAGCATTTTGTCATTTTGACAAGCGCTTCGGCATCACAATCAGTGATGAACCGATTAAAAATGGCCAAGCGTTAGAACTTCGTTAGAACATCATTGGAGATTAGACACAATGGCTTTAAATTTAAAATGGGGCTCATATTTGATTTTGTCATTTTCTCGTAGGTAAGTGTTGCATTTCCTACGATCTTTCTTAAGGTAGGTTTTAACTGATTTTACACCAAATTCCCTTAACCCAATTATCCTATGTAGAAGGCGGTTGGAAATGCCAGGTTATTACCTCTACTGACAATTGTTGAGTAAAAATATCATTGGAGTTGGCTGTTTGTATTTTTTGTAACCTTTTCAACTGATTTTTGCCTCAAAATTTGTGCCAACGGATAATCCACGCCTGGATATGATCCTTTTAAGGCTTTTAAGGATATGAGCCTTTTATATTGCTTTAGTTGATAAGCAAAAAAAAATTGTCATGAATGCCTGATAAGTTTTGCACCCTCTTTATTTGGTTGTTTTTATTTGCACAGGACCGTAATATGCCGTACATATACCATAATAATCAATTCTGGCATATGTAAATGATCTTGATGGCCGAATTCTTGCTAATAATAACTTTCCCATTAGTTAATAATTCCTTTTTTTAATATGTATGGATATCTCCTTGTATCCATGACAAAACTATGGTTGAATCAGTCCTTGCGAAAGTTCTGTTTTTCTAATGCATGTTTTACTTGTTAAAGTAAATTGGCTAACCAGTGCCGTTTAGTTCCAGCTTAAGTAGTATTTGTTTTGCTTTGGTTGCTATAAAGCTGGTGTTAACCTCATAATTGTTGATGTAAAGATTTTGATAGTTGATGTAAAGGTTTAACTGTAAGGTAAGTGCCAGCAGCTATGCCGTATAAGTTCCTTTATTAAGTTGATAATCTTGATTTTTGTCCAAAGTTGAGTTTTACCATAAAATTCGTTGAAAGTCTCTATTTTTTTTGTATGCAAATCTATAGAAACATTTATTCTATGTCGGCTGTCATGACTTATACATTGATTGGTTGGCAGATGCGTAGAAGGCTACTCGTAGTTTTGTTGTTTTGTTGATAACTTGAGCACAGCGTGATAAGACATGTAGAATTTTTTGTTCATTTAAATTTATTGGGTAAACCTTTATTGGGTAAACCCCATGTGTCCGAGACTTTCATACTGTCGCATGAATTCTTTAAATTGTTTTGACAGCTCGAAGCTTTTCTTAAGTTGTTTTTCTATGTGGAGAAATTTTGCTGATGCAATTTTTTGGAATCTCTTAGTTTTAATTATAAAATGGAATTCTAAGGTTGTATCTACCATCTGATTTTATTTTTTTGGTAGTTCCGAAAATGTTGTTCATATTAATCTTCATCAGAGGAGTATTTTAGTTGTGGAACCAGTTTATTCATTTCCCTGAATTTCTTTAGAGTTTTTTTCAATTTCATGAAAAATAAATAAGTCACACATCATACAAATTAAAACAAATGATAAGTACGTGATCTTTCCATCGACTCTAATAAAGACTACACCCAAACCTAGGCAAGACTATTATCTACGGAAATAGCCTTATTGGACATAATAAAAGTAAACATTCAGCAACCAACTGCTCAACATACTAAATTAGTTGGATGGTTTTAGAAAGATGTCCCACTCAACAAAATAATCCGTTGGCAAAAACAGTCGCAATCACAACAAAGGAAAATGCAATTAATTGCAATTTCAACCACAAAGTAAATAAATTTAGGAAGAGAAACTTGAATTGATATCAAAATAATGTTGACTCTATAAAAATATATTATGAAACGTTTTCGAATCTGATCTGTAGAGGTGGTGTACCTTTTTGTTGAAATAATTTTTTCATTCGTCCATTTTTTTTATTATTAGTTTAATTATTTTGCAGGTAAATAATTGTTAAATATTTAAAATATTTAAAAAGTTACTGAAATCTTGCCAGTTTAGAGTGATAAAACAAAAATTCTAAATGTTTATGACATTATCGTCTGATATTCGCCATCTCTTTCAATTAAAGTTATTTTAGTAAAAATATTATGTTGTTCTATGGGAAAAATAAAAAACATAGTTACGACAGTATACGACTACGGTGACGATATGTATATATGCATAATATATTTTTATAGAGTCAACATTATTTTGATATCAATTCAAGTTTCTCTTCCTAAATTTATTTACTTTGTGGTTTATAGCCAATGTTTTTTGTGTGTTAACAAAAATATTATCCGTCTTTTGGCACAAACAACATATAAATACAAACAAAGGTAACACAGCTACACACACACACTGGCAATAAGAAAATAACCTGGAATAACAAAAATATTATTTTCTTTGAACTTGGGAACAATTTTACGTAATCGAAACTTTTCGATATATGGCAGGTACAAAATTTCAATCCAAAACTTCCTAATTTAATTGGAGATGCTCATATTTCGAATGTAAACATAAATAGATATATTTATAGAATCATAAATAAATATATAGTTTAAAGCTAAAAATATATAGAATTTGATATAAATTCGCGGTAACCATATTTTCGGTGACGTATGTGTCGGTGGAAATAACTGAAATAAAAATAATAGATTTTTCACAGTTGGGTCTGTGATTTAATGTGAAAGTGTTGCAAATGTTTGTGCGCTCTTGGTGGTGGTCCTGTATTATTATATCATTTCCGCGTTGGCATACTGTTTTGTACGATACTTGAAAATAATTGTAAAAATGGTATGAAGGTCTATAGTTTTATTAAAATCCTTTTAGGTAAATGTAAATATTTCGTTACATAAGCTATTTTTTAAAGCTCTGTCATTATAGATGATTGAATTACACTAAAGCATTCCTTCCTAATTTCCGAAAAAACTTAAGCCAATATTAATTTTCAACTAAATTAATGTTGAAACTTTACACTCGCGGTGTTTTTTTTAACATTTTTATTTAAAATTGTGATCATGAAGCCAATTAAGCTTTTCCAATATGTCCAAATCAAATCACAATTATTCCATTAAAAAGCCAATGTAGATATTTAAACTCCAGGCAGTGAATCGATACGATACTACAAACTATAAGCTTTTTATATTTAGTCTATTTCGAGCTTTTTACGTTTATTAATAACCCTAATTGAGAAAAATCAATAAACGTTGAAACTTCGCTATGGTATATTCGCTCCGGGTGTATTTAAATCATCATGTCGAATTGATACAAAATTTTTCTCAATCCATTTCGATTGAAATGCATTTTGATACAATTTGTAATTTTTTTTTTATAAAAAATAATTTACAAAAGAGCTTAAAGCATAATTGATTATATATTTAGTAATTTGGTGCTGATGGTATGATATTGTAATAACTGGATACTGCATTTACGTAATAAGTGTTGTGTTATAGTTTAAGGTTTTCACGTTGTTAAAGGCTAATATCGTTTTTTGCAGCATGAACTTTTAATTTATCTGTGATGAATTCTATCCGTAAGTTCCTATGAAGCAGCTTGTGGTGAATTAGGGAATATAGTATAGTACTACCATCATAAGAAAAAAAAACAGTTTACCCATTGTTTTTCCAGATGTCGGGTCAATAGAATATCGTCAAAATTTAGAATAAATATATGACATTTAGGCGATTATACATATAAAAATATTTTGATTATTTTAAAACGATACCAGTAGCGCCATCTAGCACATCAATGGGCTAACATACCATGGTAGTACTATGTGTATTTATATTATGATTTTTCTGAACATTAAATTAAGTTCTTCGTTTTTTTACATGCTCTCTCCACTTGAGTTTAGCATCGAGATTCATGAGAGATTTAGCTGTATTTGCATATGATGACTGTCTTGAGCTAATTTTTATTGATAGATGGTTAGTGTTTTGTATGTTTAATTAATATGAGTGGACTTCATTTAACCAGTTACAAATTGCATTGGTCATCCTCTCCAGTTTGCTCATTTCATCTGCGATATACTTCCAACTGGCATACTTTTATTGTCATCTGCAAAGGTGGTTATTGATTTATTTGTAACTTCTTTAAGAAATAATTTAAAACAAAAATTGTTACAAAAATTGTTAAAAATTAAAGTGCTCCTCAGTGTTCGATTGATTTGCCAGGTTTTACGTGCCCATCGTTTTTTCTTTCTTACTCTCTAGCTTCTATTCCGTAGGTTATGTTAAGCACCTTCTTATTTTGTATACTGTCTGTCTGTATACTATGTGTTATTGGTATCTGTTGTAGGTGTAAAAATGTTTTACTAGATCCAGCTGCTCACAATATGCAACCCGCTGGCTTTACTTTTGCCATGTAGTGTTTGGCCCTCCCCAGAATCCACAGCCGATTGATTGGAGTACCACATGGTTTTTTATTTTCTTTTTATTCGCCAAATGCAGATGTTGAGCACTTCTATATCCATCACCTAGAGACGCACTCGATTTAAATTCTCAATTAAGATATAATGAAATCAGGTTATAATAAATCTGCGGGTACTCATATTTTGTTCCGTTTAATTTGATGACATTCAGAATTTTTTATAACTTTACTAAAGGTCAAATTAACTAAGAATTTAGCAAATTTATACGATTTTTTGAAATTTTCAACGGTTACCACTAATTTGTCTCCGTACCAAATGAAATTAGGAATTTCGGAAAAAGAAAAGGATTAAAA
Source organism: Tipula confusa (assembly GCA_963556175.1). Taxonomy (NCBI): domain Eukaryota; kingdom Metazoa; phylum Arthropoda; class Insecta; order Diptera; family Tipulidae; genus Tipula; species Tipula confusa. Next base: position 208,527,823 of record OY744476.1, on the reverse strand, counting down.
ATGAACTAGATACCTGGAACAGTTGCGAAAAAGTTAAGTAACTAGTTTTTAAAACGTTACCGACCAAACTTTTTTACTATATGCAAAGAACCTCAATCTACTTGTTCTGCGCCACTTTACCATTTTGCACCGTTAACGGTAAATAAAAAAAATGTGGTCTTTACCGTAACATCAGATACCACATGCTGCGAAATTGAGGTAAGATTAAATAAGTTTGAAGAGGAGTGATGGTGTCATAGAGGGAGTTTCAAGATTTTAGAACACAAATGCTCGTCATTCTTAAAAAGAATCCTGACTCTAGTGCTGAGCTAAAGCAAAGATAATAAGGAACTTAAATTCCACGGAACGAAAGCTAAATTGTTGGAATTCTTAAACAATTTGGAAATTAGTTATGGATGCCGGTTACTTCCTAAAAATATTATCTAGTGGCCAACTGGAAAGTCCAAATAAATTAATGGCTCAAAACACCCAGTTTGGCTGGATAATCGGTCGAGGTGGTACCCCTATGCAAACATAACAAACATTTAACGTTAGCCTCAATTTTAACATCAATAAACAACAATGTGAAGAATTTTTTCAAAAATCCAAATACCGTGATGACCAAGGCACATTCGTAGTAAAATTGCCATTCATGTCGAACCCACCAACCCTTGGTTACCGAATTGAAAAGAAGTCTCCATATTAATCCTAATCTTAAAGAAGAATACATACAATTTATGGAAGAATACATAAATTTTGGTCATATGGAAGAGCTATCAGAAAAAGATTTAGCAACTCCATCAACACTTCTCTTTTATCTGCTACATCACCCCATATTGAAAGAATCGAGTATTTCAACCAAAGTACGCGTTGTATTTGACGGTTCAGCCTCATCCAGATCTTCGGTATCCCTAAACAAAACGTTGCTGGTGGGTCCTACAGTGCAATAAGATTTAACTTCAACAATAATGCATTTCTGAATACACAAAATTGCATTTACGTCGGATATACAAAAAATGTACAGTCTGATAAAGGTTTATCCAGATCACTAACATTACCAACGAATACTCTGGAGAAAATCTCCTGTCGAACCATTCAAGCACTATAATCTAATTACAGTAACCTACGGCACCACACCAGCTGCGTTCCTCGCAACTCGATCACTGTTACAGTTAGCTAAAGATGTTGAAACAATTCAGCCAAATATTTCATCTATAATTGCCAATGATTTTTATGTTGACGGTATCCTAAGTGGCGCCGAGTCAACAAAAGATGCATTAAAATTAATTCAACATCTGCAAGAAGTGTTAAAGTCTGTTGGGTTTGCTTTGCATAAGTAAGCATCCATTTATAAGGAACTCCTCAGCGCCATCGAAAAGTAGTAACCAAAAGGTATTAGGCTTACAATGGAATTGCGAAAAGGACCATTTCATGTTTAAGGTCAATATTATGGTCAATATGAATACTCCATTTTTAGACAACATTGTACAACACTAGTTCAAAATGTTCATGATATTTACAGATGGTACTCTGTTTATGTATTCGATCACAGTGTAAAAGAACCGTTTCCTTCTAGGAACCAGATTTGGAGGTATACCGAGCTTTCGAAATAAATCTCTAAACTTTGAATTAATTATGAAACAAATGAATTCTAAATCGAAGTCCTAACACAAATTTAATTTACCCACACACACTCACAAAACCAAAACGAATATCTCAAATGGTATTCAGTCTTTTGACCTTTTGATCAGAAAATGGAAATAGGCCAAAACTCAACTTAATTTGATCAAAATGATAAAAATAAATTTGGGAAATTAAATTTCCATTTCATATGTCCATCTGAAAAAAAAATCTTCGGTTTTATTTGAAGCGCGTTTGTCTTGATTTTTCATGTAAACTCCTACTCCCACACCCGCATTTTTCTATATATGGCGGCGGAAGAAACGTGATCAGAAAATTGATTGAATATAACGATTTTACGTTTGGTGTATCGATGGTTCAACAGATTCAACCAACGTTTCATAGTTATTTTACGATTTATGTACTATTTGGATTTTTTTTGGTTGGTGCGTGCTAGCTGAATCCATTATGGGGAACAAAATTAACCCTAAGTGATTGAAATGCCGTAAAACGTATTTTTACTAGTATTATTTTGGATAAATACTAAAATACTAGTGCTTTACGAGCTTTTAATATACAACCAATTTTATGTATCTAATTTGATGGTAGAAATTTTAAGTAGCAATTATTCCTATTGCAAATAGCAATGATTAACAAGTGTAACAGTGGCTTCCAAGGTGAATTATTTAGAGGACATTTCAATTTTTGTCAGTATGACGCTGCCGACAGTCAGGAAAGTATATATGTTGCAAACCACAGCCAAAACAAAAGACTCCTAACCAAATTTATAGAAGTCTCCGGAGTCCTGATAATCCAGCAACAATTAATATGTTCACTAGGCTGATTAAATTGCATGCCATCAGTGCACTCGGGAATTGTAGACTCGGGATTGCACCGCAGATGTTTTCATAAATCCTCTACCTGACGTGCTTCGTGATGATTAGTAGTGCAGTATGGAAATTTACTGCCAAAATAGAACTAACATTTATGCGTGCCATCATTGAAGTTAAAATTTAACAAGTTGCTTATCGTTTGAGTGACAATGGTGAGATACCATTAGGCATATCTTGCTCATAAAATTCGTGTTTTTAATATGTTAAAAAGTGCCTTGGGCTAATGCAAACTTTTCAGAATCTTCAAAGGGTTTTGTGGTTTGCAATATGCAAGTTGGCATTATATGCACATTGCTCATATACATTATCGTGGGCCACTTGACGAAAACTGTACAATAACTTACGGAAAAAAATTCAAAGCTATCTGTTGGCTATCCATCAGTAAGCACAGTCTGCATCGACGTGCTCACTAGCTTGGGTCCCACTCAAGCGGCGGATGGTTAACATATTGCTCATCAAAATTCTATAGTGCAGATGCAAACAATTTCTGAATATGCCCGCCCGCGTCATTATCATTCATTAGTTTCAAGGTGGCACATGTAACAAGATCATTTACAAGTACTTGCCAGCATCTCATCTAAGTGGCACTCAGAAGCGTTATTAGACTTCACAATTTGAACATGGTCACCGACAATGATGCCCTATTCAGATTCTTATACACGAGAAGAAGAAGCAATGTGCCGGCAGCGCCAGAGTTCCACCATGAATCGAGGTGACTCGAGTGACACATATTTCTAACAGTTATTACGACACAAAGCTTTTACAATAACACTGGAGAGAATACTTTCTGAAAATATTTTTTCGACCTTATTCGATTAGTTTGGGTTAGCAAAATAATGTCTGATGACTGAAAAGTGTCTGCTTTATGCCATATCCTGAGAAAAGCGATTGCTTCAAATACCAAAATTATCGCTCTCTTTTACACAGCATACAAATTACTCTCTTAAATAGTATTGAAGAAAATCATTCTACAGGCGAAGAAAATTGTAGTGTTCATTGCACTGTTCAAGTTTTTTCGCTGAAGATGATTTTTTCTAAATACGAGTTACAAAACATCTTGTATTGTATATCAGGTATTCTTGGATTGCCGGTGGAAACTTGTTGTATTTGTTTTCCAAAGGCGTGTTTGTATCATAATAGACCTAAGGCTCAGTTGTACTTAATTTAGATGATTTACAATGTGATAACAGCTTAATGTTTAACATACTCCGCTCGGAAGCCACAATCAATTCTGCATGTGCTTGAACCACAATTTAATATAGGCCAAAATGATTTCAATTCAATATTTTTAACAGGCAGTTTTATCTCCAGCCATCCCCATGAAAATTCGCTTACTAAACAAATCATCCAATGTATAACACAAATTTTGTCATCGTTTTCATTTCAAATTAGGAATTTCCACCAAAAAAATGTTATTATGATTTGTTGTAACTGTTATTACCATAATTATTATGATGTTATTGCTGTTGTTAAGGAAAATTTAGTATTTTCAAAACCCACAAAATACGTTCAAGGAAAAAATGTAAATCGCATTATTGCGTTTATCCTTCGCCATGTAAAAAAAAAAACGAAGACTGGATTTAGCTGGATGATGCATCGAGGATGAGAATTTTTTTTCCGTTTTTCTCCAGAAATTTCCGTATATACATTTTCTAATCCATAAATTCTTGTAAAAATTACATAGTACATTTTTGGATTACGATTTAATTCAATTTTAGACGTAATTGAAATCTTTAAAATAATACAACAACAACTTCGTTCTTATTGGATCAGAATTTTTCGTATATCATGTTAAAGGTATTATGAGCTAAAACCAATCTACTTAAAAGATTTACCATCAATTCCTCCGTATACTTCGTCTATCGAATTTTTTATTTATTGAAAATCCTATGCTGTATCACAAGTACCGAAGGATTTGGGATTTAATTTTTGGTACGAAATTGATTTCTAATTTATATTTTTACTCGACTACAGATAAGTCAAAATTTTCAATTTTCCAAGTGAGTTGTAATGTCAATTATATATGAAAGAGTAAATACAACCTTATACGTCTTGTGTCTGTGTGTGTATGTGTCTTTAATCTGGCTGATTCCTTTTTGAAAAGTGTGGGTATTATATCGAGTGATGTATGTTAACATAATAATTGAATACTTTTATTACGTCATTACATTCGGAAACAACTTCATAAAACATGTACATAACCTAAAATCGATAATTACTCTGGTAATATAATTTTTTACAAGGATAATATAATATTGTACTGTTGGAGGCATACCAAGTATTCTTTTTCTCAATAATTCAAAACACAAACTTTTTCCGACAACAGTAAAAATACTGCAAAATAAGTTTCAAAGTTTTACCATAAAAAATTCGATTTTTTGTTTTGTTTTTATGTTTATGGTATACTGTTGAACAACACCAAACTTTTTAGAGAATACAAATCAAATAATAATTCGTTTTGGATGTTTTGCATCTCGATGGAATTCTCGAATCTAGATTAAATCGATCCTATATATGAGTTTTATCGAACACATGATGACTTATTAGCACAATATTGGTTGTACATATATATTACCTATGGTAATATACATGTATGGTAATTACATTGTAAATTCATAAATTCATAAATTCATAAATTCATAAATTCATAAATTCATAAATTCATAAATTCATAAATTCATAAATTCATAAATTCATAAATTCATAAATTCATAAATTCATAAATTCATAAATTCATAAATTCATAAATTCATAAATTCATAAATTCATAAATTCATAAATTCATAAATTCATAAATTCATAAATTCATAAATTCATAAATTCATAAATTCATAAATTCATAAATTCATAAATTCATAAATTCATAAATTCATAAATTCATAAATTCATAAATTCATAAATTCATAAGTAATTCCTGAAAGAATAATAAAGACAACTTTAACCACACTATGGTGTGCTTATGCTATATAGCCCCGAAAGTCGAAGACCCGTGTCATGCATGGGAGTGAGAGATGGATTATCTGACTTACTGATGAGCATGAAAGATGGCACATGATATTTGATAGAAGAGTTATGTGCATGATATATGACACACCAGTAAATTTTATTAAGGCAATTATCAAGGTTTCTTCAACCATGAGATCAGAAATTTGATAAAAGTAAAAGCACAGCGAGTAACGGAGATCTTTCTCGAAATTAATCATTCGATTTTATCAAGGACTGGTACAAAGTACATGTTGAAACTGTTAATGCAAACAGAACAGAAATATTTCTTCAAGGAAGGTGAAAGGTAAAAGTACTTAGAGTTTGAAAAGTACTTAGAGATTGAAAATAACTTCATATTGCACCAGGCACAAACCATGTATAGAGTCAATGGAAGATTTGAAAATAGTAGTACGTGCTTAGAAGAAGGGTGTCTAGCAAAGTGAAAAAAAAAACACTTTCACCTGTTGACATACACTAACAAAACATCAAATTTTGTTTTGCGTAAATCCCAACAAAACGTTTAGCCCAATATTTACTATAATTTTTTTAAGCCAAACCAAAATGATAAAAGATATACAGCCATGCTCACAAAAAATAAAAGGATCATCATCAACATTGGTAAAAAAAAACAAATTAAGGTTCAATCATTACTCTTAATCCTCTTGCCGACAAATAAATAAATAAAACGGGGAACGAGGAAATCCAACATAAAAAAGACGACAAATAATTTTTTAAGTGTTCCCATTTCAAATATTACGACGGCAACAACAACAACAACCAAATGTCTAATCTCATTTTATTACCTTAATTTACTTAATTTCTTTTTTATATTTCCTATGTTCAACAAATCTAACAACACGAACGGTAGAAGACAGTGCCCGCCGGCAATGAATATAACGAAGAAGTGGCAAAATGCAGATTTTTTTGTGTTATTGCCATACACGTTAGTGTGCACAAGATTACAGTGTGATTTGTAGAATATTTGGCATGCGATACAAGAAATGGCTCGAGAAATGGAGTTTAGTGAAGTCCTTGCAGGAAAAGTTTCACAGAGCGAAACAAATGAAAGTTTCATTAGTCAATAAATGTGCTTAAGTATATAACAGTTTAATTATTTATAAATAACAGTCGCTCTTTGAGCATGTCTTAGCACAGAAAGTGTTTGTTAAAAGTATGCTCCAAGAATCATCTTTCCTTCAAATGAGGTTCCATTCTTGGAGTATCGGTTACATCTTACAGTATCAATAGCATATATTGTAATAGAATATGATTTGATGCAATCGTTGCTTAATTCAATAAAAAAACTTTGCAGATGAGCGCCTGACCTTGCTTTAAAGCAGTGGGCTTTTTATTAAACTTTTTATTAATGAAAGCTCAGTAAAACAATTTGACAATGAAAATTCTATAAAATATCATATAAGTAATTATATATAATATTATATGAAAATAGGAAAATTTTCACAGTGTTTGTAAATTTTTGAAAAACTTTGCTTGTAAGTAAATATTAAAACCTATCAATGTATCATCGTAAAATACATTCTTATGTATTGATTCATTTTGGTTGGCAATGGCCGCCTAAGTATTAAAAAAAATTACAGCAAAGCTAATAAATTCAAGAATTTCTTTTCAAGAATTGCTGCTTTAAAATCAGAAAACTATTTAAAAATAAAAATATGGACATCTAAAATATTTATTGCATTTTCCAAATAATAAAAAAAATTAGCTAATGGCCGACACTTTAACACACATATTTGTAAATTTTGATTTAACTTTAAATAAAATAACAAGATAATAAAAACTTACAGACAAATTTTAGCAGAACAATGGCAAACAAATTCGCACACTTAACATTGTATCTACAGCCACTTAAACTTATATTATCACTTATTATAGTGCACTACACAATACTATGCACAACACCACATAATTAAAATAGACCAAATATACGCTGCAGATCTAACACTGAACTGGCATTTAATTACGCATCATCGTGTAACATGCAAAAATGTAATTTTCCGGTGTTTTTCGTAAATTACAGTACGCATTTTTTATATTACTTAAAAGTATTGGTGGTATTGTTATTTATTATAATTATACCAGAGCTGCGCACCTGGATGAGTACGTAACCGACTACGATTTAAAAATATAAGTGATAGGGGTCGGTTTTGTTGGATTTTTTCCTGTAAATTTAGGAATTCAATTACTTTTTACAAAACAAAAAACATTTCAAAATTTATACCGATACAGTAATTGTACGACAAATCTTACACAGACAATTGTTTCACTTGTATAAAATTATAATTTAAGGTTATAATTTGATATTTTTCACACTTTGACTTACGTATATTTTCATCGAGTGCAACCCAAAAATGTTTAGATCAGCTGTTCTTAGCTTTTTAATTATAAAATGGATTTTAGTATATTTGTGTTGGTTTTCAACAAAGGTCATAACAAACATGCACAAAAAAGGAAATTGAAACAAAAATTAATAAATAAAAATTTTAATGAAGACAAAACTATACCACAGAATGTTTCGAGCTTGATTCGCAATAACGGGATACTCTTCTTTTATTTTTATTGTTTGATTCCGTAATTTTTATTTTTATTTTTGTTTAAATGCGTGCCTACTTGATCGAAAAAAAATAAAATATTATGTGAATTATTTGTAGAAACAAAATTTGCGCATACCTAATTATATAAAGCGAACTACGTTTAATTTTGGATTGAAATGTAGGGTTGGGTTTGCTTCATTGTAACGACGTTACTAACTGCTGCCAAGAAGCCGATGAAATATGTTCGATTGAACAAAAGATTTTTTATATTGAAGGTGAAAATATTTTATAATTTCGTGTCAAACCTAACAGCCCAGTCGATCGATGGTCGTTGAAGAGGTCAGACTTGTTTTTTTCGATCTCTCATTTTAAAATTAATTTTATTTTGGTTTCAATTATGTTGTGTATGTGTTATTTGTTGACACATTTTTTTCAATTTTATTTTAATTACATAAAGGTGTAATATTATTTACGTATATCTATATGCATTTTACATAAAATACCGTTTTAGTTATCCCGTTTTTGGTTATATTTTAAAGTATTAGTATTGTGATGAATTTTTTTTGTGGATTGTGATGTGTATTGAGTGGATTTTCTTGTAATTGCATTGGCCTGTTTTGTCAGTCTGACGTTTGTTTATTTGGATTTTCATGCTTAAATAATTTTTTTGGACCTGTGATTCGAAAGTGTTTTGCAGCATATTCTTACAAACTATATAAACGAAGCCTCATGGTCCATTCTGCAGGCCAAAGTATTGACTAAAAAATATATGACGGTCGATGCTTTAAAGATAGCTCTTTGCTGAGAATGGGGTAAAATACCATTACACCACATATGTGCGGCGTGCCAAGCCGTGTTCTCAGATAGACTCGATGCTATTATCTGCGCTAAAGGTGGCTACATCGAACAATAACTTAGTTTTTGTTAAATTTGAAATGTTTTACCGATATACCAAAGTTTGGAAATAAAAAAATAAAAATTGACAAGTAAAATCGACTTCGAGTGCCGACCCCTGTATTTAAATATTTATGGTTTTTTGTTTTTGTTTTTATTTATTTTAGTGAGTGCGATCTTTAACTTCAGTACGATCTTTAACTGGGTTTTTGACTGTCTGCTGTTGGAGCAGTTTGCCATTGTTATAGCGTGTGTAGAATCTAAGTTGGACGATGAGTATGGGCCATGATATTTCTGTACAATTTTTACTCGAGATTGGGTCTAAGGTGTTGTAGTTTGATTCGTGCTTGGTGTAAGGGGAGATGGAAGGTGATCAGGCCACTTTTTAATACAGGATTCGTGGCTTTTGAGTGGTTTTTGGAGAAAGTTGGTTATGTGGCTGGGGGTATTCTGCCAGGAGTGTAGCGGGTTGATTCGTCAAGGTGGTTCGATGGAATTGAGTTGTTTGTGGTTGTGGTGTTGCTGGGGACAGTTAAATTACGGGGCTTTATATGTCTCCAGCTATGTTTTGCTGGGAGTGTTGTTCATGGCTGCATGAGTTGAATTTTGTTTGTTTGATTGTGTAAATGCGACAGTACTTCTGCGTTTGCTTAGTGAAGTGAGTGACGGTGGTTTATTTTGAATGGTTAATATCTTTCTCTGCGGATATGATTGAAATGTCTGATCAAGGTGATTCTCAGACAGATTTGCTTTTAATTTAGATCTGTTGGTTGGGTCTTTTCAGGGCCTTGATTGCCTTCCATAAAAAATAGTAAGAGCCTTCTTTTTGTACTGTCAGATTGTTTATGTATTTATTGACTGACTAACCAAATTGTTAAACGGTCTTTTCGCTTTCGATGTTCGATTTGCCAGTTTCTCTCACTTTTTCAGAATGTGTAACATTTTGATTTGCTTCGCTTATATAACTAGGAGTACTATCCCAAGCGGTACTTTGTATAATTTCTAAGCTTTTGTCTAGTTCTTTATGCTGCACTTTTGGAGCTCTTTATTTACTGGGATTGACAATTCTTGTTGGTGTTATTTCAACTTCAGGTGATGACTCAGCCTTTTTTTTTGGTTGATGTAGTGTATTTCCCTGCGTTTTGTTTACTTTTTTTCTTCTTTCGAGAATCCAATTGTTTTCTCGTTTTACTTCACTTTCATCAGTGCAGAATTGGTATTTCATGCTGAATGGTTGGAAGGGATTTTTATTTAATAACCCGGTATCATTTATCATTTTGTGTCCCTCAGAATCCATGAAGCTGACCTTTTAAGTAGAAAAGAGTGGATTAACTGTTGCCAGTGTACTACCTTAGGTAGTATTTTCATTAATCGTTGTGTCCATATTACTTTATTTACAGGCGCTGACTATAGACATCTGTCAACTCAAGTTTATAAGATCCACAAATGATATTGCTTTCGTTACGAGATATAAACTCCCTCACATTTTTATGGGAATGAGAAGTTGGTGTTCCCTCAGGTTCCTTGAGTACTTTTTTTACAGGTAAATCGAGTTTCAACACTACTGCCAGAATTATACGATTTACATAGACTTTTAACATAACTTGATATTGTCCTCGCAATGCTTTAACGCTTCATTGTGTCGAGTCATTTCTTCAAAAAGTTCACAAACAATCTTCGTCAAAACATTTAATATTAAGTCACAGATAATTATATCAGATGAACATCTCGCATAGCTCAAATTTACACAAGTAAATTAAAGCTACGAAAACTACCCAAACGAAAAATAGATGTCATATATGTACATCTATTTTTTTTCGTTTGGTTGCATGATTTCGGTTGCATTAGTTTTCGCATTATGAATTTACTTGTGTAAATTTTACCCATACAACATGTTCATCTGGTATAGTTATCTGTGGTCAAGTGAGAATAGCACTGCTACTACTTTTTAACCATTCAAAGTGTACGGTTTGGTTACACATTCCATAACAAATCAGCATTTTATCAGTTGCGAGGCTATTGCATGTAGAAATGCTACACTAATTGTCTGTCTTTTCCAAAGATGCTTGGATAGTTTACAAAATTATTTTTCGAGATTATATTGGTTAGTGTTCGAGATTTTTCTATTATTCATTTATTGCGACGGCGCACTATCTAGTTTTAAGTTCTTCTTTGGAAACTATTCACGAACCTAAAAAAGTCATCCGCATAAATAATTTTGTTCAGACAGTAAATAATTCATTAGTGGCAACTAGCGGCAAAATGTCTTTACTACTCTACCGGATGATGATAATGAAACCTTGTGGCACAATTTAGAACATATTAGTTTTCCAGAAAAATAATTCTCACAGTGTAACCTGATCTCTTGTTCAAGATATTGTTTGATGAGTGCTCAACAGATCATACTGTATATCCAAAACGATAAAATAATAAAACATTTTCCTAGTCCTATATACATAAAAACATACATACATAAACACATATAGTTCTTATCTCGAAAGCTTTGAAAATTTTTCTTTTAAATTTTTCTTCGTATATACGCATTTTAATTTATTTACGTTTTTTTTTTGTTTCGTTGACCAAATAAAGTGGAAAATAATTTTTCATTTGTTTGAAACAAAATCTTTTTTATTACAACATTAAACTTATTCTTCTCGCATCCTTGAGTGAATCTTATGAATTTATTTTCTTCTCTTAATTCTTTATCTTTTATCCAAAAAAAAAACGCAAAATTATTTTCATTGTGGGGTGTGCGAAATTATTCGTCGAGCACAGAAGGTGTGAGAAAACATGGAACAATGGGGGTTTACATTTTAAACGTGCACTGTGTATATATACAAGAGGAGAAATAGTATTAGCTGGTTGTCAGTCTATTAATAAAAAAAAAACGAATAAAATTTATCAATTTAATTAAATGAAATTTGCGTTCCATAAAATTACCGACTGTATTATGTTTGACTTCCGAGAAAAATTGTATAGTAAACAATTTTTTGTTGCTGTCTTGTGTACGAGGTGAGATGTTTGCACCAAAAAGGAGTTAATCGAAATTTATTGATATTACATTTTAAATAAAATAATAGACGGCGTTTAATTGTTGAAATTATATAATGTATTGTTGATTTGAACAGTCGATGAATTGAAAGATGTGGAATTTATTGCTTTTTTACATATTTTTGTGATCAATACAAAAAAATCTTCCATAAATGCTGCGACCAAAAATGAAAAAATGTTAGTTTCTGGTATTATAAAATTGAACAGTATCACGAACAAATCATACCTTGTCGTTCAATTCGAATTGTGTTGTACTGCACTGTACATTTTGCCCAAATCAATACCAAATCTTCATAACATTTATGAAATATTTTTTTACTGATCAAAGTGTTACAAATGGTACATATCTTATGTTGCCAAAAAAAAAAATAAAAAAATTTCATAAAAACAAAAGAAAAAATTTAATTTTCTTAAACCACAACAAAATCAATCCGGCACAGCACCAAAAAAAAAAGGTATTCAATTGTATTCGGTTTTGCTTCGTTACCACAAAACTCACATTACCCTCCTTCTCCCTGCACCCAAAATATGAATCAAACCCAATGTTATGAGTAAATTGAAATTATGTTTATTGAATCGAGGGTGGAAACATAACGTAATAGGCTCGTATATAAAGAATTTTCTTATTTTCTAAGATCCGGACGTAATCTTAACAAACCGAAACATCGTAATTTGATTTTCAAAGTGTTCTTTTTTTTATGGTCCAACAGTATTTGAATATATGGCCAATATTTTTTGTTTTGTGATTTTAAGATAAATTTGATTAATATTGAGGCACAAAGCATATAACAACAAAATTGGAATGACCAATAAACGGATACGATATTAAATTGACTTACGTAAGCTTTATATACTGTATATCCAATGGTCAGCATGTGTCAGTCGTATTTCTATGTATATAAACAGCATAAAATTGTACAAACTTAACACCAATTTATTGATTTATGTCGTACGTAAACATGGATTACGTATTTATGTGCACACAGTGTGATGTACGTCGTCACACAAAATACGAAGAGCTTTCAGGATTTTTAATTTAATTTTGTATCAGAGGACTTGCTGTCAACTCGTTAAAATGCGAATGTTGTATTAGAAAAAAAAATGGGATGACTATCAAAATGTAAACGATTGGCAGATATTGCAAGATAATGGATTGTCTCGAGTCATGCGGTATTAAATCATTTTGCAAGTACATGTTTTTTTATATATTGAGTGCAATACGTGTCTAGAGTGTTTAACACTTTGTTTTGCGCCATTGTACATTTTTTGTCTGGTGTTGGGAGCAACATCTTTCAACAAGTTTTTATCTGGTCCATTAGCAAACATATAAAATTGTTTGACTTTCACCAAATGAAATTATCTTAAAGCACTATTGCATATATGCTACTACTGACAATGTAGCAAACTGCTTGGTATCGATCGAAATGGTAAGCTTCAGAACTTGTTAGAAAAGGGTCCCTTATAATGACTAACTTTACAGATCGCCTCGATCGGCCATAAGAATTACTATTCGTCTTCGTTCATACTTATTTCTTAATTTTTTAATTTCTTAATTTTTTAATTTCTTAATTTCTTAATTTCTTAGTTTCTTAATTTCTTAATTTCTTAATTTCTTAATTTCTTAATTTCTTAATTTCTTAATTTCTTAATTTCTTAATTTCTTAATTTCTTAATTTCTTAATTTCTTAATTTCTTAATTTCTTAATTTCTTAATTTCTTAATTTCTTAATTTCTTAATTTCTTAATTTCTTAATTTCTTAATTTCTTAATTTCTTAATTTCTTAATTTCTTAATTTCTTAATTTCTTAATTTCTTAATTTCTTAATTTCTTAATTTCTTAATTTCTTAATTTCTTAATTTCTTAATTTCTTAATTTCTTAATTTCTTAATTTCTTAATTTCTTAATTTCTTAATTTCTTAATTTCTTAATTTCTTAATTTCTTAATTTCTTAATTTCTTAATTTCTTAATTTCTTAATTTCTTAATTTCTTAATTTCTTAATTTCTTAATTTCTTAATTTCTTAATTTCTTAATTTCTTAATTTCTTAATTTCTTAATTTCTTAATTTCTTAATTTCTTAATTTCTTAATTTCTTAATTTCTTAATTTCTTAATTTCTTAATTTCTTAATTTCTTAATTTCTTAATTTCTTAATTTCTTAATTTCTTAATTTCTTAATTTCTTAATTTCTTAATTTCTTAATTTCTTAATTTCTTAATTTCTTAATTTCTTAATTTCTTAATTTCTTAATTTCTTAATTTCTTAATTTCTTAATTTCTTAATTTCTTAATTTCTTAATTTCTTAATTTCTTAATTTCTTAATTTCTTAATTTCTTAATTTCTTAATTTCTTAATTTCTTAATTTCTTAATTTCTTAATTTCTTAATTTCTTAATTTTTTAATTTCTTAATTTCTTAATTTCTTAATTTCTTAATTTCTTAATTTCTTAATTTCTTAATTTCTTAATTTCTTAATTTCTTAATTTCTTAATTTCTTAATTTCTTAATTTCTTAATTTCTTAATTTCTTAATTTCTTAATTTCTTAATTTCTTAATTTCTTAATTTCTTAATTTCTTAATTTCTTAATTTCTTAATTTCTTAATTTCTTAATTTCTTAATTTCTTAATTTCTTAATTTCTTAATTTCTTAATTTCTTAATTTCTTAATTTCTTAATTTCTTAATTTCTTAATTTCTTAATTTCTTAATTTCTTAATTTCTTAATTTCTTAATTTCTTAATTTCTTAATTTCTTAATTTCTTAATTTCTTAATTTCTTAATTTCTTAATTTCTTAATTTCTTAATTTCTTAATTTCTTAATTTCTTAATTTCTTAATTTCTTAATTTCTTAATTTCTTAATTTCTTAATTTCTTAATTTCTTAATTTCTTAATTTCTTAATTTCTTAATTTCTTAATTTCTTAATTTCTTAATTTCTTAATTTCTTAATTTCTTAATTTCTTAATTTCTTAATTTCTTCATTTCTTAATTCCTTAATTTCTTAATTTCTTAATTTCTTAATTTCTTAATTTCTTAATTTCTTAATTCCTTAATTTCTTAATTTCTTAATTTCTTAATTTCTTAATTTCTTAATTTCTTAATTTCTTAATTTCTTAATTTCTTAATTTCTTAGTTTCTTAGTTTCTTAATTTCTTAATTTCTTAATTTCTTAATTTCTTAATGTTTCGACCTTTTGTCATATCGATAAAAAACGAGAATACATCCAAGCAGATTTTGTCACTCTTATGGGTGCGGTTTTGGTGGCTCGTTTGACAGATTAAAAAAAAATAAAATTAATCGGACATAATATTTCGACGCTAGAAAAATATCAAAAAATTAAAAATTAAAATTTTTTTTCGATTATTTGAATGAACAAAATAATCGTTTGTATGGTTTTTCCTTTTGATGGTGAAACCACCAGTAATTTTCACATTGTTCAAATTTAATTAATTTTCATTAATTAATTAATTCATTCTATATAAAATGAAACTGCATGAATACAAACATAATCTATGCTTTTAATAATTTACATTAAAATTTGGAAAAATGTATGGTGGCAGAACGAGTAATTAAATCAGTTGAAAATTTGAAGTTCTTAATCTGCATCGGTTCTTTAGCGCTGGCAATTACAGAAAATGCTTATTAAGACCAATAATGCCAGATTAAATTTGATTCCACCTTTCATATGTCTCCCTAGTTGGCATCTGGTTGAGTTGCTGTTATTTGTAGATTTTGGTCGTTTATTAATATTATTATTGCACTTTATTGTCGCAATACAAACCAAGCCAGTTTCCACGTCCGGTTTTCTTCCCATTTGCCAACGCGTTGATGGCAGTGCTTCCTCCATCATCAGAACAACATCCACTGCAGCTAAATTAGATTGAAGTTTCCTTTCTTTTAATGCGTATAACTGATGCAGGTAGTCTCTTGACCATCTTTTCTAAAAGTCGGGTACAATTTTTTGCACTAGATGTAAATATCATCATTACTCTCAGGAACTATTTTTATTGGTCCTCTTATCAGAAAATCCGCAGGTGTCAATAACTCCAAGTTTTCCGGATCTTCGTAAAGGATCGTCAAAGTTTGAGTGTTTAAGCATGCCTCTATTTGGCCCGTCATTGTTGTTGCTTCTTCAAATGTCAATGTAGTTTTTCCTATGACCTTCTGCATATGAGTCTACTGACATTATCCCTGCTTTCTATATTCCACCAAACCATTGCGATTCAATGAAACCATTGCATTTCAATGACAGCATTCCAATCTTTTGAACGTTACAAATACATATTTTGTAAACTCGACAAATTAAATTTATCATTTTGTCGCGTAACTTTGAAACCTTCTCGGAAATTTACACTACAAAGACATCTGTAAAAAATATTAATCTACTGTATTTTTATATCCATAAACATATTTCCGTAGACATGAACAAAACTCAAACACTTAAAAATTTTTAGCACTTAAGTGTGTTCAAGTTTGTCTTTGCAACAACACTCATAGTGAGAGATGTAATATTTCTGTGATGACAAATTTCATTTCCATCTACTAAAAAGCACAAAACTTTGTTGTACAATATTTTGAATTGCAAATACAAAAAAAACTAACACAACACTTTATTTTACAATAACACTGTGTCGACTAAAGTTTGTTTTATCTAAAACGTCACTCGAATCATAAATGAAACAAAAACAAAAAAAATCGTTGCACGTAAAATCATCTTAAAATTACGAAAAATATATATTCAAGACGATATCAACAACGGATCTTGGGAGTATTTTTTACTTACAAAGATGATAACGAAGAATAATTTTTATACACAAAATACCAACATACAGAATAAATAGAACTATGTGTTTGAATGAAGAATACGGATTGAAGAAGCAGCATCAACATCAGGATATTGTAATAACAATCATAAGACTTTTGACAAAAAATAACGTAAATATAACTCGGTAAAATTAATTCAAGAATAAGCTTTTTGTCGTAATGTCGAAATAAAATGCAACTCTCGTTTTAACTTCCGTAGCTAGTGCTTTATTCAACTAACAATGATATTGGAATTTACCATTGAGTGTTAAAACATAGTTCAAGAACGTTTTGTGTCACATTAAATAATTTATTTGAGCTTTAAAAAAAAAATTTAAAGCTCACCAAAATGTTACAAAAATTGATGCAGCTTTCTAAGAAACATAATAATTTTATATAAAAATTAATGAAGCGAAAAGCTTGAACTGGTTCAATTTAATTTAAGTTTCAATAAGTATTAACAAAAAGCTCTACTACTATAAGTGATACAATTTTTCATATTTGTTTGGAAGGACAATTGGAATTTGGCCTAAGAGCATTACAAAAATTTTATTAAACGATTTTCTGTACCCTTCATAAATATTTTCAAGTGTATACCGCACCTAAAGCTTATCAAAGCTTTTTTATAATTTTTTTAGTAAACAATTAATTCAATTAAAGCCTGGATTAAATCTTAAGCTCGTTCATGTTAAAATAGTTTTTTAAAACAATTTTTATTACTTTCTTGCTTTTTTTCGAGTACTTTAAAAGCTTATTATTTAAATTGGTACTGCGAAGCTTGTTTTAACACATTTAAGCTTTTCTGGGGTCTTAATTTACCCAGCTAACTGCAATTTGACTAATCAATTAAAAAAAGTACAACAAATTTATCGAGCTGTCTAGTTTAAACTTTTTTGCAGTATTGTTTTACTCATTCTGATGAAAGCTTATTGTTCAAAAACTTTTAAAAATTAATACAGTTAATTTTTTTAAACTTAAACTACTAAGCTAGAATTTATTTCAAATAAGAAAACTAAGCTTAATGCCCTGAAAATATAAAACTACGAAAAATAACTAATTAGATCAAAAGCTGTAGTTACAAAACTAATAGTTGTATGCAACGATGAATACATATGTTTTTTAAAACTTTTGCACTTGAAGTTTAATCGAAGTTTTTTTTATTATTTCTTACACATAAGGGTTGTTTATCACTAATAAACTTAATTAACTTTATTTTTCTATATTTAGTTTTTTTATATAAATAAATACTGAATATTTAAATTTATCGTTTAATTAAAAGCTCATTGATTATGTAGAAAGCTTAATGTTCAACAGTTTATTAAAACTATTATTTTTATTTAACAACTTAAAATTGAAATAATGCACCTCTCTGCGGACTGTACATAATTTATTCAAACGTTTCTACAAATATAAGCTTTTAAAACCTTTTAAAACACAAGAACAAATTCGAGCTTGACACTTTTATGAATTAAATTTTCATTTTTAAGCTTGCTCTATTTTTGTTTGAAAATCAAGACTTGATGGTCAAACTTTTTAACCAAAAGCTTTACGAATTTACTAAAAGCTCTTCGTGACAAATATTGTACAACTAAAAAACTTAATCAAAAGCTCATTGATTTTATTATCTTTTTTAAATAAAGAATTCTTATTAATTATAAAAAGCTCTGTTAAAAAGTTCAACTATCTTACGAACTGCTTTTTTTATATAACAATAAAAATATTTGAAATCTCAAATATTAAGCTTTTCGAAACTATTCGTAAAACAGTTAAACTATTTTATAAATAAACGAGTTACTGAGCTTTTATGTAGCCTGTATAATGAATTTAGAATTAATCGAAGTGCTACACCATAATTCAATAACGGTATTTGTCATTTTTATTTCGATCACTAAAATTTTCTGGCACTTAAAATAATTTAGTTTAGCTTTAAAAAAAATCTTTTTTAAGCTCACCATACACAAAAGTATAACAAATATTAATGCTGCTTTCTAAGAAGTATTTTTCCCCATAAAATATGGGTATCGTGAAAAGCTCAATTGTTCGATTTAATTTAAGTTTAAATCAGTATTTAAGCACAAAAACCTGTACAAAAGCTTTATTATAAGTAGTAAATTTTAACCAAATAATTGGTACAGATAATTCTTAAACTTGGTCTAAGCTAAGACCACGTAAATGATTTTAAACCTAGAACTTCAAAAAATTTAAAATTAAGGATAAATTAAAAGCTCGTAATGTTGCAAGCTATTGTTTAAAACGATTTTTTACTGTACTTTTAAGGTGAAAATTGAAATACAGCTCAATTTTATTACCAATTTTACTTTCATTAAAATTAAGCATTGTTTATTAAGTTCTTAAACTGATTACGGATACAAGCTTTTAGGTGCTTTTATTTAACAAGTTTTTTGCATTCGAATGGTCAAACGATATTTAAATCGATATTAAGTTTTAACTGTTTTTCAGGATTGTTTAACTCATTATGCTCATTATTTGTTGAAAGCTTTTAAAAGTTTGTTAACGTTTATTATTTTAGATAATACAACTAAACTAAAATTTGTTAATGTTATAAAGGTTTTATGGCTCTAGATGTTGTATATGCACTACTAAAGATATATAATTACAATAAGGAACCAGAATTAAACCTGTTGGTAATATAATTTTAAGTTTAAAAAGCTTTACTTAATTTTAATTATGTTGAGAGCTTTCACCGAACTGATCTGAAAATTGTACTGTATAATTAATACTGTTTTCTCACTTATTTTCTAACTTGAACTGAATTAAAGCTTTTTATTATCCCTTGCATGCAGGGATACATGGTATTTAATCACTAATTAGCTTTAATGTTCTTATTGTTTCCACCTTTCAAAATTTTAAAATAAATATGACTGAATGTTTAAGGTTATATTAAAAATGAGTTGAAAATATGAAAAGCTCAATTTTTCAATGGTTTCTGAACTTTTTTTAAAATGCAGTTAAGAATAATTTAAATTTTTGTTTTTTTATAAATAATCTAAGATCCTGGATTTCTTAATATTAATTAAAAGGATGTAAATATTAATTTATAAAACAGTTCGATTAAGCTCTAAAGCTTTTACTAATTAAAAAAAACTATATATCTTAGTTGGTTTATTTATTGAAATCTAGTTAAACTGGGCTTTAAAAAGTCTTCAAGTCTTGAAAGCTTCTACTAGCTATTTCTTTGATTTACAAATTAATAAGCTCTTTAAGCATGTTATTATTTGTAGGGCGTACAGTGTTTTTCGAAACCTTTATAGATAATAATAATTTATATTAAATCAAAAGCTGCCAATATTAAAAGCTTTTATTTTTAAATTAAGCTAAAAAAAAAAGCATTTTTGAGTTTGTTATAAGTTTTTAATAGTTTTGATTTACCATTATCTTTGGATATGCATTAAATAAAAGCTTTAAAAGCTTTTTGTTCAAAACGTTTCAAAACGTAATTTTTGTTTAAAATAACTGTAAGTCTGTACTATACTAACCATTCAGAATATAAGCTTTAAAGATGTAAAAGTATGAAAAAACAGTCGTAAAGCTGTTATTATTTTACTTTTAAGTTAAAAAATCTTTATTTAACATTAATTCTATCGAAAGCTTTTACCAAACGGACTTAAATGTTCTATGCTTTTTTTTACTGTCCAATATTTTTTTTTAAATTTATTTGCCATCTCGAGCTTATTCAAAGCTTCTTTTATTATTTATTTTGTGCAAAGGTTATTTATAACTTATATAAGATTTCTACTTTTCATACTTTTTAAAATAAATCCCGACTGAATATTAAAAATTTAAGGCTAAATTAAAAGCGAGTTGAAGCTCAATTATAAAATAAATTTCAGACATCTTTTATTTTAGTTAACAACTTTCTAAATTTGCATTTCAAAAGTAAGCTTTTTAGAATTTTTACAATAGTTACAAATAATTTAAATAATTATTGCTTAGTCAAAAGCTTCTATTAGTTAAATTTTAATTTTTAAAAACTATATATCTAAGTTGACTTATTTATTTTATGTTTATATTAATTTAGTTTTGTTAAAAGCTTTTAAAAAACTAATTGTAAAGTATTAAAAGCTCTTGCTAATTTTTTAAATATTTCTTTTATTCATAAATTATTAAGCTTTTTAAATTTGATCTAATTTGTGTGGCATTAATTATTTAACAAAACCTATAATGCTTGATACAATAATATCAGATAAAATCAAAAGCTGCCAACATTAATTTAATTTTATTTGTTTTAAGTGCTTGTATTCACTCATTTGTATTAGTGCTTTTGATTTAAAACTATATTGGTATTTTCCTTGCACAATTTCCTTAATGGTTTCACTAAAAGCTTCTTGTTAAAAGCTATTTCAGATTAGTTACTATTAATATAAAGAATATATCAACTACAAAGAATTTGTATTCTAGAAATAATACGAAATACATACATAAGATACAAAAACTTTTATTAATTTGATTGGAATTTTAAAGAGCTTTCATTTTAAGTTTTGATTGATGTCACTGTCAAGAAATGAGCTAATTAAATGATTTACATTTGGTAAAATTTGTTAATCGGGTTAAAACTTAAACTCTTTAACTACAAAAAAAAGTCAGATCAAAAGCTATTATTAATTTAATTTTAAGCCTAATTTAACTTTAATTATATAAAGTGCTTTTATGAAACTAGTTTAAAAATTAAATTCCATGATTATTTATTCCACCTAAAGCTTGATTAAAGCTTTTTATTATTGTCTATGTGCAAGACTTTTTTATTAAACTAAAACAAACAATTTACTGAGCTTTTTTATAAAAAGTACAATGTATTTAGAACTAACCGTAGAGTTAAACCAAAGTTCATTTACGTTATTTGTCATTTTAATGTTGAACAATATGTTTTATGTCACTTTAAATAATTTATTTGAGCTTACAAACTAAGCTAGAGTTTGTATGTTTATTAAACGTGTTATAGGTCTGGAGTTTTCTATACATTACTCAAAGCTCTGAAAATATATAAATATAAAAAGAATCCAGACTAAAAGCATTTTAAGTTTAACAAATTTTCCTATCGAAAGCTTTTATCAAACACTTAAAAGTTTTATGCCGTGATAACCACAATTTATAATATCGTTTTTTAAACTTTTTCACCAAAAAAGCTGTTTCTTAAGCATAATTAACTTTTTTTTAAATTATTTCTTACATGCAAGGGTTGTTTATCACTAATACTTTTAGTTGATCTTATATTGTTTCTGCCTTTTGGACTTTCTAAAATCAATAAAGACTAAACTTTAAAGTTTAAGAAGGTTAAATTAAAAGCTCAAATTCATTTTTATTTTTAAAGCATTTTTATAAATTTGAACTGCAGAATGTTTAAATTTAAAAATGAAATGAAAAACTAATATAGATAATAAAAAGCTTTTGTACATTTTTACGGAAATAAAAAGTTTTAGTACTTATAAAGGCTGATAGTATAAAAAGCTTAAAGTTTTATTTTACTAAAAAATAATTATTTATTTAAATTGAATATCCGAAACTGTATTCAATTTTTTATAACCATTTTTATTATTTTATAAAATATAAGCTTTTTGGGGCTTTTATTTTAATAGAAAAATGTGATTTAAACTATCGATTATAAAGCAAATTTATGAAATTAATTATTGGTTTTATCATTTCTTCAGCAATATTTTACGCACTTAAGTTCAAGCTTATTTATAGGAAGCTTTATTACAAATGTCAACTTTAATGATTATTTCAATCAAGACAGACAGATAATTTCTGCAGCTTTCTTAAAATTCTATTAGTTTTGTTTTAAATATGGTGTTCCATTCTAAGCTTCTTTGCAAAAAACATTTACACGTTAATGAACTTTTATGACAATATTTTAAAGAAAACGCTTAAGGTTAAAAGCTTTTTTAATATATGGGCTTTTAAAAGCTTTATCTTTAACTGTTTTTGTTCCGGGATAATGACAAACTATTGACTTTTCCTCGAAGCTTTTAAATGATCTATAAGCTCTAATGAGTATTTATACTTCAAAAGCATTCTTTAAAATTAACCCTTATAAATATTTAGAATTAATCAAAAGCGAAAGCTAATTTTTTTAAATTGTGATTTTTTATCAATTCAAAAATCTCAACGTCAAAAGTTCATGGACCTTACAAATTAAATTTTCTTTAAAAATATATTGATATTTAAAATATGAAGCTATTTGGAATCACTAATGAAATATTTAAACTATTTTATGACAAAAATTTTTACTGAGCTTTTATTTAATTAGTACAATATATATTTAAGTTTACAACTTTAGTAGAAATGACTTTATTAACACTTTATTTGAGGAAAGCTTTTACAAATTTATCAATTTCAAAGTTTATTTTAAACAATTCAGGTTAATTCAGCTTTTTAATGTGCATCAGGAAAGGTGGTTTATCTTTTAAACCCGAATTTTTGAGCGCTCATTCTTGCCACAGTCATTTTTACCATTTATGATAATTGTTATCACGAACAATGAATGAAATTTCTTTCTAAAATGTTGCTTATTTTGTTCGGTGGGTAGAGAAACCAAAAATCAAAATCAATCATAAATAAGTGATAAATAAGTGATAAATAAGTGATAAAACGTTGTAATGTCATGTCTTTCGGATATTATAGCCAACAACTAAATAATGTCAATTAAGATGAATTTTAATTATCACTCCTGAAAACATCTAACTACTCGTGAAACCACGAACATATTTATGAAAGCACAACATTTATTATCAATCATCATAAAAATGTTCAAATAAAAAGTTATACTGTGCTATATTATGTTGTCGTATACAATGACGTTATGTAGACTCCGGTCGTTCGCCCTCGTCCTCCCAGCCCCCAAAAAAATAACAAACCAATAAACGTATTTACACATAGAAATTTTCGTACGTTGGGAATTTGTTTTAATCTTATTTTGATTTAATTAAAAAGTAATTATGTTTTCGTTGTTATATAGGGTGCTCCAAATAGGGTGATTAATTTTCAAAAAAACGTTTTTTTAAAGAAAGTAGTCGGTCTGAAAAATATTTCAAGATAAAAATGTTCTTGATCAATGTTAACAAGATTGAACTTAAAATAGAAGGGTCCAGGCGATTTGTAGTTTTTGTGTGACTTTTGTTTGAAATTTCCACGTGCCAATTTGAATAAGTTTGGACAAGCAAATGGAATTCAAAAAGTTTTATTTCTCACTAGCACACCCACCTTCAGTTTTCAAACCCTACATGCGACAGTATTATGTCTTAAAAATATTTTATGTCATTCCAATTTTATATTGCAATTTCACGACGTGCTGATGGTAAAATTTACGAGAATCTTAAGCAATTTATTCGTTCAACTGCTCACTCATATATATGTTTATAATATTTTGATAGTGCAATAACATAATTTTATGTTCGTACATGCGAATATTGTTGACTGTTAAACAGAAATTGATTTTTATTATTTTATATATAGATTTAGGCACGAATGAGGCACGACGATGAGCATGTATCACCCATATAAAGAAAAAAAGTTTGCTGTTATGGTTTGGAATACTCGTAAATTACCTTTAAATTTGAACAAATTGCTTCGGTTTTTTGTTCTGATGTTTTTTGGAAATTATTGGCATTCTGCAGCTGTAAATCATGATTAATATTTTGTACGTGACTATTTTTGACTGTGAGGCGATACAAATTTTTTTTTTGCTGGTGATAAGAGTATTATCTATATTATGGCGGAATATAATGTACAAAACATATTTTACTTTTGTACAGTAGTTTTTGTTAACTTTAAATGGTTTTTTAAGATGTCCGGTTTTCCGTGGTCAGCTAAATAATTCAGAATGTTTTAACTGTTGTGGCGATAACAAGCAAACATTGCATCAATATTTCTGACTATTTCCAGAAATGTAAGACAAATTTCCAAAAATCCAGAAAAAAAATGATGGTTAGCCAATGAAAACGGTGAATTTTTAGAATAAATCTTTAGAATTTCTGGCACAAATCGAAATTTTCCAAAATCCAGAAAATACATGTTGGTAAGCCCATGAAAACCGAGAATTTTTGGCACAAATCGAAATTTTCCAAAATCCAGAAAATACATGTTGGTAAGCCCATTAAAGCGGCGAATTTTTAGCACAAATCAAAATTTTGCAAAATCCAGAAAAAACAAAATGGGTAGCCAATGAAAACTGTGAATTGTTGGGACAACTCGAAATTTTCTAAAAAATACATGCTGGTTAGTCTATAAAAACTGTGAATTTTTGACACAAATCAAAATTTTCCAAAGCCCAGAAACGTGATGGTTAGCCCATAAAAACTATGGATTTTGGCCACAAATTGGCATTTTCTAAATTCCAGAAAATGCATGATGGCCCATGAAAATTGTGAATTTGCTGATAGACCTTAAAATATCATTCAGAGAAAATTGAATGATTGCGGTGCCAGTGGTGGCCTTTTTAAATTGTCCGATATCATTTTTTACTGCTGTTGCCGCATCACCTTGATCTTTTCATTTTAACAGAACAGTTACTAACTATTTTCAGTAGGTCAGTAGAGGTCAGTGGTTGAGGCAAGTTAAGTTCTCGGTTATGATCAGTTGAAATCAGTCGGAATCTGTTAAGATCAGTTGAAATCAGTTACTATGAATTGATATCAGGTTAAACAAGTTGAATTCAGTTGCAATTAGCTAAAATATTTATAGATGAATTACTCACTGTGGAAAGCCTTACGAATGATGAAACGACCTACTTTTTTAAACCAAAAATAAAAAATATGAACCGTAATCATTGTCCACCGTTCCACATGGGAATCGATTAGTCATGAAAATGTTTGTGCCAGTGATAAACAAATGTGTCTATATAGACCAAACTTCAAACATCATCATCAAATTATCATGTTACTCAGGATATATAATTCCATTACTGTCCCATCGTGGCATGAGAAATGTTCAAGTCCAAAAAAAGTTAAATCAATTTTAATTCGTTCTTCGTGTGATTATGCTTTATACATAAACATTATATACACATATATCAGATTAGATCAAAATTAGTGTCGGGAAAATAATTTTCATAAGTGATTTGTCCAATTCTAAATGTATGAGGATCAATATTATACCAAACAAGGTTTGTTCAATTGTTTATAAAGGGTTTATCGTAAAGATTGATCAAACCTTTGAGTGAAGCATTCCTGGTGGCAGTAGTGAATAGTAATTCTTTAATAGTAATCTGTATGGACCAGATCTTATTTTTCGAATCGATTATTGGGTTGGCTACCAGAGCAGTAGGGGCACAAAAGTCTACCATATAACCGGAAAAATACCACAAAGGATCAGTGCTACCTTCTACGTTATGGAACACCATGTATGACGTTATTTTAAACCTGCCGATACCAAAAGAAACAAAAGCTGTCGGCGTTGTTGATGATGTGGTAACTGTTGTGGTGGTAAAACATAGTGAGGTGAAAGAAATATTCAATTGGAGCGTAAGAGTCATTCACCATTGGTTGGGAACCATTCCTAAGGATGAGAAATATGATCCGTGCAGAAACGATAAACGAGTGGCAAGGCCGATGGGACAATTCGCTTGAACAATGTTGGTCAGAAAATATTATTGACTGTATGCTGAACTCCGGCGACACTTAGAGAATGGTATGTAGTATAACTCCAAAAAGTAATTAGCAATAATTATTGCAGCTTGAATGGAGTCATCTTGGTCAGAAAGCAAAAGAAATTAAGGGTTAGGATTTAGTTGGTAAGAATCCGATATACTCTTGACACTTAGAGCCCAGAAAGTGGAAAAGATGGGCTAACCATTTGCTACTCATAAGACGACACCTAGAAGGAAGAAAATACATAAATTTAATATCAAATTTTAACCACGAATATAAAAGCTAATGATGTGCAATTAGTGTGCAGCTTAAATTTATACAGCATGTTGACTTACTGGTGTAGCCACACCTCAATACTACGGTGTAGCCACACCTCAATATAACCGAGGTGTTTTCCTAACTATTTTGATGCTATCAAAGGATTTTGGTGGTTTGCTATAATTGTTTAAATTATATAACGTTGGTCCTAAAGCGATACCCTAAAGCTTTCCAGTCTGTTTTCGTAAAATCTCTTTAGAAACGCATGAAAAGCTTTAAGCAACGTTTGTTTAATTTGAAAGATGAGTCCCTTGTGGCAAACCTTATCAAACGCTTGAGACATTTCTAAAAATATACAGCTAAGCAATATATTCCTATTTTCAAGGGAATTTTTAATTTGACTAACCGCTCCGAGCACTGATCCGTTGTGATAATCTACTTGGGTTACGTCTCTATACCCGGTTTCGGTATCATTATTATTGTGCTATTTTCCATGTATCTAGAAAATGTTGTAGCGATTAAGTCTCACTCATCCGTCCAAATAATGTTAACATATAATTTAACTATGTGTGTACAACACTCCAAGAATACCAACAGGTCCAGCTATAATGATAGGTTTGCAATCGAACTCATGGTATTAGTGATCACCACCAGAGTAATCAGTACCAGCGCAACTCCTCAGCTAAAAGAATAAACAATAACAAACCGCACATGCCATTTATTGGCATCCACCGAGAAATATCCATTTAAAACTTCTACATTTTGTGACCCCTACGTTTGCTTTTACGACCAATTGTGAACCAAGTGGTTTACATAAGCACGTGTCGCGCAGCCTTACAATATCTCGGCTACTGGTAGTCGCCTACCTAGTTCTGGCTAACAAACCCAGAGAGCTAGGTTAAAGTAATCGAAATATTCTCCGACGCGAAAAAATCACGGGCGAAAATCTTGCAGTCGACAGGTACACGTACCTAAAGAATGTTCTAAAAAAAGAAAAAACTGAAAGCTCTGTTGGGTGAAACTGAGATGAGCGACTAACGCCCATCCGAAGTTTTACGGCACTTTAAAGCACTGGAAACATTTGAATATAATGAGCCCCCTTTAACCCAACTGTAAAACAGGAAACTACCGGAAATTGTTCAAACAGCTTTGATACCGTAGCAGGACAAAAGCAGACGCACTTTTCAATATACTGGACCGGATCCACGAGGCAATTCCATCCACCCACGTGGTGGGTACTATTATCCGCAAATCACGAACGCACATCATAGATAAGTTTTAGCAGGTGCCAACTAGATATCCTGGACATACTACGACAAGTGATACAAGCACCAACGAACTTCTAGCTCGTACGATAGTACGAATTCCGAGCATCTAGTCCAGCTACTAAGTGGCGAACACGATACCGTACTCATTTTTCTAGAAAGAGGGTAAGGATTGAAATGATTTTAAACCCGTGATCATCCAACTTGTTGCTACTACCAAGATAGATTCGAACACAAAGCCGAGAATTCTTATGTACACTGTGATTTTCCATATCTAGAGGCAAACACAGCCGGGAATAACCATTCCTTTAAGCAAAAAGTGTAGGGACAGTAATTTCTCAAACTAGTAGGTTTATTGGCTGACGTGTTTAATCATAAACCGAAGTACACTAAACAATATATCCGTTATTTTGTTTACAACTTGCATTAACCACATAACCCAAGTCAACACCGACTAAGTTGTGTCAATTTAGGTTTTACCAATGGTATATCTGTCAATACCTATGGAAACAAATTGCTGCAACTTGATATTGGTTCCAAGCAAATTTTAATCAGAGCTTACCATTTAATCCCTTAATTTAACCTTTTAATGCCATTCGGGAGTTTTAATTGAACTACCACAGGCTTATATATCTTTAGGATAGTGGAAACTCATTTGGCTACTGTATTAAATCAGCCTAAAACTCCAGTGAACATCTTCCAGCCAACAGGCATTCAAACAGCTAAAAACCACTTTAGCAAACATTGCACTATTGGCACATTCAATCGATGACACTAAACTTAGTATTAATACCAATGCCTTGAGCACTGCTGTAGGTGCCGTGTTGCAACAAATGAATAATTGGGGATTGGGAGCGAATAAAAAATCCAAGTTCACCACGAACAAAAACATATCCAAGGCAAGGATAGCGTGGTGGCCGATATACAGTCTCGAGCACCAAACCACAAACCTTCAGCTGTCGAGACTCACTTTGACATAAAGCAAATCGCTGAAATGCAAGAAGCTATAACGGAACTTTAAGTCATACCACATGGAACTTCAGGTCAAATTCCACATGGAAATTCGAATGTTTTAAACTTCCTGACTTAGCGATTTACTGCGAAATTTTACCGGGTAACAACCATTCGTATATTGCATAATCGATGCATCGAACTATTTTCGACGCATTGCATAACATTTCGCATCCAAGCCACTTGGAAGCTAATATTAACTAGATATTTCTGGCCCAGTATATATCAGAATGTAGCCAAAATCCAGTTTATGCTGCCATAAATGCACGGTGTTAAAGAAACATTCGTTCATCATAAATTCAAGCATAACCAAAAGCTTAGAATTTTTCCGAAGGAAGAGCTTTTCTGTAAAAAGTCTTCTTAAAACTTAGCATACGCGATCGGAGAGAATTACCGATCGGAGAGGATTAATGTATCATTTACAAATAGGGACGCTTCGGTATTATCCACTACTTCAGTACATGTAGGTTAACAAGTAATCCTATAATATCTTTATTGCCGGAAGCAGCCGCGACATTTCAATAACTAAAAAATGTATCGTTTTTTTCTTCATATCCTGCCAGAAACAGTGTTCATTGAGTATTTTGCATCAATTGCATCCATCAATTTCATTGATGGGCTAACCATCACGTTTTTCGTGGCCTTTGGGAATTTTCTATTTGTTGAACAATTTTGTTTTTTGTTTTGTTTTTGGAAAATCCCGATTTAAATGGGTCTTAGTGGATCAGCCTTCAATTTTGTTCTGACACAATTGTCTGGTATTTTGGGTTCTTTAATATAAACATGGCAGGTTAAGACTATGAGTTAACATGAACCCGACGTGGTCGTAGTCAGTGCCAACATTGAAAGTGTATTTAAGTCTATTAGTTAGAACTATTTACTTAAAATGAGAGATACATTTTCCTTCTCTTTTCCTACCATGATACCCCGTGACTCGGAGTATTTGAAATCCATTCCAAAATCCATAATTAGTCAGTTTTTATTATCATATAATTTGATTTATATCGTAATGAAGCAAATTTCATGAGGCGATCAAAATTATGTCGCAATAGTATGGTGCGAGGTGGCACGATACAAGAAATAATTTAGTAATCCAAACACATACACAAAGTTAATTATTATCCGTTGCGATAAATAAAATTGATAACCGCATAAAATTCCATAGCGCTATTTCCGTACAAATATGTACACACACACAAACACAAACACCCATAGACATTTAATATACAATGATTTCCAAACCATTGAGCACGAGTTTTCCAACTGTAATAATATTACTACAACGCAGAACATTCCCCAAAATAATTTTTCATTATAAAAATATCAACATGATTTATCGTTATCCGGTGGCCGATGTCATGTGGTTAACTAACAGTATCTAGCTGCTTTGCGTTACCAACTCTATACACATAGCATGTAAAATGTATAAAAAATATTTCCTTAAATTGTTGGTTATAAGGACAAAATTATCGGTATAGTACGCATGTAACCCAGATAGGAGAAATTATATTCAGCAAATCCGTTATGTTAAATTTCCCCTCAAAATATTTTGACTAGGATTTTTGTCATTTCAAAACATCATTCAGTGACTATACCATTGTTAAGTAAAGTGGTTATGCGATTTTATAAAAGTTAAATTTACATTACGTAAAATTGATTCACTCAATCATACATCGTTCGCGTACACGTCATAAAATTTAAGTCACGATACATGTTGGTATGGTACTATGGTATATGATACATGTGGTTCTAAAATCAAAAAATTAATTTACATCAAAAATTAAATTTAGCAACAGTAGGGAGTCACAATGAGAGTGGGAAATTTTTTTTTTTTTTCGTTTAGTGAATAAACAATTTCAGATTTGGTTTAGAGCAATGGAGAGTGGTGCTGGTGCTGGTTAAAAATAGTTTTCAATTTGTATTTAGATTTAATCGTATATGTTTGGGGCTATGATTGATTAGGGACAAGTTTTGCGTTAATCATGCGAAAATTTTGAGTTTATTTTGAGTTCCCTATATTTTTGTCATGATCCTTTTATTTAAATTCATTACACTGGATAAATTATGAAAATCATGTTTTATGTTGGCCTTCCCTAGAACAACAATATTTTAGGATTGGAAATTCAGGAGATAAGGCAAGGTTCTTTTGTTAAAATGTAAAATGCAAACAAAAAAATTGAAGGTTTTTTCAAAGTAAATGCCATATGAGATAATTATCATGTATTTTCTAAATTCTGAAAAAATTCGATTTGTGCAAAAATTCATAGGTTTCATGGGCTTACCATCATGCACTTCCTAGATTTTGGAAATTTTCGATGGCTTACCATCACCTATTTTCTATATTTTGGAAAATTTCGATTTGTTCCAAAAATTCACAGTTTTCATGGGCTAACTATCATTTTTCGTTGGATTTTGGAAAATTTCGATTGGTGCCATAAAATCACAATTTTCATGGGTTAACCATCATATATTTTCTGGATTTTGGGAAATTTCGATTTGTGCCAAAAATTCGCAGTTCTTAGAGCTATCCCATCATGCCTTTTCTGGATCTTGGGAAGTTTCGATTTGTACCAAAATTCACAGTATTCATTAGCTAACCATCATATATTTTATGAATTTTTGAAAATGTCAATTTGTGCCAAAAAAAATCACAGTTTCCATGGGCTTACCATCAAATATTATCTGAATTTTGGGAAATTTCGATTTGTGGCAAAAATTCAAAGATTTCATTGGCCATCATGTTTTTTCTGGATTTTGCAAAATTTCGATTTGTGCCAAATATGCACAGTTTTCATGAGCTCATGTTTTTCCTGGATTTTGGAAAATTTCGATGTGTACTAAAAATTTACAGTTTTTATGGGCTAACCATCATGCAATTTCTGGAAAATTTCGATTTATGCCAAAAATTCAGTTTTCATGGGCTTACATTCATGTATTTTTCAGAGTTTTTCAAAATTTTGATTTGTGCTAAAAATTCACTGTTTTCATTAGCTAACATCAAGTATTTTCTGGATTTTTGGAAATTTAAATTTGTGTCAAAATTTCAAAGTTTTCATGGGCCGTCATGTATTTTCTTGAATTTGGAAAATTTCGATTTGTGCAAAAATTTCAAAATTTTCATGGGCTCATCATGTATTTTCTGAATATTGGAAAATTTCAATTTTTGTCAAAAATTCACAGTTTTCATAGGCTAACTAACTGATTTTATGAAAATTACCGATTTATTGCATAAACTCACAGTCTTAAAGGGGTCTCTATAATTTTTTTTTTCTTGTTGGAAATTGTATATAGATTTGACACACGCACATATTCAAAAGGATTACCATCACGTATATAAATCGGTAAACATTATATCAATTTAAACACCGTTTATATGTATAGTCACCAAGGTCAGCAAACACCATGTTTAACGATGCTGTACATAAAAATGTGATAAAACTAAATAACACAATTTTAACTGTATAGCTGGTGACCCCAACCATATTAGCTTACGACCAACTTATATTATGATCCGTAAATTTAATTTTGCATGGTGTCGTAAAATTCGTTATATGTTAAGTAGGGTTAGTAAACATATTACAGTTGGAACATTTTTTAACGAGTGTTTAACATTTTTATAAAAACATTTGCAAAGATAAAATTTTCATATCAACTCCATTCAAACTAATTAACGAACTTTTTTTTGTTTTTTGTATTGTAGCTTGTGTTATATCATTAATATATTACGGTTGCGACATTTAAAATGTTTATACAATTTCGTCATAAAAATGAGCAGCAAAAATTGTTATCTGATTATTTTGGTGTATATACTGTGTGTATGATGTCCTTGCTTTCCTTCAACTTTTTCGTAGAGTGGAATGGATTCTATTTATTTAGTTCTTTTTTTATATACTCATGCTCGCATTATGTGAACAAGATAAATGCTGAGTTGGACATTCATATATTTTCAGAGGTAAGGGTAACTGTATAATTTCACCGATTAGCTAGACTAATTTTTTCGAGGCTCATCAATCATATTAATTCTGCTTGTATACGAAACACGGCTGCCAAGAAACGAAAACAAAATCACAAATCATACCCGACCATCAATAATGAGGTTTGCAATGGGCCAAAAAAAAAAATCAACAACAACAGTAAACTTTGTCTATCTATAACGTTGTGTCTATATAAAAAATGATAACGAAGAAAATTAACTGAAATCCAATTATTTTTGTACAGATTGTGGTTTTGGATCAGCGAATATTAGTTTAAATATTTCCCACCGAAAATCATACGGGAAAAAATAATTAGCCCATGACCTTTTTATAAGGTATTGAGGGTATAAAATGGAAATTGAATCTTAATTTTACCGTTCGTAAATATTTATGGTGGTAATCGGGATTTTCAGGCCATTGTTGGCCCTTATCGTATCAATAGTACAGCTCCATCGATTTTAAATTTAGTTCGTTGTTAACGTGTAATTCTCACCGCATTTATAGTGCATTGAATTTTAATTTTTTTATTTTTTTATTTTATACAAAAACCCCTATCACAATGTATAATTCCATGACTGCCCCAATGTTGACTTATGGCTTGAAAATAGTCTCTTTTACTTCTGTAAATCACCGGCGATTCAGGCAATACGAATTATTCTTTATTAGAAAGTTATTCGAGTTTATCATTGATAAGCCCCCTACATGCAAAGTAAAGGACTTCTTATACAAGATAAAATGATCACCAAGAAAATTAAGGTACACAGAATGACCTACTGGAAATATATCCATCGTCGAGACTCCGCACACCAACTTACACTGCTGGTCGTAAAACGATAGGTTGGCCCTGTCTCACCTGGAATGATTATCTTAAGCATTATCTAAAATACTATAGAAAGGTCCATGTCTCAGTAGGAATCCCTTCTATCTCATCGTTCTGAACTACGAATGGCGGCCAATGAAGTTTATACCAGGTCTGAATCTGATTCAATTATTTTGAGGTTGGTTTTGCGCAATAATCTCGCAAACAAAACCTAATTTCACCAAGAGCTAATTTAAAGTATATGGAAGGTTCACTTTTGAGAAGAGATGCTAGATTATCGAATTCAATTCCAACTAATACGAGGAATATAATACGACGAGATAGGATTAAGGCGGAGAGTTTGATGTACCTGAACGATCAATAATTTTTGGAGTGTATAATTGGTGTAGATCTATTAACTACTTTTGTTTTGGTATATAAACCAATTTGGTTCAATTTGACATTAAACGACCTTGGTATCGTACTCTATTGATGAAAATGTGTAAATGTAAAAGCATCCTAAGCTAATAATTATTGATTCTTTTGGCAACGCATGGTTTGCTCGGATCGAAAAAAAAATATGCTCGCTTATTGACATCCAGACAAAGAAATTATTTTTTAAAACTTATGAAGTAGGCGTGACTCGATGTTAACTAAATTATGAAGTCGCTAACAATTGAACACCGAATAAATATTGAGCTTCAACTACAATGATAAAAACATTCAGTCCATAAAGTTCGTGTTACATCAGGCAACAACCGAATAAAATAAATTGCAGGAAAAGAATATTTTAATATACAGACTGCATCATGCTTTCTACTGCCATCAGTCTGGTGAGTTTCTTGATGAAATATCATTAGATGAAACAATTGGCTCCAATTAATATATAGGTTCCGGCAATTTCAATTATATAAATCTTTTATTTTAGGTATGGTAACTTTGGATGTATAACCTTGCTATTAGCTAGGTCTGTGTGTCAATTTGCTATTAGTGCAGAGTTACTATATATAATAGAAATGAACTCGATCTTTCGTTGAGTTTTAATCTTCCGTTTCTTCAATTTTGTTGTCGAATACACCAAAAGAATGACTTAAATCTTTCTTGATCATACGGCTGAAGTGCAAAATTCCATCATATATTTCTTAGTTTAAGGTTCACAACTAGATCACCTATTATGCTTTTAAAACCATGGCTTTGTATAATGGTTTAAATCATCGTGACCGCTCGAATAGTATGCAGTTTCCTGATCGTCTGCAGTTTTCTGAACATTTAGGTTTTGCAATGAAGATCAATAAAGCTTAATGAAAAAATTATAAATTTTTAGCACTAATCAAGATTCTGGTAAAAACAGGCAATAGCAAAAATATCTAATCCAAACCTACCTATTACATTAGGAACCGCGACGCCGCAAAATATGGTCTAGGGAGTTAACAGGTCATAAATCGTTATATATCAATTATGAGAAAATTGGTTTCGAATGAGGCTAAAATTATTGATTAGGATTAACCAGAACGTATCCGGTAAAAATATACATGTTGTCGATTTCCTGTCTAGAAATTCCAATTTTTATTTAACATGTATTGAAAGTCCCTTAAAAGATGTCGAACACAGTATTAGTTTTAGCAATAAAAACCAAAAAATCAGTAAAAGGAAGTTGAATTTTTATCCCGTTCAAATTGCGTGATGGAATATTAGATGATTTACACATAAGCCTCATTTTGGAATATTCAAAATAAAAACTGGTGCAAAACATTTGCTATAATGGCCACACATTATTGCTGATACCATAAATTATTTTAAAATTGATGTTCGCATATAGCTATGAAAATTGATTTTTTTTTTGATACGGGTTGAGTTTCCATTTAATGGCTTACAGTCTAATTTTGAAGTTGCACAGATATACCATTTTGTAAAAAAAATTTTTATATTCCGCATGCGCAACCATTTTGGCCTCTAGAGAAGTTCCTTGTAAATACTTTCTTATCAATGTAGAATTCAACTACTTTATCATACTCCACTTTTGGGCATAACAGAGACAATATGGTTTTCGGGTATCGACCGTGTAGTATAGATCTGTCAAAGATTATCCATTTAGTAATGGCGATGGTGTAGTACGATATGATATAAGGAACTTGGGATATTTTTAATCATTCATCGGATAATTTAGTGGTTGAAATGATTTTTTCATGGATTTGCTAAATGTTCAAACAGTTCTATTCGTCTGCCCATTCGATGCCGGACGGAGCAGTTGTAAAATGTTGTATTTAGTGAAGTTTGATACCTAAAACTGAATGTAGCTCTCCAATTGTTAAAACAACGGTGGTACTCTTCATTCTTGTTATTTACGGAAACTTCGATGCAAATAAACTGCAATGATTCGATAAATGGACCTGCAAAATGTAATTGCAAGCGTATCCAAGGTTACGTTTGGACTGACCAGGCTCTTTGGAGGCCGGTTTGTCTACGTTAAGATCGTCATTTATTTCTTGCAAACAGTACACCTCAAAAACATTCATGCAGATTTTTCATTACCTATGTGGAACAGCCACTCGTACCTACTCCGTATGTAGTTAACATCTAAATTACCATCAAGTTGGAAACTAGCATCTTCCCTTTTATCAATATGTTTAACAGGGCTCCATGGAAGTCTAAAAATGGCGTCATTAATTTAATAGAACGTCGCTGCAATAAATGTGCTGTCATTGTTGGTATTGTTTTCTGCGACTGAAATATTGGCACTAACGATTGATGATCGGTAAAATATACGAAATGCTGTCCATATAAATATTAGTGAAATTTTTTGAAGACGAAAACAATAGAGCAACCCTCATTTAGGACTTAACACTACAAGACTTTTGGTACTTCTCCGATGCGTTTGATTTCGGTGGCAATTAGATGCTATGTTCCATTATGATAACGATGAGACCAACACTGCACCAATTTCAAGCTTACTAACAACACCGAGAATAGTCGTCTCAAAAATGAACAAGTTTAGCTGCATTAATAATTTGAATTTTCAATAACTGGACCAAATGGACATTTGCTAAACTACACCGCAGATTAAATTTGAGTAGACGTTGCCAAAGTTATTTGTGATCCATTCGATTTTGTTGTAATTACTATCAGTGTCGCCCACTGGTAAAATTTTCATAAACGAAGAGGTCCATTTAGATGAAAAGTCATTAACAGCTAAATATCAATCGACACTAACTATAAAAAGGATAGTGTTAATATTTACTTGGCACAAATGAAAATTTTAACTTTAATAGTACGCCCACGCTCACTGTGGAATCACCCTTTATTAAATATATATTAGAACAGATTGAAATTTTTATTTTAATGCATCTCTTATATACGATTAGCTTACCTACACCCGAGGTCCATCGTATTTATTTATATTTAAAAAATTTACTTTTTGGCGGTCATTTCACACGACCAAAAAAATATCCTTTCGGTTAGACAACGATGGGATAAGACGATAAACATACCCAAAATTGTGAATGTATAAATAGGAGGGAACGTATTAAAATTATGTTTAAAAACCTTGGCCACCTGAGGCTGAAAAACAATTAATTATTTGTAATGAAAATTTTTAAATTGGTAAACGCAAAATCAACACGGTGTTAAGAAGAGACGGAAATTTAAGAAAACATTTTGTAATATCCGTGCCACGAACGGGAAAATATTATAATATATATTTATATATATATTTATATATATATATATATATATATATATATATATATATATATATATATATATATATATATATATATATATATGTACAGTTCTATACACGAGTACCATATGGAGTTGACCTTAAAATATTAATTTTTTTTATTCAATATGAAAACTGCAACAGCTGACGAGAATACCAAGAGATTTATGAATAATTTTGCATTATTAAGATTTTGGTTTCTGAATAGTTTTTATGATAGATTACGATTGATTTTTGATGATGGTTTAATAATGAAGAAACCAAAAAATGTCTGATGTAATATTGTAACATATTGATTGGGGTTTTTGGCAGCCATTGTATTTAATATAATGCTACTAAAGATACCGCAAGTTACGACTAAAAAAAATTCTAAGTTAAAATATTTTATATACGCTGTGACCACTTAAACCAAAGGTAATTTACTGGCAAATAAAGCAATGCAATAATTTTGGTAGTCCAACAAGAAAAATTGTGAGGATTATGCAAGTTAAAAAAATGTTGTGATATTATTTGTACCAGATATTTAATGCGCTGACTTCGATGTATACAGGAAGAATGTATCAAAATATTAATTTTTTTTAAATTTCGATTTAATCGTAAAATCTTCGTAGATGTCACTGTTGCTGACATACTAACGTTAACAATTAAAAGACCTAAACCTAGCGCCACCTCTTACAAAATTGCGAACAGTAAAATATAAAACTGTAAGTTTGCTAAAATATTTCCCAATTTCGGTAGTTTTTCCCTTCATGAGTTTTTGAGACTTTTGCAAATTTTTTAATTTACCTTCATACTTCCCAATTTTGACAGGCTAGCCATCATGAGTTTTTGAGAATTTTGGAAACTTTTTAATTTGCCGTAATATTCCCCAATTTTGACAGGCTAACTATCATGCATTTTTTAGAATTTTAGAGACTTTAATTTGCCTTAATGTTCACCAATTTGACAGGCTAACCACCATGAGTTTTTGAGAATTTTCGGGATTTTTTAATTTGCCATAATATTCCTTAATTTTGACAGGCTAACCATCATGAGTTTTTGAGCATTTTCAGGACTTTTTAATTTGCCTTAATATTTCCCAATTTTGACATGCTAACCATCATGAGAAGCATTTTGGAAACCTTTTAATTTGCCTTAATATTTCCCAATTTTGACAGGCTCAACATCATGAGTTTTTGGCCATTTTGGAGACTTATTAATTTGCCATAATATTTTACAATTTTGACAGGCATCATGAGATTTCGATCATTTTGGAGACTTTTTAATTTGTCTTAATATTCTCCAATTTTTACAGGCTAACCATAATGAGTTATTAAACATTTTGGAGACTTTTTAATTTTCCTTAATATTTCACAATTTTAACAGGCTAACCATCACGAGTTTTTGAGCATTTTGGAGACTTTTTAATTTGCCTCAATATTTCAAAATTTTGACAAGCTAATCGTCAATAGTTTTTGAGAATTTTGGAGACTTTTTTATTTGCCTTAATATTTCCGAATTTTACAGGCTTAACATCATGAGTTTTTCAAGCAGTTTGTTGACTTTTTAATTTGCGATAATATTTCCTAATTTTGACATCATGAATTTGGATGTATTTTGGAAACTTTTTAATTTGTCATAATATTTCCCAATTTTGGCAGACTAACGTTTTTGAGAATTTTAGAGACTTTTTAATTTGCCTAAATATTTTCCAATTTCCATAGGTTAACCATTATGAAATTTTGAGAATTTTGTGTACATTTAAATTTGCCTAATATTTCTCAATTTTAACATGCAAACCATCATGAGTATTGGAACATTTTAGATATTTTTTCTTTTATCTTAATATTTCACAATTTTGACAGGCTAACCATCATGAGTTTTTTGGAATTTTAGAAACCTTTTAATTTGCTTAAATATTTCCGAATTTTGACAAGCTAACAACCATCATGAGGGTTGGAGCATATTGGAGACTTTTTCAAAATAATATTTAATATTTAAATTTGCTTAAATATTTCACAATTTGACAGGCTAACCATCATGAGTTTTCGATCATTTTGGAGACTTTTTAATTTACCTTAATATTTCACTATTTTGACAGGCTAACCATCATTTGTTTTTGTGAATTTAGGAAACTTTTTAATTTGCCTAAATATTTCCCAATTTTGACAAGCTAACAGGCATAAGTTTTTGAGCATTTTGGAGACTTTTTCATTTGCCCTAATATTCCCTAATTTTGACAGGCTAACCATCATGGTTTTTGAGAATTTAAGAGACATTTAATTTGCCTTAATACTTCCCAATTTTGATAGGCATCATGAGTTTTTGAGTATCATGTAGACTTTTTAATTTGCCTTAGTATTTCCCAAGTTTGGCAAGCTAACCATCATGAGTTTTTGAGAATTTAGGAGACTTTTTAATTTGCCTAAATATTTCCCAATTTCCATAAGTTAACCATTATGAGATTTTGAGAATTTTGTGTACATTTAAATTTGCGTAATATTTCTCAATTTAGGCAAATCAACATGCAAACCATCATGAGTTTTGGAACATTTTGGAGATTTTTTCATTTTTCTTAATATTTCACAATTTTGACAGGCTAACCATCATGAGTTTTTGGGAATTTTAGAAACCTTTTAATTTGCTTAAATATTTCCGAATTTTGATAAGCTAACAACCATCATGAGGTTTGGAGTATTTTGGAGACTTTTTCAAAATAATATTTAATATTTAAATTTGCCTAAATATTTCACACTTTGACAGGCTAACCATCATGAGTTTATGAGCATTTTGGAAACTTTTTAATTTATTGCACAATTTTGACAGGCTAACCATTATGAATTTTGGAGCATTTTGGGGACATTTTAAATTGCCTAATATTTCCCAATTTTGACAGACCAACGTTTTTGAGAATTTAGGAAACTTTTTAATTTGCCTTAATATTTCTCAATTTTTACTGGCAAACCATCATGAGTTTTTGAGAATTTAGGAGACATTTTATTATTTCACAAGCTTAACATCATGAGTTTTTGAGCATTTTGGAGACTTTTTAACTTACCATAATATTTCCCAATTTTGACAGGCTTAACATCATGAGTTTTTGAGCATTTTGGAGGCTTTTTAGTTTGCCTTAATATTTTAAAATTTTGACTGGCTAATCATTATGAGGTTTAGAGAATTTTGGAGACTTTTTAAATTGCTTAAATACTTCCCAATTTTGACAGCCTAACCATCATGAGTTTTTGAGTATTTTGGAGACTTTTGAACGGTAATATTTCTCAATTTTGACAGGCTAACCATATTGAGTTTTTGAGAATTTTGGAGACTTTTTAATTTGCTTAAATATTTTCTAAGTTTGGTAGGGTAACAATCCTGAGTTTTTGAGCATTTTGAAGGCCTTTTAATTTGCCTAAATATTTCACAATTTCGATAGGCATGAAATTTCTAGGTGTTTGTTGTTTTAAGGTTACTAAACTTCTTTCACTAATAAATCCACCATCCTTAGGTGTAAAAAAGATTAAATTTGCATATTTTATACCAATTTCAATCAACACACCATAACGTAAAAGTTCCATGATTCGAAAACCATTTTCCCGTAAACAAAAAAATGTAATTTTCAAGAACATGAAATTTTATTTTTTCATTTCGATAACAACTCAAACAGCAAATCGATATAAATTCACGGATCAATTGGAATGTTTGCTAATATTTTATTACGTATACGAGTATATCTGGAGCACGCAGTATTTACAGAAAAGTACGACGGCCCAAAATTGAATTAACGTTGTAAGTCAAGTTAATAAAATATTTTATTGCGATTTGATGACATTTCAAGATAAGCAATCAATCTCCATGAGGGGGCGTATGTGTGTGTGTGTGTGCGTCTTAAACTATAAATAAAATATATTATGACATCGTGCCGATATTTTAAAATTTTTCGATTTATTTTTAGCAATACTTCAAGAAGTTTAAAAATAAATAGAGAGTGATTCAATTAGAGATACATATATCTTTTTTTAATCAATCGATACTAAAAAAAATCTATGAGTATAGTAATCCAGCATTTGCAAACCAATATGTGTGTCAGCGCAACCATAATTGACTTCATAGAAAGATTTAGGGTCTAACTATTTATGTTAAAGTTTTGTAACAATTGTAATCGTAACAATTGGTGTCAGCAGTGGGATTTCGCAAAAGCTAAAAATTCCTAATATCAACACGTATACAACTCAGTAGTTAAGAGTTTAGTTAGTGCTGCAGGCCGCCATACAGAAGGCAACAATACTAAGCTTTTTGTGAAGCTGAAGAAAAGGCGAGAGAAACCCAATAGAAAAAGGTATCACAACCACAAACCCAGTCAGAATAGCACCACTAGAAGTCCAGCGCGAATAAAACGTTATTACACCAGGAGAACGCAAGCCAGTAAAAATAACACAAGAAAGAACAGAGACAACTGGAATAACTTTTGTGGCTAACACAAACCTATATTTGGTTCAGGTCATACATCTATTTTTAAACCATTGAAGTCATATTTGAATTGCTGAAGTCGCTGTTAGCGAAACAAAGTTCACAAATAGGCGCTCAATTATGCATTCAGTTGGTTGAACAAGGTGCTAAATTAGATTCTAATTGAAACCAACAAGGTGGTGAATTAGACCAGCTTAAAGACGAATCTCAGTCATTATAAGCATAAACGAGAGTTGCTGATAAGATCTTAGGAGATGGCTGACAACAATAGCAATAGGTAGCAAATTGCTCCAAGTTAACTGAATAACAGAGGTCCTGACCAAAATACACAACGGCAAATTCATAGCACTCTCGGGGATCAATAAAACATTTTAAAAAAATTAAAAATCGGTTTTAGTGGGTCAAAACAAGGCTATGTAGCCGATTTAAGACAGAGGATAAAGAATATTCATGCAGCCGTTAAGAGCAACATCGCAAACAGCAGTGATAAAATGAAGACGCAATATGACCTGCGAGCAAATAGTGAAGAATTCCACAAAGGAGAGTTGGTTTGACATTACAATCCCAAAAGGGGCGTTCACCGAACTTGCCTCAAAGTTAGGAAGGACCATATAAGGTAATCAAGAAAATCAACGACGTTGTGTACAAGATACAGCAACGCCCCAGGAGTGCACTGAAAGTGGTTTACAACGATCGATTTATAATAAGTCCTCATTATTACTTAAATATCGCTAAATTTTAATGCCAAACTGAGGAGTAGGATATTAACTGACATTTGACATTAACAAGGTTGCTAAGAATAACTCTCGCCAATTGCCCTTTTCTTTAAAGACTGTCTCTTTTATAAATGTCACGCAGACAGAATTGAAAACATTCAAACACAATTCGTCCTTTATGCACTCCACCAATAACCGCTTACAAGGGATGACCAGTAAGCTGTTCCTCCTTATCATAATCGCTGTAATTTATTGAGGCATCAGCGGCTGGACTACCGACGTGAGGTTGCCGCAATAATTTGTGTCCGATACGTTTTATTTGCTCGTAAAGAGCTTATTTGGATCATCTGTTAAAAGGCTCAGAGGTTTAGAATGCTGGTTCGATTTTTTTTTTTTTGATTTTTAATTTATATCCAATCTGTTTTGGGCCAAGGCTTTACCAACTCTTTCAAGGTTAAGTTAACGTTCAACTTTACGCTGTCGCCAGCCAAATCGAGAACGCACGAATAAAGGTTGTTTCTGAACTCTGCTATCTGTTCTGGGGCCGAAGCTCTCCCAACTCTTTCGCAGTTAATTTTTATCGTCCTACCTTACGCCGTCACCAGCCAAATTGAGGACGCACGAATACAGGTTCAATTTTTAATCCATCTGCACATTGCATTGCTCCAGCCAGCCTGTACTGACATGGACGATGGTTCAGCCCATGGATTCTGCACTCCAACAGGG
Organism: Tipula confusa; assembly: GCA_963556175.1. Classification (NCBI taxonomy): domain Eukaryota; kingdom Metazoa; phylum Arthropoda; class Insecta; order Diptera; family Tipulidae; genus Tipula; species Tipula confusa. The sequence continues at coordinate 208,484,535 of OY744476.1, read as the reverse complement.
GGTCATAGTTGTGTTTATCGTCATCACCGATCAAAATTAGGTGATGAAAAATCCCTTTTGCAACCCTCTTCCACGAATAAAGGTTATTTTTCAACATCTATCTGCACATTACATTGCTCCAGCTATCCTGTACTGGCCTGAACGATGGTTCAGCCCATGGTTTCTCCACTGTAACAGGGGATCATAGTTGTGTTCATCGTCACCACCGGTCACAATCAAGTGATGAAAAATTTATTTTTCAACTCTTCTCCGTTGGGTTTTGAACCTGGCACCTTCCGACCTAAACACTACAGATTTAACCACTGCGCCAATCGCTCGGTAAAGTAATAATTAGATTGCTCTCTCACAAGGGCTTTCCTTAACTCGAAAAAATCGAGTTATCAATCGAACCTGCAATCTGCTGCTGCTGCCTTGCAACCTGCTGCTGATGTGGTCTATGTTTTTGTCATTGTATTTTTGATCCTTATGACAATTCGTAATTCTCTTATGTTATTCTATATCCTGCAAAAGACTCATCACAAAACATGCAGTTTTAAATACAGTAATCTCAACAAAATATATACGGTGTACCTCAGTCATGTCTTTATGCACTCCAGAAACCAAATTTAAAGTGCTGCCAAATTTCAATTGTATAGCCTCCAACTGAATCACCTCTTATTCTATTGTTTGCGTAAGGATGAGATGACAGATTCAGTTTCCGATTTATTATTATTTTTTTTAAATGTCTTACATATATAGACAAATATTAAAATTTGAAAATGAGAAGATCTACAACAACAACAACAACACAAAAATATTTTTCCCACTTGTGATGTTCTTCCATCGAATTTTGTTGAGAATAAAACAAATTTTTCGCTTCAATTAAATTATCCCCATTTAAAGTAATGAGGATGAAAATTTTTAATACTTAAAGCGATTTTAAAAAAATTTTATTTGTATATTTTATAATAAAAAGGAAAATGTTTAAGATGTAGAGCTTTTCCGTACATAAATAAAATGGATTTAAGCTTAAATAGGACGGATCAATCGAATGTTTCGACCCATCGATTCGTCTTGTGTTGTTTGTATTGCAATTTATACGTATCGTAATTTTGGTTTTTATTTTTTGGGTACCTATGGCAACACTAAATACGCTATGTAGATACGCCGTGATTTTAATAATTAATTATATTTGATTTAATTAATTAAATTCTAATTTGAATGACGATAAAAAAATAATTACGGAAAAAGTGTGAAAAAGCTCTTGTCGTGATAAGAACGAAAGAAAACAAAATTTGTCGTGGGAGTCCCCTTAAAGGAAGTTAATTATTTGCTTTAATGAGAGGAGTTATGGTGGTATACTCCGCATGTTTTTATTTAGTATAGTGACTTTTTAAAGCGGATGTGTTTCACCGCTGGTTTATCGATGAATAAGAGTTGTTTACAGTGTGGACTATTTTTGTACGTCTGCAGCTCTTTGTAGTTCATTGTGAAACTAACATGTGCGATAGTTCTCCATTGATTGTTGGTGAACCGTACGAAAGGAGTAGCCATTTGCTGTTGAAGTTTGTGCAAGTATACCTGCCGTGAGTTCCCTTTGATAAATTTATTTTCCCAATATCTCTATCATTAATAGGAAGGGGGCTACTTGCGTAATTGACAATTTAAACCCGACACCATTGCTATCCTTTATTGATAGATAAGGTTAGGTTAGGTCAAGGTAGCCATCCTAAAGGACGTGACATAGACACAATTGGTACATAGTCTCGTCACAATAAATATATTCTCCACTCACTACCTACTGGAACCAATTCCTGACAGATCACACAAGAGGCGAGCTCCAAAAACTTCAACCTGTATCGAACCAGGCTAGGTCAGAAGCAGAGCAGATGTAGTATAGTTTCCTCCTCCTCGATTTACTTGCATGCATACCAATTTGACAGTGTCCAGTAATGAGACCCACGATTATACTAATATTGTGATTAAGTCTAGTTTAGGCCAAATTTGCCTACTGTTTGTGATTTTATATAGGCTTCTTCCTTTAAGAACAGTTTACACATGGCAAGTGCTACTTCTGTTTCAGCGTAGCTTGGTTTGATGCGACATGAGGTACCTTACCGAGCAAGTTTATCAGCTTTTAAATTCCCCATTATTTTCAAATGCCCCGGCACGCATATAAACTTAATGTTTATCTCTTCTGCCATCTCTTTAAGAGGTGAGAGACAGTTCTGGGCTACTTTCGACGTGATAAAACCTGACTGTAGAAATTTAATGGCAGCCTGACTATCCGTAAAATACGGATGAAAAATACAACAGTGACCAGGAAGGCTAAAAGAGAAGTTTAAATTTAGTTCCTTGCAGAACATTTCACATTCAAGCCTGCTGTCAATTCTCAATCCATCCGTAATGAAGTTGATCTTACCATGATTCAGAACTGCTTCGTTCGCCCAGTCCTCTCTGGAGGGAATAACAGTCTGAAATTTAACTTCGCGGTATGATGTTGGGGTGGGATTGTCAATGACTTTGGGGATAACCTTACTCATTAGAATAGATGAGTGTCCCTTATCACTACAGGGCTACAGAGAAATTGATTTAAGCCTAATACCTGTATACGCAGCCATTTGTTTAGTTAATATATCAAGGGGGACTAGATGAAGGAGAATCTCTAATATCCTGAGTGCACTACTAATACACAGGCAGGCACTTTTTTGAATCTTCATCAGGAGCTCTTGGTTTGCCACTATTTTTAGAGCTGGCTACCAAACTATAAATCCGTATATTAGAACAGGTCTAACTACAGAGGTGTACAGCCAATGTACGATGCGAAGGTTTAGACCTCATCTTTTTCCAATGGCATTTTTATAGGAGTATAGTGCTATTGTAGCTTTCTTTACCCTTTCCAATATATTAAGTTTCCAGCTTAGATTGCTGTCCACAATAAGACTCATGAAATTCACTTTATCTGTGATATTCAGATCAACTCCGTTAAGAGTGGGTGGGTTGAAAAAAGGAAGTTTGTACTTCCTAGAAAAAAGAACCAAATCAGTTAATACACCACCCTGCGGTGTACCTCTACTCACAAACTTCCGGACAAATGCCTCACCAAGCCCCTAAGTTTTTGATCAATTCAGTGTCTGAGGAACAAATACAGCCCCAAAACTGAAAGTACCTGCGTGATCGCCTCTGGTTTGTTAAAGGCTCCTTCTATCTCACATAAGGTCATTAAAGAGGATTCATTATATTCGAGTGATTTTTCTATAGGGCTTTAGAGGACAGTGGAGTGTTTCTACTGATTTCCCCTTGCAGTATACATGCTTAGATGCTGCTAACATTAGCGGCTTCATTGAGCCTTTAATATAACATTTCCCGCCTTAGGTATAAAAATGACCTTTACTTCAGTTCATTTGTTTCAAATATGACAAAGTTCCGCGCTTCTTTTAAAAATCACTTCATGCCAGGGAACCATTAAGTCACTGTTTTATTGGATGTCGGCCGGAATAATGCCATCCGAATCTACTGACTTAAAAGGTTTAAAACTGTTTGACAGCAAGATGTTCCTCCAGTTGACAATTTTTCCAACGAGACCAGTAGCCCTATTGTTTTTAGGCAGAATAGTTGGATATTCGGAACATACCGGGAAATTAGCTTCCAGTAGGAGCTACAGATATTCCGCTCCCGTTGTAGTTCAGGTAATCCGGTCGATGTAATCCTTTATTGTTATAATTGGTACGGTTCACCAAACGCGTGTCCTTTTAGCTGGGTTAGATGAAGTCCGCACAATCGGCAGGATTATCTTTGGGGCTTATGCCTTGCTAATCTATTGGTCTTATAGAATTAGTCCAGAAACTCAATTCAATTTTGTTAGCAAAAAGGCACTACACAATTCAAGACTTAATAATGATAGGGCTGTTTTTTTATTGGTGCAACTTTTGTTTCTGATAATTGGACTAATATTCCTGGCATAAACAAAAGCTAATTTTTTGGAGGTATCACAAAATCCGTCAAAACTAATTAATGATGTGGAACCGAAGTGGACCCATGGAGGAACAACTATATATACCTTCTAATGAGTGAAGAGTTCGTTTGAATTCTGACATTGTGTTGCTATATAGGTGGAGGTAATGGTTGATCACAGGTGAGTCTTGCCACCCAGAGCTCATGCATTATTATATAAAATAGACAAAACTTATTCAATGAATTGATGTCTGCCCATTTAACCGATTTACATCTGAGGCTCACATAAACAAACATGTGTAATGCTCCTATAATGGATTTTGGAAAGATTTTTTACTATAGCTGCGTTTTTGCGAATTACCTTGAAAGCCGGGGTTTGAGGCCAACCTATGTCCTCGTGATTGTGACCTATTGGTCCCAACCGTCAGTAAGCGCTTGTTTTTGTTTGTCAAGACCCTCCTCCATTGTCACACTTCCCAGTTTGGAGCTGAAGAATTACCTCCACTTCCTTTCGAGTTAATATTATAGTGTTAAACGGTCATTTCGATGGGTATAACCTCCGGCACCTTTCTTAACCATAACGTATACAAATGGCTTTATCCTTAAAATTATTTTCAGTCAGCAATTGAATATGTATCATATAGCTTCCGATGGCCGCGTGCTGTCAAAAAGGCAACATGTTAAAAGTGCTCAGAGCTATTTTCATTGGGAGAAGCAAAATGCAGGATAAGAGCCGTTTTAATAGTCGGATAATGATTGTCAGGTGGAGGATTATCAATGTAATATCCAAAATAGTTTCACAGGTGTTTGGGGAAAGACCGGCGATAGTGTAAAAATGCTTTTCTATAATTTTCTTAACTCCTCAGCTTGCTAGAGTTTTCTGGCCAAAAATTATTCAATTTCAAATGAGAGGCTGACATTTAGTTTCCTAAACCCGGTGCACAGGGCTTAAAAGGGAGCTTTGATAGTTGAACATATTGGTATCACCCCAAGTCTAGAATTTACGCGGTCTAAAATTTAATTCCGTTAAAGGTTTGATCCATAAGTTTCTGTAATATAGAGTGGAAGATACTCAAAAAGGTAACCCACTAGCTTACAGCGTCTTGATCATCGTAAATGTATGTAACTGTTCACGTAGAAGAAGTTGATGGTTTGCTCTATCCTCTTTTCATTAGTTTTTCACTTAAAACGGGATAATGTTCCGCTTGAGCAAAACGAATAATTGTCAGTTTGCATGGGATCTAGAATATGTTTTCGAATCATTTTAATGTCTCCTATAGGCTTAGCCTTCTTAGTGTGTTCTTAGTATGCTTAGTTAGATTAAATATCCTGTTACCTTTTCTGCCACGTATATGTGCATAGTTTTCTACTATCTAGCCTCTTTGTCGATTTTTGTCCGTTGACATATGCATATTTAATGCATAGTCTGGTATCAATAATTAGCAGGAACTTGACACTATCTATTACTTAGAACTAACCTTTTAAAAACCTTGATGTTTCTGGCCATCATTTAAGTTAGTTTCCTGGCTGATAACTTTGCACTCGCAGATCTATCATTAGTTGGTTTCTTTCGTCTTCGAAAAGATTGCAGCTCGAAAGCTAGTGGTCCATGGTTCATTATTATATGGCCACGCTCACAGCGGCTCAATTCACTTAAGTGGAACCAATTTAGGTAGGATGTTTTTTTGGCATGACCTTTTCCAACTTTTTTCGATATTTGGAAGGAAACTAAAAAATGTCCTTACATTCATCAAATTGTTCCATGTTTCTTGCAACATTGCAATGGATACTTTCCGTAATTGCCTCTTGAGTAAAATAATAATCCTTTGTGTGTCAAAGGTGGCTACAATTCATTCTGCAACCTTATGCAACTTTGCAACTGTTGACTTTTTTGTTGCTAACCTGTTATTATACCAATGAAATTTTGGCAGCTTTGGCAATACATTTCTTTGGTATCCAGTGGGTCCAGTGGGTTTGTCCGTACTAAACCCAGTTGAAAACCCATGATTAAGGTCTTTTTCGAAGATTTAATCGTTGTTTTGGCTTAAAATAGCTTGGTTGATGTCCTCTTACCTTCCTGAGCAGTCCACATTATCTTTTTTCATGCAGCTTAGCTACAAGCCCAGCCTCTGTTAAATTCTTGTTATTCAAGAAGAACTTAATGTCTTTGAGTTAGTTTTCTCGATTATAATGCCAGTACTGATTTTTTTGGAGACTTGTCCAGAGGCTCAAGGCTTTCTAAATTTAAGATTCCTACATTTTCCTCATCTGACTGTATCGTATAAATTATGGACTGAATTTAGAGTATCTAAGAATATCTAAAATTGGCAACCGTCAATTCTTTAATACACCAACCGTGGAAAAATTCACCATGGATTAAATCCTCAACCCATAAAGCTGTCATGTATTGCAAATAACATATTCAAACGAAATTGTATCCATCTGTTCCATACGTACATTCAAATTGACAAACAAATCCGATGGAGGCAGTCATAAAATTTTATATGTGTATATACATTACAAAACCATATTACCCGCAGTAAATACAGAATAAAGAGTTTTCCATTTTGAATGGGCATGCAATAGTCAACAAGGGCTATCGTCTGCTTCGAAATCCTAAATTAACTTTACACTTGTATCCTTAAAAGAAATTCTATACCAATATAGCCGGTGTTATCCATAGGTTATGCTGTGGGACACATGGTCTACATTTTTTGGGTTCCAGCCGAAATTTCGGTAGGAACCCATACTTTTAAGTGCACGTGTTTTGAGGAGTGACTGTACCTTCCATGTTCCAAACCTTATCCTTCACTTTTCTAAGTGATCCACTGTCGAATTTATATTTTAGTCATATCCCTTTTTTCTGTTATTAAAATTGAAATGCTCCAGGAATCTTACGACACGCAAAAAGTATTGAGATAGAATTTTAAAAATTTCCTTAAAAATTATGAACTGTCAAACGAAAGAATCACAAAATTGGGACATTCAAAATGGAAAACTCCGCGAAAGCCGTACCATAACAATTTAGGATAAAACTCATTTAAAGACGAAAAACAAAGGAAATATTTAAAGTCATAAACATTTAATCTTTCAAATAAATACTAAAACTGATAAGAATTTCGAACTGTTGAAAACGGAATTGTCAGAAAGCATTACAACAATTTTATTGTTGTTGCTTTTACATTAAACATAAATTAAAACTTAATTGTTACAAAGTCTTTTGTTTTTATATATCTCGGTATTTTTTTATTTTTTATTTTTTTTGCTCGATATTTGTCGTTTCATTTCGGGTTAGTGTCGTCGTAGATTATAAAGCACGATTTAATTAAATTTTAAAATTCAATTATTTTCTGTACACAAATTTTTGTTTATGTTGTTGTCGTCTCGTACAAATTCGGACAGACAGTTTTAATAATTAAGAGCAAGTTTTTTGGAGGTTAAGTTACAATTTTAGATATGTACTGCGGAAATTAAATGAAAACAACTTGGCCACGTCATTAAAATAAAGCTAAATGTCCAAATATAAACTGTTTCTTATCAAATTTGAATTTAAACTTTAAAATAATTGTTATTTTATTTTAAAATGGATGTAAACAGATATTGCAGATATTGTGACAAAAACAATATTACATATAACAGTTTGAAATGGTTTTTAATCAACAAGTGCTTATGGACCTCAAAGTATGAAAAAACTTTCAAATGATTTTATCTTTGATGTGAAAAAGATACTTGGTTTTGATACTTTCCAAATCGAATATGAATTATTTTTTTCTACCTTTGATGTTAGTGTTTTAAGTTCAAGAAAAGTTTAACCGTTTGAACTGTTTTTATTGTTTGAAAAAAAAAAACGATGGTGAGTTCATGCTCAACTCGCAAAAATTTTGTAAAAGCTGTTCCCTATTCTTTTTTACAAATCATTTTAAAGTATAAAAATTCGAAAAGGGGTAAGCCTTTACTGATTTTCGAAAATGAAAGAACAGTCAGTAACACACGTAATGGTGGTCCAATTTTGGAGATTGATACCTTAATCGAGAGCTCTCGATATCAGTATTAATACTGCTATAAAATATTTAAACATTTTCAAAATTCATTTTTAAGAATAAAAATTCGGAAAGGGGTAAGCCTTTACTGATTTTCGAAAATAAATGAACAGTCAATAACATATGTAATAGTGGTCCAATTTGGATGACTAATACCTTAATCGAAAGCTCTCGACATCAGTATTAATACTGCTATAAACTTGCCATTCATTTTCATAAATAATTAATCATAAAAATTCGGATAGGGGTAAGCCTTTACAGCTTTTCGAAAATGAATGAACGGTCAATAACACACGTAATAGTGGTCCAATTAAGATGACTGATACCTTAATCGAAAGCTCTCGTCATCAGTATTAATACTGCTATAAAATATTTAAACATTTTCAAAATTCATTTTTAAGAATAAAAATTCGGAAAGGGGTAAGCCTTTAAAGATTTTCGAAAATGAATGAACAGTCAATAACATATGTAATAGTGGTCCAATTTGGATGACTAATACCTTAATCGAAAGCTCTAGATATCCGAATTAATACTGCTATAAAATATATAAACATTTTGAAAATTAACATACGTACAATAACATACGTACTAGGTTACGTTCTGTGGTTTGATCTGTGGTCTGAGGAGAGCCGTCATTTTGCAACTTGTCTCTTTCTGGTTGTCTAGAACAATACAAAGAGCCAGGCTCGGGACTTAAACTGATAAAGCCCAATTATTGATATGGTTCAGGCCAGCAATGACCTATATAAACCGTATTATTATTACTGCACGGAAAAACACGATGCTTCTTGCTAGAAGTAAAACCAAGCCAATTGTAAATACGAAAATAGTGAAAGGCTGCCTTCTTAAGAGTATCACAATTACTGGACTAAACTAAACCCCCAAACGTGGTATCCAGAAATATGGTAAGTGGGCGTGGTTTGGTTATATCCTGCGTGCCAAGCCTTCATGAAAATTGCAGTAATTTTTGAGAGATTGTCTCCTATATAGGATTAGAAAATATTTCAGGTACTTTTGGCTGTCTAGAATAGTACTGAGGGCTGTGTCAGGACATATTTACTTTAATTTTAATTTTATTTTATAACGTTGAAAATATCATTTGCGTTCAAAAGCAAGTATTACCAGATTTGCTGAATGTTAGAAACATATTGCGTCCCTAAATCCTTTGTTTTAAAAAATGTGTATAAATTTGTCTACCAAGTCTACTGCAAGTATTTGTCTACTGCTTGAGGCGAGAATTAAATATATTCGAGATTTAACCGAAGACCTCCATCGAAAGAAAGCGGTTACAACAACAAAAGTCACGTCATGATTTAAAATTGTACAGATTCAGTTTTTTTGCCAGCTTTAAATTTTTTATTATTTTTCCGCCTTGAATTATTATTACCCTGAATCGATTGTTTTATAATATATATATTTATGTGTGTGTGTAGCATATGTATGTTCTATTTACAGTGGGTTATGGTTTTTATAATATTAAATTTAACGATTGCCTCCATCTGTTTGTTTGTCAATTTTAATGTGCGTATATATGGAACAGATCGATAAAATGTTTTTTTTTGTTTTAGATACTTAGAGAGTATGTGTGCCAGTTCAAATGTTATGGCTTGAAAACAAAAAATTTTCAATTTTAAACTTTGACAATATGTGAAGCCAACATTTTTTTACTTAATTACGGTTTACGTTGAATTTTAGGTGAAAATATTTTTTTGAACTTCGAAGCCACTATATAAAAAAAAAGTCACTGTGGTCTGGTGACATCCAGAATACAGTCACTGATGCGTTTGATAGTGATATCATAGTCCCATACAAGATTAACGTTTTGGTCGTTAATTTTCAGTTAAATTTTACATTTCTTAGGTGAACAGTTGGTTTTGTAATTCCTCTTTCAGAAATTCTATCTGTTCATAGGATTAGCCAAACACAATTTCATCCTAAATTTGAACTGGCCATGGGTTTATTTTCACCAATCGCTTAAGGTTTGAAAATGTAAGCAGTGCTAATTTTTTCATTGTTTTTGCGTCAACCATGAGGCTTTTTGTTTCAAAGAAATGGATAAATGCAATCTCCGCTATCTGACTTGGCTGTAATCCTAATGGTCCAGCCTCGACTAGAGATGATTTAGGGACAACGGAGATAACATATGCGGTATTATATATGGCTGTTGCACATGCTCTGAGCCGCATGCGAGCAACATGAATCCAAAAAATATAATTTCTGAATTATCTCAATTATTACCTATTGAGGACTATATGGCACCACTTGATTGTTGAACATCATTGTACTGTGAGCAACAACAATTATCTCTTGTCACCGTCAATAATCTGGATATCTATTCACAGAGTGCCTTCGTCGCTCAAAACTTATTTTAAATGGCCTTCTTGCCTTTTTGATTTGGTCGATGCGCCTGTGCTTGTAAATTTATCATCTGCTCGTAACGTTATTAAAATATACACGTGAGGTAATCCGGCACGCTATTGGTATTCAGTTATGGAAACGACATTGGCTCCAAATTTGGGGTGAGAATATTTATATTAATGAACAGTTGTTCCGAGTTGCCTTTGATATGTTTGGTTAGTATTGGTGACCCGATTGTGGTTTCTGAAAAAATGGATGTCGATTTAATTGGCAATCCTGGAAGTAGAATGCTTGTGTGCAGTCACCAACGTAAAATTAAGCATATTGTAGAGACGATTACATAGATGGCTTGTTCTATGAAAAACTTGGACCATGTATCTTGAACACATATGATAAACATGCAAATTAAAATTTCACCGTAAATTTATGTTCATTCTCTTGAATTTGGTCAAAATGGAATGTGTCCTGACGAAAGATTACGCTTGGAGGTTCTAGATTTGCCTGACATCTAGAAGTATTTATGCAAGTAAGGCCCTAATTTTTTTATCTCGTTGCCGATAACTGAGCTTGTAAATAAGCGAGCAAATGGCGCAGTGGTTAAAGCTTTAACCAGGAAATAGTTGCGAAAGCTTCGGCCCGAAAACAGATGGAATGGAATAAAATCTAAAACAAACGAAGATTGGAGACGCATCGAGCTTTTGAAAGTAAACACCTAAAACCCGTTGCCTTCATAGATCATAATATTTTTTGAACTGGCCATCTTGATGCCTGCCATCTTGATTTAACAGATGTTACGAACGACTTTGAAAGAAAATGGGAGAAAAACGCATAACGGAAGCAAATATATTTTACTGATTTATATTTTTTATATTGTGATTTATATTTTATATATTGTGAGTTATATTTTATATATTGTGATTTATTTTTATTAATTATGATTTATGTTTTATATTTTATATTTTGCGATTTATATTTTTTATATTGTGATTTATATTTTTTATATTGTGATTTTTATTTTATATATTGAGATTTATATTTTATATATTGTAATTTATATTTTATATTTTATTATTTATATTGTACATTTTGTCATTTATATTTTATATTTTGTGATTTATATTTTTATATTGTGATTTATATTTTATATATTGTGATTTATATTTTTTATTTTATGTTTTGTGATTTATATTTTTGATATTGCGATTTAAATTTTTTATATTGTGATTTAAATTTTATATATTGTGATTTATATTTTATATATTTTAATTTATATTTTATATTTTATTAGTTATATTGTACATTTTTTGATTTATATTTTATATTTTGTGATTTATATTTTTTATATTGTGATTTATATTTTATGATTTATATTTTACATTTTGTGGTTTTATATTTTGTGATTTATATTTTTTATATTGTGATTTATATTTTATATTTTGTGATTTGTATTTTAGGTTTTCTGATTTATATTTTATATATTGTGATTTATATTTTTTATATTGTGATTTACTTTTTATATAATGTGATTTATATTTTTTATTTTATGTTTTGTGATTTATATTTTTGATATTGCGATTTAAATTTTTTATATTGTGATTTAAATTTTATATATTGTGATTTATATTTTATATATTTTAATTTATATTTTATATTTTATTAGTTATATTGTACATTTTTTGATTTATATTTTATATTTTGTGATTTATATTTTTTATATTGTGATTTATATTTTATGATTTATATTTTACATTTTGTGGTTTTATATTTTGTGATTTATATTTTTTATATTGTGATTTATATTTTATATTTTGTGATTTGTATTTTAGGTTTTCTGATTTATATTTTATATATTGTGATTTATATTTTTTATATTGTGATTTACTTTTTATATAATGTGATTTATATTTTTTATTTTATGTTTTGTGATTTATGTTTTTGATATTGCGATTTAAATTTTTTATATTGTGATTTATATTTTATATATTGTGATTTATATTTTATATATTGTAATTTATATTTTATTAGTTATATTGTACATTTTGTCATTTATATTTTATATTTTGTGATTTACTTTTTATATAATGTGATTTATATTTTTTATTTTATGTTTTGTGATTTATATTTTTGATATTGCGATTTAAATTTTTTATATTGTGATTTATATTTTATATTTTGGGATTTGTATTTTTTATATTGTGATTTATATTTTTTATATTGTGATTTATATTTTATATTTTGTGATTTATATTTTTATATTGTGATTTATATTTTATATATTGTGATTTATATTTTATGATTTATATTTTTAATATTGTGATTTATGTTTTTATATTTTATGTTTTGTGATCTATATTTTATATATTGTGATTTATGTTTTATATTTCATGATTCATATTGTTTATATTGAGATTTGTATTTTATGTTTTCTGATTTATATTTGATATATTGTGATTTATATTTTATATATTGTAATTTATATTTTATATATTGTAATTTATATTTTATTAGTTATATTGTACATTTTGTCATTTATATTTTATATTTTGTGATTTATATTTTACATTTTGTGGTTTTATATTTTGTGATTTATATTTTTTATATTGTGATTTATATTTTATATTTTGTGATTTGTATTTTAGGTTTTCTGATTTATATTTTATATATTGTGATTTATATTTTTTATATTGTGATTTACTTTTTATATAATGTGATTTATATTTTTTATTTTATGTTTTGTGATTTATATTTTTGATATTGCGATTTAAATTTTTTATATTGTGATTTAAATTTTATATATTGTGATTTATATTTTATATATTTTAATTTATATTTTATATTTTATTAGTTATATTGTACATTTTTTGATTTATATTTTATATTTTGTGATTTATATTTTTTACATTGTGATTTATATTTTATGATTTATATTTTACATTTTGTGGTTTTATATTTTGTGATTTATATTTTTTATATTGTGATTTATATTTTATATTTTGTGATTTGTATTTTAGGTTTTCTGATTTATATTTTATATATTGTGATTTATATTTTTTATATTGTGATTTACTTTTTATATAATGTGATTTATATTTTTTATTTTATGTTTTGTGATTTATATTTTTGATATTGCGATTTAAATTTTTTATATTGTGATTTAAATTTTATATATTGTGATTTATATTTTATATATTTTAATTTATATTTTATATTTTATTAGTTATATTGTACATTTTTTGATTTATATTTTATATTTTGTGATTTATATTTCTTATAAACAATAAATTTTAACATGTTGTAGCTGAATTAACAAATGATCATTCATCAAACAACCATTTCGGCCCAGCATACGAACAATTTTACAGAAATAAATTCACGGTTATACAGTTCACGGTTTAGTTCTCTTGTCGTCTCACTCTAAAATTGATTTAAGCTGCGTTTCCTAGAGTAAAATGGTTGCTTGGAGTTCTTTGAATTTCTATAAACTCGTCAATTCATCGCTCTTTACTATTCGTGAAGCGGAGGACCATTAACACTGTTTTCAGTGCGTTTAATTTCTTTTCTAGCAGTGCAGTTTCTTATTGCGTCGAGTATCATTGAGATCTTCGTAAAGCACCAAGGACAGTGCCAAGTAAGAATAGTGCCAACATTTGGTAGGATTTTGTGTTGAAATCAACGGCTGTAACTGTTTCCTAGGTTCACGTAGGCAAATATGACAAAATGGATCGGGAATCAAATTCCATAGAAATTATAGTGTCTACGACTCGCCAAGCGATAGGGACCAGCATTGGCGCCACAGAGCAACATTTATCTCTATATCATATATGTCCATACCTAAACACACCATACACATTGGTTAGATACAACGATAACACAATCTAATTATGACACATTCGATTGTATCTAACGTCAAATTGTTAATTGAAACAGTGTCGGCACATTCAATTCACCCTTATGATGAGTTAATTGAATTTTTAGAGTGGTACAAGGATATAGATCTTTAAAATCTGAACCATTTACGATTTTATGATGCGGCACCAAAACGCATTAAAACGAAAAACGAGTTTTCGACATGATGTTTGTTGCTCACGGTGCTAAAAATGTTATCGTCTGGTATTTACATATATTGAAAATTTAAATGTGGGAAAAGCCGAAGACGAAAGAAAAACGGGAAAATAAAACATTTTTATGTAGTCCGATTCAAGTGACGTTTTTTTTATTACGGAAATGAAAAAAATTATAAAATTTTATGGTTCGCAGATTGGAAATATAAAAACAAAAATTTTCCGCTTTTGAATGACCTATTTCCTGATTTTAGACGTTTATGGTGTTTGAATTTGCGCGTAACATGTGATTTGGTTTAATGATTCGAAGACATTTAATGGTTTTATGGTTATCAGTTTGATTGTCGATAGGTAAATTTTTGTCGTATAAGTCGGTAAAATTATCGACAAAACTCGACAAGGCAGATTTCAAAAAGGAACAAAAAACTGTAATTAATACTATATCCCAAATAACATAAGAAAACTGTGAATTTATGGCACAAATTGAAATTTTCCAAAATCCGGTAAATACATGGTGGTTAGCCCATGAAACCTATGAATTTCTGGCACAAATCGAAATTTTCTAAAATCCGGAAAATACATGGTGGATAGCCCATGAAAACTGTGAATTTTTGGCATAAATCGAAATTTGCCAAAATCCAGAAATTATATGAGTTATTCCAAAGTCCAGAAAACGCATGGTGGTTCGCCCATGAAAACTGTCAATTGCCCATGAAAACTGTGAATTTCTGGCACAAATCTAAATTTTCCAAAATCTGGAAAATACATGGTGGTTAGCCCATGAAACCTATGAATTTCTGGCACAAATCGAAATTTTCCAAAATCTGGAAAATACATGATCGTTAACCCATGAAAACTGTGAACTTCTGGCATAAATTAATATTTTCCAAAATCCAGCAAAAAGCATAATGGTAAGCCCATGAAAACTGTGAATTTCTGGCACAATTCGAAATTTTCCAAAATCCAGAAAATTCATGATGGTTAGCCCATGAAAACTGTGAATTTCTGGCACGAATCGAAATTTTCCAAAATCCGGTAAATACATGATCGTTAACCCATGAAAATTGTGAATTTCTGGCACAAATCGAAATTTTCCAAAATTCGGAAAATACATGATGGTTAGCCCATGAAAACTGTGCAATTCTGGCACACATCGAAATTTTCCAAAATCTCGAAAATATATGATCGTTAACCCATGAAAACTGTGAATTTCTGGTACAAATCGAAATTTTCAAAAATCTGGAAAATACATGATCGTTAACCCATGAAAACTGTGAATTTCTGGCACAAATCGAAATTTTCCAAAATCCAGAAAATTCATGATGGTTAGCCCATGAAAACTGTGAATTTCAGGCACACATCGAAATTTTCCAAAATCTGGAAAATACATGGTGGTTAGCCCATGAAACCTATGAATTTCTGGCACAAATCGAAATTTTCAAAAATCTGGAAAATACATGATCGTTAACCCATGAAAACTATGAATTTTTGGCACAAATCGAAATTTGCCAAAATCCAGAAAATATGAGTTATTCCAAAATCCGGAAAATACATGATGGTTAGCCCATGAAAACTGTGAATTTCTGGCACGAATCGAAATTTTCCAAAATCCGGTAAATACAAGATGGTTAGCCCATGAAAACCCATGAAAACTGTGAAGCCCATGAAAACTGTGAACTTCTGGCACAATTCGAAATTTTCCAAAATCCAGAAAATTCATGATGGTTAGCCCATGAAAACTGTGAATTTCTGGTACAAATCGAAATTTTCCAAAATCTGGTAAATACAAGATGGTTAGCCCATGAAAACTGTGAATTTCTGGCACAAATCGAAATTTTCCAAAATCCGGTAAATACAAGATGATTAGCCCATGAAAACTGTGAATTTGTGGCACAAATCTAAAGTTTCCAAAATCCAGAAAATTCATGATGGTTAGCCCATGAAAACTATGAATTTCTAGCACAAATCGAAATTTTTTAAATTTCGAAAAATGCATGATGGTTAACCCATGAAAACTGTGAATTTATGGCACAAATCGTAATTTTGAACTGAATGATGGTTATGCCAATGAACTGTAATGTTCAATCAAGTTGTTTAGAGGCAGTTTCAGATTTGACATTATCCCACTAACAATAATTCATCATGGCTCGCCATCTTAAAACATATGTAAATCTAGATGTATTCTTAGATCTTAGATGCCGTTCCTAATCTTTACGTTAATTATGATAGAATTTTTTTCCGATTAACCCATGTCAAAGCACCCGCACAATTTTATCAATTTTTGGATGCTAAATCACAGATAAACATCGTGTGCGCTGTGAATATTTATGAGGAAAGGTCACAAAAAATCTTGATCTTATGCAAATGTTTTTATTCCATCTCAAAACGAAACAATGCCAATCCCTGGAGGATTCAAGGTAAAGCAAAAATAAATTAAAGGTGATTATCCGTTGATAACGGCATTTTAATTGAGAAAATAAATTGTGGCGTGCCCGATAGTCCTTAATAGTTTTCATGTAATCATATGTGGTGTTACGGTTGATGCCAGATTATAATTTTTTTTTCTTCCGGGGATATAAATAAAAATTACACGATGATATATAGCACAGTGGGTGTTTAACGCTTATGGGGTTAATTTTTATTTTAATATTAAATAACGGTCGTGATAATACGGCACGCAGTTTCCCGCTCCCGTGCTATTTTCGGTAAAAGATACAGAACTAATTTATTTTTTAAATGGAATTTTATCTCCTTTAATTGATAATTTATTACATCGAACTATGTGCGAGGGTGAGCTTAATGGTGTTCGAAACGTTTAGCTCCCCTATAATATATATAGACGAACATTATTTTGCTCGAAAATTATTTATAGTTTTGGAAATCTCACCATCGTATTTTCAACTATGTTATGGTTTGTGTCAATGGAAATCAATGAGTAAATTTGTCTGCATGTCCTATCATCAAACCAATTTTGATCTTTTTGGTTTTATTCAAAGTTCATGCTAATTTAGGTTTCTGTCCCGGTAATTTTGTGAAAATAAGTGTGATAGTGCGCTTACCTAATTGCTGTCATAGGTTGTAAACAGTTTCAAAAGTGGACGGAGAGCAGGTATCGCAAATTACCGTGAAATTTCAATCCGAGATTCAGAACTAACACTGCTCCCGACAATCATATTCTGACTCATTTTGATAGTCAGAAAATAGTCATTGATACACCCACCACTTACTCTAGTAGATCCGTATAGAAAGCATGTTGCGGTATTTGTTTTCTCAACCCATTGTCACCTGAACAAGCATGTCATTGACTTCTGCACTATGGTCATAGTTAATTTAAATGATTTTACCAGTAGAACTACATAACATGAAATAATCAGCTAATGCTGATGCTGATATTCAAATTAATGACCCCAAAAACGAGATCAAATGGTGAAAGGTTGATATCTTGAACGTATTACAAATCAACAATAAGCTTTTTAAGTGGTTTATGGACTGAGATGCTAAACTCCGTGCTCTAATCCGAGACATGAGTTGATCAACATTTTTGACAACATCAAATGAACAATTATGGTTTCCCTCAAATTTTGTAAGATAAGATAAGATTCCCCCAAAAATCTAAGTAAATTGTTGTGAATATATGTCCTGGAATAACAAATGAACTAAACACTCGAGTAGAACGAGTCGAGCTTCGCCCACTAAAATGTTTTTTTTTATCACGTGCACCAATAGATGTATGGTTTGGTATTATTTATGGATTTTGTATAATTCCCGTTTATTTTTTGGTACTTGTTCATCCTGCGTTTGTTTTCCCATTTATAATTTTTCATATAATTTTCTTGATTATATATACATAAAATTTTCCAAAAACAAAAACGAAAATGAAAATAAAATCTTGGTAATTGGTTATTGTATATATACATATACATAGGGAAGCGTTCTGAATTTTTATTCGGTTGGTACTGAAATACTGTTCCGCACAATATACGATATCGTTTATTTGTTCGAATATGTTCATCAATTCGATAAGACGAGTCGAATATATACGATACATAAAGTTGAAAATAAATATTTTCTTCGTTAATCTACTTCAATTTAGGAAAAAAAGTTTTCCTACAACAACAACAATTACGAAGATGACGATGACGAAGGCAGCACCAAAAATTGTTTCTTATACGTATGTACGTCTGTGTATATATGGTTAAAGTTTATTTATCATTGAAAAAATAAAAAGTCTGCAAATCTGATTTGAATTTTAAATAATATACAACAGGCAACTGGAATGAGGTCTACATTCGTAGATTTTTGAAAACTTTTTTCGAAATGTGAATTTGTCAGTAACTAATGATTAATTTAAAAATGACGAGTGTGGAAATACTAGCAATACTTAATAACTGCCAAAAAACTGTAGTAATTTGTCATAATATTACCAAATTGTTTACAACCCATTTTAAATTGACATATTATTAGAAATGGTTCCAAGTGTTTTGAAAGCTTTTGAACCACCAATTAGTGGAGTCCACCAAAAGTTCAAACAACGTTATTCTGATTCTCGCCCACTAAATTTTCGCTGCTTTGAGCATATTATTACAATCGCCTAGCTAACTACATATTAAAATATTTAGTTTTTAATAAAAACCCAATTTAAATTTAAATTTAATTACCTATACATAATTACATAAGATTGTATATCAAACAGTTTATGTACTTAAAAAAATCTACATTATCGATCGTTTCTATTCTATTCCAACAACCAAACCAATATTTGTGTACTAAATATGTCTTTGATATCTAAATTAAATTTAAGTTCTAAACACCACTCATAGAGGACACTGATCAAAAGCACGTGGTTTGTTGCACAGCTACAATTGTTCTACCTTATCGATACCAAAGTGTGTACTAAAAGGTTCGAGTCAATAATTTTATAGCAAATGGTTGATTGATGAGATAAATTTTATCTACGATATCGATATAAATATTAGTACACAAATGTCTACGATAAACCAATCTGTTAGTTTGTTTATTATATAATAGATGACACTCTAAATTTATTTTTAAAATTGAGATCGTATATTTGAATTAATCAAAACTTATACTATGTTTACACCACTACTTTAAAAGTAGCTACTAAAAAAGTACGAATGGTGTAAACGCAAAGTATAATACTTTAATACTTTAGTCCATACTTTTTTGCTACTTGAATAAAGTATGTATCAAAAAAGTATTGAGGTAATATTTTGTTGTTGTTTAAATGTCATGTATTAAGAATTGATTTTCTTTTGTATTTTGTTTTATATTTTGTTAATATTTTGGAAAGAATAATGAACAAATAATATTTATAATTATATTAATTGATTATATAATTACATTATATTAAAATATTAGATTAATAATAAATTAATTTAATTAGAATATCATCTGTCAAATCGATAAAGTATTATAATAAGGGTTTACACCACAAAATACCAAAATAATATTATGTGGTGTAAACTGAACGTGAAAAATACTTTAATACTATAATAGTATTATACTATTAAAGTATGTTTTAAAGTACTGGTGTAAACATAGTATTAGTTAACTTAATCAAATGAATTTTTGACTTAATTAGAGCTGTAAAGCTACAGCTTGTGTTTATGCAAAAATTATATTTATACGAAGAGTATAACATTCTGTAAAATCTGTTGTTTCTAACAAAAATTCACAGTTTCATGGGCTGTATATCAAAAATGTTGCGTACTTTTAAAAATCTACATTATCGTTCGTTTCTATTCTATTCGAACAACCAATCCAACCTTCTTTTACTAAATGTGTCTTTGATATCTAAATTAATTTGAACTTCTAACAACCACTCATAGAGAACACTGATCAAAACACGGCTACAATTTTTCTACCTTACCGATATCAAAATTGAGTACTAAAAGGTTCGAGTCAATAATTTTATAGCAAATGGTTGATTGATGAGATAAATATATTCTACGTTATCGATACCGAAACTTTGTATTAGTACACATGTGTCTACGATAAACAAATCTGTTAGTTTTTTTATTAAACAATAGATGACACTCAATGTGATGACACAAAATTATTCCAGATTGATACTATGTTTACACCACTACTTTAAAAGTAGCTACCAAAAAAGCACGAATGGTGTAAACGCAAAGTATAATACTTTAATACTTTAGTCCATACTTTTTTGCTACTTGAATAAAGTATGTATCAAAAAAGTATTGAGGTAATATTTTGTTGTTGTTTAATTGTCATGCGTTAAGGATTTATTTTCTTTTTTATTTTATTTATTAATATTTTGGAAAGAATGTAAACAAATATATTTATAATTATATTAATTGATTATATAATTACATTATTTTATAATATTAGATTAATAATAAATTAATTAAATTAGAATATCATCTGTCAAAACGATAAAGTATTATAGTAAGGGTTTACACAACAAAATACCAAAATAATATTATGTGGTGTAAACCGAACGTGAAAAATACTTTAATACTATAATAGTATTATACTTTTAAAGTATGTTTTAAAGTACTGGTGTAAACATAGTATGAGATAGTATATTTTAATTAGTCAAAATTTATTTGATTAATCAAATGAACATATTACTCAATTAGAGCTGTAAAGTTACAGTTTGTGTTTATGTAAAGTTATGTTTATACGAACTAAACTTATGTCGTCAAATTGCATTCGCGTGTCTCGGTAGGTATTTACACAAGGTGACAAGCATAATGTCGTTAGAATTGCACTTCATAACCGGTATGTAAGAGTATTGTTTAGAACTGGTCGCTCGCAAACAATCTCGGCGACATGAAGGAGAAACGATGGGTCCCAAGGTTAAATTTTGTCTTCGCGCGGAAATGACCTTGACAAATCGTGGTTTCCTCGAGTAAAATTGCAGATTTTAGTTTATGCCAAAAATTCACAGTTTTCATGAGCTAACCATCATGTAATTTCTGGTTTTTGGAAAATTTCGATTTGTGCCAAAAGTTCACAGTTTTCATGGGCTAACGATCATGAATTTTCTGGATTTTGTAAAATACCGATTTGTGCCAAAAATTCACAGTTTTCACTCTAAATGTGATGATGATGATACTTACCGAGTTCGCTTCAAACAACGAGATCAGAAATTCGATGAAAATTCCAAATGTCAGTAATAAAGTAAAAAGCTGGCTTGATCACGCTCTGCGATCTGATCCTTAACGAATGGTGCAGTGATCTCTGAGAAAAGAACAGCTAGAATACGCAGAACTCGATCGCTGTTGGTGACTATGGCCCCTCGGGTAGAGAACGAATTGTGTTCTTATGGATGTCTAAAACAATACGAAAAATAAGCTCGGGATAAAATAATATATTTGGATAGCAAATTAGGTAAGGTCCAGCAATAGTCCGTAATAACCGTTTATTAATACTATTAATATTACAATTTCAAAGAGTGAAGCTTAGGTGGTATGAAAGCTTTTGCAGAATATCTAATGAAGTACAGTGAACGGTATTTTAATTCTAGACCACCAGTATGCGTAAAACTTTATAGTTGTTTCTCTCGTAAAACTATAAATCAAACTATTTAAATGAATTAAAATAGTTAATAATTGAAGCTCGTCAATTACACTCCAATTGAAAAATGCACCACGTAACCGACACTAATCTTCGACTAATAAACACTCAATCATAATTATTCACGCGCAGCTATACACAAACGATGATTGTTAACAATTTATACCATGGTATGAGTATAATTAAGGTAATACGGTAGTTATCTTTTATGTTTGTATGTATATACGTCTAGATTAACTTGATTGAGAAATCATTTTTGTATTCATCGGTTTCCAACGACCCCGTATTAATTTCAATCAATAACGTTGACACTTATATACGAAAGATAAATTCTTACATTGCAAAAATACCCGATATCACCTTTGACACAGCATTACTGCCATTTTAAACGAACGCACACATTTTTTAGGAATTGCCAGACATCGAAAAGCAAACTATAAACTCTCCCAATGGATTGAACCATAGGCTTACAGGAAATCCGCTCCATAATAACATCCAAATAATTCTAATAAATTGTATACTTATATACGTTGTACAAACACATTTTTTCGAAAAATGTCCACCTGTAGAGAATCTTCACCTACGAGTATATACTAGAGTATATTTAAGTTTTGGTTTTTGTAAATAGCTAAAAAATTTCGTACGATTATAAGAAACAATTGTTCGCTTTAAGTTTGAATGACAAAGTTAGCATACTTGTAATTTCCCGATTTCCGTGTAGAAAGTTTTATGGAACAGTCATCAATTACTTCCAAAAATCATGTTGATCTAAGTAAAAGTATTGAAGAGCAAAACCAAACTTGCTTTTGATAAAGGTGAATTGCTTCTGCAAAATACATTTGGAACAAATTTAATGCGTAAGGAAAACACAAAAAGATTTTAGTTTCAACTTAGTGAGTCGATTATGTTTTTTTTTAGAATATTAGGATACTAGGCATATTATTTCAACTTTTATGCCGCTTTCATAAAAAAATTCTGCAGAATATTTTTAGTAATATTTCTTCGGCAAAACATGACGGAATTAAATATTGTTTATCTTTTTTAGTAAATTCCGAAAGTGTATACCAACTTAAAATTGAATTTTATTATTTATTACTAAAAAATTACTAAAAAAGATAAACAATATTTAATTTCCGTCATGTTTTGCCGAAGAAATATTACTGAAGAATTCTGCAGAATTTTTCTATGAAAGCGGCTTTAATGCTTTGAAACATCATGGCCAATTGCGTATAATTTAAGCAACACTTTAACGATTATTTGGAGTTGAGAATGCATGCCTTAAACTGGCATTGAGGATAATAAATCTAACCAAATTATATACGTTCTGGGCTGTATTCGCCTCTTAATTAAAATAAAAAATGTATCACAACAATATGCACTGTGGACTCCTGAAATGTAATGAAACCAATGGCAATGGGTAAGTGAAAGAGCTAAAGGTGCAGGCAGAGAAAGGTTAACAAAAAACACAAACGTCAGTTATTTTGGAAAATGCATTTTCCGAAAGTAAACAGAATTGAAGTATTTCCCTCAGGCTGAAAAGTATTTACAAGCAGGACTATAAATTTAAATAGATCAAGTGACTATGTAAGACTAAATGGCTCATCATTTTTATAATAAATACCGACTTGATTAAAGTTAAGGACTTGACAAAGTTTGCAGTGAATGAATGGGGAATTAAACTAGTTACACTGTCTGAGAGGGGTTGGTACTTATTAAAGTGCCTACATACTCGAGGAAAAACTTCAATGCAGTTATTTTATCGAATTCTTTGGTTTATTAAAAGTTCGCAGGATTTGCAATCATAATTTAAATAAGAGTTGGCTCTTAGTCATATGAATATACCCAGTCCTACGGAAAGGGTAAACATCTAACATCAAATCAATATACATTTCATGATCTTTTTATGGTTATCAATAGGTCAACGAATTTGACTGCTTTGTCCCAAATCGAAGACTTTGTACGACATAGCAGCATAGAGAATGCAAATGTCTGCATGAGTGTCCTGTTTCTTGTTGTTTAAAATATCTTATTTTCAGAGTCTGCATCACATTTTATATCTAACTTTTATATATAACTTTTATGTTTTCAAGGCTGGTTGAGGATTTTGGATACATTGAATATAATTTTACTCTGCGTGAACATAAGCATCAATAGAGACTTATGGCCTAAATCCCATTTGTTTAGCAAATAGCGTTTAGCTTTATTTTGAAGCGACGCATTTATGATATTCATCTTTCCTGACCCGCTGCAAATAAAATTTGGTTATACATTATGGTATCTTCATGTCAATCTATTTTTATTTTGGTTGGTACGGATGATCAGCAAGGAAGTGACATCACGACGGTGGTTTTTTATCTTTGCTTTGAAAGTCTGGGAAAACTTCCTTAACCGTTGAAGCATTACACTTTATTTGGCCATGGTTTCTATTGTACATTCGTGCTAACGTCACATCAGTTGGTTCAACATAATTTTCTTTCGCATTTTCAATGGCTGGTTTTTCCACTTTATAAATTATTTTTATTTATTTAGCAAGCGATATAGTTGGTTATCAGTGCATCCTGAAAGAAATGAAGCCAAAAATAATTCTTGAGAAACTTAGTTGTATACTAAGTTTCTCAAGAATTATTTTTGGCTTCATTTCTTTCAGGATGCACTGATCCAATCCATAATAAACTACTTGTTTATATACGCGAGAGCAATTCGAACCCTTTTCCCCAGTACAAAATAAGTTCTGCTTTGAACGTTTATAATCAATCCTTATGTCATGCTGTTTAGGTGTTTCAGTCAATCTTGTGGCTTTCATCTTCTTCGATCTCTAATAGAAATTTTTTTGTGGCATTATTGGGAATCAACTTGCTTCGATATTTTACCTGAAAAATATGCATCAATAATATTAATTTGTTATTTCTAATAATAAAAATCTATTTATAGATGTATAAATGATTAAACACTGATTAAAAATGTTTATTAATTTTCAATTCATTTTCGAACTTACTCAGAATAATCACAAAATATGTCAACTTCAAAACATAGTGATACACATATTTGACATGACATGACGAAAAATAAAAATAAAAATCCAAACTAACCTGATTTTACGCATACAGTATTTTGTATTAAAGGGTATTTCCTGTAGAAGGTGGAAATTTAACTATACAATGTTAGTACTTTTTACCATACAATTTCTATTATCCTTTTTTTAATGTTTCAATTCAAGCAATCTTTTTTTATACTAACCTCTCCAAATCCTTTCGCGGTTAATTTAATGCCAGCCAAATCGAAAGGTTTGCTTTTGATGACTGATACCTTAGTCGAAAGCCCTCGATATCAATATTAATGCTGCTAAAAAATATTCATAATTTTCACAAATCATTTTGAATGCTTCAAAATTTGGAAGAGGGAATCCCTTACAGATTTTCGAAAATAATGGAATAGGCAATAACAAACGTAATATTGGTCCGATATTTTATCAGGATTTTCGATCAAATGATCAGAATCTGAGTAACGTACAATAGTCAATAAAATGCATTTAGAGAGTGGTGTGACTTGAACCAACTTATTGGTTATTTTGATCGACCGAGTAAATATATTTCAAAAAATTAGGAGCTTGGTTCTCCCGATATGTGTCCTTTAAAAGAAGTGTCAATAAAACGATAGATATTGGACCGGGTCTGGACAAACGATTGGTGAATTTGAACAGCTGGATATCGAGAAACTCGTCCTAGAAGATATCAACAAAATTTTCTTCGGTATACAACATCGACACTACACCAAAGGCATGGTGAATGCGATGGTTGAGATTGTTGAAATCATTAGACGAGCTAAATTGTATGAAGATCTACCAAATGTGTAAATAACATTTCATGAGATCAGTGAACCATCGAACCGTTGAATATCATGTAAAAAAATGCAATTTGCTAACTAATTAAATATTATCGTCAAATTTAAAGTTTTTAAAATTTTCTGATGAAATTTATTTAAAAGACTTGGTTTAAATTTTTTTATTTTTTTTTATTAATTTTTTTGTTTAAAATTTATAATATTTAACATATTTTTTTTTGTATAATTATAATTAAGTATATTTATATAAAAATTCGTCTAATAAAATAAAAAAAAATTAATTAAAAATTTTATTTTTCTCTTCATGGCGAATTAATTGTTGACATAATTAATTAATTAAAAAGAGAAAAAAACTAATAATTAAACACTACTAATTAAAAATAATAATAATAAAATAATTTAATTTACACGCGGAATAATTTTGAGTATTGGTTTGTCGGGCCAAAAATATTTTGTACAAAATATAATTTAATTTACTAAAAAATTATAATTAGAAAATTATAAAAAACGAAAAAAAAAAATTCACAGATATCCTTAAACTAAATATGAATGATTTTTTTTTTTTGAATTTTTATGGTAACTTAAAATCCACGTTATACGTGTGATTGGTGTATGTAATGACAATAATCGATTTTAATACTGATTTTCATTTTGTTGCTTTTAATGAATAAAGTGAGTCATTAGAATGATTAAATTTAAAAAAAAAATACAGGAACCAACTAGTTTATGAGAGGGGATTTTTTTCTTATAATGTTATCGTATCGTGATTGCGATTTATCCTAGAGATATGAATTTTGCGTTTGTTTGTTACATTAAAATTAAATGGGATTTAATGTCGATAATTTATGAGATTTAGAAAAATTATTTTAACTAAGATGATGGGGGTGCATATATGGGTGGTGAACCTTACGATTTATATGTATTGGATGGTGAAAATTGTTATAGTGCTGGTAGGTATTCTCGTGTTGGTTGTGCATCAGCACCTTGGGGACCTTGTACACCGCTACCAGCAGGCCGTGAACCACTTGGGTATTGAGATTGTGGACTACCTGAACTTGGATATGGTGATGGGCTTACCTGGGAACTAGTTGGGTAACCGCTTGGTGTAGAGCCACTTGGATATGCAGTTGACGGATTTGGATATGAACCACTTGGTGTTTGTGATCCAGCTGGTCCTGATGGATAAGCTATACCTTGAGATGGTAAATTACTTGTGGCTACTGAAGAATCTTGTGGTCCAAAACCTGCTGGTCGTGGTGACTGTCCTTGTCCTGGATATGATTCGGGTCTGCCCGGTTGACTACCTGGATAGGATGGTGTATCAAATAAAGGTCTTGATGTGCTTGGTCCAAATGGACCTGATGGTCCTTGTTGACCGAATGGGCCTGCTGGACTAGATGGTCCTTGTCCTTGTCCTTGGGGTCCTGATGATCCTTGTGGACCAAATGGTCCAGATCCTTGTGGTCCAGCTGGTCCAGATCCTTGTGGGCCGAATGGACCTGATGGTCCCTGTCCTTGGGGTCCTGATGGTCCTTGTGGACCAAATGGTCCAGATCCTTGTGGTCCAGCTGGTCCTGATCCTTGTGGACCGAATGGACCTGATGGTCCTTGTGGTCCAAATGGTCCAGATGGACGTTGTCCTGAAGAGCTTTGTGGTCCAGCTGGTCCTGATCCTTGTGGACCGAATGGACCTGATGGTCCTTGTGGTCCAAATGGACCTGATGGGCCTTGTGGTCCAAATGGCCCTGATGGTCCTAGTGGCCCCGATGGTCCTGATGGTCCTGATGGTCCTGATGGTCCATTAGGTCCTTGTGGGCCAAAGGGTCCACTTGATGAACTAGTAGGGCCTTGAGGTCCTTGAGATGGTCCGAATGAAGCGTTAGGTCCGACTGGTCCCTGTTGTCCTGGATATGAAGCAGATGGTCCTTGTGGACCTTGTTGTGGTCCAAACGATGCGTTAGGTCCAACTGGTCCTTGTTGACCAGGGTACGAGGCAGATGGTCCTTGTGGCCCTTGTTGTGGTCCAAATGAAGCATTTGGTCCTACTGGTCCTTGTTGGCCTGGATATGAAGCAGATGGTCCTTGTGGACCTTGTTGGGGTCCAAATGATGCAGTTGGGCCAACTGGTCCTTGTTGTCCAGCAAACGATGCGGTTGGTCCTTGGGGGCCTTGAGATGGGCCAAATGATGCAGTTGGGCCAACTGGACCTTGTTGTCCACCAAATGAGGCGGATGGTCCAACTGGTCCTTGTTGTCCACCAAATGAAGCTGTTGGACCAACTGGTCCTTGTTGTCCAGCAAATGAAGCTGTAGGTCCCACTGGTCCTTGTTGACCGCCAAACGACGCTGATGGTCCTACTGGTCCTTGTTGTCCAGGATATGAAACTGATGGGCCGATTGGACCTTGTTGTTCAGCATACACTTGATTATTACCACTACCAGCGGCTGCGGGTTGTCCTACTTTTGAATAATCATAAATGTAAGCATTTTTGTAGTATAGACTTGGTGCTGTGCTACAATCGAATTGATTCCACCAAACGCAAACAAGATGTTCTTGACTGAAGACTGTGCCATTTGGACAAAGGAAGCTGAATGTTGTATTCAATGCACATATATGGAAAACTTGACATCTGGCTTCAACATCGGCATAATATCCAGGCCATTCAACATTTTTACAGTCGAACGATGTTTTTGGTACTTCCGAGTAGATTGGATAATCAATGTCTGGTTCACCGGGAATAGCTGAGTAGTCGCCGCCTGGATAGCTGCCATCATTATAGTTACCATTTTGACCACCTTGGAAGAACGATGGACCATTTGAACCAGCTTGACCAGTACCAAATTGTGATGGGCCGTTTGATCCAGCTTGTCCTGTTCCGAATTGGGATGGACCAGTTGAACCAGCTTGTCCTGTGCCAAATTGAGATGGACCATTTGATCCGGCTTGACCTGTTCCAAATTGTGCTGGACCATTTGATCCGGCTTGTCCGGTTCCAAATTGTGATGGTCCATTTGAACCAGCTTGTCCTGTTCCGAATTGGGATGGCCCGTTAGAACCAGCTTGTCCGGTTCCAAATTGGGATGGACCATTTGAACCAGCTTGCCCAGTGCCAAATTGTGATGGGCCATTTGAGCCAGCTTGCCCGGTTCCGAATTGTGATGGTCCATTGGAACCAGCTTGCCCCGGTCCAAAGTTTGATGGTCCTTGTCCTCCGGATTGGCCCGGTCCAAAGTAAGAGGGTCCTTGATTTCCTGATGGTCCTTGACCGCCCGATGGTCCTTGACCACCTGATGGCCCTTGACCTCCTGATGGGAATCCTGATGGCCCTTTTCCGCCTGATGGGAATCCTGATGGTCCTTGTCCGCCTGATGGGAATGCTGATGGGCCTTGTGGACCTGATGGCCCTTGTCCACCTGGTTGTCCTTGAGGGCGGGATTGAGAGCTTGTAGGTCCTCCACCGAATGGTCCATTTGGTCCTTGTCCAGGGAATGGTGAAACATTTGGACTAACTCCTGTTAAAGATGAGAAAGAATCGGCTGGTCCTTGATCTGGAATTGGCCCTTGGTATGGTCCTGATGATGAACCGGGGAATCCTGAACCACTTGGTGACGAGCCTGGATAGCTACCGGTAGGTGTTGAACCTGGATATGGAGTTGTCCCCGCAAATGGTGAACCACTTCCGGTTGAGCTTGGGAATGGTGATCCGCTTGGTGAGCTTCCAAATGGTGATCCGCTTGGTGAGGTGCCAAATGGTGAACCACCTTGTGGCCCTGAAGCGCCTGGATATGGTGAAGTGCCTGGTGCTTGGCCAGAGCTTCCGAATCCTGGTTGTCCTAAAGGACTCGAGCCTGGAGCGCCTGGACCTGGTGGATAGTTAACGGCACTTGGTGTACTTCCAGCTTGTTGTTGTCCTGGGTAACCAGTATTTGGATTAAAACTACCTGCACCTGGGAACCCTGGTCTACTTGGAGCACCACCTTGTTGTCCCAAAGGTGTGTCCGATTGAATGGTGACCGATGGACGACCAGTTGTATCACTTGGATATCCACCAGCTGGTGAAAATCCTGAACCTGCTGGTACACCTCCGGCTGGATATGCATTTTCATACGATGGGGTCGATGAGCCTGATGGATAGCTACCCGATGGTTGTAATTGTCCACTGCTACCCGACGATGGGTAACCTGAATTATCACCACCCGGTTTTGGTGTGCTATTCAACTGATTTTGTGGTGGATTGTACTCGTATTGTGCCAATACCACACAGCACATGGCCGATAAAACTGTAATATACAAACAAAAAAAATCAAACGAATTAATCAAACAAAAGACGACAGTTAATTTTTGTAAGGCAGACGATTTTTAATTAATCAAAATTGAGAAATCCACATAAGTTCGAAATAAATTTATGTAATCCAAATTTAACTGTTGACATTTTTCAATCGCGCGTCTATTCGATCGATATTATGAAATATATATACATACATTTTTTTTATTTTTTTCAAATTACTGAACAAAATGGCGACATGATTTTAACGGTCGTAAATTTATTACAATATTTTAGATTGATTTATGTTGACGGACTAAGCCATAGATCTTTAAATCGGATATCCGCTCTTTTGTTGAACATATTTATATTTTATTGATTTTTCGATATTTTCATGATCAAAAGATCGATCAGTGATCGTATAAGACGCTATGCTGCATATATGTAGTGTGAATAAAGATTTGGAATTCGTATAATTTATTATAAAAAATGTAAATATTATTCATATTTCGATATCGTTTTGAATTTTTTACTTTTTTTTTGCATTTTTAAGATCGAGATCAACAATAAAACGTGAACAATGGCTTTAAAGAAGCCGCAACATTTTATTAAATATTAACTATATTAAGTAATATCGACGAGATGTTTTTATATTATGATCGATACACTTAATTGATTATTAAGATTAAGATTATAAAATATTTAGGACAAATTTGATAATCAGGATACTTACATAGATATGTCGACATTTTAAACATTTTGTTGACCGTAATGCAATAATTTCCCCACGTAAATTTTAAATTTAATTATATGGTTTATAATTATTAAATTTAATTATTTTATATATTATCTGAAAATTAATAAATATTTTATTTGATTTTTTTTTTTTTTTTTTGTTTTATTTAATGATAACAACACAAATAATTGACACACAATTTATTTAAAGCACTAAAATATGGTAACACTATATATTCCACAATATAATCCACAATATATTCCATAAACGAAATTTTGAGCGTGAGTTATCCTTTTTTTGGTATGATCAATTATTTGAATTGTTTTCACTTTTATTTCACTTTTGTACAATAATATATTCACTATATATGCTTACCTCGCTGTTTGCGAGCTTTTCACTATAAGATTTTTTATGCTTTTTAAGCTAAGCTTAACTTAAAGTCTAGTATAGGACTGATTTTACATTTGAATTTCATTCATATTTATACTAAGATGAAAACTTCACACACAAAAAAAAACAAAAACAAAAAGAAATTGTCTTTACCGATCTCAAAAATCTGCAATAGTACATACAATACAAAACAACAACAAAAATCCTCTCTACTCACCCAACGATCTTCTTAACACCCACTCTATGGTATTGTTGTTGTATTATGTGGTTTTCGGTTTCGTTTTCGTTTTCGTTTCAAACAAAAATGAAAATTCGATGTTTCTACCTTAGTAAACATAACGTTTGATGATGATCATCAAACGCGATGATCGTAGTAGGGGAGAAAAATCGCGATCACAAAATTGAAAAAAACAATTTTTAATTTTTGTTTTTTGTTGTTCATTTCTCAAAGTTCTTTTATTTTATTTTTTTTTATTTATCGTCTTATTACACAAAGTTAGCTTTGGTTTTCGATTTCGTTTGTTTTTTGAATTTTTATTTAAAAATAAAAATTTGAATGGATTATACGTCGTCGAAGACGTTTCAAATTTATGCTATGTTAAAAATGTGTCTCGAAATTTTTGTGTTCCTATATCATGGTAAACTTCAATTTTAGTGGCAAGTTTAGTGGTGCGACGATCGAAATTTTGTGATTTATGAATCTCCAGCGTCAAATTTGGCGGAATTCTTAAGTGATTTAGTGCTAATGGTTACACTTTTAATAAATTTAACTACTTGCGAGCATACAACGTATAGTGTGACGAAGCAATTTGTCGTGGGAATAAAATTTTATAATGTTACGGTTGTGATTTTATTATTTTTGTTTCATTTTGTTTTTACTTCTTGTGATCTTAGACAAATTGCCAATTTAATTTGTGCTACTTTATGGGCAATTTTTCGTTGAATTTAACTACGAAATTAGCTCTGTAATTGGTATTATATAATTCCGATGTAGGACTATACACATAGTTAAATCTGAACATTGATCGTGATATTCAAATAAGATTATTTCAATTTCAATGTCAAATTAATATAATGTATGGTATTCTTTATTCTGCTGGGACGCCAATTCAAATTAGGGTGAACCAATTATTTTGAATGGATCAAGCAGTTAAACTTATATTTAACGGTTAAATTGTAGATCACAAACTAATTTCTAACATTTTGATCGACTATATTATCAAAGTTTCAAAATTTGATTGTTTCGATCATTATCAATTATTTTTGTCAGAACACACTAATTAAGATCAAAGTTCATTAAAGATCTTAAAATTATACAGCTCGAATTTAATTAGTTTTGTAGTAACAAACAAATTCGAAACTAAAATCATACATGGGTTTCAAAACTGATCAACGCAAAGGCATTCTATCTAAGTTGATTTTTGGTCTGATTGACAAAATTCTATT
This sequence comes from Tipula confusa, assembly GCA_963556175.1. Lineage (NCBI taxonomy): Eukaryota > Metazoa > Arthropoda > Insecta > Diptera > Tipulidae > Tipula > Tipula confusa. The sequence goes on along the minus strand of OY744476.1, from coordinate 208,451,904 downwards.
TTTAAATCTGTAATGCACATAATTGATCATTAAACTTATATTCAGATACATTAAAGTTAACGATTTTCACGAGATTTTTTAAAATTTCTTTTACTGAATACTAATATGATCGTGATCTTCTAATCAGAATTACCATATTTTTAAATTTAAATATTTACTTTAATTAATTTATCCGATCGTGATCGTGAAATTAAAAACAAAATGATCATAGTTTCACTGACGTTTATAAAGGGATTGTTTACCATCTGATCGAAAGTTAAATCAAAAAACTGTTAAGTTTAAAATCTATTGTTTACTAGTGATCACGGAAGATTTTGTCAACCCTATAAAATAAAATAACGATCACTATACTTACAAAAATGGAATATAACAGTGAATGATTAATAGTTGAATATATAAATCTGTGCGATCATACATAATATTAATTTAGCAAAAATAAATTGACCGTGATCCTCAAAATTAATTGCATTGTTAAATTTGATATTTTTTAAAAGATATTTTCTTTCAAAATTGAACATAATTAAATTTTAATCGTGAAAGTGATCGGCAATTTAAAAATTAAATGTTTGGCTAAAATAAAGTATAATCTTCAAAATAAAACCGTGATCTTCAATTCTAATAAAATTTAAAAAAAAAATGTAATATGATATTTATTTAAGCTCGAACTCAATTATTTTATTTGCTTCTGTTTAATATGTGGTGATCTTTGGCGAACTTTATTTAGCCGCTGAAATAAAGAAAATATTTTAATCTTTTGCTAGCCAAAATTAAACAAAACAATTTTTTAAACTTGAAAGTGATCGACTGTTTAGACAGAAAAAAAATGAACGTGCTTCTTTAAGTTGGTAAAATTATATAAAAGTGTAATGTGATATTAAGCCGTGTGTAAAATAAAGTATTATTTCTAAAATTTCTGTGGTGATCTGATCTGATTATTTCTAAGATTTCTGAGTTTGATCTATACTCATCAATATAGATCTAATAGTTAATCATCCTGAAACTCAACTATGATGATCTCGAAAGCTTTAATTTGCTTTGATAAACAAAAAGCAAAAATAAGAAAAAATGAGAACTGACCTATTGTAGCATTTAACATGGGAGTTTTCGGTACCTTAAAATTTTGTTCTTAACCGATCATATTATTTATTAGCTTGGTACGATTTAACCGATCGATTATTTTTAAAATCCACTAAAACAAAAATTGCGATCTTTAGCTACCAAAATTAAACAATGACTGGATCGTTTTTTAAGAGTTTAAATCTGTACGATCGTATTATTTACTAATTTGACCAAATTACCATTGAGGATCACTATTGATTAAATTATAAAATCGGTCTCTTAATTATCTAGAACGATCTTGTGATTTAACAAATTAACTAGAAAAATAATCTCCAAAAATCCTATATTTCAGATCTTTGTATAACTGTTGGAATTAATAAAGAAATATCACGGTGTATATTTATTGATGTGGAACGAAATAGATTTTAAAATATAAAAGTGATCGTATACAATCGATTGGGCCATATTAATTTTTCATTATCTGGAAAATGTTATATAAAAATAATCTGGTACTTAATAATTAATGATCTCAATCTTTCTGTTAGTATAAACGTTAAAATTAAGAAAACAGTGATCGCGATCTTTACTGGATAAAATGTAATAAAAAATATCGAACAAATTTGAATCTTCAAATTAAAATAAAATCAAGTTTTTCTAAACTGAACTGTTATAATTTTAAACGTGATCGAATTTTTAAAGCTTTTTGTAATATTACGATCATTCAGAAAACTTTATATGATTTTTAACTTACGTCAAACTTTAATCATTATGATCTTTTAAGCTGCAATTTACTGCTGATATTTTATAAAGAGTATATGATCGTGGAATAACTTTTACAGTACATGTAAATTACGATCATAATATACTAAAATGGAACATAAGTAATTTCAAAGTTAAGTTCAAAGACGCAGTAGTTTCAATAGTTGTAAGAGCGCAAAAATTAAAAAAAATTGACCACAGTTTTTTAAAAAAATTATACGATCATTTATTTCATTCAGCCAGCTAGAAGTTCCTCTTTTACATTTCTGCCAACAATATTATGAGCCACAACCATGTATTTGGTAAAAAAATTTGCAGAATTACTTTTACCTAAAACGTTTATATATGTATTAAAATATAACAGATCACGATCACCACTAATAATCTCGATTATATTTCATTACGTAACCTCAAATATGCACTTAAATTATCATAATTAACCATGCTTATGGATTTTCCAAGTCCAAGGGTTTAATTTTTCAAAAACTACTCATATAATATAGTAAAAATGACGTAACACTAATATAACTGATCGCATTCCATTTGGCGTCACTTATATCTGTATATTAAAAATTATAGATCGAAATGTCGAAATTAATTTTAAAAATTTTACGCGATCGAGATGTCTCTATTTACTAGGTTATTATACGGTATACTACACTAAATATTATGCAGATCACCCACATATTTGCGTGATCAGTTAATATTTATACATACTTAAAATATTGTTATCTCGATCGATCGATCGATCGATCGATCGACTTTATTATAATTTTATTTTTAAATGTTTGATATTTAAGCTGCGGATTAGCCTACGATTATCATAATAACGCCGTGTCTATGTTAGATAATCGATTTTTGTTTTTTTGTTATTTGTTGTTTGTTTTATTTATTTTTGCTTTTGAAGAAAAATCAACGCTTGATCAAAACGGAAATAGTTTTATTTTTTGAGTAAAAGTAAAAAATGTGTACGACATTCCAAAATCAAAACAATTATCTTGTAAAGGCATTTTTGTATAGGTGAAATAAGTTGTTCCGATTAATTTTCTTTTTTATGGTGTGTGATTAGGTATGCAAATTGCGGTTAGATTAAATCTCTTTGATTTTTTTAATTTTTTTGATTTTTTAAATATATATATTATATACACATATATATACATAAATTGGAGCACGATCGTATTAAATGATTTTTGATTATATAATATGAATTTGGGATGAGATCAGTTCAGCTTGAGAGGATTACTAAGTATGATGCGCTCATAAAGTGTTTTAGACGAGCTCTTGTCCAAATGTGACATTACTATTCGTATATACGTCAGTAGCTTAATCGCAGCTGTATAATACGACAACAATGTTGTGTGTACTTAGTTCTGGTCATTAGGCACTTAGTACTATTTGCAATTATTCGTTACCTTCTTTGGAAGATTGCAATAACAAAATCTAGATTCATTGCGTTTCGTTATTAAAACATTTGTTTAGTGTGGTTGCAACAGTTGCCCTGCTTCTCTTCAAGCGCCACACTATATCTGTTCAGCATACTGTGCACCTCCACATTTACATGTTGAGCAATAAAACCCCCATGGATCCCCACGTGTTCTTAATTTCTTCATTAACCGTTTCTATTTTAAGATCCCTATATGCAGGTCATCATTCCTTATATACCACGGAGTATTAATCATAGGGAGAAACATTCAGTCCATTCCAAATTCTCACACACCGAAGAAAAACGAGTTTTTAAATTTATAAGTCTTAAATTACGAGCGGGCTTTGGTAAACCAGAAATAAATTCAGTTGACCATTAAAGAATTTTACTGTGATCTCGCGTAAGGTGATCTTTCATAACCATTATTTCGATGCAAGAAGATCGTTTCGCAACGAAAAAGAAAGTGAACAGTAAAAGGTGGAAAGTGAGCTGCCTTCATCATAGAAATATATTGGATTGAGAGTTGCTGATCATTGATGGAAATACGAAAAAGGGTTGGATAAAGAACGAATACATGAGAGATACCACTGTTTAAAAAAGTAGTACAGACGTCACGACATCCATTACCACTTCTCGAAAACTTAGCCCATAATTTGCTCAATAAACCCTTGTGCGACACGGGATCAAATTCCTTTAAGATATCGAGCGCAATAACTTGTTATTAACCAGATTAATGAATGCTTTTTTTTCTATTGTTCAGTGACAACATTAATTAAGTGGTCGAAAGGTCCGATTTGCTGCCCTTTTTTTGGCACAAGATGCTCGTTAGCAGTTTTCCAGATGGAATGAAAAATGCCAGAAGACATTGATTTTATGATCAAACATGATAGTGGCTTTGACAAGAGTTTACAACAATATTTGAGAACATTCGGGGAAATACCATCGAACCGGCTGGCTGGTTTGTGTTCATGTTTAGATTGAATTTAGCGGCAACCCTAAACCTGAGTCTAATGCGGCGCATTTACGAACTAGCTAGAGAGATAATAAGAGGTGTTAGAATTAACTAAATTAGAATTTATAGAAAATTTTCTAACGAGGAGACCAGTTTTTTTGGCAGTACTAAAAATTGTTTCCCCATCTTGCAGAGATGGTTTAGATATGATTTTCTGCTACATCGAAGTATTTTTCGATTTTACGAGCAAATGACCAAAAGGTCCAATTACTATAACTCCGGTTAAAGACAGGCCGCAACTCGTCTCTTACCTTCTTTCCGCATGATCCTTTTTAGCTTGCAACTCCATTTGAGTTACACATTACAACAGGTTCAAACAATAGAATAAAATTAATTGCAACTGCGACTGCAATGCACATCGGCTAAGAGAAGAATGAGTTATGAAATTCTTTACGCTATGCGTTTTCGGAAATAGGCCAAAGTAACATTTATATATTTGTGAAATGTTGGTGACAGAGTTACTCAAATTACCCTGTCTATACAAAAGCTACATTTAGATTTCAACATTGAATTTTTATATTCAGCAACACTTATTTTGTACCTATTTTGACAGATATAACATTTTTGTTGTTTTTTTTTTTGGTATATTTTGAAGGATCAACATTTTTAGTTTTGCGGTAAAATATTTTAGACAAAAATAAAAAACAACACAAATTAAATTACCCAAAAGTTACAGTCCATGTTCGAAAATATCGTGGAGTGAAATATATCGGTGATATTTTACAAGGCTTATGGTACTTGTGGTAGTTCAGATGTGCCTTTATTGTAATTAATTGCATGCTTTTTCTCCTATCTTTAAGGCTGTGTTCATAACATCTCTCGTACTCATTTTGGTCAAAGTTAAATATTTTTCATCTCGAGTATGGAAATAATGGGTGGAGTCTTTATCATATGTGTTTTGATTGGTTTAAGCTCGGGAGTTTGTGAGATCGGAAATTTGTTCCAATATTTGATCTTCACTGTGTTTAGTGTTTTCCGTTTTAAATATAGTTGATCCTCATCTTCCTGGCTCCGTTATATATAGTGTGTTGTAATCTATATATTCTCGAATCCTTGTGCATATTAAGTTCTAGTAAAGGATTCTGATATTAATCATACAACATCTATTTTTTCACTATTTAGAAATATTCCAAGCTCTGCTAAATGTTGTATTAATCCATTCGCATTCCATGTCACTATCCTTGAATTTCTCTCATTTTTTAGAAGTTTTTTTCTTTTACGTTGTGATTCGTTTTAAGTTGATTTGTTTTGTTTGCGTAAACATTTATCTAAAGTATCAAAGGCAATTTCATAAAATTCAGCTAAGTTGTTCGGTTTTTCCAAAAGAAATTAAATTGTTGGTCAAATAATTCAGTTGTATCGATGCACTTGTTGAGTCATGTCTCCGTTAATCAAACAATATCAAAGCCGTTAGCCTAAACATCAATTTTAAATGATTTTACCTTAGTCTTCAAACCTCCGGTATTTTGGTAATATATAGTTCAATTGATTTTTCCATTATAATGAAGTAGTTCTAAATAAACAAAATAAAGTAGTTAATAATAGGTAATTATAAACTACACAGGATATGGCTGCCAACTAAAAACTGAAGGTGTTACATGCTGAAGTAATGAGAGGCGTAGTCACTAAACCCCAGGAAAAATCAATAGATGTAGACATCAATCAAACATTCCAAGATATTCTCATGAAATTACCGAAATTGATGAGAGGCTACAAAAATTGAAAGATAGAGCATTGGGAGCTAAACCCAAATCCAAACAGAAATGAACAGCACAATGAAAATCATGTCATGAAATCATGCTAATGGTTTATTTCAGCATCAGCAAGAACTACAAGCAGTCCTCGACATTAAGAATATAGATGTGTGTCTTTTTTCGGAAACACATTTTACTATGCAACCCTACATAACATTTAAAGGCTATTGCGTATATCACACTATTCATCTAGATAACTCGACCAGAGGTGGAAGTGCAATCAGCATAAAAAAAAATTATCCAACATTTTAAAGAAGCAAAGTATGAAAAAGAAGAAATTCAAGCCACAGTGGTTATATAAAAACCAACAACTTTGCTATTGTTGTAGCAGGATTATACCATCCACCAATACTTCAAGACTCTGGGAAAAAACTTCATAATAAGTGGGGGCTTGAATGTGAAGAATACTTACTGGGGTTCTAGATTGACCACAACTAAAAGAAAAGAATTACTGATTGCCATTAAAGAAAAAGGGTATGAATCCATTTCAACAGGAAAACCAACATATTGCCCAACTGACCCAGAAAAAATACCTGACCTGATCGATTTTTTTATAACCAAAAATATTTCTAATAATTTTATGAAAGTCGAAGAAAGCCAAGATATGAGCTCAGATCATTTTCCAATGAGTCCTAACTCTAAGCGAGTATATCATCCAAAAACGGAAGAATCCAGTATTAACCAACAAATATACGGACTGGAAAAATTGCAAAGTACACCTAAATCAAAGAATATGTTTGAAAGTTTCTTAAAAACTATGGATCAACTGGACATAGGAGTAGAACAGTTAATTACGGATATTCAATAATCAGCATGAGAAAGTTCTCCAGAAATCAAATCAAGACTAGAAAATATCTATCTAATAGAAATTAGAAATCTCCTTAGTGATCCAGAAAAAAGTGGCACCAAACTAAAGCTCCACACGATAAAAAAAGACTAAACAATCTTACTCAGCAATAAACTAGAGAAATTAAAAAAATAAAAATTAAGCAGTTAATTTCTACTTAAGTAAGTTGACGAATGACAGTAATACGGATTATTCGCACTGAAAAGCAACTAAAACTCTGAAAAAGCCAATAATGCCGATTTATCCAATCAGGCAAATAGATGGAACATGGACAAGGAAAAACAAAGAAAAAGCTGAATGATTAGCTAATCATCTTGAAAATATATTTTAACCTTATGAATGTCAATTACGAGAAACATTGGATGAAAACGTAATACAAATTCTCGAAGATGTCACACATACATCGCCTACTGAAGTAGCAAACGATATTAAAAAAAATTTAAACTTTAAGAAAGCATCTAGAGTTTGACCTGATTACTGAAGAAATAATAAAGCAGCTACTCAGAAAAGCTACGATATAGTTAACTAATATCATAAACGTTGCATTAAGGTTAAATAAGAGTCAACACTTTGGAAAGTGGCTGAGGTTATCATAATTCTCTAACCAGGAAAGACTGCCACATTTGATAACATCATATATGCCTATTTCGTTGCTGCCGGCAATGTTTAAACCCTTTGAAAAGTTACTATTAAAATGACTCAAACTAATAATTGAAAAAAATAACCTAATTCCGAAGCACCAATTCGGTTTTCGCAGTGAGCACTCAACTATTGATCAAGGTTTGGTACCAAGGTTTAATCTATACAAACTCAAATTAATCCTAAACTGTACAGCATAATACTGCAATCATATATAACGGAACGATATTTCAGGCTTAAGCAAGAAGATATTCTGAGCTTAAGGAAATAAGAGTAGGAGTTCCACAACGAAGTGTACTTGGGCCACTTCTGTATTTACTATACACTCGAGATGTCCCAATCCCACAAAACAACATGATAGCCAGTTTCGCCGATGACACAGCTATCATGGCAGTAGGTGATAACAACTCAGATACAACATTAAGCTTCTGCTTTATAAGCAAATATTGAAGCCTGTTTGAACTTACGGTGTCCAGCTACGAGGGTGTACCAATCAGAGCAACATATATATTATTCAACAATTTCAAAATAAAGTACCAAGAAACATCATCAACGCACCATGGTTTGCCAAAAAAAGCGACATCTATAAAAATCCAGGCATAGAACCTATCAAAACCGAAATTATGAAATTTGCTAGAAGTCATGAACAACGGCGATCAAATCGATAATACGGATTTAGTTAGAAGCCTTAAAAGAGTAAAGCCTTTTGAGTTAGTGTAAAATTAGTTAAAATTAATCTTTATCTAGCGCACAACAAAAGCGCGAGCAAATTATAAATATCAAAACTAGAAGTATTTTTGCATCGATGGATGAACCCTTAAATTTTAGTAAAATATTAATTTAAGTTAGAATAAAATTGCTAATTAGTCTTAGGCTGTATTGTAATTAAAAAGGAAATAATAGAAAATTATTTAAAAAAAAATCGTCCAATAAGCAAGCTTTCCACGATATCAAAGTTTTTTGAAAAATTGTTACTAAGGAAACTGAAACCAGTATTAGAAGAACGGCATATTATACCTGATTACCAATTTGGTTTCCGAAATCAGCACAGCACTTTAGAGCAAGTTCGCAGGATTTTCAACGCAATCAAACTCACCTTTGAAGAAAAAAAATATTGTTCTGCTGTCTTCTTGGATATTGCACAAGCCTTTGATAAAGTTTGGCATAGAGGTTTAATATACAAAGTTAAAGAACTTTTGCCGAAGCAGTTCCATGTAGTTCTTGAAAACTATCTTCTTCAAAGGAAATACTTGGTTAAACTCAGCAACCACTGGTTTAAATGATATTAGCGCAGGTGTTCCACAAGGAAGTGTCTTGGGACCAATTTTGTAACTATTCCGCAGCAATCTAGTGTCAAATACTTAGGGTTACATCTGGAAAGAAGGTTAACATGGAAAAAGCATATAGAAGCAAAGCGTAATCAAATAAAAATAAAATTTGCTAAGATGTATTGGCTAATAGGAAGAAAATCAAGATTATCACTCGACAATAAAGTTTTATATAAAGCGATACTTATGCCCATATGGACATATGGTATTCAATTATGGGGATCCACCAGCGCATCAAATAGAGAATTTTTGCAACGTACACAGTCAAAAATACTTCGTAGGATCACGACTACTCCCTGGTATATTCGAACACCAACATACATCATGACCTCGGTATTTTATCCATTAAAGATAAAATTAGAATCTGTAGTTCGAGATATTGTTCAAAGCTAGAGACACATCCCAATGCTTTGGCCCGGGACATTCTAAAACAACCGAGTTACAGACGACTGAGAAGAACTGATCAACTTCGACTATTGAATTTATAATTTAAGTAAATGGTAGTAGTAAGGTTAGTTTGTAAGATTCGCATACATCTTGTTAGTTTCTTTTTAGAAGGATTCAAGAATAAAGCCATAGGCAGTTGTAATAAAAAAAAAATAAAAAAATCATATAAAAAATTTAGTAAAAATTACGTATAAGTACAATTAAAATTGTCATAAAAATCATCTAATAATAGAATCGTTGTAAATGGTGTTTTAAGGTGTAAAATTAGTAATTAAAATCAGGAAGAAGCAAAGAAATTTTTTCTGAATGATCTCTATATCTTATAAATGTTTGCACTATAAAACGAACTCCAAACCATAATCGATAAACATATATAAATTTAAATTGACATTTCTGATTTATGTTGAGAAAACAATTCTACTGTATGAAGCAAGTATAAACGGTTCAACGTTTTCCTGAGATATAAATGGTAATTCTAGTAACAGGTGATAGCATAGAATAAACATACAATGGAATCTTTTGGCAATAAATTTTATAAACAAGAGGTTGTTTGCTATATAGTTTGCGAAAAATGCACCGTTTCAGCACCATTTCGTATATACTAAACCCATATTAATTAGCTGCAAATTTTTCATCCATTATTCATCTTCGCATATAATTTTATTCATATAATGAAATTATAACTTTTATACATCATTTAATGGCCCATTTCAAAATCACACCAAAAAATTTTGAAAAAGCAAAAAATAAATTTAGCAAACACAATTTTTTTTTTTTTTTTTTTTTTTACTGAAGAATTATGAATAAATTAAGCAAAATATTTATCAACCGCGCACCGAATCCATTCATAATTTTTTCTTCGCTTCTTTCTTGATGATAGTTTTGCTTGATATTTACAAATAAAAAAAAAAACCTACCCGCAGACAACTAGAAATGATTCACATGCGGCGGCATAATATGTAACGCATAATTTAAATGTTTATAGCTTTTTTGCATATTTATCTGCGAAACTATCACTATTGTGAAATTGGTATAAGAAATAAAACAAAAAAAAAACATCTCGTTTGTTTTATCAAAAGATTAATTAAACCGAAAAGAAGCTACAAATTAACGATAAAAAACGAAAAAAATGGGCAACACATTTTTTTTTGCAAAACTATCAAAATATAAATCATAGCACATAGCACTTAAATATCAAAAAACCGACAGTTGTTTTCCAACTGTGTACGGTTTAGAAATTATATGCTGTGAATTTATACTTTCGATACACATTTGTATATGGCACGGCTGGAGATTCGTACTTGGCGGTATGAATATATGATCCGTATATCTGTCATAATTGTAAACGAATTATAAAGGATACCAAGAGTGAAGTATTGCACGCGAAATAATTAAATAACCGTATCAGATTTTTTAAATTGGTATATGTATGTACACATATGAAAATAAATAACTGTTGCGTATGCTCTATCGCCAGCATCGCAACAGCCATTTATATTTACAGAGGAATTAGAAAATGAACCAATGCAATGAACCAACAAATGCATTTTTAGAGCTACGACCAAATTCATGTGGACATTATGTATTTTAATGATCCTCTTGACAAACTACTTTACTATTTATCTTAATCTATAACGTAATTTAAGATTTGTTGACAGTTAGGAACATATTGCTTTTTTGGTTTAAAATTTTACAAGATGACGGCTTTGATGATGTGGAAGAGGTAATTCAAAATTTTAAATTTAATGTTAGTAGTGACTTTATCCAATTAAAATATTCATAAAAATGATTGCGAGTTTCTTTTGTAATATTCCGTATGGATTGTTGTTTTCCTCACTACTTAAGTTTCTCAATGAAGACGAACCGAATGCATTTGTTTTATTATTTTCAACATCCGTATCGTCAACAATAGATGTTTTTACTATACTTAAAAGAATTCTTGTCAAAAGCAATCTATATCGCGAAGCAGCCAGAAACGAAATCACATTCACACAACAACAAGCGGGAAGATTAGTATCACTCGCGCTAAGGATAAATCACACTACAGCAGTAATGGATATTCTGCTTCAAGAACAAAACAATCTAAATGCTCAGCTGCAAAAACTCATCGTAAATATAAGTAAGGATATACAGGTTAGACAAATAAAGGCCTATCTTGGAAAGACGAAAAAAGAAGTCACAGATTTTCACAACAAATATATAAAAGAAATGACGTAACTTTGTTTAAAGTCGAGAATATACAACGCGTGTGTGAAAATAAAATTAATTACATCAACACTAGGTTGGAAACTGCGGGAACAAACAACACCAACACAAACAACTCTACCCATAATTAGCCTAGAAAATATGAAAGATTAAAATAGGAGCAAAAATTTAGCCCAGCAACAAAAACAAAAATCTAAAAATTCAAGTTAGAACGAAAATCCGAACAATAAGATTCTGAGAAAACAATTAACGAAAATGAACCACCAAGAAAACATTATAGTGTAGGCATTTGGCTTTATCAATGGACAACTGGTACCTGAGTACATACGGCAAACAAATTAGTTTCCAAGGACATTGTAGCACTTTACACCACCTTTTCATTTTTTTCTGTTTATTGTCTCTTGAATGGATTCTTCCTTCAAATTGTTTCTAAAACTGGTAATTTTGATTTGGCTAATCTACCAAAAAATAGCTCCGATGGAGTGAGATGCATGCTTCCTACGGGTGTATTATATTGCAAGATTCTATACTGCTATTGACTCACCGCATTTGCCTCGTAGCATCGCTTCAGAATATTTTTTGCAATTGGCACTCCTTTTTCTGCAATTCCATTGCTTTGTGAATATATGGGGTTTGAAAATTTGAATTGTACATTGAAATTCATTGAGAATTTTTCTAATTCCTATGAGTTGAATGGAATGTTATCGCTCTTAATGATCGATGGATATCCGATTATATTGAATATTGAGCAACATTTTTCAATAATATGAGCAAACGTTTTATTATTGAGTTTTGTTGTAATCAGAAAATTCGAATATGCATCAAAAATAGGAACAAAATTTCAATCAGCATATTTAAATAAATTCCAGTGGATCCATTTGATTGGCCATCTTAAACTTTTCACAAATGTTACATGATGCTACAATGTCCTTGATTTGTTTAATTCCCAGATGTGGTTCGTTGCACCATTTTACCATTTGGGTCGTAATTACCAGACGGTCATTTCTGAACAAGAGCTTATTTTCAAACGTAATTCCAACTTGTACTTACGCACCGACCTTTAAAAATCCTTCAACGATCGGTATTCAGGCCATGTACCGCACTCACATATTCACACACACACACACACACACGTCTGAGATTTTCATCGGATTCTAATATCCGTTTGTGATAATCATAATTGTCCTTTGAGGCACAAACAGATTTTGTGGCAGCGTGAATGACCCCAGACAATTCCTTTTCATCCGAGTTTATATTTGCTTCCAATTGTGCACGAGAGAGACAGTCGGTAAGTAGCCGTTCCGGGTTTATAAACAATTTCCATTCCTGAATATTTCAACAACGTCATGAATATTCGCAGTAATCTTGGTTCACTTTCAACAACAAATCTACGCTCATAACTGAAGTTATGAAAACACTTGCATGCAAAAACCAAGGGCAAAAGTGCTTTCTCAATTTGTGCCCATCGCTGTTCATATTTACTAAGATTTCTGGAAGCAAATGCCACCGGATGATCCTTCTGTATTAGACCTGATCCAAGCCCCTCTTTTGATGCATCCGTTTGAATAACTATTGGCGTTTCCGGATTATAGAACTGCTGCAGACGTTATAATTTTCTTTAAATTTTCAAACTCAATGTCACGTTTATTGTCCCACTCAAACGGAACATATTTTCCAGATAATAGCCTCAACTCGGCCGATAGCTTAGATAGAGTCGGAATAAACTTTGCCAAATACTTAAAAAATCTCAGCAATCGCATCAGCAGGTTTCCTCATGTTTAATGCCGCTTCGAGATGCTTTTTTTACGGTAAAATTTTTCCAACCGATATAATGTGGCCCATCAACTTGACGTCTGATTTCCAATACATGTTCTGCCACAAACTATCTTAAATACCTGGTATATCATCTAATATCTGAACCATTTTTCTTTGAAAAATTTCCGGTGAAACACTTATTCCAAACGACAATCTTTTGAATTTATAGCGAGCAAAAGTCGTCATGAATGTTGTCAACTCAGAGCTACTTTCATCCAGTTCCAATTGCCAAAACCCACTAGAACAGTCTAATACTGTGAATACCCTCTTATTAACCCAGTCCATTGGGTGAGAGACCGAAGAAATGATTTCATCATGCACCATCTTCAAGTTTTGGCTTGAGTTTTTTAACTATCGAATCCGGGAAACTCTTTTTATAATGAACAACCGGTTTAGCATCCTCTTGTAAATGAAGCGTAATTTGTCCGGGAAGTCTAGTGAATACGTCACTATTTTTGCTAATAAACTCCCCTTCTTTATTGGAGCATTTAATTGAATCAATGTTTATCGAGATAATCAATCCAAATAAAACACAATTTTCAAGTATCGGTTCAAACGTGCCGTCAACAACAATGAATTCCGATACCCATTCAATATTTAATTTAGAATCCCACATCTTAATTTTATTGTTACCATAATCGAAAACAGGAAAGTCAATTATTTCGTTATTCATTTTGATTTTCATTTCCTTGATAATTTTTAATGTAATGTAATGACATCTGCTCCTGTATCGACTAGAATTTGACTAATTTATTCCTTACTTTCCTTGGTCCATCGCTTTCTTTTTGATCTGATTGAATTTATTCTACAAACAAAATTTTGAACACTAAGAATCGTTTCTAATTTCCGATGTTTTTCCGATAATTTACCTGATCGCTCGTCTTTTGTCGCTGCTTAATTATTGATACGCCCTTTCTTGCCACTTTGGCACATAAAATCGTTTGCTGGACTCTCCTTTATGCTCAGCTAATTCGCCACCACAGTTGCAACAAAACCTTTTGGTATTTGTGTGAACAGCATTCACTGACTCGATGTCTGTATTTTCCGATTTCACCAACGTTGCAATCGACGATTTTAATGCTAAACTCCCGCGATAATGCGATCACGTAACATTCGACTTTCATATGATGCACCGCAACTACAGTCAAATTCGTAACGCTAAATTTTTGTGCGAAGTTTGGTCAAAAATTCATTAAATGACGTATTTTTTCTGTTTAACGATTAATTCCTTTAATTTTTGTGTAATAAATTTTTTTAGAATTTTGTGTGCACTCTTAGAAATATTTAGCCGATTTTAGCACAGAAAAATTTAAGTAGAAAACTGGATTTAAACAAGGAAAAAATGCATGTTTAACTAACATAATTTCAATAATAATTAAATAATTAATTCGTTTAATTTTTCTGGGCTTAACGATTTTATCACGCGGTAATGGCTCACCAATAAGTTTTGTGTGACGACTAATACGAAATGGGTGTAATTTTATCCAAATTAATAATTTAATCCAAAATCAATTTTGATATGATGACACAAAATTTTAAATCTATGGGAACCAATTGAAATTAATTGGAATGAACGAACAAATCACATTTTTAATGTGTTTTCTACCGTTATCAATTATGTTACCATTTGTCTATAGGATTACGATTAAAGTCGCCAAATAAATATTGTCAAAATTTGCCATTTAAAAGCCTGTCACGTAATACCAGAAAAAAATGCGCATGATAATCCTACACACATTAAAAAGATTAAACATCATACAATTTCATCATTTTATATACACATAAAATTGATGATAATAATATAAAAGCATGAGAAATGCATCATCATACTATCATCACATATTATGTTGTTACATATAGTGTCGTGTCAAAACTAAAAAAAAACGATATACTAAATTCTCTATAGTGGCAAAATTATGCTAATTCAATTATTTTTTTTTTAGATAAATCAAGAAAATTAAAGCGTTTCTTGAAAAGCTAAGATGATTTTCATCTTAATTTTGTGTATTTGATGTAATCTAAACAAAAAAAAAACTAAATAAATTGTTAACATTACATTCACTTTTATTTTTGAACTGACTTATAAAATAAAAACCGACGATTTGTTGCATCTTTTGCTGGCAATCTGACATCATTTTTTGTTTTTGTTTTATGTATGTATGTACATGTTATATTCATCAATATCAATCGAAATCGGTGAATTTATGCTATGCCATTCTAAAAAAAAAAAAAAAAAAAAAAACTATACAAAATATTTTTAATTAATTTGAAAAACTAAAAAAAAAAATAATAAAAAATTTTAAAAATTAATAAATTAGAATTAAAATATAATATTTAAGAAATGAAAACACAAAATAAAAATAAAAATGCCGACACAGGTAATCGAGATCAAGGAAATAATAATTTGTTCGTTGATATATTAAAAATTTTCAATATTCTTTTGTTTTATAATTAATATACATTTTTAATTTATATAAGTTTTATTTAAATAAAACAAACGAATTACAATTATAGTTTTGGAACATAAAAACTATAAAACAAAAATTAAAAATTATGTCATTCAAATTGACAACAACAAAAATTAAATTTAATTTTCAATAGAGACTCTCAAGTAAAAATTTTCATACTATCGAAACAGTCGTCCTATAAAGCTATCGTACACCATACATAGTAATGCAATTGAACAAATTTCACCAACTATTGTAATTTGGTGCAATTTACGTTGCTTAATTTTAAAATTAATCCCAGTAAGCAAGAACCGAAGTAAGAAGCCAGACTATCATAACACAATAACCAGACTATCATAACACAATAACCTAACTATCATAACATAATATTTTTGTCTAGCCGCTACCGAAGGTAAGCGGAAAGTAGCTAAATACAAAAACATGTCTTATACGTACTGTGAAACAATAAAGTTTTTCAACGCTGAACCAGCGGCGAAACATTGGTGCTTCGAAGCCAACAAACAACCGTGACGTTGGAAAAATACACACATAAAATACACCGTAAAATGGATACAGTGAAGCGCTTTGTGATCAGACGAACACTGGAAAGCTCATTAATCAAATAAAATTTAACTTCAAGAAGAATGGAAAAAAGAGGAAGGAA
This sequence comes from Tipula confusa, assembly GCA_963556175.1. Lineage (NCBI taxonomy): Eukaryota > Metazoa > Arthropoda > Insecta > Diptera > Tipulidae > Tipula > Tipula confusa. Next base: position 208,435,505 of record OY744476.1, on the reverse strand, counting down.
GACAATAAAATATTGTGATGAATGACTCACAAACCTCCAACTGCTCTTCGATAAATTCTGCACAATAAATGCAGCATTAATCCATAATTAATCATAAATGCAGCATTGACCCACCGATCACCGATATAGAGTGCAAAATTACTAGAATTACTAGGATTAGCTTACTGCTTGAGGTAAAAGTGCAAGCAACTCTAGGGCAATCTACCAAAGTACAGCAGCAGGCCAAAGAGCAGTTTGAAAATAAAGAACAAGATGTCTCGTCCTACATAATTTATAGTGGAGATGAGGATGTTCCACCAGCACTATCGATCGAAGACGATAAATTGCAGGAACATTGGTACAAACTAAAAATTGCCAAAGTTAAACTTTTAAAAAATAATTTTAACAGCATAATTTTTTTTTAAATACAAACAATGGATAGTTTTTTACCTTTATGGAAACAAGATTCCAATCGCTTGCCGCACTCTCAAGAGAAAGAGTCTATAAAAAAAAGGAACCGTCACAACAACAAAACTTCCAAAAGAGAACAACACATGTCGCGATGGCTAATGTACACTTTACGACCGCAAAAAACTGTAAACCATCTGTAAGCAATTTCAAGCTCTACCTATCTTATATATAGAACTTTTATTGCGAAAGTAAAAGCTCTATGAAAAAAATGCTTTCGGAATCACCGTGAAGTATTCTGTCGCAAAAAATGTGAAACATGTTATGGAGCTTGTCACAGCTTGCTCCATGATACTCAAAATTAAGTAACTAAGAAATTGGAACTTCCAACAATGACTAGCTTGCAAAGAAATTCTAAGCCAAAGCAAGATGAGGTCTTATTGGCAACCGCCATGCCTTGACCCTTACGACTAACTTTGAAGAAGATTTAGTTCGCATTCTTATTGATGGAATGCGGACTCACAAGCTACATTCACCACCAAAGAAGTAGCAAACAAACTAAAACTGGTAAAAAAGCCGATTCAAGCAAACATTGCCGGCATGGGATCAACAGAAGCAGAAAATGCGCACTCAACAGTAGAGTTTACCATTAGTCCAAGGTTTTAATCAAACTTTAAATCAAAGATTAAAGCTCTGGTTTTTAAAAATATAACCAGGAACCTGCCTGAAGAAATGGTTGAACCATACAGAAAATCTAATATAGGCAGACCCGACCTTCCATGAACCTGGTCCAATCGATATTCTCTTAGGTGCCAATTATTACGGACAGATAATAATCGCAAATCTGTTGAAAGGTTCACCAAATGAACCAATTGCCCAACAAACGAAATCAGGATGGATCATCACCGGTGTAACAACAGCAAACGTAAATAAGATCATATTTCAGAGCATGGCATCAACATCAAAAAAATCGACGAACAGCTAAAACAGTTTTGAGAGCTAGAAGAAGTAGACAATAAAAGGCAATTGACCAAACAAGAAAACGATTGCGAATATTTTTACAAAAAAAATTACCAGCGCCAAGCCAATGGAAGGTATAAAGTAAGAATTCCTTTTGATATCGAGCAATTGTCCTGTAAAAGTCGAAAAACGCCATTCAAAATTTCAGAACTGGCATTACAATACTACAAGTTTATGATTATGATTTCTATCAGATGACCAAAATTATCAAAGAATTATGTGGCCAAAAAAACACAGCAACATACCTAGCCAGCAACATACCTAGCCGTGTGGACTTTACAACAGTTGGCGAACGACCTCATTTCTGGAAACAATACAGAACATGGGCCACAGTTGCTCAAAACCAGCTGATCGCATTACTTAAAACTGGTGGATCCAACCTAAGTAAATGGGCCGCTAACCATCCCTATCTCTTATGCAAAATATTCCAATAGAACTACGAAACAGTAGTATTCTTGAGTTCAAATTTGATGACACAGTTAAAACTCTACGGCTACATTGGAATTCGCAGCAACAGGCAAATTTGGATTTCCCATCTCATTACCGACAGTGAAAAACTTTTCGATCCCCTCGGATGGCTAGCACCAGTAACAATATAGTGGCTAAATTAATGATGCAAGAACTCTGGGTAGCAGGGCTCTCCTGGGATCAACTACTACTTCCGACCTTATTACTGCAGTAGGACGACTTCAAAATGTATATACCCTCATTAGAAGAAATAACCATACCCAGATGGGTCCGCTTTGAAATAACATCCTCAATCAGTATTCATGGGTCATCTATGCTAGGAACGTAATTCAAGGTGGCAGAATACGCTTTGAAATAACATCCTCAATCAGTATTCATGGGTCATCTATGCTAGGAACGTAATTCAAGATGGCAGAATAGATGGTGGCTCTACTTTCATCAAAGCGGCTGCAAGCCACTTAGTACTGCAAAAAATGAGAGACAACAAGCAAAATTAAAAAACAAAGTTTTCAATCCAGGATGCAACCCGCTACTTAAAACAAATCCCTCTAAATATCACCAAAGTAAGAGAAGGCTATAGGCTATAGAAGTCTAGAAATCTGTAGCCTATACAAGAAATACTTCAGAAGCTAAACATTAACAATTCACATATGGCCGTGGAAGACTAAAGACTATAGAATCTATAGCCGAGCTACTGAAAAAAGAACAAGAACAGAGAGAAGAAACATTGAAAAATACATCGACGAGCCAAATGAATACCAGTGAAAACCAAAAATAACAAGAACTATAGTATAAGAACCATCTACTGTTCCAATAGAATGAGTCTCGCTCCACTAGAAAGCCGACCAATCGACCTACGGACCTAAACAACTTATACAATAAATCTTAACTAATTATCAAGGATATTATTAAGCGAATAATTAATATTTAACAACTATAAGCAAAATAGACAAGGTATCTGTTCTACCAGTTACTCTGAAAGAAATCTAACAAGAAGTAAAATCCCCAAAGATAACAAAGCCTCTGGAAACGACTTACCAACGGGGCCAATAATCAAAAATCCTATACAAAAAAGCACCAAAGAAACCAAGGTACATAACCAATACTCTCTTTAGAAAATCACTAATCAACAAATCATATAGGCCAGTCTCTTTACTAAAAATAAAATCTAAGATTTTCGAAAGACTATTCCTCTTTTTTTATTGAAAGACAATGTAGAGAGAAGAAAGCTTATACCATCATATCAATTTTCTGAAAAAGGCATTCAGCTCTAGAACAGGAACATATTTAACTAGATTTCGGTAATTTTAATCAAAGACTGTCCCTTCCCAGAAATTTTGCGAATAATCATTCTAGAGATTAACCGACGCTTCCAATTAAATATGAACCGGGTTGAATAAATAATTCTATCAGGATCCAACTTATTCAATTTTTTGTTAACAGCAATATATTTGTTTACCTCTTTTCTAAAAGTGTTCCACTTACTAATTTCAGTTAGCCAATTCTTTAGTATCTGCAATTTTTTCGAAATTATATTGCATAATATATTAACATTGCCCTTTTTGCAAATCATACTGAAATGGAACAAATTTAACCAATTTAAAATTGTTCCAATATGCGTAAAAATTGTTGAACTTATTTTTTAGAGGGCAAACGAAAGCAAAATAACCTTTCGAAAACAAAAACAGTAGTTATGACCTTTTTCCCACAGACCGAATCGACTGATATATTACATATACTTTATTTAAGTACAAGCGTTTTTAAATGATTCACCTGTTTTGAAATCCACAGCAACATAAAATTCACAATTTAACGACCTTTTAAAAATTGCAAAAAAAACAAAATGATTTAAGACTCACTTCGGTAATATGATATATGCTCAAGGACATACCTACGTGAATTCAAAATTTGATCTTCCTTATAAATTAAAACAAAAGAAAAACTGCAACATTGACATTTATTAAATAACGCATCGCGCGGTTATGTCAAAATTACATATTAAATCGTATTATATATTAGTGTAACCGCAATATGCAAATGTCAGACGCCGATATTCACGGTATATATAATATACATATTATCAAATAACGCGGCAGGAATTAACAAACCAGCAACAGCACTAAAACGATTATATTATTTATGAACTTCTGTGTGTTTTCACCTAAAGTAAAAAAAAAAACGTTAAAATCCAAATCCAACAACAACAACAACAAAACCAAAAACAAAAAAGAAATATTTTATGATCATGATCAATAATTACATAACATCAATATATATGATATATAAATTGTGTACGATCATTATGCGGTTGTTGATCATATCGTTATTATAAAATTAATGTGCACGATGATGATCATATAATTTCGGCGGTTATTTCACATGGCCTTCAACCGATACAACAATCCGAATATTTCATGTGACATATTGGAAAAAAAAAATTAGCAGATATTTTGTAAACATATAAATAATTTTTTTAATTGCCATGTTTTTTGTCCAAAATAATAAAAAATATTATCGATCGTATGACTGCCCAAATTTGTAAGATAATCCTTTTGACATAATTTTAATTATGAAAATTTAAAAAATATTTCTGGTACTAATTTACAACATTAAACAATAATAAAAATGTCATATTTAATAAATAATATTAAGTTATTCGAAAAAAGAAAGCAGGGCTTGTAAATGGAAATGTATAACTTTCGAAATTGATGGCTATAGCCGCACTGGTATAGAAAAAGGTATAGATACTCCCTTTTGATTGTTTGGCCTCAACTGACGATTCAGTTTTTCTTTCCATATACTCTTCCTAGATAGTATTGGCCCTCTTCATAATCCGCAGGGCCAGCCTTCAAAGAGGGAATCATGGGTTGTTTTGTAGGCTCTTGTTGGTCTCTGCGGTCTCTTTAACCGACATTTTAAGATGCGCTCACTGAAAAAGAAAGTTTTAGTTCCTTAAATTCTGCCACTTAAAATATTGTTTAACAAGTTTTACGCTTCATAAACGAAATCCTTTTTAATTAAACTGCGGATATGTACAACAAACCAAAAAACGTGATCACGTGGATTAAACTGTAATGTCTGCGTTAAACTGCCTTTTTGATGTTCTTCGATTAGTAGGTGCTGGATTATTTAGATGAATTAATACTTAATGGTACTGTATTTCTTTCGTATCTTTACTAGGCTATGAAAATCCTTCTCTGATGGGGCTTTTGCTTTTATTATCCTGGGCAAGTTTATTTTCTTCTGCTAGCACAGTTCTTTTCCAAGGCATTACTGGTCTTTCGACTTTTTTCCTAGTCCAATGACATCCTTATGACATAAATTGAAGGTTTCCTTTCACAGTTATTTTCGATTACTTATTTCGGTCTCAATCTCTGACTAATTTGTGTTTCTTTGCAGTTTAATGTTTATTATAGTGTTCGGCCAAATTCTTTAAAGATTTCTCTTGTATGTTTTATATTGTCTAACGTCTTTACAGTAAAATACTAATTGTACACACGAATGGAACATTCCTATCTTACTATAGCTATGTTCATATGTTTGTTGAGCTTCCCCTTATCTCACCTATTTTTGCTACTCTGCAATTAAGATATTAGGTTAACATTTTCAATTTGTTGGTGGTTGAAGTGCCATAATTTTTTCTAGCTCGCATTAAGTGCAAATGGTATTACTTTCTTAGCTGCAAAAGAAACAATTTCAACACAATTAAAAAAACGAAGTTTCCCTATAATTAAGGCTCTATCATATCTGGATTAGAGACTCCAGTTTATTCTAAATTAATTGAAACGTTCGAATAATATAATAAGATTTAAATGTGGCTATTATGCTTTGAATGAGGGCTGTGACATTAGGCAGTAAAGAATTATTTTGACATTGGATTGAGCTAAAATTGTAGAGTGGCCATGTTTTTTTGTGTGTAACTTTTGGCATCGGGTACGAAACATTTAAAAAAAATTTAAAGGATACTTGTAATCGACGCCTTCTTATTTGCGCCCCAATGAACAGGGCACTTCACGACAATTATCACAAAACTACAACAAGCTGGGGTACTTTATAATTGTTTATATGCCACTCGGTCAGTTTCCACACATTTAAAATGAGTGGAATTCCGTTTATAATAAATTAGGAAGGATGATCTAGAAAGTCCTAGATAACCGAAATCACGTTTAAAAAAATTTTAATTTTTCGAAATTAAAAATCCAAATTTGACAGTCTATAGCCTTGCATATTTTAGGAAATCTGAGCTAAAATTTTCAATTTTATTTTTATGTAAATGGGTGGGATTCCGTTTATATTGAATTAAGAGTGGATTGGATGGTCTAGACAGTTCTAGGTAACCGAATAAAATCTTGATTTTTCGAAAGTAAAAAATCCAAATTTGACAGTATACTATAGCCTTGCATATTTGGGAAAATCTCAGTTAAAATTTTAGATTTTATTTTGATGTAAAATGAGTGGAATTTCATTTATAATGAGTTTGGAGTGGATTTTTAAGATGGTGTAGAAAGTTCTAGATAACCGAAATTACGTTTAAAAAACTTTGATTTTCCGAAAATAGTAATTCAAACTTGAGTCAATAGCCTTGCATATTAGGAAAAATCTGAGTTAAAATTTAGGGATTTTATTTTGATGTAAAATGAGTGGAATTCCGTTTATAATGAGTTTAGAGTAGATTTTTGGATTTTTAGGATAGTCTAAAAAGTTCTTGATAACCGAAATTACTTTAAAAACTTTGAATCTTTCGAAAATAGTTTATAGCCTTGCCTATTTAGGAAAATCTGAGTTAAAATTTTCGATTTTTTTTTATGTCGTATATGACTTTCCTGAAACTCAATTTATATGTAGTATTTTTATAGAGAACTCCCATGATCTTCTTAATTTTGATCAATGCCTAAAATTTGATAGTTTTAATAAATTTTCAAGCTAATATTGACAGATTGGTGAGTAACAATCACTTATTTTATGGATTTTAAAAATTATCGATTGATGATTGAAATTTATTGGATGGTATTATTCGGTTTGTGAAACAATTTCACAGTTTTAATAGGTCAACAATCACATGTTTTCTGAAATATCTGAAAATACTGATTAATGCCCAAAATCCGACATTTAGTTAACTAACATTGATATATTTTAGTATTTGGAACATTTTCGATTTGTGTCAAATTTTTTTTTAATTTGGTGATCTATCCATCAATTGTTTCATGAAAATGTTTTGAATTTTTAAAAATGAAATTTATGACCAAACTTCAACAGTTTTGATAGACTTCCCATCACATAATATCTTTTGTATATTTTCGATTTATGACCCAAATTGATATATAGACTTATAGGCTATAGCCCTCACATATTTTTGATTTAAACTCACAGTTTTGATAAGCTTACCAACTCGAATATTCATAATTCAGAATGTTCACAGTTTAATTGCCCATCTAAATAACTGATCTAATGTATGTTGATCAATTGACCATAGGACATTAAGAAGAGCATGGTCAGATACACTTTTTTCTTATTATTTTACACATGCGTAAATCTATCAAATTCGATTTAGTCGGCACGTTGAATATTTAAAATGTCTTAGAAATCTTTATATACGAACGTTTATAAAGTATAGTTAATTTTGATATCTTAATTTACATAAAATTAATTTAGCATAAAAACAAAAGAAGCGCATTTTTTTTTATTTTTTTTTTATATTTTTACAGTTTAAGTCGCGGATTACAAAATTCAATTGTTTTGAATTTTTTATTTAAATTTTCTTCAATTTTTTTACTTCTTCTAAATTTAATTTTAGTTATTTTATGATAATTTAATTTGTTTATAAAATTAAAAATATATTTCAACGAAATATATAATTTTATATTACGGCATATAATGGAGTCGTCCGTTCTTCTGTATATATATACGATGTTAGGAAAAAATTTGGTTTCTTTAAAATGATTGCCTAAGTAAGTGTGAGATAAAAAAAATTGTGCGGACAATGTTTAAGCAACCGACTCAATGTTTATATGGTATAGGTACCTTACACTAATTCGAAATATTGTGTCAAACATTTTTTAATTAATTTATATATACAATATCAATTATATACATATGTTCAGAATATATATAATTAAGATGTTCGTCTACAACAACTTAAGACGCGCGTCATACACAATTTCCGGAATTATAATGTAAAATAAAAGAAACAAAAATGTTTCTTGCTTAAAATGCGTATCATCTTGTATTTATTTTAGATTTAATTCATTTTAATTACATAACTTACTTAAGCACATTTTATCTCTTTGCCTCGATTGCCCAATTAGTTCAAGGGTATATTTTAAGTCATTATAATTAAAATTTAATCGTTTTGGTGTTGCATTATTTGAATTGTATATATTTGGGTCAAAATGGTGCGATAATATGATGGAGACAGTAGAACTATATACGAAGGTGACAAATTACTGAAATGTATAGATGTGTTTTATGTAAAAAGGAGTCATTTTACATATAATTATATACAAGAGTTAATATGACCTGTATAGTAAGAGGTTATCAAACCTAATCTGTGATCAATCTTAAAACATGCATTAAAAAATAAGCAACTCACTGTGCAATAAATACATTGCTTAATGGGGATCATATCGATTACTTTGAAAAAAAAATGTTTGAATCTGTATGGAGAAACAGTGTTTGGATTATGTCAGTGAGACATACTACTTACTGGCCTATTATGGGTGAAAATAAAGTCTTTGATCTAATAAACTTCTGTAGAACTAATTGCACAAACAATTGTTATGGCAATTAGTTGCTGTGATTTATTGCCAGACCATTTACCGATAATAATAAACACTGAAATTTTAAAACAGAAGTGCCGACATTACAATTTTTTTTTTTGGTAACTAACCTTTATAATCTGTTGTGGTCAATGGACTAATGTTTAAAGCAAAAAAATTTAAATGTAACCGCAGCTATTGTATAAAAATCAGATACACATTTACAAATCATTTACTTTTCCACAAATAACTGTTCATATCAATAATTTAATTAGGTATATAACACTAATTTTATTTAATAAAATTAAAATAAAAATCACGAAAATTTTCGTTTGACAATTCGATCAGCATTCTACGTTAAATATCCTCCCATATATATACATGTTTGTTGTGTTGTGTAAAACCAGCCTATTTTTTAATTATCATTGTTTTACTGTTGAAATGTCAATTTGTGTAGAGTTTTGATTGAATATGATGGTAATTTGTAATGTGTTGAATTGTTGATGTCATTAAATATATTTAAAGAGTTAATTAATTAAATTTATCATATATATATTATTTTATTGTTTAAATTAAATATCATTTAAATGTTTTAGTAAGAAAATTGTTGATATCGAAAAAAATGATGTCAAATGCTACTTTATGAAATAGCGTATATTAATTGGCTTCGGGTTTTATAAGATGCAATCGAGCTGCACGGAAAAGTGAAAAGAGCTTATCTTGCCATAAATCATAATTCATATAAACATTTTTGAAAATATATCCGATGGGACATTGTCGATGCTTCGTAAAACTGTTGATATAGAGAAAGATTCACTCTTTTAGTAGAATTTTGATAGAAGAGTAAATCAATGGTGATAACCTCAATCTCTAACACAAAGATTAAAATATTCGCAATGTTAACTTTAAACAGAATCTTATTTACAATCAATGCAACATTTAAGAAACTAACAAGCTAGTTTCAGATCAGTAAAAAATTGCACTAAACACAAACTCAATCCGTACATCATTAGTGAACAATTTAATGAAAGGAATTCTTAACTGAACCTGCTCTTCGTTGATTCCAACTGCGCATTTGACATAATAAAAACGTAAAATGGAGCAAAGCCAGGAAACTGGTAAACTCGATGACCTGGATTAGATGATTAATGCCTGCGCTCATATACACAAACACTCAGATATGCCCCAAAAAGTACAACTGCTACATCAGAACCAGCTAACGAAGTTGGTCTCAAGATGAATATCAAAAAAAGCAAATCAATAAAATGCAACACAAATATTACCCCGCACCAATTACCAAAACCAATTTACAATCGTTCCACGTGTATGTAAAACCACTAATATACCGTTCAAGTGTGAGACATGGTAAAATACAAAAAATCTTGAGGGAAATACAGGTGCTTGTAAAGAAATGATTTCGACGATTATTAAAGAACATCTGATCGAACACCATAACAAACATCAAACTGCCCTAAAACACGAAACAGTTAGATTAGACACGAAACAGTTAGAAAGAAATGTTGTGACCAACACTAAAAAACCACCAATCGAAGAAAAAAAGATGTTATTGACCCCTTGAAGGGAAAAGTAAAGTGAAAAGACCAGACAAAATAAAACCATAGTTGCTCTCAAAGTTGGTACAGCCTAGTCCCATCATAAGTAATATAAATATAACGGTCATAGCTGGCACTGTTCTTACAAATATTAACATTATAATAAGAAAACTTAAAAAAACCTCTATATTACAGATTACAAATCAATAAATTCAATTATTAATTAGTAACGCGAGATATAATCATAAAATATGATTCGCGGTAATTTTATGAAATTTGTCCCATAGCTGTCAGAGTTGACAACATGAAACAAACTATTATCATATTATTCAATAGTTTTAGCAGCAAAATGTGTCATCAAAACTTGTTTACTATAATTTACATTAAATATTATTCAATAATAATATAATAATAATACGAACGTGTAATGATAATTTCCGTTTGAATATTTTTTTTTTTATTTTGCTTTTATATATTTATAATTTGACATTAATTGAGTAATAAAAATTGATATTATGTACAAGACACTTTTACTTATCATGATTTAAGTAAAAAGAAAATTACATAAAATATTTAGTAATTTATTAGATTTAAATTAAAATTTAATCATACAATATGTACATATCTTGCTATATCTATAGAATCAAGCGAATATAATTAATGAAAGTTTAAGAAAGATACTTAAAAGTTTTACTCGTCTTTAATATTGCAAAATTTAAGAAATGGATTACACCGCAAAAAACTATAAAGACCGCATCAAAAACTTTATACAAATAAAATACATTTAAGTCTATAAAATACTTTAAACTATAAACTCTAATGATGTTTTGCAAATTATATGAACACAAAAGATTTAATTTCTTTCAGTTTTCTTCGTTTAAAGCGACGAACCTGAAAATGCATAATAATTTATATTTTAATTAGCAGTCGTTTTGTAAACACCAATACCTCGGTTTGCGTTGTGGATTTACGTTCAAAAAAAAATATTACACAAAGTGAGATTTTCTGAATACAAATTGAGCTGTCAAGACAGAAAAAATTATTCGAAAAGAACATAAGTTTTTTGGACTTATATATCTTAATTTTTAGGTTATTGAACCCCTAATGTCTCTTGGCAGGATAATTCATTTACAAAATCTCGTTCTCGTAAATGCAAAAGTGGAAGAGATCTATATGTGATTAGCCCGCGAATCGGTTAGGTTCTATTTTATTTTATTTTTTATTTGTGTACAATAAAGTTATTTTAGGCTTTAAATCTAATTTGAATTCTATTTTACCTCACCTAGGGTTAAACCAACTTCACCCGTTTCAAGTTTAGGAGGAAATAAATATTCATCCTTAAGTGACTCAAAAGATTATTAATGAGAGCATTCAGGTCCGCCAACATATAGATACTGCTACATTTCGGTATAATAATTGTATGACATATATTGTGCAGCGAAGAGGACGCCTCCATGACATGGAACGAAAGAAAACCAAGCTAGCGTGGAAAGCTTACTATACTGCTCCTTTGGATGTATTAAATGGGTTAACAGTAGATGCGTTCATCAACACCGTAATACGCCGTAATACGTAATATGTAATACCAATTGAAATGTCACTTGAGAATGACGGCGACATGAAAGACTAAATTAACGAGTTCTTAGCACCAGCCTTGAAGTACGAAGCAGTCAGAACCAGCTTAACCATGGAATCCCTTAATATACGGAAGCTCGAAGTGGAAGATATATCCAAAAAAGAGGCCATGATAGAAGCAAAACTTAGAATACCACTACAAACCGTCCAGAACAGTAGACGGAGATCACGTTTCCAATTAAAGTGCTTTACATGCCAACAATCCGGACACTACATCAGGGGTTGTAAACATCCAGCAACCGGCAGACTGGGGCAGCGAGAAGGAAATGAGAAACAACATGAGAGAGTCTTGTAATCCTCAATGCAGGCACTGCTCTACACCAAAAGAAAGGAACCCCATTGTAAGAAACAAAACCTTCAGAGCCATTGGGTTCTAACAATCTAACATTCTAACATTGGGTTGCAGTGAAACCGATTTTTCGTTATTTGAAAGGCACAGTAGGTGCAAAGCTGCAATACTAGAAATCAGAATTGGGAAACATTACTAGATTTAGTGATGCAGACTAGGCCAGTGATCTTGATGAATAAAAAGTTACCACTGTTTTTATTTTTTCAAAGGCGGTGGAGCAATAACATGGTCATCACGCAAGCAAGTTGCTCTTTCTTCGCAACTGAAGCCGAATATATGGCTATCTCGGCAGCCTGTCAAGAAGCACTATGACTGCGATTCCGATCTTCTGTGACAGTCAAAGCGCAATAAATTTTTCGAAGACAGATTCCTACCATCCTCGTACGAAGCACATATTTCAGGTATCATTTTGTAAAAAGAAAGTAGAAGCATCTGAACACAATAAATTCAATCGGGACAGGTCAGATGATTGCTGATACATTAACAAAGGGATTTCCCAAGTCCAAACATCGAGAAGAAATGGGACTCAAAATAGTATAAATTTAATTGGGAGTATTGGTATATAGGGTGAATTAATGCTTGTTAGTTGGGGCATATGATAAATTGAGTTTTAGGCAACACTGTATTAAAAATAATATAGATTGTCAGTTTCTTACTTTTTTGTTGTTAATTATTATTATTTCACCCATTGTTGCATATTTCATCATGAATGTGCACTTGCTGAAGATGGAGTGTGTAACATTGGGGAAAATATTTTTAAAAAAATTTAAGAGGTTTTTATACCTAATGGAAGCAAATTTTTAGATTGTTTATTTTCTTTTTAATTTTGAATTTTATTAATTGCTTCCATATGGGCTTTTCCTCTTAATACTAAATCTTGTGTTGATATTAATCATTAATCTTGCTCCATTGAGCCTAGGTTATTCTCTTCATCAATAGGTCATCTTCATTACCAATTACCCATGTGCCTACCAAATGCTGTATCTTGCAGTTGAACCCATTAATCACGCAAATGATTCTTCAATCCATGCGATCAACTATTTTTACAGAATCATCGGCTATATAGAGTACAACTCTCTATTTTAAATGCTATTTTAGCATTAGACTTATAAAGAACGCAAGAGAGTGTCATCGGTGGTAAGATGCGCCGTTATATCAACAACCCATTTTAAAAAGATATTAAATTTAATTTTGGAACTTGATCTACACATTTGTAAAAAAAAAATGTCAAATATTTCAAATTTTGCATCTAATATTAACCACAATTAGATAATCCGCCAGAATTGTATATTATCGATTTTAAATTGGAAATCGTATGACTATGCTGTTAAAAAGATTTCAATCAATTTTATGTTTCAACTGTAAATTTAATAATATTTTTTGCTAAAAAATCGTTAATGACTTCGAAAACTGTAGATTTATGCCACAAATTAAAAGTTTTCAAGTCATTATTTGATGGGTTAGCATATTGAAACTAACAAATTTATGCTACAAATCAAAAATTTCCAAAATCCAAAATAATTTATGCCCTAAATTAAAAATTTCCAATAACCAGAAAATACTTGATGGAAAGCCCATCAAAACCGTATATACCATTACAAATCAAAAAAAAAAAAAAAAATTAAATCCGGAATATACATGATGCTATTAGCCAATTTAAATTACAAAATTTATAACACAAATCGGATATTCCCAAAATCCACACAAATATTTCATCAGTCTCTCAGAAATGTTAAACTTATAGGCCAGAAATTGAAGATTTCCAAAATCCATAAAATGAATGATAGTGGTTAGTGGATGACTATGAAATTTATGACACGAATCAACAATTTTCAACATTATGGCAAATAAAGTTGTCATATAATTTATGGACGTTCAAATATGGCCGTAATGCTTTCAAATAGCAAAGATCGTTATATAATACCATCAGGTGTTACAGAAATTGACCAACAACCCATTCCACGAACATAAAATCTTCACCTCGCTCCGTCTAACAAACTATGTTATATATCGCATATATGTTTCGATGATGGTATGATTTGCCAATTTAATTCCTTTTATAAATGTATATACATTTTACTAATTAGTTAATTTTTGGTTAACTAATTAGTAAAATTAGTTAATTTTTGGTGGATATATTTCGTATATGTTAATTTCGTCGTATTGTTTTAAAATCGACATACCATTAGGATGTCTCATATATATGCATATATCACTTAAAAAGTTTAAAACCCTCTTAACAGATTAAATCGAGCTTATACGTTATTGCAGATATATTAGCGCAAAATCAATTTAAAATTTCTCAACATATATATCTTTTTTAAACGGAACTTTCAACTTAAGATGTTTTTTTTTTTTTTTTAGTTTTTTTAAAAGCGCGACAGATTTACAAAAACATTTACATAATATTATGTTGTTTTCGGTTTCGTATTAGAAATTTATTTAAATTTTTTTCTGGTGACAGTTCGAGTCAATTAGAATTACCTAATTTGATGATTTATTTTATGATTTATTTAAAATCTCGGAAATTTCGATAATTTCGATAATTTGCGGTAAGATTGCGCCTTCGAATTGTATATTATACAGATTGGGCAAACATGTAGGTCAGTATAATTATCTATAGTATTATAAATTGTTGATTGTTTGCGGAAGTTATATATATGTTCGATTGCAGTTTTTATTCGATGCACAAAATTAAATAATGTTGTGATGATGCTGTCATTGCATTCCGCAATAAATAAATGTCATTAGTTAATTTAACTAATCTCTATGCCATATATGCAATGGTAATAGCTACACATTTTTCGTTTGCAATGTTGTATGATCGATTGCATCTTATTTTGGTGAAAGTCATGTTAATCCGTATTGAAATTGCACATTTACACAATTTAAAATTATTCATTTTTAAAACGTTTTTGAACCACTTGTTTTGAGGAGTGTGTACACATACTTTGGGTTAGTGTGTGGTAAGTACTAATTTTTAAACTAATCTTTACAATTCAGTGCAATTTAAAAAAATAAAAAAAAATAAAGTCGCTAAATAAAGTTATTGTGTTCTTAGTATTTGTTTTTAATCTTGAATTGGTCCCAGGTATAGTTTTATAATATGTTAACATAGGCTAAATTTCTTTTTCAACTGTCGTTGTGACATAATGACATAACAGGTAAACAGTTCGATAATACCCCTTACAGTTTTCAAGGCACCAGTAATTTAAATAAATTCATATATGGTCATAATACAACTCAATTGGAATTGTTTTTATTACCGGGAGACCATTATATTGGTTGGTTCGGCAGTTCTATTGATTCCAGATAACTGTTTTTTGCATTACAGTAACCTTTTACCATAAAAATAGATCATTAGGATTTGAAATATATACTATTTTCGTTTTGTTTAGATTTTAACGTAAAGAGAAATATATTGAGGATTTACTGTCATTTCCTTGCACTTTGATTAGTCTAATATTTAGTTTTTACTTGCATACACTTTTCTTGGAAGCTGAGTTCTTTGTAATGTCTATGGAATGCAATTAGCTAATCAATATAATGGCAAAAAATAATAATGGCGCATTCTATTTTTTAGCTTTTGAAGTTTTTAGACTTCTCCACTTATTTGAATTTGGAAGGATTCTTTCAATTTCTGCACTTTTTACGCACCAAGGAAACGAGAATCCCTCGTATCCTCTTTTAGTGATTTTACTTTAATTGACATGTTGATATTCTGACTTTATTTGTCTCAATTTTTTCTCATTTCATGATAACCTTCAGCCATAATTTCTTTCTTCCGTTCTTTCTTTCCTTCATGAGCTTCGTAACTAGACTTCTCTATGCTTCGAGATATTGCTTATTGACTTCCCATACATTATTGGAGTGATACAACTATATACTCTTGGTTTGTTACTTTGTCTCGTTTATTGGATTTTTGCTGGGTGCGTATAACTGCTCTTTAAACTAAAGCTAATTAACATTTGATAGAATAAAATGAGAATTCTACAAGTTCTGTCAGAGATAATTTCAATTTTATTATTTTCCAATTTTGAAAGGCAAATCATCATGAATTTTTTGTGAATTTTGAAAAACTTTTAACTTGCCAAAATATTTCCAAATATTGATAGGATAACCCCTCAGTCATTATGCAGATTAATGCATAAGGTGATTCCGTGCCAATTGCATGATCGAGTCTCTGTTTACTTAGACGACATGCTGGTTGTTTCTGCTGACTTGGAAGAGCATTTCTATTTACTGAATGAGATTCTAAAATCAGCCAATCTCACAATTAATGTGGAAAAGAGCAAATTCGTCTTGAAAGAGACAAAAACAACTTTACTTCAATCATGTAGTTGACAACGGAATTATTCGCATGGACCCTGAAAAAATACAGATAATTACAACTTATGCCACTCCTCAAAACAATGTGACAACTACGGTGATTTCTGGAGATGGTAGGGTGGTATCGGCGGTTTATTGGGAACTTTGACAACACCTTTAACAGATCTTCTGAAAAAAGAGCAGAAAATAAAATGGAACGAATCTGCGGATGAAGCATTCGATAAACTTAAAACAGCATATCTGCTCCTTTGCTTAAAAATTTCAACTTTGAAAGACACTTTTTAATTCAATGTGATGCTAGTTCATTTGGTATAGGTAGCATTCTGTTCTAAAAATCCAACGAAGGGGCAGAACATCCGACCGCTTTTTATAGTCACAAGCTTAGTTCTAAGCGTAAACAATTTAGACTGTATGTGGAAGGTTACACTTCAGCATTATAACGGATATTCCGGTGTAAAATGGTTTATGAACCAAAGAGATCTTAAGCTTCAAGGCTCTAAATTTAATATCGAATGTTGGAAAGGATCCCAAAATGTATAGTTTCTGATGCCTTGTCTAGAGTGGAACTCGAAGCCCTCAATCATGCTGATTATCATGCTGATAATGAAGCCATGAGTTTTTGACAATTTTGGAAACTTAAATTTGCCTCAATATTTTCCACTTTTGAAAGACTAAACTTCATGAGCTTTTGAGATTTTTAAATTTTTAAATTTACTTAAATATTTTCCAATTTTGAAAGGCAAATCATCATGAATTTTTAAAATTTTTGAAAATTTTGAAAAACGTTTAACTCGCCAAAATATTTCTCAGTATTGATAGGTTAACCTTCATGAGTTGTTGGAAATTTTAGGAGCTTTTTAATTTGCCTAAATATTTTTAAATTTCGATATTTCGAGTTTTTGAAAATTTTGGAAAGTTTTAATTTTTCCTAAATATTTCCCAATTTCGATAGGACCATCGTGGATTACCCCACGATCGTAGGGGTAAAACCCATCGTGGGTTTTTAAGAATTTTGGAAATAATTTCCAACCCTGTATTTTCTCGATTTTAGAAATTTGAAGTTTGTGAAATAAATAACACAGGTTTCATGAGCTAACCATCATGATTTTCTGGATTTTGGAAAATTACGATTGAGTTCAACAATTTTCCAGTTTTGATATGCTAATCATGTATTTTTTAGATTTTGGAAATTTTCAATTTATGATCAAAATTTCTCAGCGTTTATTGGTATTTTCTCAATTTTTAGAAATTTTTGATTATTTTAAAATTTTGTACAGTTTTGATAGGAAACATCATGAATTTTTTCGATTTTGAAAATTTTCGTTTGTTGCTGAAATTTCCTATAGTTTTAACAGGCTATTTGTATTTGTATTTTGTATTTGTGTTAATATATTTTGTGGGTTTTGAATTTTAAATTTATTTCCAATATTTCACAGTTTCTTTGAAATTTCGACACAACATTTGATTTTTCGAGCCGGATTTTTAACAGTTTGAATATATTCGTCATAAAAAGGAGCGATTTGAGATAAGAAACGAACTGATTAAAATTTTACTGTTGAAATTTTTGTTGTTGCATATGCACGTGTTTTTTGATTACCCTATATACAAATTTGCTTGATCCTGCATTGAATAAGCTTATGTAGATCATCTTCATAATTATACCAATATTATGCAGATTTTAGATGCAGGCGATGAGCTAATTAAATCAATTGAAAGCGATATGAAGAAAGTCAAAAGTTTATATTGTGATACAATTTTACAAATCGGTGAAATTTTAAATAACAAGAAGGTGATGATAAGGTGAGAAGGTGATGATAAAAATTTTGAAGCGAAAAATAAAAAAAAGTCGATAAATATGCCAAAATTTAATAATGCTGAAATTTTATTAGGATCAGAAATTGTCTTTAAAATTTGATTAACAATCAATTGCAGTTAGCTGATAATTTACTAATCCTCCAACAGAAAGTTCTAGGGTGGATTGTAAGTAGCAAGTTGGAAAAAATATCACATAATTATTTTCTTGCTAATCGAAAATTAGAAGATGGAACCTTTAAGTTGGATAAATAATTGTGCAAACTTTTATTGACAGAGGGTCTAAAATAAGTTGTGCTCCTCGATAAAGAAAAATACCCATTAACGTCTCGTATGTAGTATCTGAAGACTTTTATGTAAATGACCTGTTGTCAGGTAGTAATGGTATTCAGCTTTAAAAATTGATAACCTCACTATTGATACTTTTATTGAAGGCCTTAAACGATTTTTTGCTATACTTGCTAATGGTACTAATTTCATGGGACCGGTAATTACGTTACACGATGATAAGGACTGAATAATTTGGATCAGAAGTTACATAGTTCAAGATCTCACTGAACCATCCTCCATGGAGCAGTGTAAGTACCGATTATACACTGCACAGAAAACTATTTATCTAGAAGAAAAAACCGTGCCAATCAAACAAAATTCAAATTTACTTCAAGTACCACTTACAATTAATTGCAGTTGGTATATGCCAATCGAAAGAGCCTATAGGATATAATTCATCATTTTTAAAATGTAAAATAGACGACTTTTGACATCTTAAAAGCTAATTAAATCAATAATAATAAAGTAATTGGTGTATATTACCAATCAATGTCTCAGCCATCAACTAAGTGATTATTTTTTTATAAATAATGACATTTTAAATTCAAATATTGTGACACATAACAACGTGTGTCAAAAACATAATAAAAAAAAATTAAAAAATTTCTTAACCCAAATCACAAATTATAACATTTTTAATGGACTCATGGATTACAAGACAAACTATTCCGCATCTAGGAACTACAAAATATATTCAACATATAAATCATAATGTTGGTGAAAGATTTTGTGTAAATTGTTGGACTCTCAGATAATTTAATACAATTTTCTTCTTTATACCGATCGTATTATTTCTTTCTTCACAACTCAGTATGACAGCAGAACAATCACCTCTTGAATTTGTAGTTTTGGTTTATGAATATCAAATATTTAAAAAAAAATTGTATCTCCAAAATTACAAGACCAATTCACCTTTCTTTTCCGTAATGAAAAACAAAAAAAAACACAACCGCAACACAACAAGTAAGATTCTTCAAACATTACAATAATAATTCATCTTAAATGGCAAATGTATATAATTTTTATATTTCTTTTGAATAAATCATAAACTAGGGTCGACACCGACGACTGGTCGAACACCGCACAGAAAAATATTATGTCAAAGCAATTACTATCAATTTGTAGTAAAAACAATAAAAATGTGTAATCGATTGGTTTCAATTACCATCGATATTGTGTAACATTTAATTTGGCGCCTGACATACTATAATGGATCACTATCATTCATTTATTCTCACCGAATCTCATGTAGGTGGAGCATCATCGCAGTACATTAAAAATCAAATAAAATGCGATCACTTCGCACAACGATCATATATAAAAAAGATTTATTGCGATTTTATTGTTGTCAGTAAATCACGATCATCAATTTTCTCATCAATAAATTTACTTACAGCTATTCACAATCAAGATATAAAAAAAAAATTTTGTTTTTTAATTTTTAAACTTTTGTCTCAACGTCTCGTTTGTAAAACAATTGAATACACGAATTTTTGTCAGCTCTGACATTTGATAAGTTTTGATTGATTTTTGTTTAAATTTTGTGGTCGTTGCTGTAATAAATCATAATAATCGAGGAAATACCAAAATTTTATGTCATACAACTTTAAAGATTGTATCATTTAGATAAAAAAAATAAAAATAAGATGCAAAAGGTAAGAAATGTTATATGTCAATAATAATTGTAGGTTGACAATTGTCAATTGTTTTGCGTCTTGCTCTCTATGTAAAACAAAAGAATTATTTTGTAATTATAAATGTAAATAAAGATATAAATGTTCTTGGGTTTTTGTGATAAAAAACTGTTCAGATGTGGGACAGTTGACACATTCATTTGCTTTGTATATATGTATTGGTTAAGCCACTATTTAAATTTTTTTTATAAGCATATTATTAAATATTACCGCAAATAAGATAATATAAAAATGCAAGCATCATTAAAATAAATAAACACATAAATAAGATAATAGTTACCGTACGTAATGGCATAAGCGACATAATCTATACATCGAGAACATAATTGTACGTTACATTTTATGATGCATTTTTCAAAATATACTCTTTAAAATAACACTTGGTTGCTAAATTGTTATTGCTATTGTTACAAAGATTTCTCTAGACAAAATCTAAAAGGGTTATACCGTCCTATCTTTCATTAATCCTAATCATCCAAAAACAAGAACTAAGTCATATCGTAAGCAAAACATTTACTCTAAATGTTCCACTTTTGATTATTTATATGCTTGGAGGAGCGTAGGTTGTACAACCTCGTTATGTTGTATCGAAAAGGGCTATGCTCCCCCGAATAACCCAGTTGTCGTAACTGGTAATGTTATCGCTAGACTAAATTGATTAATCTATTATTTTACGATAATAATTTTGTCATTAAAATATGGGTGAGACATACCCAGAACCAAATAATCCAACATGGAAAACGATAAAAACCGTATGGAGCAGGAAACGGACACACAGTGCGAAGGCTAAAGAGAGTGTGCAAACGAGATCTCAGCCGTTGCTCTCCAGTCACCTCAAAGATTAAGCAATTGACAGTTGACAGTTAAAACAGATAATATGATAAACTGTGTATATGACAGCATTGGCGAATTTGAATGCAATAATAAAATTTATAAAAGAAAATGTAGATTAATTTTTTAGGGGTAACACAATATATTGATCTCCAACAATTAGAAAAGCCAATTTGAAATAATGTAATAGAAAAATTATTTTTACCCACCATCAAGAATAGAGAGCGATGGTTAAAGTTGTTCAAAAATAGAGAATAAAAAAAGTGGTTCACACTCATCTTAGGCAAAATAATATGATTATCTTATTGAAGAGAGAAAATAAAGGCCTGAAACTGAAAGGATAACATTGAATACCACGCAAACGAAGAAAAATTTAAAAGATAAATCCTCCCATAAAAGATAGGGCTTCTCATGTTCCGCAAATTTTGAATTTTTAAAAAATTATCCATTCTCAAGATCCCAGTTTATTGATTTATTTTTTAAAAAAATCACTATTTGGTGCACCTGCCATTGTCCTTTTAGAAATTGCAATTTTCTTACCTTCGCTTGTTTTTGCTAACTTATATTGAGGTTTTATCAAATCCTTATTACATGTGAATAGTTTTCTAGGTGATATCATTTCATTTTTAGACAAGGTTTTTCAAATATATTCTGATTTTGTAATGGAATAGAAGATGTGCTACGGGAACCAATTTTATGATGATCCCTTTTATAGACTCCTTTTTTTAAAACAAATGAAGTTATTTTACGACGCGTATATTTATTTCAAATTCTGCATCGTCATGGGATATTTTGAAGAAAAAAAATCCAGGAGTGTTCCTGGGAAAGTAAATTTTCAATTTTACCACCGGGATCCGAACTTTAAATCAAAAGCAGCCATATTATTTTGAGCAAGTAATCTGGACAACTTTAGTTTATCTTTAGTGCAATAAAGTTATAAAACCAAAGAAGAAAAATCGCACACTTCCAAATAATATAGTTGGTTTCAAAGATTACTCTACTGTAGATAAAGATAAGAAATGCAAGCTAGCAACACTTAACAACGATGTCTGGAAGGTTAATGTAACAGTCTCATACAGAAATAGAATAATAACCAAGATAAGTAACGCTGACAAGTTTTAGTGTAGTCTATTCATGTGAAAGTAATGACATAAAATATAACTGCTCTAAAACCAAAATATTCCCCATTTTCCCAGGAATTACCAGAATAGGGCCACTAAGGTAGCTAAAGGACTACAAAAAATAGAAACTGCGTGGAAGAAACTAAGAACAAAGTAATAGGTATCTCAGCTATATATTCTTCAACACTCTATAACTTAAGAATCACTATTTCCACACCTTGAGACGATAGCATATATTGACGGTGTTTTCAACAAAAAAAATATTTTTTTTAAGCTCTAAAACTACAACACCATAAGAAAGAAAAATCTTTGAGGCAGTCAAACAATTAAAATGCGAGCTATTCGTTATCATCTCCGATTGTTGTCATTTTTGCCATCAATTCCATGCAGTTTGTCAAAGGATATAAAAATAATTTAAAAAATATACAGTTAAAATAAGGTTAGGTTCTCAAACCAAATAAAGTTTACACTTATATTTTAAAAAAAAAGTACAAAATTTATGTTCTTGTTCGTACTTATCTGAGGCAAGGTCTAAGTCGCACTCCATGACTGAAACCATAGCTTCTTTCTACTCCTTAGTAATGTTTTGCCCTAAAAACAGCATAAATTATTTCAAAATAAATTAAATTTAACGTACATACTCTTTGTAGATTCGTCATTGAAAAAGCTTATAATTTTATTTATTGAAAACAATTAATTAAAAAACTTATTTGCAAATAAATACTTATACTGTGAATTCCCAATCAATTCAAAAAAAAAATACAGGGAAAGTTAAACGTCAAAACTGCTCTAAAATGGAAATTTTTTCCACGACTCATAAAAAATTCCCAATCGCCCGAATAAACTTTTAGGAAAAAAAATTCCAAACTGCTAGAAAACTATAAAAATGATCAAGTGACCATCAAATTCGATAGATGATGTCAAAATAATAACGAAAGCTGGACTCGTAGAATTTAACTAAAATCTGTTCTGTTTGCAAGACACCTAAAAATATGTTTCAACCACTACCTAGACAAACTATACTGATCCTTGAACTAAAAGAGGAAATTTAAAAATTGTAATTCAAATAAAGCTCCTGGATATAAAAGTAAAGAATTATGTATTGCATAGATTTGTGCTCTGAATTAACTATATATACATAATAAATTGAAACGTTGCAGCGGCTAAATCTTATTAAACCTGTTTGGGCTTAAAGAATAAAGTTTTGGGGGTGCACTGAGAAGACAAACGTTAAGATAATATAGACTTATGTAATTTTTATTTTAAAAGGAAAATTATATCATGACAAGTGACCAGTTTATATAATATTAGAATATAATAAAGGTTTAACTACAACATTCGAAACTTCAAAATACCCAAAAGTATAACAACGGCACACTTATAAATTCATCGTTATAACTCGTTATTGCATTTCTAATGCACTTCACTTTTCCGTAGTTCAACAATCAAAGTACATAACACATTGAACCTCTGGCTGCACACCAAAAAACCATTGCATCACAATATTTTTGAAAAAAAAAAATTCAATTATCCGCATCATCTGAAATTAATAAATACGCGTGAGAATCATATCTAAATTATACAAAAAATTCTCATATAATTACGATATTGCCTTACTACACAAACAACAAAACGATCAAGAAGAAGATGATAAATTGATTGTAAAGGCGATTTAATTTTCATAACAAAATAATAAAAAAAAACATATTTAAAGCAAAAATCTACCAAGAGTCGTGATTGTCGAAAACAAATAATTAAATAAGATCACGATGATATTTCTCTCCGTATGGGACATATAAGCGAAAGATGATCTCATAAAATTGGTATCATGTAAATTGAGATGCAACCGAATATACACAATCATTTATCATACGACAACCTTAACAGTGGATGGCCCTTATATATTTAGATATAGGTATATAGGCAAAATATTTAGCTGTCGAGATAGACGAATTACCCAATCGAAATATTGTGAACCTTAATGAAATCATGTTTTGCTGCCTAATGAAAGTGATGTTATGTTTTTTTTTTGGGTAGAAAACACAATAAAATGTTTAAAATGATTGCAACAACAAGAAAAGCTTAAAGACTTTCTTAATTTATAACATTGCAATTGCGGGAGAAAGGTACAGAGACGAGAGTATATATACGATATGTTCATATACGATTACATCACAATCGCGCGCAAAATTTGATTTATGAATTTTAAGGCAGTCATTATTTTAGAATAAATCATGACTATTAATTATGTATATATATGTGTACATCTGTGTGTCTGCGATCAAATTTGTTTTGCAGTTGGCCACCATGGATTGGGGTTTAAGTTTAGTGTTTCACAAATTCATGTAAAAATTATGTAATTGTCGTGACATTTATATGACTAAATATTTATATATAGAGAGGTTGCGTCGTTGCGCGATAATTCGATATAATTACATATTATAGAATTGAGCACTAATGGTACCGATTATTATATCTGCGCGTATGTCAAACATATTGAGGTTAATATACATACGAAATTTTTAAAACAAACATGACCCCACTTATTATTAATTTTTGATCACTCTCTCCGAAAGCGGCGGGCTAACCGTATTTTATAGACGTCGAATCGAAATGTCGTAAATCACAAATTTATTGGCAAATAAAAAGGTTTGACGAACTCATATTGCATAAAAATTGGAAATGTATATATATTGTCGTGCTTCGGCTGGCCTTGGGTAGGTGGATCCTTAACACATAAATCAGATTAATTATATATTCATTCAAATTTTTACACTTCTGAATGAGTTTCGATTTCTATGCAAATATATAATAAAGAATTTCGGATGTCACGACTTTAGATTGAAGTATGTCAATTCAGTTCTCTTTAAGATGAGATTTTTTTTTTTAGTTTTTTTTTATTTGTCAAATGTGCCATCAATCAATTTGTAAAAAAATGTGGAAAAAAAAGTTTCATTTTCAATTTGTTAAATTGATAATTACGTCAACCTTGCAAATGATTTGCTCATCATTATAAAAAAAAAATATTTTTGTTATTCATTTTTGTGTTTGTGGTGCGCTCAAACTATTGACAATAAGGACATTTGAAAGTTCTTATGGATAGTTGTTACGTATATAAACGTATGCTAAAATTATGCATAGTATTTACAAAACTACATAATCTTTGACATGTTGAAAGAGTTATTGCCCTAATGGGAATTAGTTTTATCTTGAAAATTAAATTTTTTTCTTATATTCAATCGATTTTTAGAATTTTGTTTAGTTGATTGCAAAGGTTTATATACAGGGTGAATCATTTAGGTTGATACTTGTGAGGTAAGCTTTATGCAACATGTTGTATTTGTTAAAAATTGATTCAACCATATAATGCAGATTAAACACTAAAAAATCTGAAAAAATCGATCTGGTACTATGCACGACTGCAGCCGAAGTAGGTTACTTTGATTAGCTTACGAATTATAATAAACAACCATTCGAAGTAAAATTCAACAACAAATAGATTACTTTGAATACTCTCGGATAATTTGAGTAGAGTAACGGGATATAAAATTGGCAAACCTCAATAAGTAAGATGGGCCTCTCCAAACCCTCTAGAATTGAACTAAAGGAGATATCCCTAAACATGAAAATAGCCTATTATCTCAGAACTGTATGCTGGAATTTCAATGGATTCATGTAACATCAACAAAAATTGTAGGTGGTTTTGGATACACCCATGCCTCGTAACAAACTTCTAAACGATCATGCTATCCTAAAAATGCCAGCACAGCATCCTTGGCTTGTCGTAAGAGACGACTAAACAAAGGTTAGATTGCTGGACTACCCGCATCCGTAAAAAACCATACTGTTAAAAATATCAGCCGCCAGAATTTAAACCGAACCCGCTTATGTTAACAGACACGAAGTTTAAGATCAGTTCATGGAACGTGCAATTGCTAAGAAAACAAGGCTATACATTTCTTTACAGAGGAGATAACCTCGGCAATCTTGGAGTTGGTTTTCTTCTTGGACCCATAGGTGAAAAAATCTGTTTTAGATTTCAAAGCAATTGATGTATATGTAAGCTACGTTTACAGCATGCGACTAGCCAACATGTCAATCATTTATATTCATTCGCCCACTGATGTAAGCCAACTCAAAAATTTAAAGAATCATTTTACAACAATCTCGATGATCTGATGGGATCCATACCAAAGCACGACGTTATAGAATAGTGACTGGCGACTTTAATGCTAGAGCTGGCAAACCTCTGTTCTTACTCCCAACACGATCTAGTAACCGATAAAAAAATGATGCGATTTGCGGTCGCAAATAACCTCATTGTGGCTAACACATTATTTCCTCATAAAAATATCCCCTTAGAAGCATGGACACAGCATCGAATGATATCCCGAAATCAAATTGACCATGTGTTAATTTTAAAGGGATGGTCTCGGGTCCTCTAAAATGTGAGACCTTATCGGTCGGCTGCCAAATTTGTATAGGAAGTGATCCTCAATTGGTCATTGCAAAGCTAAGATGGCAGTTTTTGTACAATTAAAGGATCGCAGGATAACATAACTTACGTTTCAACTATGAAGGTCTGATAAACGAAGATGAGAAAGCACAATATCAGATTTTTAGTGCAGTAGCATTATGAAAACCATCTACCATTCGGATGATGTGAACGATTTAGCGGAGGTATTGAAAACGTAGATAGTAGGTGCGGCCCAGGCGACTAAAGGTATGGTAAAAATTTAACTTAACATTAATTGAATTGAAGAAAAGTGCCATCTTGCTGTCGAGGAACAGAATAAAGCCTATAAAGAAAAGCGAATACATTTTACAATCGTACGGGGAACAAAGCAGCCCTTGCTAGGGGGGCCGCCAGGTGGATTCGTAGACGAATAAAACGTGATTGGTGGAAGGCTGAAGTCTTAAGAAATATAAAAACTCAGCAATGATCATATGTCTTGTATCTTCTTTAAAGAAGCCACTGGACTGTACCATATACCTTCAGACTTATGATTATTGCTTTTCAGGATCAAAATGCTAATCGGCGTGTTAACATCAATGCAGTCCTCGAGACAAGCCTTGGAAGAAGCATTTTTCTGTTTTACTGCATTTGAGCTTGATCGATTAGTATGTTATAGTAAAATTATCCCTGATGAATGGAAAGAGGCCGCGTTGCGCCCTGTCCTTAAATAAAAACGAAATCCTTAAAATGCAAAAACTATTGAGATATAGGTCTCCTTTACGAAGCACCCAAATTTCTGTCTTACATAAGGTTTTTCGTTGAAGATGATACTTTCTAAATATTACGAAAAATCTCGGGACGTACATCAAATGTTCTTGGATTTCCACCAAGTCTATCACTCAATCGATTGGAATAACTTATGTTTCGCGATATAACACTGAAGAGCTAGTAACGAGATCCTCTGTTCCCAATATTCTTTAACTCATGCCAGGTTATGGTATGGCATATGCCGATGATTTCATGTAATTGTACTGAATGGCAACAGTGTCAAAGACCTACTGGATCCACTTGTACGATTTGTGGGTTCCTTTGGTTCCAAAATCAATAAGTCCAAAACCAAATATCACTGGTTTTAGAGAAAAAGATAGAAAAAGATTCCTGAGGATAATCAATCTCAAGTTTTCACTTGCTTCTACTGTTATTTCCTAAGGTATATTTGTCGATGCCATGATGACTGGAGTCAACACTAAATCTAAAGTCACAGAACTAAAGGAGGATATAAGGTCGATTGTTTTCAACCTCCGAAAGTCGATATCAAACTCAAAAACTGTTCTTCGCGCCGAAACTGACCTCGATGAACTAAAATTAATTGGCATATTATCTGGAATCCAATTAGCGCGACCATTTCACGTGTTCATCAGAATTACCAAAGAATAAATCATTTACGACACGCATGGTAGTTTATGACGCCAGTCGTCTTTTCATTTCTTTTGGATGGCCATAGCCTTTGTCGTCATTGTTGTCAAGATATTTATTCAAAGTGGGCTATTAATCATAGCTAGGTTATCAAAAAACGCATATGGTGATTTATATGAAAGAATAAATTTCTAAACGAATAGTATTTGTTCATTTGATCTCCGTCAAAACAAAAATGACCCCAATCAAGCAAGTCTCGCTGCCTAGACTTCAACTTTATCCTGTTATAATTACTAACACTAACTAGTCTAATGAAGCCAGCACAGTACTAATAAATCAATATGTAATATGTTTATACCTGAAGTGACTGAATGGTTTTAGATTGGCTTTTCAGTCATCCTTTGAATAGCAGAAATAATATCCACAGTATCACGTCGTCAATGGCATAAACTGGCATATTTTGCATCTTGAGGCTTATTAGTATATAAGCTTCACCAATACAAACGGTAGTGGAATGACACAAATTACTGGATAAAATAATATTAGAAAGAATCGTTGTACCGCGGTAAAGAATAAACTATATGTGACTGCCAAGAAGGATTTCGTCCGAATTATGGATAGTCACTGATCAAGTTGTATCGCTGAGATGATTCTCTTGGTAAGACCCGTTGTCATGTATTGGTGTGTTAGACAAAGACGGATAAGTATGAAAGATATAGATGTGTGCTAAGATAGGTAACATTGGAGTCAGAAGTCATACGCGTGTTATACGACCCAAATCCGATTACCACATTCACCAATCCTACTATAATTTCAACCACTAAATCAAGAATTTGATGAAAATTTCTTATTTCATTTATGAAAAGAGAGCGGAAACGTTGACTCGTTCTACGATACAGTTCTAAATCAAAATATTTGCAACAAAAAAGAGTAAAAGCAAAAAAAACAATTTTCCTACTGACCAATTTTGAGGTGTCATGTTAAACGTAACATTAAAACCGTATTATTTGGTCCAAGCCATCCAACATGATGGCTAATACCACCGCAAATTATCGAAATAAAATTACAATAACCGTTAGAACAGAAAAATAACCTTTGCCAATCAAATTGTATGCACAGTGAATATTTAAGCTTCATATACAGTGGTAGCCAGTGTATTGTGCCTTTGTCTAAATTAATTAAATTTTATTTTGTACAGGCTTAGTTAAATTAATTTAAAATAAGTTAATTAAAGTGCATTAAAAGTCATTTTAACTCTGTCGCTGATCCCAGAGAACAAGTATGTGTGACTTTCAATACCTTCTTACGTGTCTTCCATTTTTGCCATTTTATAATCAAATATTGGAAAATTGAAAATTTAATTTTAAAAATGTATTTAATGCTTTGCAACGGGATATAATACTCTTTTCCTTTTCGTATTTCGTTTTTATTTTGATTTTAAAACCGATTGTACAAACCGATTGTCAGTTTAAGTTCGGTTAAAACCGATTGTCAGTTTAAGTTCGTGTTTCCAATAAACCGGTTTTTTTGTGCTCGTCAACATTCTAACGTTTGTAAAGATAATTTTTGTTGTTGTTGTTGTAGAGTGATGGGGTATACTTTTAATGGTATTCGATTTACTTGTTACGTTTTTATGAAAAATTCAAATCGTTCTGATATTAGATTTATCTCCAGAGAAGATAATCATATTATTCACATATTTAGTGAAAGAAAAGTAAAGGCATATATATATACCAAAGTTTAGTTAGTCATAAAACCGGAATCAAGGAAAAGTTTGGTGTCTTGTTACCATCGGACTGTCCAGTATACGACGTTTTTCGGAATTAATATATTGTTGAATTCATGAATCATGTTTGGCTGCATAAACTGCAGTTACTTAATTGATGAATTCTACCTTTAAGTCTCGGTGCAGGTCTTTTACAGGGGCATTTACAATGTTCCGAATTACTTGGAACGTCTAAATTATCTTAACGTTCGTCTTCTTAGCACAGCCCCAAAGCTGTATTCCGTAAGTCCAAACAGGTTTCAGGGTTCGCTGATATAGCAGCAATTTATTATGCCAATACATTTTCCTGTATTTGATGTTCAATTCGTTCGTTTTCTTTTTGACTTGTTCTTACCATTTAAGTTTAGCATCTAGCATCAGCCCTAGATATTTTGTTGTACTGGCATAAGGAACTTGTTTAGAGTTGATTACGATTGCCATTCTGCCATAGCTTGTTTTATTAGTAAAATTCACATGAACCGATTTTGTTTCATTGAGCTTAATTCTCCATTTCTTCATCCAGTTACTAACTGTATTAATCGATGTTTGTTAGTTTTTCTGTTTAACAAATTTTGTCATCAGCAAATGTAGCTATGGTTGTTTTTTTTTCATTAGCGGTATGTCTCGTGTGTCCATGAGGTACAAGATGAGAATAACGCTTCCTTGAGTCACTCCTTAAGACATTTACTTTGAATCCGAGTACTCATCAACATATTTTACACGAAATATGTACACTATTTGGAAAGGTCCTTAATGTAACTTGTACTCTAGTCCTTTGTGACTAGAGTACGTCCGACTTTTTCATTACTAGAGTACGTTCTATAATTTCTGTGATTGGTTGGGATACTGCTGCCAGATGTTGTGTAAACAGTTCAGTTTTTTTTTTTTTTAATAAGCCGCAATCTTTCTCCTTATTTATATATTCCTTATAGCTGCGACAATTGGATAAGTGGTTTCTTAAATTTCTAGTAGCTTTCCAAAGAGAGTAGTTTTAATCAGTTTCTGGACCCAGTCCTTTCAGATAATTGTTAGTACATGCTTCTTTAAAGCTTTCAGATTTTTTTTACCAGTTCTCAGATTTCTAGTGGGTAGTTGATCTCATGCAGTTTTTAGCCTACAGTTCAAATGTTTCTTTAGTTTTAAAACTAACTTTAAGCTGAATTGTGAGGATATGTGTTTCTTCTATTTAATGACTAATGTACTTAGTGTCGTTAAAACCGATGTGTGGTTTGAAATAAAGTCTACAATACATACCTTCGATTTCAAGGTAATTTGAGTATATTCCGTTCAAGATGTATATTTCACGTTGATTTCACCTCCTATAATAAACCTCTTTTCAAGTTTATTAAAAATCATGACCTATTGATTTCTTACAATATTATTTCTTGATATAAGCTCCTAAACTTAATTAAACACCATCGTAGTTTATCGTTATATGGTAACTTGCATAAATAGCTGTTTAATTTCCTGTTACTGAACATGTACGATATTTGGTTTGATTAAGATTGCCGTTCCTCCTCGAGCTCAACCTAGTCGAGCTATCGTAATTTTATTTCGGTCGTAAAACATTTAGCTTCCTCTTGTAGACCTGAAGAAACGCTTCTAATCTAAAATTGAAAATATTCTGCAAAAGAAAATGTTTAATATTTAAGCCATTGTTTTTGATAGAAATATCTTACTCTTTTACTCTCTTTTATTACTCTTTTTCGAGAATCTTATCTATCGAAGATAAACTTAAATGTTTAAGATTTCAGAAGTCTATGGAAAGAGGGATTTCTATATTTTTGGCATATATCAATATGCATCAAAATGGTTCCCAAATAGTAAAGCTTGAGTAACGCTGTTGTAATGCCAAATAGTTAAATAATCAAACTCAAATATTTGTTATACATTTTTATACCCTACAGGCATGATCAAGATATTATAATTATTATGGATGATATCGTAAAATTTGCATGTATAGATGTTTTTTGGGGAATTTTTGTTTAAACCTGTTATTAATCGACTTTCAAATTTAAAATTTCAAAAATTGTCTATTAGAAATATTATTAGAATATTGCATATATTTGAATACATAATCATATATATGAATACCATTGGCCATATATTGTGATTCGCATGTCTCGTAAATCTCATTTTAATAAGCACGTTATTCTTAAAATTGCACTAAAATATTAATTTACTATAATGTTACAAGAGGCTTGCTCACGTTTAAAGACACGTGATTTAGGATAGGAATGCTCAAATATATAAAAAATCGCATCGGATCACATAATTTTCGTTGCCGTGTGCGCACATAAATTTTGAAATGGTCAAAAACGTTTTTTACGCATATTTTACCATTAAAGCTGTACAACATTCACTGTGACTATAATCATATTTCACATAAAAGTTTCGAGAGATAATCATTAAGCAACATTTTAATGAATCATTTGACTTTAATTATAAGTCAAAATAATTAATTTGATATTTTTGGCCGTTTGAATTTAAATTTATTGAAAAAATTTGAATATAATGTAGGTGTGATAAAATATTGAAGCATTTCATCAAATACAACAACATTATAACTGACAGTTTTTAATAATTTAATGCAACTACCTTGAAATAATAATTTTAGGAAATACAATATCGAAAAAATAATAATATTTGCTAATATGTAACCTAATTCATGCCATACGCCATCATAAAAAACAAATATTCGAGCAGTTAAGAGGCGATTACCAAATGTATAATCATAAATCTGCCAAAATTCCTCTCGCACAGATGAAAGCAGAATAAATGTGTATATATACAAATTGATATATACAACACTTTTATAGCCGCACGGAATAAGCAAATTTACGATCAAATTTTTTTTATTACATTCATTTTGTTTTAATTTTGATTAGTTTTCGATCTGCAAACAATGGTCTATGAATAGAAATCATATCAAAACTATTTTGAGATAAATGTTAGTTAAATAAAAAAAAAATATACATTATGCAAATTTTTTGGAAAAACCTCAACACAAATATTATATTTCGATCGCAAATCATTTTCAGTATATGTCGTGACCAAAAATTCACTTTAATACCTGAAAACTATCTGCATGTTTCTAATCATTATTATAATCGCGATAGTTTAAATTTAACACTTATATATATACGTATAACATGTGTACATCTGACAGATTTGAACTTTTACATAACTGATCGGTCATTAATTGTATACATGCAAATATCATACAATTTATGTATAGTGGCAGAAATTTTCATATAATTATGGGGCATATATATAGCTTTAAGGCAAAAAATTTAATTGATCGTATGTTGGTGGTTTAAATCACGTGCGAATACAAATTACAAGGCCACAAAGGCTACAATGTAAAATGTGTATGTACCTAATCAATTACCTATTTGCTACTTTACAATATTTATATATATATATATATATATATATATATATATATATATATATATAAATATATATATATATATATATATATATATATATATATATATATATATATATATATATTTATATATATATATATATATATATATATATATATATATATATATATATATATATATATACATATATATTATATATTATATATATATATATATATATATATATATATATATATATATATATATATATATATATTTATATATATATATATATATATATATATATATATATATATATATATATATATATATATATTTATGGAAAGAGTGCTTTTGTGCGGTTTGTTTTTTGAAGTGGCAACACTTTTTTCTGCGGCAGGCAGTTTGATAGCTGCTCGCTGATTTTTGCTAGGTTTGCTTTACTATTTCATCCTGACTATATGGAGTTAAACTAGACCAACTCTTGAAAATTATGCGTTTTGAAATTATTGGTAACTAATTCAGTTCATACAAAATGACTGATTACATTGCTAAGTTGATCATTCAAATTGCCGCGTTTGGAGTAGAACAAATACACAAGCCATTATTAAAATACCGTTACACCCAACTAAAGTTAATGTTCGGTGTTTCGTCCTCTATTGCAATTTTGACAATTTTTTAACTTTTAGCAGATGTTATACAAGTTTTGAATTTTATTTTAAATAGAATTTTATCATTTTGAATTTTATCATTTTAAATAGAAAGCTATAAATAGAACGACCGGCATTAACTGATGACACACGGTATGAATTGATTCTATCGATTTTAGAATTATTTTTAAAAGGTTTTTTATAAGTGGGTTTCAAACATTTTTTGAATATTTAAATTCTCACATTGCTTCATTTTTGTGAAAAACCCATTTAGCATTGGTGCGTAACAGAAAACATTTGAGAGTGGTTTACTAATTACTTGTCAAATCCTAGTCTCGTGGTGAAAATAAGTGAAACATTTGCTTGTCCATGAAGTCTAGCTATGGTGCCCGTCTCATTTCTCATTTATACTTAAATTCTATTTGTGAGATTAAGCTACAAATTTCGACGATGATCTAGGATAGATGCATACTTAAAATTGCCACTTGATTTGAATTTAGTCGATGATTCAACGAGATTTATGTATTTTTATGTTAAGTGGTTTATCAACATCGAGTTGTTGCTAGTAACAAATTTTGAGCTAAGCACAAAAACTCTTTGTTAAATAAATTTATAATCAATTGAGGGTGACACGCACAATTCCATTCTTTCAAGAGGTTAAATTGCTCCGGTTATGTTATCTATATGCGTCTACCAAGTATTGAAATTATTTTTTATTCGTAGTAATAGGTATCATGTATATTCACGTATTTACGATATTTTCCTTCAAGATCGAGAGATTTAATACCTTTGGAATATTTTAGTAAGGATAATATAGTTTATGCAAGAGAATACTCACTGTGGAAAGCCACAGTGAGTATCTTGGATTTGTAACTACTCGACTAAAGTCAGCAATAATTCTTCCTATTTTTTTAAGCTGAATATAATGCCAAATAAAAGTACAAACCTATATTGCATGACTTCAACCAAAATACTAAAAATCCTAAAAATACTTTTAAAAAAATCAATAGTATTATACAGGCCATAGTTGAACCTTTACATAGATCTGTCACTAAATCTTTCGAATTTTTACAATTTACGCAACGAACAATTTTGCTAACAATTTATCACGACGTTGTGGTTAGTGGCTGGAATCGCTCGCCCACGGCGTATTATAAGCAAACACCATTATCATCACTATATACGAACAGTGACAAAAACTAAAACAAATACAAAACCATAATTAAATTAGTAATACTTTGAGTGATGTTAAAGTGGACGTTTTTTTAAGCACAAATTTAATGTTACTGGATTTAATGGTGATTTGGTTTTCCTCAAACTGGAAATTCTACCAATGATGTCTACTGAAAATAATTCTGCCAATAAAGTCGTTAGAAAACGAAAGTCAGATTTCAGTCACCACTTCTTATATTAACACTCAAGTTACATATTTCAGTAGTAATTGCAAATATACCTCTAGTACAATAAATTTGTACAACTTAAATTTAAATAAATGACTTATAATGGTTACAGAACATAAAAGTTTCTAACTATCTGTATAACATGTGCCTAATTATTATCAATTATATTTAATCAAATTCAGAAAACATTTCCATAAGTCTCAACTTTTAGCTATTTAACAGCATTGAACGTATTTACTTACCGTATGGGCATCTGAAGAAAAACAAAGAGTTTACTGTTTTATAATAAACCGGACCGAAAATTCTTTCAACAAGTAAATAAGCATTCACCATACCGTTCAATTGCGTTTATGTTGGATCATGTAGCGCTCCATTGTTGACAACAAAATCACAATTCATGCACTAATTTATTTTTATTAACGATTTTATCAAAATCAACATAAGAATATTAAAACATTTTAATGATAAACAATAAAATTATTAAAATATAAGCTAAATTAATTGTTTTTATAAATATTTAATGATTATGCGCAATATTACAAATTACCGTCATATCCAATCAACGAAACACAACAAATTGACATTCAACAGTAAAACAAAGAAAATTTAAAAAAAAACAGGCCGGTTTTATAAGATACCACATTATGTATGAGAGGATGTTTACCGTAGAATGTTTAATGATGCTGTATCGTGAAACATGTAGACGTGCGGCTAATTGATTGGCACTTTGACGAGGATTTCGTTGGATTCGTTTCTTCACCTTTCGTATCATTTCTTTTGATGTTGCTGTCTGTTTAGGACCGCCTCTGTTTCGTTTAGCGATGCTACCAGTTTCGTTGTATTGAGTTATGGTTCGATACACAAACATTTTATTCACATTCAAATTCTGGAGCTGACGAACTATTGCTGTTTGTGAATTTCCACCCAAATACAATGCAATTACACTATTACGTTTGAATTCCATTACGATTTTTTTATTTAGATATTAATTTAGAACAATTATTTGTTGACCACATGTAAACAACTAACCAAACTTCGATTTGTCAAAAAATTGACGCGCGAAAATGACCACTACACAAATGACAGCAGAGTAAAGTCAGTAACATTTGGGCTCAGCCATCCTGTAATAACCTGTATCACAAGCATCTGAGGGAACTTCTTCCATATGATTGAGTTGATGATATTCATGAATGAAGTCTTGCTACACAGTCAATTCGGGGAATTGACTGTGTAGCAAGACTTCATTCATGAATATCATCTGTGAATTCTTTCATAGAATTCGGGGTCTTGAGTAAAACGGCGTTTAATACCTCTTAATATTTGTATATGGCGATGGAAAGTGTTTTCCCCAATGGTTGAGAATCGTTTTTGAAGGGACACATTACAATAAATCGTCCTTCATGAGGAATTTTAACATTTTTCAGAAAATGTTCCTCGCAAAAGAATTCTTCTGGTGTAAGCTTTAGTTTGGAGTTTGATATTGACTTCAAATCCCAGAAGCTGTGAATAGTGCTGTCCAAGTCAACACCAGTATTGACACTAGTTGATATCATAGAAACTAACTAATTGTCTGATGCGTTGTCCTATTTCCCGGATACTACCCAGCCTAGTACAGTTTTCTGTAATACTGGTCCATTTTTTCCGATAGTCCTCTGACCATCTCTCAGTATAGACTAAAGAAATATTCAACACCACGATTAAAATGTCTATTTTAGCTGACTTGTAGAACTGTGGATCAGCAAGTTGTAAATCATGTAGTTGTTCAAGATCGAAGCCAGTTATGGTTTGGCGAGGCAATTGTGAAGTTATTTTGGTTATGATGAGACAATCTATACGAAATTCGAAATGATGATTTAATTCCTCGGTAAAGTTGACCAAACCCTTAGTAGATCCTGCACTAGAACACCAAAGTCCAGTAATAGAAATTCTTGAGTTTTTGATTTTTAGCCCCAGTCTTTGCACACACGTTTCGGTTATAAAGCTTGCTAAACAATTGAAGCATATTTGACTATTATTTGCCCATTCTCGACGTTTTAGAACATTCATTTGGTTGAACTTCTCACATACAAATAATGAATGATCTGTTTCATGCCATAATGTACAAGTGTGACTCAGATCTCCAATATGGCTTTTGATAATACGTTGTAATGGCTGTTTTCTATTTTATGTACTAGTCGACTCTAGCGTATCTATTCTACGTGAAAAAAACTCTGGAAAATCTCCAAATTAAGGGTTATCTATATCAGTGGTTGCTTCCGCCCACAAACCCTTTGATTTGTCGTCTAATTTCTGTACCAATAGGAAAATCAACCAAGAATCCCGGGTTTCAGCAATCTCACCTAAAGTTTTAAGGCCCCGTATTATTTCATCCGAGGTATCCATGAGTTTTCTTACATTGCTCGCAGTTACGTTGGAAATGAAAGGCTGATCAACAAAAGTGCGGATAAAAAAAAT
Source organism: Tipula confusa (assembly GCA_963556175.1). Lineage (NCBI taxonomy): Eukaryota > Metazoa > Arthropoda > Insecta > Diptera > Tipulidae > Tipula > Tipula confusa. The sequence continues at coordinate 208,397,709 of OY744476.1, read as the reverse complement.
TGATAATGTAGCGCTTACGATCATAGCTTGTTTATTGCACTATTTTAGTTAACTTATGTGATTCTTATATGTCAAAGAAGTGCTGTGGCTTCGCCATGTAGAAGACGTTTGAGATACTGGAATTTTTTTCAATTTGAATGATTCATTTTGCAACAATTTGAATGATATGGTGGGATTCATATAGCATATCACGACAGCAAAACAGTGTTTGGTGACTTGGCAAAATTTAGACTGACTGACTTATAAGAAAATATATAGGTCATAAATTCTAGCACAACTAGCTAAAACTAGCGACAGATATTGGTGAGTAAATGATATAATTTGCGATCGCATACGATCTTATTGCGGCTAGCACATTCCTCATATTTTGATCCAGATATATCCAGATATTTTGGGTGATATATTAGAACCAATTAGATCGACACCCCTTACCTTCCGATTTGATAATATATTGATCAAATGATATCAGTTATACAATTTAAAATCAATCAATCAATTATTCGAATCGACCGCAGTGATCACCCGTTTACGAACATATATTCAAATTCACATACATACACTAATAAAATTAATGATTTTAAATTAAAATTTAAAAAAAAATGTAATTCCAATAAATCTATAATTGATTGATTTTTATTAGTCATTTCCATCAACATAATAATCATTAATCAATCTGAAGTTTATTAACATAATTTATTATGATTTTTCTATCAAGATTTGTATTTTATTATTTTGATATAAAAAAAATATGCTTTTGTTGTTGTTGTTGTTGTTGTTGTTGTATTACAATTATGTATACATGCATCAGCCAAAAGATGAATGGTTCATTTTTCTTATGTTATATAGACGTACTCGTATACTTGGATATGCTTGGAACAATAAAGACTTGAGCACAAAATGTTTGGTGTGTGGTGCGCGTCCGTCATCATTAATCGATGATTGATGTACTAAATTCTTTAAGACAATTTTTTGTTTAATTTTAGGTTATGCTCACACGTGACTAATGGAACATATTACATATAATTTTATAAAATATGTGAATGTAGACCATCGAAGGTCTATAATTTGAGGGATGGTGTTTTTACGGTCGAAATGAGCTCAATGCTGAAAACATGCATATCCCTGGAGGTGCCCAATTCTCTCAAAATTGTCTTAATTGGAGGGAATAAGGGTTGAAATACACAACTATCTTGATTTGGTATTTCTCAGAAACTAGATATTTACCAGAAACCGTTACCGCCAAGTCATTAGAATACACGGTCACATCAACACCTTCCCCCTCCAGTTCTTAGAAGTAATCCATTGATCATAGTGTTCCAGAAAATGGAAACAAAATGCATCCCTGCGTCGTACCCCTTACCATCTTCGTCCCTAAAGTGAATTATCTCAGCTCAGAGCTTAAAGCCCTGCTAACCAGCATATATGATTACTTAATTTGATTATGGGATACTCCACTTCCGCATGAATGATAATCTTTCTTTATTATGCTTACATCCGTTTTAACATTAATAAAGGCATCCTTGATATCAAGGAATGGCAATAAACACATCCACAAATTGCCCTTTACAGTATGCAAGTTGAGACATTGCCCAATCACTGGGTTTTATATAATTCCTTATAATACATACAACTACCAGCCTTTTCAAGGAGTTTAATAAAAAGGATCATACTATTGTGTAGGTTTTAGGTTTTGACATTCGTCAAAGAATATCGACCAGCTTTAAATATCTCTTAAAGATCACCTTGAGCCATTAAAGGATATATCACCTCGAGTTGTGCTAGATGTCTGCTATAGTAAAATTCGATCCAGACCAGTCGATTTAAACGGCTTGAATAATTTTATCGCCCATAGAATTTTGTTTTTTACGATATTTGCTGTTCCTAATGAATGTGCTATACTCTCTGTATTTTAAACTCCGCCGATCAATCGAATGATTGACCTAACTTGGAAATGGGTTCCAATGAAAAATTTCTTGAATAAATTTTAGATGAATACGAATCAAATGAAGATAATTATACTGACTAAATACTGACACATTTGGTGGAACCAGATCCTCAATTCCCAGTTTTATTGCTTTAGAAAGTATGGTATAGATCGCACTGCTATTACTCGGAATCTCGGATACCAAAACAAAATATTTTCCGTTATAAACCATGACTAGTCGCTTCAACAATTTGTTTGTTCTTTACATAGCGTAAAAATCCTTATCCACTATATAGATCGACCATGTCGAGTGACCTATTTCGTGGCATATGCCACGAAATAGGTCACTCGACATGGTTTATTCGGTTTGCCAGGGATCTTCACAACAGTTGGTGACAGGTCAAACAGCAGCTATCAGTGATATCTAGCTGCTTTTAAATGCTAATTTGTCATCACACGACCACTTTACTTTCAAATTTATGATTTTTAGTCTATAAAAACTGTGAGTTTTTGGCACAAATCGAAATTTGCCAAAACCCAGGAAATATATGATAGCCCATGAAAACTGTAAATTTTTGGCACAATTCGTAATTTTCGAAAATTCATACATGAAAACAGTTAATTTGAAAGTATGAATTTCATGTAAGCCCATGAAAACAGTTAATTTTCGACACAAATCGAAGTTTTTCAAAATCCAAAAAATTTATGAGGTAAAAGTGATCGTACTTCCTTAATATGTGTCGATAGCTTGATGACTTTTCTGGACTTCGAATATTCGACACGCACTATCGTTCGACTCCTTTCAGAAAAAGTAGAACTAAGAGTTTAAACACTGTGAACTGATTTGTCTTCTTTCAAAAATTTTTCTGTAATGACGAAAGTTTCAAACGGTAGAACAATTTGGTTGTGACCTCACACTAAAAGCATAAATATCATGTAAACATAATTTTGCCGGCTCAACCTGAGCATTTCTTTAAGAAGTGGGTAGACCAAATATACACAATACAAGCCTTGCAACTTTAAAGGCCTTTCGATAGTGTGTAACGCATGAATGAATGCAAAGGTATCTAAAAGCTGTCATAACCTTTGATACGTTACTTCTTCTTGTAATAAACGATCCCATTGGCAATCAGATTCTAGCAGACCATGTGCTATGACAGCAGCCTTGGATGCCTAGATATAGATACATAGAAAGATATTTGACTATGTGCGATTTTTAATGAATTTCTCACTCATGCCAGGATATTAAAAGCCGATGACAGTAAATCGGATACAAGTTATTGCATAAAGACGATCGTACACAGAAGCAAATGATAGTACATACGTTTAATCAGAGCCTCATATATACCAGAGCAGCTATGATCGGACAAATTTTTAATTGAGCTTAATTCATATAAGGGTCATAGGTGTTATGATACTCCATAAAAACACATGTAAAATATGGTTTTTTTGAATCGAATTTTCGGATTGAAAGTCATTCATAACCTCAACTTTTTTATATCTGTATTTATAAAAAATATTTAAATATATCGTATCTAAATCTCAATCATTTATATTCAGTAATTATATCAATATTTTTAAATTAAAATGACATGGATTTAGTTTTTTTAATAATTTTCTACGTATGTATATGTGTAATTTTGGTAGAATATCAATAACGTCTCTATAGAAAGACCAACTATTCAAAAATTTAAAGGGACAAAGCGCCTTTTTTGATGTTGTATTGGTTGTGTACAGATATAGCGTAAAATAAAACCAAAAAATATTTTTACTAACACTAATATAGTTTTTTATGTTATTTTTGCTTTGTTATTTGTTATCGTACCAAAAACGTCTCTATAGAAAGACCAACTCATTTTTTCGTACACTAATACTACTATATATTCGCCTCAATAAAGTAGTATTGGTACCAGAACAAATATCAAAGCAAAAATAACATAAAAAAACTAACTATATGAGTGTTAGTAAATATATTTTTTTGTTTTTGTTTTACGCTATATCTGTACACAACCAATACTACATCAAAGAGGCGCTTTGTCCCTTTAAATTTTTGAATAGTTGGTCTTTCTATAGAGACGTTTTTGATCGTACCAATACTACTTTATAAGGCGGATGTGTTGTAATATAAGTGTGCGAAAAAATGAGTTGGTCTTCCTATAGAGACGTTTTTGAGAATATAGCAAAAACGTCACTATAGAAAGACCAACTCATTTTTTCGTAGATTAATACTACTACATATCCGTCTCAATAAAGTAGGATTGGTACCATCACAAATAACAAAGCAACAATACAGAAAAAAACTAGGTATCTTAGTGTTGGTAATCAATTTTTTTTTTTATTTTACGCTATATCTGTACGCAACCAATTAAAAGCCATTTGTGCCTTTAAATTTTTATATAGTTGGCCTTTCTATAGAGAAGTTTTTGAATATAGTAATAAATGTAATAGAAAACCAATTAATTAAATATCGAAGTATTGTATTATCGGATATGAACGACGATAAAACCGACGGTTAATCGGGCGATTTTTTTTGTATCTTCTGATTTACCCTGCAGTTTTTGGTGTATAAATCAGAAGATCAAACATTTTTGACGTTTAAAGGATACAATTATATTAACTAACATATTCACATATTATAACTAACATATTGCATTTGTAATTATAAAATAGTCAAAATTAACTAATATAAACTGTATTTGCACGAAATATCCAATTTAATTTTATCTAAACAAAAATTGGTTGACATTTCATAAATATGAACAACAACAAATTTGAGTAAAAACCATAGAAACTAAAAAATTTTAAGTATACGTCACAAAAAAGTGTTACCACGTCTACAAAAACTGCAGTAAAACTACAGTAAAACCAAGCGTAAATTATAATATATCGTCGTTCATAGAATCGACGGAAAAATAATCTTCGGTTGCTGATTAATCGTTACTCTCAAATTTTATTTATTTATCGTTGTTCATAGAATGAGGACTTTATGCTGTGTACATAACTGCGACTGGATATCCTGTGTTAACTCATTATCTTTTTATTTTTGTTTTTTGTTTTTCATCTTAGGATGATTCGTTCTAGATAAAATAATTTTATCTCGATTGGGGCGTGGCTTTACTGGATATGGTTAATTTGATTGCGTAAAGAGATAGAATGGAAATTATAAATAATCAGCCGATGTTATGTACGCAGCATTAGAGTTTTTTTTTGTAATTTCTGTTTTTTTTCATTTTTTTTATATTTTCATGTTTTGCGCGTTACGGACTATAGTTGTGTTTGTAAATAGAGGTTTTTTATGACCCTTATATTAAAAAGTTAATTAAAAATATGTAAAATCGATTTTATTGATTGATTTTTTAATCATTCATAATTTAACTATTACTTTAAATGTCTGTGCGTTAAGAAATAATATTTACGGCCATTTTTATGTTTAAAATACGTTTTAAATACAACACTTTTTTTCATACGATTTGTATGAAAGGTAGAGTTTTTTTCGTCTTTCTACCACCTCTATTTTAAGTTCGATTTTGATTATTGCGGCTTTGTTATAAAGGGGGCTTTGGTTAAATAGAGTTACGGGTTTCCCGTAACTCAATGCGGTGTAAATGAATAGGAGGAAAAATTATCAAGACTGATACCGTACGGTATACCACACGTCCACTACTATACACTCGAAACAACTTGAAAATACCGAAAATTTTAATATACTGAACTTTCAACCCTTAAATTAAACATAAATACATTTTTTGTTGTTCGATTAGCATATTTATATAAAATTAAATCAGTTTAACCAAATAATTCGGTACGTTTGTAAATATTCTACTGAATAAAACAGAACTGCGTGGTAGTGCGTCCAAAAAAATGAATTTCGGTTTAATTTTATTATCATGTGTTGTGAGTCTCTTTGTGCTTTGGATAATCTATCGTTTATGGAATCAAAAACTTTTCAAACAGATTGCGGAGATGGATGATCTAAATGGGCTACCTTTAATTGGTATGGCTCATCATTTCATTGGAAAACCAGCAAAAGGTATATCAAATGTGATTGTGATTAGTTCTAGTCGATAATAAAAAATTTCGTGTAGATTATTTTAAGATAGTAAACGATTTGATAAAGTTCGATTCTATTGGGAAACCATTACAATTTTGGATATGTTCAAAACTATGTATCGTATTGAGTAATTCAGAAGACATCAGAAAAGTACTTGCATCACAGGATTGTTATGAAAAAGGTTCCTGTTATGACCTGGCACCAATTAAAAATGGGCTCTTGACAGCAAAACGTAAAAAACTTGTTTTAAAATAACCATTTAAATATTGTACTACATTTTAGTAATTTTCAGCAACTATTTGGGAAAACCACCGTAAGCTGCTTGGCTCCACTTTAAATACACAAATGTTAAACAAATGTATCCCCGATTTTAATAAGACAAGTCGAAAAATTGTTTTTGATTTTGAACCTCTCTGTGGTAATGGCACATTTAGTGTGGCCAAAATCATTGGAAATCATATAGTTGATGTTCAATTACGAACACTTTTTGGAAGCGTGGAAAATTCTGAGGTCCTAACACCATTACATAATAATATGTTAGATATAGCCAAATTATATGGTGAAGCTGTATTGCTCGTGAATTGCCATCCGATTGTCAGTGCTATACAAGCATTTATTTTTTTAATGTATACGAGGATAGACAAAATTAAGTTTAACGAGAATTATAATTTACTTAAATCGTTATTGGGGACTGATAAAAAAACATTAACAAAGGATCCAAATGAACCAGAAATTTTTATTAAACGTGTGGCCACATTACACAATCTGAGAAAATTTGACGATACTGATATGTCCGATCATACAAACACTATGCTTCTAGCTGGAAGTGATACACTAATGGTGTCGCTTCACAATATAATTATTTTGCTTGCAATGAATCCAAGTGTACAAGATAAAAGTTACAATGAAATAATCGATAATTTGGGTACCGATTTTCACGAAGTTAATATCGACCAGCTAAGTAATCTGATTTATTTGGACTGTACAATTAAGGAGTGTTTGCGTTTAGTTCCGCCAGTGCCTTTAATTCAACGAAGGTCTGCGATTGACATACCAATTTGTAAGTGTCAAATTGCTAATTCATATAACACAAGTTAAATTTATTTTTTTACAGCCACCGGAACAATACCAAAGGGGGTTGACATATGTATACCAATTCAGAAAATCCATATGAATCCTGAATACTGGGGAGAGGAACCAACTCGTTTTAACCCCGACAATTTTTTTAAATAAAATATGGCCAAACGACCAATACTTTGCTATCTACCATACAGTTATGGTAAACGAAATTGTATTGCAGCAAAATATGCACATACGTTAATGCGTATCATAATGGTGCATCTTATTTCAAAATTTAAGTTTTCGACGGATTTGAAGTTTGATAAATTAAGATTTGAGTATGGTATTACCATGACTATCGATCAATTGATAAAAGTAGAAAAACGATAAAAAATGGACTCGAATCGACAACATCGTAACGCTGCAAATCGGTGTTTCTGCATACTTGTATGTTAACATATTTAAGTTTGAAGATTATACTTAAGAATAAATAAGCATTTATGGTAACCATCTGATAACAGCGGTTGTCTTGATTCAGATCGATTTACACCGATCGAAGTCATTGGTTTTCGTTATTTTTGAACTCGATCAAAACTAGATGGAAATGTTTAGAAAATAAAAGGCTCAAAAAACAAAACGAAGGTGATATTCGAAAAATGGCAAGCTTTCCCTCTGCGAAAAAAAGGTGTCACCTAAAACCAGTATAGTACCTTGTTAAGAAATCGCAGAGTATACGCATATTGGGTGGTCTTCACGTACAACTTTCCCGATATCACAACAATGACAAAGCACTTCAAATATCAGGCATTGAGGCCAGTTGTGGAAACTATACTCCGAACAGAAACATAACCATAACATGGAAAACTTGAAGTGGCTTTATTTGTCTTGATCGCGTAAATCGCTAATAAGCTTAAAGCTTGAATTGATATCATAAAAGCTGATTTTAGTTAGTATATCTTTAATGCAATAGTTGTGGTACTCAACTATTTGTTTGAGGTACTTGAAAATTGTGGATTGTTACCCACTGCTTTGGGTAGCGACACCAGCATTTACTGTTAATATAATGGTGAGCCTGTAAAATACTTCAATATAGCCTTGCCGAAATCATAGAGCTATCGCCTTTGCACCTTAAATCTTTTATAATCAAACTTGGACATAAGTGTAGATAAAAATGTGGACAAAATTTCCTATAGGTTACCAATAATACTGCTGAAGTGGGGTCAATAGTTACCACAAATCACGAACTTGTATTGGCGAAATCTCACTAGTCCCGTGGACGACTAGGTTAATCCAATAGAGACCAAGGGCAATTTAGTTGCAAAGTTGTTTGCCTTTAGTATTCGTAGTATGAAAGATGACATTACTTGTTGTTGTTACCCGTTTTGCAAATACCCAAGTGTTTCGTATTCAGTCATACACACACTCATTAAAAAGGAATTTTCAAATTCCAAATTCCGCTAATCTTTCTTTCCATTTACTTCAAACGTTTTTAAAGCAGCATTATACGTCGTTCCCAGCATCCCAGTTGTTTGTTTGAAAGATAGCCTTTCTACAAATTTAACTTCTTTGGCCATCTTAGTAGTTGTTTACCTTTTTTCAGCTATTCTTTCGTCCACTTTATAATGGAAAAATTCAGTCTAAAATTGGGTTCAGGTTAAAAGTGGCGATCTCTAACTGTATTCAATTATGTATAAGCTAGGTGGCACTTCAGATTTTTCTTATGAATGAAGCATGAGAAGCCAAATTCATAATAGCTCACGTTTCTCCTCAAATTTGTTAAACGATCTACGCAAATGAACCGAATTTCACCTAATTTCTTTTTTGATGTGACCTCCTTTTCCTGCCATCCCGTTTGATTTTGAGTATCTTGGGCTTGAAGTTATTATTTGAAACATATTCTTCTCACGAAACTTGCTAAATTCCCAAGACGAGGTATCCCCATGAACACAAAAAATCGATTCCAAAACCCTAATTGTGTCATCCGCCGACGTACTATTCATCTGGTTAACTTCTAGCCACTTAGAAAAATAGTCGAACAACACTAAATAATACTTTTTTTCGTACTGTGGAATATCCACAGCAAATTTTTCAAAGGGTTTTTCCGGAATTTCATGTGAAATTGAAGTTTCCTTCCTATTTGACGTCCGAAATTTTTCACAAATCCCACCACTCATTATTAAATTTTCTATATCTGAGTTCATGCCTACCCAATATAGTAAAGTTTTTGCCCTAGCAATAGTTTTCGTTGGCCAACTTTGATTTAAGCCAGCCATTTCCACATTTGTTACTTAACGCTGTCAAAACATCATCTTGACCCGTTTCCTTGACCAAACTTTTCAATTTGTCAGGTGACATGCTAATGGAATGAACCACCTCAGTCGCAAATGTCTTCTTTAAACTCGACCTGATCTTTATTAAAATTTCGTGACAGCAAAACTGCTACGAATATATATTTACCAGGCAAGTACTAACTGAATGCTATACTTCAATTACAACTTCATTCGCATAGTTTGAATTCTTGCGCAAAATATATTGTTAATATCCTTTTAAAAATCGACACCAAAGGCTGATGATCCGTTTCTACAACTACATTTATATCATAAATATAATGATGGAACTTTCGACATGCATACACAACCGCTAAAAGCTCTTTCTATGTGTGAAATCACTTCTTTAATTTTATTAAAAATATTCGTATGTATATCCAACCACCTGAACTCCACATCTTTTTTAACAACGCACTCAACGATGACGTTGATTCAGACAAATTTGGAATATATGCTCTTAAATAATTTACCATTCCCAAAATGCCTTGTAGTGATTTGTTGTCCTGCGGAGCGGTTATTTCCTTAATTGCTCTAATTTTGGCCGAATCAGACTGTATATTCTGTTCTGATATTAGTTGCCAAAAATATTTAACCTGACTAACACAATACTGCTGCATTAACTAATATTTACTGCTTTAGTCGTTGTCTTATGATATTGATCACTTACACCCGGTTTTTTCTACAACTCATTCACATATGACATCACCTCTTTTGTGACCACTCTGGTTTCTTCGGTTACCATCGCTTTTTATGTACATTCTCTAATGTCGGATCTTCTTGTTTAATATAATATTCTCTTAGTTCTTGATCGCAAACTCCAAAAACTATTCGATCCCGTAACATTGCTTTCTCTTGTTAACCAAATTCACAAGGAGCCACTACATAGCTTTTTCAAATATCGAAAAAAAATTTCAAATGGTTCCCCATACTAATTTGCTTTCTATGATAAAATTTATTACTCGCACATAATAAATTTGACTTACCATATTTCTCCAATGCTGTTATTATGGTAGTCATACTCCTCCAGTTCTTTGTCTTTTAAATCCGACTTGGATTCGATTAAATCCAACGCCTCATCGCCAATTAAATTTTTTAATATTGCTGCTTTGACATCATCATTTCATCCATTTCCGACGCTTTTAAATAAATTTCCAAAGATTTCTTAGATTTCACCCAATTTACAGATAGGTTGCCATCCAAAGACATTTTTGACGGCTTATTTGGATTTTCCTCCATTTTAGAATTTTCTCTCTATCGCCTTTTTTTTATTTTATTTGTTGGTTGAAGCAAATGTGCTTTTTTTTCCCAAGATTTTCTGAAGATTTTTCTATGCTTGCCGATGCTTTGGTATTCGACAAGCTCACTCAACAACTTCCCAAAACCAACATTGACAAAAGTATATGGAACATCTGGAAGGTATACAATTAGTCGATCCCCACTACAATCGCTCGCAACCAATCGACCTGGTGATTGGAGCGGATAACTATCCATTAATAATAAACGACAACATTATAAAGAGCAAACATCATGAGCCCATGGCTCAAAACACTGAATTTGGGTGGGTCATCATTGGTCATCATTGGTAGTCAACAACCACAATGGTAACAACCAAGAACATCCAAGAACAACTACAATTGTTCATTGAGAATGAAAATTTTCCCGAAGAAAGAAATCTCACCGAAGAGGAGAAAATCATCGAAAAATGCTTTAAAGAAAATCTAAGGCGCAATCCACGGTCCACGGTGAAGATTCCGTTTAAGTCAAGCGAGTACAACTTAGGTAAGTCAAGAAAAATGGCCGTAGCCAGAATCCTACAGCTCGAGAGAAAATTTACAAAGGATGCATCATTCAAACAGCTGTATCACCAATTCATGCAAGAATATCTGAACCTAAAGCACATGGAGTTAGTCCGGTGGGAGCCTAAAGAAATCTATAGCCTAAAGAATTATATACCACATCACGGTGTGCTCAAGGAAGACAGTACAACAACCAAACTCTGAGTTGTATTCGATGCTTCAGCGAAGACTACCACTTAAGTATCATTAAATGATCTAATGATGACTGGCCTAAAACTGCAACAAGATACTACCGACATTTTGCTCCGATAGCGACATCATAAATTCATACTGACTGCAGATATCGAAAAAATGTTTAGACAGGTATGGATTCATGAGGCAGATCGAGATTACCAGAGAATATTATGGAGAGACGATCCCGCTTAACCTATGGCTACCTACAGATTGAATACGGTTACCTAAGGAACTACAACAGCCAGCTTCCTGGCAGTACGAGCCTTGTTCCAAGTGCCACAAGATGGTAGCAGCACTTATCCCACAGCATCCAAGGTCCTGTCATCAGATTTTTACGTTGATGACATGCTAACTGGATGTGATACTCTAGAGGATGCATTTTCAACTATAAAGGAATTAAGAGAACTCGCAGATAAAGGTGGTTTGAACCTGATAAAATGGGCTTCCAACTACGAGAAAATTTTGGGGCATATCCCAAGCGATTTACATCATAAGGGCAACGTACAAATCAAAGTACCTGACAGAGTAAAACTTTAGGGATCGTGTTTCATCCCTCTACAGAAGCGTTTGTGTTCGATGTTTTAAGATTGCAACTATCACTTGGTCAACCAACCAAGCGGTCATTGTTGTCGAATTGATCCATCACAGCCAAGCTAAAGATGCAAAAAGCATGGACAATTGGAATAGGATGGGATGATTGGCTACCAGATAAGCTAAATGCTAGATGGATGAACTACAAGGCCAGCCGAAGCCCAATAATCTTGGACAAGCACAATATAATAAAGCTGCGAATAATCAAAGATGCCCGCCATAGCACTTTGCACGGTGGCATTCAACTAACCTTGTCACATTTAAGGAACAAATTTTGGATTATTGATGGCAAGCGGGCGGTGCGGAGCGTGATTCAAAAATGTCTAAAATGTTTTCGTCAGAAGCAACATATGTCAAAACAACTAATGGGAACTTTGGCAGCTGCCAAAGTGCAACCAGGGAGAGCATTTGCTATGACAGGAATTGATTATGCCAGTCCCATTCAATTGAGAACAACAAAAGGAAAGGGACACAAGGCCCACAAGGGATACATAGCGCTCTTCATATGTATGGTAACTAAGGTGATCCATATCGAAAAAGTAAGCTGTCTTACAACGGAATCCTTCATTGCTGCCTACAAGGGTTTTGTTTCTAGGAGAGGATTGTGTACCGATATTTTCTCCGACAATGAAACCTACTTTGTCGGAGCAAACGCTATATTAAAAAATAACTATCGCACGGCCATAACAACATTACCGAGTGACATTGTAGCTATGTTAGCTATTGATGGAACTAATTGGCACTTCATTCCGCGTCACGCGCCCAATTTTGGAGGTATCTAGGAGGCAGGTATAAAATCAGTAAAATTTCATTTCAAGAGGGTTATTGGTGAACCACCATTAACGTTCAAAGAACTGTACAATTATTTTGTAACAACTCAAATTGAAGCGTGTCTTAACTCTCGGCCTTTAACATCACTCACAAATGATGTCTCTAAATTAAGTAGTAACTCCTGCAGTAATAACTCCAGGGCGCTTCTTAATTGGCGATTCACTGAAGGCGCCACCATGTGCAAACATCAAAACTATGGGGTTGAAAACAAGATGGCATTTGATCGAACAATTAGTACAACATTTCTGGAAACGATGGTCTTCTAAATATATTCACCAACTTCAGCAGTGAACCAAGTAGACAAAGACTCAGCCTAACTTGTTGGAAAATGACCTGGTACTAATAAATGATGATCAACTATCTGCTACTCGGTGGAAGTTAGGACAGGTTCTTAAAATTTACACTGGGAAGGATAGCTTGGTTCGAGTCGCCACAGTAAAATGGCAGCACGCAAAATATAAAAGGCCAATTACAAAATTACGCAAGCTACCGATCAAAGATGGATTGAAGCAAGCATTGCCATCATTGAAGCCCGGGAATATGTCGAAGCAAGATCAACATGGTCAACGTATAGTCTTTGGACACATGGTCTCCACTTTTTGGCCATCGAGTGGATTTCTAGGATTTGCAACACGCTTGGTTTTCTTACCGTTTGCGCGGTAGCATAGTGGGGTTCAGGTTAAATGTTGGCAGTATCCATATTTCATTATTGTTATATCATTAATGTGTTTCCGATCTTTACCGTAAATTGGAAGCTGCGTTAACGTGCATATAGCGTGTTATTTCTTTAATGGTTAGTCGATCATTCAAAACACTTGTTATACATTAATAACTCGATACCACAATTAATATTTACATAATCGTAAAAACCTTATAATCTCTGGTTATAAACATTTGCATACTGGTACGATTAGGTAATGTTACCACAATTTGATTTTGATCGCTTTCGATCGCGCGTCTTAACATTTTTATTGCTATATATATATATATGCGTTGAACATGAATACATAAAATGAACGAACGACAAAAATGAATTTGACGGCGCGATCAACGATCAAATGATCGCGTGCGCTTATTACACATTTAGCTTTGTTTACGCCCAATTTATATGATAATTTGTTGTATGCGCGATAATTAAAATGAGATGATGCTGATGAGACGACGGGTCGTTATCATAACAGATGCATTGAAAATTTTTGCATCATTATGAAATTATTAATTTAGAGTTTCGACACTGCTATAGTATTAGACACTTTCACTTGTACATGCAATTTTCACATATAACCTCAGACAATCACTATAATATGATGATGACATCATCCCATGAACTAAACATTTTTTTTTTTTTATATTTTTTATGCGATTTATGATTTTATGATTGTTGATAAGACTTTGAAACATAAATGTTTTGATTTTGCTGGAAAAATTTAATTCGAAATCGAATATACTTATACAAAAACATAATAATTGATTGTGAATAGCAATAAGATTAGCATTACAGATTGTATACAGAAAAGAAAAATCACACAAAAATTCTTCGATTGTGCAACCAACCGTCTTTTGTATATCGCAAAATTTTTAATTGTGTATGTATAAGTTAATGACAAGGACGGTTCGGTTTCTTTTATGTTTGTAATCTAATTATTTTGTTCTTCTTAATTTTGTAATCTAGTACATTTAGAAAATGTTGCCTTGAATTATCCGAAATTAGTTTATGTTTCATAGAATTATGCAACTGAATGCTGTCTTACTCGAGCATGGATTTACTGAAAAGTACACACAAGTTCATCAAAATGATGTCTGTAAATTTCACCTGACATTAGAAAAGGCATCAGCTTACGAAATTGCAATACTTTCAAGTTTCAAGGCAACATGAGTTGTCTGTAGAAAGTTTATTTTAATAAATCGTTTATGAATAATGCAATAGTTGTAAAAAGGTTTAGGGGTCTATGATAAAGTTGGTCACGTATACTTACGAGGCAACACGGAGGCTAATATTTTAGATGAATTGTTTGTAAATCAGGAAAGAGCGTTCAAAGCATATAAATGGATACGTTTGGTTTAGACTATGAAAGTGAAAACCGAACTACTACTTTAAAAATTTCTAGGATAATTAGTACACACATTAAAAGGGCTGAACGTTACAATACACAAACATAGTATTTCTGTGCAAAAATTGGAGAATATAATCACCAAAATGTTGCAGCCGCCTCCTAAAGATCCACATTCCAACATTTGAAAGTAAAGTCTATATATACTATATGGAATGACAATTTCCACAACAATTTGGATGGTCTGATGGGATCCACACCGAAATACGACGTCAGAATAGTGATAGGTGACTTTAACGCTAGAGCTGGAGAAAAATCAAACTAACGTATATGAAATCATAGGTCCATACTCCCGACACGATCTAGCGATCGATAATAAAGTCATGTACTTTACGATCGCGTACTATCTTATTGTGGCTAGCACATTCTTTTATCATAAAAATAAAAACTTAGAAACATGGACACACCCTTGTAAGATGTCCCGCAGTCAAATTAATCAAGTGGTAATTTCTAATGGAAGGTCTCGGGTGATCCAAGAAGTGAGATCTTATCGTCAGTTGTCAAATTTGTAGACATTGATTATATATTGGTTATTGTAAAGCTAAGAGGGCAGTTTTCGTACAAGCCGAGGATCACAGGAAATCGAAACATACGTTTCAATTGTTAAGGTGGGATAAACAAAGATAAGAAAGCACAATATCAGAATCTTGTTAGCAGTAGCATTAAGAAAACTAACCACCATTCTGATGATGGAAGCTTTATAGGAAGTATTAAAAACTTCGATGGTCGGTGCTGGCCCGGCGATTTTTAAGTACCCTAGGTAACCGAAAAATGATTGGAATGAAAAATTAAACCGAAAAATGATTGGTTTGATGGGGAGTTTTGTCTTGCTGTTGAGCAACAGACTATAGCATATAAAGAAATGCGAATACGTTTTACAATCACATAGAAGAACAAAACAGTCCTGGCGCTAGGAGAACCACTAAGCGAATTTTTAGACGGAAAAAGCGTGATTGGTAGAAGGCTGAAGCCTTAAGAGATTACAGTTCTCGTACGTAACTTCTTTAAAAGAGTTACCGGACTTTTCCATACCTTTAGATCTATGTCTTTCGCCTTTCGGAACTAGGATGGAAACCTCCGTGTTAACAACGATACAGTGCTTGAGATTTGGAAGGAGCATTTTTTTGATTTACTTAATGTCCAACAAGTGTCAAATTCTGTATTTAATAGTTGTCAAATACAGACTGTGGAAATGTGCAAATAGGATCCATCCTACGAGGGGTTCAAACTGGCAATGCAGGGACTAAAACAACCGTACCCTAGGAGTTTATGGCATTAGTTCATTATTGCATAGCTCTTGATAAACGTAGGGGATACCTTGTAGAACTATCTTATCGACTTAAGTCGATTTGTATGGCTAAGCAAAGTTATGCCTGATTATTACAAAATGACCGTATACTGTGCAAAGGAGAGCTATGCCTCACCTTTTCACAGTATACAAATTTCTGGCCTACATATTATTAGAGAGAATCACTCGCCTGGCGCAAGAAGCTCTAGGTGACTACCAAGGAGGATTTCATCCAAATAGGGGAGTCACTGATCACAGTTACAGTTCTTTTATTGAGGATTATTCTTCCTAAATTTAACGAAACATCTCGGGAAGTACATCAGATGTTTTTGGATTTTCAGCCAGCCTATGACTCACTTCATCGGGATAGATTACGGTTCGCTTTGCGATGTTTGGTAATTTTTGAAAAATATGAGCTTTTATCTAAAATGTAAATATTTAACTGAATGTTGATAGTAGCTACTTGCATACTTTCTTCTTCAATTTTTACTCCTGCATGATGTTTAATGTTGTCTTTCACAAGTGTTGTTGATCCTCTAGCTCTTCCAGCTGGCTGCAAAAAAATATGTCGGATTACTCCAATTTGCGTTTCAAATCACAACTCCTAAGGTATTTGTCATATTCGTTTAGGGTAAATGGGTGTCATCCACCATTTCTCGACAATCTAGATGCCTGTTTAAAGCTTATATAGGCCTTTTTGTACGTTACTGCTTATTCCTACCTGGGTAATGATGTAATAGAGTTTCTCAATATGATGAAGCTTTAACCGTGATTCATCTTTAATATTTTGTAATTCTCTACCAATAATACAGTCTCAATTTGCTTCAGTCTGTAATTTGCAGGATGATGTTTTTTGCACTTTACACATGCTAAAGAAACATTTTATTTAGAAGACACATTTGAGCAGATTGCCTTCCAGAGCATTTCACCCACCTTGGCTCTCTTCTGCACTATTTCTGCACTATTTCTATTTCTATAAATGGTTATAGCCTTTGGATTTTTTGTTGGAACTCTCTTGTTTAAGCTATAGCTCTTCTATTGAAGATAATGTCAATATTCTCTTTGTGACTAATAGTAAGCATAAGTAAGGGAAGACTTCGTTTAATAATTTTAAATCCAGTATTTCTGTGGCTTTCTTTCTTTTTAAAAATGTTGCTGCATTTTATATTTGTAGCCCCTGCAGTTTGAGATCTTCCATTACCTCCTCATTTATACAGGTTGGATGGAGATTAGAGGTCCCATGCCATGATAGTTTCTTTCGATTTTGTCACACTGTTAATCCTTCAGAAATGTTCTATTTTCCCTTCTAAGTGGGACTTTTGAACTAGGAACTTCTAGCTACATCTGAAGAGCATTCCGCTACCTTTGAAATTTTTTATTTTCATCCATCAGCTCCAAATTTTGTTGTTAAGCTGATTTGTGTCGTCTTTTTAATATCATTAATTTTTTAGGAAAGGTACATATTTTCCTTTTCAAACTGTAAAGCGTAATCAGTTGAGTTCATTTTTATTCCCACAAGCTCTTTGGGTGGATTTATGATTTGGTCATGTAGCTTAGACAATTTTAGATAGTCGAACAAACGTTTAAAAATAATTTGTGATTTTTACGGAGAAAAAACTTGCTATAGAAGCCATCAAAAAGGGGCTGGTAATCAAAACGAGATTGGTTCATTTGACGTTAGCTTATCGATGCTGGAATAGTATTTGTAATTCTACCCAGAGGGCATATTTTTAAGGATAGCTATTTATCTTTAGTAAGTTACCAAACTGCTCAATCTCTTAGCAATCTTTGTTTCTTTAGACTATCGTCCATAAACTACGGGTTCCTGTAAGCACTAAATTTTTTTTTCTGCAGAATTCAAAATTTGGTTCGTATTTGTATTAGTTGATTCTGTAAAGTACTAATTCCCTTGCTTTGGTTACCATTCTTGAAAAAGTATCTTTTTGGGACCTTTAGTTTGTGCTTAAACTGTAAATTTTGTCAGTTGAAGTTGAACCCAACGTTTAAAAGGCCATCATCCTGTAAGAATCGGTTTTATGATTGCCTTTACTGTAGTCTTTAATTTTTTTGAAAGGCTAATCCGAAATTTAGATTATTGAATAAATTTTGTGTTTGCCTGTTGAGGACTCTTCAATTCTGCTGCGGAACAAATTTCTGCTTAATATCTAAGCGAATTGGTTTCTAATTCTTCATTACCTGTTTATTCATTTCACTACTCAAATGTATACTATTAATTTGCATTTAAGCCTATATAGCACATTTCATTTAGCCTAGCACCGCTATAGAATCAGTGTTTCAGTATTAAAGATCGTACTAGGTTATTAATTGCGCCATTGTATTAGTGCTCACATTAACTTTAGTTTAACCGCAGGTAGATTGTTTATATTATTTGAGTTTCGTCAATACGGAATGTGTCTTCGTCCAGACGAAAGATTTTGTTTGGAGGTTCTAAATTTGCCTAACTCCTAAACTTGTCAACAAACTATGCCTTAGTTTCTCCATCTTTTACTCGTTATTGACGTCTGCCTTGATAACGATGATTTACGGCACGTTAAGATTATATTTGATTAAGCTTTTCCTGTTGTCGCTGACTGAGATGCCCGCTGCGCCGACTGAGCATCCCTTTTCCGAATAGTTTTCATATTTTCTTAGCTTTGGCGAGCTCGTCATGTTTGTGTTTTCGCTCTCTGATCTTCGATTTTTTTTTGCTACAGGCTTTACGCAAATGTGATATATCACGCTTAGTTCTAATTTCTATGTTAAAACATTTAAAAATAATATATCCGATCGGACATATTTTGTCAGTTTAACGCTTATTTTATTTAATTTTGGTTCCTATACAGTCCAATTACTATCAATTAAGTAATTTTAAAAAAAAATTATCCGTTCATCAATCATCTTCGATCCTATACATTATATTAGAGTCACGCTAGTGTAAATCGTATATGTCAACCACCTTTTCCACAAGCAAATTTAGTTCAACTATCACCATATACATATTTTGGAAGCTATCTTAAGATCTTCCTTCTTTCGCCATCTATATTACCTTTCACTAAACGCTATCTTCAAAATGTCCACTATAAAGCATACTTGACATATAAATTTGTTTAAATGTGGGCATATTCCAATTATGAATGACAGATCACAATGAATAAATAATAAACTGTTATGGTAAACATCAATCATCAACTTCTTAATCTTTATAAAATTATAAAAAATAAAAATAAAAAAAATAAAAAAAAAAAAAAATTGAAAAAAAATCATTTCGTATAAGAATAAGAATATACCCTCAGATAAGACGAGAGATGATGTTGATGATGAATTAATTTATGTCAAGATCGATCAATCTATTAATCATATAACATAAAACATAAATATAAAAATGTTTATAATAATATAATAATATGTATATAGGTATAACATTAAAGTGGATTTTTGTTTTAAGCCTTGAATTAATTATTATATCGATTGTCGGATTCTTTGTCTTCTTCTTCTTCTGCACTTTTTTTTTTTTGCTTTTACAACATCTTATCGAGATTCTTCGCGATATATTAAAATTAGATAATCTTGAAAATAACAAAATATATTCACGATTAAAAATCAATTAAGATCAACACAATATGATGGTGATCGCACACACAGCAGGATATCCAATAATAATAATATATGGCTAACACATTACGACACGATCGAACGATTAGAAAATTCATTTAACAGCCTCTGATTGGCATACTGTGTTTTATAATATGTGCCACATGCAATTAGGAATTCGAAAGTTTAATCAAATTTAATTCGAAATCGTTAACTATAACTGTGTAGTAATTAGGAATTAAGTGATGATCGTTTTGTTGTTTGTTTGTTTGTTTGTTCGATCGTTTGTTTATTTTATTGTTTTGCGGTTTTATTTGATTCTATAATTGGAATTTGATTTAAATTGGTAATTGGTATTGGTGTTGAAATGTCTTAATTATTAAAAGATAATTCAGTAAATGTGTAAGGTGATTTATATGATGTGGCGAACGGTATCCGAATTTTGTTAAGTTTTTTTATGTACTTTTTGTAATTTTATTTGACCTTGACTTATCAACGTGCCATTATCATTGAACCGGTAAAAATGCTTTTAGGAAAATATTTAAAAAAATTATAATCATTTTACTCGAGCTTATTTAATATGGCATTTGGTGGACAAAAAAATAGAATGTACTTCTGGCATACAATTAGGTGACCTAGACACAAATTGATGGTTTTTGCATAAATCATCAATATGGTCAAAAGGAAATTGATTGAACAGCACAGTTTTTACTACAATGAATAGATGTCAGTAGATAAATATTGTCACTGCGGCAACAAATTGTTTAAGCCGTAGAAGAAAATTTTGTTCTTGAAATAAATTTGACGTACACTTGTTTTTAGAAACCTATATACTTGATTTATGGGAAGACAGTTGCCTTTAAAATAGACAGTTCCCTTAAAACTACTTACAATTGATGGCCAGAAAAGATATAGCGCCTAACTTTAAGTTCCGTTCAAAATAGTAAAACATTTTTCAAATGTCACTATAGGCGCTCAACAAATATTCCATTTAATAATACTACCTTACACAATCAATTAGTCTATTATTTAGACTTTAGATTTTAGACTTTAGACTTTAGACTTTAGACTTTAGACTTTAGACTTTAGACTTTAGACTTTAGACTTTAGATTTTAGATTTTAGACTTTAGACTTTAGACTTTAGACTTTAGACTTTAGACTTTAGACTTTAGACTTTAGACTTTAGACTTTAGACTTTAGACTTTAGACTTTAGACTTTAGACTTTAGACTTTAGACTTTAGACTTTAGACTTTAGACTTTAGACTTTAGACTTTAGACTTTAGACTTTAGACTTTAGACTTTAGACTTTAGACTTTAGACTTTAGACTTTAGACTTTAGACTTTAGACTTTAGACTTTAGACTTTAGACTTTAGACTTTAGACTTTAGACTTTAGACTTTAGACTTTAGACTTTAGACTTTAGACTTTAGACTTTAGACTTTAGACTTTAGACTTTAGACTTTAGACTTTAGACTTTAGACTTTAGACTTTAGACTTTAGACTTTAGACTTTAGACTTTAGACTTTAGACTTTAGACTTTAGACTTTAGACTTTAGACTTTAGACTTTAGACTTTAGACTTTAGACTTTAGACTTTAGACTTTAGACTTTAGACTTTAGACTTTAGACTTTAGACTTTAGACTTTAGACTTTAGACTTTAGACTTTAGACTTTAGACTTTAGACTTTAGACTTTAGACTTTAGACTTTAGACTTTAGACTTTAGACTTTAGACTTTAGACTTTAGACTTTAGACTTTAGACTTTAGACTTTAGACTTTAGACTTTAGACTTTAGACTTTAGACTTTAGACTTTAGACTTTAGACTTTAGACTTTAGACTTTAGACTTTAGACTTTAGACTTTAGACTTTAGACTTTAGACTTTAGACTTTAGACTTTAGACTTTAGACTTTAGACTTTAGACTTTAGACTTTAGACTTTAGACTTTAGACTTTAGACTTTAGACTTTAGACTTTAGACTTTAGACTTTAGACTTTAGACTTTAGACTTTAGACTTTAGACTTTAGACTTTAGACTTTAGACTTTAGATTTTAGATTTTAGACTTTAGACTTTAGACTTTAGACTTTAGACTTTAGACTTTAGACTTTAGACTTTAGACTTTAGACTTTAGACTTTAGACTTTAGACTTTAGACTTTAGACTTTAGACTTTAGACTTTAGACTTTAGACTTTAGACTTTAGACTTTAGACTTTAGACTTTAGACTTTAGACTTTAGACTTTAGACTTTAGACTTTAGACTTTAGACTTTAGACTTTAGACTTTAGACTTTAGACTTTAGACTTTAGACTTTAGACTTTAGACTTTAGACTTTAGACTTTAGACTTTAGACTTTAGACTTTAGACTTTAGACTTTAGACTTTAGACTTTAGACTTTAGACTTTAGACTTTAGACTTTAGACTTTAGACTTTAGACTTTAGACTTTAGACTTTAGACTTTAGACTTTAGACTTTAGACTTTAGACTTTAGACTTTAGACTTTAGACTTTAGACTTTAGACTTTAGACTTTAGACTTTAGACTTTAGACTTTAGACTTTAGACTTTAGACTTTAGACTTTAGACTTTAGACTTTAGACTTTAGACTTTAGACTTTAGACTTTAGACTTTAGACTTTAGACTTTAGACTTTAGACTTTAGACTTTAGACTTTAGACTTTAGACTTTAGACTTTAGACTTTAGACTTTAGACTTTAGACTTTAGACTTTAGACTTTAGACTTTAGACTTTAGACTTTAGACTTTAGACTTTAGACTTTAGACTTTAGACTTTAGACTTTAGACTTTAGACTTTAGACTTTAGACTTTAGACTTTAGACTTTAGACTTTAGACTTTAGACTTTAGACTTTAGACTTTAGACTTTAGACTTTAGACTTTAGACTTTAGACTTTAGACTTTAGACTTTAGACTTTAGACTTTAGACTTTAGACTTTAGACTTTAGACTTTAGACTTTAGACTTTAGACTTTAGACTTTAGACTTTAGACTTTAGACTTTAGACTTTAGACTTTAGACTTTAGACTTTAGACTTTAGACTTTAGACTTTAGACTTTAGACTTTAGACTTTAGACTTTAGACTTTAGACTTTAGACTTTAGACTTTAGACTTTAGACTTTAGACTTTAGACTTTAGACTTTAGACTTTAGACTTTAGACTTTAGACTTTAGACTTTAGACTTTAGACTTTAGACTTTAGACTTTAGACTTTAGACTTTAGACTTTAGACTTTAGACTTTAGACTTTAGACTTTAGACTTTAGACTTTAGACTTTAGACTTTAGACTTTAGACTTTAGACTTTAGACTTTAGACTTTAGACTTTAGACTTTAGACTTTAGACTTTAGACTTTAGACTTTAGACTTTAGACTTTAGACTTTAGACTTTAGACTTTAGACTTTAGACTTTAGACTTTAGACTTTAGACTTTAGACTTTAGACTTTAGACTTTAGACTTTAGACTTTAGACTTTAGACTTTAGACTTTAGACTTTAGACTTTAGACTTTAGACTTTAGACTTTAGACTTTAGACTTTAGACTTTAGACTTTAGACTTTAGACTTTAGACTTTAGACTTTAGACTTTAGACTTTAGACTTTAGACTTTAGACTTTAGACTTTAGACTTTAGACTTTAGACTTTAGACTTTAGACTTTAGACTTTAGACTTTAGACTTTAGACTTTAGACTTTAGACTTTAGACTTTAGACTTTAGACTTTAGACTTTAGACTTTAGACTTTAGACTTTAGACTTTAGACTTTAGACTTTAGACTTTAGACTTTAGACTTTAGACTTTAGACTTTAGACTTTAGACTTTAGACTTTAGACTTTAGACTTTAGACTTTAGACTTTAGACTTTAGACTTTAGACTTTAGACTTTAGACTTTAGACTTTAGACTTTAGACTTTAGACTTTAGACTTTAGACTTTAGACTTTAGACTTTAGACTTTAGACTTTAGACTTTAGACTTTAGACTTTAGACTTTAGACTTTAGACTTTAGACTTTAGACTTTAGACTTTAGACTTTAGACTTTAGACTTTAGACTTTAGACTTTAGACTTTAGACTTTAGACTTTAGACTTTAGACTTTAGACTTTAGACTTTAGACTTTAGACTTTAGACTTTAGACTTTAGACTTTAGACTTTAGACTTTAGACTTTAGACTTTAGACTTTAGACTTTAGACTTTAGACTTTAGACTTTAGACTTTAGACTTTAGACTTTAGACTTTAGACTTTAGACTTTAGACTTTAGACTTTAGACTTTAGACTTTAGACTTTAGACTTTAGACTTTAGGTACCAGCAGAATCGTTGTAAGGAAGATGGGTTGTCACATCAACAAAAAACGAATTTTCAGGTGTTCGAATATATGCTCCAGTAACTTTTTTCTGTTATTACATGATCTGTACGATATGACTACATATCTACTATCTATTCAGCATTGAGTTAATTGCCCTTTAAATTGCGCTACTTGTTAGAAGAAATTATATAAAAATTGCAACAGATTTTCAAGCGAGAAAAATATTAAAAGTCGACCAACCTTTATGCTAGTATATCATCATAATGCATGTACATAATTTATGGTAATAAAAAAAATAATAAAAACATCCAATAAATTTTATCTTAATTATGAGTTCTTCTACGAAGAAATGATCTATTAGATGAAGAAAAAAAAATTAAACGGGGGGCAGACGCTATTAAAATGTTTACTCAACTCTTGGCGCAATCAAATTGCGATGAAATAGAGCGAGCACTTGTTATGATTATCTGATACATATATGGTGCTTTACTATAGAAAATTGACGATGTCAAACCGGTTGGAACCGTATACATAAAAAATACAAGTATAGGGATTCCATCCATGTGGTCGGCGGGCATTCGATTTACTCGTTAAAAACTTTCAAACGTAAGTGATATATGGAAAATATATGAAATTGTGTGTAAAATCGTTCGTTTTGGGACATTTCGATTTGTGCCAAAAATAAACAGTTTACATTGGCTAACCATAATGAAATTTCTGGATTTCCAAAAATTGATTTGTTCCTAAGATATACAGTTTACATACATTGCAGTTTACATTGTCGGATTTTGGCAAATTCCGATTTGTGCCAAAAATTCACAGTTTTCATGGGCATAGTTTTCAACTCTCTATTGCAGTTTACATTGTCGGATTTTGGCAAATTCCGATTTGTGCCAAAAATTCACAGTTTTCATGGGCTAACCGTATTGTAATTTCAGGATTTTGGAAAATTTCAATTTTGTGCTAAAAATTTACAGTTTTCATGAGCTAACCATCATGAATCTTCTGGATTTTAGAAAATTTTGTTTTGTGCCCAAAATTCAAAATTTTCGTGAACTTATTTGTAATTCTTGCCATATAGTTTTTTTGCTGTATTTAGAAAATGCAGCCAATTATTCGAATCAGCTATCACAACGGGTGTCAGCACACCATATACCTCAAACAGCAATTCAACTCTCTACTAATGCTGAGTTAAGAAGCTTTACCGTATAATGAATCCTTATACGGCAAAGCTTCTTAACTCAGCATTAGTAGAGAGTTGAAGCCCTCCCATTATAAGCCTTGCCGTATAATGAATCCAGATCTTGGTTGGTTACCGACAGTTCTCGTATATACAGCGGTTCCCAGTTCACTTTGAAATACAGTTCTCAAAAGGCCATTCGCAAAGGTACGAGTTTCATTCTGAATCTGAACTTTTATGACAAGTTCATTGTAAGTCAGCAGGACTCAAACGATTGATGTCTATATGAAGCGCAAATATGAAAAAAATCCTGATGTCAATTAACAGTATGCCATATTTATGTACAGAATTACTCAGTGAATATATCGTAATCAATATTTAATAGATTGTGAAATTTTGTGTAGAAAAAATGTGCCATCAAAGCTCACTTTGACACATAACAAATTTCATCAAGAATTAAAGTAACTGCAGGGGTTTCTTCTGGATGTTTTGAACAATGATTCTAGGTGCTGAATAAATTAGGAACAAAATCGTTTGAATTGGATTGTTTATAATGGAACGGCCAGCAAGAGCTTGTAAACATCGATTACTATTTTATAATTATTATGAAGATGCCAAGTCAAGAAGAAAATAAATATCCAATAAATCTTAAAAAATATTTTGATGAAATCTTTCTATCTCAAAAGTTATGACATCTTCTACAGTTTCTTTCATATCATCTCTCGTACATCTTTCACTATAATATTACATTTCTGCTTCTGCTCGTTTTATAATTTGAATCTTTTGTTCAAGCGAAGTGATAAATTTTAAAACAAATTCTTTTGTTCTCGTTTCTCTCCAATCTCCTCCGCAATTAGATAGTTCACGATTACGAAAAGAAATGTTGTTCTTTACGGAAACACACACACACACACACATATATACATATATATAGAGGAAAATTCATAGACTATTAATAAATAATAATAGCAATATGGTGGTATATCGTATTATTGGGTCATTGAAAATACTTTCGATATCATTTGATCGTTTTTTTTCTTCTCTATTGATATGCATCTTTTTATATAACTGGATGCAACCAACTTTTAAATTTTATTTTATATTTCCTTATCCATTTTCCATGGTTCGATGATTATTCTACAATTTATCATACATGATTAACGTTTTCATAAGTCGTATGTGATAGATGGTTAATGTATAAAATGAAAGGTGACTTCTAATGTTAGTTATTTTCTCAGAAATGGTTCATCGATCGTTTAGAACTGGTATATATGCAGTGTTTGATTGTTCGAATGATTTTCATTCATTTCAACATAAAAAGATAACGTGAAACTGAAAAATTAAAAATCAGTCCACTTTGGATTTCTATGACAAATACCAAATATCAAAGGTGGCAAGTAGCTATATTCCGTTATCAGGATGGGAGCATATTTGGCCAATTTCATCCGTTACCTGCAGTCAATGGTCTAATGATTTAACGAATTGAAACCATACGATTCTGGATCTGTAGATTTCCTCGTCTTTCTCTCTTCATCCAAAAAATCACCAACCATTTTGTGGCTCCTGTTTAAACTTATCGTGACATGCCAAAGTAAAGGCCCACCTCAAGAACCAACCCCAACCACTTATTCATTTGATGGATCTTAATGCTAGAATTACCAAAGCGACGAAGGTAACTTTATATAACTACATATCTTACCGCCTCAGTGTTGATGATGAGTGCAGTCCATAGTATTCAGTCCACATACCATAAGAGGCAAAAATCGTCTGTTTCTGTTAAAGAAACCAATTGGCTTTTTTTTTTAATTATTGATCAGCCAGTGCACTTAAAGTCCCTTGAAGACTAATACTTCAATACTTTTTTATTTCACACAAGTACAGTAAACCATCTGTGCATTGCATAGTATTGCATGAGTGCTGCACACCAATAGGCGGTCATAGTTGTGTTCATCAATATCACCGATCGTAATCGTTTATGAAAAATTCCCTTTTGCATTCTACCCTATTGAGATTCGATATCGGTACCTCCCGCTCTAAGCACCGCCTCTCTAATCACTGCGCCACTCGCTCGGTAAGTCGACGGGGTTGCGTGATTATGGCGCAGGAACTTCGTCAGACGATATTGAATGTCGCTTAAACTTTCTTTCTTTACGAAGGCCATCGTCATTTTGACAATTAACTCTGCATTTGAACGTGGATGTCACGGTATTACGTATACCGAACGAATACCGTTTGTATCACAAAACTGCCGGAATTCTGCTGAATTAAATGTTGTAGTGTTGTCACTCACAATAATCTCTGGAATTCCATGTGTTGCAAATATCTTACGAATAGCTTGTACTTCGCAAGCATCTGATGTTAAAGCTTACTATTGTGAGGTCCGGCATAAACGATCTGGATTCTCAACCATGGTTTTTTCATCCCCTCCCATTGATGCACGAGAGTTTGAGCTACCACTGGACGGCACAACTTACACTTTGTACAAAAACGCACAACCTTCATTTTTACAATACCTGGATGAACAGTGTATATAGATAAGACAAAATCTGGGCATGGTGACATGGTGGAATTATTAGCCTATATCCCCAGAGAAGTCATCCTTTCAGTGTGCTTTCTACGGCACGACGAACCGAAAATGGCTGGGCTCTTCGGTGGGTTTACTCTCTGGCCAACCTTGCAGTATTCCTCAGTGATGATCGTGGTGTCCGGAACTGGAAATTAACTAAGACCGTTAGCATTTATAGACATCCGTCCAGGCACGGATAGACGAGTTTCAAGGTGTGGGCGTTTTGAAAAGTACTCCAACGGATCATTCTCGGCGACAGAATCTGTTGGATTGGTATAGTAAACCGTAGTAAAACTCCCGACCGTAGAGAAAATCGTGGAACTTCTCGAATACCACTATAATTGCGAGAGTTTCACGATCGTCTTGGTTATATTTATACCGTCGTTCAGTTTTGGTCATAGTTCTCGAGTAGTAAGCTATGGATACCAATCCTATATGGGGAAGCGTCACATACCAGTATCAATGAGTATTTCTCATTAAATGGTATTAGGACGTTGTGGGTCGTCAAACCACACTTAAATGCATCAAAACTGCTCTGCTCTACTGATTTCAATCTCCAAAGGACATCCTTGTAAAGCGGCAAAGGTTCCAAAAGGGTCACCTTATCTTGAATGAAAGAATGGTAAAGATTAATTAAGGGTAGGGAGCTTGAAGCTGGCAATTATCAGTTGGTGCTGAAGTGCTTCTAATGGTGTCGATCTTCTGTTGCACCGAGTGAAGATCCGAGAAAATCAATTTGACCAACCAATCTGACATTTATAGCTTGATCAAACCGTTGGAAGATCTCGATCAACTTCTGGCGTAAATCGTCGTCAGATAATGCGATAACGATGATATCGTCGAAATATGGTATGACCCTTAGTATCCCCATGTAGTAACCCCATGTAAAAGATTCTCCATGAAATTTTGGAAAATTCCTAGCACGATACTGGACAAGGCCTTGTTTTGCAAACACGCAACCGTTTGGTATTGTCAACAGGTTTTGCTGATCGAACTGAAAAACAATGTGAAGTGAAAGCTTTGTTCACGGCCGATTTTACTAATGGCGTAGCACCCTCGTTGTATCCAACCGGCTCCAGAGTTCCTTGTAGAATTGATTTACTTAGCTCTATTTCAACTGCTGCTCGCATGGCGATTGAAATTTTCCGTATCGGCACAATTTTCGCATCCACTTAAAGAATAACAGGAAGTTAACTGTACAGACCTAGCTCTGGAAGAAATAGGTAACTAAATTTCACCATTACATTGGAAAAACTGATCTCCATCTGATCGACACCAAGAACACTGGTTTTATTCCCTGTTGTGATGTATAATGGCAGACTAAAAATTGGTTTACCACTTTACGGTACATCAACGTTGTAAATCTCAGGTTCAGCTTTGCCTCACGAAGTGCTGTCAATTTTCTTTCGAATGTTGTCTCGGAAATGATAGTATATGTCTCGATCCAGAGTCCACTTACAAAGACTATATTATTTTACTAATTATGATAATAATAACCCTATGAACAGGTCGACCAAATGTTTCAACACCTCAGAACCACATTTCGATTTTTACCTATTCATAAGACCAAAGAAAGAAGCCTCTAGAACTGAGAGAGCTGCAGATTAAACATAAACTAAATGGAAACTGGCCAAAATAAAAAATAAAAATAAATATTTTTTCGCATAATGTTTATTGTCATGCAAAGTGGCTCTATTTAAGGTTTAATCTTCATAATTGGCATGTTATATTTTTTTACCACGAGACCCATTAACATTTTATCGAAACACCATTATCTAAAATGCAAATTTCATAATCAAAAAATAAATAATAACAACACTTTTGGCAGAACCATACGTTTAATAGTTGGCGCCCAACATGGGGCCAACACTAAATAAACGATTACTATGTACAGAAGTTGCAAAATATTTTTTTTTGATTTTTCGAAATTAATTGTTAAAACATTTTTAAACCCAATTAAGAGTGTGATTGATTTGGTATTCCAAAATTTTAAAATATTTTTGTTTTAGTTTAAAATTGAGACATTAATCGTATTTCAGTTTTTTTTTTTTTTTTTTGGTATAATATTGAAATTCTTGCGCGATCGCGATCTATTCACTTTAGTTTTAAATATTTGTATTTTATTTTTTATTCGAACGTTGATCTATAATTTCCCAATTAACATTTTTTATATTATAATACGAATATATGTATATCAAGATATACCGGGTGACTTTTTTAACGTGATACTTATTTCAGAGGTTGTATTTCTCCTAATTTTAGTGCTAAAACTTAGTCCACCTAAAAATCAGACGAATGAAGATCCAGTGCACAGATTGCAAATAATATTACAGCCATAGTGAATTACAGCGATAGTGAATGGTGATGGTAAAGTTTTCCCGTGTGTCGGCCACTCTTAGATTCAGACTCGTAAGAATCCTACATTACAAAAATGTGCTAAATGCTAATGTTAAACATTAAAAGAAGGAATGCACGAATTACTGTTTTGGGATTAGACAATTTGGCATCGGAAACAACGAGTCAATGAACCACCACAAATAAACATCGAAGTGCTAATTTTTCCACGAATAACATCAAATCTACCAGCAAATACCATTGATCGATGCGGAAAAAAAGAATTTTATCTTTAGGAATACCACTTGCGGGTCCCCAGTATGATAAGCCCAAAAAGATTGATTTATTATTTAGAGCCGAACACATTTTCCAGATTTTGCAAAATGAGCAAAAACAAAATGAAACAGTGAAAATGAGTTCGGTTGAATAATAGCAGCGATGACTATGCATACGGTTCCAGACTCATCTACAAGAATACTAACAATATTGATAATACACTACGGAAATTCTGGAAGGTAAAGGAGATTGATCCAAAAGGTGCACGGTCTACTGAAGAAGAGTTGTGAAAATCATTTTAAAAAAATGACACTACGCAGAAGATGACAGATACATAGTGAAACTACCATTTAAAGAGTGGAATTAGGAGCCTTTTAACCGCTTGCTATTCGACGACGTCGACGGCCAGCTACGAGTTTTTCAAAGAGATTCCGGCCTATATAATGAACACAAAAGTTTCATTAATGATTATGAAAAATTAGGCCACACGAAATAAAACCAGAGAAAAGATACTTTTGGAGTCTACCAGCCACATCATGGAGTTTTGAAGAAATCCATGCTGTATCGTTAAATAATTGCCTTGTTGTTGGGTCTGATTTGCTGTTGATGTGGAAAAGATGTATCGTCAAACTATAACATATGGTTTGTTATTATCTCCATTTTTTAGCCAATAGAGCACTTAGAGAAATCAGGTTGCAACCTGTTAAAATGTATCCAAAAATGTCAAATACAATACTCGGTGAACTTCTACGTTGACGATCTATTGACGAAGGTATAACGTTAAAGCAAAATATAACGTCATCACTACAGCTCTAATGGGTAAAGGATTTCATTTGCGAAAGTGATATCTAATTTGACTAAGTTTAATGAGGTAACACCAGAAAATAAAATTATCCCAATTACATATAAAACGGACAAGAAATGTGGTGGGTTTGAAGTGAAAACCAACAGAAGACAGTTTTTATTTCGATGCAAATATTGAAGACAAAGGAATCATTACCAAACGAATAGTTTTATCCAATGCGAGTAGAATATTTGATCCATTAGGATTTTTGGCTCCCTTTATTATATAAACAGGTCAAAATACTTATACCTCTAGATTGCCAAGTTAGATTGGAATGAATCATTAAACGAACGTTGAAATATTGAGCTCCATGGCTTTTCTGATGCAAGTGAAAGAACATATTCTGCTGTTGTGTTCTTTAGAATTTCTCTGGATGATGGTTCTTTCTTAGTAAATTTGGTTAGTATAGCAAAACTAAAGTATCACATATAAAACAAATTTCGATTTGTCCACGTCTAGAGCTATGCGGCGCAGTTTTACTTATCGCTGGAAAAAATTTGTTGGTAACCATAACACTGCAATACATTCGGTCGACAGTTAATCCAGCAGACCGTGCGTCTCTAGAAGCTAATAGTAAAAGGCCTTTAGAAGAAATATGTCGTCAGATGTTTAAAGCAACATTAGTTGACAGTCCGAACCAGATTGAAGAAATTACTGCAAGATTTTCACCATTTCACAAACTGTCTAGGGTAATTGAGCTTGTGGACAGTTTTTTTACTAATTGCAGGATACCAACACAAAACAGAAGAACTTAACCGAAGGTGAAATTCAATAATCAAGGCTGTACAAGGGAAGTATTTTGGCAAAGAGATTTAACAGTTGGAGGAACGCAAAACTTTATTACAATCAAGTAAAATTCAGTCATTGGTGAAAGGGTTGAATCCAGAAAAATCTGCTAAGGAAAAAGAAAAACACTATTTTAAAATTAAAGATCAGTGCCAAATGGTTTTAGACAGGAAATGTTAACGTTGATACATAAGGGGCATAGTGGCATTGTGAAATCAAAATCTAAAGCAAGACGATTGTTATACTTCAGAAGCATAATGTTAAATCAATAATTTCGAGGATCAATTTGTGAATCAGATGAGGCAATGACGGAAAAGGTCGCGGTACCAGAAACTGGGGGAGTGCAAGTTAAAGGAAATGATAGATCGGGGTTCTGTATGAGAAAAAGTGGAATAGTAATCAAACCACCTCAAAAATTGGTTTTTTGGTTTGTTTAAATAACAAAAGACAGAACAATATGTAAAATGTGTCATGGAAGATTGACTTCCGGAAGTAAACGCATGGAATTGGTGAGACTGAGAAGGAACAAATGTTTTTCCCCTGCGGAATGATTCATTTTTTTAAATATCTGAACGTTTCAGGTGAAAAAACTCACCCGGTATATCGACTTAAGATATGCTCGTAAATAGTTTTATAAATTTTGGAAACAAATTTTAATAACCGCACAGCATGACATGTATATATGGTGATCCGTGAAATTATTTATGTTTCGATCTTCTGATCTAATAACTCTGTCTCACTATATTATCATTCTGTCTCTATCGCCCACAAATAAATCAACTCCCATTTATTATAAAAAAAATCGTTAATTTATAATTTCTATATTAATATAATAAATTTGTATTTGTTTTCTTGTTGCCTCTAATAAATAAATAAATAAAAAATAAAAAGAAGAAAATTTTTAAAATTTATAAGTCAAAAAAAAAATTTAGCAATATAAAAAAAACGATCGAAATTTTGTGATCATGATATGCGGTGGTTGATGATGGCGTGGTTTAGTATAATGTGTTCACAGAAAAAAGGTTATAAAATTCAGGTGATTTATTTAAAATTGATCAGTATGTTGAAACGGCAAATTCCAATAAAATAAACTATTTCGGATGACGGCACACGATGCCGTTGTTGATAATAGCAAAACAAGATTTTTTATTATGGTCTACGAGAGAGATGAAGACGCGAAGAAGACGATGTATAACATATATGATTATAATGAAAACAGGTGAAATATTTGTATTTTATTTATTAATTATTATATTTTATATTTTTTTCCATTTTTTTTTTTTTGTAAATTGGGTAATTTGAAATTTTGTTTCTAACTTGACTCACTGATCTATTACAGCGATATTTCGTGTTTAATTTCTACACCCATATAAGAAATATCATATTTTAGATTTGTGGTGTTTGTATATTTTATATTATAATGTGTGGTGTGATTTAGATATATTATGTAAAATATGGAGTAAATTATGTATCTGATGCTAAACTGGTGTAAATTTCCTAAAATTGCAAATGACATCCAGATGAACGAATACAATGAACTCGCAAGGTAGTTTATCGCGCTCGCCATGGAGAGTTAATTGAAATAATCGAATCAATTAAAACTCGAAGTTTACGCTCATTTGGCAATATTAACACCAATACTTCTTTGAATCATGACAAATCAAGGCAGGTAGAAAAATTCTACTGAAAGCGAAAAAATTCACTCATGGGTCGCTGAAATTCTATTAATTGGAGCAATACTAT
Organism: Tipula confusa; assembly: GCA_963556175.1. NCBI lineage: Eukaryota > Metazoa > Arthropoda > Insecta > Diptera > Tipulidae > Tipula > Tipula confusa. Next base: position 208,363,871 of record OY744476.1, on the reverse strand, counting down.
AGTATTGCTCCAATATATGGTAGAAAAATGTTACATCATCAGAACCTCAAGAAATTGGGTAATGCTTGCTTCCATATACTCTGATCAGTGTGGCGGCCAATATAGAAATATTAAAACGACCACATTGCGTCAATTCATTACTGCGCATCCAGGTTTTCTTGTTGAACTTTTAAATTATAAGTTTTATGAGTGGTTGAGACCAGAGCTTTTGATTAGGATAACATTCATCGCAATCGAGCCACTATTGCGTGACATATTGCATAAACAATCCAATTCGTAAAGTATCTGTACTGATGACCAGAGCTTTTGATAAGGTATCATTCATTACAACTATAAGTCCCGCCGTTCTTTCGGCGAATGGTCCCATTACATATGTCACTTGTTGACCGTTTCCACATGGATTGTATTACGATTTATCTTCTTGTTCCCATCTCTACGACGAGAATACATAATTAGTCGCTCCTTATCTAGTAGATCTACTGACAGCATTCCCACTGTGAGGCACGCACCTTCATTCAAATCTGTTCTAATACAAAATCCACTTTCATGGCACCTAACGTACAAAAGAAAGCCACATGCACTTGTCACTTTTCATAACACTCACCTAAATCGATGCACCGTACTTCAGAATAGGTGTAACCATGTTACTTTAAGTAATAATCTGCTCTCACTCTAGTGAGCACCTCCCATGTTAGGCATTATTCGCGATAGAGCTCCTTTTATTCTCTCACACAGTGTCTAAATAAGCTTTGAATGAAAGTCTAGGTTCGATTATAACTTCCAGGTACCTAAGAAAATGACTAAATAAACAATGGTATATAGGCCTTAAACGTCCCATACCGCGTCTCTAAAAAAAAACCTTTTGGAACCACTTGTTACGAATCGAGGACACAATTACTTAATAAGACAAAATTGGTTGTCCGCCCACTTAAACCTTTATGCTTTCATAATTTTCTTACTGGAGATCAGAACTATTTCCGTCTTCTGTGTCACCAACTGCAACCCGATAGGCGATAACCACTCATATATGATTCTTACATTTATCTGACACCTACAATCTTTCGCGCAGTATGCACCACGAGCATAATCGTGTCAATAGAGCGCGCTTTACGGAGTCTATATTGATTTTCAGACAGATAGAGTCCTGTGTAGGACTCTCTCTGTCTGAAAATCTTCATCAATTTCCCTTATTTTTACAAGGATTTCCTGTGTCAAGACTTCTCGGTTTGTATCCAGTGCTTTCGAACTTAAGCAAAAAACCTCTAATCGTAGTTTGGCAATTATGTATAACTTGTCCTCCAAACCAGTAAGTTCTTAGACCGCCTTCACTCTCCTTAGCAGTTCAGCATACGATTCAGCTCATGTTTCTGAATCATAAGCAAATCCGGTCGATTGCTTTTGGTGCAACTTTTTGCCTTTCTGGTTTATTTTCTACCGATTCTTTCCCCACTTTTCCTTCGGGTTCTAAGACTGAGTCCAGATTTGCCATAGTACGGGCATTTATTGTAATGTGTTTTTTTGCCCAACTTAAGACTTGACTGTCGCGGTGATCTTCCTTCAGGGCCACCTCGAGTTTTCCTAATTTCTGCCTGAGTTTCATGAACATTGTTCCTATCCTTCACATATTCAAACAGGTTGTTTATCTGCTTTTAACTGCAGATACTTTCGAAATACTCGGACTTTAAAACTGAATTATTTTGGCTCCTTTTACCTGTTCCTCATTTAGATCAAGAATGATGCTCTTTGCTCAGCTCAACTCAACCTACTAAACCAACTTGTTACAATTTTTGCTCCGGCAGCCCTTTTTTCCACTGTCCAGTCATTTATTTTTGATGACTAAGAACTCGCTCGCTCGCCTCCTAAAGCCGCTGGTACTGGTGTCTCAAGTAGCTGCATCGAAATTTATTTTTGCTATTCTTCATTATTGGTTTTTTTATTGGGCTGCCTCCTTCTCGTTGTATTTTACACCTACTAACAAGTTTTTTTCAGCCGCCTCTAAAATGAGGAGCAGTTTTAGTCCGCGAAAGGTATTGTTTTACCCACTTACCAGCTGAAAATCCGGTTAGTGGTTTCCTTTTCCAGCAACCGACGACGCACTCGAAGGGAGACTTCCAATTCCACATGGGTGTCTGATATGTGAAGAATCGGCTTTGTATCAGTTCAAAAAGTAATCTTTCATTCTAAGTAGTGTCAAATGCCTTCTCGACGTTTAGAAGTCGATTTTAATCTAGAAATATTGGTATTTTCAAATATTGATTTTAGAGTTAGGAGATCTCCCGAGTTTTTTGTAATGGAGCTATTATGGCTGTCACAATTTCAATGAATGTTGGAAAGGACTTTTTTAATGCATAACAGTATTTCAACTTTATCTTTTATTTATTATTTTTTGACTTTATCAAACGGTGTTCTTAATCAGTATAATTTTTGACAGTTTGGTCCTCAAGTGAATTACATAGTGGATATATTACTATTGAAAGAGTTTGTTAACTTAGAACATTAATCCCAAAACTGTCCAGTCATGCGCAAGCGTCTAATAAGCGAATGAACGCTTTCGTCGCATTATAAACTGCCATCTCTTGACAATTTTATACATGATGAACAATATTATATTTCATACATAAATAATAATTTAATTTTTCAACAACAACAACAATTACAATACAAATACCAATATACAAATAATTAATACGAACATTTTTATAATTTTTATAATTTTCGAACGTTGTCGGCCCCATCAACAAAACGAATACGAGCATAATCATAACGATTCGTAAAAATAGTAGCATTAAAAAAATTTGATTACGATAAAATTTAAAGATCAAATCATATTTAAAATAATTTCGTTGAAATAATTTTAAAAATGTTATTTGATTATTATTTTGTATATCGATCAATTTAATTATATTCGAATTTTGATATTGTAACGTTAAACAATCGTATATATAAAAACGATATGTACGATCGTTATACGAAATTATAATTTGATCACAATCGAATGATGGTGTCGAGCCTGTATAATCGATCCAGAGTAGTAACGTTTTTATATCACCAAAATCGGATCGTGTTTGAAGCAAAATTTGATACGTATTATCCGAATTGGTACTGTACGATGGATCTAATTTAAATATGTATTGATCGCTTGTACTGCGATCACCATAAATTTGTATACCAATATTTGATGTTGTCACAGTATTTTGAAAACTATTCGTTCCGCATATAATTGTTACTGTAAATATAAGATCGGATCTATCGATCGCCATATATGGAATTATACGATCATCACTTTTAGTTTTATGCGACTGTCTCGATTTTAGTAGAATAATTAGAAATAGACATAAAAATAATAACAATAAAATTAGTAATATTATAACGATCGCTAAATTCATAGGCAATTTCCGTAAAAATTCTCGATCATATCGATTGTGAAAATAAATTGATTTTGGCTTATTATAAATTGATAATAAATTCGTATTTTGATTTGTGCACGAACAATTTACTACCGTTTTCGTCGAATTGATTGCAACTTTACAATTATGGGTACACCATTTTCGGGTGACAAAATCAAAATTAGTGCACGCAATCGATTCGATTGTAAATGAAAAATTGGCATCGCGCGATTGATCATCGTCTCGCTCAAGGATAACACCCATGTATAGTTTAACCTTTTGATCGTATTGTAGCCGAATTAAACGTTCGCCCTGGTCAACGATATAGAGCGGATTTGAATTTTTAAAATCATTATAATTTGGTTCTGAATTCGATTTGAATGCGATTTGTAAACGTGACTGACTCTTCGATAAAAAATTGATCAATATCAATTCGTTAACGGCATAATTAATTTTGTAAATTACAATATCGCTTCGATTGTATACCGTATTTTCGATTTTATTTAAACGATCGGTACTACGTTTTCGTCGACTTTTATCGGATTTAGAGTGATAATTAATTATCGCACGGTTTGTATTCGATATACTATCACCGGTATTGTGTTCGGTCAGTTGCACCATAAAAATATTTGTAAATTGTTTTTCCGATTTGGGTAACCACCAAAATGGCGTTAACTTTACATTTTTAAAATATTTTAAATTAATTGTTAGCTCTGCACGACTCATTTGAAATATAGAGTCGTCGAAATTTATATCGAATTTGGGAAACACTACGGCTCGTTTCGTTTCAACCACTGGGACTTCATTATTGCACACAGTAAATGATTTTATAATATTTATGTTGTTCTCATAAAATATATCGGTTTCGTTCACCTCGAGGCGTTTACTTATGATCCGATTTAAACTTGGCCACAATTTTTCCGTTCGATTTATGATTTGTTCGAGTTGTATGATTTTAGGTAGCGCTTCGTAATCAAATTCTGGATAATCAGGATAATTTTCATCTTCATACAGTTTTAATTCGTTTCCATCGTTTGTGTACATTTCGTCGTTTTCGATCGGAATCGGTACGAATTCCTTATACAATTTATCCATAATATTTATAAAATTTGTATTTAGAGTTTCGATAAAATTTCGTGTCATCAGTATTGCATCGATATACGAGAATTCATGTAAAATTGTTAAATAGTTGTCGAGGACGTCAAATAGAATAAGGGCCCGATCGAAATCTATATCGAACGCATCCAACAGTTTTAAAAGTGTGCTTGTGCCCAACTCCATATCGAATGTGGTCGGTGAGTATTCTATATTTTTTAACGTATTTAACAAGTACACGATCGTTTCGTCCTTATTCGCCGAATTTTTGCCTAAATCATCGATTTGGCATTCAATCATAGCTGCAATTCCTTGTACATCGTTATCCCATGCCAACGAACTATATTCATCCATCGGTTTAATCTCAATCGATTTACTATCGATCGGTAAATTGAACGAAGTAGTTTCACCGTAACGATCATACACTTTTATAATTAGTAGTTTATCGTTATTTCGAACACGAAAACTGAATCGACTGTTAAATGATGCAGCAACAATCCGATCGTTTGAATACACTTTATATTCGAGCGGTTGATAGCGTGACTCAAAATTATAACAAATCATATAATAAATCGTTTTTAATGCCCATCCTCCGGTCTTAGGTTCGATTAGACATCGGCCATTTCCAATGCCTTTATTTGTTTTAAATTCATAGTAGTATTCTCCATGTGCACCATCTGCTTCGACAACCAACCGTATTTCGTAGGTCATACCTTTACTTAATCTATTCGCTGGTAAAATCAATCGATTTTGATCACCGATCGTTTTATTTTCCAACTCCCACTTGTATTGTATGGCAACGGAACGATCGGGAAAACTAATCCATTCGCCTCTGAGAAATAATTCGGCATCGGTACTAACGGGTGTTTGACAGTTTTTCAAACATATTACATTCAATTCTAGATGACGTTGATCGTTTGCCGTAATCGTGATCGATTGTGATTTCGAATTTGATCGATCTGTCGTATTAGATGTAACCGTTAATGTGAATTTATAAGTTTTTGTAACGATTAATTTATTAGATGGTATTGTCGCGATCGGTTGATTGGCATTTATTTGAGTACAATACGAATTTGTGGGATCATCGATCGATTCACATGCCCACGCAAATGTTAATGATTTTTGTATGGTTTTTGGTGCAGGATGTGACAAGTCCCGTGATTGTGTTCCATTCAATATAATTGGATTACTCAATGAAATTTGACGTTTTGTTCCACCCTCGATTTTAGCTAATGGTGACCGCATTACTATATGAACATAGCACTAAAATTATAAAGAGTTCATGCATTTATAAAATCTTCATTTGACTGAAATGTAAATTTATACCCGAAAATATGATGAACCTTTCATTATACGACCATCATCACTTTGTTCATCAACCTGTACTTTGACCACATAAAATGTTTGAAATGGATCAGATTTATCATCAAATTGCATCACATATGGCAATATGTTGAGTTGCCGCCGTGTATAACCTTTAAATACATGTAACACGTTTCGGTCAAATAAGTCGGTAACACTCCAGCTAAATGTTAGTATCGATTTTTTGCTACAATTTCGTTTAACAATTGGTGCAATTGTGTACTGTCGATCGATCGTAATATACATCGGTACTTTGGGTTCTGAGCTAAAATATTAAAAATTATTGTTAATGCAAGTTTAAAATGATAATAATATACAATATTATGGACACAAACTATAAAAAAGTAAATATTCAAACCATATTTTACTCTTTGGGGTATTTTAATTTATAAGGATACAATTCGAATGGTTTCTGTAAAACTCTATTGGACAAACACTGTAAAGTATCAAAAAGAACTTCAAGCAAGGACCAATGTTCATTGCAATGTTATAGATTGCAAAAAGGGTGGTAGTATAGATCGAATTGCGTTTGAGAAAACAGAGACGATAAAGTCAAGTAATTCTTGACACTGACAGCAAAGATTAAAAAAGTTTAAAAAATTGCAACATATATCAGTCAACATAACATTAATTACTCACCAATCATAGTTCACCACATCCGGAGTACATTTAAGTTCTGGTTCATAAGCGCGTACACCAAATTCCCAAAAATATAATTCATCATCGTTTTGATAATTAGCGAACACCATTCGCATTTGATACAACATTATTTTGGTAAGTGAAAATTTTGAGGCTATATAGTACCCAGCCGATTCTTCAACAATTGCCACATCGATAATTCCATATCGTTTTGCAATCGATCGTTTATTTTTAGTTTCGCGAAACTCCCCAAGATCCTCATTTGAAAACTTAAAACTGGTCACCATATAATTAAGCGTGGATATGTCGAGCATTATTTCGATACTCGGCAAATCATCCAGAAACACAATAAAATATTGTTCGGCATTTAATTGTGTCACCGAATTGAAAACGACTAACGGATTACTAAACACATGATTTGATCGTCTCGAACAGTTTTGACCGCCGTAGCCTGTTTCACAAACACATTTATAGCCACCGGGAAAATTATGACACGTTTCGATTTCTTCACAATATTTTTTATCACAATATGCTATTGTGCTTTCACATTTTTCACCACTAAACAAATTTTCGACACATTCGCACTTTTTACGCGCACTACTGTCCAGGGTGCATAAGCCATGCGAATTACAATATTTTAAGTCACAATATTCAATGGATGAAGTAAGGATTAGCCAGTTAAAGAAAATAATTAGTAAAATGTACATATTGCTAATTATGGATGACATATACCGTTTTCGTGTTAACCAATTATTTTGTTTATGTTCGCAGGCCACTAGATGGAAAAATCGAAGTGAAAAAATCACTGAACAACTAGCCGCCATATTTTAAACAATTCGAATCGATTTTTTTTCGAATCGATTACTAATACTAGCAAAGTTTGTGCTAGTAATACAGTTGCAGGATGAAATAAGGATGCAAACCAATAATTGTCTCCATCAGATTCGATTCCGAAGTTATTCTTCTATTGTTCCTGATAATCTGAGGAAAACAACTCGTTTTCTACTCCGAGGGGACATCGTTGTCACCCTCTGCATCTACCAAATGTTGAATCTCCTCTTAGAGATCGCTGAACCATCCGTTTAGAATCGGTTCATAGAACGTGACCGACCCAACATAATTTTATTTTCATGAACAAGATCAGGAATTCTCAATAAATTCCTGGTTCTTCTCTCGAATACCATAAACCATTTTTCAAACTCATCCCCTTTAGGGTCCAGCTCTTACACCCATACATGACAACGGGGTTGATCTTTGAACAAATTCAGCTTGTTGGATTTTACAAAGAATTTTGACTGGGTGTTATGGGGAAAATTCTCTCCTCAAGGATTGGTGGTATTTTTTACATTGATGACAAAGTCTTTTAATTTGCAATGAAAGACAGTATAAACCTTTCGCTAAACAATTGAAACGCCTTGAACCTTGATTTAAAAACTAAGTACATGCCAGTCACACAACTGATACTGTTGTTACCCTCAAATGACTTCTATACAATGACAAAGTGATCAAATGTCAACTTTCAAGCACTTTCGAATTATTTTCCATTGATTAATGGACACTGGGCTAATAATTAACTCCGACAAATGTAATTATGCCAAAGATCAAGTATATTTCGGTGCAGATCATTCTTCCGATAGTTTTAGAAATAAACCATCATTAGAGCGTGTTAACGTTATCAACAACTTTCCACGTCCGGAAACGGTTAAAGATCTACGTCGTTTCATGGGGATAATTAATTTCCACCGACGATTTATCTCCAATGAAAGTAGCAATCATGCATAATATAAAAACATAAAGTAGTACCATCATAAGAAACAAACAGATTGCCCATTGATGTTCCAGATATCCGGTCGATAGAATATAACCAACATTTAGAATAAATATATGACATTTAGGCGATTATTCATATACAAATATTTTGATTATTTTAAAACGATACCAGTAGCGACATCTAGCACGTCAATGGGATACCATGGTAGTACTATGTGTATTTATATTATGGATCAAGCCATCTTAAACAATTATTTAAAGAGATCCAAGAAAAACTATAAACGAATTATAATCTGGTCGGATGAGTATTTTCGAGTTTTCGACTTTTGTAAACTCCAACTCAGCGAACAAGCGCTCACTGCTGAACGTTCGCCGTCGATTTACGAATAAATACGACAACGAGTGAACGAAATATGGGAACCTTTGAGTTTTTTCTGCGTATGCCATGGAGTCACTGATTGCCTAATTGAGTATCAAACATTTTCAACAATTTCGACACTTCGACTTCATTCATTCAATGTGGTGGCAGGTATACTTAATCGCGTATAGCACAACTTGCAATTCCAGAAACTATCAATTACTTTGTAATTTCCGATGCGCAACAAAATTACACTAAGTTCAGGGAGTTGTTAAGGAACAGAAAGTCTTTAAATTTAAAAAAAAATTTGAGGCACATCTACCGGTTTTCTACGGCCTTATATTCCTCAGAAATTTTGGCAAACTGTTTTCAATTGCCTTCACCACCTTGCCCATCTAGGAGCTAACATTTCGGTTAGAATTCTTACTGATAAAGTTAGATTGACTTCCACCAATACCGACTTAAGAAAAACTGGCTGGCTTGCCAAAAGGCTAAAGTATTCACCTGGAGATTAGAGTTACTATGTCAGCACTTGTTGGTCGGAAGCTGTCCCTGTTTCAGACATCAGGGCGGAAACGATTGCAGCTATGATTTATTCTGTGGATTTTACACTTTAGAGTACCAACTACTGTGATCATTAATCAAGGGTCAAAATTGTTTTCTGAGTTATCAAAGTTTCTGGGTTTTAAAAGGGTCAGAACTAGAAGCAATAACCTGAAATGCAACGGGACGATCGAGCTTTACTATCGGTGTTAAAAGTCCATTTAAAAGACCGATGTTTAAGGCAGCTATTATGTATTATGATCGTCTGAACTGGACTCAAATTCTTCCATCAGTGTTAAAACAGCTTTGTACAGCTTTTCGTATGGATTTTCAAACTTCTTCCGCATAACTCGTATATTGTACTATTCGCATTCCTAATCAAATATTCGAGACAGCTAATACGAATTAAATTACTCAGTCGGATTACGTCACGGCTCTAAAAATTCATTTTGAACAAATTAAGTCGTTCAAATAATAAATATTAATATTTTTTAAAAAATCTTGAATCAATGGAAAAAACTTGAATCGTTATTTGTTGAACCGAATTTGTTACATCGCCAAGAATCGATATTAACACTAATAATTCTCAACATTTGCAAGCGCCATCTGAATTTCGTTCAACATCAAACCATCATAATTTTAATAACGGAGTTGTTGGAAAAATTGGCAGAATGGTTCGATTTGATCTTTCTTTTCAACCTCGGTTTAAACCGACATCGACAACAATGCGTGCTGGGCGTTATCGATATGATTGTTTAGGTACTCTAGCAAAGTGAATTAAACATTATGATTCCCGATACGTTCATAACGTCCTGACTTCGTTTGGATTTGCAACCTATATAAATATGATCGCTTCACTTTGAAAATATAAATTTAAATTAAATGCAGGAAGGCCTTAACCCAAAACTAAACATTTCAAAAATACCCACATAATAAACTCGTTCGCGAATTAACACATTAATTCAAAAAGCGCGGATTACATAAATTGCGTGAAAATGAACACAAAAAAAAATTTGCATTAAGCGCATAATAGCGCGGCTAATATAACATAAAAGAAGAACAACAACAAAATATCTGATCGTTAAATGAATTGATATCAATTTGTTATAATTTGTTGTCAATATCTGTATAAAAACGATGTTGATCTCAAAATAAAACATTAACAAATGTGTCACAACAGATAATTCTACTTGTGTGCAAAAGTCAAAGAAAATCTGATTAATTCTCCTCTTTTGTTTTGATTTGCTCAATCGAAAAATTGAGCAAACACATAAAAAAAAAACAACAAAATATCGATCGTAAAATATTACTAATCGCTCGACCAAACGATGATCACATGTCAACAAGAAACAAATTAATTACAAGATCTTCATAATATTATATTATGTTTACACTATACGGTGATCATCATTATCATCATCGGTCGCGTGACATCTTACAAAAGAAAATCGAAATTAAAATAAACGAGAAAGAAAAGAAAATATAAAAACGATCTCAAGGTCGTGCTTTTGTTTTATATACATAAACATTTATATATACGCGATCGTCTTTTGATTTGTTCTTTTGTTTCTTTTACTCTATTACATAAAAATAAACAGTAGTAAATTATTTTGTTGTTGCATTTGTTTTGATTAATGGACATTAACATATAAAATTTTAATTTCCATTTTAATTTGTTTATAGCTTCACGGCATTGTTAAAAAAATAAAACAACGATCGAAACGGATTTACTCAATCGAACTAAAAGTTATGAAAGTAAAAGCGAAAAAAAGGTTAGAAAGTCATCGCATTGGCTTAGGTCAGTTTTAATATTACAATTTACCTGTGCGCGATGTTAAGAAGCGTAAATAGCAAATCAAACGAAGCAGTGATGATTTGTGGTTTTGGTTTCGTCTTATGTCATCATAACATATTATTATAATGGTCACATTACTCATTATTATAGTGTATATGGAAATTGTTAAGAAAGCAAAAAAAAAATGTTCGTTGATCATGAACTTTATCGATGGTTAGGGTCTAAGATCGTACCGTACAAGATTATTATAGAATGTAATTATGAAAAACAAGGTTTTTAGACCAGTAAATGTACTGTTAAGTGCTTTATAGCTTAAGACATTTTGCTATAGTGGTTACGAGTGAAGTGAGTGATTTTTGTTTTAGAGGAGTTTACTTTAATCTACCTTTCCTCACATATTTGGGGAACTGGTTAAGGTATGTAGATATCATCCAGTTCGAATTCATCGCACTTTAGTTGGAGAGGTGGATATAGCCGTGCTATCGGCATATATGCATTTTGATTTTGAGTTTTTAGATATCAGGTATTGGGTTACCATGATGGGTGATTATATGACGTATTTGTCATAAAACGGTTAATTCAATTGATTTGTAATGTTTAATCAATTTTTTTTTAAATTTAATTTACGTTAATTTTAAAGTTTTGTGTCAAATCAATAGTACACTTAATAAATTTTAGCAGCATGAAAGTGAAATAATAAATTTGTAGTTTACAGGTGGAAACTAATGTCATCTGTTATAGCCTATGGCTTGGAGAAATTAGTTCAATAAAAGATTTTGTTGTTAAGGGATCTTTATAGATTACAGTTAAATTGTGGCACTATGGAGTTAGTGATAAGAAACGTTAGAATACAAAGCAGTTTAGTAACATTGTGATTGTCTTGTGTTAATAATTGTTAAACATTGGCCACCGTGAAACAAATTCTCTCATTACTAAAGTATCTGTCTTTTCCCTACACCACAAAAAAGTACTAACTATCGATCGCTTAGATGTCAGTAACCGGGTCAAGTCTGTCATAACTAATATTCCTTCCAATCCTTCGGTTTTATTATATGTAACACTGGTGTACGGTGGTGCCCGGTATTCCTGGTCGTCCTTGGTCGTACATTCTAATTAATCAATCAATGAGGTGTTGGGTTACCATATCTCTGGGTTTTTAGAGATTGAACCTTGAGTGACTCTTGTTGATATTGATTTGGTATGCTGGAACTTTGTTTGTTTATAGAAACGGAATTTTCTATTTGAAACTCGATTAGTTTAATCAGGTATCCGAAACTCTGGGATGTATCGTTATAATAGGAGCTGGAGCGGACGGAGAGTGACTGTTTCAATTATCTTACTTACTCCGTTTAGAAGTGAAAGTAAGAAGTGAGCAAGTATGCTCTATGTTATTAGAGTTCTCCTGGTTTATTAATAGCAATAAACTCGACCAACTGTCTAACAGTCTGAAGAGTATCCTGTTTTTAGGATTTAAAATCATTATATATTACCATTAAACGATAGCTTACCCTGAAATGGAAACTAAAAACAAAATTCCCTTTTACGTTAAAAATATACCGATTTTCTGGAGGAGTACTTCCAACAACGAGGTGTTACGGATCTAGTTTGTTATCCAATATCCCGATTCTGGAGATATAGTTTTCGACTAAAGTTCGGGCAATGGTTACTATACAGAAATGTGTCTCATGCAGTACACTACGAGATATTGTGTGAAATGTTTTGACGTAGGTTAACAATTACGTGGATCCTTTAGAAAGTGAGAGTGGTCTAACAACATCAAATTTAATCCCGAAGGAACGTTAAAATGGCTATATCGGGTCATGGTGGGTCTGAACACCTTTCATTTTTGGCTAGATTAACATTTGGCCCAGTGGGCTATGTTCTGATTCATGCTGGACCAGAAATATTTAGTTGATATTAGGTTCCAAGCTTGAATGCGATTTAAATGATTGAATGATTTTATGAATAGTGATTCGAAAATGGTTTGACGCATTGGTTCGGCAATGTGCGGGTTGTTGACAGTTCAAATTTTTCAGTAAATCGTTAAATCAGCTAATTTAAAGCATTCTAGTAGCCATGGTGATTTGATTGCTTTAAAGAAGCAGAAAGTATGTTCTGAAGATCCGTGTCTTCTTTAGATTTGGCGTATCGGCAACCACATTATCCCTGCCTTGGATATGTTGTATGTCCGTGTAAACTGGAACACAAATACAAGTGTCTAGTAAACGGTTTTGGTCGGTGTAGACTGTAAAATCTCGACCTTCGACAAAATATCGAAAACGTTTGATTGCTTGGTAGATAGCTATAGTAGTAGCTCTCTATCGAATGCAGAATAATTTTTTGTAGAATCCGAAATTTTCTTGGAAAAGAATCCAAGCAGCCTATCAAAATTCATCTCGCCAGAAAAAGGCGTTTTGGACTTTTTTGGTGAAGTAGCCAAATGGGTATGGATAGGTGCGACAATTTTCGCTATATACTAGACATAAACCTATAGTAATTTATCATGCCGATAATTTGCTGTATATGCCTGATTGATTGAGGAACTGGAATATTTTGAATGGTATTCAAAATATGTTCTATCTTGTGGACGGCAGTGTACTATTTAAATTGAGCCTACAAGTCGAGGAACCAAGTATGTCGTCAATATAGACAAATACATAGTCAAGATCATTGACGATCTCGTTGGTGAATTGTTGAAATGGTTGTGCGGCATTTCGTAATCCAAATGGCATTCTAATGAACTCAAATAAGTGAAATAGAGTAGTAATTGCTGTCATTTGAACATCCTCAAGTGCGACTGGGATTAATAATCAGCTCTGACCAAGTTGATATGAGAAAATATCTTGCAAATCTTGATGTGGGAAATTAGGTAACGATCGGATACATTTACATGATCTCCAATCTTGGATTTTTTTAGTTAAGTGAAATGTACAAAAAACTACTAGTTATGCCGATGGCTGACATTTCAGTTAGAATTTCGTTGTTGCCACTTTGTGTCAGATCGAATCCAATCTTTGTGGTTTGGACGAAGGTGTGTTCACCTGTGCCAGAGAAACGTTGATCGGCAAATATAAGTAAGCGACTAGTGTACTTTTGTATATGTTTAGGAACCATTTAACATCAATTAGTTTGGGGAATTGTTATTCCTATACATGGCTTTTTGCTTAGGTGAATGGTTGTCCCTGTTTAGTTTATTTCTGGATTCAATAAATCATAACGTACCTGACAATTATCGACTTTGTATTTGAATGTGCCGTGATAGTACCACCAAGTTGATGGGCTTAGAGTAGTATCGGTTACAATTAAAATAAAAAGATTTTGGCAACGGTTGTGGCTTTTGATGAGAGATGATTAGTTACCTTTTAAACTTTAAATGTATCAACGATATGTCCTTTATTTTTCGAAAGACTGCAGTCATTAAACGACCAAATCGTTTTGCAATTTTAATAGAAAATTTTGGATTGAGCACTGCTTGTAGATAAAAGGGTCTGGAGTGTATGGTTCTAAAAGGGTCTGGATTGACTATCACAATGAGTTTACTTACTGCGTTTAGATGTGAAACTGAGCAACTATATATGCTCTATTTTATAGGATGATAATGTGCCTGTCACCTTCTTGAAAAATGCTGGAATATTTGTTTGATATCGGGTTCTGATGTTAACGTTATTTAACGGTATTTATTATTATTATTATATTTATTTTTTCTTGTAGCTGTTCATCCCAGTTTATTCCTGTTTTCCAAATATCCTGCATCATAATCTTGGCTACTTGTTAGTTAGCTGCAATCCGATTATATCGAATTCAAATACAACTTTTACCGAGCTGTTATAGTGTTCCCAATCTTTTAATGCATTTATTTCTCAAATTAAATCCACTCTTTGCTGTGAGCTCTTTTATAGCACTTGTATAGGACTGAGAAGTGCCTCCTCAATTTTGTCCGCTCTAGTGAGTACATCCATATAAAAGTCTGTCATCATTATTTTAGCTGCTTTGGAATGAGTATTGGTTCCTTCCTTGGCTAGATGCATCAATGTTCCATATGTTTTTAACCTATACGCTTTTATAGGCTCAGAAGGTTATTTTCTCCATAATAAGCGGTGATAATTTTGATCGTCTGTGTTGATCAAGACTTGGCGATACATTTTCTTGATGTCAGCTGTCATGACAATTTTCTGCTTTCGCCACCTTAGTAGTATATCGGCTTAGTCTTCTTGTAGTTTGGGCCTGTTCATCATAATTTCGTTTAATGAGACGCCAGATGCTCTTCTCTTGGGTTCTCTAATATTGACGTGATTGTTCTTCAATGGAATTTTTTCTATAAATCGTCTATCAGTGTGCCGGTTCAATGTTGTTTGGAATGTTATCAGCCTTTACAAATAATTTTAGTTGTGCTTCGATTGATTTTGTCATCATCATGGTGATTCTTTTTACTTGGTTGTCCATGTTACTCATGCTGCCGATTATAATCCATCCGAACTCGGTGTTCTGTGCCATTGGTTCTTGATGGTTCCCTTTGATACTGCTGTTAGCTATTATCAATAGATATTAGTCTGCACCAAATATGATATCGATTGTTTGAGATTGATTGTAGTAGAGAATCCGCCAATTTTATGTCGTAAAGATGGGTCCATTTTTAATTTAATGTATTCTATTATACTGTTCTCATTGTTCAATGCTTGCTCGGGTGGAGTCCATTTTTCGGTACTCGTCAGCCCATGAACGAAGCACCATGAACAATTTTAATCAGTGATTGGAAGTGGGTGTAAATAGAAAACTTAGTAACTACTGGTGGGACCAAGCTAATTGTAAAGAAAAACCCTTCAGTTGATAGTTAAATTGGTCCTGTTTAAATATTCATCAGAAATGTTTAAATTTTCTGTTGAGCTTGTCTTAACACCGAGATCCTTTTAAAATATTCAACTCTTCCCAAGACAGTTCACATTTTTACTTGGGTAAATCGAGCAAAGCATAATTTTAAGTATTTAAAGCTCATATTAACGGCGATTTGACAATAGCAGATTTGCACGAGACATACGTGTAGAATGGTAGTAAACCAGGCGCGATTTAAAAACCTTGCACAAAAATTCATTGGTGGTCAGGTTGATGTGTATGCAGGGGGATAAACACAAGACTCGCTTCTTGTGCCTTATCTGCTTATATATTCAGCAAGTGCTCGCACTACCTCTTCGTGGTGGCCACTATCAACTACTACATTAAAAGAGTAGGCTAAAGTGTGAGGGCTGTGGTCCTCCTACAGGGGGTTGCCGTTGGGTTAACAGCCCAACCTGTAAAATTTCATTGTTACGAAACCTCAACAAAAGCCTCGGATAAATTTGAATTCACAACAACGACCTCGGACACGATATAAGGACAACGATTTAAAATTTGGAACATGGAACATACTTAGCCTAAGTATGTTTAGTGTTGAGGTCAAATCAGGGATATTTTCTATATAACGAACTAGAAAAAATCTTGAGCAAAATACCGCAACATGTGGTCAAATCGTGTTAGCCGACTTTAATGCTCTAACTCATAAAGGCACATGGAAATCAAACGACGGGTCAACGGTCAACCAAATTGACCACATTTTCTTGTCCAAAAGGCTCTTTCTCAACTGAAAGACATCCAAACCCAGCGACTAACTCCGTTCAATAACAACGGGATATAATTAACGGACGATGATTGTTTAAGGGCTATTCAGGAGAAAATTGGCGCACGTCAACGAAATCTATCACAAAAAAAAAGATAATTTCAAGAGGCTTACATAACTGCAAGGGAAGTTTTGTATCAGCTATGCAGGCAAAAGAAAAGGAATTGGCATGAATAAGAGAGTTACAAAAAGCCACCAAAACCATCATATAGAAGTGTGGAGGAATTATTTCTCTTCGCTTCTAAATAGACAGACTCCACCTATACTGAGCAACAACCTATCTTGCGTCAATCTGATATTACCATCGAAATGATCCCACCACCAACATACAATGAAGTGCAGGACATGATAGCGTGAATGAAATCTGCAACGAAATGCTTAAACATGGCGGCGATCATATATTCCACCCCATGTGTGAGCTTGAAGCGACAATCTGGTCAAAAAAAAACATCCCAAAAGAGTGGAAGACGGCTCTTATCTGCAATACCGCGGTATTTGTTGCAGTTCAACCGATCTTGAACACAGGTTACAAGGCTACTTTACCAACGTAGTCGCGACAAAGTTATCAACATAAAGTGAGAGGATCTTGGGTGATTATATACCAATATGGTATGGTTTTCGTCCAAACAGATCAACGACTGATGAACCGTTCACTCTGAGGATGGTCCTAAAGTAGTGCTACTAAAAGGACATCACCGTACATAGTATATTCGTAGACTTCCAGTAGGCGTACGACAGCATTAAGAGGAACGCGTTATGAAACGTATAGTACTATCTGGGCTCACCGTCAAAATTGGTATCTATATGAGCTAACTTTTAATGTATGGGTCAAAGTGTAAGGTGCTAATTGAAGGTAAAAATTCGGAAGCCTTTGAGATAATATCTAGAGTGTGGCAAGGAGACCCAATAGCTCAAATTCTCTTCAACCTATCATTAGAATAAGTCATCTGTCAGCTCAATATGGCGCAATGCAGCTGTCTATATTACAAATCAACCCAGCTATTAGCATACGCTGACGACAATTGCATTCTGGGTCACAACATCATCTCACTGACAGAAGTCCTTCCCCCTTGGAAATATCAGCCCAACAAATCGTCCTTCAAATCAACGAAGCAAAGACCAAATATATGGTACCCGCGAGAAGGCAGGCTCGTGGAAACTTCATTCCAGGAGAAACACAATATAAGAGGGTCAATGAGTTTAGATATCTGGGACCATTGATCACCGAGCAAAACTCCACTTTCTGTAGACATGTCATCGAGGATCGCAGCAGGCTACCGAGCATTTTACGATAATATTAAAGTCTTCAAGTCTCCCTATATACCGCACAAAGTAAAACTGGACATATAAAAAGTGCTGATAAGACCTGTGATCAGATTATTCAATTATTCTCGGTCTCATCAAGGAGGAAGCCATGTATAGAATGCGAATGCATCACAAGATCAGAAATGATCTCGATAAAGTCGACATCATCGGATTCATAAAATCGTCAAAGCTAAGATGCGGCTTGGGCACGTTTTTCATTCACAAAATTGAACCACAAAACAGGCCTCTCGGTCACCGTGACTGGCATTCTCTTGTGACGGCCAAATCCCTTCATAGGATGTAACACCAGCAGAAGAATAAGAAGAAGCAAAAATTCGTCCTAAAAGAAATCTAAGAATTTCTTCCTATTCTCTTTCCTATATAATTTCTGGCCCAAACAACATCAGTAGCATCAAACTAGAAGTAAAATCACCGCATATACACAATCGGCTTACCTCGTTATATTTATGTGTTAGGCAAGCTATCATAAAAAACTTTGGATCTCAAAGTAAACATCCATCAGACCAATACAATGAGAGAATTTGGCTGCAAACCCCAAACAAATTGAAGAACCAACAATAATCTGGAAAAAAGAACGCTAAAAGACGCTAAACAACTTAATTAACCAACATTCCATCATAAGCTAACAAGTCTTAATCTGTAAATAAACGATGACGAAACAGTTTATAATCTATCAAAAGAATTTAGAGCCTTGCTTCATATCGCATATATCGCCGGCGAATGGTATGCGCGGATAACATAAAATTACAAAATCGATTGATTGAAATTTTATAAGTCGCGCGAGAATGTCGCGCATTTATTAAATTCATATTACTAATTCAAATTGTTAACCAAATGACTGGCAATGCTTCAAATACAGTTTTGTAATTTTTTTGGATATTATTCCACCGAATGTAGTGTCTAATTGTATATATATCTATACGTGTGAGTGTGTGTGTGTGATTATAAAGATTATAAAGTCGAGATGTCATGCGGGACCATTGTGATATCGTTCAAATGTGTTACTAAATTTTGCGTATATCGTCTATTATACGTCTAGTGCGGTCAAATATTTTCAGCATCGTTCGAATGAGGAAACGAAATGGTAAACATAATTCAAGGTTTTAATAATTTCGTCTTATTTATAAAATATACAATTCGCGATTACCAAATTTTGATAACAAAAATAAACGTGTTTTAAAGGCCATCGTTGGCCCCGTAACAACAATCCAATGAACTTAAAGTTAAGCTCAATAAAACAGTCGGGAATAACCGTATGTCAAGTTATCATACCGAAGTAGATAGTAATCAAAATAGAGCCCCATCTTTCCTTTATTGGTTCCTATACGGAATAGAAGTCGATCAATGGCCTGTTTTGCTCAACCATATATATATATGAAATCGTGAAGAGGTTCCCCTTCCAAAAGTTGAAATACCTAAAATGATCAGGGTGGTCAGTTTGTGGTGCTACATCACACTTTTATATCACATTTGTAGAATTTTTTGGTGATAAAATGTAAACAAAATAAGTATACAAATTTAACCCTGTACAATGAATTTTGTGGAAAATGGGATGAATAAAAAGTAATATGTTGACGTTTCTACATAACCTCAAAATTGATTATACGATGGTTTTTTATGATGTGCTATTTAAGTTGTGTTATAATAATTTTTAATATTGTTGCAATTTAATTTTTTGTATTTATGTTATTTTATTGCACCGTGCAAACATTTGGTGACCACCGACGACCCTGTTTAGGGCTTTGTGAAAATACACACATAACAAAAACAATAAAACTGGAGTCAAGCACAAAAACATTTTGCAAAATATTGTATACATATTTTTTTACACGTGTTTTGTGTTACTACATATAATAAGAAACCACGCGCCACCGTACACCACGGGGGCAAGAACAGGCGTGGTGTAAGGTGCGGGAACTGCATGGGAAATATATAAAAACAAAGCTTATATTTGGTTACCAAATGTAAGCTTTATATTGACTAAAAAGCCAAATTTGCTAAGAAAATCGTCACCGATAATTGGACGGTTCACCGCAGCTAATATAAACGCATGCGTAAATGAACGTCTGAGGCCAATATCGAGTTTGAGCAACTTTGTGCCATACGTGCGAATGGTAGTTCCATTTGCTGCCCATAATACTAGATCATGCGTTATCCGCGTAAGATCTAGTGATATACGTTTATATTTCATAAACGGGATGACTGATAAGTCAGCGCCTGTGTCAATTGAAAAAGTAAGGCGGTTATTATTATCCAGAACAAATAGTCTATGCGAACCATACTCCATGTTGGTCGCAGTCTCCATCTGTGGCGTAATAGGGTAATTTCGATGTATAGGTAAAATTTTTGACTGATAGGGTGTATATAATTATGATGATAATTATATACACCCTATCAGGGTTTTTGTTGTGGGTGTTCAGGTGATTATAGTCAACTTTATTGAAATAAGACGAACACGACTTATTGTCGGTCAATTGCACGGTGCAACACATTTTGTTGCGCGGGTGCCATATGTATCATGATAATAACACAGGCCATTGTATTTGAATTTCTACAGTTCTGATTCCTATTTCGGTAGTTCCTCGAGTTTGAGTGTCTACTTTGGTTAAGTTGGTTTAGAATCTAGGACATTTTCGATTCTAAATTTCTAATTCGGTCCTCAATCGAATTTAATTGGTTATTTGATTGTTTATTCAGACCAGTATGTTTGAAACCCAGAACGACTTAGGCGTGGTGCCGCGTGACCATGAAAAAGCTGACAACTGCCCTGATCGCCTAATTGCATCATGCAATTTATTGGCTAATTTTGCCATCGATTCTAATACAGCATCATCAGCTTGTGTTAACATTGTCATTTTAATGACCTCCGGTAATTGCCGAGACCAAATGGACCGAATTACCGGGTGTGATATGGCTGATCCAGTCAACCCGCGCTTATATCTTAATGCCTCTGATGGCCGCCTATCACCTAAATCCTGCCCAGCCAGCAGTGCCTCGATACGTCTCTCGTCGGACGGAGCTAATCTATCTATCAACGCCTTTTTAATGAACTCGTATCGGTTCTCTCGTAGCGGATTTTGTAAAATGTCACTTATTTGTGACAATTTTTTTCTTTATTTTGAATATTTTATTTATTATACAAAGGGGTGAAATTTGCTTTGTTTCAGCAGTTTTTGGTTTCGAGCTAAATGAGAAGTTGAACTTATTAAAAAATTTGGTCTCTCATCCGGCTGCAGCGACAAAACTACAAAATATATACATCCAATACTTTGTATTTACATAGTACATACTCCGTATGGATATTTGGAAATAGCGAATTATGTAATTCGCCAAAAATTGAAACAAATAGCACTTCATATAAAACCATCATATGATTAGTTTTGAGGTTATGTAGAAACGTCAACTTATGTATTACTTTTTATTCATTTGGATAAAAATTACGAAATTCGCTATAATATTTTGTAGTTCGTATTGTTTCAAATTGAATTAAAATATTCGAATAAAATATTTACTTATTTAAAATAATATGTAAATATTTTATTTGAATATTTTAATTCAGTTTGAAATAAAAAGGAATTACATTATTATAATAGCTGCATTTCTTGACTAAATGTGATCCAAATCATATCACGAGTTACATAGAAAGGAAAGACGCAAATTGAACCAAATTCGTTTTTGGTTCACAAATAGTGAACTAAAAATTGTTCTGTTATTAAAATGTAGGTGTACAATAATTTTGTATTTAGTGGTTGGTAGCAGTGAAATAATTAAATACCGAACTCACCCAAAACCAAAATAAATCAAAAAATTAAGATTTTTTGTATTTGAATTTATCTAGTTGCCGTTTATTATAACTTCAAATTAGTGTTTTAATAAGCAATGCGTCGATAAACATTTTTTGACAGATAATTTCATAACAAGATGGATGTTTTTTGACAAAAAAAAAAGAATTTAATTTTGAGTAGTACCATACCGATTTGTAATGTAATTTTGAATGGTTCCTTTAAACAGCGCTAATACCACCCTCTAAGATTTATTTTGTAAATGTTTGTGTCGTTTCATAAGACATGGTCTGATCTTGAGCGGAGTATATTCTGAGTTTCCATTATTCAGTGACCTGTTTGAAGCAACAGTTCACGATAAAGCCAACATATCCAAGGTGTTTAAAATGCAATATTTAAAAGGTTTATTCCAGGGCAAAAGATTTTCATTAATAAAACGTTTAAATGTTACAGAATCTAATTAAGAGGAAGCTTGGGGAAAAATCTATTAATCAGACAGTTTTTCGATCAAAAATGCTACATTGTTGCTTAAAGACGCTACGGCATCTCTCGGACGTATCAGATGAGGTCATTCATGGGTTAAGAGAAAAAGAACGAATGCCATGATCCATGGCTCTATATTCTATATTCTAAACGATTTTCCGTCTTTAAAACAATTTTTCGATTTTATAAGCAAGAGAAGTGATGCACTTGAAAGTTTAAATTCAATGTCCAAGACTAGATCCAACACTTC
Source organism: Tipula confusa (assembly GCA_963556175.1). NCBI lineage: Eukaryota > Metazoa > Arthropoda > Insecta > Diptera > Tipulidae > Tipula > Tipula confusa. The sequence continues at coordinate 208,341,432 of OY744476.1, read as the reverse complement.
AAAACTATTTATGGTCCAATCACAAATATCATGTTCATTGTGTTTTGGCGACCACTATACGTAACGAAATGACACAATGATATCCGAGAGGAAGCAGATTGTTTCAGAAAATAAGCGCTACCTCAACTGGCTTTCATCAACTGAATACGCTAATTAATGCATTTGATATATGCACCCAGAAGCTAATAACGAAGGTAAAAAACAACCAGTTAAGTTAAACTAACTTAATAGTTAGTTTATTGCTAGGACTCAATTAATGTCGAACCATGGACGTGGCATATTACCGACTACCATTGTGAATGTAAAAGATACGGAAAATCCCATCGGCGTTGCTCGATTCCGGTTCTCAGTCACCTTTTGTTTCTGAAGATAGAGTTCAACTTTTAGATTTGCGAAAGATAAGAGCCAACATTAATATAACAGGTATAACAGGTATAACTCGTATCTATATACGAGTCAGAAGTACCAATCGAAATTGATGCGTTACTCATCAATAAACTTCCATTAAAACTACCAGAGTGTGACATAAATAAGTAAGGTCATCCTATTACTAAAGGACACACAATTGGCTGATGCAGGTTTCTCTATAGATCTCTATCTCTATGGAAGCTGCTCTATAGCAGCTTCCATAAACCTATTGATAGGCGCAGACAAGTTCTAAGAAAGCGATTTAGGTCTTCACAACCGATGTGGAAAGGGTGTACCGGCAAGTGCTTATATCCAATGCCCAACACATAGATGGTCAAAGGCTGTTATAGCGTGAGAATCCCAATGAGAAGATTCGACCATACCCGACACTAAAAATACACCACTGTGACATTTGGTCTCACTTGCTCGGCTTATTTGGCTATTCGAACCATTCAACAAATAGCACGTGACAATGGAAATGAAAACATCAATTGAAAAATGAGCTTCGATGACGTTAGAACGAGGTGGTTTCGTATAATGATGAAATAGAGGTCCAATAACCAAGACCAAGCGATAAGGGAAAAACGATGAAGTTAATCAGCGAAATGTCCTCTCCTGCAGCTGTACTTGGGCTACATTGGCATTCCTGCAAAGACGTATTTATATCCAAAATAAAAGTTGAACTTGACTAAGAGGGAAATAATGTTGGAAGCTTCCAGAATTTTCGGTCCTTTAGGTTTTTGTCTTAATCTATCATATCGTTCAAAAGAACTCTTAAATCTATTGCAAAATACTACGCTTGAACCGTTTCAGCCATTGTACATGCAGGACTTTCGACATTCGATACAGTATTAGGGTCACGTGAGATCCACCGACAATCCAGCCGGCCATGGTTCGAGAAAAGTATCTCCACGACAATTAGCGAAGCTGAAACAGTGGTGGTATGGGCCCGAGTGTTTGAATCGACCAGATGAATTTTAACCAACTTCTATGTTCAAAAATACAGAGTTAATAAAAACGAACATTGGAAAAGAGCGTATAGCAAAGCCCGATTTACCGTAAAGAGATTTACGGCAAGGCGAGGTATTACAAAGAAAATATACACGAACAACGGGTTTAACTTCGTAGGAACGAGGAGAATATTTTGCTTGAGAAGTTACGAGTAGATAAAATTAAGCAAAGACATACACCTAAGTACTTACAAGTATTTGCAGTGGTCGATTGGAACGCAACTACAATCATGCCCATTTAAATATAAACTTTACGATGCATGTGAGTAACCACTAACCACGGGGGCCGTATCTTCATATATCAACAATATAAATTGTTAAGCGCGATCCCATTGTCAAAAATATTAATCGCTGCTAATAAATTAATCGACCAAAAACGAAAAAGAAATGTATATGTTTCACATTGTGTGAACTAGCGACTGGAAAGAGGTGCAAAAAGATTTATGGCCAAATTTTCTTATATTTTTTATTTTTTTTGTTTTTTTATTAATTAATCAGCTCGTAAACATGATCTTGGGCAATGTACGCACGCTCGCCTCGACAATTAACACCATCGCGCAGTAAAATCAAAAAATTTCAAATTTCGTAATATTGGTTACGGTTTCGTTTTCAATTTTTGTGTAATAAATCTTTGAAGTCGCAGTTTCTTATATTTACCTGTTGAAAAATTTTTATATTTTTTTCAAATTTCTATTTGGCGATCGAAATGCGAGGTTGATGATACGATTAAATGTTTAATTTTTGGGTTTAAGCTACTGAATTATGGCGATTACGCGATTTATTGTATACATTTCATTAGATCGATTAAACACTGCAGATATTGATTACATCTGTCAGATTAATATTTTTGCAAAACTTTTAATCGGTTTACGACAAACAAATGATAAGTTCGGGACCTCAACCGGAAAAATCTAAACAAAATGAAATTAGCAAAGGGGTTAGCCTTTGCTAATTTACGAATTTGATTAAATATTCAACACATCACGTAATAGTGTCCCGATTGTCATGAATGATACCTTAATCGAAAGCTCTGGTCATCAGTATAAATACTGCTTCAAAAAATATAAACATTTCGACAAAAGTTTTGTATGCACAAAAATGAAATTAGCAAAGAGTTCAGCCTTTGCTAATTTACGAATTTGATTGAATATTCAATTCACACGTAATAGTGGCCCGATTGTCATGAATGATACCTTAATCGAAAGCTCTGGTAATCAGTATAAATACTGCTTCAAAAAATACAAACATTTCGACAAAAGTTTTGTATGCACAAAAATGTAATTAGCAAAAGGGTTAGCCTTTGCTAATTTACGAATTTAATTGGATATTCAAAACATCACGTAATAGTGGCCCGATTGTCATGAATGATATTTGGATCGAAAGCTCTGGTCATCAGTATAAGTCAGTATAAATCAGTATAATAATTTCGTTGAAAACTGATCCAATGATCTATAGAAAAGTTAAAAACTGGCAATTTGTGAGCTCACTCGAACTAATCTTTTAGTCAAACTCTTATGCTCTTAATCGATATCAAAGTCACAAAAACGTCACATAGAAGTTTTGTCTCGCTATATTATATCGTCACACTCCCACGTATTAAAATTTTTAGACAAAAATTATCTCGATTTAATATAATACAGACACATATAATACGCGATTATGACTTTCATAACGATTATCTTAAATTTTATGCAAATTCTTACGCTCCAATTTCAAAACAACGACACAATCACATTTTTCATTTCTTTGCGCGTCATGAATGCTTGTACCGCACTTTATACAGTGTTTTAATGCACCCGCAGCATATATGTATATAGTACAGAAGTAAAATTCTAAAACGCGGTTTATTGTTATAAAAATCATTAAAATCATGTGACGTAAGATGAATATTAACACTTAGTGTGCGCACTAAACCACACTAAAATGATAAAATATGAATGCGAATGTTGATGGTCATGTAAATTTTTTTTTTTTTTTTTTTTTCATTTCTGATTATGACACCATTTATAATCTCATAAATAAATTAATTATGTTTTCAAACAAACATAATATACGTTAGTGTATTATACGTTAGTGTATATGCGCATAAAAAACCAAATCACAATTTCATAATTTTTAATGTATGTGCACCAATTAATTCGCGCAATTGGTAATGAACTCTATAATGGAATTGAAATAATAGTTTGGCCAAATTTTCGGAAAATCATCGTAATTACACATCATCGATGATTTATGTATGCCGACATATAATTTAGATGAGCCTAATTGAAAATTAATTTATTGATGAGTGCTCGCCAATGGGACGCCGCCGCACAACACACCGACATTCTAATATTCAATTAAATCATTCATTTTCGAAACGGAACTTGAAAAATTAAATAATCTATGAAAAGAAATCCTTGGCCATGTCGAAGTGTGAAAATTCAGCTCATCATTTAATTTAATCGGACGCACTCACATTGAACGTTGTAACTCAAGGTGGTCGAGGGTTAAACGATGGGAGGTCTATATATAATGTAAAGTGTTTTAAAATTATTTAAGGTTATGTCATCACGCGGAGAGCGCGTACAACAATTAGTGTTTGTATGATTGATTGAATTTGAATGGTTTTGCCGTCGAGTTAATTATCATTATAAGTTGGTAGCTGACGAAAAATTATGTTATTTAATGTTTATTAGATACTAATTTATTAATCATCTTAACATAATGTATGCGTTGTAAAACTGTTAACGTCAAAATAATTGTTTACGATAAATTTTCAATAACGTATTTATGTGGGATTAGTGCGTTGTAATCAATCAAAAACGCATCGATATAGAAATAAATCAATGTCAAATTATTACGAGATATTGTTAGCTTTTATTATGTAATAATAATTTTTTTAACGGTAATTAGTCGATGAAATCTTATCAAGTAAATGGCCAGAATTTTGTCTATAAATAAGCATGAATATACGCTTTACAATCGTACGAATGAAATAAACGGCCTTTTTCGGCCAGAATAGTGGAAGGCTGAAGTCTTAAAAGTACAACAACTCGGCAATGAGCACGTAACTTCTTTTCCCTTCAGACCTAGGTCTATTGCTATTTGGAACCAGGATGGAAACCTCTGTGTTAACGCCGATGCACTACTAGACAGTTAGAATGAGCATTTCTCTGATTTAAGTCTCTATTCCATTATAAAACATTGCTGTACAACAAATGTTGGCTAACGTAGGCTTAAATCACGGAGGATTCAAATAATCAAGTGTCGCCTAAATGAAGACAAATTATAATTTTTATATTGTAAAGGGTAGCCAAAGGTGATAAATAAAGGTTACTTAGGTTTTGAAAATATTAATAAATGCCGCGCCACAGAATGAGTTTCAATTAGAGTCATTGCTAATGTCTGGTCTTTCTACAAATTTCATCTTCTCAGCTGGAAAGACGCTCGTAAACTTGCACTTATTACCCATTGGGGCAATGCCTGTCACACGATATCTATCCCTGTGTAGTTTTTTAACAATCTGATATGGACCTCGGTATTATAGCTTCAATTGTGTATTCATCCCCGTTGCAACTATTTCCCATTTCACCATCACTAGGGCTGGTATAGCATGCCCAACTACCTTTCTATGTTTACCTTCAAAATATTCTTTAATATATTTTTGGTTACGATGAATATTTGTCGAAGCTTCTTCACGGTTTATGAGCGTTTGGTTTTTATGATCCTGTCATTCTTTAATAATCTTCCTATCTTCCAGTACAATTTATGACTTCTTTGTATTGGATGAAGTTTTGATTCCCAATTTTGTTCGTTACCCTCACTTATCATCGTATGAAGTGAATTCTTCAAAGTTCGATTCGTTCGTTCCCTTGTCCATTTGCTCTAAGGGAGCAGGCGCAATTAGAATATATTTGATATTCAAATCTAAACAGAATCGCTCGAATGAAATGATTCTTGTTGGTGTACCAAAATAGATGATAATGTCATCAATAGCTTTAATTACAAACTTTGTAGATGTGTCCCTGCATGGTTTGAAATGGACATATTTGGTGTAGGCATCAGTAATGACGATTTTATAGACATTTTTCCATGAGGGTTTGTTGTCCATTTCTAAGTTTGATTTTAAAATCAACTTCTTACAGACGCAACCACCATCGCGCCACCCGAGTGCGTAATGACACACAATCCGTAATGACAACAAATGGTTTACCAAGTACATAAACTCAGAATCGTTCCACAGATCCTACAACAGCAAGTGTTTCCAACTTTTAACAGTAGTAATTTTGTTCTATGAGGTTCGTCTTCCTACTAAAATAAGTGACTGGACTTTTAACACTTTCTCGTATTTGAAATGATACTCCTGCTAAACCTACTGCACTTGCATAAGTAAAGTGATTCAAGCACATAGGTAAGTTTTCCCTTTCCACATGTCCCACATTTTATGTCCCAAAAACTCAATCTGAGTTTGTAGAAACTTGCATTTTGATGGTTTCATTGTTAAACAACATTTGTGTAATTTTTCTATAAATGCTCTAAGCAAAAGTACACCTTGATCGATTTTTGATGATGGAATGACCAAATCATCAAGATATGTTACGATTTTATTCTGAAGCTCATTGGCCATGGAATTCATCATAGGCTGAAATATAGACGGTGCGTTGACAAGCCTGAACGGTATTACACATGCAGGCTGTTTTGATTAAATGTTAAATAATTTTAAGATAACCCCATATAAAAAAACTCGGGAGCTGCTAAATCGAATAACCGTGGATGCTAGTCCACATAGTCAGATTTCGAAATGAACTGCGTTGTGAAGATATTTCTAAAAATAATTCTCGCTAATGGAATTTAAGAATTTGACGTGACATTCAATTTGTCATGTGTAGAGATTCACTAAGCACATTTCTTCACTTCACACTGGATGCCATCTATATTTTGGTGTTTATTCGATAATATTCGTGTGTATTAAATAAACAAATAAAAATTAAGCTATCATCTGTTGGATTGTAATTTAATAACTTCAAATCTTAACACCAAAGTGACTTAACACGATAATGGGGCTATAATAACTACTAACACAGATTTAACATGATTTTTAAAAGTTTCAAGATACCCCACTTCCTTGTAATCATTCGACTTTACTTATATTAATTTACCTGTCCGCGGTTTAAGATTTTGACCTGTAGATACTTTGCTGTCTTGTAAATCTTATTGTGGATATTTCAGTGCAATCAAATACTGTTCGCACACACGGAAGAATCTTTAAAAGCAATTTTGTAAATTATTTCTCATATGAAAACAGAGAAGGCTAAATAACTAGCTTTACCATGAAGTACTAACGTATTACCTTCTTAATTCAAAATACTAGTATGCAAAAACAAAACGGATATTAGGAAGATTAATGCAAGATTTCACAAAACTTTTAATTAAAATCCAATTTATTGAAGTATTCTACTATTTCTTAATGTTTATACAAGCATAAACCATATATAGGTTAGAAAACACAAGTAACATAAAATTTGGGACGACCTAAAAAAAAGAAAAAAAATTATAGTAAGAGCGTACCCATAACATTAGCATATAATTCAGCATACCATAACGCCAGAGCAATATATTTGGTAACTTTCTTTAAAAACTACGGTACCATCGCGCGTATCATTTATAGTCACATAAATCCAATACTTATTAGCGTCGCTTGAAGAGTTTGCTAATGAACTATCAAGCCAATAATTAACTTTGAAATAATATCCCCGATAGCTTTTACTTGCTATATTATCGTTTATAAAAACTCCATGGGCGACCGCAACTTTCGTTATATTTTTCGTTACATGTAAAACCTCAGGCGTCAACATTGAATATGTTACTGCCTTTTCTAAGTAATATCGATCATCTGTATACACTGCAATTGTCTGCTCAGCAAAACTTAAATAAGGCACAAATACGATTACATACTGTCTTGTGTTTACATTAACAAATCCGTTATACAGAACGAGTGCATTAAAGCTCGATATGGATAAAATGCTATAAAGATAAACAGTTCTTGAAAAACAAATTTTTATAAAACTGTACCTGTTATACCCGCAGTCATAATTTATTTTTGAAAAGTCTTCGGTACAAATTATAACTTGATTTTCACATTTATCTCCAGTAAACTGCCCTTTGGCGCAATCGCAAACAGTAGATTTACCTGAATACGAACAAAGGCCTACATTATTACATATTTGGTTGTCACATGTTTTTTGAGCACAATTAACAAACAGAATATTCAAAATTATCATTGCTAGTACAAAACTATAAATTATGTGTAGGGCTACCATTATTGAATGGTTGTGAGCGAAAAAGGCAATCTTTAAATTTGTTTTATGCCTACTATGCTTATTTATCAAAAGTTCATTTTGCAAGGCTGACTATATTTTTTAAGGTATAATATTTCAATCTAGTACACTGTTTTAGTTTCACAATCGATTTCGTTTGATTTGTTACCGCTCTCTGGTCGAGTACCTAGAATAGTAAAAAATCCGCTAGGGCAAAACAAACCAGCTGTCTGAGCAGTTTTTTCTATCAAACGAACATAAACAGAGTAAAAACAATAACCGTTTTGCACTCAATGCAATTTGTATTCTTTAAACGAAATCGACATAAAAATGTATATACCACATAGTTTTGTACTTATATATACTACATTAGCTGTGTTGCTTTCACAAAGCCGAAGAAGAGTACAACAACCATTGCATTGTATAACGCCGAATCGGATTTATTTGTAAGCCAAAAAATGTTTATTTCATAGAATGAATTTTTTTTTTTTTATTTATGGCCAACATTTGAGAAGCCATATTGCCCGATTTCAATTTTACATTTACATTTAATTATTATTTTTTATTTTTTCCATTTATTCACTTTCACAAATTGACCGCAATAGTTTTGTCAAATTTCTGGCACACGTCGAACATTTGTCTGTTTGTTCAATCAGTCTTATTGCATTTGATTATTAAATGTTCAATGTCCTGCACAACCAAGCAACTGTCTCATAAATCATCCTCAGCTAAGAGCTAACATTTCCTTAAGCACTCTTTCCAATTAACAAGATTCAAGCTCACTCGCTCCATTGTTCGTACCATTGTAGTGTTTTCTTTAATTACTTTAAAAAATGTTTTAATCAAAGTAGCACTAACACAACTGAAAGAACTTATCTTTCTCTCGATATTTTTCAATAAATTCATTCTCTCAATTTCGCCTAAATGTCATATATTTGTCAAGGGTATATATAATTGCTTAAGTGTCATATACTTATTCTAAATTTTTACGATATACTATCGATCCGACATCCGAAACATCAATGGGTAAACTGTTTTTTTCATATGATGGTAGTACTATATGTATTTATATTATGCATTCATCCAATCATGTTTTGCTATTTCCTCGACTGTACAACCCCTTTTCGCAAGCATATCGGCTCTTTCGTTCCCCTCAATTTGTAAGTGTGAAGCTATCCATTGAAAAATCACTTCACTCCCACAAGATTGAAGGTACTTTACAACAATTCCACCAACACATTTCCATGAGTACCTCCACTGTGCTTTAAAAGTTTTAAACCACTCAGAGTGACTCTCTTCTAGAATAGAACTATTCCCCCCCTTCCTTCATTCATGGCCAATTTGATACCTTCCCACATTGCAATCAACTCAGCATTCATTATACAGGTACCACCAGCTAGTCGCAAAAAAATTTTCGCAAACTGCAGATTGACCTTGTCATCGGAATTAAAACGATGAATTTCATAAATTCATACACCCATTCACCAATTTTTATGAGGAAACCCAAGTTCTACAGAACAAGATATAGTCTCCCCAGAACCACATAATCATATGCTCTTTCAATACAAATTTTTCTACAGAACCAAAAATGGTTTCCGGCAATAAACTATTTTCATTCACAAACCTTTCAATCCTGCCTTTCATCATGCCATTTATAATTTTTACAAAAACATTTAACATACATATACCCCTATAGTTTATTACCCAAATTCCTATCTCTACCTCTGTTTGGAATCGGAACCACTCTGCTTTGCATCCATTTTTCCAGTGTTTCTATACTCATCCATAAGTTGTTGAGAATTCGAAGCAACGTCTCCTTTGCTACTAAGCTCAACAATCTATTTTATAAATCAATCGATTAATTCCTGGGGTTGTAGATTTTGAAGTATCCAAAACCATCAGAAACCATTCATCATTATTTGCAAGAATTGACCACCTATCTCTGGATCATCTAAAACAAAATTTCGATTATTTTTTTCTTCTCCCTCTCACTCTATTGAACTTTTCCCATACATCTTTAGTTGTAGACCAGTTTGTCATTTCTGACACAAAGATCCTCCTACTTTTCCTTCGCTCTACGGATACCCTTCTGCAATCGTTCATTCACTTATTCATAAATCATTCTACATACGCGACAAATACACCTGTTAAATTCACGCAAGGCTATCCGTAGCCTATCATACCAATACTGAATTTTTTTTTGCTGCACACGTTATTCACTCTATTTCCCATTCATTCTGAGATTTTTCATACATGAGAATCTCATTCATACACCTGAGCCATCTCTTTACTGTTAAGTAGTGAGTGTGCATTTATATCAATTCACTTTTACCATTCAGCCAATCAACAACATTGATGAAACCCTTCATGGCTTTAGCCCTATTAAGATATTTAACTGGAGCCAAATACATACTAAATGAGTAACAGATCTCTGTCTAAATTCCGAGTTTTGGCAGCGATGGCTTCAATATACTCAAAATTCGGAAGGTCTACTGTTATTAGCATGATATTGGTTCGAGTCAATTCTGCAACTCTCCTAAAACTATCGGCCCTCGGTCTAGACAGGAAACTATAGCCATTCATTTGAAACGTCTTATTCTCCGCTCCCAAGTTTCACTCACAAGCATTACATTCATATCATTATTGGCCAGATAACACCGAGGCATATCGCTCTTGGCATACATGCTTTGGACATTTATCTGACCAATGCTCAAACATTCACTGGATCTTATTGTTTGCTCGGTCATTTATACCTCTGTTCATTCATCCATTTTTGCATTCTCTATAGCTATTATTATTAGCTCGTTTGGGCTGAGGCACGAGTACCTCTGAGATGACGTTATAGCCTTTTCTGCTGTTGATGTGGTGCAGCTGGCCGCCTTTGTTATAATTTTTGATTCTGTTGTTGTTTTGATTTTCTGCGTTTCGATTAGCTATTTGTATAATTGCTGTTATTTGTGTAGTTGTTGTTTTGTTTAATAGTTTGTATTATTTGATCCTTTTTAGTTTCATTATTTTTTATATTATTTCTTTGTTTGTAAGAACCAAACTAGCTCAACTCCGCTATTAGAACTCATTTCTAGCACTATGCCCGCAGGCATTTGCCGTAAACCAAGTATACGGTACCTTTTTTTAAAATATATACAGCGAGTTTTTGCTCGCTGTCCCTAAATACAACTATTTTAGATTTTTCTTTATCACAAAACACCAAAAAATTAAAAATTTTAGTCTGAAAAAAAAACAAATAAAAGTTTCGGTTCTGAACAGTTTTTGGTGGCTGCTGTTTCAAATTATAACTTGAATATGCTAGACGATGTTGTTCCATCAAAAGTTGGATGCTTTCATTTGACTGATTGAACATGTTGAACTACTTGCAACGTTGCTCCATTTATTTTGACGTCAATAAGTAACTCCTTTTCAAGACGTTCACGAGAAGCAGGAGTTGGCTCAATCGTTTATTCGTTACTTTGTCCATAATCATATTGAATATCCACCGCTATCACTAATTGTTACGTTTTTGTCTGTTGCCGGTTCGTATCATTAGATTGTGAATAACTTCCACTGATTATTTTTGTCCACTCTTTACAAATAAGCACACAACACTTTACAAACAAATAAATACAACATTTTCCACTAACTTCAAATAATATTTTCGCTCAAACACAATAATTTCCCGCAATAAATAATAAAATTATTCTTTTTTTACAATAATAAACAATTCTTTATTTCAACCAGAATAATTAACTTCTTATAACACGTTAATTAGCCTAGAGATTAGACTAGAACCTAGAGACATCTATCAAGTAGTATTAGTACTAGTGAAAATATAGTGTTACTATTTCTCTAGAGTTAAACACAGAGACATCTATTAAGTAGTAATAGTACAAGCGAAAAATAGGCAAATAGAATAGACGACTCGGCAATAGGCGAAAACGTAACATTTGTTGACAACGGTGGGATTGTCAATATTTAAAGTGTCAATATTTAAATATTTAAGTCTTTTCGTTGAGATCAGAAAAGATGTAGCGTTGTCTACAAAAGCAACAATCGCAGAGACCGTCGACTATGCAATGACTAACGAGATGGTGGGTAACATCATCAAGATACAAGGAATGCTTTGGTTGTGACAGAATGGGCCACATCTTGGGGGATTGTGTGGAACGGGTGGAAAACGATCGAGAGCGCCGGTGTATTGTGAACCTGGAACAAAAAAAGCAACGGTGGAATAAAATGTTGGATATGTGACAAGGTTGGTCACTTATCACGAGACCGTAAGTGTAGAAACATAAGATCACCATCCCCTAAACTATAGCGAAAAAATAATAAGGCAGGAGACATTATGATGACCAAATAACCAGGGAATGCCGATGCTTTGCCGAGTAGATTCCGAACAATGTGACCAAGTCAAAAGTAACGAAAATCGTCGACGTCAGACTCATGAAACTTCTACCGTTTGAAGAATGGAATCCTGAGGAAATTTTCGAGGACAAATGGTTCCAAGTGCAGTTGTATTCGTCTAGGAGTAGTGCATAACATGAAAGAAGATTTTAACGAAGTCCATCAGTTTATGTGAGAGAAGATACGACTTTTCAGTGATAAGATGAAGGCTCGGAATGACTCATAAGTCTATAACAGAGGATTTGATGAGGAGCAATTCGTAAGAGTTTACAACCCGCAACGAAAGAAAAGTGTGACACCAAAGTTGCAGCCTGGATGGAAAGGATCCTACAAGGGTATAACAAGTCATACAGCAAATTAAAATTGGACAACGAGGTAAACTAAAGCGGTGCACCTAGAGCGATTGGCGCTCTATCGAAAAAATGCGTTGGATCTTGTTCGGGACGAACAAGCTTAGGTGGAAGGTAGTGTTATGATTTCACTCCAGTGAAACCTAGAGACATCTATGAAGTTGCATTATTACTACGGAAAATATAGTGTAACGATTTCTCTATAGTTAAACCTAGAGACATCTATTAAGTAGTATTCGTACTAGTAAAAATTGAGCAAATACAATAAAGTGTACATTTCGAAAAAAAAGTGAAATAAAATACCAGAAAAATAAAATATTTGAGATGCGTGTAACTTAAAGAGTAAAGATTAGTATTATAACCCCCATCAGTGGCAAGCGGCTAAAAGTGTTATAAGAAGTGAATTATTGTTGTTAAAATAAAAAAATAGTTTATTGTAATTAAAGAACAATGGTGTTATTTTAAAAATTATTGTGTTTGAGAGTAAACAGTATTTGAAGTGGAAACTGTTGTGTACAGTAAAACTCAATGATAACTATTCACAATCCAGTGATACGAACCGGCAATAGGTACAAACGTAACAAAACTATTCATGCAAAACTGAAGTTGTTTACTTACTTAAGCGAAAACTAAAACGTTTGGGAAATTCAAAAATGTTAAAACATAAACCAAAAAAAAATATAAAGGTTATATCTCAGCTCAGAATAACTTCTGCAATATAAAAGCTCTACATCATAAGATGATGTGTTTAATCCGACCACCAACCACGACAATGAAAATTAAACTTTACACGGAATGATGACTATATATATGCCTCCTTAAATAATCGAAAATGATGCGAATGAAAGCGAAGTACGATATTCTTTTAGAATATTCAACACCTTAGGAAATGACAGATTATATAATTTATAATACAAATTTAATCGACAATAAAAATCCCGTTACTAACCAAGAAGAGTTGAATCACCCAAATAGCGAGAATTGACAAGAACCCATCAGCAACAAATGGATATTCTAAACTAAACGGGATGCGGCAGTAACGATCATAAGGGATAAGACGAGACGGGTAAGCAAAAGTTGTTGTCTAGAACAGGCTTTCGAGACGCAGAAACTTATTTTACTGTGGTTAAACAATATAGTTCAATTAGAATCTTACCGTTGTTTTCCCACCGGTTTTATTCTTCAAAATATATCGAAATATATACTGCGAGACTTATTTGTGGAAATTACAAATTGTGCGAAGATTTCGATGTCAATTCATATATAGTTAAGACATGGGAATTTTGTTTCTTTTTTTGAATTCTCGTCCATTAGCAAAAATTCAACAGATATACGTCATTAATTTTTATTTAATATGCTCGAACATAGTACAGATATTAAAATAACGACGGCGTTCTTTTTTAACTGAAAATAAATAAAAACACAAAAAAATTTTAATAACTAATAGTTTAAGACGAATATCATTAGCACACACCAATGATCCTGAAGACAAAACTAGAAATGGCCAGTTGTATAATATATCTCCGTTTTCCAAATTCGTGATCTTCATGTTAAAATTATAAACGTAACTGTGTCTAACCGAATAGCTTAATACAAAGTAATAGCCGCTATTTTCTTGTATGTTCCCAAATTGATTAATTCCATACGCGGCTGCCAATCGTTTAATGTTATCAATTGGTTGAAAGATTTGTTGCTGATTTTGTAAATACGTTAATCTCACAGAAATCATATTAGTTGGTGTATCCTTTATTTCAAAATGCCAATTTTGTTTTGGTAATTGTTTCACAAAAACTATTATGAACTCATGGTTATCGAATTCAACCAGTGGATTATAAATTACAATAGGATTATTGTACTTTTCCTTCATAACTAATGAACAATTTTGTTGGCCCAGCCCTGCTTTGCATGCACATTGATAACCACCCGGATAATCACTAAAATTATAAATTTTATAGTTTATAAAATGTATATACGAGATTCATCTTAAAATGTAAAACAAATAAATTTATAAAAAGGATTAAGGTTTTAAAATTAATTTAATACATGCAAGCATGGGAACCACAATAATTTCGTTCGCATAATTTTAACCAATCTCCACATTCTACACCGGCATATATCCCTGGTACACATCTACATGAATAACTTTTATTTTTGTAACCAACTGTACATATACCACGACGGTTACACAATCGGTTATCGCAGCGCAGAACACTGACGGTACTGAATAATGTGAGATATGTAAAAATTTTGAAGAAAATCATAATATTACCAAGACTGTCATTTGGTGGCGTAAGGTTTGTTTAATTTGAGACTACTATACGTTTTGAAAATTTCAAAACGTATAGTAGTCTCAAATTAAACAAACCTTACGCCGGGAACACCTTTTATCAAAGCTACTGCAACTGTTAGTTCGGCGACGCAAAGCAAATTAAAGAAACTTCAAATTTTGCAAAATAAGTGCTGTAAAGCGATATATAAACTTCCGCATTTATTTCCAACTGCTGACCGAACGGTAGCATCAGATATTTTTCCATTAAATTCATGGTGCTTTACGTTTGATGTTCTTGTATAAATGCTTGAATATATCATCAACGTTATCTAACATCCCATTTGAATTTGTTAATCAGTATGTAACCAGAAATTATGCCTTTCATAACTCGCCACAACTAAAATCCATTTCGACTGGATCTATAAAGCCTTTGACCATATATTTTGTTTTAAACTCTTTATTTTAGACCAATCCAACCACACAGATATTTCCTGGATATGCTATATGCTTTCCTGAAAATGTTGTCCTGAGGTCTTTCTCTTTTACGAAAAATAAATTCTTACATGAAATTAAAACCTGAGATTAAAGATCTTACTACACACATATTTTCCAGGTATTCCTACTGATGCAAAAGATTTTGTTTTTATTTTAGCTCTCCAGCTTGGAGTAGCACTCTAGTAATTAAAAATAAGAGAGAATAAAATTGGGTAACAAATGCTAAACAAAAAGCAGAACTTTTTGCATCTTACCTGGAAGAGACATTTCAATCACACGTAAGGCAATCAGCGGAAGACAACATAATCCCAGTTTATAAGGACGATTATAGAAAAATACTTATATAAATAAAACTAAACTCAACTATGGTATTTAGGTTATAAACGTCCCATACCGCATCTCTAAAGAGACCGTTTTAACCACTTTTTACGAATTGGTGACCGTAGTATTAGACCCCCTGTAACACTACGGGAGTTACAAAAAAAAAGTACCAGGTTATGATTTAATTACAGGTGAAATAGTAAAAGCCCTTCTTGAGAAAGGAGTACGAAAACTGGTTCACATAATCAACGCATCATTTCGACTGGAACGTGCACTTCAGATTGATGAAATATAATACCGCCTCATCAATTTGAATTTCTCTAAAATAACTCTACTATTGAACAAGTTCACAGAATAACGATCATACGACTTACGGTATCCAGCTTTGGAGTTGTCTTGGAATCGTTAACATCGAATAGTAAACGCTTCTTGGTATATAAGAAGTGATGACGTACAAAGAGACCTATGAATGGATTTCGTCAGTGTGGAAATCACCAATTGTGCGAGGAAACAAATTCAGCATCTCGAACATGAAAATGCTTGAATAACAGAATATGCTTGAATAACAGATACAGAGTACGACGGTTACAAAGAAAAAGGCGTTGAAATTGGGAAGTCCACAAAAAAAACGTCCAAAAATTTTAAAGACTAACCAATGGGTTATAATTTTGCCAACATGACCATAAGATAGCTAGCCAAAAACGGAACTAAAGGAAACGATTTAAAGGCGGCTACAGTGTTGCCTTCGTTCGTTCATTTAAAAAAACTTCAAAAGAAACAAACGATAGAAAGAAGAAACTGAGGCAACACTGAAGTTGATTTTACAAACTTACGATCTAGCCAATGTAAATTGATGACTCACCTCAGGTTTTATTTTGTATGCAAACCTGTACGAGTAAAGCCAATGTAGGGCTAGCAAATCATGTGAGATATCTAAATATCGAGACTGTAAAGATGTTTAACACAGTGAAGTTTTTTAGTTAGTTCATTTACCGTGGTCTCTAAAAAAATGTTTACTGTCGTGACAAATGGAAATTAAATGGTTTAGAACTTTAGAAGACTTCAAATAAACCGTAAATACACAAGACTCACTATAAAATCACACAAGGGATAAATAAAACGACATCTTACCAGAGGAAATATATCTATGATTATAGGAATTGAAAATTCGGGAATCAAAATTAATGGAGGTTTCATAAAAATAAAATTATTAAAATTAATCTGCTAGCCGACGTTGCTTCAATTATTGCAAAAAATTGATCAACCAAAAATAAAAGTAAATAACCCATGATGACTGAATGAACTAAATTTGATATGCACAACATTTTCAGCAAATGCTATCAACCTTAACAGGTGGCACGCGGAATGCGAAACTTCGGCCCATATAACCATGAGAAACGATTGAGATTTATGTGCAGATCTCTAGTTCAATAATAAAAAAACAATATTTATCTATTTTCCCTCCTGTCTCGATCACCATCCTGCATTTTTTTCATCATTTCTTTAATGGGTCTGCCAACAATACCCTATCAATGTATCTTATAAATGCTGCCGGTTCATTAGCAAATCCAAAAGATAGCTTGTTATACTTGAAATGTCCTTGTGGCGTCAAGAATTCTTTAAATCTAATGATGTAAATCGTCGTTTTCCTGCAACTTCTGAATAACGTTCTTGATTACTGGCATTGGGTAGAATAATTCCACTCTTAATAATTCTTTCACATTTTCCTTAATTACTTTTTGTTTCATCGTCCTCATTCGTCTAGATTTCTAATACGCTCCTTATTCTTCTTTAAACTAATCCCCACTTTGTACGTCCCAGACGCTCCAACCGAACTTTCTTTTCTACATCTAGCTGTTTCCTTTCTTCTCGTCCTTCCATTTCATTATTTTCCCTTTACCTATCTTTTCTGTTTGTCCTACTTTCATCCTTTAAATCAACTAGCTTCATCCCATTACTGTCTAAAAAATCCCGTGCCAATATAAGATCTTTCACCATTGTTATTCCCGCTTATCCCTCCTTTAATAGTTTCCCAATATTATTCCCCTTTCCCAATTTTTGATTTTTGATCGCACCTACCGCACTTCCTACTAATCCTACTAATCCGTTGAGAACAAATTTTTTCTCTCCTTTTCTACCTCGATTGTCAATTCGCCTCTCTCATCCACCTGCAATCTGCGTCCCCATCCTGGTCCTGATTTCTCATGTATCTACTCCTTTCACGACTCTGAACCACTTAATAGATTCAACCCTCATACTCCTCGATTACTACCTATTATAGTCAAGTCCGCTTGTACGTGTTCTCTTCTTTGACATCTGTAGCAAACTAACGTTTCTTTGGTTCCCCATCTGCAGTTTCTCGCCAATTGATCTAAATTTTCACATACATAGCACTTCATCGTTGCTCGGCCCATATCTGGCCTACCTTTTATCTCTCCATCCTTCTTAGCCCCTGAAATCCTCGCATGGTCCAACAACCACACCCTTTCGCAATTGGTCTATTTTCCCCATTGCCAAGCATTCCACGTCCAAGAAGTAATGTAATAATGACTGGTCCCTCTTCCTCATGACTCATAACGTGAAGTCCCTCTTTATTATTTCTTTAAGATGGCTTCACTTTGCACATATAAAAATCAGGAACCATTTTGTATGAGTAAATATGGAGCATGGTTCTATAGGATGTGCCAGCAAAGGCTCTTAAAGGACCATAGCATTTCAAATCTACAACCAAAATGGAAATTATAATTTTTTAGTAGGAACATTATAATAGAAAGACCTTTACATATTTTATTTAACTACTGCGAACAAGACTCGACTATTGTGTCACAAATCATCTATTAGGTGGCAGAAACTTCCCACACAAGAACACAAATATACTTGAATATTACCAGAAGGCAGAACCAAGCAAAGAAAACCAGCACAATTGATCAAAAATGGAAGCAAGTCAAAGAAGCCGACCTCAGTACTGTTACTAGTGTACTGAGCCATCAAGATTGTTCTTGAAAACCATGGATTAAGAAGGGAGTTTGGTGCAAACAAATATGATTCTTTCTAGAAATTAAAAGCATTTTGAGTGTTTAAACATTAAGAACCAAGAATTCAATTACTGTGATGTATAAATTTATAAATATTAAAATTTGGATTTTATCAATTTTGTTCTGTACAGCAATCCACAATTGTCCTTTTTATTCTGTTCTGGTACATCAGTTTTTCGTTCTCTATACACCAATCCACAGTTATCCGGAATCTTGTTGTCATCGTCCAAATGTTGAAAACTACCCCAATCAATATTGTCACACAATTCAGTTGCATAAGCAATTTGTGAATTAATCATCGCATTATGTAACGATCCCGTAATATTTGGTATTTCATTTTCAATCGGTTCGGTATCATTGATTAAATCCGGTGTTTCTGCGGTTACCGGGTTTTCATCAATTTTGCAACACAATTTTGCTAATTTTTTCCATTTTTCTTTACTATACTCGAGTAGTGTATAAAATTTGGGTTTTTCCTCCTCTTTCACTAAGCTCAAATGGTACATGATCACTGTTACATACATATTGATAATAAAAATGTTGAATTCGACCAATAGAATAAAATACAAGAAAAGTCCCATTGTGGTTCCACCGTATAAAAAATCAGACCATGGCATATCCTCGTTGAAACCAAACGATAGTGCAATTAATGTGGTCAAAACTTTGGTGAAATTATAAAATAAAATCGATTCCGAACCATTGACCACAAATACAGCGAGCCCGTATCCCATTAAGCATACGCCCATGAATAGGGTAAGTGCAGCAATGGATTTCATACATTGTTGTAGTGTTTTCGTTAATGCATAAAATAAATCGAAATAATTTAAAATTTTCCATAGCCGAATGATTGATATACATATTAATAAGCCGCCAACATACGCCAGCACTAAATCAAATAGGGCTGCATAATAAAAACTGATAAATTCATTATTACGTGTTTTTTCCATTTCCTGCAGCAAATTGTGGACATAAAAATTTCGGACAAAAAATACTATGATCATAATCGAAATTGTGATAACGATGGCCAAATCAATAATATTCCACAGGTTATAGACAAAATTTTGCCGATTTTTAAACAGCTCTCGTACTAAATTCATAAAAAATATTAATGTCAGCACGATCAATATAATAAAAAGTACGATCGTTACAATCGATACATCTTCGAGAATTAACAGAAGATTTGTTGTTTGGATATACGGTGTTACGAGGTAATTGTCATAAATTGTTTTTTCCATAATGATTGTGTTAACGTTGAATAGATTTGAATCGGCACCATAAAATGTGTACTCGATAAAAATTACACGAGTTTGTCGATCGATCCAATTCGTTTTACGTAAAAAATTCGTTATTTTTAGTGAGTTGTTTAAATTACGACCTAGTTGCGTGATATACCCACCAGACGGATAAAATTGAATAGTACCGTGGACTGGGAGTGATTTTGATTCGGCTCCTGTAAAAAAATAATAAACAAAATAATAAAGGGTAAGATCAACACCGACAAAAAATTGTGAATCACAATTACAAAACAATTGCGGTTTGTTTAAAAGGGTTGTGACTTGTGACCACCCAGACTTAATGACATGAATTGATTTATTAGATGTCGGGCAGCAGTGAGAAAGCTGGTTGTTTAATTTTAAGTTTTTTTTAAGAAGATCACTGGTCTCTATATTAGTAATTATAAGTTGTCGCATCTGGCAAGTTTGAAATATTTTTTGTTATAAGAAAAAACCTAACTGTAAAAAACATTTTTTTTATTCATGTAATCGAGAACTTGAACTGTTGAACACTTGAAAGAACCAAAAAAGAAATGAAATCGATGTAATAAAAAATCCGTTGCGTTAATCATTGTGTTTTTATTATTGAATAAAAATAAAAACCAGATTCGTGAAAATAGTGAGTGTTAAAACAATTTATCAACACTGGTGTTACATATAAATAGTACAGGTTTGTACTATTTATATGTAACACCAACAAAATGAACAACGACACAAAATTTTGAAAAAAAAAAAAAAAATTTTATATCGAGGAACAGTTAACCGTTTAGAAAATTTTGAGCTGTAGTGGAATCCTACAGTAGACGTTTTTGGAAACCGAATTAATACAACCTGCATAGGAATTAAGCACGACTTTTAGTGATTAAAAAAAATCCATATAATTTCTTGTAATTTGCTAGAAACACGTATGTCTAAAAACACTACGAAATAATTTCTTGTACTTTGCTAGAAAAACGTATGTCTAAAAACACTTTTGTTTATTGTTTATATGCTTCTTTTTGACATTTACATATGTTATTGTCAATATAAAAATAATTATTTTTTGCTTTGCTAAAAATTTAAATTTGATATATTTATTTGCCTTTAAATATTAAAAATATACAAAAATAAATATAATATAATAACATCTAAATATTTAAATTTTGTTATTTTATTCTCTATGTTGTATAAAACCATAAATTTTTTTGTAACAGACTATGTGATAGACGATTTACGTTTATCACATAGTCTATTACAAAAAGAAATTTAGTTTTCCGTTTCTTAAATATTGTTCGGCGGTTATGTACAAATTTATTGATCAAATTCATTTTTAGTCGGCAAAGTTCATATATTATATACAATAAATAAATGAAAATAAAATAAAACATTGTATGATATGTATTTATAATTTATAATATCTTTTATTTATTTTAAATATTGCATATTTGTTATCAATTCTATAATGATTTTTTTTTATCGACTGGTATGGATGTACTCATAAAATAAATTTTGTGTAGTGATTTTTTTTTGGTATCATGTAAATCCTCCGTGTTTTGAGTTGGTATCATGTAACCTTATTGTAGTAGTTTTAATAATTATTTTTCGTTAGTGATTTTTTTTAATCACTAAAAGTCGTGCTTAATTCCTATGCTGATTTGATTCGGAGATATTCGAAAGAACAAGAAACCCTATAAACTTATTCTCTTTTGGCGCGCAAAAATAGTTTGAACTAATAATTCACTAGATAAGCAATATGTATCGGTTGTCTATAGTATATTGAGGTAGTTGAATGCGGATTCAAAGAATTATAACCAGTATTGTATATGTAGTTATTGGAGAAATTCAGGAAAATACAGAAATTAAATATTGGAAATGGGATCAGAATTAAAGGAAACTCCCAGAAATTATTGGAGATATCAGGAAACCAAGAATGTTGCCTTAACATGGCAAATTAAAAAATAGTGATGTCCCACTCTCTCTGTCAATACAGAAACTCTAAAACAGTAAAGTGAATGAAATAAGCCAGAAATTCAATATTCCAAGATTGAAGGAAGTCTAGAAATTCATAAGAAACTGAGGTCACTTCTCCCGAAATGGATGAGCAACCAGCGCATTGTTTACTTTGTGGAAATGTTGTTTACTTTGTGACTCTTATGGAATGGTATGACATATTGTTAACCTACTCGACAGTAAGAGCTACACATTTGGAGGTTATCATAATATCATAAAGAATCGCTTCATCTTTGTAATTCAATATGTTATAGCCAGTAGAAATATAGTGTACCAAAGGTATCAATTTTCGTGACGCTAAAAATGAGTTGGACCGGTCGGTCCGCAACCGGAAAAGAAACTACGGGAACAATTCATGATGATTCGATGGCAATCTGATCCATCAGATGTGCCTGTAACCTGGAAACGATTGATCTGTGCGGGGAACGTCATTTTGATGAAGATATTGCCTTCGCGTACGCCAACCAATGAGCTTTTACAAGAGGAGCCCAATTAATTAAGGTGGATCAATTTTAGACTTATGACATATATACCGATAGAGAGTGGTGAGTCAGAGGGCCTGATTCCAACCATTTTGGTTTTTGGCGGTTTTAGTAAAAATTGGAAGGTGTCGCAAATAGTTTCTCAACTTTTAAAATATATATATAAATATATATATATATATATATATATATATATATATATATATATATATATATATATATATATATATATATATATATATATATATATATATATATATATATATATATATATATATAAAATTCATACCTGTTCGATATTTCCATGGATCAAGAATTCGCCAATAATATTTTCCATATCGAAAATTAATATCGCTTTTCCATTTTGGAAAATAATTAATTCGATCTTCGTTATACGAATTCAACTTATCATTATCTAACGAATCGTTATTTATTCTCAATTGGCGTATTCGTGCAACACCTAACAATTTTAGAACATGTCCATGTATCCAACCATTTTTATATTCATGAATCTTTTTCAAAAAATCATTTTCAATAAATGTCCAGACATCGTTATCGCTATAAATTTCGTCCAATGGCATAGAATTTAATTCTCCGCTCAATACAAATTTTTTATTATGATTTGTACTGTAAAAACCGAGCGAATTTCGCGTTCCATAAATTAAAAGTAGTAATGCAATTAGATATATTGATTGCCGATACAATTCATTCCATAATCCGCTAAATTTATGATTTAAAAACTCATAGCGCTTTTTCATTTGGTAGTTGAATTCAAATATGTTTTGATTAAGTAAATTTTTCATATGTCTATAGAATTCGGCGGATGTGGTACTGGCCGATATATTTTGGTTTTGTTGGAACGTATAATTACGATCGTCACGACCATTTGTTGATCTCTTGTCGTGCAAAGCTCGTTTATATTTCACATACGTAACGAGTAAAATCAAATTTGATTCAATTAAAAATTCGATTAGCAAAAATGTTATAACTATAGATAGTATCAAAATAATCAATTTAATAGAATTGAAATAAATTCCATAAACCATAATAATTAGTATAAAAATTACACAAATCAGGAAAGAACCTAACCAGAAAATCATAATTGAACGACTGGTTTTTATAACAATAAAAATTATATTGATTGCTTTGTTTTTTCGCCTTAATGTAAACAGCTAGTGCTACACATGAACGTTTACACTTACAGAATTTTATTATAAAATTTACATATATGTAATAAAGTTAATGATCATCTTTTCCAGGTCCTGGACAATTTTCCATCATATCAGTTACTTCATCGTATCGAATACCGCACCAATGACAATATTCATATGAAGTTCTAAGGAAATTGTTGATCATTGCAAGCTTTTCGGCCGGCTATTCGACATATTACAAGACCATTAGTTAGTAACATATATAGCATAATAGATTCTTTAATTACCTCATATTCTTCTTCCTCCTCCTCTTCTTCATCGTCACATTCTTCTTGTTCCTCGTCTGTATTCGTGAGTGGTTTTTCTCGCTTAGGCCAAAACCATGAAATTGCTGGCTCAAGAATTCCATCTTCTCTGTCCAATCTTTCGCAAACTTTTTGGCACTTACTGAAATTTTTTAAATGGAATGAATAATTTTCTACAAACTTGGTATTGGCAAATTCCTTACAATATCGCACTATCGATCATCTTAAGGTCTTGTTTCTGTGAAAACCTTTTACGATATTCTTCTGTTGAAATTTCTGTTTTATTTTTATTTAATTCAATTTTTTTTCGTAACAATTCGCTACGCATCTCATTTAGTTCTTTTAGAGCTGTATCTCGACCTAGTCCACACCGATCAACTTTTATTTTTATTCCTATTGGCTCAACAATGCCCTGAGCATTTTTTCCGATCGCCTGTCCTTCTTTATAGCCCATTTTGGCCAACATTTCAAATCCTTTATTATTCGATTTAATACTTTGAGATAATCCATCTTCACGTCTTTCACGTTCGACTACTTTGTTTGGTTTATTCCGATTCTTGGCCTCATCGTCATGTTTGATTTTTTTAGCATTTACCTCATTTTCACGAACTGTCGAGCGACGTTTAACCAGTCCGATTTTACATTTCACTGCACTACGCGGAGATCATGTACCGAAGAAAATATTTATTGTTATAATTTGTTAAATAATAAAAAAAACTTACGTTTCAATCAAAAATTTATCCGACATATAATCCTCTTCTTCGGATGACATTTTGTTTTGTTTATATTTATTTTGACATATTGTTTTGTGTAGACATCTGCTTTATCGACTGGAAGTAATTCCGAATTTTTCCATAACTAGAGAAATGTCAAAACAGTTTAAAAACATAACCTTAAATATAACACGCACGAGAACGTGTGTTTACAATTTTCGTACAGTAATTAGCACGATTTTGTTTAATTTACATTAAAATAAAATCTTAAAATGGGAACTGTAAGTATAAATTTAATTAAAATATTTAGAATCAACAATTAGTAAGATAATGAAATATTTTTTTATTTAGAAAAAACTCAAAATTAGTTCGGCCAAACGTGCAAATCATATTAGACAGAAAAAAGGTTTTTCGAAACAAAATCGTTCAGATACAAATAAATTAAAAGCTACATTGACTTCGAAACAACAAAAAAATGAACTAACTAGTGGACCGGACAAAAATACGCGACCGAAGAAAAAAAAGAAAGAGCATGATAAATCAGTACCAAATGTACCAAAATTTCCTGAGCCAAACGATGACAGTGACGTTGAACCGGACGATGTTCTCGATATGTTAGAAACCGATGATTTAGGCTACATGAGTGCAATGAATTTTTTAAATACCAATTTTGATACAACCGATAAATCTCGCAATAAGCGTAAACGATCCCGAATCGAGAATAATGACGCCGATGAACATGAGTTGGAACATAGTGAACAGAGCAGGATTGCACCGAATAAAATCATGAAAGCACTGTTACCTATAAAAACTAAGGACGGTAATGTAGTGGAACGATCAATGAAAATTGAAAAACCGATACGAGAAAAAATTACCAAACTAGAAGAGGAAGAAGTGGTTGACGAATCAAGTGAAAGTGAAGCAAGTATTGATACCGAAGATGAATTATTAAAAGATGATGATGCACCAGAAGATGATGAGTTGCTTAAATCCAGTAAATCTATTTCAACGGCCGATCTATTGATTAAACGCGAGCAGGAAATTAATAAACAGAAATATCGCATTGGAATAATATGTTCAGGAATTTTAGAAAAACCTGAGGATAAAATGAAAAATTTTACACCACTTTTGGAATTTATGGAGTACCGAAATTCAGAGGGACATACAAATTTAACTAC
Source organism: Tipula confusa (assembly GCA_963556175.1). NCBI lineage: Eukaryota > Metazoa > Arthropoda > Insecta > Diptera > Tipulidae > Tipula > Tipula confusa. The sequence goes on along the minus strand of OY744476.1, from coordinate 208,315,755 downwards.
AATCCGTAAAATTGCAACGCTTTCGGTACTGGAACTGTTTAAGGATATTATACCCGAATATCGTGTTGGTTTTATTGATTTAGAAAAAACAAAAGTTAAAAAACACACAATGGAACGAGTTAATTTTGAAAATGAGCTGCTGAGGCACTATAAAAAATATCTGCAAAAAATGGAACATTTCACTGCTCCAATCGGAAAGAAAAGAAAAAATGTTATTGATCCTAATGATAAGAGCTCTGACGTAATGGTAATGGCCGAATTAGCTGTAAAATGTCTATGCGAATTGTTATTAGCCCATCCATATTTCAATTTTAGCCAAAACATTGCTCAAATGTTAGTCTACTTAGCTAACAGTAGATCGAGTACAATTCGTGAAACAATTCGAAAAACGATCATCGAAATATATAAAACGGATCAACGTTTCGATTTGTCTCTATTCATCATACGTCGAACGAATCATTTGATAAAAAGTAAATCGAACAATGTGTATGTGGAAGTAATCGAAACATTGCTTGCACTTCCGTTAAAAAATATTAATTTGGATGCTGACAAAGAAAAAGAATTGAAACAGAAACGATTGGAAGCACATAAAGCGAGAATAATGAATTTGTCGAAAAAGGAGAAAAAGCGTCAAAAAAAATTAAAAGAAGTCGACAAAGAACTTCAGGAAACTCAAGCGGAGGAAAATAAAAAATCGAAACATTTCAAATTGACCGAAATAACAAAAATGATGTTCACAATATATTTTCGTATTTTGAAAAATGATCCAAATTCGAAATTGCTTAGTTCCACGCTCGAAGGTTTGGCTAAGTTCGCACACATCATAAATATTGATTTTTTTGAGGATTTGGTCAATACGTTGAACTATTTAATGGAATACGGTGAATTAGGTTATCGCGAACAATTACATTGCATTCAAACAGTGTTCATAATATTGTCGGGCCAAGGTGAAATTTTTAATATTGATCCATGCCGATTCTATACACATCTGTATAAAAATTTGCTTGAAGTAAATGCCGGACGAAATCATGGAGATTTACTGATTATCATTAAGACACTAACCGAAGTTGTAATCAAACGTCGAAAACATATAACTCATCAGAGATTGGCGGCTTTCGTGAAACGAATCGCAACTTTATCGCTTCAGGTGCAACACAATGGCACACTCGGTTTATTAACGATCATTAAGAATTCACTACAATTTAATAGTACACTTGAAATACTTCTGGATACTGATAATTCGATTGGTTCTGGACGGTATGACCCTGAATTAAATGAGCCAGAATATTGTAATGCTAAGTGCACGGCACTGTACGAAGTTTCTGCATTAACCCGTCACTATCATCCAACGGTTAAAAAAATAGCGAAACATATTGCAGCTGGTATACCGTCAACTGGAGAAGGAAGTCTTAATCCTGAATTTAGTAAATTATCACCGGTCGATTACTATTTAAAATATGATAGTTCGGAAATGGCTTTTAATCCACCAATCCCAGCACCAAAAAATGTTCAGGCGAAAGCAAGACCGGGAAGACATATATTTTTGAATGACGAAATAGAAAATTACTGTAAAAATAAGTTAAAAGCACCGGCCAAGGCTGGTGAAAATTTTAATTTCTGTATTGACTATTGGAATTCCTTAGAAGCTAACAAATAAATATTCGATAGACTTATATTTTCGTTTAAGCCTTAAATATCAATTATATGGCATACTCTGCTGGTTTCATTACACGTCTTATTGGAAAAAAATTATTGTCAACGATACGAAGTGCTCCCTTATGGTCACCTTATGTTCAAATTTTGTATCAATTCAATTAAAATGGTTGTTTTCCCGCTATTTATTGATTACGAACTTAAATAAATTGAATCGCCTATAACTAATCTATTGATCTTGATTGAATTAAAATGGATGACCCGCTTACTCGTGTTTGTTCAAATGCTATTGGAAAAAAGTAATGCCAACGGCACGAAGTGTTCCCAAGCGGTCACCCATCTAAGTACTAACTTCGCCCAATGTTGCTTGACTTCGGTGATCGGACGAGAACCGGTATTCTAAACATGGTATGGTCGTTGCCGAAAGAGAATAATTGCGTTTATTACAAAAACCATAATTTGGTAATTTATTCATCATAAAAGCTCAAATTTATATACACAATGTTAGATGGCAGTTGTTATTGAAATTTTTTTTTTTTAAATATATATATATATATATATATATATATATATATATATATATATATATATATATATATAGTTTTGTGTTGGAAAATACAATAAATAAAAATCTTTATAAATACATAGTATTTAACATTATACAACTATGAGAAATAAATCAGAGCTACAAAATAACGATAAACCGTCAGATTGTCAGCTTGGTTTTCCGTTTATATCAGACCTAACCATGCACTGGAAAGCTAGAACGCTTACAAGTCGAACAGTTAATCTCCAATAAAATATGGGTTTTCGTTAAGCAGCTCGGAGCTGGAAAAGGTGACCAGCAGGCTAGAAAAATGCTTTATTAGCATTATAATTCTTTTTATAATTCTGTCTATCAATTATCAAAGCCAAATGCACTCGCCCGGCTGAGAAAGGAAAAAAATCGGAATTCAAACATATAAGCACTAACTTATATACTATCTAAATTTATGAAATGATTGAGGAAGTCAAATTATTCAAACCCTTTACTGACACGTTATAAAGTTGGCACCATCCTAAATATGGTAGAAATTGAAAAGAAATATCGATTGATGACATAATGTTTGCACAAGACACCTGATTAAGAACTGATGATTTCTTTAATTTAATTATTAATTTCGGGTTTTATTCCCCGGCAATATATTGCCGGAAAACTATTTAAATAAAAGTTTCTTTACTATCATTATTGCAAAGATTATACAGGACTCGCTACTAAATTTAAATTCATTTTATTGTACCATTTTACAAGATCAGAGGGAGAGTGTCCCTTTTAAGTTTTTAACAATCATGGGAAGTAAAAAAATATTTTTATTTTAAAATGCAACTCCTTTTTTAAAGGCCATGAAATGAAATTTAATACTGAATTTTATGAAGATTTTTTTCGACAACTCGACAAAAAACAAGATCTTACCATTTAACGTATATTGTTATTGTAAATAATGTGGATTAATTTAGAAACATCGACAAAATAATGCGGAATAAATTATAAATATATACAAAATTTTAGTATTTAAAATATATATTAGATGGCTTTTTCGGGTTTTTAGTTAAATTTGCTACCAGCTTTTACCATTTGGCGCTGATTAGTGTTTAGTGTCCAAGCAAAAAAAAATCTGCCGTCCTATACCACATCTAAGCCAAAAAATCTGCCGTCCTATACTACATCTGTTCCGTAAATCGTTGTATATTTAAAATAATTTTTTCACACAAAAAACTAAGTGATAATAGATGGCAGTGTTGTTATTTAAATGAAAATTTATTTATATTTCCAATAGATGGCGGTTTAGTTAACCAAAGACGTCGATTTGTTAAAAATTCCGCTTTTGTGAAAAGTGGCGCTGCAATCATTTGTGCCCGTGCTTAGCATAAAAAAACTGCTACAATTATTTGTTTGGTCTTATGTTGGTTTTAAACATTAAATTTTGGTAATTAAGTGTTTTTGGGTTTTGGAGGAGGTTTACTAAATTTGTAATCTTGAAAATGTTGTGAACAAACTTAATCATACACTTTTAATTACTATTTAAAATTAAACAGTATTGTTTAATCAAGCCTGGAAAAAATAAATCTTGTGTAAACAACTACAGACCAATAAGCTTACTTGATGTTTTAGGAAAAATGTTTAAACGAGTTATCAAACACCGAATCGAAAAACATTTATCCTCAAACAGTATAACACCAAACCAGCAATTTGGATTTCGACTTGGCTATAGCACCAGTCACCATCTACTAATAATTACTAAATATTTAAAGACCCATTTATTTACATATTTATGGAATGGTTCAGCATGATGTTATCGAACTATTTTATGCAGTACTAATAAAACAAATTTAAATAAAAAAAAAAACCTTGTTGAACTCAAATTATTGACATAATTATACATGTTTATTAACATAATTATACATTTCTTACAATTAAAATATATTTTTTTTTTTTTTAAATATTAATAAAATCAATTTCATTCTTTTTTTTATTTAAAATAAAACAGTTAAACGTACATTATAAATTTATATATACATAACTTAAACTAGTTAAATATACCTCATTCCAAAACTTAAATGTATTTAAATGAATGCAAATATAAAGGCATGTTTAGCCCTACGACACATTGGTACATTCTTCTCCGCAAGCTCAAAGCATTGCCCCCAGCTTCAGGACATATGCAAAATCTTCTAGGTGAAGATAAGAGGAACATTTTAAGAACTTCCGAAACACGTTGGCTGTCTCATCAACGGTGTGTAGAATGAATCCTAGATAACTGGCATGCAGTACAGAAATTGTTTAAATAGGCAGTAAATACAGAAAGGTTGGCAACAGAGCTAATCTTGCAAGAATTGCACAATGTATGTGTACTAAAGCTTATTTATTTTAAAATACTTTCTAGAATTTTTTAACCCACTTATTGCGATGTTTCAATCAAAAAAGTGTTTGATTAGTAATATACACTGTGAATCAGCCAAAATTTATAAAACCTTTGTCAAAATTGTATTAAGCGTGAAGAACTAAAACGAAATATTAACGTAAAATTGCCTTACATTCTGTTGCCATTAGAGTTTATTTCTTCAACCTGAATGTTAAATGGATTTATTAAAAACAATACCAAAATACGAAGCGGATTGAATTAAACTTGATTCATAAACTAGAAGTAATGCCTATTTTATGCTATTGAATCGAGCTGAAGAATTGAACCAAGCCTCGTTATTGCCATCAACTCCCGTTTCGAGTAGTTCCAATATTTTGACAAGTAATGAATCAGTTATAAACCCTATCAATTTTGCATCAAGCAGCAGTAACCAAACATACATGTTGGTCTCGGAAGATGATTTTAATTTAAGAATATCAACGTCGCCTTGTTCATCACCTTGCAGTACTCTAAGTATGAGTAGTGGAGCTCTATCATCCTCTTCATCTACAAACGGAGCCGCCCTTAAACTTTTTGCGAATTTCCGCGTTCCATGGGATAAACTACTAAACGACATTTCCCAAAAACTAAAAAACAAGAAGAATTTGGGTACAAGAATGAGCGCATTTATAAATTACATAATCGACGAACTACGGGCTTTTTCATTTTATATCCATCTAAAAATTTTGAAGATGTTGTTCGAACGTACTCTGAAACGTTTGAACAAAAAGACAAAGTCAATAAAGTTATTTCAACATTTTCAGAAGTTTTATTAACAATGATGAGAAATCGCAACAATTATTTCATACCAGCAATAAGATAGATGGTGCAAAAATACTGTCAAAAAAACGAAAAACAGTTAATGCACTGAGAGACTCAGTCCTAAATTGGCAACCAAATGTTAATGAAATTGAAGGTTCTGAGTTATCTAATATCTAATATGTTTCCAACAAACAAAGAAATGATTGCTGAACGTGAAAGTTTTTTACTATATATGAAAGATTGCTTTGCAATCCAACGAATATTCTTCAATAATGCTGATAACTATCCTTTATTTGAAAATATTCAGCAAACTTGGCCATACATCTTTAACAGATATTATTTATATCAACATTTAAGTCTTCTAATAGGTATTAATGAAGACAACATAATTAACTTACTGGTTCAATTAGAAAAAGAAATATTGCGGGAGTATTTTATGAACTCTTATAAAATGGAGCATATATAAAATACCTTAAAACATCAAGGAAACGACGAAGGAAGTTTGCATGCTATTGCGCAATATTTTAAAGTAGATTTTAGATTTATATTACACAACTTTCCGGCAAGTACACTTCAACAAGTTAAAACAATTATTCTGATTTTAAGATCACTTCTTTATTTTTTCTAGGTGGGTACGACAATGGATATAGTCCAAGAAGTAATTCCAAATACAGCAGCTTGGATTGCTGTAATCAGTTTGTTTGTTAATTAGGCGTAATTCAGAATTAATATTTACATTTTACATTGTTTTTTTTCAGAATATTCATTGAAATCAAAAGTAGCATATATTTTTATAGACAAATCGTCAGTTTCATCGATGCAGCATATCAATATTATAGACCTAGTAATGCAATGAATTGCATATTTCTATAACTTCAATATTCAATATCCGTGTGAAATGTCGGAGTCATTGGATTTTATTGTGGGCTTCTTCCTTAATTATTATTCTGAGAAGCCCAGAGGACCAAAAAAAATATGCATAACATGGCAAAAATAAATAATTTAATACGTAAACTAAATAGTTCGTAGACTTTTATATATATGTTTAACACTCGATATTTAATTGATTACTAATTTTAATTTTATTTGATTACCAGCCTGAAGCTTTAATTTTTTTTTATCATTTAAGTTATTACCAACGATATTATCGAATAAAGTATTATAATATATCGTATTTAGAGAATATTATTTTTTAATACAACGGATGTCATACATTTTGAATTTTGTGAGAGTTAAGTTTTATAATAATGAAATAAAAAAAAAAAACAATAGAATTTTGGGGGTTGATTTTTATTCATTTTGCCTAATTGAGAAGTCTACAATAATTTTAAACCAAATTTAAATTTGTTTATTTTTTTATCTAGCATTATAAAGATTTCAATATTTTTTATTGCAATATCGACTCTGTTCACACCGTTGTTACTTTATTATTAAAATAATATAGTTTCTAATACAATTTGATGAATTAACCCTTTCGTTGAAACTGTACATACCACTGTACATGGACTTATATAGCATTTTTATCCAAATACATAGAACAATTTTATTATACAATGAAACGCGCCTATTATATTTCTCAATCTTTTGTTGTTCGTTTTGCATTGTTTATGTTTAAATACAGCTACATAATTAAATTCAGTTGCAATTTAAACGTCAAGGTGTAGGTGTACTTTTTTTTGTCTCTCAAACGTGTGGTTTTTAAAAGTGATTTTAAATGGTAAGATATGCAATTTTGTATAATTTTATGAGAGTTTTGTAGTTTTCAAAGTTTATATATAATTTATTTTGCTTAAAATCTTCAATATTTAATGCAAAAATTGTTCATTTTTTGATTTGAAAAGCGTGTACAGTGTACTGTACAATTCTGCTCAACGGTAATGTACATTACCATGTACATAAATGCAAATGTACATTTCTGTGTACAAATGCTATGAATGATTGTAAATATTTAATTTTTATTTTTATGGAAAGTTAAGATCACCATTTTTATAATTTGGATAATCTGTATCTAACTAATATATAAAATTGTAATTATGGTTTGAACATATTAATTTAAACCCATTTCTATTTGAAATATTTAAATAGAGCCGTCAGATATTGACAAGTGAGGAGGCCTATGAAGTTCTCATGGCAAGCGATGACGAATCGTTAATCGAAGAATCGGTCGAAGGATCTAGTGCGGGACGATTATGGGACTTTCCAGAGAATCTTGAACAATTGCCAGTTATTCACGATACAAGACGTGACAAAATAAAAAAAAATACAAAATCTCGTGTTGAAGAAGAGCAGGAAATGGACGATGCAAACTTTATAGAGGAAGAATCAGCACCAATATTTACTGAAATTGCTAGGGTGTCTAATTTAGGCGAATATGAAGTAGCTTCAAATATAGAGTTTGAGATAATTGACCAAATTCAAAATTATAATATTACCCCAAAAAAAGCAATAAAATGGAAGTATGCTCAATTCGAAACTTCGGCTGTTGATTTTGAGCCTTATTCTGAGCCATACATGAAATTTACGAAAGTGATTCCCCAGGAGAATACTTTAGTAAATATTTCACTGATGATTTATTCCAAACGATGGCTAAGTTTACAAATATGTATGCCCTCCAAAATAACCAGTCAAGCTTTAAGCTTACAAATGCCGGCGAGCTAAGAATATTGATTGGACTTCATATATTTTTCGGAAGTACAGGTTTTCCACAGTTAAAAATGTACTGGGACAGTTTAATTGGCATTCAATTAGTAAGAGAAGTAATGTCCAAAAAACGATTCCATAGTCTACGATCAAATCTGCATTTTGTGGATAATTTAGCCGCAACCGATACAGATAAAAACGATAAATTTTATAAGTTACGACCATTATTAAATACAGTTCGAGCTCGTCTACTGCAACTACAGCCGGAAAAAAATCTAAGTGTCGATGAACAAATGATCCCTTTTAAAGGCCATTTGTCCATTAAACAGTATATAAAAGGTACATTCCAAATTTATTATTTGTCATGTGATTCGAAAACAAAGTAAAATATCTCAATTTTGCTACCGTTTTTATTTTAGTAGCATTTTAGTTATCTTTCCGTTGATTTATATTTATTTTCTATACCTACATTTTAGGAAAACCTTGTCCATGGGGGTTAAAAGTTTATGTAATATGCGGAAATAGTGGACAGCCGTACGATTTTTTAATGTACCAAGGTGCAAATAATGAAATTTCAGCACACTTAAAACAACAGTTTGGTCTTGGGGCAGCAATCGTTCTCCATTTGTGCCAACGATTAGAGAAAAAAGGACACAATTTATTTTGTGATAATTTTTTTACTACTTATGCCTTACTTGAAGTGCTTAAACAAAAAAGAATAAACGCAGCTGGAACGGTTCGTCTAAACAGATTTTCAAATCCTCCATTTACGAGCGATTATCTATTTAAAAAGAAAATTCGAGGCGAAGTGGAAGAAATTGTAAGCCAAGATGAAAAAATTGTAGTCATCAAATGGCTAGATAACCGGACAGTTCATTTAGCCTCAAATTTTGTTGGCAAAGGTTTAATGGGAACCGTTCAAAGATATGACCCCAAGTCAAATAAAATTAATAAGTATATTACGATTAGCCAACCCGAAATTATAAAATTGTATAACGATTCAATGGGCGGCGTTGATCTTTTAGATCAATTCATTAGCTACTATAGGATATTCATAAAGTCTACAAAATGGACTTTAAGGGTAATAATGCACTTTTTGGATTTCGCTATATGTTCAAGTTGGATTGAATATCGACGTGACATGTTATTAAAAAAAAGGGGGGGAAAGAAGTATTAGACTTATTAAGCTTCCGGTTAGAAATTGTGCATTTTTTAATAAAAACTAATGCCGAAAAAAAACGAGGGAGACTGCCAAACGACATTACATTAAACGAAAGTTCTAATGAAAATAGTAAAAGACAAAAGCAAGAATTTCGACCTAGAGCGGAAGTTCAATTTGATAATTATAATCATCTTCCCGTATTTGACGATAAAAAAGAAGCAACCCGCTGTAAAGAGCCACAATGCAAAGAAAGAACACATTTATATTGCTAAAAATGTCAAGTACATTTATGTTGTTTAGCTAAACGTAATTGTTTTTACAAGTTCCATTGCAAGTAGCTTTGCAAATTCATATTAATATACTGAAAGACTGAATTGTTAAATGTCTGTGATTATTTATTTATATATTATTATGAATTAGATATTTATTTTTATTATTTACTAATTATGAATTATTTATTTTTATAACGTTGTTATAGCTTTAAGTTACGTACATTTAGTTTACCAAGCTGCTTTAATTTTTCTTATTTAATAAAAACCTCGAATATGTACTAAAATAAAAATATTCTTTAATTGTTTATATAAAAAACTTTACACCACTTGAAAGCCAATTTACACTAACATTTACATTTTGAAAAACCTAGAAAAAAGGAAAATCCATAATTTTTTTAACCCATATTTTGAATTTTTTTTGGTTTGGCTTAAAAAAATCCAAACAAATATTTTTTTTGTGTCTGGTTTAGAAAAGGTTCTGAAAGGGTTAAACAAAAAAAATTTAAAAATGTATTGCATAATACAACTGCGTATTAGTTTTATTAATTATGTATAACAAAAATTGCAATTCACATAATACTCAAAATTTTGTGCAAGTGTATATAGTGAAAAATAATAAAACAGATTCAGTACAACGTCCCACAAACTTTAGTGCGAGTTGGATATCTGAAAAAGATCAGTGCTGTAAGGTCTCCCATTTCGAGAGGAACCGAAATATAGAAATAACTTTTTAGACTTTTCGCTAAATTTTTTTTTTTTTTTTTTTCAAAACTTTCGAATTTTTTTTTTTTTTTTACGGGTCAATTATTTTTTCAACATTTTTTTGTTTCCCAAAACTACAGTTAGTTATATACCACAGTAAACCACACCAATAACAACGGGCATATTCCAGAAATCATCATACCAATAACAGATAACGCAGCACACAAAGGGACTGCATCATCTTGGTAGAAAAAGATACAACAATTGTTATCTTAATTTTCCTATAATAAATAAATATCAATTTATAATAACCACACAAGATATTTTATCGAGAACGACAAAATACGTTAAACGATAAAATATGTTTATTACACATATTTTTCTTAAAGATAAGAATTAACTAAAATATAAGAACTAAGATTAGAACTAACAAAACTATAAACATCTTCTGATTTACTAAAATCAAAATAATATAAAATAATAAAGTAAACAGAACAAGATGTTCATTAATTATTATAACGTACTACAGTTAAGATAGTACATTAATCGCTTGTTGTAAACTTTAAAATAAATAAATATCATTACGGTAAAAACGAATTAGCAAATCGCGTCTTTTCTTTTTTTAATGGAGACAAATCGTAATTGTGATTGAAAATTTATTAAATTTACAATTCGATTGTTTGTTTTAATTTTTTCCAAATCGTTACTTTGATTTTTACTTTCTCGTTATTTTTATTAAAAATCAAAATTAAGTAATATAAATTTTTCTTATAATAAATAAATATTAAAATCAAATTGAAAAATACTGCGTGCAGTCGGAATGCATCGCAACCATTAAGGTTATCAAATCTAAGGTTAAATAAAGTGAACAAAGTGATAGCAATGGCTGCAATTAGCCAAGCTATAAGTGACAAATCAGTGACAATTGTCAATCCATTACCAACACTAAGTAGTGACAACCAGAGGAATCATCGCTTCTCGATTCTTCAATCGCATCATCAATTATCACATCAACTCCAATTAAATTAATTTTAATGCTAAACAAACGAGTGATGCCTAGTGAAAATTCACCGGGTGAGTTTTTTAGTCTAAAAAACACTATAAAAAATCTGAACAACGAGGTTAAATTATTAAAAGATCAATTGGCAGAGGCTCTAAATAATAATTTATCTAAAAAAATTCCAAAAAACGACATTTCGAACAAAAATGACAATCAAATTTCATTCCTTTCGAAAAATTATTTTGCGCCTTTAATTCAGGAGATTGAGGAAATCGAAAACTCAATGATCCTCGATGAAAATTTAACTATTAATACCATCAATTTAGACGACAATTTTGAAATCAAAAAGAAACAAATTAACGCCAACAATTTTGGACCGAAAATTAATAATAATAGTAACAATAAAAATGTCAACGATAATAAACAAATTAAAAATTTCAAATTAAACTCCACTAATAATAATAAAAATAATAATTTTGAAGCAAAGTCATCAACTTCGGCAGCAAGATTGATTTAGTTGAAACTAAAAACTTTGGTATTACGCAGACTTACTGAAAACAAAGACGTGACCGAACTAAAGACGGATATTGAACATGACAATGACGAAATCAAAATTAATAAAATAATTCAAATGCGATCGCGAAGACCTAATAATAATAAAAAATTATTACCGTTATATATTGTTTAATTTAGCTCGGGCACAAAATTAAATAAAGTTCTCGCCATTAAAATCCTAAATTATCAAAAAATTTCATGGGAACATTTGAACAAAGTAGATGAAATCATGCAATGTAAAAATTGCCAACGTTTTGGACACACAGCAATCAATTGCAATTTGGAATTTAGATGCGTAAAATGCTGTAATAACTGTAACATAAGTGAATTAATAATAAATACAACACCATCTAGTGTAAGAATACATATGAACGTGTGGCAACACCAATATTGTAATGAAACATGTAAACGTAATGTGTATCGAAAATGTGAATAATAAATCAGTCTAACCTCAATCTTCATTGTTTTAACATGACATGGTGTCAGATGTTAAATAAAATAAATAAATAAAAATTCAGAAAAGAACCGAACAATTTGTTATTATTAAATAAATAAATTAAGTAAATTTCGATTAAAAACATCGAAAATTGTGTGTTCGAAGAATTATCGATAACCTCAAAAAAAAAAAAAAAAAAAAAAATAGAAATGAGCGATAATGTACTAATGTAGATTTAAGAAATTAATCCACAAGAATTAAAGCGGGTTATGTTTGGATTGTTAAAAGGTGTTAAAAAGGGGGATGTAACATAAGTGAATTAATAATAAATACAACACCATCTAGTGTAAGAATACATATGAACGTGTGGCAACACCAATATTGTAATGAAACATGTAAACGTAATGTGTATCGAAAATGTGAATAATAAATCAGTCTAACCTCAATCTTCATTGTTTTAACATGGCAATAACCATACACCAGGCGGAATACACGATACATTTGGAAAACAAAAAAGATGAAATTTACTGTATTAATTGTAAGCAGATGGGACATCCGGCATCCTATAAAGGTTGCCCAATTTACAACACAATTTTGACTAAACTAAAAAAGAGAATTGAAGAAAATAAGAAAAAACCAACCGGCGAAACCAACACCAAAATTGTTCACGTCTGTGAAAGTGACAAAGGAGGATGTGCACGTTCACAGAAATGATGAATAAGGCGGTCCCCCACCCAATTTTGATTCAAAATTATAGAACCACAAGCGATTAGTAATCGTGAGGGGATCGAAATCGCCACGATCAAGCTCAATATTAAAAATTCGACCAAACAATTTTTTTTAGTTTCAATCTATTGTACTATGCCTCCCAAATTTCGGACGAACATCATTTTTATATTATAGCGGGCGATTTGAATGCTAGACATAAAAATTGGGGTAACGAGGCGAACGATTCGAGGGGAAATCGTTTAAATCGTTGGTTATAGAAGAGTTTGAAATGGACTATCGATTGAAATTGTATAAAAGTGACAAGCCCACAATGATACGCCTAGGAAATTTTTTAAACCTTGCAATCATGGACATTCGCATTCAAATTAAACAAAATAATCGGGAAGAAATGACAACGCAAGATTATGACAGTGATCATAAGGCAATTGAAATTTTGGTACGACGAATTGGCGAAATCAAAAGAGGGACTAACAAAATTGAAGACAACGACGGACAACAACAACAGATTCGATACAACTTTAATAAAATTAATTGGCAAACATATATGGACGGAACAATTAGAAAATGCATATCATTTAGCAAATTCGGGACAAAATCCAAATTTTTACGATGACAACGACGAAACTTTAATACCAAAGAATCGAAATTTGAACGATGAGGAGATTAATGATTATATAAATTTGATCACGAAATTAATTTTAGAAAACTTCAAACAAAATTAGCCGAAACAAAGACGGCAAAATAATATGGTTTCTTATACGAATCCGATTATTGAAAGATTGTACAAACAAAAATCTTTCATAATAACCAAAAAATTAAGACGTTTAGACGGAATATGTTAAAGGGACACTTTCGTTTTATTAAAAACGAAAAAAAATTCAATATTACGAAACCATTTGTTATAATCACAAATTAAAACGGTGATTCTAACTAAATATTTTGAATATCACAAATATTCAACGAAAATATACAGTTATAATAACTATTTTGTTTTATATTTTAAAATTTTATTCGACATCATTTTGAATAGAAATGAGAGTAGTTGTGTGTTTTGAGTTAAGAGCAGTTGTGTGTTTGTTTGATTTCAATATAGGACGCCATTTTTTAAGTTATTTTTTTAATGTGTTAATGAGTAACATTTTGTTAAAAGTTTTTACTTAAAAATATATAATTACGTATTATTGGATACATTTTAAATTAAATAATTAAAGGTTTCAACTAAAGCTGTAAGTATATATGAATTTTTTATTAAAAGTGATTATTTTTTTATTTTACAATTTTCAACTGTTTTAGGGTATTATTTTAGTTTTAGATAATTGTTAAAAATAGTTGCTGAGAGTTTAATATTAAAAACAAAAATAATTAAAAATAATAGATTAAAAAAAATTCATAGATTAAAAAAAAATTAGATAATTTAGTTTTAAGATAATATGAGGTGTTTTAAGTGTGAAGTTAAACAAAATGTCGGAAATTTTTATGAGTTAAAATATATGCTCTAAACCAGCAGGCCCCAACTTACGGCCCCCGGGCCAGATCTGGCCCGCGACATGATTTCATCCGGCCCGCCGATATTCCCTGTTTGATTTATTTATAAACGCCAAAACCAATATAAAACAAATTAATAAAGTCGAAAATAACCATAAATTTTATTTTCCTAAATATAAAAAAATAAATAGATCATATTTACTGTAAAAGTGGTTCTATATAAATATGTATATGTATTAAGGTTGTTTAAAAACACCTGTACATATTAATAATATGTCTTTAATAACATTAGAAGCGTGTATTTTGGCTTTACTCTTCCATATTATCTATTTTTCAGACAATGCTATTTCGTATTCAATTTAGTTTCACGTATGTCAACGACACATTAAATAGTAAAGTTTTATCTTTTAACAATTCTGAGTTTATCGTAATTATTACATTACCAGAACTTGTTAGACACCAATCAGTGATTTATATTTAAAATATGTCTAAAAAAACGGAAAGTGGATACTGAGGGTCGTGGGTTCCATGATATATATTAAATATTTTTTTGTGCGGAAGAATGAAAAGTGTGTATGTCTCATTTGTAATAAAATTGTAGCCGTATGTAAGGAATATAATTTGAAAAGGCGCTACACTACGAAACGTGGCGAAACATATAATAAATTGCAAGGAGAATTACGTAAGAATAAATTGGAAGAACTAACGAAAAGTGTTATAAGCCAAGAACATAAAATGAAAATATTTACAAATAAAAGTTTATCTACGGTTCGAGCAAGTTTCCAAGCATCACAAATTATAGCAAAATAAGGAAGACTTTTCACCGATGGTGAGTTTGTTAAAAGAGTTTGTTTGACTATTGTAGAAGAAATATGTCCCTCAAAAATGAAAGATTTTAAAGCGGTAAACTTATCTTCATCCACCTTAACAAGAAGAATTGAAGATTTAGGAGCTGACGTTAAGACACAGCTTAAAGAAAAAGTTCAGGAATTTAAATATTTTTACGTATTATTATAATAAATAAAATGAATTAAAATTATTACTTTGGATTAAAAATTTAGTGTTTACATAATTTTGAACATAAAAATGTATAAAAAGAGGCATTTTAAAATGAAAAGAACGAGTCCGGTCCGCCAAAAGTCATAAACTTTGTATCAGGCCCGATTCTAAAAAAAGTTGAAGACGCCTGGTGTAAACAAACAAAATTTTGTTATCAAAACCGAACGATTCCTAGAGCTAACTTAGGAGATTCTTTAGTTATTTCCAAAAGAACCAGAACTACTTTATTATATTAAAAGCTATAATTATCTAAAAAAAAAAAGATTACGAGAAATCCACCCAAACGATAATCAATGCGAAGAAATTAATACGGACGAAGTAGAATTAGTAAAATTTTTAGAAACACACTTTGAGCCATTCGAAGAAGTTATTGCGGCATTCAAAGTTAGAGAAAAATTAGATGAAAGCCCAACTTCCACTACCACGATTGTACAATATTTTGCAAAGTTTCTTATTTTGAAAGGGCCATTCGGGAGCACACAATTACTAAGACTTCGAAATAAAATATACTAATTATGGAAACAAATTTTTTGAAAATTAGGCTTTCATAAATTCTAAAATTAACTGATTCGAAACAGTCAGCTGAAATACAATTAGCAAAACAACTGCTAAATAATGATGTATCATTGGTAGCTGGTTTAAAAATGATTGGGCTTGATGTTATTCTTCAGCAAGACAATGCCCCTGCCCATAAAGGATTTGTTGTGGCCAAGTTCTTAAATGATTTGGACCAACAACGAATAATTTGGCCACCGCAAAACCCGGATTTAAACATTAAAGAAAATTTTAATGTTTTTTGGGCTTATGTGAAACAAAATATACCATTTATAGATTTGGACGAAGCAAGCAAGAGTTATGAGATAAAATTGTTGAGGTGTGGAGTAAAATATATCTTACAATTTTTTTTCCGATTTATTTGATAGCATACCCAGAAGACTAAATGAGGTCATATTAAATAAAGGTGGGCTTACAAAATATTAAATTGAAATAAAATAAACAAAATAATATAAAGTAGCAACGTTTTTTATTAACAATGTACCAACACAAATATTTTTGCAACAGTAATTTGTAACACAAATGCAACAGAGTAAATTTATTATTTTATACGCAAATCCTGAGATTTTTTTATTAATTGAATACCAAATGATACATTATTTAATACTTTATTGCATTAAAAAAAAATTTGAAAAAATTAAAATTTACTTAATTTTATAATTTAGTAAACATAACTAAAATAATTTTGCCATGAGCAGAAATATTAATGCAATGCATAGTATGAATATTTTGTGTCGAATTTTGTAAATAAAATATTACTTTTAAAATGATTAATTAGAGTTTTAATTATTATCTACTCTAACAAACGAGAGCTACAATAACTAATGGTAATATCTATACCATTTAAAATAACCATCAATAACTAAAATATTGGAAAATATACTATAGTAAAATACCGACAAAACTATATTGTATACGCCACACTGCGATATTTATAGAATCAAGTGCTAAATTTCATATGGACCTTATTATTTAAATATATAGCACTTGCTACAAATTAAATAAAACAAACTACCAATTTTAACGGAGTCATTACTATGGTTATATGTATATTTTCCTAAACGAATTAATTCGCTGAACCGTTTGAAACAGTAAATGTAAAGATGTTGAATCGCTGTAAACGCTGGTTCGGATTTATTTCACTGCACTAGATTGGCTACTTGTGAAATTGCGAACGGTATAACACAATTCGTTTAACAAATTAAATGAACCAATTATGTTTAACGTTATAAATCGTAAATTAATTTATTATGACAACAAAATATGTATACAAATATTGGTGTTGTGGTCCAGTTGTTGACGGTGGTATGTTCTCCAAGATAATGAACGAGAGATGGGAATTTTATTATTATTGTATCAATTTATTATCAACAACGATCACCTCTTACAATGTCGACCATGAGATGTCGCGTCGTTCATACACAAGTCGAAGATTATACCTATCAGAAATTTATTAGATTCCATTTATAGATATTAATTATTTGTAATTATAATGACTAAACAAACCAAAACGAATATGACTTGAAATATAAAGATAATTTGATATTATTCTTCTAGTCTATACGTCTTGTCTTATAGACAGTAAATATTCCTATAAATAAAAGTAAATTTTACTATTTGTATACCAAAATAGACTACCAAAATTTCGTATTCATTTTTAATATGTACACAAATTTCAATATAACGTTTAAGTACAATTAGTTCCTTCTTTTTAATTAAATTTTTAAAAAATTAAAAAGAAAATAGTTAAATATATTGTAAGGTGCAATGTTCGGTGGGTATTGAAAAGGGTTGTCTATCACTGAAAAAAAAATAAAAAATTTAACGGTTGGCGGAAGAAGAATAAAAAAATTACTAAAAATTGGATCATGAAATGGATATATTAGTATGGGTGTATGTGTGTATATATATACATATATATATATTGTATTTTTATTTTGGATTTACGGGTTTAAGCGTTAATTTTTTTTGGTATAAAAAAGGAGGAAAAGTTTAAGCATGGGGAGGAGTTGGTGATGAGTTTTTGAACTGTATGGGTTGTTAAAGATAAAAAAAAAAATGTTAATTAAATTAAAGATACAGGAAATTTGTATAAAATAATTTTTTTTGAAATTTATAAAGAATATTTTAAGAACTATAAAAAAATATAAGAAAATATATATAAATTAATAGTGAAGTTGTGTATATTAAAACTGTATAAAAAATAACAATATTCATATATGTTATTAGTGGAATTAGTTGAATTGTATAAAAATAAAAACAATGTCTAAAATTTGATAGTTAAGTTCCATATTTAACCTGAAAATGCACAGAATCTATGAGTGAAATAAATGTATGAAATTATATTGAAGAATAAGAAAGTTCATAGATGTGTGAAGCTACCTATTGAGATGTATAATAATAAGTTGTAGCGGCTGCACAAATATTGTACATTGCTACAATAAACTTAGTGCACCACAATAAATTGTGTGCATCACCTGGTATTTCAATTGCATATTTTATTCGCCAGAATGTTGGCATGCAATTAAATACAAGATTTCGATGATTGGAATCGCGGGTTATCCAATACACACTTTTAAGTAATACACAGTGTGTTTATATTTATCAAGGTGGCAGCAGTATTTCTAAATACTGCGTAACCAAGTACATGTTCAGTTTAGAACAGAGTGGAGCGTAGCTTCCGGCCTCCCAAAATAATTCGGGATGGTGCCGAGTAAATGTTTTTTTTTCGCGAAACTGAAATTAGTAGAATTGTAGTGGTCAAACTTAGTGGTCGATAAAAAAAAGTGTTAAATAAATTATCATAACTTATTATATGATAAGTTGTTTTTATTTTAAAAACTAAATTAATACATTATTTTATAAATAAAATATAAGAATAAATTATATAAAAGATAATATAAATAAATCGTTTATAACTAAATTATACCAATAATAAAAGTGAGTGATTATTCCGCCGACGCAACGGAGTTGCGCAGGCAAATACAGCCATACCCCAGGAAGGGGAGACAGTAAAGTGGTGACCCCGACGCCCGTTTTTACGGGATAGTGAAAAATAAAAACACGTGCCAACCTATAAAAAGAAATATACACCTAAATATATTTATTGGAATTTGCAAAAATAAATACACGCGCCACCTTACGCCACGGAGGCAAGGCCGGGCGTGTCCACGTGGGAACACCAACAAAATTACATACAAATAATTTTTATTTGCATTCCGAAAAATAAATACACGCGCCACCTTACGCCACGGAGGCAAGGCCGGGCGTGTCCACGCGGGAACTCCAACAACAAAAAAATACAACAGCAAATTATTTTAAAAAGAAATAAAAAAACACGTGCCACCTTACGCCACGGGGGCAAGGCCGGGCGTGTCCACGTGGGAACAGCGAAAGAGGACAACGGAATCCAAAACCATAAGTCATAAAAAATTTTTTACACATACATTTTTTTTCTATTTTATTTTTTTGAGTTACATTAAAGTAGAACTTAATTTAAGTACATTGTAAAATTTATTAAATACTTTAAACAACACTACCACGGTTCTCCGATAATTCTCTTATAACACAACACATTCACAAGGTATCAATTCCTCAGATTTTTAAATCTAAATTTCACACTCTAAAAAAATGGCCGGTGACGATGAACAATCCTCCCCAAAAATCGAGGTAGATGAAGCTAAATCAGTGAAATTGCAGCAGTTCTGGATGGAAAAACCCCAGAACTGGTTTAATGTGACGGAACTGCAATTTCAGATGAACCACGTCACCTCAGATAAAACGAAGTTCATCCACACCCTATCAGCTCTCTCCCCGAGCGCATGCGATGTCGTATCAGACATTCTAACATGTCCGCCTACAACTGGCCGATACGAAGCATTAAAAAACGCGCTCCTGGATAGACTGACACCTTCCACAGAGGCTAAACTAGAGTCTCTGCTGAGCGGGCAAGATATGGGGGATAGGCGGCCCAGTGAGCTCCTCCGCCAAATTAAGTATCTGGCTGGTAGTCAATTTCCAGAACACACGATAAAATCTCTGTGGGTGAGAAAAATGCCAGAGATCATCCGTATCGCGCTGGTTGCGCAACGATCTTTCAGCAACAGCGGACAAACTTTATGAGGCAATGTCAGGAGTAAAATCAATTTCGGTAGTGACACGTCAATCACGAGATAAGCAAAGGACGAACAATCCGACCGATGACGTGAGACTCCACCAACCAACAACATCACGGGGTGGTACAGTCGAACAAAGACTAGCGACCATTGAAGCTCGCCTGGATAGCCTGACGCAGCGCATCAACGAGCGGTCGCGTTCACAACAAAGAAGAGGACGCTCACAGTCACGGAATCGAGCATGGTCTCGAAATAACTCTCGCTCGAGGAACCAGAGCCGAGACAATAACACCCAGTATAGCCGTAACTGGTGTAATTATCATAATAAGTTCGGCAGCCGAGCCTTCCACTGCACCAAACCTTGCAGCTTTGTCAACGACAACAGCAAGAACCCCACAGAGAGCAGTGATGTAGAAATGAAACCTGCCCAACGAACAAAAAAACATGTAAGCCACCTGGTAGAGTTGAGATCCATCTCCTCCCAGAACTCACACAAGCTCCGACAACCTTTCCAACTATTTTCAACCACATACACCTCTAATTCGACCAAACGTTTATTTGTTTACGATTCAAATAACCAACTTACCTTTCTAATAGACACGGGCGCTGACCTCTCAGTAATACCCGTCCATTACTTCGCTAATAGTTTTTACTTTAGTGAAAAATCAAGAGATCTAGTCCTTTCAGCAGCCAATGGTTCAACCATTAGCACCTACGGAGAAAAATTACTCCAGGTGGATATCGGATTAAGGCGTTCATACACACATGCTTTTGTATTAGCATCAGTGAACCGCCCGATTATCGGCGCTGACTTTCTTTCGAAATTTGGACTCCTTGTCGACCTCAAACATAAAAGGCTGGTTGATTCAGCAACAAAGCTGTCAATCAATGCCACTATGGTGAAGGTAAATACACCGACACCCATTCATTTTTCAGTCGACAACGGTTATGGCAATCTGCTTAAGAAGTATCCCTCCTTATCAGCAGAGCCAAATTACAAAATTCCAGTCAGACATAATGTGGTTCATCATATTGTCACTACCGGCCACTTGCCAGTGTCAAGACCACGTAGACTAGATCCCGTGCGACATAAAGCCGCATACACGGAATTTCAACATATGGTGGAATTGGGAATTTTCCAACCATCATCATCTCCAGTATCGTGTCCATTACATATGGTCAAAAAGAAAGAACACGATTGGAGACCATGCGGGGACTATCGTAGACTTAATACAGTTACGACACCGGATCGATATCCGATTCCCCACATTCAAAACTTCTCTATGCACGCGCATGGATGCAAAATATTCTCCAAGACAGATCTGGTTAGAGCGTATCACCTCATACCAGTAGCTCATGAAGATGTATACAAGACCGCTATCACTACTCCATTTGGCCTCTTCGAATTTACACGAATGCCATTCGGTCTTCGGAACGCAGCGCAAACGTTTCAACGCTTCATGAACGAAGTCGTCAGAGAACTTGACTTCGTGTTCGTTTATATCGACGATATTCTAGTGGCATCTAAAGATGAGGAACAGCACAAACTGCACTTAGAAAAACTATTCAAAAAATTAGTGGAGTTTGATGTACACATTAAAGCCGCAAAATGTGTGTTCGGTGCGTCCACCTTAGACTTCCTTAGCCACACCATCACATCAAATGGTGTTCTTCCTTCAGAGGAACGAGTGAATGCCATTAAAAATTTCCCAGCTCCAACATCGGTCAAAAGCATACAACGCTTTGTCGGCATGGTGAACTATTACCACCGATTTATACCGAAGCTCGCTGAAACACTAGCTCCAATACATACGCAATTGGCCGCTTTAGTGAAAAAGCCGAAGACACCCAAGAACTTTTCTTGGCCCGACGAATGCCAAAACGCATTTTTGTCGGTGAAAACAAAATTAGCCACAGCGACAGTATTAGCCCATCCTATGAACGATGCGAAGCTCAGCATCACTACCGATGCATCAAATACTGCTGTAGGCGCGGTACTACAACAGTACAGAAATAAATGTTGGGAGCCACTGGCATTTCATTCTAAAAAACTCTCGGACGCGGAAATCAAATACTCAGCATTCGATCGAGAATTACTCGCAATATATCAGGCAATTAAACATTTCCGATATTTTGTCGAGGGTCGGGAATTCACAATTTACACCGACCATAAACCACTTACAAGAGCAATTCAGTCTAAAACTGAACGAAATCCAAGACAGTCGAGACACTTGGATTTTATTAGTCAATTTACCACGGATATTCAGCATGTGGCCGGCTCAGACAATGTAGTCGCAGATACTCTTTCCCGAACATCGGAAGAAATAAACAATACAAACATACCGGCACCAGCCGACGAATACAAACCAGAAGTGGCCCAAGTTAATACTTACTACGATCTCAATAAGATCGCAATGGCGCAAAAAGCGGACTTAGAGCTTCAGAATTTACTTTCTGGCTCCGGACGTCCTCGTCATCAAAACATGACTCTACAACTTTTTGCAATGCCTGGCCTAGATATTACCTGCGAGACAAGCACCGGCACAAACAAACCATACATACCAGATGATCTACGTCGTAACGTATTCGATACACTACACAGTATCTCACATCCGGGAATCCGTGCAACTCGTAAATTGATTACTGCTCGCTACTTTTGGCCAAGTATAAACAAGGATGTGACCCACTGGGCACAAAACTGCTTATCTTGCCAACGTGCTAAAGTTCAAAGGCACACCAAATCGGCTCTTGGACAATTTCCTATTCCAACGGGTCGATTCGAACATATCCATATAGATATAGTGGGACCATTACCACCCTCTAATGGATATTCATATTTATTGACATGTGTCGATCGTTTCACTCGATGGCCCGAAGCTTACTGCATGAGTAACATGACAGCAACCACCATAGCCAATACTTTCGTTCACAATTATGTATCACGATTTGGCGTCCCGAGCACAATCACAACAGATCAGGGATCGCAGTTTGAGTCTAAGCTATTCACTGAGTTAACAAAACTCCTAGGGTCACATCGTATACGCACTACGGCTTATAATCCAAAAGCCAATGGCATGGTCGAACGCTTCCATCGTCAGCTAAAAGCTGCACTAATGGCTCGAGGGAACACACTCAACTGGAGTGAAGAACTCCCAATCATACTACTAGGGATAAGAGCAACTGTGAAAGAAGATCTAAATTGCTCACCCGCGGAAATGGTCTATGGACAAACAATCAAACTTCCCGGGGAATTTTTTGTCGAAAACCCTCTTTCACAAGAAACAAATAATGACACAGTCGTCGATCAGCTTCGACACACAATGCAAAATCTGATTCCAACCAGCTCACGACAAACTACTCAAGAAAACATTTTTATACCCAAATCTTTGGACAAATGTGAGTTTGTGTTCGTGAGAACAGACAAAGTCCGCACAGGATTACAACCTCCATACGAAGGCCCGTACAAAGTAATACGTCGGCTTCGTAAGCATTTCATCGTATCGATCAAAGATAAAAATCAGAATATCTCAGTCGATCGATTAAAGCCAGCATATGGCATATTAGGCTCATCTGATAATATATCAGCGTATCGAGCACGAAAAACAGTCCATTTTGCTGAATGATTCATCTAATTAATATGATAACATGGCTCGGGCACTTACTGCCTGGATACAAACACTCATGGCTGATTGATTCAGCTATACAGCTGTCAATCTTATGCCACAGTCGTTATGCACAAAACGCCTATGTCGACAATACAATTCATACAAGAGTCGATCCATCATAATGGATACGAACCATTGCCAACCCATTACGCATACTCAACGCCTCTAATGGATACATATTACAACATCATTCACACCTTCACTGAGGGGGGGGACATCACTTGCGGGGGAGTCCTGTAGCGGCTGCACAAATATTGTACATTGCTACAATAAACTTAGTGCACCACAATAAATTGTGTGCATCACCTGGTATTTCAATTGCATATTTTATTCGCCAGAATGTTGGCATGCAATTAAATACAAGATTTCGATGATTGGAATCGCGGGTTATCCAACACACACTTTTAAGTAATACACAGTGTGTTTATATTTATCAAGGTGGCAGCAGTATTTCTAAATACTGCGTAACCAAGTACATGTTCAGTTTAGAACAGAGTGGAGCGTAGC
Source organism: Tipula confusa (assembly GCA_963556175.1). Classification (NCBI taxonomy): domain Eukaryota; kingdom Metazoa; phylum Arthropoda; class Insecta; order Diptera; family Tipulidae; genus Tipula; species Tipula confusa. The sequence goes on along the minus strand of OY744476.1, from coordinate 208,291,516 downwards.
TTCCGGCCTCCCAAAATAATTCGGGATGGTGCCGAGTAAATGTTTTTTTTTCGCGAAACTGAAATTAGTAGAATTGTAGTGGTCAAACTTAGTGGTCGATAAAAAAAAGTGTTAAATAAATTATCATAACTTATTATATGATAAGTTGTTTTTATTTTAAAAACTAAATTAATACATTATTTTATAAATAAAATATAAGAATAAATTATATAAAAGATAATATAAATAAATCGTTTATAACTAAATTATACCAATAATAAAAGTGAGTGATTATTCCGCCGACGCAACGGAGTTGCGCAGGCAAATACAGCCATACCCCAGGAAGGGGAGACAGTAAAAAGTAACCATCTTAAAATGATTAAATAAATGAAAATATTATAAACCTAAATACTTAAATATAATTAATGATAAACTAATAAATACAACATAAACTCAATACATCAATCGAGAAGAAAAATACCATATTAATGAAAAACACGTTGGAATTTCATCAAGCGCAGCAACATCATAATAATGAAACCATTCTAATAATATTATTACATTATTATATATTCGTTTCGTCATCATCGTCATCTTCAACAACCATGGCAACAAACAACAAAAATAAATGTACATTAATATTAAGGCTCAAGTGGTGAAGGGATTTAGAATTAAGAGTTCAATTATTGTATTTGGTGGTAAGTTGGTTATTCTTATAAATTGTTTCTTAAATTTGTTTACTTTTGGTTTCTTTTTGTTTTTTTTTATAAATAAATGTGTTTATTTTATTGACTCATATGGTATTCAAGAAGTCTAGTTAAATTATTATTTTTGATTTTTGATTAATAAACCCTCAGCATTGCAAGCCTGTCGGCTGATGAATAATGAGTAGATAAAGTAATTTCGGTTGTTGGTAGTGATTTGGAAATATGGCCTGCAGTGCCTCAAATAGGAGGAATGTTTTTTTTATCTACATTAACAGCATTTATTTTCAAGCTCTCTGATGGTACCAGAAAACCCCCCCCCCCACCAATTGTCACCTAGCAGGCTATAGAATGCTGTCTGGAGAGCCAGGAGAGTCTGGAACGGGATGTTGTAGTCACCACATTTGGTGATTATAGCATCGCGTTACAATATAAATTCAATAAGTGACCTGAATGCACCGGTACCTATAACAAATATAATCTAAGTACCATAAAAATAAATAAATCATTATCAATGATCACTACCAAAGCTATGATTCATCACGAAGAAAAATCGCTTCCATCATCAACATCGTTACCAACGATGAGCGACAACGATTGGAGCAATTGGTTGATAATCATAGCAATAATTTCATTAAAAATCTTTCGACGAACAATATCAAAACTATAATAATACTAACTCACAACAACAACAACATTAATACATCGTTCATATCAAACAATTCGTTTGCTCCGCTAATCCAAGAGATCGAGGAAAACGAATCGAGCATTAAATATAAACTCAAAAGCAACTACTAACATCAATACGATCATTAATAATAATAATAAAAATAATGCAGCAACAAAAACGGCTGAGACGAAACTAAAAAATCATAGACGTCCACCACCATTACACATCTTTGGCCAAGACATCAAAAATACGGTAGCCCTAGCCAAAGGTATTAAGGTCGAAAATTTTGAAATTAAACGTATTAATGCAAACAAACATACACTAACGACGGACTCATTACAAAATTTTACTTCGTTAAAACAGTTTTTGACGAAGATAGTACGAAATTTTATACATATATACGCTTAAGGAGCTCAAAACCAAATCACTAGTTTTACGAGGACTAACCGAAAACGAGGACCTGAACGAACTTAACACGGAATTGAGACAGCAAACGATGAAATACAAATAGTTAAAATTTTACAAATGCGTTAAAAAAAACCCGAGCAACTAAAAAAATTATTGCCACTATATATTACGCAAATTATATGAGTGTTTAAATAATATAATTAATAGTTTGTGTAGTTTAGTGTGTGATCCGCAAAAAAAAGAGACCCCTTTTTGGGGTAACGAAATATTCCTGCGAGAAAATTCGAAATTTTCATAAATTTTCATTTATTTAATTATAAACAACTTTCAACTATTTTTCGTGTTTTTCATAAGTACACGTGTTACCTAAAATAAAATAAAAAAAATTATAATTCAAAATTTTTTATCGTTACTTTTTGTGATTGTTTTATTTTTCCCTGTTTGTTTTTTAAAACAGTAAAACATATAAATATAGTGAGTTGCCGGAATGCACCGGTATCCAAAAAATACAACATGTCTTATAAAACTAAATAAACCTATAACAATGATGGCAACCAACTCAATAAATCAACAAGAAAAATCACTCCTTTACCATCGATGAGCGATAATGAAGAAGACCATCATATTATGGATTCCATAAATTTAGATTCATCCCCAGCAACAACAACATTAACAACAGCAGCAAATAAATTAACTTTGAGACCAAAAAAAAAGAATCTTAAATGATGAAAACATTTCGGGTGAGTTTTTCTTATTAAAAAAACATTATTCAAAATCTAAATAATGAAATTAAAACGCTAAAAGAGCAATTGGCCGATGCTTACAGCAGTAATTTTATTAAAAGTTTATCCACTAATAACAACGTCAAAATTCTTCAAGCTGAACGTTAATTCAATCGTTAGCGTCGAACGCAGATTAAATTTACTATACAATTTTTGAATACCCATCCGGACTGCCTTTTGATAAACAAGACCAAATTAAATGACAAGCACAAAATTGAGTTTAAAAGTTACGACATTATTCGACTCGACCGCTTCAATTCGAAACAAGGAGGTAGCACCGCCATTTTCCGTACAATCAACCATACACGCAATCATTAAACTTAAGTCGAATATACCTAGGAACCTCAACAGACACATTTGTACAGGGGCAATATGCAATATGCAGTTGTTTAAAATGGAAAAAAAAAATATTTCAATGCAGATTTGTTATAGCCAAAATGATATACGACAGCAACTTCATAATAACAAATAAAAGGGAAGAATCATCATAAACCTTTAGCATACATAATGGTCTACAACAAGGTTCAATCAACGCACCAATACTATTCAACTTGGGGACTTGGTAAGCAAGCTAGGGGACAACAAGCTAGGGGACTTGGTAAGCAATCAAAAAATTAACACACATAATGTACATTCCATAGTCTACGCAGATGACATTATAATATACAGAGAAGCTGACAAAATTAACAACATCCAGAAACAGTTACAAGGCACGAATTTTGTAGAAGACTACTTACACACATGGCATTGCATTGACATAATATATTTTGATGAATAATAACATGTTCTGCCATCTATACAATGTGCAGGGAGATTCGAGTTTTTATAATGAATATTATTATTATATTATTATAAATTATTATTATTATAAATTATTATTATTATATTATTATTATTAATTATTATTCCACTAAAGCAATTATTCATCAAGAAGACAAATCGTTTCCAACAACAATCCCGCTACCAGCTATGAATGAGCAAGATGATGATCACCTAAATAATATAATCATAAATTTAGATACGACACAACCTTTAACTACGGTATCATCATTTTTACAAACAATTGCAACTGCTACATCAGCATCATCAACTCCAGCCGTAACAACATCAGTCTCTAACCTTTCACTCAGACCTAAGAAAAGAAATTCCAAGGAAGAAATTAATGCGTGTAAGTTTTTCTTTGACACAATACTGTACATGCCATCACCAAAGTTTTCTCGGACGTTATACAAAACTTAAAATTTAATCAACCTTTTGAATCCATTTGGCTCGACGGACTACTATCAAAATTAATTAATTAACTTTTCGACCGACCTCATCGAAATGCTGTATAAACTCTTGTATGAACGAAAATTTCAAAAAAAAAAAATCAAAAAATCATCAAACATTTTCGAAATTTCCAATGGTGTACTACAAGGCTCAATCACTGCTCCAATTCTCTTCAACCTGTATACGGCTGATTTAATTACTCACGAAAAACTAAATTCTAAAACAACACAATCATGTGCGTATGCAGACGACATGATTATCTACTGTTCGGCGTATCGCATTGGCGACATTCAAAAAAATCTTCAAACATCTTTAAACTTTATTCAAAATTATTTTAATCTCTAGTATCTCTGGCATATAGAAATAAATTCAACAAAATGTGATGCTATCCTCTTTATCGACCACCAAAAAATGCGACACGCGATTTAAAGAGAAATTGGTGTAAACTTTTGGTAAAAATTCAAAATCAACCTAACAAATTACGGGAGTGGCGCAGTGGTTAAAGCTGTGGTGTTTGCGTCGAACAATATCAACGCTACGAATAATCCCTTTTTATTGCAAAATAAATTCAACCGTTAATACAATTGATTGAAGAAAGCGAATTAACTAGTATGAATTGCGAACAAACAGAAAATTTCGAAATCGTAAAAAAAAAATTAAAACAAAGAATACGACTACGACTAAAACTGTTCAACATAAAGGTCAACGGCGACCACCGCCTTTTCACATTTTCGGTCAAGAAATAAAAAATACAGTGGCTCTAGCCAAAGGGCTAAATATCAAGAACTTCGAAATTAAGCGAATAAATTCGAATAAACACACGGTGATGACGGACTCACTAACAAATTACAATGCACTTAAGACTACTTTCGATGAGGTTAATACGCAATTCTTTACCTATACACCAAAAGAAATGAAACCTAAGACATTATAGTACTACGAGGACTGACCGAAACGGCGGACCTCGACGAACTAAAATCAGACATTGGAAAGGCAAACGAACAAATACAAATTATTAAAATCATAAAAATGAAGTCAAGACGGACGGACTAAGTCAAAGAGTTGCTGCCCCTCTATATCGTTCAATTTATGCCAACTTCCCCTTTAAATCTAGTTTATAATCTCAAACATATAAACTATCAGAAAATTGAGTGACAAACCTTAAACAAAACGAATGATATAATGCAATACCGAAATTGTCAAACCGTATATGGACATACGGCGTCAATTTGCTGCACCACAGTCGTACCACAACCGACACACACGAACATTGACAACACCATCCAAGTGTTAACATCAAGGATTGATAAAATGGCCAGAGTTATGGAACAACAGGGCGAACAATTTGTTTTTCGGTTATTTTCGGTGAACATTCAAACGGGTCAAATTAATAAAAAATAAAATGAATTTTCCAATTTTATTGTTTTTGCCACCGATATTTCCAGCAAACAAATTGTTATTTCGAAATATTTAACAGGTATAAACATCCCATATTTTGAGATAAAACAATAAATAAATACAATCAATACCGACTCACTGGACAACTATAACCAACTAAAAACTATTTTCGATGATGTAAAAACAAATTTCTACACATTTACACCCAAGCAACTAAAATTGAAATCATTAGTTTTGAGAAAACTAACAGAAACTGAAGACCTAATAGAACTACAAACGGACATCGAAAAAGAAAACGATAAATTATGTTTATCTGTTAATAAACATAATTTATTGTATAATTCGTAGAATTAAGAATTTAGCTGATTCAGATATTCATGTTAATGTTAAGATAAAAATGTAATATTAAAAAATGTAATATTAAAATTAGACTCTGTTATTAAAATATTAAAATAAATTAAAATAAATATTTTTTTTAAGATTCTATAATCGAAGAATCTATAACTGGCGCAGCCGTGCGGTACAGTTAAGTTAGTGATTGTGAGTGTAAAAGTGAAGTGAATAAAAACTTAACTAAAAGTAAACCCGTCGATTAAAGTGGCAGATTTCTGATTGAAAATCTGTTCTTTATATTAAAAAAAAAAGACGTCCCTGGCTTGAAGGTTGTATCAACCGCTAAGATGATTTGAGGTTTCACCGCAACAATCACGAACGACGTTGAGAACTTGCAACACGACGCAAATAGAGAGAAATCGGTAAGAACCAAATTTTAATTAATTTTTCTTTCTTCTCAAAAATTTTTTTTGTACGATTTTTTATTAAATTTTTGGCAAACCGGTGGAACTACAAGATAGCCACAAATCTGTTTTAAATCTTTAATAATTAAAGCGATAAGAATTTAATTTTGGTTAGTTTTTTTTCTTATAAATAAAATTTCTGACAAACTTTTGGAACTACGAGATAGCCACAAATCTGTCTTTAATATCTAATAATTAAATCGGTAAGAATTAAATATAGATAATTTTTATTTTCTTTTAACAAATAAATTTTTTACGATTTTTCAAAAATTTTTTTTCCTGACAAACCTGTGGAACTACAAGATAGCCACAAACGTGTCAAAAATAAATCCCTATAAAATTTTTTTTTGGGCAAACGTGTGAAACTACAAGATAGGCACACACCGCCTTCCGTGCACTACTAGATAGACACGGAAAATAAATTAAAGTTGTTTTGTGTATGTAAAAATTAAAATGTTGTTAATACCAATTTATGTAATATTAACTGTAATTACTAAACCCCATAGTGTATTGGAAATTAAAAACTTACACCCCATGACCCAATGACCCCATACTATTAATTAAAACGAACCAATGTAAAATTCAAAAAGGAAATGTTAAAATTGTGAATCCTATCTATCTCACTAGTATAGAAATGGCGGTAGAATCAGTTAATAAAATTATTATTGATAAATTATATGATAAATTAGAACTTAAGAATGTAATAAGATATAAGGTAGCAAAATTATACAATAATCTTCGTCAAATAAAACTTGCCCAAAGTATCAGACAAAAAAGATGGGACGATCTACGGATAATTAACAGTTCGATGAATCAACTGATAGACGTCAATAATCAGCAAGTCCTAATTAACGAGCAAATTAACAAGATAATACAAATTGTTACGGATAAAGTCAACAGAGCAGTAAAAAATAGGACAATAAACAACCAAATAGTGCTAACAGAAATAGAAATGCTGGCCACAATAGTCAACATAGACAGCATTAATACAATTCTAGAAGACATCCAGGATGCAATAATCAGAACCAAGGCGGAATTAACAAGCAGCAAAATTTTTTCGCTGAACAAAATCATTCAAATAAAGAACCTAATGATTAATCAGGGTATTAACATTACTTTACCGGATGAAGCACTAGAATTTGTTACTCCAAAAATAGCAGTAAATGAGGAAACTCTCCTTTACGTGCTCCAAGTACCAAATCTAGAAGAAGAGAATTCAACTGCAATGGTAGTATTACCATTAGTAATCAATAATACAATAATAAAGAATTATCCACAACACCTCATAAAACGTAAGCAAGAACCCATGATTTTACGGCTTAAAAATAAAATAGAAAAGAAGAAAAAAGTCAAACGGTGACTAAACCAATACCTAAATTGTTCAATTCAGTAAAAGTTAGCAAGGAGAACGGTACATTTGCCGATATGATACGAGATGGTCCTACACCAACAAAACAACAACAGCAGCAACATCAACAAACCGACATCATAATAAAAAAACTAACGGCAAGAATCGATAGTATGGCCGAAATAATGAATAAACAAAGTGAGCAAATCGCTCAATTACTACAGATAATCGGTACATTATAAATTTAATATCTTCAAAATTACTCGACAATAATATCAACAACTTTAATATTTCGAACAATATTACTCGTCGTCGTCGTCATAGTTCAAATTCAAAATTCAAAGTTAAAAATTCAAAATTATAGCACTAAATGTTAATTCAATTGTTAGCATACAACGTCGACTAAATCTATTTAAAAAAAATACCATTCGCAATCAGAAGTCGCAATCAAACTCTTCTAGAGTATAGACTTAAAAATAAAATAAAAATTTAAAATAAAATAAATTTTCTTCAAAATTATAATAAATTAAATTAATTTAATTATAATAAACTTTAATTAAATTTTTTAAACTTTAATTAATTTGTTTTTTTCTTTTCGTGAAAATTAATATAAACCATTTTCCGCTAAACAGTTTTCCTAAATATATAATGGGAGCCCTAGTATGGGGCTACCCAATTATTTCAGTGAATTTATATAAACCACAATTTCAAAACAATTTAAATAAATAATTAAGCTTTAGTGAAATTTAGTGTGGAGCTCTCGTTTCCCACAAAAGAGTCAAATTTCGAATTTTCCACCAAACTTTCGTTTGTTTATTTATCAATAACGTTGATTCTTTCGACTATTTTTCCTTTTCAAAAGTGAATACGTGATACCTAAAATAACAATTTTTCATCGATACTATATGTTTTTTTTTGTGATTGTTTTCTCGTGTGAACATTTTTTTCATGATTCTCGGTGAACATTTTAAAAGTAAAATTTTTGTGTCCGTATAAATTTCATCTTTTTGTATATTTATTATAAATAAATATTAAAAAGAAAATCAAACATATAAATATAGCTAGCTGCCAGAATGAACCGGTCTCCAATAAAAACAATATAAATTTTCTAAAATTAAACAACATCAAGATGAAAGATCACTATCTTCGGCAACGTATTTACCTATGTCAAGCGACAATGAAGAAGATATCAACATTATCGAGTCATTAAATAAAGATCCACTGTTGGCGAACTCAACAACAGCAGCAGCAACAAATTCAACGAACGCATCAGCAGCACCATAATCAACAGCTACCAATAAATTATCTCTGAGACCTAAGAAACGAAATTTAAATGATGCAAATATGTCGGGTGAGTTTTTCTCAGTAAAAAATATTACACAAAACCTAAATAATGAAATCAAATTACTAAAAGAGCAATTGGCCTACGCTCAAAGTAACAATTTTATCAAAATTATAACTTCGAACAAAACAAAAATTCTAGGCATTAATAATAATGAAAACGATTTCAATTTTTCTTTATTATCTAAAAATTCCTTTGAGTCTCATACCCAAGAGAACGAAGAAGAAATGTATTGTGATCAATCCATAAATGATATTAATAACGAAAACGTTGACACATTTGAAATTGTCAAAAAACAAATTAAAAACAAAAATAGAACCAAAAAACCTATCGTTAATAAACCAACACAGAATAATAATAATAATACCACACATACAAGTTAGTAAAATTATACAAATGAGATCTAGACGAACGGACCAACTCAAGAAACCGTTACATAGTACAGTTTAGCCCAGATACCCCCTAAATTTGGTCTATAATATAAAAATTTTAAATTACCAAAAAATTGTTTGGCAACCTCTCAACAAAAATGCAAACATCATGCAATGTAAAAATTGCCAGCGATACAATCATACCGCATCTAACTGTAATCTAGACTTTAGATGTGTATAATGCGCAAATGTGCAATTTTAGTTGAAGTCACAGTTTTTTCGAAATTGCTGTTCGAAAGTCGTATTTTTAAACATGAATAAAACTGTGAATTTAGTGATGATTTAGATGGTATTTTTAAACATAACTAATTCTGGAAACAAACGTTTTTTTAGAATACTACTTTATATGACATGAAATACATGTTTTGTCCGCAAGTCGTCTCGCAAAAACGCAAAACGCAAAACGCTAAGTGTTAACAACACAAAAAAAATTAATGTATGCCTACTTCACGCTATATTTTGAGTATAGCTGTCATATTATGTCAAAAAATTAAATACAAAATATTATGTAGAAGATATATTTTGGCATCTAAAAGATAACAGATGTCATTTAAAAATAAAGAAAACCCCTTTATTTTTATTTCGAATATAGTATAATAAAAAAAAGACAGTTTATGATCATTTTAATATTTTATAGTTTTATTATATATTTTAATTTATGTTATCTATAAGACTCCAATCATACTTTGGAGTGGATGAAAATATAATTATCGTTACTAGAATTATACTTTGAAGACGGGATTCTACGAGCAGTGAAAGCTAACACATCTTAAATTTAAAATTTCAAAATTATTTCAAAACTACGAGTATTAAGTGATTCATTTATTTTAAAAATGGAAGAGTACATAATTGAGTTTGTTAAGAAGAATGAGTTTATTTATAATAAACACCACAGAAACTACAAAAATGTGCAATTAAGGGACGAAAAATTTAATGAATTATCAAAATCATTAAACATAACTAGTAAGTAGTTTTTATATATTTATATTAAATACATACATAATTTTTATAACAAATTTATTGTAATTATTTTTTTTTAGTGGAAAAACTGAAATCCAAATGGGAAAATTTGAGAGATCAATTTCAAAAAGATTTGAACAAATCTAACAAAAATGCTTTGGCGCAAAAAATGGAAATAATTCGATTCGATGCTCTTTTTAAACGATATGGACAATACAAAGAAAAGTTAACCGTATGAGTTTTTCAACCTAATGATATTTTACCAAATTTTATTTATATATTGTTGCGTGAGAAGATCATTCTGTCACTATTTAATAAATAATAAATTTTATTTATAGAACAAATGGCAATTACAAGAAGAATATTGACCAATATGCGGAGGTAACTTTGGGTATTGATTCGACCAAAGAGTCCAGTTCAGTGTTCGATTTAGATTGGAGTGTAAACAGCTTCGAAGTTGGGTTGGACCACGATTTAAGCATCTCTTCATCGCCAATGCCGAGCACATCGTCAATGCCGAGTACATCATCAATGCCGACTACTTCGCCAATGCCGAGTACATCGTCAATGCCAAGTACTTCGTCAATGCCGAGTACATCGATGCCAACCACACCTAGAAATAAAAAAACTAAATCGGATTCAATAAGAGATTCCGCCAAAAACGAAATGCAAGAATTGATCGAAATTGCAAAGCTATCCTTTGCGCGAGTTAGTTACACCCTTCAGCACCACAACAACAACAACAACCTAAAAGCGCTAAATAATAATCATGGGAACGACATAAAATAGTAGTTCTCATGATATAATATATCCTTGTTTTGAACAAGTGTTTTAACTTTAATCATTTTCATTCTCACGAAACACAAGTGTTTCTTTATCGTTCCAAATAAAATTAATAATTGTTTTTGTACTTTTGTTTTCTTGATATCAATACCAATTAATTCCGAATGAAGATTGTTCATTCAACTTAGACCCCGGACAATTTCAAAATTTAGATCATTATCAAGATACTAAGGAAACAGTAGAAAAACATTTAGAAGAACCAGACGAAACGGTTTTTCGTATAAGTGCCTCGGACAACCAATAGGTTTCATTAATCTTAATACCCATTTCTCAAACTGTCCGTTACCGTATATTGAGATTCTAACATCTCCAAATTCTAAAATAAAATTACTAGTTGATACAGGAGCAAATCAAAGTTTTATTAATCCAGATTTATTACCTAACAAAATCGAAAAAATTAATCCCGTTAAAGTAAAAACTCTCTTTAAAGAACACATTCTAACAGAACAAGTCATAATTCCAGGATTTAAAGAATTTAAATCCAAAATGCTAAAGAAATTCATCTTATTTAAATTCCATGAATATTTTGATGGTCTAATAGGGTTAGATCTCATTAAAACCTTAGGAATCAAATTAGATTTCAAAAGTTCAATATTAGAAACCGATAAAATTAGGATACCATTAATGTATAAACCAAATTATATGTCTCCAACATACAAAACTCCCGCGCGAAATAAAATAATTATAAAACTTCCTGTGGATGTAAAAAATGGCGAAATATATATTAAACCTATCCAAGTTTCGGAAAATTTAATAATTCCTGAAGGAATATATAAGGCAGAAAATTGGCATGCATTTGTCGAAATAATAAATTTTTCAAATAAAGAACAAATAGCTTTATTTGGACAACCAATAAAAACAGAAATTCTCAAATTATATAATACTGAAATAAATCATTCATATATATCCAATAATGAATCAATAGATTCGCAAAATATCGAAGACTTAATACGGGTTAATCACTTAAATAAAGAAGAACGTCAAGCCATCATAAATCTTTGCCGAAAATATAAAACTATATTTCAAAAGGAAGATCAACAATTAAGTTTTACAAATAATATTAAACATCAAATTAGGTTAACAGATGAAAAACCTATATATACTAAATCATACCGTTACCCTTTTATTCATAAAGAAGAAGTATCGAAACAAATTAATAAAATGTTAGCAGACGGCACCATTCGTCCTTCGTTTTCTCCATGGAGTAGTCCAATATGGATTGTACCAAAAATTATTTTGAAAAAACATAAATAAAGTGATATAAATATAATAATAAAATATAAAGGAATTATAAAATGATATAAATAATATATATAATAATAATATATAATATAAACAAAAAAAAATTACTGATTGGTTTGATGAAAATGTTGAGGTCAGCTATGATTATTTATCGTACGAGTCAGAATCACAATCAGAATCGCCGCGATCTGTAATAGCAATACAGATGTAACAAATAAACGTTTGGAAAATAATAATAATTCAAGTTTATGAAACACTGCCTCAGTTATGGAATCCCACAAATCCGCGTTATATAAAAAAGACGTTAGAAATAGAGCTTTGGACCAACTTCTTCTAAGATATAAAAAATTAAAAGCTGGCGCAACTGGAGCGGATGTACGGCGAAAAATAAATAAGCTTAGATTAAATTGCTAAGCTTATATAGAAAGGAGATGAAAAAAAGAATTAATTCAAAAAGGTCGGGACGCGGTACTGACGAATATAACCAACCAACTTCATAGGTTTTTCATGCCCTAAAATTTAAATAAATACGAAAAACCAGTGAGTAATATTCGGCATATAGAAGAGATCCAGTAAATATATATTTGTTATATACGATTTGTTAAATTAATTAATTAATTTTTCCAGATAGATAAATTGTTAGAAAAGGCGTGCAAGTATCTAGAACAGTCCAACAGTAGGGCTGTTAAAACTAATAATATGCCAACAATTGCCATTGCTTGGAGTGAGACACTCAACACTTTATATCCTCAGCAGAGAATCTTTGTTGAGCGAGCAATTAATAAAGTCTTGTTTGAGGCAAGTTTACCAAAACTGAACCGTTACTCCGTTAAAATTAATGAAGAGGTTAAAATTAATGGAGAATTTCAACACCAGTCGGGTCAGAATTTTCACGTCAGTCGACATCACGACAGTATTCTATCAGTTCTAATTATATTATAACACCGCCGCAACTTTCCCATTGGACCAACAGCAACAGGTGGCAATAGCAGAAAGCCGCCCAATTTCAGTTTTTTTTTTTTTCAAAACATTCGAGCCTTCGACTCATAAACTTCGACTCATAAACAACAATAAAATAATAAATAATTTTAAAGTTTATATTTAAAATTTTTTGGAACAGTCCAATAAAATTATTATGCATCGAATTCAATTTTCGACTAGTTATGTTTTCGATCAGTTGAGGATTACCCATCAACTGTGTAACACATTTATGCCCTAAACAAACTCGACGTTTATATATGTCAAAGACGCGAAATATGTCAAAGACGCGAAAAACACAAATTAAAAATTTTTCAATTCAAACTCGACGCGCGTTTTGGCATTTCTAAACTTTAACATAACCTACAATTTTATTGTGTTTATAATGTTAAAATACAAAAAAACTTACATTTTACGTTATTTATTTAACTATATCCCTTTATCATTTTATCTATCCTTTTATTGTTTTGTCAATACATGCATGTAATAACTAATTTATGTTATGAATTTTTTCACGATATCTTTTATTTAGTTTCAACTATTAGATTTTTAAATATTTTGGTGCTAAAATATTTAAAAATCTACCGCTAATTTATGTTTTATATAAAACTGACATTTCGAAGCGAACCAACGTAAAAGTAGAAATGATTTCTACTTTTACGTAAACTACGCGCGTCCACTATATATTACTTCATATGATTCCATTGATTCAACTTTTACGCGCGTAAATACGCGCGTATTGCGCGTCGAGTTTGTTTAGGGCATTACAACCTCTATAAAAGAGAGTCGAATGTACGGTATTGAGTAAGAAGGACGCACACGAAATCCATCTGTGTCAATAACAAAGAAATCTAAATATATCAACCAGTTTTTACATAATCGACCAACAAGAGTTTAATATCCATCCATAAAAAGATATAACAAAAATCTAGCTCTTCTGAACCTTCTCAAGAAGAACATACCGAGAAGACCAATTTTAATATTTTCGAAAAGAATTGTATACAGACGGTGATCTCGAGACGAATCGCGTAACAGAAATAACCCATTGTGCATAACCGGAAATACGAAACTAAGAATTCCGGAGCTAATTGCGTTCGTTTTTATATCGTTTAGTCTAGCATATTTTATTCGTTCGGTTCATTTGCGAAATTATTAAAAAACATATTTCCAAAACAACGAAAGTGATCAATAATTTAGTTTTTGGCATTGTCCAACTCAGCTGGGTACGAGAGAAATTTTAAACGGTATTCTACTCGAAATAACGAAGCTCAAAAAAATATTATATATGGCGTAAGGTTTACCTTAGCATCGGTGTCTAAAATTCATCTAATTGCATACATTTAATTTTGGTAAATGTTGTAAATAGTTATTTAATTTATTGTAATAATCAATTACCTAGATATTTTACTAAGTGCTTTGATGGCTCATTAGGTAATATATTTAACTATAAGTGCTAGCATACATGCACTTAAAAAGGAACAAATTGATTTTATAAATAATTTAAAATGTTATATCAAAAAATTAAAATTAATCACAGTTCCATAGTATAGTTGAGTTTATGACATAGAAAGTAAGCGAACTCCCTGATTTGGGCTACTGAAATTTTAAGTTATATTGATAAAAAAGGTTTATAAATATCGGTCTATGTCATAAAAACATCATATATAATCATAATTAAGAGATTTTAAATACCGGTTCTCCTTTACGTTGGAAGTCATCTCTCAAATGTTGAATGTTTTGTTATAGGTGCAGTAAAGTATGTATTTCAATTAATGAAAATATTTTGTAGCATCTCTCAAACTTAACTCGTTTCATTCCATTAATTAATTCCATATTAAGAGCTTGTTTCACCGTTACTTGATTTGTCTTCTAGTTTCGTACTGGCATGATTCAACCAAACAATCGTTGGTTTTGGTTGTTCCATGATTTCAAACGATACAATACTGATGTTCAGTATATTTGGACTAGAATGTTTATTGGTATCATTTTAGTATTATTACGAAAGGTATGCTTGTTACGAATCGATCACTTAAAATTGTTGATAGCTCTCATCCAACTTTATCAAGAACATTGTATCGTTTAGCGACACTGTCATTAGCATCGACTCAGCCATTTTAATAGTTTATTATAATTTAATGTTTTCTTGGGACGATTAGTTATCTCTGACCCAATAGTTCGTTTATTCATTTGTTTGTTTTTTATAAACTTTTGATAAACTTTTTTCTGTATTTTATCTATAATAACAAGTAGATGCCTTAATAATTATTCAATAGAAATATTTAACTAACATCATATACTTACAATAAATGATTAACTTTATAGTATTTTAATACATAATCATTATTTAGCTTTTATCGTTACACAAAATGCGAGTTGGAATCAACGTTCGGTTTAAAATTTAGATAAATGAATTAGACCGCTTAAATTTAGGTCCTTTCGAAAAATCTGACAAGCCAACAAAAAAGCCCTTTCGCCCTTTAAACAAAACGAAACAAATTGATTGCAATAATTTTAATTAATAAACAAATTTATATTATAATAAATAATTTTGATGTTGACCAAATAAATTTGTTTGTAACAAAAAATTTAAAGATTGTAACCCCATCTCAGTTATTCTTCTCAGTATATTATATTTATTAATTTAGAATATAGTACATATAATCGAAATATTTGGTAATCGAATTTTTAACTAATCAATTAAACTAAATCTTCTAGAAATAAATAATAACGAAGAGTTGTAATTACCCAGCTGCCGATTGTTCTCGCACAACATATTTCGTAGCGTTTGTTATGTTTGACTTTTTCGTACATACACAACACATTTTAAATAGAATACTTAAACCTAAACTATTAATTTCACTACCATTAATAATGGTTTTATTTTATATCATTAAAGTGTCACGTCATTAATAAGAATTTTTGAGATTTTTCTAAAAAGTAAAATTTTTAACTTTATCCGAATCTATTATACGTCTATGCTATTTAATTTTTTTTTTTTTGAAAATTATTTGATTTTTAAGTCGATAGTGTAGTGAACAATTTGAAAAAGAGATTACATGATTATTCCCTTTAGACGCCGCGTAACGTTTACGTACAATTTGTTGGACTTTGCAACCTCTTGGTTCAAAATGAATATTAAAAATGAGTATTAATGCTTAGTTGACGTTTGTTTAATGCCCTAAACAAACTCGACGCGCAATACGCGCTTAAAGGTAAAATCAATGGATTCATATGAAGTAATATATAATGGTCGCGCGTAGAAATCATTTCTACTTTTACGTTGTTTCGCTTCGAAATGTCAGTTTTATATAAAACATAAATTAGTGGTAGATTTTTAAATATTTTAGCTGTGCTCCCACCAAAAATATTTAAAAATCTAATACAGTTGAAACTAAATCAAAGATATCGTAAAAAGATTCATAACATAAATTAGTTAGTACATGTATGTATTGACAAAACAATAAAAGGATAGGTAAAATGATATACATAGTTAAAAAGATAAAAGGATATAGTTAGGTATATAACGTAAAATGTAAGTTTTTTTGTATTTTAACACTATAAGCACAATAAAATTGTAGGTTATGTTAAAGTTTGGAAATGCCAAAACGCGCGTCGAGTTTGAATTGAAATTTTTTTAATTTGTGTTTTTCGCGTCTTTGACATATAGATGCATATTACGCGCGTATTGTGTGTCGTGTTTGTTTAGGGCATAAAGTATTTGTTATTTTAAACTTTTAACGAATAAGTAATATTAAAATAAACTAATTATGTATTATATCGAAATATTTTATCTGTGTTCCTTTAATATAAACGGAACACAGAGATAAAATATTTTTATAACATACATAATTTTTTTTTTAATATCACATATAAGGTATAAACAGAACCAGAGCGACAACGACGAGCGTCAACGAATAAATATATATTTCGCCAGCGATATCGCTGTGGTAAACATAACGAACAAAAGCGTCAGCGTATCGCGACATAAAAATAACAATGAAAATTTCAAAAACATGGCTGCTTACCCATTTTATTAAAAAGCCAACTCAAAAAAATAAAAAAACAGTTGGCAACATTGTTTCGCTGGCGATATAATTAGAAATAGACTCTAAATTTTTTTCAACGAAAAAATCGTCGTCGCTATCGTTGATGTTTCTGTTAGCATACTATGCTTTTAGTGTATTTTAATTTGACAGACGTCGACGCTCGTCGTTGTCGCTCTGGTTCTGTTTATACCTATATTCATTAAAAGTTTAATATAACACATAAATTAAACAAACGTCAACGAAGCATTAGTACTTATTTTAACATTCATTTTAAATATTAATGCTGTGTTCCTCACGCTCAAAAATTACGTCTAAATCGACTTTTTTAAATTGTTCATTAGTTATTCTATTAACCACCAGAATTATTCATTTAGCTCGTGAGGTTGCTTTTCGTTTTAGTTGTTAATTTTTGT
Source organism: Tipula confusa (assembly GCA_963556175.1). Lineage (NCBI taxonomy): Eukaryota > Metazoa > Arthropoda > Insecta > Diptera > Tipulidae > Tipula > Tipula confusa. The sequence goes on along the minus strand of OY744476.1, from coordinate 208,273,906 downwards.
GTACGTACATATAAATACCTAATTTAATACCAACATTAAAAACAAATATATTAAAATAAATAGCATAAACCAAATATTTTTTAACCAACTGAAGTTTGAGAAGTCAACAATTTAGAACGTGAATAGTCAGGCACAGCTTGTAATATTAAAAATAGTGTCACCTATGAATCATTGATACGAACTAATCAACAATTTAGAAAAGTCGATGCAGAAGAAATTTTTGGCATGAGGCACACAGCATTTTGCACCTAGAGATTGCAAAGTCCTACAAACAGTAAGTAAACGTTACGCGGCGTCTAAAGGGAATAATCATGTAATCTCTTTTCCAAATTGTTCACTACACTATCGACTTTGTCAAATATAAATGTCAAATAATTTTCAAAAAAAAAAAAAAATTGAAGAGGGATAAAGTTGAAAATTTTTCTTTTTAGAAAAATCTCAAAAATTCTTATTAATGACGTGACACTTATAATGATATAAAATAGAATCAATATTAACGTTAGTGAAATGAATAGTTTAGGTTTAAGTATACTATTTAAAATGGGTTGTATATGTACGAAAAAGTCATACATAATAAACGATACGAAATATGTTGTGCGAGAACAATTGGCAGCTGGGTAAATACAACTACAAGATAATGTGTATGTTTAAAGAAAATGTTTAATTATTTTCGTTATTATTTATTTCTAGAGGATTTAGTTTAATTGATTTAGTTGAAAATTCGATTACCAAAAAAAAATTCGCCTTAAAGAAAATTACTTGTCACAGTAAAGAAGATCAAGAGATAGCGCTGAAAGAAATTGAGATAACCCGAAAAATTCACCATGAAAATGTTATAAAAATAATTGAGTACGCGATTAAGGGTACAGCCGATATTGTTATAAATGAAATAAGTGAGGTATATTTAATATTGCCATACTATAAAAATGGTTCATTGCAAGATTATTTGAATTTAAGAAGTAAAACGAATGATCATTTACCTGAAGCACATGTACTTCAATTATTTTTTGGTATTTGCGAAGGTGTTAAAACAATGCACGATATGAAACCAAATCCAATAGCCCATCGTGATTTAAAAACTGCTAACATTTGTCTTTCTGATCAAATGGAACCGATTATTGTAGACATGGGCTCGGCAACAGAGGCTAGAATTCAAATTTGTGGACAACAAGACGCTCAACGATTACAAGACGAAGCAGAAGAACGTTGTTCAATTGTTTATCGGGCTCCAGAATTATTTTCCGTTCAAAGTTACTGTATGATTGACGAACGAACTGATATATGGAGTTTAGGTTGTGTTTTATATGCAATATGTTTTTATAAGTGCCCATTCGATCATATCTACGAAAAAGGTGATAGTGTTGCCCTGGCTGTTTTAAGTGGGAATATTATTTATCCAGAAGATTCGCCGTATACGAGCGACATGCACGCATTAATCGAATTTATGTTACGTTTAAATCCAATGGAAAGACCATATATATACAGTGTAATCGAAAGGGCCCATGATCTTTTAACAAAAATCGAAAGTCGAGTTTAATTTCTAATTTATTATATAAAAATATAAACATTTTAAATTATGAGATGGTTAAATTATTTAAAAAAAAAACAAAGACTGTATCGAAAGCATCTTTTTAAAATGTTTGTTGTTTAAAATTTTATTTTTTTATTTATATGTAACATTCCTTATTTTAGGATTATCAATTATTTTTTTTATACAAAATATTACATATAATTGTTATATATATATTGTACACAAATTTATTTAAAAATAAAAAATAATTTACTTATAAATATTAATATGAACAACGTAAAATTCGTTTCTTGAAGTCTAATTTCGAAACTAACTTGAATGAAGTGAAACTGATCGTTTTATACGAATTTGGCCAATTACAAAGCGACTAAACCGAGTCTATAAAAGTTGATAAGTTTTTAAATTTTGTAAAAATTTAAACATCTCACGACTGCTGGCCGAAATATTCAATGTTTGGATTTATATAACCTGCGATCAAGAAATAAGCCACTTAAAGAGTTGATAATGCAATAAGTCGATAACAATTTTTCGAAAAGTGGAACAAGATGTATATATTGATTAATTTGGCGAACCATAATTTTGAAAATCTCGTATAAGCTGAAAACAACTTCATGGTCAATTTTTGTTAGTCAAAATTCATTGATGCGATTATGTATTTTCATATTTATTGTATAAATATTTAATTGAGGTTTTAATTTACACTTCTAAGAATCTAGCAAAAAGTCTCATATCTTTATAGTACACTTTTATAATTCTAATTTACAGCAAAAACGAAAGCCAAGCTAAAATTAAGCATACCCCACCGATTGGTGCAGCTTTATTATATTTTGGGTTTGCTGTAAATGCCCTATAATAACATGGCAAACAGAACAAGGTCATTCCTGTTACTAATAAAGCACCAGTCTGAAATTAAATGAGAAATTATATCAATATAGGCTAAGTTGGAATGTCGATTATATTTTTTTGTATTACAACTAATGGTCGTCTTGCCAACGGTACACCCAATAGTGCTAAAGTATGGAAGAAATGAAATCTATTTGCTGTCTCAAATACTTTTCTTAAATCGGCATCGTTACATGACGGAAATGGTTTATGTGCACCATACGCTCCTAAAACTACAGCTGATGCTCCACTAAGCCCAGCAATTCGTACAAACCATAAATTGTGCCCAGCTAACTTCCATAATGGAGTGACAGTCATATTAACGGTTGATTGAATCACTCGTCCTGGCTTTTCAACGTGTGTTCCCTATATCACGATAAACAAAAGGTTAGTACATTTATATCCAAATAAGAAACTTGTCGTGTTAAAATTGATTTACTGATTGTTTTTTAAGGCCTGATAAACCTGATATGATAGAACTACTTAAAGGATTATTAAATAAAATATAATTCGTGGTATCTTTTAGAGACATTTTTATTTTTTATAAACTAAATTATTGTGTCAAAAGTTTTCACGTGCGTGCACACGAACCTTTAAAAAACAAATTATGTTATGTTTTGAAGCCAATCAAAATTCCAATTTGACTTTAGCAAATTAGTACATGTACTAATCGAACAACAACACAGGGCACTGAACTAATCTTTATACGATATAATTATAGCAAGTCTACAATTTAATTATTAATGTGGTTTTCGATTTACTTATTACAAAAAACTATGCAGATCAAACGGTTTTTTACATTTCTGCATTGCATTGGTTTTAATTTTAACATGACTAAAACCAATTTTATTATTGCGTTTTTATTAATGGTCATGGAAAAATGGCGTTTAGGTTCCTTAAACTAACTATTCAGTTTTCAAAGTCCTCGGCTGTTTTAATATATCCGCTAACTAATTCATTGGGATGCACTAGTAGTTTCGTGTAATATTTTGAACTGAAATCTCAGATAGTGTCTTTAATGGTTTTAATACCAAGGTTATCGTATATGTTGATGCTTCGAATATTCCATGAAGCGATTGTAATACATGTATTTCTGCTTGTGTTAGTTGCCACTTGGAAGAGTTCTCTATTTAGTACGCTGGTGGATCATTGTAACTGAATTTCATAGGTCCATATGGGCATAATTATCGCTTTGTACAGCAAAAGTTATACTTTTAACCTCATTTGTCTGATTGACTCAATGTTCACCAAATGTCAAATACTGTACTTAAAAGTTGTCAAATATAGACTTCGGAGATGTGCATATAGGACTCATCCTAGGAGGAATTCACACTGGCCATGCAGAGGCTAAAACGAAACCGTTTTCTTGAGGTTGATTGCATTAATTTCGAGCTCTTGATATTCGGAGGGGATACTTTGTGGAACTATCTTTTCGACCTTATTAGTATGCCGATTAGTAAGGCAAAGCGAAATTATGCCTGACGAATAGAAAGTGGCCATGTTCTGCCTATCCTTAAAAAGGAGATCGCAAAATGCGAAAACTATCGCGGCAAAGGAGAGCTCCCTTGCACAGCATACGAACTACTGTCTTACTTTATATTGGAGAGAATCACCCACCTGGCAGAGGAAATTGAAGATGACTGCCAAGAAGGATTTCGTCTGAATCGGTCAGTCATTGATAGGTTTTTTTGCTGAGTATGTTTCTTTCTAAATATTACGAAACAGCTCGTAACGCATACATCAGGTGTCTTTGAATTTCCAGTAAGCCTATGACTCAATTCATCAGGATATCTTATGGTTAATTTTGCGATGTCTGGGACTACCTGAAAAATATGTGCGATTATCTCAAATGACAGTAGTGCAGCCACAATGCTGTGTCACAGTTGAGTCTTCTCATCTAGCTATCAGTATTTTTGCAATTGGCTCTGGAGTACAGCAAAAAGATGCTCTATATTCGATACTCATAAATGTCAAGTTAGAATTTATCTTTCGTAAAAGTAAAACACCCTCAGGTGTTTCACAACATCTTGTACCATCAGTCCAACCAGATTCTAGCAATTGCAGTTGCTATCTGTGTAATTTGACTGAATGACAATGGTATCAAAGAACCACTGGATCCACTTGCGCGATTTTCAGCTTCTGCTGATCTCAAAATCAATGAGTTCAAAACAAAATATATGATCATACTTGTTTTAGAGACCAAGACGCAATGAATTTTAGTAGATGTCACCCCACATTTGAAAGAGTGACAAGCTTCCGATACCTTGGGTCCCTTGTCGCTAATGATAACTGTGTGGGAGGGGATATTAAAACGCATCTTGTCGCTGGTAATCCTGCTTTTTATGCCGTAGGTTCACTGTCAAAATACCTCGCAAATTCCGACGTGTTGAAGGTGTTTATCAGACCTGTCGACATGTTGAAGGTGTTTATCAGACCTGTCGTTATGTAGCTAATAAGTAATTCAAACTCCGTTCCTCTACATCACTTCAAAATGTTGTCGGCCTGTCGACGATTATATCCTTAACTACCCAGTGAATTTGCATATATATTTTTTGGGTGTTTTCCATGTTTCACAACCAAACAGTAGTACTGATTTTACGCAGGCATTGAACATTCGTAGCTTTATATTTCTTGACAGTGCGGAAGTGTTCCTAATCTTGTGCAGTATGTTGAAGGTATTTCTGACTTTGTAATCTTTTGACTTATATCCTCTTAAGTGCCGCGTGTTTATGCCACTGTACAACATTACATTATGCTGTTGAGGAAGGAGATTCCTCACAAATCCTAACATTCACTTAATTAAGTTGGCTTTCTTCGGGATTGTTATAGTTATTCCTTCTTTCCATCTCTCTGGTATTCTACTTGTACTCCAAACTTCTAGTAATAAAGTGGTGTTAGAATCGCTGCTGCTGTAGATATATCACCATTTAGTAGATTAGCTTGGATGTTGTCCAGTAATTTTGTTGTTCTTTAACTTCCTTATAACATTTGTCTTCTCTTTCCGTTGGTGGATGGGTTTAGAATAATATGGTAATATATTCAGATTTTTATTTTTGGCTTTTTCTGCGCATCACGTCATTCAGGAATTAAATTTATACGTGTGTATAGCCGTTTAAAAATTCAACTTAATCGGAGGGCTTGGAAGCAAAATTAAGGCAAAAGTAAAGCAAAAGTAAGGTAGTTCTAGATATGTAGACTTTAAAAATACTAGTTTTAAGTCGCTAGGACGCGCAGTTTACGAGATATAGGCATTTAAAAATTCTAAAAATCAACTAAATATTGTTTGTTTTTACGCTTTACCTCCTCAGTGACGTCATTTTTGAGAAAGAAAAGGAATGTGACCTGCGCAATATATTGTATTCTATATACCGTGGTTCATGGTCTAATTTATTCGTTAAACAAATCGAAAACCACATTAGAAAAGTAAATTTTATGGTTCGGCACTATTTTGCTATAAAAATTAAAAATACCATGCTGATTCATATTTTGACACATCAAATTTTAAAATAATATTTTCATGTTAAAATTTAAGAGATCGAATTATAAATAGTTGATTAGAATAATGTTAATTAAACATAAAAATGACTACGTATCATGATGAAGTAGAAATTGAAGATTTTGAATATGACGACGAAGACGAAATGTATTATTATCCGTGTCCGTGCGGTGATCGGTTCCAAATCTCAAAGGTATAACTATTTTTTTCTTTGCATGTAAAATAGTAATGATTATTATAATTTTCGTTTAAAAATCAGGAGGAGCTAATGTCTGGCGAGGAAGTTGCTACTTGTCCTAGTTGTAGTTTAATAGTAAAAGTCATATATGACGCGGTAAGTAACTCCTTTTTTAAGCCATCATCACTAAACATAGTAGTGTGTTATTCAAGATCATTTGTTATTATTTCATACATTTTCAGCGAAATGAGTTTCCTTTAGATATAGGTCCGCTTTTATTTATCATTTGCACATATAGTTTCAAATCAATGGTACTGCAGTTTTGCCGGGTCTTGACCCGTGGTCTAGCTCCATAACGTATCAAAACAACACTTCTTGGGTTATATCGTTAGGCTTAACGATTTCCATAATGTTGTAAAAACCAACTATCAAGTATTTTAAAAAGAATTTTATATATCAGGTAGGATCCCAGAACTAAGTAAAAATTCCTTCGTTAAAACTACAAATTAGCTTGTTTCCTAACAAAAAATGTAACCAAGATTCCGTAAATCAATTGTTTCTAATCCTTAGAGTTCTACAACAATTCGTATTTGTCTTTTAACGCTTTCCAAATTCGATGGCTAAAAAAATAAATCCGTGTGTCGCAGACTCATGAAATAAAACCACTAAAATTTGTACAAAAACTATCAAAATCCCGAGAGGAAACCTGATTACAGATCATGAAACTATAGACTTCCGAAACTTTCTTTTGATTGTTACAAACCCTTTTAAGTATTATTTAATTTGTACCTAACTAAAAATTGATTTTAAATTTTTCTTTTCTTTCTCAGGATGACTTCAAATGTGCAAACGATGAAGAAAACTTAAATGAAAAATTAAAAGAGCTGACTTTAGAGAAAAACTAAGCAAATATTATTTTGTTGTATATCATTAATAATTTTTGTAAAGTGACTCACAGTGAAAACTTCAAGGAAAAATTTAGTTTGGAAAAACATTTTTAAAAATCGGTTCAATCTCGTGGAAATGGTAGCACATTAAAAAAATTTGTTTTCCATCCTTCGATGATATTCTTGATTCTCGACAGTTTATGAACAAGTGGTTCATAAGATGTCTTAAGGGACAAATGCGTCGGCCTCAATGCTATAGATTATTTTATGAGGATTATAATAAGAACTACAGTTTTTTGTATTGACCGATTTTTAAGAATTTTCTTGTGGATTTGAAGTTCACTGTGAGTCATTAACTTTTAAATTACTTTTTTTATAATAAATGTAGTTTTACGTATACAAATAATTTGGTGATATTAAAATATGAATATATTTTTAAGATCTCGATCGCCATTCATGTGTAAAATAAAGCATTGCTTAGTTATGCGCTGCTAGTCCCACGCATCTTCGCCATATTACATGAATGGCTCTTATTAATAAAGATAACCCTAATTAATAAAAACTTTATAGATAACAAAATATGAATGCACTATAAATACTACTAACCATTAAGTAAAATAAAGAGAATAGAGATAGCTTATAACTGTACCATACATAAGATTTTAAATTAAAAATTATTGTAAACTTCGAAAATAAATAAAATTTAATTTGAACCGTGATGAAAAGTCGTATGAGTATTCTTTCGCAGTAACTTGAATAGTTGTTTTTTAGCATGATTCAAAGTAGCTTTTCACCCCAAGCAAAACTAATCTCGAATTAAAATAATCCATGATTTAACTCTCTGCAAGTGACCTGAGTAAAAGTGTAAGTGAGTACACCTCTGCAAGTGAGTCATTCACCAATTAGAAATTCCTCTAAACTCAATGCTGTTAGATCTGGGGTGTCGTTGGTAAGTGAAGTTAGTGGCGGTTTATAATTTTTCAAATGTGAGAGTTGATTCTCCTATCACTCTCTTGAGGTAGAACTTTTCAGACTTTATGTCTGCTTCCCATATACTACCAAAATAGGAGGCAAGGGGAGGAATTCAAATATCTGGAAGTTCTTTGTTCTGTAAGCGATTAAGTTGGCATCATTTTTAGCAAAGGCAATCTGTACCACCTGAGTATGCCTCCTGAAGCAACATCTGCTGGATTTTCTTGAGATTTCACATTATGCCAAGTTGTTATTGGTAGCACTTTCTGAATTTGTCAAATTCTATTTGCCACGAAAAAGTTTTAGGATTTTAAAAAGTTTTGAAAAAGTCACCTACAATTTTCTCCGCCAGGACAGCATACAAATTAGTGTCTTCCCTGGCGGAGAAAATATTAATACGATACTCCTCACGTCGCCTTGACCAGCACCGACAACCGAAGTTTTCAATCAAATAGAGCGTTATGATATTTTGTTTTCTCATCTTCGTTTATCAGACATTCACAGTTGAAACGTAAGTTTCGTTTTTATGTGATCCCTAACTTGTACTGCTTTGCAGTGACCAATTGGTGATCACTGCCTAGTTCTACAAATTTAGCAGCCGACCGATAAGATCTCACATCTTGGATGACCAGAGACCTTCCTATAAACATTAACACATGGCCACAATTTGACTTAGAGACCCCTTAAGAGGGTATGTCTGCGTTTCCAACTGGACATTTGTATGATGAAAGAATGAGCGAGCCACAATTGAGGTCGTGCACGATCGCAAAGTACATCATTCTTTCCCCAATATCGGTCGCTAGAACGTGTCGAAAGAAAAGACTTATGCTCACATAAGTCGCCGTTTTTTACCAGCTCTAATATTTAAGTCACCAATCACTATTCTGATGTAATTTCTATCGAAGTCCTATTTCAGGTGTTTCTATGTAGGTTTGTAATCGTCGATTCTCTCCCAAAATTATGAAAGTCATATAACTTGAGAAATGCCAACACCAGAATTGCCTTCAGCGAAGCCCTACAACTTAACATTACCAATAACGAAACTGGCGCAGTTGCCAAAAATTGGACACAAATAAAAGATGGCTACGCCCGACAGCTATATTTATAGTGTACTCGAATGCCAAGGAATGATCGCAGGAAATACACTGAAGGCTTTTTCGAAACAGCAGCAAATAAGAAACATGCGCATACTATATCAATGCGCCAGAAGGGTCACCAGAAAGTTTACCAACTGCCACAAATTAGGGATGCAGCAGGTCAAACTCTAATCTCAATATTAGGTGAAAATATTTCTTTCGAAGATAACTGAGTCGAGCGTTCGACTCGTTTAATAGGAGCGCAATTTGGAAGGCACTTAATGAAATCGGTATTCCGAGGAAAATAGTAGAACTCATCAAAGAAATGTACCGGGTTGCTGGAAATGTAGTTCAATATAAAGGCAAGCAGAGTGAAAAATACTACAACACACGTAGAGTTAGGCAGGGATGTGTACTACCCCCACTGTTGTTTTCAATAGTGTTAGACAATGTAATGTACAGGTTAGACGTAGCAAGGCCAAATAGAATACAATAGGACCTCATCAGTATGCTATAACGAGGAACACCTCTTGCAAACAAGCCAAATCGATATAAAGAAATTAGAAAACGACAATTAGGAATCCGTAAGTCGGAAGACCTCCGATGACGTGGAAAAGAACTATGCTAACTAAAGCGAATCAAGTAGGTAAGACATAGGGAGAGTTAAAGCAGAGTAAAAAAATATTTACTCTATGGTTAAAGGCAATAGCCCACAATAGAGTTACAGAGTCCAGTCTAGTATGCTCCCAAAGTTTGGAGATAAAGAAAAGTCATAAATGAGGTTCACCATAAGCTACTCCATCCTACGTGGATTGGTAACATTTTAAAGGAAACTGGAAAAAAATCTTCCATCCATGCCATCAACATAGATTTTGAGGAACGTGCCGAGTTCATTGACACAATATTGAATTCCTCAGGATAACAACGAAATAAGCAAATTTTAACTTGAACACATAGTTTTTTCCAAAAAGTACAGGATGGGCCATGTGTAAGTCAAGGCCATGTGTTGTAAATAAAAAACACATTTTGGGATGAAGTCAAAATTTTTTATTGATAGTGAAAGGTGGTTCTATGGCTTTTAAGTATGAAAAACAATATCGTTCAACAATTACAGGCCTGCATCCGAACATCAAAATGTTCGTTGACTTTTTCCCATAAAAGCTGATCAATGACCTGAATTTCAGCTAGAAGATGAAGATCTGCTTCGTGAATAACATGAGGATTCTCCGCTCCCTAAATTCGACAATTTTGCTTGTTGACGTACCCATTAAGATGAAAATGTGCTTCATCGCTAAAGATAATTTTTGATGAAAAACCTTCATTTCGTTCAAGTCTGGTGACCTCAATTTTTGAGTTAGTTGAATTTTGTATGGATGCAAGTGAAGGTCAATATGCAAGGAGTACGAACTGGATGAACATATTAATACGGTCTACGACTTTCAAAATGTTGTTTTTTTAACGATTAGTTTCATAATAAATTTGGACAATCAAAATGCGTTGTTGTGTTGTTACCGACTCCATGATAATAAATTGCATATTTTTGACTTTTCATATATCAAACAATTTTTTAGAACCGATAACATTAAGTACTAAATTTCATTGATTGAAAAAAGGACCAACAGATGGCCCACTTTGTATTTGACGGAAATGTAGCCCGCGCGGGCAATGATCAATTTCTAATAAAAATAAAAATTTAAATTTAGATGATTTTAGTAAATTTTATATTTAATTTTTAATACTTTAAGTTAATTTTATGTATGTATGCTTAAATAAAATAAAAATTAATAGTTTTTTTTGACTAGTTAGGTTTTTAAATTGAATTGTTTTTTCTTTATTACATTTACATATTACTGAAGCTTTTTGTTTTAAGCGTATTTATAGAACTATAATGTTGGAGGGGTTGTTGAATTACAAAATTATAGTTCAACTAAAATGAAATAAAACATGATTTTAAATTAGAAACCACCTCTCTCGGATTACACCATTTTGTGTTGCTATTGAATAGTTAGATTTTTGTATTTAATTTTTACGATGGACGGATGATACTTGATGCACATGTGTTTTACAGTTTTAATTATTAATTTTGTTTTACAATCCATCAACATCACAATTTTTAAATTATCAATCGTGATTATTTAAGTAAATTACCTAATAACACAAAATATAAATTAATTAAATAATTTATGAGATTTTTAAAGTTTTTATAAATTATATATTTTGTGTGTGGAATATTTCCTCTACCTAAAAACCCATAAATATGCATACAATAAATAAATTTAAAAAAATTGTTTTGTCCAATCGAAATTAAAAAGGATTTTTTTTCGTCATGATCTATAATTTGAGTATAGTAATATATTAATAAATATGTGTTTTTTTTTAACTTAACCTACATCAAAGTTTTCGAAACTAAAAGTCACTGTTAAAAATAAAATAAAATTAATTATAGTACACTAAAAATAAACATAATTAATTAGTTTTATAGTTTTTTTTGTTTGTTATTCGCAATAATGGTTGATAATAATACATAATGGGATAATGTATGGTGGAGTAACTACTGTTCTAACCATGATCCAGTTGAATTTGGTGTTTTTAACTGAAAATAGAATGATTAAAAAGTATGTTAATAATATTTGCCTAGCAAATCATATTATGGAATGCTAAAAACATTAAATCAATAATTTTATTTCTACAACAATCATTTCGTTTACACAAGCTCTTTGATTTTGTATACGCCACAATTTTGCTCCAACAATAAATTTAAGCCTACGATGCCATCTTTAATAGAATTTGATGTGCGAGAAAAATTATTTAAAAAAGAACTAGTATGCACTATAATTTCATACATTTTGTATCCTGCGACTGATTTTTTCTAAACATATTATTATCATATCTTTGAGCAAACCGTTCTTTTTACGAACACCTGTGTGAAAAAAGCCTCTCACGAGGCTGGCTCAACTTATAAGTTGTCTCTGGTAATACTATCACTAAACCAGCAACCAGCAACTTATTTCACCAATTAATGTGTTCGGCATAACAGAATTAGCTATTATAAAATCTATAAGGAAATCAGTGACCGACAAAGAGTATAGAGTAGTGTCAATACACCAGATTAAAGAGGTATCTTGTGAACAAGTAAAGAATAGTTTACATACGAAGATAAAAATGAACGTGCAATTAAGGTATGTCCAGAGAACTTTACTCAACGTTCTTACATGTTGGAGGACATTATAGAGGTTTTAAAAGCGAATGATTTGCAAATAGAAGATGCAGTAATAGCTTAAAACATGGAAAAACTGAGAATAATCAAGCTAAAAAAAGAACTTCCACTCTTCATGCTTATATTTAATTAGAAGAAAGTTCAAAGGTGCGTAAAATATGCTGGGAATCACATTGCAACAGAGTATACAGAAAGTTGGAATAACCCTGCAAAATGTATAAACTGTAAAGTGCACCATCCTGCAAATTATAGAGGATGTGATGTAGCTAAAGAAGTTCAAAGATTAAGAAATAAACTAACAAAGCAAGAAAGTGGTCTTGAAGCTCTATTTAAACATAATATAGAAAGGCGAGAAACTATACGAAATTTGCTCCGTCACTCGTAAGCTAATTAAAACAACCATACAGTTGGAAGACGAACTCGAGGTACTATAAACATAAACAATGCATAAGAGAAATTAGGAACGAAACCATCACTAACTATTTAGAATCTTCGAGTATCTTAGATGTAGCACAAGCTTTCGACATACTTTGGCATCAAAATCGGTTCTTGTAAACATCACAAACCAGAAAGTAAAACAGGACTCCAGTAGAACTTAATTTAATGTCTGTGCCATATTCAAATATGTGATTAGATGGAAATAACACGTTAAAAAGAACAAAGAATTTAATATCAAATATAGAAAAATGTAAAGGCTTACAGGTAGAAATTATGAGCTTAAAATTCATAACAAATTGCTTTTGAACCAGTATGAACCTATGGTATACAAATTTGGGGTTGTACCGAGAAAACAAATCTATAAATGATACAATGTTTTCAAAACAAAGGCCTGCGTGGTATTGTCAACGCACTATGGTATATTAGATAGTCCTTCCATCTTTTTTAATTAAATGATATATGATTGGTTAATTTTAAGATTGATAAAAACGTCAATATGTTGAACAACTGATACACATACATACATTCTATGGAGACGTCGTTTTCGCTACTAATGTTTTTGCGAATGCTCTCCAACCCCCAACATTGTTATACACAAATTTGTGAATCATTATTTCCACTTTGAAATTGACAATTTCCAATTTGAAGTTGGTATAGTATAGAGCCAATTTAGGCAATTCATTAAAAAATTCTTTGTACGCCGCCATAGGTTTTCTTGTCTTTAGGTAAAATAATAACGGTGCTAATTGAATATAAATGTGCCATTGTATGGCAAAGTTATATCGAAAAATTTAATGAACGACATAAAAAGTTCTGTATATTACCCAGCAATAAGTCACCTAAAGGCATTAACTCTATTTTTTTCACGATTGTTATCACTTGCCTTTAAGACGAAAAGATCTCTATCTAAGTACTTATAATTTTCAGCGAAAATACCCCTTCGACGAGAGATAAAATTTTCACCCATATTTTATCAAGTTGTTTCACGTCTTCTAGCACATTTCTTTTCTAAGTAATTACAGGTCTTCCGACTTTCCTTTTCCCTTCACAAAGTGTCTGCCAAATTGCCTTTCTATTTATCGTATTAATTGTGCGTTAGAAATTAACGAAGAGCAAGTATAGTGAAGAATTTAGTTTATTAGAATGATTAGAGATAATTTGGATTGAGTTGATGTGATCAGTGTAACTTCTTCTTAGACTGAAACCAGCTTGGTGCAAACATGCTTATAAATTGCAGGTTACATTTTTGAATTGTTTATTGAGACCAACGAATGATTTTACACACAATTAGTCACGGCGTTGTGGTCGGAGTTAAGGTACGTATTCCAAATAATCGAGGCGTATTCCAAGTGAGAATGAACAAAGGAAACTCAAAGGGCTTTTAATGTTACGGATCATAAACATTTTTTAGAAAATCAAATCCAAACATGCATTTACTCGGTCGATCAAAATACAATAAAACAAAGGCCATTTGGTCTCCTTCAAAATTCATATCTGTACATTTAGAAACGTTAAGACAAAGCTTGTTCACGTGGCTCTATTGTATTGATATACTAAATAAGAAATCCTAGATGGCTTCTTTAGAGTATAGAATTTGATAACATGTTGAAATTGGGTAAATCAGAGAAAAACTCTTTCCAAATATCGAGTACCGATGTTTATGATTGGCTATTTCCTAACGAAATATATCAAGTGTCGTCACTTGAAATGATCAGCGCATGACTGAATGCATGGGCAAATTAATTTTTGTCATCAGTATATTGGTGGGAAACGCAGAATAAAATAATCCATTATGGAATCTATATTTAAGAAAAAATCGGACGGTTCCCAGAACGGAGAACCAGTGCCTGAAGAGTGCTGAAGAGAGTACGCAACGGGCTTTCAGTCGTCGTTATCCAATTGTCGCAAACTTTCAGCAGTAATGCGCTTGGCAGATGAAACCTATAATACAACAGCACTGCTACTGCTGTGGCAAGCTTGACTGTAGTAACAGTAAATTTTACAAGAGAAAACGTGAACCCATTTTTGAGGGGTAACAAAATATTGAGATATCGTGTCAAAGATTACCCTAATATCAATGCCTTGATAAAAACAATCACGGAAAAGAATTACAAGCTAGTAGCACTAATCAACGATGTCTGGAAGGTAAATGCACCAGACTCAAAAACTTATCGAACACTAACCTATTTAAATAATATTTGGTTTTGGGGCTATCCAATGGATAGCCATTGAGCTAAATATCAACAAATGTGAATTGTTTCACATCGAGATGTAAGCGTTTCCTTTTTTGGACTGATATCAAACGAGCCTTGTTGTAGGTCATTGTATTCCATACTTTCACTAAAAAACTAGTGTTAATTATTTTATCCTGAATATGTGGTTTTATACTTTTGGATCAATTGCAATTACTTGTATTTGTTAAAGTTTTATTCACTGACATAATTTGATGCAAATTTGATGATCTTTTATAGTTTACACATCTGTGTTTCGCTATTACTAAACGCTATAATTGACCGTCTTAATAGTGACATCATAGAAATTTTGCTAACTGGTCTTACATGGAAAATTATATTTGATCGCTAATTGTATTTAATTCAATTCAATAATAATTTTAGGTAAAACCGGTATTTGTATTATTGTTAGGCGTTTCGAACTATTTGTCTACACTTTTTTTTTTAATCATTTTGCGTTTTTATCAGAAAAAAAATTTCCCACAGGAAACGGTTAGGACTCAGAGATTAAGCGTAAATCCACTTTTTTTAACATTATCTTACCTTTATATTAAACTGTTTTAATGTGCCTTCCAAAGCTTGTCCATTACCAGAAAAATAAGCAGCAACTGCATTGTGTAGCAGCAATAATTGCTTATGCATCACTTTAATCTGTAAAATGTATAATTATAAGATTTTCAATTAGGTTATATGCCGCATACAACAATTTCTAGACCACATTTTATCAAAACTTTGATAAAACATAAAACTTATGGTGTATCTATGTTAAACGAATAATTCAATTTAAATTAATTACTCGAGTCTGTAAACATACGCTCATGGTCTAAAAATAACTATGTATTTAGGCAACATAATCGAACATTTTATACTTACTCGATTTTCATCTAAAAATTGCATTTTAACCGCAACATCAGCTCTTAGTTGTTCATAGTGTTCCTTGTGTTTAATGAAATTTTTTTGTGCATCTTCCGAACCAGGGCTTGTCAAATCGGTTTTGGTATTTTCTAAATCCATTCGATATGCATCAAATTCAATTCGGGCCGTTTCAAATTGTCGTATTGTAATTAGGGTATCTTCAATTGTTTTATTACACAACGTATTCACGGACGATATAAAAAAATTAAGCGCGCTCAATAGTATTTCACCATTTTTCGTTAGATTTCGCTGCGTTTCCGAATTATATAGAAATTCTTCTTGTAGCTCGGGAGATTTTTGGGCTAAATCGGAAAATGCTTCGGCTAAATGATGTTGCGTGACAACAACATGATGAAAATGAGAACTTAGTACACGCGTAAGACGTAATATAGATAAATATTTTCGTTGAGTATCACGTAGTTGCTCTATTTGGGCTTCTAATTCGGAATCAACGGTTCGCGTTGATTTACCTAATTTTTCCAACATTATTTGACGTGTACATTTATATGTTGATATACTCCAATTTTTGATTGAATCAATTTTAAATGCACCTGCTTTAATAAATGTTGAATCACCATTTTGCTGTGGCGATATTGTTGTGGTTGGACTTAGTGGTGTTGCCGGAGCTAAAAATATATTTTATGTTTAGATAAGGATATAATAAATATACAATTCGAAGAAAACCAACCTGAAATGCTTTTTAATGGTAATGTTGTTGGATGTTTTAAACCCCTAGCTTCGGTTCCAGTATGTACGGCACTATTACTCTCGTTCATTGGTGGAGTATCTTTTAACATTTCATGTATACTCCTTTCTGTGTGTGTTGTAGAATGTGCCATTCTAAAATAAAAAACAAAACTAAATTAATTTAACTTTTAATTTCCTCACAGCAATATCCTCTGGGAAATATTCGCGTAGGACGTTCCGAACTCAACCAACGTTTTAACTGTAATGGTCTGACAAAGAAAGATGAGAAAACCCACGGTAAGTGAAGTCTCAATAAATGTCTGTTTCAATCTAACAACCACCGAATAATAAAGTGATTTTTAGAAGCAAAAATCATGATAAATTCTGTACATGGTCGGTTAGTAAAATATATTACAACAGACCATTAAAAAATGTGGGTTCATAAAAGAAAAAATGTTATATATTATGTGGGACGACGATTTTTCATTTTCTTTGATTAGTTTCCCTTTTTATTGTTGTTGCTATGTTGTGTATGAACGCGATTTGGAAAGAATGAGTTGGAAATTTATACCAAACTGAAAACACTGATGTGCAACACGAAAATTTTATCGATTTTTTTTTTATAATTTGTAGATCATTTAGTTCATTGTACACATCATCACTACATATTTTATAGCTTTAAATCAACATTTCTATACCACTTGTTAAATTTATCCCGGTTTTTTGTTTTTCAACTTTTTAAATCGCTATTTTGTTTTTGTCAACATGTTTTATTAAATATAAACGAAACAAAACTTACATTATTTATAACTAAACTATATTTATTAAAAAATTGTGCAATTTATAACTATGAATTGCACAATTTTGTTTCAACTTTTATTTGTTATATAAATGTAAAATTAAAATTGTAAAATAAATTAACTTTAATAAAACTATAATTTATAGAAAAAATCGAAACATCATCGATGAATATTCGACAAACATTAAAATTTGTTAATTTTTTTTTGTCACATCTCTCAAGTGATGTGATGCGACATGATGCGAGATTGCATTAAAACTATTTGTATATAATAATTGCAACCAAATTTATAACACCTCAGTGTACACGGTTACATAGTTCAGAAATTTTAAGACAAAACAAATATATATATATATATATATATATATATATATATATATATATATATATATATATATATATATATATATATATGGATAAATATATTGGCCTCAGCGGGCTTGTCTCATAAAGTCTTGATACACGAACATGATATCTTTAGAAAAAGAGCTAACTTAGAACGCTCGGCTGGCAGCTCGCATCCTTATAAACCTATTTTTTAATAAAATCATTAATCAGACAAATAGATACCGCCAAAAGTTGACTGGACCCCCGCTCATGTTAACGGAAACGCGGTTTAAGCAATTTTGACTATGATGAGATCCACGTCGGATCTCGACGTCAGAATAGTGATTGGTGACTTTTATGTTGGTAGTGGCAAAAATCAAACTTCCATATGCGAAAATATATGTTCGTACTCCCAAGACGAACTAAAGAACGATAATGGGAAAGAAATTATGTACTTTGCGAGCGCACACAATCCTACTCGGGCTAACTTATTCTTTCCATATAAAAATATCCACTTGGAAAAATAGACACCCATGATCCGAAACCGTCCTTAAAAACTAAGGGACATCTTACATATTATCAGTCCGATTTTTTACCAGCTTAGCCATTAAAATTACACAAGCAAAACAGGCCACCAACGAATTGTAATCCCAATTGTCCATTGTCACAACAATGATTGCATGAACTTGAATTATTTATGCCTGAAATGTTTAGCCTTTCAGGACATATTCTAATCTTCTTGTTTCGGTAAAAAAAAAATTTATACAATGCAATTGCAATCAGCATATACTGCTTCACACAAATGAACTTAATGAACTTCGAACCAATAAAATTCATACTCATGAAACAACATTCTAAGTAATTGCCATTGTCAAATCGATAAGCGTCAGAGATAAAAAAGGCAAAACAATGTTTTAATCTAATAGGTTGTACAGGCATTGCAAATGCAGAGTTTTAGCCGGACAAGTTCAATTTCAGAAGCCTTAGTTTTAGCGAAAATAAGGAAAAATCTTCCCAAAGCGCTACTTGGTTTTGGAAAATGGAACCATTACAGAAATTGTAATGGGTCATCTTAGGAAAAATCTGGTTACCACCATCAAAACTGACGTAGGATTACATGTCTTATCGAGATAGATGAACATCTAAAAAAATTAACAGAGCGGGAACGTCCATGCAATCGCAGAAATCCGGAGAGGTAGTGTGTGCTATTTTTTCGGAAAACATTCACACGGCTAAAAGATCAGCTGTTTGAAATACAAATCCTGTTTTGATAGGATCCTACTAAGAATTTGGGAGATTTTAAAAAGTTGATTGAAGGCTGCTCAAAAAATAAAAAATGGACCAAAGAACTAAAGCCTTCTGTTAATTAGCAAGTAAGAACAACATATACCCAGTAGCGTCAACAATAAACGTTGGAAGATCAATCATTGCAGCTCATAGAAATACTAAAGGCAGGCAAATTTAATTTAAAAAAAAATCGGCCAAAAAACGTTCGCGAGGGTAAATTGTGCCCCATTTAGTAAAAATGCAATGGTTAAAACTCATGGAATTAACTGTAATCTCAAAATTTCATCATCCGAAACTATGCCCGAACCTACAAAACAACAAAGGATTTATTTATGGATGGACGGATTAAATAGTAACGCTTGGGACGATAAAATTAAATCAAATAGATCAATTTAGTTCGCTTCAAACCATGATCATGTAAACCAGGCATTCTTAGATTTTCGGCAAGCCTGTGAACTCAAACACACATAAGGGATAGCTTATAACTTTCTTTGAGCAGTCTGGGAATGCCTGAAAAATATGTGCTTTTATGTAAAATGACACTAATGCAGTCATAATGTTGCGTCAAAGTAAAAAAAAGCAATTTAGCTATCAGGGAATTTTTGCAAGTAGCTCCTCTGATGTACCGCAAGGAGATGCTCGGTCTCCGAAACCCTTTAATCTTAGGTTAGAATTTATCTTTCGTAAAAGCAAAACACCTCAGGACAATATCTTATACCGACAGTCCAACCAAGTTCTGCCATATGCAACGGCGTTAAAGAACTACTGGATGCATTTATTCTTTTATTCTCGGCTTCCGTTGGTCTCAAAATCAATGAGTCCAAAGTAAAACATATGATCACTGGTTTTACAGACCAAGACGCAAAGAATTTTAATAGTCGTGACAACACAATTCAAGAAGTGATGGGTTTCTGATAGTTCTTATCTTGCAAACGCCAATACTCTGAAGTTGTACAAGGTGTTGATCAGATTGACGAATAATTATCGGATAAGCTGATGACATTCGAGACAACAGTCAAGCGTCTATTGTAAAGCCCCAAACACGTCGTTGAAGATACCGAGTTCTCTTCAACCCCGAAATCAGGGATTTAGTGAGCATTACTGGTGACGTTCAGGTGATGATATCTCCTCGGGGATATAAAACGCCTTATCTTCTTCTGATTATCTAGTAAATATGAATATCCAGCTTAGCATAGAAACCAATAGTTAATACGGTAAGGGCCATCAATGGCCTGTTAAAAAACAATTATTTTTTTTGCAACCAAATTTATAACTCCTTAGTGTACACGGTTGCATACTTGTATTATTAATTAACGTGAATCGCTTTATTATGAAATAATTTAATAAATTATAAATTGATCAGAAAGTTAATTCATCACAAAGCAAATGAATAAACATAATATATCGATAAATTAAAATTTAACATAATTTTTGTACATATGGTAAATTGAATGATTTCTGCATGCAGCCAATTTATAGATAGTAGAAAAAAAATTCTGTCATCAAATTTCATTCATAAAATTGAAAATAAATTTTAAACAAGAATTCGAAATCTGCGATCCGCAGAAATTATAAAATATGATTAATTAAATATAGTTTATATTTTAAAATATATAAATTTATAGACGTAAAACTGTGATATATTTTATTTAATTCTTTCATAATTTACAATACTATAAAATGAGAGCTGTTAATGGTTTACCCCATTTTTCCATTGGAACTATAGTGAAAGGATTTGGTCGGGGTTCCAAAGAATTAGGGATACCTACTGGTAATGTTTGTATTGTTACGAAAATCTGTAATATAAATTCTCGTTTAATTTTTAGCAAATTATCCACTCGAAGTTGTTAAAAATCTACCGAAGGACCTTGAAACAGGAGTATATTTTGGTTGGGCCAATGTTGATAATGGTGACGTGCATAAAATGGTTATGAGTGTTGGATGGAATCCATTCTATAATAATACAGAAAAATCTATGGTACATTATATTTATAAAATAATAGCTTATATACAAATATTTTTAGAACATTATGGACTTGTGGTCTGAGGTCATGAGTTACGATAAGAAAAATATTTGATTCTAAAATCAGGGTTAGAAAGAATATATCTTTTACAATTTTAATTTATTTGTACAGGAAACTCACATAATTCATCTTTACAACAGAGATTTATATGGCCTGCAACTAAAAGTTTGTGTTTTAGGCTATCTTCGGCCCGAACGTAATTTTGCTTCTTTGCAAAGTTTAATCGAAGCAATAAACGATGACATCACAACGGCCGCAAAACTACTAGACCAGGAAACTTATTTAATTTATAAAAATGATAAGTTCTTCGACAAGACAAATTAGTTTAAAAAAAAACATTTCCAAAACCACTTACATTACATTATGTACATTGTACTTAAGACGAGTACTTATTAGTTGTATGATTTTTCTTTGGGGACATTAATTTAGAAACTTAGTTAATAATGTAAAAGTGATTTATATATTTATTTTATTTTTATTAAATGAAAATTTTATTGATGTTTTAATAAATTGGTTTCAATTAAATTTCAAGGGTATTTCCATTAATTTCTTTTAATGCCAAGTCATCTTTACTACGCAATGTTATGTTGCTAGTTTTACATTGACTGTAAATCTTGAATCTATATAAAAGAGACATACATATTTAATAAATCGATTTTTAAATTATATATTAAACCCATTACCTCCATTTCCTTATCTAAAATTTGGCTCAATAAATTATCGAGCGTGTCTTGTAACCGCTGACGTAGAGTTTGATTTTGAATCGAAGAAATTTCCTGTTCCTTTTGAATACGTTGGCTTTTAAAATCGCTCAATTGCTGTTTCAATTCTTCAATGCGTGCATTTATATTCTCTTTAGAAATTTGATTGGACTCCTCATCATTTGAATCGTTACCAAAATACTCTTTGACCCCGCTATTATTCAATGAATTGTTACTAGTATTGCGACCCATATTAATCGAATGATCATGATTTTCGGAATTATTACCCGAGCTTTTACGCGATCGTGATGGTGTATTAAATAGAGATTTGTATTCAAACGAATTCGATTGGAAATTCGAATTGGAATCCGACAATCGGCTGTCTTCGGCCGAAATATGACTATTTTCGTCGATATCGAGAACGTTAATATTTGTTTCTTCTTCGTCGGACGATGATACTTCACCGCCGAAAATATCGTGTTCAGCCACGTCCCGATGAGATTTCGAAGATGTTGGTGTTGACATTTCTTTTAATTTTTTCTCTTTTGCTTTTTCAGCTTTAGTTTTAGGAGTATTTTCTTTTGGTAAATTTTTCAAACTTTCATCGTCTTCTGTGATCACTTCCCATTTAACATTAACACATTCATTGTCGACACGAAGTAACCGTTTAACTTCTTTTTCGATTTCGGGCGCTTCAACATATTTCTTTTTTAACGTTTTTCTGAATCTGCGCTTACGAATATTTTTACACGGTGGTGTTATACCATGAGGATGTAAATATTTTTTATCAACTTTGATTGGATCTTTTTTTTTATTTTTATTAGGTGATTCTTCATCGGCAGATGGATGATCGGGCTCCTCTTTGCATATCATTAACTGACATATGTCCGATGTTTTATAAAAACTTTTATTATCGATCGTTTTCAGTGATTCGATTACCGTTGGTAAATCAATGACTTTGGCATGAAGGAGCCAGTGATCCAAACGTACTTCACCATAACGTAAATCATTATCGAGTTTAATGTTCAGACGATCTTTCAAATTGTTTGCTCCTTGTTCGATTGCCTCTCGTAGAATTTTTGCAGGCTCCTAAAATTAAAAGCCAAGTCAGAAGTAAACTTTTATTGGCATAAAAAGCCAGGAACGCGAGTGAGGTGTGGCTTGCTTTGGAGCCTTAATTTATTTCTACTTTAATTATTTACCTCTGGAATTCTGAGTATAATTTGAGTTTCTAGCTCAACGCCATCATCTCGTCGCGAATCAAATTGTTTTGAATTTTTTTCAGGCATTTTTTTACGAAATCAACAAACTATCGCTGTTAAGCGTAATCACAAACGTCACAAAATAAAAAATTCTATTACATTTTTTTTGTTTATTTTTGTTACAAAAAATTCGATAATCCGTTAGTTCCATGGGTTCACCACCAGTTAAACATCCGTCGATTTTTTTTTTATAAATAAACGTGAACTTCATTCCATTTGACTTCATATTAATTCTTTTCTCTTTCCGGTTTTGTTATAGAAACAACATGCCGGTGGGTATTTTAATAAATAAAATTAAATTTTACAATGTTGGGATTGAATAAATAATCGAAAATGTATTTAAAATACAGTTTAACTTATTGTGATTTGAATTTTGTTAAAAAAAATTTGATAAAATGATTTAAATAAGGATAAATTCAAGGTGTTGTGAGACTTGGTGCTTGTACACATGGCAAACATGGATTTTCCTTCACGTTTAGAACTTAAAATGTGTAATCGTTCATCAAACTTATAAAACCCAATAATTTTACCTTATAATTAATGCAAATCGTGATGAAATATAAAAAATTATATTATCTCAACATTGTGAAATTATTTTTTTTTATCATAACCTAGAGTTTTTGTGTACTTGTGTTTTTTGACATATTTCATAATGTTACGTTTTTGTTATTCTTGTAATTTCTAGTTAGCTAAAGATTTGTTGCAGCCACTTCCAGCGGAAGAAAAACGTAAACATAAACTAAAACGATTAGTACAGCATCCAAATTCATATTTTATGGATGTTAAATGTCCAGGTTGTTATAAAATCACAACAGTTTTTAGTCATGCACAAGAAGTTGTAGTGTGTGCAGGATGTTCCACAATTTTATGCCAACCAACTGGTGGACGTGCTAAATTAACAGAAGGTTTGTATATTTTAGAATTGTAGTGGGGTGATTTCTATTTTATCCTTTAATTTATTCCTAGGATGCTCATTCAGAAGAAAACCACACTAAACTTATGGATTTATAAGGCAAAATAAATAAAAAAAAAAATCTTTCCAAAGTAAATTTTTAATTTAAAACACTGGATTATAAGTAAGAGTGAAATATAAATCGAATTTTGTATAAACAAGAATTTGAATTAAAATTTGGTTTGTAAAGAAAACAAGTGGTTTATTTATTAATTACAAAATATTCTTGTATTTCATCTAAATGGTTTGGAACTTTTATGATATGAGCACGCAAATCGGCCATTATTTGTTTACGCTTTTCATTCAAATCGTTCGG
The DNA here is from genome assembly GCA_963556175.1 of Tipula confusa. NCBI lineage: Eukaryota > Metazoa > Arthropoda > Insecta > Diptera > Tipulidae > Tipula > Tipula confusa. The sequence continues at coordinate 208,249,728 of OY744476.1, read as the reverse complement.
ATGGTAAATTGTAGGATTTTCTCTTAAACGTTGAGTTACTAATTTTCGCAGATATAAATCTATCTGATGAAGTTTGGATGATGGAATATGTGGACTTACTTCTGGCTTTGGATTTAATTTCTCTGGACTTTCAATTTGTTGAACTATCATTTGACAAATATTTTGAAAGTTAAGTCCACTAGCGTCTATATTAACAGTACAATAATACTTCTCCCAACGATTTTTTTCATTAGGAGGTTCTAATCGTATATTCATAGTACATAAAACCGTTTCCAGTACTTGATCATTCAGATTACGTTCAAAATTACGCGCAATTGAATTTCCTAGTTTGGACTTGAAATAAATTTGCATAAATCCTGTCTCATATCTTTTAGCTAGTTGATAAAATTCATAGCGCATGCTACGATAGTAGTTGTTATCATCGAGTATTATACAAATTCTGGTGTGACCGACATCACCTGTACACCCATAATTCCAATCGAGTCCATGTTCAGTTAGTAGGTTTTTTGTATTTGAATATACGAAATCATCACTACGAAGTGCAGCCACTATTCTTTCTGTTAATTTTAACATAAATATTCGAAATTCTTTGTATTTCCCACTTTGGAAATCAATCTCATTTAAATTTAATTTGCTTTGAAATAAATCATACGAAATGCAAATAAAACTAATATTAGAACAATATTTAACTAATTCTAAGGCCGTTGTAGTTTTTCCTGACGCAGGCAATCCAATAAAAGGTACTATGCATAAATTATTCATTACAAAACTATTATTTATTAAACTTGTTGAACCGTTGAATTGGTTGTTTCATTGGCACTGTTCAATATAGTTTCTGGTGCCACACTATGTAATTCACGTGTCTTTTCAGCTTCTTGTACTAATTTTTGTTGCTGTAGTTGTTGGGCCTCATATTCTGCTATTCGTCTATTGGCAATTTCTGTTTGTAATTGAACATAAACACCTAATATTTTATGATTAACATTTGTAAATTTTTCAACACACTTCTCTGTACAATTTTGCTGAAAATTAAAAGAATTTCAAAATAAATGCAAAAAAAACAACAAACATTTCATCATTTTAAATTACCTCTACGTCGCTTAGCTTACGATTATAAAAATTATCAACACACGTTGAAAAACATAATTCAGTTACTTTATTGTACAATTGTAGGAAATCTTTAAACTATATAAGAAAAACACATTTAAATTATAAGTTTTTATAAAAGAAAATATTTGTAAATTACATTTCTTAAATTTGATGAATCCATGGTATATGATTTTTTTGAGGTTATATACTATTAGGTTGATTTTCCAAATTAATATAGTGAAAATATTTTGACAGTTAACCCAATTAGCCAAATATTGCGACTTGCACTATTTCTGTGCTGCCTGACGTTATGTACAGTGCACAACGAAATGTCGCGTTATATATAATAGTTAGACCAATTTTAAAAGGGATTTTCCATCACTTGACTACGATCGGTGATGATGAACACAACTATGATCCCCTGTTGGAGTGCATAATCCATGGGCTGAATGGATCTGATCAATGCAATATGCAGATATTCAATGCAATATGCGGATATTCAAAGCGAACCCTGTATTCGTGCGGCCTCTATTTGGCTACCGCGTAAATTAGGACGTTAAAATTAACCGCGAATGAGTTGGGTGAGCCGAGGCCCAAAATAAGATTGGATAGATTAAACGCATACACACAATTCCAACTTGTATAAAAAAAATAAAGGGTTGGCTTTTATTAAATGTCGGTCACTAAATCGAAAGGTATTAAGCTCAGTAGTGTTAAGGACGTCGTCAAGAGTTCTCATTAAATTATGATATTGAAAATTACTCGCTAATTTGAAGAAGCTTTTCTGAAATATAAGCAATAATCGCTCATACTCATCCTAGTTATTGAAAAACCGTTATTCTTCCAAACGTGTGGTCATCTCGAATTAAGCTCTTTGTGTCTTGGTCTTTTAATTGTATGATCATATCTTTAGTTTTTTAATCAAAATAATTTGGAGTCCCCAGTGACAGTTGAGGGTTTGTATTGCATGGTAGGCAATATTACTAGGCTAAAAGACCCAATAAGTCTTAGGACTGGGACTCGTATAAGGAGTATCTGCATATTTTGGAAGGAGGAATTAAGGGAGGTACAAAGGAGTGCTTAGAGACTCTTTTGTGATATTTGTGATTCTTTTCAATATTATGTAAGGCAGTAATTTGTATGCTGTGCAAAGTATCGAGCTACGCCGCGATAATTTTGGCATTTTTAGCGGTTTCCTTTTTTAAAGATAGAGCACAATGCAGCCATTTCACCAGGCATAACTTTCCTTTGCCATAATAATCGAATAAGATCAAAAATATAGTTCCACAAAGTATCCCTTCCGAACATCAAGAGATCCTGAATTAATTCAATTAACCATGCACATCTTCATAGTCTGTGTTCGACAACTTTCAAATAATACAGCATGTGGCACTTGTTGAAATTTGAGTAAATCAAAGAAATATTTCTTCCAAGTGTCGAGGCACTGTATCGATGTTAACACGGAAGTATCCATTCTGGTCCCAAATAGCGATAGACGTAGGTCTAAAGGTATGTGCAGTTCGATCCTAGTAAGGACTACTTTATACCTCTCATAGAACATTTACGTCGTCAGAACGGTGGTTGGTTTCCACAATGCTACTGTTAACAAGATCCTGATGTTGTGCTTTCTCATCTTCGTTTATCAGACCTTCATTTCACAAATCTGGCAACCGACGAAAAGTCGATTAAATTTTGGCGTTATCTACATGTCCTTTTGTTGACTTTTAACAATGAGGATTTTTACGTATGTTGTCAGTCAGCCCAGCGATCCAACCTTTGTTTAGTCGTCTAAGGGTAACATGCTAAGGAATACTAAAGATAACATGAGAGCGCCTTAGTTGCGGAATAGCTCTCTAAAATACTCCACACAAAATATTTGCTAACGTTATACTCGCCAGTCTTTCCCCTTTTACTGAAGCGATCATTGACATTGGAGACTATTCGAGCTAACCGTTCAACCACTGATCAAATTTTTACGATCAGGATATTCTTGAAGAATCATTGGGAGTACAACATCAGCATGTATCATCAGCTCTACTGTGGCATGGGGTACCCGTGCATATCTTATTCAACCTGGCACTTGAATACATGGCAATTAAAAGCCGTATTGAAACCGTATTTTAAATACAAGACTATTTTCACACAAGACTATTTTCTTGACGACATCTAAGAGCATCACTGATAACCATGACTACAGCTGCGTGAAAGACTTCAAATACCTCGGATGGATATAAAATCGCGCATTACTGTCAAATTTCTACGCACAGCTGAAACTTCTGCGATCAAAACATCTGTCGTGGTTACCTAGGGAATTGAACGCTGGAACCTGACCTTCAACAATAGAATACTCTTTTCATTCGAGAGGAAGGCCATACGATCAAGCTATGGTTCCATAAAAGTCACTGAGAGCCGGCATCGGATTAGGATGAATTTCGAAACTAGGCAACTCCTGTAAAATTGCTGCAACGAATTTATCAAATCAACCGAATCACGTTCCTTGGTCTCGGCAAAAGAGCTCCATCGAATACACAAAAAATTGTTAATATTATCGAAAGACGTGGAGTTTACTTGTCCACTATGCTACTGCTCACATACAGTGATGGAATTCTAATGATATCATGCTCGTTTATAAGTACTTTACGAGACATGCGAATGTCCCCCGGCCACAGAGGCCAAATTTCGTTATTTGACGAAAGTGGCGGGAAACTAAAAATCCCCAATATTTACGAAAATTGTAAAACAAGTAAGCCAATACCACAATCATATTTACATATACAGTGACTAATATAATAGAATGATCAAAACATTTTCACGATCGCGAAAAATAAAACAAAAATATAATGAAACACACACAAAAAAAAAAAACCAAATGAAAATTCGTAAAAAAGAAAATCCTAAAAATAGATCATAAGGCATTTAACATTTCAAACTGAAACTCGATAAAAAAAAAATTAATTTTGTGAAAATTTAATTAATTAAAGAGTTTTTTTGTTTTAACTATTAACTGTAATTTATGTAAATTTAACGTACAAACTATGTGTTATAAAACTTTAACGTGTCCGTTGTGCTGCGAAACGCAATTTTCTAATATCGAAACGTTTAAAATAAGTTTGGTCAAAGTAACAAATCGTCCATTGATTTGCCCCATTTGCAATGAAATACTTTTGGGGCTAGACAAATTTACGATACATATATTCGGACATTCTATTGTGACGAATAATAATAGTAATAATAATAGTGATAGTAATAATAATGAAAATAAAGATGATCTCAGTGGTCGTGATCGTGATATGCAAATTATGGTTAGTAAAAGGAAATACACTAAAGGAAATTTATCAAAGAAAAAATTAAACGATGTTGTGAATTTGTCGACGACGGATGGCCTATTTATAAAACAAGAATATGAAACTACAACCAATCTTCAATTTAAATGCGATATATGCGAGATAAATTTTCGTAGCTACGATCTATTGAAAATGCATGAAAATCTACTGCACAATAAAATTGTTATTGAAAATGGTGTGCAACAGGAAACCAAATATCATTGCCATTTATGTTCAAAAATATTTAAAATGAAAGGATCGCTTAAAGTACATTTGCGTGTCGCTCACCAAGGTTTTTGTTATAATTCGACGGCGAGTAGTGGAATTATTCGTAAAAATAAATCGATAACGGTGCCGTGCAGTACCGATTTGTATAATGCATCGAACGATATTGGTACATTTCCGCCATCGACACTAACGACTACACAGGCGAACCATAGTGATGATAAATCGTTTATAAGCGGCCAATTAGAGTCGAAAGGCTTGATTATTAGTCAGTTATCACCTAATTCGGAACAAATCAAAATTTGGGAATGTGATATATGCGCAAAATCATTTACCACCAAATATTTTCTTAAAAAACATAAACGGCTGCATACTGGCGAAATGCCATATTCGTGCACAATTTGCGGAAAAACTTTTACATTTCAACAGTCGTACCACAAACATTTGCTTTATCATAGTGACGAGAAGCCACACGTTTGTGGAACATGTGGTCGTGCATTTAAGGAACTATCCACACTACACAACCATGAACGTATCCATAGCGGTGAAAAGCCGTTTAAATGCGAAACTTGTGCAAAATGTTTTCGGCAACGTGTTTCATATTTAGTTCATCGACGAATTCACACCGGTGTCATGCCGTACAAATGTACGACGTGTGACAAAAGTTTTCGGTATAAAGTATCGCAACGCACACACAAGTGTTCAACAAATCCGCCCGGAATTGTGGTCCGACAATCAGGCGATTTACTTATTAATAAACTTATAAATTTACCAGAAGATTCGAACGATATTGAACCGATATCGCCACAAGCCATACCAATCGATGGCATACACAATCGAATTCACAATAGCATAAACGATAGTATCGAAACGTCGCCAGACATAGAGCCAATCGAACCGGATAACGTATCAACAACGTCGATGGCAACAATTAAATCGTCACCATCGGTAACCGAAATTATTCATCACGACGACATAAACGATCAGACATTGGACGATATATTAAAGGAGTCGTGCACACGAATGGGTATCGATAATAGCACGTTTACGAACGAAATAAACGATATATTCAAAAATGTCGATCAATTTAACGAGAACTTAAGTTCGCCATCGGAAAAATTACAAAATCTATGTTTATACTCACCAACCGAAACGAGTAGTATCTGTTTTGAAAATACGCTTGAAACAATAAATGAGGACTGCTTTAAGAAATTACTTTATGGAGATTGATCGCATTTTATTAATTTTTTTTTTTTTAATTTTTAGATTTTTATGTTCTAAATAAATTTATTTTGATTTCGATACGATAAAAAGTGATAAAATATTTGTATTTTATAATGTTATAATGTGTATCGAAATCGGCTCCGATCGATTGAGCAGAACGACAATTAATCGGGCTTATAAAAAATGTTCAACTTATTTCAAATAAATAATTTCATAAAATTCCCGATCTCGTCGTCTTAGGATGATCGTTCTCTTAAATGTAGTCAGCCATCATTTTTATACTGGTTTGACCAACGTTATCTTGTGCAACCTTAGCTTTTTGGCATTTGCAAGGTATTTAGACATCAGCAGAGGATGTAAGCTATAAAACACGGTCGAAAAGAGTAAGATTCGGTTTCAAATCTCGGTTAAATTGGGAAGGATCTAGACCTTAGTGCTACTAAGCATGGAATCAGTGACATAAAAAGCAAGGTTGAATCTCAATGTAAAGATACTGAAAAAACTTCGATGATATCAAAACCAATTATTGTACGATTGGCTCATACCTTTTAAACGACTTGCAACAATATGATACTGTTTATAGTGATAATTATATGATAGCACATTGGGGACTACTAGCCTTGGTAGGTTTACTAAGTGATTGTCTTTAACATGGGAGACCAAAACCAAATACCATATGTCGATAGATTAAACATTCTTACACGCAACGGTAACTAAGGCTGTAATTGACTGCAGTGTATAATTGAACATTTGGGAATTATTGAACTCTATGTCCTCATCCTTTTTTTGGGCATGTCCCCACTGCCAGAAGTTCTCTGGTAGTAAACCAACACTTTACAAACAGTTTATCCAATTTAGTGCTGGGTTTAAATTGTACAATGTATAGAGGCAACGGTTGTTCCCGTTCCAACACCTTCAGCTTGATGAACTTTTAATTTTTGCAGACGATCAAAATTAGTTGCTGGATCATTTAATTTTATTTACTTTTATACTTCTAGTTGCAAACTCCTGATTCAGCTGACTTAAAACAAACAAATCATTGCGACGATATGGCTTTCGTTTGTAGCACTATAAACTTTGTCCCTGCTTTAATAAATATCAATTTTTTATCTGTATTTAATGATCTTCCTTTAAAGATCTTGTCCGAAAAATTCCTTGCAAATGATCTCACTTATTACACTCGACATCTTACAAACTTCGAATTTAGGTGATTCATGTACAAAATGTGTCTGATAGACATAAATTATAATCGTTTTGATTGGTTGAAGGTCCGCCATATTATTTTAACGTACGAAAAAAATTAAAAATTGCTCAGTTTTCCTAAGACTTTATCGTTTATATAAGAACAAAACTTACAAAAAAAAAATTCTAAAACAAAAAATTTATTAAAATGACATAAAAATATCCTACGATAAAAGTTTATTTATGTATCGCTTAAAGAGCATATACGTATGCGGATGTAAAATATAAAAAATATCCGCGTGCTACCCAATCAAAGCAACACATATAAACCATGTGACTAGCTTCACCAATTAAACCAAACGTATGCGGCCGAAAATCTCCGTATTCGATTTTTTAAAAAATTTAAAACATTTTTATCTCCGTTTTTATTTTGTTTTTATTTTACTACGCAACATTATATCAACAAACGTATGATTTGATTGGTGAAGCTAGTCACATGGTTTATATGTGTTGCTTTGATTTATTGACACGATTCGAGGTCCACATATTTATGCAAATGTTTAACACATTTGGACGGAGTAATTAAGGCTATAAAATAAGCGATCGTCGCAATGAGGTGCAAATAATTTTAATCAGGGGTGGTTTACTCGTGCTATAAAAGATATTATGCATATAGTTACCCTTTCAATCAAAGTAGCCTAAATAAATTTAGACAACCCTGTAACTTGAGAATGCGGCGAAGATTACAAAATGTTTTTATTGTCTGATGCACGACAGATGGTGCTCGATTTGTCTGAATTCGTTTTGGATCTGTTGAATTGTTCTTGGCTATGTGTAAACCGTGCGGACTGCTAACTCTACTAAGAGTTACATAGGCAAGCTATTAGGTGCCAGTCAAGTACTTATAAATGATTTTGTTAGATTTGTAATCCTGTGTGTATGGTAAGGGCACAGACGAGCTTTTGTCTTTACGATTTTGGTGAGGCAGATGCTGACTAGGAGCTGCTTGAGCAAATTTTTACATACAGCATTTTATAAAACATTATTACGTAAAAGCATTGAACTACTACAGACATAGGTTGTCTCAAACCTCAATTGACAATGTGCATTTAATTTTGATAGGTTGGGCTTAGGTTTTGTTATAAACAACAGCTTAGTAAGCTGAGCTCACTATGGTATATTATTGAACAGTCTTCGACCAAAGTTTCCGCGTCAACAATGTTACATCAAAAGTTCTGGGTACCCACATAACTTTACGTGTTTAATTAAAGCGAAACAACTCATCATGGATCTGTTCATATGTACGACACATCGATAATTTTTCAATCAGCGCACACCTCACAATTAACGATTAAACACTTTAAATCCCTAAAATACGGAAATCATCCATAGTAACCGGGAATTTTGTTTATCCAAATGTCAGAAGTCGAAAATAAAATTTCACTTCGATTTGTTTTGTCTTTCGCTTTTGTCGTCCTCGTCAGACGTGAAAATAAAAGAAAATAAACAAAATAAAAATAAAAAAAACGAAAAACATAAAAAATAAAATTAAAAAATGGCGAACGACGGGACGGATTTTATTCCAAAAGTCCTTGAATCACTTGGATGGCCAACCGATGGTAATTTTATTCCGGTTGCGAATGATGAAAATCGTGAACTACTTCGGCTCATCGCCGTGTACCAAGCTGACAAATTGGAAAAATCTAAATTGAGCGAAGCAAATAAGGGACGAATCGACGCACTAAAATCTCATTGTGCTAATGCAAGCCAAGAGGTCGAACAGAATCTAAAACTATTAAATGCGCATCGGAGTCAGTGTGAAACTGAAAATCATATGCTAAAAATTGCTGCGTTCGAAGAGGTTAAGTATCAAAAGCAAATCGAAGATTTAAAAAATAATAAGGCCGATCTATTAAAGTACAATGAAAAAGCAAACGCGGATATTGGAAAGATTAACGCTAATTTGGCATCGCTTTCGGAAAAAATTAACTGGGCCCGTGGCGCAATCGATGAATTCCGTCAGTCAATGCAACAAGGTGAATCGGCCAAATTACTGATCGAGAAATACTGTAAAATTGATTCAAGTCGAGCCGACCTCATGGAATCGAAACGTAAAATTGTTCAAGAGCAAATTAGTAAACAGCGTGACCTCTTAATAAATGCGTACGAAGAACAAAAATCATTGGAACAAGTGCTCGAACGAACGGCCCAATTATATCGTCAAGCACATAATGAGCGGCGCCATTTAGTTACGACGTGGAAAGATGCTGTTAATCAAATGAATCAACGTGAAAAAGATATTCAACAAGCGGAAAGTGATTTGGACGAGGCAATCGCTCGATCACATAAAAAAAATCAAGATCTTAAGGAGCAAATTCAATTTTTGGAGCAGCAAATACAAAATAATCGTGACACGGAACAAGCCATAGACGATTTGAATAAGAAGAGTTCGTTACTGAAAGCTAAACAAACAGATCTTGAACAGTTAATTTCGTTACGTTCGAGTGAATTGTCAACGGCCAAAAAAACGGTGTTCAATATGGGAACGCGACTAAATAGTCAACGACGACAAAATCGGCAGGCACTGTTGGACAAAGAGAATAGAATAAAATTATTGGAAAAGGAAGGTCAAATTTATGTAAATATGCTGAAAAAAGAGGAAACGTTTCGCAGTCGGAATTTTAGCGCACAGGATCGACTCAAAGAAATTGATGAAATGATCGAGGGAGAGGAAAAAATTATGAAATCGGTACAGGGTGAAGTTTCTCGTTTGAGTGGAGCGCTTTATCGATCACAACAACAATTAAACGAGCTTCAAGAGGAGGAAAAAACACTAGTGGTTTGTATAATTTTATTAACCATCGCCATTTTGAAAAAATGATGTTATTCAATTTTCCATAGATGGCACTAGAAATAAGTCGATCAACAATCGCCACGACCAAATCCCAATTTAAAACGCAAGAGAAGGAACTTTTACGCCAAACCGAAATGGTTTATAATGTTGATTACAATATACAAAATATGGAGCGTCGACTTAATAATATGAAAGGGACGAACGTTAACCGGGACATGGAATACGAAAATAAAATAATTTGGTTGGAAAGTCAAGTTGGAAAAAAATTAAAGAATTGCAATCTACTTCAGATTGAGGTTTCAAAAGTTGAGGATGACATGAAACAATTAACCGTTAACTACAGTATCGATAATCGGGAGTATGAACGTTTAATTGGTCGTCTGCAAGAACGTCAATTGCATTGCGAGGGTGGCGAAAAGAAAATCACCAAGCAAACGATTATCAATCATGATCGTTTGGTTGATACAATCATTTTAAAAATGAAACTCAGTCAGTTCGAGCTCGAAATCGAGAAGCAAGATAATAAAAGTTTTAATTTGGAGAAGCATAAGCTATCGCTCGAATTTACAATGAAACAGCGTTTGCTTGATATCAAGGCGCAAAAAGATCTTCTATTTTTAACCAAAAAAAATTTGGCTGATGAAATTTCACAACTACGAGCCGATGTTGGTGAACGTAATATAAAAATCGAAGCGTTAAAAAAACGTTACGAATGTGCTCTAGATTTGCTCGGTCGCAATGACGATGGTAGCGTTATTACGGGAACTCAAATTAAAATTCGTACGGCACAGGAAAAACATTTGCTATTACGCGATGGCAATGTATTAAATGAACATGTGCTCCAGGCAGAAGAAGACATTAAAGCGATGGAAAATACATTACGTTTGATGAATTATTCGAACGATAATTATCGTAAACAATGCGAAAATGTCGAAGATGATAATCCAATGGCTGAAGAATTGGCTGCGTGCCAAGAATCTTTTTGTAGTACAGCAATAAAGTTAAAAAATACTAAAAACAGTTTAGTAGCGGGTCATAAGCGTATGGCCGAACTAGATGTAAAACTAGAAGAGTACGATCAAACACTTGAAGAAATTACAAGAGTTCGGCTCGACAGCAGCGACGTGCTAATGAAAGTACACAAAGAGTTGATTGATCAGAAAACAAAAATGCAACGGGCCGAACGTGAATTAAAGGCGGCGATAAAATCGTGTCGTATTAAAATTAATGATCCTGATTATTTGATGATATTCGATAAGGATATTAGTGTGCGCGAATTAGAAGAACGAAATTTATCGGTGTTGCAACAATTGTCGGATTTAGTCGAGAATAATATGGAAATGGCACCGGTTGTTTCAAAAAGCTTAGACGAAAGAGGTTTGACAATGCCATGTATAAGTCGGGTTAAAAGTCAAACGTCGTGGAGGAGTAATATATCGGTTCGATCAGTTGACACCGATTATAGTGGGGCTTTGAGCGCGTCATCTAAAGGTAAGCGAAGTTGTCTTGAATTGTTATCAATTTTGTTAAGAAGGTATCATCCACATGAATATTTTCATTGACGTCATTAGTTTTGTTTATGTTGCATTCGCTTTATTTTAAGACCATTAATCCGGCTGCATCCTTCCAGTTTCAGTCAAGGATCGAAATGTTTAATTAAATTCTAAGCTGTATAAGCATCACAGCATCAATCATCCCAATTTTACCACTATTTTATGCTTAATAGTCAAAGCATATTCGTAAATTTTTGGGCACTTGTCGAAATGTTTTATGTACGCAAATGATTTTTGAAAATGAATTTTCTTGTGGTCTTACTGTGCTGATGTTCTTTTAGCCACGCATATCTCCTTTAAACATTCCAGATTGTTAGAATTGATTTAAATGTGCTCTAAAAATGGGTAATTGTGAAATGATATTCGTTGGTAGTTTTCCTTGCCAACGAATTAGAAGTCCTAGTTCTTAAGATAATATGACGTTTTTATTGAGCATCTACGTAAAACGCCTTAAACTGATCTGTACTTTCTGTTTCTGTCACATTTTCCATCGTACACTGAACATGCACTGTTTTTCAGCGAATTTAGTGTCTTTGGTGTTGGTTGTGGCAGTACATCAATTAGTGGCTCGATTGATTTTTTAGAATGTTGCAATCTAATAACCCAATGAAAACGTGGGAATGGCGGTTTTAATCATAACAGTTCTGCGCGCTCTCTTTACATGCCCTAACCATCTCAGATACAACTAGAAAATGGCCCTAAAGAACTTCATTCCCGTTTAAGGATTTAAACAAAATCAAATCTGGATTGTTTAATTAATAAAAGTTTGATAAGTCACGGAAGTTTCGCTTTGAATTCGGTTTTCTCCAAGCAACTCGATGGTAAATAAGGGAAGACCATTTGTCCCAAGGTTATACGTTGCTTGTAGTGGAGATGACCTCGGTAATCTTGGTGTTGGACTGCTTCTTGGGCCTCAGAGAAAAGAAGGCTGGTTTGGATTTCAAATAATCGTATATGTAAAAGCTACATTTGGAGGGCGAGTGGCAGAAATAGATAAAACGACAACTTCGTCAAGCAACCATTGCTTTGGTTAAAACAAATTTGGGTGACCGCTTGGGAACATCGTAGAAGAAAGTGCAAAATTGGAATGGAACCGAACCCTCTCCAATCATTCACTAAACCTAATTAAAAAATGTATGAAATCGTTAGAAATTTAATACCGACAGATATCATTTTAAACAAAAGATGTCGATACAATTAACACATTCCGCGAAGCGCTCAAACCAATGAAGTGTCGAACAACAGTGGACTTGTGAACAACAAGTCAAAAAAGGCTATATCGAAACAGCTACTAACACACTCGGAACCAAGGATACGCAAACACAAACCCTGGATAATATTGGAAGAAAATTGAAGAACGCCGACAACTCAAGTTGCAAATGTGCTAACAAAACACGTCAAAACTGAAGCGTGAAATCAAGAAAATCGCAAGGAATACACTACACTGGAAGAGATAATAATACATTTTTAACCTTCTCAAGGCAGCAGAAGAGGCTGCACCTACCCGGAACATGCGCGCACTACATCAACGCTTACGGAGGGCCACTGGAAAATTCATCAATATACCACGAAAAAGGAATGAATCTGGCCAAATCTTAACAACAGATAAGCATTCCTGATATCGTTCTTGAAGTAAAAGGACATCGAGTACGCAGTCTGCGAGCTGATGTTAAACGAATAGTGCAGTCTTTTAGAGCACCATTTGGTTGAATCAGAGGTGACTATCAGCAACGATGATAGTTTTCAAATTGTCTAGATTCTAAACAATACATAGAGCTGGGTCGGGATCAAATTCGATAATCTGCCCCATATAAACGGCTATACTATACTGGCATATAAACAGGCTCGTAAGAGGGTTAATTAGGCTAGCTAAACAAAATTAGGTTAGACTATTCTATTCCTCCGAAGGCTTTTTGGCGTAACGTTTGTAGTTTGAACTTCGGTAAATGCAAGATTAGTATTAATGGAACTTTTAAGCCTAATAACACTAAAAGTTTGGGTTGCTCTAATTTGAACTCTGGTAAGAGTACTGTCGCTTTGCTTGAATTTAATATTCTTGAAACGAGTTTTCCCCCAAAATTGTTACAAATTTTCTATTTTATCCTTACTGCCTCTTCCTTTCCAGGCCAGTGGAAACTACGTAGGATAATTCCAATTCCAATCTTTTAAGATAATAGTTGAAAATCAAATTTGTTACCTTTTTTAGTAACAGTCTGCCCCTCAGATTTCAGTGCTGTTTCCCTTATTATTTTCTATGGACATTAATGACATATAATCATGCGGTTCACCATTGTTTAACTATGATCGAGATTTCAAATGGGATTACTTCTTCAATGATATTTCTTTTTTCACAGAAATTTATCTTGACGGCTCTCTTATTCTGTTAAGGACTTAGGGTTTTTTGTAATCAAATACTAAGGCGAAAGTTTATGTCTTCTACCCCAATTTATTTATGGCGAGGTAGTTTTGTTCAAGTAAATATGAATATTCTCCAAAGATGTTTCAATCCTTGTATCAGGTTTATCTTTGGTATTAGGGGAAATTTGATAAATTGTCTCCTTATTCGAGTATTTTATGAATTTCGCGTTAGTATTTTTATTTTCAAATTACTTAAAACTATCCAGCCATCTTATTGGTTTAGGAAATTTTTGTTTAGTAGATTAAACAGGTCACGATCGCCAAAATCGTTTGAATTAGGAGTGTGTTGATTGGCTAATCGACTATATACGTAGTTTTTTTACTTTTTTGTTGGTAAATATTATTATTTCACCTATTGTGAATGAGCACATGCTCAAGATGGAATGTGGAGCCTTCATATACATACAATATATTAATTAAATAAATTTTAGCCTCGTCGGTCACCAGTATTGCATCGAAGAAAAGCGGCAGAAACGCATCAATTGTTATGCTTGGTTTACCACCGCCCACCATACCATCAAACCAGGGAAAATCGCAAAAATGTTGTGGATCGAAAGGAATCGGCGGTGGTCGTTCAAAAAAATAAAATGGAAAAATTATAGAAAAGAAAAACGAATCGATAATAATATCCATATTGTAATTATTTATTTTTTATTTACATAACACAGAAAAATTTCCTTCAATTTTGTTTAAACACTAAATTTAGTTAATTATTTTTTTGTTAATTTAAAATTATGGATTAGGTAAATTTTATTTTATTTCTTTTATTTTTTAAATGGTTTATTTTATTTTATTATTTAAATTTATATCTATATATATAATATTAATAATATTATAACTATTGTTTATTATATTTATTGTGTGAAGTTGGAAAAATCAAAATCAAACTAAAAATTAAAGGATATATTATAATTATATATAATAAAACTTAAAAATATATATGTATTTAATTTTTATTACATTTTTCTTTTTTTATATTTATATAATAATAATTATAAAGATTAGAAGCTAGAAAATAGCTGTTAGAAGTAATTTTGAGTCTTATAAAAAATTATATATTTATAAATAATTAATATATAATTTTAAAATTAATTTTTTTGTAATGATTAAATTATTTATTAATGTAGTATTTAATTTTTATAAGTTTTATTTATCACAACCAATTAATTAAATCAATATATTACATTAGACCATAATATAAAGTTATATACAGGGTGTCCGAAAAGTAAATGAGAAGAATTTTATCTAATTGTTGATGATTTAAAAGTTTAATTAATCCAATTTTTGTGTTTCATGCTGAAATTACTACAGAGCGTGTATTAGTCGTTATTTAAAGTAACGTTATCTGAATTACAAAAATCTATAAAGTGAAACAAAAATTGGACGTAATAAATAATACGTTCCCTAAATCTACATGTCACTCGTAGTCGAACTTAAGATGATTTTACATTTATTTATATGAACTTTAATTCAAAATTCTGTTTAACTCAAAAAGATACTACCCTAAGGTAGATGCTCTAAGTAGAGTTGCAATTTCTGTGTAAATATTCTGTTTTAGTTCCTGAATGGTTTGTGGTTTATTTTTCAACCAGAAACCGTCTCTGGGGCGATATACCGGATCATGTTGGCAAATTTACGTCCGATAGTTTTCAATAAGCGTGACATATGGTTCCAGCAAGATACCACGAGAGAGACAATAGCGATTCTGCAAAAACTTCTCGATGACCGAATAATTTCAAAAATGTAGATTTCGCATGGCTACTTCTTTCGTCAGACGGCCCCTGATTTTTTTTTGTGGATGTCTTGAAGAAACGGGTTTACGTCACAAGCCATTCAGGAACTAAAACAATATTCGCAAAGAAATTACAAACTGGAGCCAAAAAACGTAATGCAAAATGTGTTAAAAACAGGTATTAACTGGCAAGAGTAAAATTGCACCCATTTAAACGATGTAATTTTTAACACTTAGTAAAAGTAAAATCAGTACACCAGGGAGATGACGCCTGTCTATTCCAGGCTATAAAGCACTAAATGTCGCTAAAGGTGCAATTCACTATGTGCGTGTACCGTGCACTTTCCACGTTGGGACATATACATAGCGTTAGCTATATTTTTTGGTTATTCTTTTATGTATATTTTTATTATCTTCCTTTCTAATGTATTTTTATTTTATGAATATGAATAAATAAATTCGAGAACATTAAACATTGGATCTTTATTGGTACGGATAGTTAAGGGATTTCAATAGCCTTTACCTTAACCTTGCTATGCTTGGAAAGGGTAACCTCCTTTCCAAAAAAAAATGTATCCAGTATTTTGCAGGAAAACAATTTTTATAAAAAATACTGGCAGGAAACGAACGGATGTTCCAGAAGAATGGACACAGAATAAAAAATAATGAACACTCGAAAAAACCTTGATAAACTGGCCATTTAAGCAAAAATGTTCTTAAACACATTAGCCATTACGTGACCCTGATCTTATATCATCTAATAATTCACGTACAATTAAATTGCGCAATATAATTGTGTGACGTAATTGTTGCACAGTATATTGTGCTATTTCTTCAGTTTGCACAATAAAAAATTGATTGAAAAATGTGCAATATTTTGAATAAAAATTAAGTATATTGCGCCATAACTTGAACGTGTGTATGTAAGTTCAATATAATTGCACAAGTTCAATTGTTGTTTTCTTAAAAACGTCATCCGATAAAAAAAAATGTTCACTATATATTAGTTGTGTTACTTTGGTAAAGCTAAGCGAGTTTTACTTTAATATCTCAAAGCAACAGCTTTTGGCTTTATGCGCATTTTCATTTTTCTGTGTTGGTTATAAAACATTTATGTCAAACTTTTTATGTTCAAACATTTATGTAAAAAAAATTTATAAACAATAATCGTGTGATGAGATGATAGTTTTTGTGATTTTAAATAACAAATTTGAAAAAATTACTACCTTGTGGTGAACACCATAACCATAAAATGGTTTTATTTCCCCTAAATCTAAAAATTTGTTTGGCTTTATACAATGCAATTGTTGTTGTAATCTTTTTCGGCTTTGTAAAAACAACACAGCTATTGTACCTTGCTGAAGTTCGAATAAAATAAACGAACAACGAAAAAATAATTTTGCGCAAATAAATTAATAGAAGTGTGTACATAAAACTTGCACAATTAATTTTTTTCAATTTTTTTTGCGCAACTTAATTGTACGTGTATACCGGGCTTTATATTTATTTTAAATATTTTAATAAAAGCTCGATAAGCACTGTTAAAATTGTAAATGTCTCAAAAGTAATTATTATTTTAATTATTTTTATAACAAATAAAATAACAAATTGCAAAATAATTTTATTATTTTAAACACAAAGATATTTTTAAAAGTTACAATTAAATTTTAAAAATTGTTTGCAAAAGAGTAATTAAGCGAGCATAAAAATGGTGGTTCAATTTTTTTTTTAAATTATGAAACACACACACACACATGGCTTTGTACTTTCATAATAATAATTTATTTATAATAACAAGTAATTAATATTAAAAATATATTTTGTTTTTTTGTATCAATTAAAAAATTTCAGTCTTAGTAAAAAATAAATCTAAAAAGGATGGCATTTTGTGTGTAGCGTATGTTTTAGTAGATAGACTCGTGTCTAAATTAAATTATCTTTTGCAAACACGAAAGCGACCGAGAATAAGAGTTTTTTCGTCGTAAATCGTTCAACTTACATCCGTATTTAGTCCAATCGAAGTTGATTTTACTGCATTGGTCCGATTGCCGTTAGAGTCAATAGATCAAGAAGCGGTATATTCAAAATGAATAATTTAACCAATTCAGAGCAATTCACATAAAAATGATATTAATACTAAAAAAATTATTTTCTCAAACAACGCTCAACCGGAAAGTTAATGATGCTATTCACTATTATACCTGATTTATAGAGCAAAAAATAAAAATAAAGAGGAAACTACAATTTGACATGACCAAATCAGACCAAATTTTCTTAAATTTGTACAATTTTTGAGTTTTATGCTTACTAATTCAGCAAATATAATGTTCCGGATTAAAACGGTAAGAAAATCAAAAAAATTAAAATAAATAGAATTTGTTTGCTAAAATCAAAGAGCGAGAAAGCATTGTAGATATCAATATTCCGCAAAACTTGCGTTACTTAGAAGAGCTTTTCGTACTCGTAGAAAAAAAGCACAATCACCAGTTTAAAGCTGGTACCATCACCAGTTTCCACCTTTACATAAGGAAAAATGGCGGAAGTAGTGAAACTCAAATTTGTTAAATTGAACGACGAACGACACCAATTATGCTAATTGGAAGTTCAGAAATGAATTGCTACTTCGAAAGTAAAATTTGTGGCAAAACGTGATACTTGGTGAGAAACCGGCAGCAAAAACGGATGGTATAACTAGTGAAGTAATTAACAAAAAGGAAATGCTTAATGATAAAGCGAGAGGTAAAGTCGGTTTGTCTGTTAAAGCAAGTTATCAAACGTGATGTAATGAAACAACATGTGATTGTTGAATACGAGAGGAGTGAACAAAGAGATAGATCTTTAAGTGATTCAGTTATAAACTCTGTAGCAAAAGTTGGTGTTTGTTTTTTCTGCAAAAAACCCAATCATTAAAAGTAAAATTGCCCAAAGTACAAGGAATGGCTCGCATGGTCTTAAAGACAAATTCAACGATCGGTCAACAAATCGATGCTGACATAGTTGGTGAATTGTATTTGTTGCGCCAACCATATTCAATTTATGCGGTATTAGCATATTTATGCGGTATTAGCATACAATGACAAATGCATACATGGATGTCATCGAAAAATGAAACATCGTGATCAAGCAGCGATTCGGTAAATGGCATCAGAAGATACAATTACCTGATTGGAAATTATTGAATGCGAAATCAAGACAGTTTGTGATGTGAGCATGAAGAGAAAAATGACGTTTGATCAAGACGTTACCAGACCCATGCGTACAGAGACTCTCATTGTTACTGTGAAGCGGTTTATCGCATTGTATGAAAAAATAAAATTCGATCAAAAACCTAAATATTGCGTCCGCTTTACAGAATTTCATTGCAGTATTTTTTTATTTTTTGATCAATTCAAAATAATTTATTATATAATTATTTTGATTTATATCTATAAAATTTAAGATTTTTAATCATTAAGATTAATTTTAAGGAGCTCAAAAGTTGTTATAAAAAAAATATATTTTTAAAGCTCCAAGCCGAGGCGACTCCTTTAAAGTTGTAGTTGAAAAAAAAATTGTGGCTAATTTGAAATCATAAAAGAACTTTCGAAAGATTGTTGTTCAGAATAATTTGGAAAAAATCCAGTCTCGTGAAAACACAATTCCTAATAACGTTATAAAAAGATACGAATTGCCACCACTAACCACGAAAATATGGGCAAGATGAATGATCAATTACTACTGTGCAATGAATAATCAATTTTTTTTTTCTAAATTTAATTTTCTTTTTAAATATTAATTAAATTTTGTTAATTTTTGTTACCATTTAAATAAATTATACCTCTTGTTTACAATTTTTTATGATTATAAAATCAGTGCTAAAATTATTTTGTTAATAAGATACAAATCCCCAAAATTTCTCCAAACATAAAATCCATTGATTTTCCTGCAACCAATTTTCTAATGCAGTTCGTTTAATAAAATTGGTTAATATGGCAAGAATTATTTCAGTTCGAGATATTTGTGGTCAAAGCAATTAAAGCTTTTTCCTAATAAATGTGAACCAATCAAAGACCAGCCCTAGATGTAATTTCTTAAGTTTTTAAAAAATTTTGGGTGTTTCAAACCCGTTTTTGAAATGTTTAAAATTTTTCTCGTCGACTTCCGTTCTTACATTTTGATTATTATTTTTTATTAAATTTTTAAAAAATGAGAAAGGGCATTTAACATTGCCAGTATTGAATTACCACTGAAAACAGTATGGACAGTTTTAAAAAATTTGGAAGCAATTCATGCTGCCGCGGGAACATTAAAAATAATTCTGGGAAAAATAACGTTAAGCGTTATAAACATGGATACTGATAGTAGTATGAATCTTAGCTGTTTAGCTAGATTTGAGAAATTCTAGATTTAAACAGAAATTCCAGGAAAGGTTTACGCTCCTTTATGGGGCAACTGAATTCCGAGTTAGAATGAGAATGGATCTTGATCAAGGAAAATAGAAAACTTAAATAAATCTTGGCAAGGATATCTACATCGGATATATTTATTTGGACATGCGAAACCATTAATTAATTACGATGCCATTCAACTTTTAACACATTATCCGACTCGTAATGTTGATGTCGGAAAAAATACAACGCCTAAAAATAAAAATACAATTGTCATTCCGCACATATGGTAGCAGCATTTATCAGTTTTTCTGGTCTTCATGATTTACCTCGCCTTATTTTTTGAACGCTTTTCGACATATATTGATTTTAAACCGAATTTGATTTTAAATTGTTAATAAAAGATTCAACAAACTGTTCGCAATCTAATCTTAGGATTGTGCCAATTAAGCCACACTTTTTTCGTTTAAGCAACTGTTAAAACACGACTGGATTGCGGTTCAATTATATTCATTACACGATGAAATCTATAGTGAGTCAACATATAAAAGAAACTTTATGGCCGATCCATTTTAATCATCACGTGACATGGCTAATTTAAATAAATGTAACAGTTGAAATTTTTCCAATTATCGAAAAATTTTTCAATTTAATTATTTTAACTCCGACTAAGCAACAACATAGATAATTCAAATTTCGTTTATTACTTAAAATTGACAATAAACTTGCCAACATATCTTGGTAATATTCAGTTTAAAAATAATTCAGTAAATAGGTAATTAAAAATAAAACTAAAATTACTATAAATTGCAGTTTTAAAATTGTACACCCTATTTATATTTAATATACACTAAAAAATAAAATAAAAAAGATAGTCTTACCAATTATAATTCTAAAAATATTCATTTGCAAATTAAAATAAAATTTAAACTTATATTTCATACATACACATAGTTTTTTTTTATACTTAATAGCTGATGTTCTTTCGACGTGTTGATCTGCGCACCGAAACAAACGTCTCATCATAATTCGGCTTTACAAAATTAGCTTTAGTTCGTCTCAAGTTATAACACTTTTCTTGACTGCTATTACTAATAGTTGCGGTTTTATTTATAGTACTACTATTATTATTGCTACCACTTTTCCCGGCCATCGGATACAAACAACTATCATCATCATCGTCGAATATCGTAACATTTAATTGGGATTGTAATTTTTTGGCAAACTCATAATCGGCACGCTCCTGCTGTTCTTTTAATGTTAATGTAGCGGCTGTTGGTTTTGTTACGGTTATCGGTATCGTGTCAGTTTTTAATTTTTTATTTGTGACTATGGAATGTTGTGAATTTTTTTTAGATTTTGTTGTTTGTCGTGTTGATTTTCTAATTGACTCATTTGTTGCGGTGCTGCTTATTGCGGTGGCACTGTTATTTACTAGTTTCCGTTTAACACCACGACGTGTATTTGACGATTTCGATTCATTGCTGGAATTCAGTTTGTTTGATGAATCCGATTTATTCATTACCATTTTTCTACCATCATATTTATGATCAGGGCTGGCCTCTTCTTTAATACCATCGTCATCATCAACATCATTATCGTCATCATCATCATCATCATCATTACAATGTTGAACTAATGATAAAAATGCGGACGATGTACTTCTAACTAATTTTTTTGGACATACAAGTGGTTTAAAATTATTCAGGCGGGTCGCCGAATGATTTTTAATCATTTTTGGCGTAGGATGTTTTAATGACGATTGATTACGTCGTTTTGGTGTTTGGGGCATTATTCGTATCGGTTTAAAATGACTTGTTACTTCAATTTTTAAACTATCGCCACTATCAGATTCTGGTGTCATTGTTGTTGTACGCCGATGAATTTTACCAGGACTTAAAATTAATGGATCATCGGGTGTTATTGATTTTTTAATTGGTTGAATTGCTTTTTGCACGGTTTGTTTTAAAAGTTCGGTGCCACGATTTAAACGTTCCGCAAATGTTTTAATTAAATTATATTTTGATGATAACGATGATGAATTTGAATTTGTATCCGATGCAGTTGAACTGCCATTCGATTTCGACGATGAATCCCGTCGATGAGTTGACGCCGACGGAAGATCTGACGTTGAATAGGAATGATAGGATGAATGTGATGGACCAGCTACCAACATTTTGACGATTGTGTAATTATAAGGAGGACTGAAGACTAATTAGAGTTTTTCTAAGTTAAATCTGTAAATGAAGAAAATATTATTTTATGATTTATGTTGTAATGAATAGAATAAGTGAGGTAAGTAAAATAAATCTCGCATTTTTACTGATAAAAACCCGAATCAATTCTCCACTAAAACTCTACTATAAAAGAGGAATACGCTACAAATGAAAAGTATCAATGAAAATGCATGGTTGGAATCAAGTCCTTTAACAAAGTAGACTTGACAAAAAACAAAGTAGTAATCCTTTAACAAAGTTACTAGAAGTGTGATCATTGCTAAGTTGTTGTCTACAAATTCAGTTGGAGGTTCTCCTAGCAAGGACCACTTTGTTCTTCCTTGCGATTGTAAAACGCATTTGAGCTTCTTTTTAGGCTATATTCTGTTGCTCAACAGCAAGACGACAGTTCTCATCAACCAATCATTTTTGGGTTAAAACGTAAGTTTTGTTTTCCTGTGATCCCTGACTTGAACGAAAACTGCCATCTTAGCTTTGGAGTGACCAATTGGTGATCACTGCCTACGCATTTGGCAGCCGTACGATAAGATCTCACATCTTGGATGACCCTAAATCTTCCGTTAGAAATTAACAAATGGTCAATTTGACTACGGGACGTCTTCCGAGCGTGCTAGCCACCCCATTATCGGGAATGCTTTCGGATTTTTTTACGGACCTATGCTTTCACATGTCAGACTGTTTTTTGCCAGCTCTAGCATTAAAGTCACCAATCACTATTCTGACGTTGTGTTCCGATATATATCCCATCAGACCAGACCATCCAAATCGTCGTAAAATGATTATTTTTGGGTTGACTTACATCAGTGGGCGCATGAACACAAATGATTGACAGGGGCTAGTCACATGCGTAAACGTAGCTTACACATCCGACTATCAAATGCTTTGAGATCTAAAACACCCTTTTTGACCTTGGATTCAAGAAGGAAACCAACACCAAGATTGCCGAGGTCATCTCCACTGTGAAGCAATGTGTAGCCTTGTGAGTCATGGTCTCCACTTTTTGGCCATCGAGTTTCTTTGAGAGCAACGAGTTCCAAGCGATTCTTTTTCATGGCTGATATTTTGCCATCAAACGCGCCTGGTTTTCTAAGCAACTGCACGTTCCACGTAGCAAAGTCGATTAAAAGTCTTTTACGAGGCATATAAGTGTCGCCCAACCACAGGGACCTAGTAAAGAGACTCGAATTCGAAGTGCAAAATGTGCTCGTGCTCTACGTTTGGGGACGCTTCACTGAAGCTTTGCATTTAACGGATGTTGATACTTAAATCTATAATTGAGTAAATCCCATCGTAAATCTATAGACATGGTGCCACTCACAATCACAAGAGATACGTAAACTCGTGTTAAACGCATCAAACCAAAACGCATTTATATAGAGTGAGAAAAGAATCTGATCGCGCGCCCATTTTATACCTGATAGGCATTTCAGTAGCTTAATTTTTATTTTAAATTTTGATTTCAGAATTTTAATGTGACAAGCCCAGTTTAACTTTCGCTGAAAAATACCTCTGGATGCATCGTTGAGTTTCCAAGGAAGCATCGTTGAGTACGTTGTCTTCCTGGTTCAAAAATGTCTCAACGGCTTCGAGTGGAGTTCACGCAGCTAATTCCATACCTGCTGCAGGTAAACAAATATTGCGTCGTAGAACCATTTCCGATACCTCGGATCCCTAGTTACTAATGATAATTGCGTTGGAGGTAATCAGAATGTTGCTAATGGAAACCTTGCCTTGATTACCCTACTTCCACTACTAAAGTCTAAATACCTTGCAAATGTCAACAATCTGAAGTTGTACAAGATGTTGATCCGACTCGTATCGCTGTAAGAGTTGAAGACATTCGAGAGAACAGTTATGCGCATGAAATATGGCCCATAACGCGACGATGACTACAGATTTATCGTTAGGGTAGAGCACGACTTACCTTTTACTGTTTGTTTCGAATATTACGAAGAGCATTTTAAAAAACGGTGAAACCAGATTGTTGATACGGTACGGACTCAACGCTGGTTCGTGTTCAAAGTCGACTGTCAGATAAAAGTTTAACTCTATTCTGTAATTAGCCAATTTACACCATGTTGTAGTACTCGGCAAATTAGTACACTGGCTGCGTTTAGTCCATCTAGAGGCATATATGTCATTTATCAGAATTCCCGGAAGACAATTTACCCTTTCTGTGTACTACAAGGATTTAATTGCGTGTAAAGTTATTTCCCTTATTTAAATCGTTTACACCATCAAAAACACAATAAATATGCGCCTAATTACGCCGGTCAAATCGGTTAATCCATAAATCAAACCATCTAAACCTAATGATTTAGCTCAGAATCACTGATGAATAAAATCCTGTAAATCATCTAGGCCTAACCAAAATTATGTACCTAATTTATATTCAGTACATTCAAATCAATCATTAATATACATAAATTAATACATACCACAAAATTTTTCTTTTATTCTTTCAGTTTTCAATGTCGAAAATCAATTGCCGCACGAAACTTGGGTGAAAATCCTTCGCCATCCTACTTCACCTTTCGAGCTGTCGTCGTTCATATACAACACATACACATTGATTATGAAACGAATAAAATTTTTTATACTAGGACGTAGGTAGATTTTTTTACTAAAAATTCAAAACCAAACCTAAACGAATAAACGGTCAAATTCTTATGTCTGGATTGTTCTAGTTTGTCTGCGATTCCTTGGCTCCGCGAATGAAATGAAAACAAAAAAAAAACTACATTTGTTTATAGGTTATGTCGCCATATTTGCGTTTTACACACAAGTTAACGTAAAACTATACTCACATCTCACAATTATTATTTTTTTTTATAGTTTACACAAATGGTTTGTTGTTTTTCCATATAATTAAAACTACTTATTATTGCAATTCGGCAGGTAATTAACGAATTTCTCGATTGTTGTTATGTTATAAAAACTTTGCATACACATACGACGCACACACACATACACTCGTCCACAAAACAATTTTTTTATTATCACAAAACGAAATATTTTTATGTAAAAAAACAGGAACTATCAGGTTTAAAAAAATTATTTTAATCAAACGACTAGAATAAGCTTGTGATTAAATTTATAAGATGGAATTTTATTTCTTTATATAAACATAAATATTTACTATTATAGTTTTTCCTTATTTGAAATGAAAAGTGAAAAGTGAAAATTTTTTATTTTTTTTTTTTGCTTTCACCAATTTTTTGCTTTTGTATTTTGACAGATGCCCAGCAACTTCTTGGTACCAAGCTTAAAAATCCATTATCGAACGATATATTGATTAATCGATTGCTGGTGAAAATAATTAAGTTTTATTTTTGACACCACATAATAATTATATCGAATATTTTTTTTATTTAATCAAGAAAATGTAAATACGAAAATTTAATTTATACATCGGTTTTGATTGATAACAAAAAAGCACAAATTTTTGAGAAATGGTTGAAATAAAAACAGTCGTTTTATCACTGAACTGAAAATAATTGTAGTTTTTTGTTGTAGTCGAGACACATGAAACTGCAATAAATTAGACGATTTATGTTGAACTTTTGTAAATGTATAGTGAAGACACAATTTAATATGTGCTTTTACAGCTTGTAGAGCATAGTAAATGTTTAACATTAGTTTAAAACTTATCAATTCCTAATTGATAAAATGGAAAGTGTCGAGTCGCAATTGCGATAGTAAAATCAAGTACTTCGAAATATTTGATCTTACATTTTACAGTTTTGATGGGCTTAACCATCATGGGTTTTGTAAATTTCCGATTTGGGGCATAAATTCACAGTTTTCATGGGCTACCATCATGAATTTTCTGGATTTTGGAAATTTCCGATTTGTGACCTAATTTCAAAGTTTTCATGGCTCTATCATGAATTTTTTGGATTTCGGAAATATTCGATTTTTGGCTTAAATTCACAGTTTTCATGGGCTAACTATCATGAATTTTCTGGATTTTGCAAATTTCCGAATTATAGCTTAATTTCGCAGTTTTAATGGGCCTATCATGAATTTTCTGGATTTTAGAAATTTCCGATTTGTGACCTAATTTCAAAGTTTTCATGGGCTCAATTTTCTGGATTTTGGAAATTTCCGATTTGCGGCCTAATTTCAAAGTTTTCATGGCCCTATCAAGAATTTTTTGGATTTTGGAAATATTCGATTTTTGGCTTAAATTCACAGTTTTCATGGGCAGAAACCATCATGAATTTTCTGGATTTTGAAAATTTCCGAATTATGGCTTAATTTCAAAGTTTTCATGGGCTAGCCATCATGAATTTTCTGGATTTTGCAAATTTTCGAATTATAGCTTAATTTCGCAGTTTTAATGGGCCCATCATGAATTTTCTGGATTTTGGTAATTTCCGATTTGTGACCTAATTTCAAAGTTTTCATGGGCTCAATTTTCTGGATTTTGGAAATTTCCGATTTGCGGCCTAATTTCAAAGTTTTCATGGCCCTATCAAGAATTTTTTGGATTTTGGAAATATTCGATCTTTGGCTTAAATTCACAGTTTTCATGGGTTAACCATCATGAATTTTCTGTATTTTGCAAATTTCCGAATTATAGCTTAATTTCGCAGTTTTAATGGGCCCATCATGAATTTTCTGGATTTTGGAAATTTCCGATTTGTGACCTAATTTCAAAGTTTTCATGGGCTCAATTTTCTGGATTTTGGAAATTTCCGATTTGCGGCCTAATTTCAAAGTTTTCATGGCCCTATCAAGAATTTTTTGGATTTTGGAAATATTCGATTTTTGGCTTAAATTCACAGTTTTCATGGGCAGAAACCATCATGAATTTTCTGGATTTTGAAAATTTCCGAATTATGGCTTAATTTCAAAGTTTTCATGGGCTAGCCATCATGAATTTTCTGGATTTTGCAAATTTTCGAATTATAGCTTAATTTCGCAGTTTTAATGGGCCCATCATGAATTTTCTGGATTTTGGAAATTTCCGATTTGTGACCTAATTTCAAAGTTTTCATGGGCTCAATTTTCTGGATTTTGGAAATTTCCGAATTATAGCTTAATTTCGCAGTTTTAATGGGCCCATCATGAATTTTCTGGATTTTGGTAATTTCCGATTTGTGACCTAATTTCAAAGTTTTCATGGGCTCAATTTTCTGGATTTTGGAAATTTCCGATTTGCGGCCTAATTTCAAAGTTTTCATGGCCCTATCAAGAATTTTTTGGATTTTGGAAATATTCGATCTTTGGCTTAAATTCACAGTTTTCATGGGTTAACCATCATGAATTTTCTGGATTTTGAAAATTTCCGAATTATGGCTTAATTTCAAAGTTTTCATGGGCTAGCCATCATGAATTTTCTGGATTTTGCAAATTTTCGAATTATAGCTTAATTTCGCAGTTTTAATGGGCCCATCATGAATTTTCTGGATTTTGGCAATTTCCGATTTGTGACCTAATTTCAAAGTTTTCATGGGCTCAATTTTCTGGATTTTGGAAATTTCCGATTTGCGGCCTAATTTCAAAGTTTTCATGGCCCTATCAAGAATTTTTTGGATTTTGGAAATATTCGATCTTTGTCTTAAATTCACAGTTTTCATGGGTTAACCATCATGAATTTTCTGTATTTTGCAAATTTCCGAATTATAGCTTAATTTCGCAGTTTTAATGGGCCCATCATGAATTTTCTGGATTTTGGAAATTTCCGATTTGTGACCTAATTTCAAAGTTTTCATGGGCTCAATTTTCTGGATTTTGGAAATTTCCGATTTGCGGCCTAATTTCAAAGTTTTCATGGCCCTATCAAGAATTTTTTGGATTTTGGAAATATTCGATCTTTGTCTTAAATTCACAGTTTTCATGGGTTAACCATCATGAATTTTCTGTATTTTGCAAATTTCCGAATTATAGCTTAATTTCGCAGTTTTAATGGGCCCATCATGAATTTTCTGGATTTTGGAAATTTCCGATTTGTGACCTAATTTCAAAGTTTTCATGGGCTCAATTTTCTGAATTTTGGAAATTTCCGATTTGCGGCCTAATTTCAAAGTTTTCATGGCCCTATCAAGAATTTTTTGGATTTTGGAAATATTCGATTTTTGGCTTAAATTCACAGTTTTCATGGGCAGAAACCATCATGAATTTTCTGGATTTTGAAAATTTCCGAATTATGGCTTAATTTCAAAGTTTTCATGGGCTAGCCATCATGAATTTTCTGGATTTTGCAAATTTTCGAATTATAGCTTAATTTCGCAGTTTTAATGGGCCCATCATGAATTTTCTGGATTTTGGAAATTCCCGATTTGTGGCTTAAATTCACAGTTTTCAAGAGCCTATCATAAATTTTCCGAATTTTGGAAATTTCAAATTTGTGACACTTCACAGCTTTAATGGGGTAGTTATCATACATTTTCTGAATTTGGGAATATTCCGCTTTGAAGCTTAATTTCAGTTTTCATGGACCCATCATGTGTCCATGAAAACTCAAAATTGTCCCAATTTTGGAAATTTTCTGGAGTTTGGAAATTTCCGATTTGTGACCTAATTTCAAAATTTTCATGGGCTAACCATCATGAATTTTCTGGATTTTGCAAATTTCCGATTTGTGGCCTAATTTCACAGTTTTCATGGATGATCCATCATGAATTTTTTGGATTTTTGAAATTTTCGATTCCAGGCCTAATTTCACAGTTTTCAAGGGCCCATCATGAATTTTCTGGATTTTGGAAATTTCGGATTTGTGGCATGACTTTAAGTTGTCACAGGCCCGTCACGAATTTTCTGAATTTTGGAAATTTCCGATTTGTTGCTTAAATTCACAGTTTTCATGGGCTAACCATCATGAATTTTCTGGATTTTGAAAATTTCCGAATTATGGCTTAATTTCAAAGTTTTCATGGGCCTATTATGAATTTTCTGGATTTTGGAAATTTCCGATTTGTGGCATAACTTCACAGTTCTCATGGGCTTACCATCATGAATTTTGTGGATTTTGGAAATTTCCGATTTGTTGCTTAATTTCGCAGTTTTAATGGGCCCATTATGAATTTTCAGGATTTTGGAAATTTCAGATTTGTGGCTTAATTTCACAGTTTTCATGGGTCAAATTTTTTGGATTTTGGAAATTTTCGATTTGTGGCCTAATTCCATAGTTTTCATGGACTAACCATCATGCATAATATGGATTTTAGAAATTTCCGATTTGTTAACCATCATGGATTTTCTGGACTTTGGAAATGTCACAATATCTGAATAATTTCAGATTCTGAATAATTTCTGAACCGCTTATATATGTTCGTTATAATCCGATTATATATGTTCGTTATCAAGCGAGCTTGGTTTTGTTGGGTGCACATTCCAAATATGGGTTATCCAAACCAAACGAGACGTAAGCTCGAAATTAGGTTTAGACACTCATTTTCTTCCACCCTCTTACACAAAACTATGAATTCTCAAAATTAAACATCAAGTCTTGGCATAAATTTTCCATGTACAGCTACCATCATTTTTTTTCGGGTAATATAATCTCCAACTGTGTCGCTTCGATAAAATAATTCGCAAATTTGTAAACTACGCTGAAGATGAAAAACTATACATTAACATTTTTTTGTGTAAGAGTATAGCGCGCAGCATTGTTCTTGTATATATAAATAGTTTTGACTGTTTAAAAAAATTTACAACAACAAAATGTGGTGTAGACAAAAAGGATTTTTTTTGTATCGCTGCACGCATTCAACAAAATCGGGAAAATCTGCGCGAATAATCTCCTTCTAAATTTAGTCAACAGAAAAGTAAAAAAAAAAATTTTCATTGGGTTACGTACTTAAAACGGGATAACCCTTTTGTACGAACATTTTTTTTGTTGGTTTAATCGTATCGAGAGAGGCTCTTAACTTTCGGTTCAATCAATGCATTGTTTGCTCCATAGTCGAGAGTACAAAATATTTTACTTTAAGAATGGAGTGAATCTAATTTACGGATTTAGACGCGGTATACGAAGGTATATAGAGACGAATTGTTGCTTTTGTGTAAATATTTAAGAAGTAGTTCTTGAATGATATAAGTGGTTGGAACATGTTTATTGTGATGACGATTGCCTTTGTTGTAATTCGATTCATTGTATTCGTTATTGTTTGTAATAGTTCGGCTTGACTAATTGTAACGAAATTTTGATATTCGGGTATATATACGTGAATTTATTTCAGAATTTGTACGTGAGTATGTGTAACCGCGCTGGTAAATTGAAGATATTTAAAATCAATATTGCATTCCTTTATAATTAGGTTTTAAAGTGCATCTCGTTAATCTCTTTCTTCGATGTTTGGAAAGAAACTTAAGGTTGTTCCATCCATTGATAATTAAAGTTCCGTCGATTGAATTCTTCCACCTTTCTTGTCACATTGCAATGGACTGCCTCCGCATCTGCTTCTTAAGCGAACCAATAAGGGTTGCTTCCATTCATCCAGGTTGTAATACTACTTTCTCGTATGGGTAAACCGTAATCCTTCGTATATAGTCCTAAGGGGTATCACTTCAGTCATTTTATTTACCAATGTAAACGAATGATTGACCAATGAGATTTGAGTCAATTTACAAATATATATGCGCTCTAAGTTTTCATGTGCTTCTATGTCATTTGTCATCAGGAAGCAGTGTAGCCAACAAATAGTTTGTGTTATCTTTCAACTCTTATATAGCTGCCATGTCATCTCTATTTGTCAAGATGCCTTTTCTGCGCTGAATTTATATACGAAACCGCATGGTTCTGCATTATCATGTTCTGTGATGAATCTCTCTAGACTAAGTTGACTGGTCTATAGTTCACATCGCTCATATATTACGGCATACTTATGGCATATTTTCTTACCATCTTTGCCAAGTTGTTTCCAACAAGATTTTATGTGAGGGCTTTAATCTTCATAAAATGTTTTCCTTGTGACTATAATTCAGAGTCTGTTTAAATTCTGCTCTTTGAGGAGTGATCGAAGGCTCTTTTAATATTTTTTGCAGCTAACGCATTTAGCACCTAACACTTCATTTGGACATGATTTGTGGTCATGTCCGACCTCAGCGCAGCGTCAGCAAATTGGATCTTTGACTTTGCACTACTTGGCAATTTGCCCAAATACATGGCGTTTGAAGCATGTTGAGACTCTGACATATAGTTAGGAACTCGGCACTAAGTCCACCCAATATATCCTTTCGTTTACCAACGCCTATAGCTGCAGTAAGGAAACTTAAAGTAGAATGTGACTGACTTTGAACGTTATACATTTTGCTAACCAAACGCCGAGTAAAGATTAGTGCCAGTTGGTAAATTATTCCCACAATCGAGTTAGTTTTCCAACTAGATTGATAGAAATTCCTTTCAATTGACATGACCTTTCTACCAAAATGGGGCGCAACAAAATGGTAAGGCTTGAAAGAAATCGACGATTCGTATCTTCAATGTGTAACAAAATCGTACCGATTTTGACCTTGCCTGAAATTGGAACTGTCTTCGCCCTCTATGGAATTGATTCTCCCCTTATTTGGTTGATTGTTTTGACTGATCATCCTTCGTCTCAGTTGTGAAGTGATAGGCCCATTTTTCATCGAAATAACTCGGCTTATTATTGCTGTGAAAGGCTAAGGTAATACTATTTTGAAGATTTCACCATTTCTGGCGTGGTCACCTTATTTAGTCGACCAATTCGAATTTCACCTTGGTAGCTCGTACGACCTTGTTTAAACTCTGCCGTCCATATTTTAACATATTTTCCGTCAATCTTTGTCGTGCAGTAAATTATCTTACCCTTTGCAGACAATTATCACCTTTATTCTCATTTGCCTCCTTCTTGTTTTGTCTCTGAGTTTTTGAAAATCGTCAAAATTTTAAAATATTCGTGTATCTCATGCAGTGTACCGGTATATGATTCCCACATCGTTGGTCGCAAATCCCTATAGTTAATTTTTTTAGCATAATTGATGTAGCATATATTATCCTTGAAAAGTGGATTCACGGACATTTAAAGGATATTACTGTAATGAGTGTAAATGCATATATACTATATACTAACTTTTTAATGGTGAATTATCCTCATGTTTGATTAAAATCCGAAACAAATAATTTTATTTGTATCGTAAGGTAACTCAAATTATTTGAATATTAAAAAATGTCCGCAAACGTCAAAGTGATTTTAGACAAAAAAATTATTCAGCACTTTAAAGTTTACTGACTATATATTTAATTTTACATGATGTGTTTTTTTTTTTGATATCGGAGAAATCGGAGAGATAAATTTACTGTCAAATTTTCAGATATGCGTTTTTTTTAAATATCCGAGGAAAAAATTATCTCTCTGTGTTGTTTTTTTACGCTCCGATAATCATCGGATACGATCTGTTTACTCTAAAAAATGTACAGATTATTGTTTGACAGCAGTGTGTTGTATTTTATATTTTCTAGTAAATTCTAAAATGGCGACTCCGATTAATGTTGATCTCTCCGATTTCTTTGATATCAAAAAAAAAAAAAAAAAAAAAAAAAAAAAAACAGCCAGAATACCAATTAAGCGTATTAGTAGAGTCATTGAATAGCTAGAGTTATTATAGTTATTCAATGGTAGAGTATTACTAGAGCGATTTTTTCAGTTTTGTTATACTTGGTCTGTATGCGAAACGAAATAAAAAACGCGTAAAAAGGTCGCGTTGCTTTTAAAAATTTTAACCAAATTTCCTTTGAAGTTTTAAGCATTGTATACATAAAAAATTTACTAGTAATTTATTTGATCTATTTTTATTTCTATACCACAGTTAAAATATTTAACTTTTTAACCGATCCGCACACGGCCTTGGAAATACCCAAGCATAAGTACAATTCTTTTCCCGCTTTTTGGTCAAAAAATCGGATATATGCGGAAAATATTTAATATTTCCAACTTTCGACGCTATATTGTTATGGCGTTAGTGAAATTTGTGGTATATGTTTAAGACGCCATATCGTGTATAGCGTCGTTGTGTATTTTAGTTTGTTTGAATTTTTAAATTTAGTTTTAATTTTTGTTGTGTTGTTAAATAAAATATTTCGACATTTCACTAACCATCTTTTATAGGTAAATATTAATTTAGTTCTATGTACAGCAAATTTTGGAAGTAAATAAATTTTATTTATATTAACTTTAATTTCAGATTGAGTATTGACCAGTTCCAATGGGATTTTGTTCCCAATAAAAAAATGTTTAAGTTAATGATTCCTCTTATTTAAAAGGATCTCGTCTTTTCGACGAAGTTTTTTGATGCGCTGGAAATTGATGAAATCGGATCAATTGCATTGGATAGTGGTCGACCTCTCTTTTTTAAAAATTTGATTGGAGCAAATCAAATTCTCGTCAAGGTGTAATCTAAATTTATTAAAGTCATCCATTTGATTTTTTGTTGAATGAATCGCGTGCTTTAAATTTCTTTTTGTATTCGACAACCGATATCCACGTACTTTTTAACACTTTTGGGCCATAGTATAAATGCATTTATTCTATGCATCGGCTTACGGATTTCTCAACTCCTCAAAATAAATTGGCTTATTGTTTTTCCACATAAGACAGTCCCATCATCTCTGAATCGTCAGCTTTGTCGCTATGACAGGACGTGATTTATCCAAGACAGGAAGCAGCACTATTCGTAAACGATTATATACCATGCTCTTTGCATCACTTCGATTTCGATATTATATTATCCATTACGACCCGTCATATACGATTTATTAGACCCAGTATAATTCTCCTTTACGCCAATTCTTTGGCAACGATCTCTCCATGAACATGGAACAGAAAGATTAAACCCTAGGATATATAAAATATATAAATAAACTATCTATCGTGTTCCAAAAAATGTAGTAATATTTAATACTGTCAACACTACGGTGTATGTTGAGCCAATTTTATGTTATCGCACGATATATATATAGCGACGCGCCATATATCTGACATTACACATTACATAAAACCTGTTAAGATAACATCGCATATCTATATTTAATTCCCATGGCATGATATCTTCATGCTTATTTATACGGAAACTGTGATTTGTAGCACTTCGTATTCTTATCTATGGTTACATCTACATATACTTAGTTAACGTAATGTCTAATTAGCGTGAAAATTATGCTAGGACGTGCTGAAAATTATTATATATATTAACTACCTATGCACTGACTATACATTCATCATGATATATATATATATATATATATATATATATATATATATATATATATATATATATATATATATATATATATATATAACGGTTTCACATATTAATTAAAAGTATGCGCATGTTCGCTCATTTATATAATCAACAACATTATGTTATTATAAAACGCGGAGTCTTCAACGCTCGATTATCATTGGAAGATAATTTTTTTACAGATTAAAAATGCTCCGCCTTTTTATTATTCTTTTCCATATTACCATGCGTCTTATATTCATCTTTGAACAAAACGATGACAACAACATTTTTTGTAAGCTTTGGTTTTATTTATATATTTTACTTGCCTATAACGAACTGGTTCCTGTTTTAAAAACACGTTCGTGGACAAAGTATTTTTTTATAAGTCGTTGATGTGTGTCACATGCGGTATCCGTTAACGGTTTAACGATATTTTAATCAGGGTTCGAGCAATCTATTTGTTTTAGAAATAGCGCGTTGACAACGATATTGTGTCAATGTATAGTATGTTTTCTGTATATGTGTATGAAATGAAATATATACACATTTAACAAAAAAAATTGATTTAAAAATTTCCTTTAAATCAATCATATGAAAAATTGTATGTCGCATTAATTTCTTTAAGTTCCAAGCTGTAATAAATTAAATTTAGTTATCACCTGAAAGTAAAAAAATAATCCAGCAACACTGAGCAAAACTTTTGTTTTGAAATAAAAGTTAATTTAAATATTCTAGAATCTTGAATCTTGCTTGACCCACGATCAAATATATCTCCATGCTTATGGTTAATGTATGTTGATCTATAGTTTATGCGCTGCTTTTCTGATGTAGATGTAAAATTCGTTAATATATTCAATATTCGGAATACCCCTTATTATGGATAAATAATACAGGTTTTTAGAAATTTGATAATTCCTCTTAGGAATTTTTTTTCAAATATAGTATATTCATTTGAAATTGACATGTCATTTAGGTTAGCTACTTTACGGTTGGTTTCGATATGACCCAGGCAGGCAAACCTAAATAGAAAAATTACTAAGACTGTGTCTGAAACCCACGATAAATATTTGTCAATACAAATTTTTGACATTTATTTGATAAAAACGAAGACATCTAAATCATCACGAACGCAGTTGCTATGATAATTTTTGACAAATACCAAAACACTATAATAAAAGCGAAACTCATTGCATAGCGCACTTGGATATATACAATAGAACATTTAAAATTCACTACTTGGTTTAGTAGTATATAAGCTGTGTTGCTTTCACAAAGCCGAAAAAGATTACAACAACAATTGCATTGTATAAAGCCGAATCGGTTTTATTGTAAGCCAAAAAACTTTTAGGTTTAGGGGAAATAAAACCATTTTATGGTTATGGTGCTCACCACAAGGCAGTAATTTTTTCAAATTTATTTTTGAAAATCATATTTATAATCATAGAAACTATCATCACATCACACGATTCTTGCATATAAATTTTTTTTTACATAAATGTATATAAAAAAGTTTGACATATATGTTTTATAACCAAAACAGAAAAATTAAAATGCGCATAAAGCCAAAAGCTGTTGCTTTGAGATAATAAAGTAAAACTTGCTTAGCTTTACGAAAGCAACACAGCTATAGTACCATTCAGAAACCGCTTGTAACAAAAATTTGAACTTTTTCGTTGCTATGACAATTTCAATAAACAATGCACACAATTATTATTCTTTTCGAACATAGCGTAATACAAAATTGGGAATGTAGGGGAATATTTATAAAATAAATGTCAAACATTTTATTTACAAATATGTATCATGGGTTTCGGACACCGTCCAAATACAAATACGGCAAATTAAATTTCGTGTCGTCAACACAAGTCGAATCAAAAATAATAATTTTCAAAATGAAAGGTAACCTGTTCCGTAAATAAAGCCTCTTATGTGTACTCTATGCTACTAATTTGCATGATTGTTCATCTGATTTAAACTGGTGATAGGCGGCTTCCATTTCAAACTTTGTAAATTTTTCACCACCTTGGAGACCCGCGAACACTTCCTCGAATTTAGCCAACGGATACTCAAATATTTGTTTACTGATATTTGTTTCCTTGTAGTTTGCACATAATCTAATTTCACCGTTGGACTTAAGCACTGGAACCCTAGTCAAAATGGGGTACCCTAGTCATTCGTTGGAACGTGAATAATAACACAATTACCCTCCAATTTGGATACTGCTTTCTCATCTAAATCTTAATGAACTTGCCCATGTTTAAATTTACCTACACCTTCATCGGATAAATCACTTAATTTATTCCTTAATCTCCTAACCTCAATATTCTCACTGACGACCGCGGTAATTACTGGACAAATCTTGTTCGCCGACAATTTCACGTCGAATTTAATTATAAAATCAATATCGAGTATTGGCATATAATTGTCGGAATGTACCACTACGAACTTGAATGGTAACGATTTTTTCACCAAAAACAATATCCAGCTCAAACTTACCCAACACTGGAATCTGATGCCCCGAGTATGCTGTACCTTGTGATCGCTACATTCCGAAAGTTGGTTAACATTTTTTGTCGACGAACAAATATTTGTTAAATGCCCCACCATCTTACATTTGTGACATCTCGCATTTTTAAAACGACATTCTAACGAGCGATGATTCTTAAAACCACAATTATACCATTTTATGTGTGGTTCATTGCTGAATGTGATATTTGAGCTACTCGGGTCTGTGTCTTGGATATTTTTCCCCGCAACATGACTTTTTTGAGATCTGTTGATAGAATTAACATCCCCTTGCGCATATAATTTTCAATTTTCTCGCATCTGGAAGCTATGTTTTTACCATGCTCCTCATTGCATAAGTTTTCAAATAATTTGCCCGAGAAAGCCACAATAAACTTGTTTATTAAATGCTCACCTCATTGCGCTCTGAAATCGCAATTTGACGCCAACCGCTTAAGACGCACCAAATATTCTATAGTCGGCTCAACCGGAAATTTTGCTGTTTCGAAGAATCTTTTCCGTTCCTTGAACACTGCCACTGGCTTTGTATAATATCACCATAGACAACTAGTTGTCTATGATATCACGTTAAATGATCAAATAACACTTTGTAAAAGTCGCCATTGTGTGGTTTTCTAATTCAGATAGATCATTAGTGTATAGTAAATAAAAAATCGGCCCTAATACACTGCCCTGTGGTACATCTGCTTTTATTTTTTTCAATTCAGAATAAGTTTCATCCAATTTGATTCTGGAGAATCTATATCTTTCAAATATGATTTCAGTACTATAGCGAATTGCAGTTCTTAACCAACGGTAAAGTCCTTCATGCCAAACTTTGTCAAAAGCTTGTGCAACGTCTTAAAATATCGTCAGACATTTTCCTCTTCGACATATTCTTATTCTTACACATATTCTTATGTGTAAACTTATGTTGTATTGTTGAGTGTTAACGACGAAATCCGAACTAATTATTTATGATTTTTGGGAAATTGGTCTATAAAACGAAGTATTTGGTAATTTTCCAGGTTTTGGTTTCATGATTACTTCTGCAATTTTTCACAAACTGGTCGCAAATTTGATTTTAAATCTACATTCATAAGATTAGTGAGCTTAACTAGAGCCTTCCTTGGTAGTTTCTTTCAAAATTTCTGCAGTGATAAGAACATAACCAGAAGCTTTTTTCGAATTCATATTAAATTTTATCTTACACATAACTTCGTTTGGTGAAGTCAGTGATTCTTTTTTAGAATCTTTCTTTTTTAGATTCCACTGTTATTATTTGAAATTCTAAAGCATGATCTTTATGTGATTTGAATATTTTTACGAGGTGTTCCGCGAAACTTTGAACTTTACCCTTGTTATTTTGAGCCCATTTTCCCCTCTCTATTGTTATTGGAGGATTCTGCATTGTTGGTCTTTTAATTTTTTTGGTTGGTCTTCTAGTTGACGAAGTTTCACTACCGCATTTCCTGTAAGCTTTAAGGAATTCTTTACTCTTAGTCGTTTTGAGCCTAGAACGCCAATGGATATCTTTTGCGTTAAAATCTCCTCCAATTAATCCATTTAGACATAATCTTTTTATTTTAAGGCGTGTTCCGGAGGGCAGTAAATAAATTTGCAGTAGTAATTGTTCCTTTTGTAGTTGAGTATTATTATTTACTGTTGAGAATATTATAAACACCTTAACTAACAATTTAATATAGAAAGACAGGACCTTTTGCATAAAAGTAATCTAAGACTATGAACCTCCTCGCTATGAAAACAATAAGTACAGTTGATTTCTTCAATAACTGTTATATATATATATATATATATATATATATATATATATATATTTAGTTTTCGGTGGTTTAATGATACGGTTAAGATAGTTCAATTGTCACCGCAAGACGTTGAACACTTTTGAGTAAAACCTTTCGTTGTCCTGAAAGATCAAGTAACATATATCAGTAATAAAGTATATTGGTCTGTAACGATGTTGCTTTTATTTTTAAATATTACTTTACAGAATCCATTTTCCATAATTTGTTTCGGAACTGGTAGCTAAAATTATACCAATGAATTTAAAAGTTTCTCATTTTATATTAATATTTAGCATGTTTCCGCTTTCAAAGAGAAGCACCGTATTTATTGAAATGTACGTTTATTTTGTGGTTTCTAAACTAAAATCAGAGCTTTTGATTAAAGTAGCATTCATCATAATCGGGTGACTATTACGTGTTGTATGTAATAAACAATCAAATTCGTAAATTTGGCAAAGCTAATTTCATTCGTAAATTCGTAAATTTTCATTCGTAAATTTTATTCTTAAATTAGCAAAGCCCTTTGCTAATTTTCTTGCATAAAATTTTTTTTTCGAAATAGAGGTATATAAATTAGATTTTCGGCGATTAAATGACGTATTGGTCATAAAACGGTTAATTAAATTGATTTGTAATGTTTAATCAATTTTTTAAAATCTAATTTATATTAATTTTAAAGTTTTGTGTCAAATAAAATGTAAATAAATTAGATTTTCGGTGATTACATGACGTATTGATCATAAAATGGATAATTCAATTGATTTGTAATGTTTAATTAATTTGTTTAAAATCTAATTTGTATTAATTTTAAATTTTGTTAATAATTTGTATTAATTTTAAAGTAATCGCCGAAAATCTAATTTATACACACTTTAATGTTTAATTGATTAAACATTACAAATCAATCGAATAAAAATTATTTGTCGAAATAACATTAATATAACCACAAATTTAACCACAAATATGCTATTAACAAAACAAACTTATTTTAGTAGTTTTACAACTTTCCCAATCACAATACAACATAACAACCAACCTAAAAGCCCTCTCACAAAGAACAAATTTTTTTGATATTCTTCCAACCAAACACAGTACAATTTGTGACAAGTCTGAAGTTGTATACAACAAGGTTGGACCGTGTATGGGCAGCATTAGCAATTTTGTAAAAATCATAGTAGGTTATATATAATAGAATATAGTTGGCCTCATCGAGCTCGATTTGATTTTGTTTTAGTATCGAAAATCATTTGGCTTGAAACAGACGGTACAATTATGATGAATGTAAGCATGCTATAATTTTATTTTAAATTTTATTTTCGTGTAATTTAATTTTTATATAACATATTATTACTTTTAGCGACAAATTATTCATCGATTGATGCCTTTTACAGTACCAGCACTATGCTTACACTGTACTGGTTATTTCAAAATTCTTGGTAAGTTGTTCCGCACCCAAAACCATTAAAATACAACATTTTTAGATATTTTTTTTTTGTTTAAATCCAGCGCTTTTAAATTACCACATGAAAAAATTGCGTTCGAGGGATTGTGTTCGAGGGAGCAATTGACGATCATTTTCGGTACTCTTGAGATCTATTTGTCTATTTTATATTTTCGTTTATGTGCTAGCGATTCCGGCAGCCCAGTGGACGTCATGCCTTGAAATAAGTTGTATTTCGAGTAGACTGATTATTGCAGTATCATTTTCATTTATTTCCTAATGTAAGTATAATGATGATAGTAAATCTGATAAATGCCGTAATTTACATTTTTGTTTTTTCTAACATTTTTAGTACTTATTTACCAAATGGCAAATATAGTTTTATCGTCCCGAATACATCACTTTCGATTACACTTGGTCCATGTTCAATCGTATGGCAGATAGTTAAAATGTCCGAGTCAGCAATCATATTACCGTCGATTTTGATTTTTATTGCTTACAAACCGATGTTACTACAATGACCAATTTTGACCGAGCGTTCTTCACTCAAAATTGGATTGTACATGTATATTTTATCCCGATTATTTAGAACATGTTTACGTTTGGTGTTTTTTATAAAAAATGCGCTAAATATTTACAATTTAACGAACGAGAGATTGTAGTATTACATTTGGTCAAGAAAAAGAAACGACGGTAATTTTTGCAATATTATGTTTCACACAATTTTCCTCCGATACATTAAGTCAAATATTAAAGGATTAACAGACGCAATTTTGTTGAAAAATACTTGCAAGATATATAAAAATATACAATTAAATGGACATGAATTTAAAGGAATATGTGAGCATTATGAGAAGGATAAACAGAAGCATTATACAACGACTATTATAAAAGAAAAAAAAATGCACTTTGGTTTATCTTGTGGAACTAGTACTTAGAGATGGGGTATTTGCGGATAAAGCAGCTTATCACAAGACGTGTAATGATTATACCTATCTAATAGTTTTACTTTTGTGAAAAAGACGAAAATCGTGGGTTTATTTGATTATAAAAATCACCAGATCGTGTACAAAATATCCAAATTCCGATTGAGATACTTTTTTAATTTGGATGGCTTTGGGTATATACAATAATATATAATCTAGTAAATGTTATTTCTCTAAATAGTTATTGCAGTAATTGGAAATATAAGCCAAAAATTTGATAAATTATATGGTTCTATAACATTATTGACTGTAACAGCGGTGTTTTCACCTCTAGCCTTATCTAAATAATATAGGACTCCCATTTCAAATTGGTATACAGGTAAACCTCGCTTAACGAAGAGGTTAGGTTCCTTAAAATTTTCTTAAACCGGAGAATTTGTTCAACGAGGTGTACGATTTCATGTAATAGTATGTAATATTTTCAGATTGGTTGCCTCGTTGCCAAAAATAACAGTTGATTTTTGTAACAGTTTCAATAAAAAATGGCAATTAATATATTAAACAAAGTTGTAAAAAACTATTTTAATAAAAAACTAAGTGATTGTTACATTTCAATTCGAAGTGAATGACGCGATCGGGAGACCAGTCCTAAAGCAGAGCTTAAAGCAAATTGCTTCAGTTTCATCGACTATAGACACAGTGCAGTGTTGTCATATAAAAAACTAGTAAATGTAATCACCCAGTTAAACTTCCAAAGTATTGAAATTAACGACAAAGAACTTGGGCATATCCTGCCGTACTGCATAATTTTGTGAGCATCAATGAGAAAATGAACCATCAATGGACAATGAACATCAATGAGTGTTCGTAATCAAAATGCTGCCAATGTCAATAGCTCTGCAATTTATTATCAGATTGACTACTTCTTCCGGCAAAACAATCGATTAGCGCAGACATATTATCGGGTGATACGTAAAGTACCAGAGATTTCTTCCATCATCATTAAGCGAATTACATGCTGCAATGCCGCGAGTAATTTTTTTTGCTAAATATATGAACATGATAGTTACAATGAATTCGGTGAAACCATCTGGTAGACCAGACTTGGTTGCCAGCGTCTACAAAATTAAGCTAGATTAACAAAACACGACATTTTTGGTCCCTGAATTTGTGTATAAGAGTTTTAGCAGCGTGACCCTAGCTAATGATATGTTTATAACTGCTGAAAAAATTTATCGTTTTATTTGGGCCGAAATTCCGAGTATTAGCATAAATAATGTGAGATGTGCCTATAAACCGGCCAGTGATTGGGGGGAACCTGCTTACCAGACCTCAGATGGTTGGCATGCAAACTTTTTTGTTCCATATATTAACAAGGTTCAAGCACTAATCCACAAAGGAAATTTGCAAAAAGTTTCCAATTCAACACCTTTGAACCGAAGAAAGAATATATACCTTTTTGGCCTTATATGTCAAGTGAATTTCAGATGTTCTGTAGACAACGCAATAAAACATGTCACGTCAGACATCAATTGCCCTCGTCAATTTCTGTTTGGACAAATCGCCAGTGGAAATACCATCGATATCCATTCAATGGGATTCATCCAATGAGTATAATATGCCAGTTACAACCATGAGAATATCAACACGGCCTAAAACCTAAACTGTACGATACAAATGTCCAAATTACTTTAATTTATTAATAAAATTTATAATGTTCTAATTTTAATATTGGCGAACTGTTATACTCTCGCTCGAAGTACCAGAAGAAGCTAAGATTGGTTTTGCCAATTATCATATAGTAGATGATATTTAAATAACTCTGCAGATAGGCGAATATGATAGTTCACATAACACTGCTTTGAATAACGTTAATCCATCATATCATATCGTTATCATATTGCAGTGTCAATTCAACCTTCGTAGAGAAAGGTCGTATTATAGTTAAATTTTGCGGTCAAAATGTGGATGCTTTAAAATAATTTGTAAAACATAAAAAATTAATATTTCGTTAATTAATTAAATAAAAACAAAATGCGAATTAATGTGTAGTGATAACCTTAAAATTAATTGTGCTGTCTTTTGCTGCGAAACACGTAGAATGGTTCAAGCGCATGTAAATGTTGAATCGAGAGTGTAAACACTATTCCTGAACAGCAAGATAAGTAAAAAGCCTGTTTTATTATTAATTA
This sequence comes from Tipula confusa, assembly GCA_963556175.1. NCBI lineage: Eukaryota > Metazoa > Arthropoda > Insecta > Diptera > Tipulidae > Tipula > Tipula confusa. Next base: position 208,206,463 of record OY744476.1, on the reverse strand, counting down.
AATAAAACTAAAATTAAATAATAATAAAAGTAAATTAAATAAAAAATATATTATAGGTTATGTATATTTATAAAAAATAAAATTAAAACATGTTTCTGAAGCGCCGCATAAAAAGCTACATAGGAAACATTTATGTGGAATATGCATGCAGCACATTTTATTTTTGACATATTTCACCTCGTCTTTAAAATTAATCGTTTTATCCGTTAATATCGTGTTTTTTGTAGAACAAAATACACAAATAAATAGGCAAGACTAGTATAAATTATTATTTATTATAATTTTTGTTAAATATTTTATTTTATTAACGAAATGTTAATTAGTTTACCAACGAGTTATATATGGTTATGTAACTTACATTTGTTTCCTTTTACGTGTTGTAGCCTTAATGTAGCGCAACAAAATTAAAAAGTTCTGCATTATTGTAGTTATTTTTGCTGTAGAGAGCTGTCATACTTTTGACTTAGCTTATTTTTTTTCGTAAATGTATGAAAATTGGAAAAATCTGGGATGTAAATGGAAAATGTTTTTAAAGGGATTGATGAATGAATTCACTGACGTAATTAAGTATCGATTAAAAGTTATTTTTATTTACTACTTAATTAGTCACTTTATACTTTGTGAAAGTTGTTGGATTATTTTAGTTTTTTCCTAATTCCATTGCATTGTAGATTGGGGATATCTCACATAGGATTTGCGATGATTGTGACATTTGGCAATGGATTACCTCTTCTGTTGTTATAGGAATGCTAAATGTTCTCGATGAATGTCGATGTAATAATGCGTGATATCAGGCACTGGTGTAATGGCTAGCAGTTTATTTATAATTGTCCGTGAGGTAGAATAATTTTAATTATCACATTCGGTCGTGTTATCCTGCTACGATCGATACAGGTATACATGCGCTCTCAAAATAGATGAACTGGCGTGAGTATTGACGAATGTAATATCTGGTAATGTGCAAAATAGACTATATCAAGGAGTCCTCGTTGTGTGACTTCGTAAGGTTTGTAATATTAAAGTTTAAAATCGATCATGCTTATAATTATAGAACGAACTCTTTCATAGTATATGCTCGAACGTCGTTTAACTGCATCATCTCTGTTCTTAATCGCTCTAGATCCCTTATGGTTGTTTATTGACGCCATTGTGAGGTTTGAATTGTGTTTTACAAACTTAGTTGTGTTGTTTATTGTCAAAATTTTAATTTTTCATTAACTCCATAGATTTTGGTTTATCATTCTGGTTAATGTTCTCAAACTGGGATTCACATAAAGATTTGCTTCGATCTATGTGAGAATTCCAAATAATACCTAAAATAGTCTCCTAAAATAATACTGGTGGAATCTCCCATATACATCGTTTGTGTCGACGTCTTTCCTTATAGGTTGATTCTAGAGTTCATTGTCTGCCATTAAGTTGCTAAATTACCACTCTAGTTCACTCTTAGCTTATTTCAAATATTGTTGAGTAACTGCATTTCTTCCCAGAAAAGCTGGTCATGTTATAATATAGATTATCCGTTCATTTCATAGCTACTATACCTCTAGTTTTCTTAAACCTCGAAATATATTTTTGTTGAATGGTTGATTGGGCTACTTCGAGGTATACTTTCTAAAGGTCCTCAGTGGTGCACGTAACCGGCAAATTTTTTTTATGTTGTGTTTAAAAATGTTGTGGTTATTTTCCTGTCACTACTCTTATACTAGTTCATCGGGTCCAGGATGCAGTTGAATTTCTCTTGCAAGAGGCCATCTTCTCGGTAGAAGCTGTTTATCTTTGATTAGCAACAAATCTCCTTGCTTGAGTTGTATGTTTAGCCATTTCGACTGATTTTGAAGCAGTGATAAATATTCTGACGACCATTTCTTCCAAAATTGTTGGGCTATTTTGGATAGTAAATTCAATAACCTTTAGATTAGTCATGTATGGTTCTGGAACTGCTATCATCAGCTGCCCTATTAGAAAGTTACCTTGTGTTAGAGTGGTGTAGCCCTCTGTGTCAGTGGATAGTGGTGCCAATGGCATTGAATTCAGAAAAGCTTTGATTTGAGCTAATTAGAATATAAAGCTCCTCAAAGGTTATTAAGCCTCTCTACGAGAGTTCTTTGAAGATGGTGTTTAGAAGGCTTCCGGGTGGATTAAATTCCACTCGACTCCAAGCTCGGCAATTTTTTCTTCAGTTTGTTTCTGTTGCTGTTGCCTTTAGTTGCTTGCTAGCTCTTACAAAATTTGTCCCGCAATCACTAAATAACTGGATTTAGTTCTCTTGATGCACAACCTGCAGGCTTCTCTTCAAAAATTACGTGATACCTGGCGGAATTCTTATTGTTTCTAATTGTTTTACAGTGTATCGTCCCAGCCTACTCCGGATGCCCATAAATCTTGGGACAACATTTCTACTTAGATAATGACTATTGCTAACCAGCCCAATGGGTCGAATAATTTCGATGATTCTGGTAAAATTGTCTGTTTGGATATTGATGTTTTTTTTTTGTTTCTGACAGAGTAACCTTAAATTGAAACGTGTCTGTTGAAGAGTTCCGGATGAGTCCCAACATTTCCACTGTATCATTAAATTCTATGGTGTAAAGTCCTGATTCCTTCAGATTGTCTGGAAGACCTTTCAGTATTGCTTTTGTTTCCGTTGTTGTTTTACATGACGCATAAAATACTACTCTGCATTTCCTGTTCACTATATATATCAAGTATTTTGTCCGCGAACGTGTTAATAATCGTCATTTATTTGCTTTTTATTTCCAAAATTCTTCTTCCCAGTGCCGAGATCTTTATTTTAATTATAAAACAAAAAACACGCAAAGTGAAATTAAACATTTGAAAGATGAAAAAGATTTTCTTTTATTTTTATCTTCTGTAACATAATATGAAAAAATCTTAAGAAAACAAAATGAGAAAATACATTACCATCTCTCTTCTGGTGTATAGGGTTTGGTACCTATATATATGTACGTACAACCATGTACAACTCTTGTAACATCTTCGAATATATACATTTTGATTGAACATATAACAAAAAAAAAAAATGGTGGACATTTTATATACGAAAGTATATATAAATACGGGATAAGATGCGTTATTTATTAATTTAATTATCTTCCCAGCTTGTTATTTATTGATGGAAAATATTGTGAATGTCGAACGTAATATCAACAACAACAACAACAACATGAAGAGAAGTATCAAAGTATAGAAAATTTATATTTTTAAAATTAATTGGATCACAATCCCTCTCGAACCAAATATAAATAATAAATGATTTTACTAGTGCCCGGCTGACAGTCGCATTTCAATGTAAATATTTTTTTATGACAGATGAATTATTTGTTTTTTTTTTGTTAATTTTTTTGTATTTATCAAACTGATGGTAACAGGAACTAAAAGATTTATCATACTCACAAAAATGATTAGTGGCTATTAGTCAATCCGCATAAAATAATGTAATGTGAACCATTTTTGGCAACTGTTTAGTTCAAGACAGATGAATTTAGTGTACCAATAAGTATTGTAAGGAGAATGTTTTTGTATATGAATGCTGTAACATACATTTTTCAAAATTTTATTTACTTTATTCTTATCATCGGTTTTTACAGTTCACCGCTGGCTCGCACCTAATAAGCAAACTAGCTCTATCCGTTTCGATTAAAAGCTTGCTCTTCGCATTGTTCTGCGCAACCAGAAGAAGATAAAATGTTTTCTATCTTCTTTTCAGAGATCGTTACACCACCCGTTTAGTATCAGCTCGCAGAACGTGACTGAGCCATCAAACTTGCTGCTTTTTTAGTTCATGAACGACATCAAAAATTTTCACCAAATTTCTGATCTCGCATGGTTACTGCATTACTGTTATGTTATACAAAAACGTGAATATTTGTCAGATATTCCTATAGATAGCGCAAAGCAAACCATAAATTCGGTCTCTTCTGTTAACCAATGGAATTTTAGATCATCGTCTAAAAAAGTTTCCGATAACATTAGCAATTCTAATATTTTAATAACATTCCCGCGTAAGTCATCGCTATGAGCTATAACACTTTGGCAATTGAATAATAAAACAGTTACGTTTCCCCTTTTAAATGTACACTTGCGAGGCGAGCAAATTTCAAGTTTAGTATCCATCAGCAACATCAATATTCGCGCGGTTAGTCTTGGTCTATAAGGTATAGACCGTCAGTGTCAATTGCCTTCATAGATTAAAGCTTCATTCAAGTGGCACGGTCTTCTTCGTGATTTGTGCACCTATAGTTTATCAGTAATTAAAGTCGATTTGTTCTCGGCCAATTTGGCGTTTTCTTGCCTCATTATCTCAGTTAGCTCTTAAAATTCTTTCGAATTCATCTGTTTCACCTGTTATGTTAATTTCCATAATCAAGCTAATTGTTAATAGCCATAATTATTTTTATAATTATTTGACGCAATAGCCATAATTATTTTTCGTTGGTGGTTCTCATAAGAAATAGAAATGCTGGAAAATAAAAAGAAAGATTCCTCTTTTTCGCAATCGCACCCAGCTTACCCCATTTGTTTTATTCCGTATATATCGGAACTTATACATGTGACTCCAGATTCCTTAGCATTTGGTCATATAGATCAGGCGCACTTTTTGTTGATTGGCTTGGTTTTTCTAACTACCATTTTCCATATCACTGAGAAGTGCAACTTTCCAACACAATTTCGTGGAAATTTCCTTCGTTTTAGCTATATCTAAATCGGAATCGAATTCTGTTCTTCGCTCCATAATTGAAAGAAGTTCATTCTCTTCATAAATTCGATAAAAAATAGCATTTTCTGCAGCATGTCAGTTTGTTCAAGCCGAAATAGAATATGCAATGTGACCATTGATTGCAATGTGCTTAATCCTCCTTTGTCATATTATAATTTGTTCATCTTATGATTTACAGTGAAATTTTTGCAATCGTAATTTTTCCTTTGGCATTATAGGGTTGCATCTGTAAACGAATTGCGCAAGAGTTACTGCGTCAAGTTCTTTTGGCCTCTTTTCATATTTATCAAACCAATAATCCTTAAAATCGAACCATCTTCAAGTTCTTCAATTTTCTTCATAGTTTTCAAATCTGCCTCTGTCTAGTGACCAGTTATATAGATGGGATATAGACAGCTTTTATAGAGTACCTTAATATGGAGTAATGCAAAAAAAAAATCAGCTCGATGTTGTTTAAAACGTTAACACTTATACTTTTCTTGTCGCCTTAATAATATCAAACTCTAGATTCTGCTTAATAAATTGCAAGAGCTGGTGCTGCAAACGGCTAATTCCTCTAGTTGTTTAGTTCTTCCACATATTTTGCACATGAATATTCTTCGGTGATGAATTGAATATCCATATATGGTGCTGCGTTTAAAGTTTGATGTTGATGATGAAATAGCCCAATGGATGCTTCGCGCATCTTTGGATGCATTATCTAACCATAGTAAGATATGCGCAGGAAGACTATGTCTATGCTGAAATTTGATCTGATTAAAGAAGTTAAAAACACAGTATTTTCAGAATGGACTACATTTATTGGATTGTTTACAGGATTGATGTGATAACATTTACTAAATTGCGCGGAAGTCATCCTCATTGATCAATGTTATTTTTTCAAAATAAATTATGCTTCACGATTCAGCTCCTTCTTGCCTTTTGAAGTTATGTAAAATCATCAATAGATGTGATCACCCTCTCTCATTTGAACTAATTGTCAAGATCATGGTTAATCTCCCTCACTTTCCCATCATAGCAAACAAGTAGCACTTGCGCATACCCCGCAGTAAAAATTTAATATTGGTTTCAGAAAAGCCAATTTGGTTTCCTGAATGAGAGTGAGATATTATCTTACATCTTGGATAACCTGAGACCGAAATACACAATTTTTGCACATAGTAAATTTGACTTCGGGTCGTCTTACGCGGGTTTGTTTATGTTTCCATGTTCCTTATGCTTCCATGGTTATATGAGGTGAAGTTTTCTTATGCATTGCTCCGGTATGGATCCCATTAGATCATCCAAGTTGTTACAAAATTTGGTTTATATTTTTGAATTAGCTAAAACATCGTTTGCTGAGTGAATATAAATGATTCACAAATGTTGCAGAGTTCCAATTCTAAGGATATATGCTAGTGTACATACTTTACCAGACATGCCATCAGACTTCAGGGGCCATTTATGTTTTTAACATGTGTCAAATAATTTCGATTCGTAGAACTTCGCCATCAAGGTATATTTTGAGGATAAAGCTATTCTATCGGATGAAGTTATCGGTAAGAAAGGTCAAGAAAAAAAGAAAAACCCAAGAACAAAAACGATTGTGCAGAGCATGACTGTAAATTTTCCATCTGAATGTCGCAAAAAAAGCCCACTAACTGCGGTTGATGTGTCTAGTCAATGTATAAATACAGCTATGTTTGTTTCATATCTGTGCGCAAACATATTATTAGCCAAATTCTTTAAAAAATTGTTGAAAATCATAATAAAAATATTCAACCTCAATTAATATCACCGTATGCGCCAGAGCAGAATGGTTTTGCTAAATACGCAGAAGGAGCGTTGTCGGAAATAAATCCAAATTTGGCGAAGTGTCAGATGTTCGGTTGTTTATGTTGGATGCACATCCCAAAACGAAAGTAAAAAAAGTTTGGACCAAGACTTCTTAATTCTTAGGCTACAATGAAGTATCGAAGGCCAATCAGGGTATATAACTGTGTGATATGTTTTTTTTCAAAATGATTTTTTTGAGAAATAAGGTACGTGAATGTCAGTCAAATTCTCTTATTTTGACATTTTATCCCACGAAAAAGACAACAATCAACGTAATAATGCTATATAGGTTATTTATCTCATACCGCAACGACCCTCTCAGTTCAGAATGACATCTCCAATTAGAACACGACCATGAGAATGAATCACTATAAGAGATCTGCCTTCTGAAACAATCAAAATTGATCCGGAAGAAGTCGAAGTTTAACATTCTTCTAGCCAACTGAAACCAGTGAAATGGGCTGACTATAAGTGACCTATTGCGCAAGCTAGAATCACCACCAATAGATATATCAACCAAAACTAATCGGTGAGCTTTCTTCAAAAACGAAACAGGAACCAGGTGCCCAGACCAGATGTGTGTTTTTCCGTTAATTGTGTTAGTTGATTCAACAATACCGCTTGTGCTGTACATTGAACGATGTTTCATAAACGAATACTGCGTTACAAGGAAAGTGCAACTGCTAAATTGGAATTCAGTAAAAGTGGTCTTAGCGGATTGTCAGAGTTTTGTGATATTGATTGGGCAAGCGATTTAGACGACGTTAATTACCTACCGTTTATGTTTTTACACTTCAAAATGGCCTAATATCTTGGATTCCCAGAAAACAACCCTCAATAGATCCTTACAAGACACAGTAGAGTCCCTCGTAATCAAAATTCAAAATGCAGCAAAACTTCACTGAAAGAAAGTTTGGTCCTATAATAAAATAATAGCCCATAAAAAATTTCCAAATACCAGTATATTATGGTGACTATGGGGATTGGTACGCATTTAACGACATTTTTACGAATCATTTTTAAAGTTACATATTAAAAAGCCCGTACTTGAAGCTCTCATTGCACATCTGAAAATTAGACCCCGACACTCATTGGAATGATATGATAATTGTCTCGCCTGTCCATGCGAGATATCAACTTTAGATAACTGTCTAGAATTTTTAACGTGAAAATGTCAGGATGTAAAAGCATCAGGAGCTCATAGGCCATCTACCACGTACACAGAAAAATCAGGCTACATTTTCCAGCGAAGGGTTCTCCTAGGTAAAAAGACGACCACCATGTGTCCGAATTGATTATGAAAACAGGGCTGGAGTTTCCACTAATTTCCGGTTATATACAGCACAAAAACATTAGCTTTTACATGAAGCGAACCTGAGACCCAAAAACCGAGTCTCAATCGATACATTGAAAAGTCCTTAAACAGCATTTGTTGGCAACAGCCGTTGAAAATTTGAATCCATTTGAAGAATTTCAACCAATGAGCTCAAATAGATCAAGGTTCTCAAGTTTCATTGATCATGAAAGAAATGCTTTGACGTGTTGGTTTACCATTGCAACACACCTCAGTAAATATTTTGGGAATCGGGGCAAACAATACAAACAGGGCAAAATCCAACGTAAAATTTTGCCTACGCCTCAATTCCGATTCACTAAAAACATAATGTCCCACGTATTCGTGTTACCGATTACAAGCTACCCGAGTAGCTTATTTCACAAAATATGGGTGACAGCGGCGTTTAACGGCTTGGTAGGAGCATATGTGTACAACGATTTCAATCGGACACTAAAATAATCAAGGAAAAACTAAGTGCAATAAAATCTAGCCTCAGCTGGGTCATAGGTAATAAGTCTGAAGGATCTATAGTAGAGGTTCTGGAAATTAGAGGAGATTCCCAGTAGCTACTGTTATTCTGAGACAAATTCTTTTGTAGGAAATCCAATGGGTTTATTGGCATATTCTATTACTGCGAGCATTGCAACGTGTTTCCAACCAGTTTCTAAATCTAAGAATAAGTAAATTTTATGACTACTTCCATCACCTTAAGGCATATATGATTCCTGAACTAAATAGAGGAAACTATTATCTATCTCACCATCCGGTACTAAAAAATACAGAAACCTCAATTGGGACATTGTGGGCATTGTTCGACACTTTAATGTCTACAGGCATCAATTTAAACGATGTGATGCATATTGGCCCTCATTTACAAAGTGATTTGGGATCTTTATTATTGGGATGGATACGAAATCGCAAAGTGTTGATATGAATGTGGTGATATCGAAAAGATGTATCGCCAGATAGGAAAGCATAAAAAACACCATCATCTGCCATTCGTATACACTACTTAAACTTGCTGAAGATGAAGACGGAGAGTACTCTAAGGCAAGGTAGATACTTTACGGGAGTTTTATGTTGACCAAACTGGTGCTGACATCACCGAGGAAGAGCAATATTTATAAACTCAACTTTTTGAATTACATCACAAGAGTAAACTGGAATTAAGTTTCAAAGTTTAAGTTCCAAAAACTCAAAGTTTGCAAATTGTATATGATCGATGCCGAATACATCATCCGTCTAAAAAAGATCGTATAGAAAGGAACCAAAGTTCCATTTTAGTTAACTGAATTTTGGATTTATTTTCCTTTTTTCTGACAACGATGTCAACTACTTAGACGACCTTCGGCTCCAAAACTAATAACGTCATAAAAAAAATGATACTATACTTACGACAAGTTCTTATAGAATCTGAAAAGGTGAAAATTGGTATGAGCAAATAAAATTTATACCGCCAATATATATATATATATATATATATATATATATATATATATATATATATATATATATATATATATATATATATATATATATATATATATAAATGTAATTTGAAAATGGCTATATAGCTATATGTTTGTTGACATTGAGCCAAGTTCTATACGTTTTAAGTAAAATAATGTACAAAACAAGTGGGCGCCTAATTACCCTGCTCCAATATCATATCCAACCGTTAGGCGTTAACATAAAATCAAATAATTGACATAAAAATGTCTCAAACTCGATATTCCTATTGTACCGCACCGATTAAATTTTAAATTATTTCCCAATAAAAATAATCATAATAATAAACAAATATTTATTTAAATTAACGACAACAAAAATTCTTAAAAAAAAAAAATAATTTAAAAATTATATTCATCTAATTTATCTAATTTATTTACAAAACCATAAAATTTTTTTTTTTAAATAAATTAAATTAATAATTTTCAACGCTTTGAATAGAAGAAACCACTATACACACGATATTGTCGTATTTCATAAATAAATAATTTATAATTATATGATACAGGGTGAGTCCTATAAAACAAAGTTTGGGTTAAGCGGGGGAAATTTGTCGGATTAGTCTAGTTGTGATTTGATGATCGTGTTCAAGGATATTTCAATGTCATTTTATGGTTTTAGATGATTCTATTGAAGTCATGCAAAACTGATAGAAATTTTTCCAAGTTTATATTAACTTGCTTTCTTGTCTCGTTGGACTTTTGCAATCTCTTTTTCGCTCACTGCCCGATGTCCAATTGAGCTAACATTTGAAACAAAGGTTCATTTGGGTCAAGTGGCCACCATTTTATGAAAAATAACCAGTTTCTAATGGGTTCATACAATTTGGGGGCTATAATGTATGGCTATAATGTTAATACGGGTTCAGAAAAATAATTTAATAATGATCAGCTTTCTTCAGAGGCGGCAGATGTTGATAAGACCGCATTAACTTTTTTTGCGACCAGATTTGCGAAATTGACCAAAAGCAATGCTTCCCTAATCAGGTAACAAAATGTCGACTGTTGAATACAATATTATATGTGTCTCTTTAGCTGACGCATAAAAATGAACTGATCGTTAGCCATCGGAGCTGTACGCACTTAAAGAGTGAAAAGTAAAAAGCTTTCTCAAATTCTTTCTCGATCGGGCAATGATACTGGAATTGTTGTATATAGCTACTGAGACTCTCATAATTTCCAAAAAGAGTGGATGATAATGGACGGCTATAGACAAAGGATATTATCCGCATATTAAAATTAAAGCGGACAGCAATGTTTCTTCATTGACATTCCACAGTGCCGATACATGCAAATCTGCCACCTATCACGCACTATACGCGCTTCATGGCACCAACGATATAAGGATATCTTTTAGTTTGAGTTCAACCATCCAATGATGGTAAGTCACTTGGTGTTTGTACCATGAGAACAAGAATTACGATACTGTCTCGCTGTCATTTCATCCAAAGCGACAAGGCAGTGTTCCTAATGAAAATTTAAATAAAAATATTCTAGATGTATGGTCGACGGGAGATGTTCGGTGCGTTATCCCACAAGTATTATACCGGAACAACTATATACCGGAGCTAAACTGTCTATATCATCGTCGATTGACAGCGGACAATGGAACATTAACAATTGTCAAAGTGAATCAACAGGACATAAGTTGATAATCAACGTTTTATTGTTCCAAATTTGCCATTAATCTCGAAGACATTCAATGCGCACATTATCGATCGAATCCTGCTTTTTCGTGAAATCCATCAAATACATCTGCAAGTATATGTTCCAAAGGAAGAGACTAAGCTGTGATTGGAGTGGTGCGGAGAATTTCAACGATGAAGTCAATTAATATCAAATGGGCCTCTATAGTAGCAGTAACGTATAAATTTTGCGAATTTTTTCATTTGTCATTCATGAAAGGCATCCTACTATTGTTCACTTGGCCGTACATCCGGAAAATGCCGAACAAGTATACTTCAGTGCAAAGAACGCATTACAAAGAGCTGCGCAGATTTTGGTTTTATTAATGCATGTTTAAGATTCTAAATTAAAGATTTTCAACACATTTTCTGGATAATTCCTGGATAATTTTTAAAGTAGAAAAGTACCATCTTGTTCTACCGATATTCAGTTAATTTTTGTTTTCTTTTGAACTCTGCAATCTTTTCTGGGGCCGAAGTTCTCCCAACTCTTTCGCGGTTAATTTTTAACGTCCTACCTTACGCCGTCACCAGCCAAATCGAGGACGCACGAGTACAAGTACGATTTTAAATCCATCTGCACATTGCATTGTTTCAGTCAGCCTGTACTGACATGGACGATGGTTCGGCTTATGGATTCTGCACTCCGACAGGGGGTCATAGTTGTTGTTCTTCGTCATCACCGATCGTAATCAGGTGATAAAAAATCCCTTTTGCAACCTTCTCCCGTTGGGATTCGAACCCGGTACCTCCCGTCCCAAACACCGCAGCATTAACCACTGCACCAATTGCTCGGTTACAGTTTATTTATGGCTTCCTAAACGTTCTCACGATATGGTGGCAAATCATTCTTCGAATACTTTATCTATATCTGGGCCATAATAATACATACAAATTTTACCATTTTTACCTGGATGATTTTTGAGACAGACAAGTGTTAACACCTATTAATGGCATAGTACATCAATGACTAATTTTAAAAGTATCGAAGTTCTCTGCAATAATTTTGCGAAAAACCTCAAACCCAGATGGTTTTGATATCAAAGCTGCGTTTAGTTTATGGTTATCATACTTAATCAACGGGGTTTCGGGGGTTTTGGCTTTAAAGCTTTTTGTAAATTGAAATATCTTAAATCTCGGCCATAATTTGAGTCAATATTCAACAATTCCAAATTGGATTATTTAGGAAAAATGCAAAGCTATCAACATTTTTTTTGAAATTTATTGCTTAAAAGTTTAAAAAAAAGTAAATAACTTAAAAATCCAAATCCTGCATCTAATAGTTCTCTTAAGATGGCTAAACGCATCAGATTATATGCTTATATGAAGAATCCGGATCCCAAATGAGGACAGTAAACTTTGTGGGGCTTTACCTTAAGGCCAACTACATCTAAAGAACTAAATAATACTTTAAGGATGAATTGAAAGGAAGTAATATCGCGGTGAGAAACAGGATATCATCAGCATAAGCAAGAATAATAAAATATCAGAGACGGTAACCAAAACCTCATCTAAAATGGAGTTGAAAATGTGTGGAAAAAGAGGGCTGACTTGCTTAACCCCCTTACTCTTCCTAATCTTGGTCGTGCAGACATTAGACCACTTGAGTAAAGTTTATTCCCAAAAACACGTCATTATAATTCGGTTAACGAAATAAAAGGGCACATAGAGCTGAAGGCACTCAGAAACAAGGCTAAGGTCAATAGTGTCGAAGGCTTTACATAAATCTAAACTTTTTACATATATGAGATTACCGGCCCACCACTCTTCATCCAGGACACGTCTGACAGCAAAGATATTTAGTTCAATGGATCGATGGGTAAGAAAGGTGGCTTGATAAGTGTAAGGCTGGCTTAGATGATTATTGAGAAGATCTAAAAAATGTTGGGCATATAGCTTATAACCCACATTACATAAAGAAATCATGCGGAAATCATTAGTGGAGCGGGGACTTTTTATCTTAGGAATGAGAATCTGAATGGTTTCGAGCCAGGCTGCAAGAGAATAATTGATAAGCCAAATGGTTTCAATGATGGAATTGAGACCTTGAAATATGTTATCAGGTGCATATTTACTAGGTCAACAGGGACATCATCCTTCCCGGGGAACTGCGTGAATGCAAAAATTTGAGGGTAAACCGAATGTCCTCCTAAAGGGGAGTTGGATGATTTAACTTTGTTGTGTGGAGGATTTAATGTAGTTTAGTAGTAACTTCCAAGGGTCGTCGGTGGGGAAGTTTAAAATAGCATTCTCATAAGTGGTAGAAAGGAGTGTTTGATAGAAGGATCTTAGCTTCTGATTTTGTAACAACGAGAGGTTGATAGACTTGCTAGAATAGGGAGGTAAAGAAGGTGAAGGGATAGAAATGATTGGAGAAGGGTAAGGGCAGGAAGGCTCCGTTGGAGTTTACAATGAATCCAGAGAAGAAATTGATCGCTAAGCGGTCAATTGATGGGTGTTAACGATTCTGAGGTTTAGAAAGGCCACCAACATTCCAAGTACTAAAATTAAACGAGGAGGATAGAGAAAGAATAGCAGAAGGGTGTGAGGGAGAGGAATCAATGTGAAAGTTAATTTAATTTATTACAATCTACGGTTTGGAGAAATTAGCCCATTAATAGATTTTGTTTTTAGGGACATTTTTTCCAAATTACAATTGAATGGTGGCACACTGAAGTTACTGATAAGAGATGACAGAATGCAGATCAGTTCATTATAATTAAGATTGTCTTATGCTAACAGTAGTTTGAATATTGAATACCCGAAAACTGGACCAATTCTGTCATTACTGACATACATAATCAGTAGAATAGAAATGTGCCGTCGTTTAGTTTCTATCATGCATAGAAATATATTTAAAGAAATATAAATATATGAAAATCCCTCCTATCCTACCGTTTATTAAATGTAAAAAGGCTGTGGAAATAGGACCGGCGTTAACCGGAATACTTGACAAGCGCTTGATCTCAAAGTCTCATCAATCAATCAATCAATCAATCTAGCCATCTGCTTTTTACTATGGTGTATAACGGTATAGTGAAAATTAAACCTAAAATTCAGTGGTTCAGAACAAGCAGGCCAATTAAAGAAAATTTTTGAGTCAGAATGTGAATTAATCAATGGATAGAATGGACTGAATTAGTAAATTTTGTTCTCTATATCACCGGAACTAAATGAGATCATTCCAGATCAGTACATTAATCTTTTATTAACTGTTTATTGAACTTACAAGCTATTATTTACAGTAAAAATATAGTTTTCTATTCAATAGATTAAGTGACCTTGAAATAACCTTGAAAATAATCACCAATTGGTTTACTCATTTTTTTCAGTAATTTTGTATCTCACCCTGTATACAAATATATTTATTTATTTATTATAATTATTATTCGTTAGCTTAAATTATTATTTGTGTGTCGTTTGTTTAATTTAATTTTGTTTTTATATCTATCGATCTCACTCTATCAAAAAAAAAAAAAAAAAAAAGAAACCTGACGTAAAAAATAATCTTTTTGGCGCTGCATGACGCCTTTTTATAATTTTGTCGTCGTCTTTTGTTTTATTCAGCGTGACTATTGTATTTTAGGTTATTGTGGTGGCGGTGATCTTTTATTATTCTAATGATTAGAGCGCGAGATTAGATAATAAGATTGTGTGTTGTTCATATTTAAAGAAAATTTTGTATGGTCGTCGTTTTATTTTTTTTTTGTAGCTGTTATCTAGCTTTTTTTTTATTTGTCTTTTGATAATCTATAAGGTAATTACTAACAAGATGTAATTTAATACTGTCAGTTTATGGTTGTTTTTTTTTGTGTTGTTGGTGTTTTGTCTCGTTGTTTGTCGTTAAGAACGAATCGGAAAGTAGAGGAGGTGTTTTTTGTGATTTGTTTGAAGTTACAATTTGGTATGGAGTTTGACTTTGGAGTTTTAGAATATTATATAGACTGATTAAAAGGGATAACATATTATGACATATACGACAGACATATAAACCAATGCTATTTATTAGGATTACAGTCAATTATTTATAATCTTATAGTACATAGATTTTTTTTTTGTTTAAATGTTGTTCTTAAAAAGTCTAATCTATAAAATCTGGCTAAGTAGCAGCAGCGTGGCAAGTGCTTTGAACTATAATTTGTTTTTATATTGGTGGCAAGTTTAGTGTAGATTTTACCAGAAATTTAAATGGTAAACCAAATAGTTAGTCGTCCTTGAGGAGAAGGAAGCTTATCCAAATGTTCAACTGAACCAACTCAATGCTGTTGTTCTCATCTATAATAGTAAATCCTTATATCCCTATATTAGTTATAATGCGTATACCAACATGTATTTCTGGACTTTATAAATTCCCAGTTTTGATGTGGCAACCATCACGCATTTTCTGGATTTTGGAAGTTTTTGAATCTCAATTTTGATGAGCCCATCTTGCAATATTTTTTTGATTTAATTATATAATTATTCCGACGTATCAAGTGCTTTTGTTTTATCTACTACCGTACTTTAGAAAAAATTGTCTGGTCAACATTTCAACAAGGGTGTATTCCACAAATACATAAATACGAATGAATTGCCTAATTAAACTCGTTCTGATGGTCCGGGTATGATTTTTTATTATTTGAAAATATTTTCATAAAATACCAACATTTTACTATTTGATACGGGGCGTAACCATGAAGTTCAAGTTACCATTTATTCGAATCTGCAACGAAAATAATTCTTTTTGATATAATATGGCTTTGGGCTAAATTTATAAAATTTTTTTTTTCAGTCGAAAGCAAGGAAAATGAAGAGTAATTTTCCATGTCAACAATATAATGGTAAAACATTAATCATGTTGTTTTTCTTTACACAACAACAACAACAATATTTTAACATATATACATGCATATAATTCAATCACACCCCCATTGTTATAATCAAACATATTTTCACCATATTCATGTAGAAATGGATTATGTTTTATTTTTATTTTTTATTAATTCAATTTAATTTATTAAAAAAGAATATTAAATAAAAAAATGGGATACGTGAAGTCCTGATTAACTAATGAAGGTGGTCAAAATGAACCCCAAGATGTATTGATTATTAGAATTCATTTTTCACAGATGGTTAAATTTTTACTAACCGTTTACAAAATGCGGTTATCAAAGTAGTAAGCTCTAAGTGCACTTTATAATGGAAGTTTCATAAGATATTGTGGCCAATTAAGGTAAATACAAGGTATAACTAGAGATACCAACCACTTTGGCAAATATAAATAAAAGAAAATATGGAATTAAACTAACATTAAATATAACTTATGTCAACATACACAAATGTGTAGGGAAATAATGTTAGATAAAATCAACTTACACAATCGTGTCATTATTTTGTGGTTAAATTGTAATGACTAATACCTTAATCAAAAGCTTCCAACATAAACATAAATACTGTTATCAAATAATCATACATTTTCACAATTCATTACTAAGACTGTGTCCGAAACTCATGATAAATATTTGTGAATAAAATGTTTGACATTTATTTGAAAAATATTCTCCTACATTCCCAATTTTTTATTACGCTGTCTGAAAAAAATAATAATTGTGTGCATTGTTTATTGAAATTATCATAGCAACGAAAAAGTTCATAATTTTCTTATATGGTTTTTGAATGGTACTATTAAAAACCAAGTAGTGAATTTTATATTGTTTATCCGAGTGTGCTCGTGTTTGTCAAAAATTATCATAGCAACTGACCGTGATAATTTGCGTGTCTTCGATTTTCAAAAATTTGTATTTTACAAATATTTATCATAGGTTTCGGACATAGTCTTAGCATAAAAATCGGAAAAAGATAAACCCACAATTTTACGAATCCGAATGAAATGTCAATAAAACTCGTAATAGTGGTCAGATTGTGGTGAATTTTGTAAAATATAATTATGGCTGGTAGTGTTTGTGTTCAGAACCTAATGCCATTGAGTAGCTATACTAATAAGGGCTTTAATCAATTGTAACGCTATTTAAGTAAGAAGATGTTGTATATTTACTTTGATATTATGACTAGTAAGCAGAGATCCAATGTGTGAGGTTAACATTTTCCTGAGGTTTTTGGCTCAGAATATGTTATTAAGAAAAAATAAAGTAGTATAATAATTGTTTTTCGCCTAAACTATAATCGTATAACAAAATTAATTACCCGCTAGTGTTAAATTGTATGTAATCGACACCGTAAGTACGCCTTTTTCGACGAGGTCATATTCCTACTACCACACAGTGTTATGTTAGTTTTGAGGAATGAAAATATAAAAAATTGTACGGAAAATTTATTATCCTTTCGAAAATAACAATAATAACGACAACAACAAAAACATTTTTTTTTAATATCACAACGAAAAAAAAAAAAAAAAAAACAAAAACAAATGAAAATAAAAACACTCATCTCACAGTTGGAGATCAATTTTTAATTTCTTCAAGAAACATGAGTATGTATTTAAAATGAATCTTCCAATTTTTTGTTTTTGCTATATTGTTGTTGCTATTGTGTTGTTTGTATTTAGATTTGTTTGTTTATAGTGTTCGCTGTTTTATTGTATGTAGTTGTTTTATTAGAGATATGTCAGATACTATTTTCCATTTATTTGTTCGTTTTTTTTGTTTTATGTTGTTGCTATATTATTATATAGCTATATTCGAATGAAGTTCGCTTGATTCGATTGTGTATGGCTCAAAAAACAAAAATTAAATAATTCAATAAGACGAAACCAATGTTTTTATTATTTTGTCGTACGAAAGTCATATACACACATACATCCATTCATATATTATAAGAAAAACATAATAAATAAAAATTTGTTGGTGTTTGGAGACAAGACAAATAAACTGTATGAGTATCTTTAAACAAATGAAAATAAATAAGGAAACAATTGGAAAATATTACAAACGGAAATAAATAAATTTTATTTTGATTCCAAATTGAGATTGACAGAAAATTGTGATGTTGTTGTGTATGCGCAAATTTTTCTTAACTCTTTGCCGTAAATCAATGTAAGACGTCGCCGTATATTATAATAAAGCTAATATAATGTGTCAGTGATTGGCAAACATTTATGAATAAAAGGTCGTTCAATGGCATACAATACTATGTGGGATCGAATTTATTAGATTTAGATGAAAACTGCCGTAATAACTGAAAACTTAAAAGTCTTTACTTTGTAATTGTTGGTAATTTTTTATAACTAACTTAAATTGCAATTTTTTCCAAAATTTTGATTTTGAAATAAACATTTTAAAATTTTAATTTTCAAAATTGATTTAAAAAAAATTGTTTTCAAATATTCATTTACAGAAGCTCAAGAATAATGATGCCGCTAGAATTGTTAATATATCAGTCAGAATTTTCAATGGGGACAAATTCCAAAATAGGTATGGTTAGGTATGAATTACAAGTATAATTACAAAAAAAATGGAAATATGGCTTTACTATGCTGGGAAAAAGACCTAATAAATTGTGATTACTGGGAGGTCATCTCTTTTCTATAAGTATAATGAAAATATTGCCATGATTATGAAAAAAATTTCACTGATGATCAACCAACGGAAAGCAAATGAACTGTGATCACGTATAGACCAAAGTGAATTTTGAACATACATTTGCTTCGATCAATAGAAATAGAATCTGAAAAGCACTCTTAAAAACAGAGTGACATATATCACAATTTTCGACGAATTAGACAACAATGTGTAGTATTACCATTGATGTTCGATTAAGAGTTAAAATCAACCTCGGAAATGTTGAGAAGTTCATGTATCTAAGTTGTACATACTGTAGCAAAAACAGCTAACACTAAAGATGATATCAACGCAACAAAAAAAGTGAGCAGCAAGATTTGAAATGAATCTATCCTGCCAAGAAACACTAAGTTACGAGTGGTCAATGCATATGTACGAGCACTAGGAAACTCCAGGTTCCTGTGGGCAAATGCTTTACAGGTGGTTGATGAAATGGTTCTGGTTGAATCCTAGGATGAAAAGGAACTTCTGCGCTAAAAGTGAGAAAGTGGAGCAAAATATATGGTTTATGCTATTATAATATCTGGATCCTCATTGCTAACTTTTTAAAATGTTTAAGATTTTTGTGAAACTATTTGCGCCAGGCTATTTTTGCTAATTTAGATTTAACTTTGTATCAGCCATTTTGGATGACAGCTATTTATTCGTTGTTGAACTGTAGTGGTATCAACATCGTAAAAAATTGTTAATATAATAAGTATATACAGTTATGTTGCTTTATAAATTTTACAACAACCACATCGAAATTTACAACAACAAACGCACTATATAAATGCAAAGAAGAAATTGGAATTCAAATTGGAATTCAATTCTTGGTCAAAAGAAATAACCAACCACTTCTCGAGTTGTGTTTTTAAAGAATGGTAATGCATTTTAAATTGATACTATTTTTTTTTTAATTCAAACTCAATTTTAAATTAAAAAATAAAAGTTAATAAAGTTATTAAAAGTTATTATAATTGGGAATTTGCCAACATTTATAACAAAAATTATTAATTATGTGACATCTAGGAACGAACACTGAAACTAAAAATTGTAATTGGATTTTAATAGCGCGATTTTTAACTTTAAGTGTCTGCCGTTTGGTGCGTCTTAGGTATGGGATAAAATTCAAAATGTCAAATTTTCACATAGGAAAACCTATGCAATATGGTTGTGAAAAAATCAAAAAATGATTTATATACTGTTTTGGCACTTTTGTAAATTTTAATCCCAGACACACTATATGATGGCGAACACTCAGACTAATCGAAAAATCTTCCTATACCAACAAATTATTTGAAATTGGGTGAATTCCAAAATGGAAAGGAATTCCAAATGGAAATCTTTCTTTCCCAAAGTAATACAACTATTAATAAGTTTGTCATACTCTCCTATATAGGAGGCCTTGGTTAAATCAATGTAATAGCTTTGTGTAGAAATTGCAAGTTGAAAGTAAATCGCGACAGCGAATTAAAAGTGCAATGTGGTGACTGTTCCACATTTTTTCATAGTGCATATAGTGCAGGTAAAACTCCTGATATTCAATAATTCAACAAAGAAAAAAAATTCATGGTGGTGCAGTAAATGCATTAGAGTACGTAAGGGTAACAATGACAAACTTAGAAATGCCTCACCAATTCAACCAACTACCCTAAAAAAAATTCTCCACCGGTGCAGTAGAGTTACGATATTCTTCCATGTATTGCTGAAATAATAAAATTCTATATAATATTTCAATGAATTAACTACAATTCGGGCTGTTATCTATACAACTTTCTTCTAGATAAGCGTAACCGGCCTTTTTCCATTTTCTGGTTTATCTAAATCGCGATACATATAAAAATAGTATAAGTCTTAAAACCTAAATTTAACTGATTATATTAAAGTTAATGAATGAATGCTCTCAATTTTGGGGGTTTACACGAAAATCACAATGTGATTTATATCACATAAATCACATTGGTATATTTTTAGTTATGCTAATGGTTTAAAAATAGACATCGGTTTTTCTTTATAGTCTTTGTGTCGTTTATGGGATTGTAAGATCTTCCTGTTTCGACAGTAGGAAAAAAAGACTGAACAAATGTCGGTTCACTATTTGAGGGGCTCCATTTTAACTTAAAATAAATGAAAATGCTATACTTATCATCGAACAAAATCATATGTGCTCGAGCTCTCAATTTGATCGCTAAATTAGCGCGTTTCGAGCACTCAAACAAATTCTTTTTTTATACTCAAATTCTAGACTCTTTTTGTTTTCGTTCTGATTTAATCTCACTTTGTATTATTTATTTGTTGCTTTTGTAACTGACAATAAACAAATGTACAATTGTCATATATTGCAGGAATGATAACATTTAAAACTAAAAATATATAAACTATTTACACTGGTGGTAAACACTGCAACTACTCGAAGAAAAGGATTAATTCTACACTAACTTTTAGTTGGAATGAAACTATTCAATCCGGAATGAAAATACATGCTATTTGCTGTTGTAATTTATATTCCGGTGACGAAAGTAAGACACCTACTATTTCATATTTTTAGGACCATTTTTACATATAGAGAATTTAAATGTGGCACTCTGTATGATTACTTTTCGGCGTTAGTGGCAAATTATTGCATTGCAAGTTTTTCTACTATCGTACACCATTATCAGAACAGAACAATTTATATTATATAATATATATATATATATATATATATATATATATATATATATATATATATATATAAATTTTAGATCGAAAGAACCAGAATCTTGCATTGCAAGAATGAAAACCCCACTGTTTTCGAAATTGATCAGGATTCCCTGCCGTTTAGTTTGTTTTCATATGGATGTGAATATGTGCACATATGTGTAACTATATATTTAGTGTAACATAGAAACTATAACGCGAGATGTCGTCATTTTATGTATAAATAAAAAAAAATATTTTCTTTTTTCATTTTTTTCTTCTAATTTAGAAATTAACTAAACCTTTTTCATTAGGAAATGAATAGACACAAAATATTATGAAATCTAATAAAATGGACGTTTTTTTTTAATTGAACGATATAATTTATGTCACATATAATCATAATGACCATGGCGTAAATGGGACCCATAGTTTTGGCAGTCCATATCAAGGTGAAAAAGAAAAGTGCTTGATGACATTTATATTAAGCTCTGCAACAGAAAATCGAATTCCACATAATGGATTAGTGGTTTTTATGAAAAATTTTACTATCTATCCTTTGACTCCTGTTTTAACCTTCTCGTTGGCCATACGCATAAACAAGTTTTTGCTTGTTCATAATCACTACAGCAGTTCGTCATTATCTTGTATATGAAGAAGCATTGGTTTATTGTTCATAATTCCCGTCAGCCAAATGAACACCCGACAAGCGTCTATAAGGTCGATGGTCTTAGCTTGGATAAAAGTAATATTATTTATTCGAAGTCCTGTGGGTGGCGAGAAATGAAACTATCCGTTTTGAATACTTAAATTTTAAGCATAACTATGGTTGGGAGCACTCGAATATCTCGTAAAAGACTTTTAAACGAGCATGTTAACATTTCAATTCCACTACAGTGCAGCATCCTTGGCTTATCGTAGGTCAGATCGCTGGGCAGACTACCCGCATCCTCAACAACTTTATTGTTAAAAGTATCAACAAAAGAAAATATTTATACCGCCAAAATTTCACGAAACCCCTGGTTATGTTAACGGTCAAAATTAAATCAGCAAATGATTGATTCGATGAGGAAAGTCGTCGTTCTGTTGAGCAACAGAATATCACCAGAATAAAGAAGTGCGAATGCATTTTACAATCGCTCGGAACAATAAAGCGATCCTTGTTAGAAGAACCACCAACCGAATTTGTATATAGAAGGAAAAAATTATGAATGAGCACCATATCTTCAGACCGACAGGTCTATTGCCATACGGATCCAGGATGGAAACCTTCCTGTGGCCGTCGATAGTATAACTATATTGAAGCTTATTGCTGAGGGGGGGGGGGGGGCTTAAACTAGTAATACGCTAAAGTAGTTCTTAAAATGTAAAATTTACACTTAAAACTTAAGATGGCAAAATTGATGTACTTACTGCCTTATTCTGCGTATTTTAGATGGCGTCGATAAGTTTTTGTTGAGTATCTTTAAAATGCAGTAACAGAAGAAGCGCATGGATTGAAAGGAATATTAATTTTTGACTATTACTGATGTCTTCTTATTTTTAGAATGCATTTGCTGTTTTAGAGCTTGCCAATGGAGCCTACTTTCTGATTCCATTCTTTTTAGAATGAAAAGATGTGCTTGTCATAGCTTGATTCGTTAGATTTCTTTTCATAGTGCTCCGCTTCACGTTAGACAAGACCACCAAGCAAGTCACTCGAATAAGTGGGTAAGGTTCTATATACAGATATCTCTATGCAAAGCTTTTCCAAGTTTTTCACCAACGGGCTGTTTTATGATAGATTGGAGTAATACGTTGTAAGGTTGAAGTGCACAACTATCTTTCATTGTTGGGTTGGTAAAATCTTAATCTTCCTGGGTTCTCCAAATAAAGAGCCAGTTGATGACTAAACTTGGTGATATTATAAAGTGTGTGACTTGTTGGTGATACTGGATTAATAACTATTGCGATAATAACTAAACTTAGTAGAAAAATTGGTAACACCTTGAAATTGGTGATAGCGCATGTAAGTCTTTTGGTGGACATAATTTCTGAATCATTTTGAATAGAGTTGTTACTTGTTAGACTCCAGAAATGTAGCACTTAGTTTTGTAATTGGACTTTTGAATATAGTACTATTACTTTTTACTGGAACTACTATAGTTAGGTTTTTTACCAGGGTGTAGCTCAATAATTCAGGTTATTGTCCTTAATAAATCAATGCCATCAAACTTGAATTCTGCTTGTTTGGAGAACCATTTATATCTTTTTACAATCCACTTATTTGACCAATGTTTTTTGAAATATTGAACCATTTTTTGGAGTAGCCTCCACCGATGGTTGGATGAAAAATTTTCGTTCAACAAATTTGATTCTGGAGTTGTAATTATCGAACCACCAATTAAAAAGTGTCCAGGGGTTATGAAATGAAATTTTTATGAGAAATTCTTATAGCTCAGTGGGTTGCTTGTTACAGGGTCTCGTATTTTTCTTTAGTCAGCTTTATTTTGGCTCCCATAAAATTGGTTCCATTATCACTATAAATCCGTTTATAAAAGCCTCTTCGAGAAATCTCTTAAAGACCCTAATAAAGACTGCATAAGTTAAATCACTGACTATTTAAATGTACATTGCTCTAGTAGCAAAGCAGACAAAGCTAGAAGCATACACAGAGCATAGTCTAATCCTTTGTTGGTAAATGGAGGTAATGGCGTGTTGTGTTCTTTAGGTATTTTGCTTTTACTGAGCTTATGTTATACTTCTAACGTTCATGATTCAATATTTGTTTCTAAGATATGACAGAGTTAATTAAATGTTCCACTTGTTGCAGATGTACCATTGCAAACTTCTTTGAGCATCCTAATGGTTTGGCAAAACAAAATTCAATGTCAAAAGGAATTTTGAATGCGTCACGGTCATTTTTGAGACGCTTATGACTAGTTGCGAATATTTTTTAACACTCTAGTTAATCTTTTGAGAATGTTCGTTTAAGGGGAACTTCTGCCTTGAATTGTGACAATCGATTGATGTGCGACCTAAAAATATCTGGCCTAATTTGGTTTGTTGTGCTTTGGTGGACGAGGCTTTTCCTATAATATATTACACATTTGAATTTTTCCATGGTGACCCTAGACCCTTACATAATTCACAACTTTTATTGCCTAGGAGCTAGTTTTCTAGAAGCAAATATCTTCGACATAGCGGTTTATAACATACTGTCTTACTTCTTTTTATTTGTGGTAGATTTTGGAGATTGTGCTTTCCATAACAAAACCATAACAAAAACTACATTTATCGGGTTTTTTAGTAATCGCAAGATTTGCAGCTTTACTGGATGATGTTGTTTGTTGGTATGCTTCTTTTTTTATACGTTTTATCTCGAGAGAGTATCTCCCAGATATTGGAATCTTACTTGTAGAAAGGCTAGAAAATCTTGCACGGTTTGAATTTCCTTCGGGGGCTTATCTAACTTTTTGTTAGAATATTCATCAACATAGCATCCCAAGAGTCTATATTGATACCTTGGCCATTTATCATAGTATATGGAGCATAGAATATTTCAAGCAGTGGTATATTTCTCTTGCAAGATAATGAGGTGGCTCACGAGCTTGACTGGATTTCTCTTATTTATTGGTTTCATTGTTCTCATTGTTTACGTTGTTTATGTCATTCTGTTTTGATTTATTTTTCGTTTGTAAAATGAATTTTTATTTTGAAATTCATTTTAGAAATATTCGGGGCTTTAAAACTAAATTCAATTTCCATTTTAACTCAACCTGGAGTTAACCTGCCATTCTTAGTTTAGGTGAAGTCCAAGTTTCCTACTTAGGTGATCCAAATGATTTCAAATGTCTGGGTTATTCGTGTATTGACAATTTGATTCCACATCGAAGGATGATTCTTTTTGTAAAGGATGGTCTCCATTTTAATGTACCCAAATTTATTTTACCTAGTTCCAATCCTGCGTTTAATACTTTGCGGATTGAAATTAAATTCCAATCTTGCTCTAATTTGTTCTCTGTACCGTAGTCCAAATCTACCACATGCAGAGACATGTCACGAGTTTGATATAATTTCAAATTCAATTGATATGATTTATCAGATCTCTCCAATATCTGAAGTGGTTGTCTTGGGACAACCACTTATTTGTTGGACTTATTTTGGACTACCATGCTTGACAAATATTCTATTGATGTTAATGCTCCTCTAGGTCTTGCTGATCATGCATTGGTCTCAGCAAAAGATTCCGATTGTCCCACCTACTTCGGACCTCTTTACATGTACGCCTAGACTATTCTGGAATTTCAGTGATGCTGATTGGCAAAGTCTCAATCTATTTTTCTCTTCTTTCGATTGGGCTGTGTGTTTTAAAAGTAATAATGCTGTTACAGTATCCATAAGCATATAACTTCGGTGATTTTAAAAGGAATGAAGTTAGTCATCCCTATACCTCTTATAAAAGGAATAGCTATCTCCGAGAAAAAATGTGCTCATTTAAATTAACTCAGTAATCCTTCTAATGAAAATTTCATTACATTTAGAATTGCCCGAAATAAATCGAATGCTATCATAATCATGCCTAAATTGAACCATGACCTCAAAATTCCGTAATTAAATCCGAAATTTGTTATATTCTAAATCAAACAACCGAACTTTTTGGTCGTTTGCTAGCTTGGTAAAAAGGAATTTTAGCGGTATGACATCATCTATCCCCTTATTGTTTTATAATAACTATTATAAAACCACCATTCAAAAAGCTAATTTGTTAGCGTCTCACTTTGCTTCCGCATCGAGTCTCCCTTTTCTCCCTAACCAATCCCCACCAGCGTGCACTAATGTTTCTTCATCTATGCCCAAAATTTATTTTCGTTCTCGAGTTGTTTCTAAAGTTCTTAGAAATTTGAGTTCAGACAAAGCAATTGGACGTGATGGATTACCATCAATTGTCTTAAAATGCTGTCATTTTTCCATAGCTAAATCTCCAAACTGTTTAAATTATCAATAAACTCTGGCATTTTTCCCTCTATTTGAACTATCTCGAAAGGCATGCGCTTTTATCAGATTTTCAATATGGGTTTCTTAAGAATCGCTGTTCAGGTGATTTTATTGCTTATTTAACTCATTTGTGGGAAAAATTATTGAAAAATATGGTGAGTCAAGTGTCGTATCTCTAGATATTTCAAAAGCATTTGATAGAGTATGGCATCAATGTCTGACCATTAAAATTCGGTCACTGAATTTTGATAGTTCTCTAATTCAATGGATAGAGAGTTATTTAATGGGACGATCGATCAAGGTAGTATTATAGACAGCATTTCATTCGACTTGTATGAAATCAATGATGGTGTACAGCACGGTTCATCTTTGTCGCCTACTTTATTTTTGATCTATATCAAAGATATTTTTAAATTGGCATCATGTACCATCCGCTCTTTTGCTGATAGTCCTACAGTGTCTGCTTCAGTTACATAGCCAAAAGGACTGCAATTCCCATTTAACTTGCTCTCGTCAAATTATGAATAGTTTACTTCTGACTAGCATCGACAAGGTCAATCCAAGTCAGAAATTTCAAGCGTGTATTTTTTAAAAATAAATTAAAAATTATGTTCCACCCATAATAAACGGCATTCAAATTAATAGGTCCTTGTCTCCTAGAATGTTGAGACATTTCGAGTGATCGTTCTTGGAAAGATCATATATATTCTATTGCAAAAAAAGCTAGTCAGTATCTGGGTTTCATTAGACGGTGTAACTTTTATTTTACCCCTATAGAAGTTCTTAAATTATACAAGGCTTATGTTAGGACCATTTTTTTAAATTGATTTTCGCTAGAATACGTATTTCTAAGCGCTGTTCTTTAGAGGCTCAAAGGACCAATATTTAATCGTGTATTCGATAGGATAACTATATTGTACCTTACCGCTGGTATACTAATTACGAATAACTATTCATTAAATACAACAATTTATTAGAGATGACCCATTTATGGGTCGGGGAATTCACACAAGCCATGAAGAGGCTAAAAAACGGTCTCCTGGAATGATAATGATTGCGTTAAGAGATTGAGCTCTTAATATTTGGACGGGATACAAAACATTGCTGTTTTGAAAATAAGTAAGACATGACTGAAAATATGTGTCGCAATTTCCACGGAAAATAAACTTTTAATACGGCGTAGCGAGCGCAACCAGCTAGTAGGGTATAAAAGCAAATCGAACAAAAAAGGGTATAATAAATTATTTGTGGTTTAATTTCTATTTTTAATTAAACATTATTTATTATTTATGTTTTTTTTTTGGTTTTCAACCGGAAATTAATTTTCATTAAAGTAAAATAAATAAATACAAAACAAAAAATCCTTCATCCTTTTCTCTATTATTTAATAGAAAATAAATTAGGAAAAAAATAAAAATTAAATTAACACCCCATGGCTCGGAGCGTAATATTTCTAGAAGCTCTACCGTAAATACATATATAGATAGACAAAAGTTCCCGCGACCTACAAATATTACATAACCAAAAAAAATGTATTTTCTTTATACCAAACAAAAATTGTTAACTTAAACTAATTAAAATAAAAATGATTAGATTTAAATTTAATTTAAATTTATAATATAAAAAGAAAATAATAAATAATAAAATAAATTATCATCACATGATACCCACCAGAGACCAAAATAAAAAAAAAAATTTGGATTGATCTTTTCCGTTCCGATTTGAATATACCCATAATATACAGACAATCATAGATCTTAAATATATGTACAAAAATACAAGAAAGCGCTGCTACTGCGTGGTAGTTTTCTTTTGTGTTATGCGCGATTGTCCGCATGCGGTGTGTGATGTTTAAAAAATATATTCTTTGATTTATTATTTGTCGTCATATTTGATGATTTAATTTGAAATCATTTGAACTAAATTATCCATCACCTTGCTAAATTTCAACAGTTCTTATATATTAAATCAACACACGTTTTGTGTTTGTGTATGCGTGTCTGTGTGTGTGTACCCAAGTATAAATAATCCACTTAATAAAATCTGATTTATATCTTCCGAAAGCAATATCCCTTTTTTTCGTGTATATACAGAGCTATATGTGCAACTCGAGAAAACCAATTAAGACGATAGGCGCAACAAACAACAAAATTATCTCTAATCTATACACTCCATGTACGCATCATATATCCAATATAACAACACCCTCGTCTATATATTACGCTCATATATGTACGTATAATGGAAAATGAATGAAATTTATTATGTATTTTCATAAAAAAAAAAATATCCTTTAGGATATTTATTATGTGTATCCCCACAATGTAAACCAACACAATATGTTTTAATATCCCTCCTACATCTTGTATGAAGTGGTATTTACGTTTCAGATGAATCAATTTTCCTTGTGTACCATATACAACGCTTTTTATGGGTAATAATGGCATTTTGAAATAAATTATTATTTTCAAGGATTTCCAATAATTTTATATTTAAAGGTTAGATTACTCCCCCTGTTTAAAATTTTCATGAGTTTTTTTCCTATAACTTGCTGTTGCTCTTTTTGATCAAGACAATATAAGTTTTGAATATTTTCTTTATAAATGGATAAAAATGTGGCGTTTCGAGCTTAATGAAATCAAATCCACTTATGTTAATTTTCCGAATTTTAAAATTTGTCGGGATCCTCTAGTCAGCAGATTCCTTACGCAAATATAGATCTTATAAAGAACGATATAAAGAAGAAAATAGAACTTAAAATAAAATTATAAAAAAATGTTACTATATCAACAGGTGCTAATGCCCATATGGACTTACGGAATATAGTTGTGGGACTGTCCGAAGATAATTAACATAAAAATGATACAAACTAGAGATGTTCCAAAAAAATCGATATTTCAAATCCAATCTTCGATTATTTCAAATCGATTTTTTAATTAAAAAGATCGATAAAAATCGGATAATCGATGAGAATCGATTTAAAAGTGTCGAATGGTATATTTCAGTTAAAAATATTGTGAACTTGAAGTGAAACCGTGCTGTAGAACTTACTAAATCTGAAATTTACTAAAAAAGCTGAATAACGTCCAATTTTTATTTTGGCCTGCGCAGTTGTCTAGCCAGAAAACAAACTTTTTTGTATCTCTATGGTGCTGGATGAAGGCATAAAATGTGGAAATTATATCTTCCTTTTTTTTGCCAGAAACAGCTTCATGCCAAATTGCCGCGGCTGGTCGAATCGTTCTTTTCTTTCTAATGGTACAAAACTTTCATTAAAAGCGAAGATTCGTGGCATTATCACCTAAAAATAAAATGGATTTGTAATTATTTCAAATAATGAATATAACTAACCTTTTGTAAATCAACCGGCTACGCTACACTGATCAGCGTTTTCTATACATTTGCTCACTTTTATATTCTTGTCGTGCCTCTGAACTTTTTCACTGTGAATATTCCAATTTATGCATTCGTCACAATCTGCATTTAAATTTATTTTGGTATGGACACTTAATTGTTCATGATTTTCTCGTTTTTCGCACGACCAGCATTCTTCATGCCCCAATTTAGAAAACGAAATATTCTCTGAAGATATAATTGGCGATATAATTCGTAAGAAATTTGAGTTTGGTATTTTACAAAACAATCTTTATGCATGGCTGTAATTGAAATGTCACTTGGCAAATATCTCACATTTGGGGCATACTCTTTACGATAATGCGAAATTGTAGGATTTGAGCTTTTTATTACAGAAGTATCAAACGCTTTAGTTGATGTATGTTTTCCTCTCCTGTCACTTTTGGGGCCACAAGAGTTAGGTATTTTTTGCAAGCAATAACATTTCTGACGACCTTATAATTTTTAGATTCAAACCTAAGAGATCACCAGTCGTGTCTTCAAAAGGTAAGCTTTATTTTACAGTTATTGATCTAACTGACCTAATGACTCGTCTTATCAAAGGTTTAGCCGTTGTCATTTCGGTTGGTTTTGAGTAGTGTAAAATTCAATTTGCTGAAACGCATTGAAAAAATTGATTCGGATCAAAAATATTTATGCAAATTAACATGTCATATTCGATTCTGCCTCTGTTTCATTGCTTACTCATGCTATTTAATCATATACACATGAGAATGTATTGTAAGTAAAAAACGTGTCTATGATTTAGAATATAGTGTAAAATAAAATAAACATTTCCATACTATAAAACAAAAGAGAGTAAAACGTGGCAAAAAAATAATTTAAAAGGCAAGCTTGATGTTATCTTTTTCCTAAACAAAACACAAATAACAAAAAAAGAGACGAAAAAATTCTAAATTATCAATACACATTAAATAGTGTGCGTAACTTAGTGATAAAGTAATTTAGATTCATAGGAATGAGAAAATTATACATTTTTTGGTATGGATTTTCATAGCACCAATACACTCAATTGTGTATATAGCTTATGTTTATCTGTGTCAACGAAAGTTACAAGACGGCTTGTATAATAGAGAGGGTTTTGTATATAACCAAAAACGTCTCTTAGAAAAACCAACTATTCAAAAATTTAAAGGGACAAAGTGCCTCTTTGATATAGTATTGGTTGTGTACAGATATAGCGTAAAGTAAAAACAAAAAAATATTTTTACTTTGTTATTTGTTATAGTACCTATACTACTTTATTGAGGCGGATATGTAGTAGTATCAGTGTACGAAAAAATGAGTTGGTCTTTCTATAGAGCCGTTTTTGCTATATTCGACACGTTTTTTTACTTACAATACATCCAAATGGGTGTCATTGCAATTGGTACAGGTTTCATGCAGACAGAAGAATTTCTTGCGGTGCTGAATATTCCATATAAATGTCAACGAAAACTTTTGGTGAGATCCAAAAACAAGTTCAAATTGATATTTCATTTGCCGCCAATAAAGATAATAAAGGTATCGGTGGGGTTGCGTTATTGACTGTTTCAGCGGATGCTTATTTTTCAAAACGAACATATGGGAGTAGCAGCGATTATTCAACTGTATCAGGAGTCACATTAATTGTTGCACATGACACGTTTAAGGTTATAAGGAGCAAAGTCGCGAACAAATATTGTTCAGTGTATTCAAAGCACTCACTAAACCCGATAGAGGTTACTCACTAGTTACCAAAACTATTGGAGGAAAACGGGTAAATTTTTTAAAGAAGAATTCATATACCAGAAGGGCTCAATTTGCAGTATTACAGCATAATACTCTCCTTGCTTATTATAGTCTGCAAAAGTGGATAATGAAATAACTTCAGAAGCGTACTTCATTAGTGTTGAAAAACGTATTCACGATAAAAATATGAAAATACCAAAGAAAAGTGATCGAAATAAAAGATCTGAGATAATGAGTTA
Source organism: Tipula confusa (assembly GCA_963556175.1). NCBI lineage: Eukaryota > Metazoa > Arthropoda > Insecta > Diptera > Tipulidae > Tipula > Tipula confusa. Next base: position 208,174,821 of record OY744476.1, on the reverse strand, counting down.
TTACTTTCTTTTTGAAATAATTCTGTTATAATTATTGCCTGGTTTACTTTTGGGAACTACGTCATAATGGTAGTTCTCTAGTTCTAGTCTCCAACGCAGAATTTTTAAATCTTTTTCGGAAGATTTTATAAATGTAAATGGTTTGTGATCTGTTGCCAACGTGAACTTATTACCGTAAAGATATGGTTGGTATTTTTTTGTATGCCTGGGCGTGATGGCGTTTTTATTTTCGCCAGTGTCGATTAGAGGATCATTATAACAGTTCAGATACGGAAGAAAATTTAGTCTTTCGTGTCCATCTCGAATTTTCAGAAAATTTTTGAGAATGGTTTTAATTTGGAGTTTGCGATAGATCCGTAATAGTTGGGACTTGCCAAATTTGATTTTTGGTAATTATGGCTGGTTTGGTTTATCCTTTTTGAATTTTAAGGAATTTCTTCATTAGAACTTGGACATAGCCGAAATATGATTTTTTTTAAACCAGATATAAACACAGAAAGTGCGTCCTCGCCAATGAAGCCATTGACAGCGACCGGACGGCATATTTTGCATTGAAGTTGCCGATGAATAGCATACGAATGACCAGTGTGCTCAATTGCCAAGAACTTGGTAATGGCCAAGGTATTGCAAGAATGAAAAATTATCATCTGGAACGAATGCACAATAGCAAACAAACGATAATTGTAAGCGTTCAATCGAACGATGAAGGATTTACGAAGTGACTCAAGACGTTTTGGTGCAGAGCGATATGATTCTGATTTCTGATTAAGAACTGCTGATTTTTCCAAACTGGAAAAATGAAATGAAATTGAATTTTCACGGCGTGCCGGAAATACCATGTTCGAATTCCGAGAATGCCTCTGATTCCAACTGACATTTCCCGTTCAACTTCAAGCGCATTCAGTTCTCCATTCTTCTGCGGCGTTTGCCATGAAAATTAACAAATCGCAAGATCAATCGTTAGAAGTGTGTGGAATAAATCTGCAATATCCGTGTTTTTCTCATGCTCAATTTTTGCTAGATGCCTGAGTTTAAATCGACATTTCATTCACTTTTAAATGCAGTGTTGAATTCGATGAAAAAGTGATTGAGCATTAAGTTGAGTTGTTTTCTCTCATCAAAATCAATTTTCGTAAAGAACAAAAGTATTTGCTCGGAACGAAGTAATTTGGGGCGGAACGAAATTTACCGGGTCAGCTAGTACACCTATAAATGAAATAAATGATTCACACAATATATCGTTTACCGTAATCTTTCAAAGTACATCAATTAAGAGGATTCACTACTCCGGTATTGGGCTTATGACTATAAAGTGCAAAATGGCAAATAAAAGGCTACGAAGTAGGGCTTTCCATAAAAGCTTATTTATTCTTAACCTTAACTTAAATATTTTATATGTTTTTACTAAAGTATCTAGGCAGCGATATGCTAAAAATTTAAGTAATTTTTTTTTATCGTTTTTCTACATTTATCAATTGATCGATGGCCACGGTAATACCATACTCAAATTTTAATTTATCAAACTTTAAATCCATCGAAAATTTGTATTTTGAAATAAGATGTGCGATTATGATACGCATTAACGTGCGTGCATATTGTGTTGCAATACAATTTCGCTTACCGTAACTGTATGGTAGATAGCAAAGCGTTGGTCGTTTGGCAATATTTTCTTGTAAAAAATTGTCAGGATTAAAACGAGTTGGTTCCTCACCCCAGTATTTAGGATTTGTATGAATTTTATGAATTGGTATACATATGTCAACTCCCTTTGGAATCGTTCCAGTGGCTGGAATTGTAAAGTAAATTTAATTTGAATCATTCATTAGAAATTTAACACTTACAAATTGGTATATCAATCGTAGATCTTCGTTGAATTAAAGGCACCGTAGGAACTAAACGCAAACATTCTTTAATTGTACAATCCAAATAAATCAGGTTTCTTAGCTGGTCGGTATTGATTTCGTAAAAATCGGTACCCAAATTATCGACTATTTCATTGTAACATTTATCTTGTGCATTCGGATTTATTGCAAGCAAAGTAATTATATTGTGAAGAGACATCATTAGTGTATCACTTCCAGCTAGAAGCATAGTGTTTATATGATCGGACACATCAGTATCGTCAAATTTTCCTAGATTGTGTAATGTGGCCAAACGTTTAATAAATATTTCTGGTTCACTCGTATCGTTTGTTAATGTTTTTTTATCCGGCACCAAAAACGATTTAAGTAAATTGTAATTCTCGTCCAACTTAATTTTGTCTATCCGCTTATACATTAGGAAAATAAATGCTTGTATAACACTGACAATCGGATGGCAATTCACGAGCAATACAGCTTCCCCATATAATTTAGTAATATCCAACATATTATTATGTAACGGTGTTATAATCTCAGCATTTCCCATACTTCCAAAAAGTGTTCGTAGTTGAACATCTACTACATGATTTCCAATGATTTGGACCACGCTAAATGTACCAGTTCCACAAAGAGGTTCAAAATCCAAGACAATTTTTCGACTTGTCTCATTAAAATCGGGGATACAATTTTTCATCATTTGTGTATTTAACGATGGGCTAAGCAGCTTACGGTGGTTTTCCCAAATGTTTGCTAAAAAATATTAAAATGTAGTACAATATTTAAGTGCGGTTATTTTAAAACCAGCTTTTTACGTTTTGCTGTTAAGAGCCCATTTTCAAATGGGGCCAGGTCATAACAAGAACCTTTTTCATAACAATCCGGTGATGCTAGTACTTTTTTAATGTCTTCCGCATTACTCAATACGATACATAGTTTTGAACATATCCAAAATTGTAATGGTGTCCCAATAGAATCGAACTTAATCAAATCGTTTACTATCTTAAAATAATCTAAACGAAATTTCTTATTATCGACTAGAACTAATCACAACCACATTTGATATACCTTTTGCTGGTTTTCCAATAAAATGATGAGCCATACCAATTAATGGTAGCCCATTTAAATCATCCATCCCCGCAATCTGTTTGAAAAGTTTTCGATTCCATAAACGATAGATTCTCCAAAGCACAAAGAGACTCACAACACATGATAATAAAATTAAACCGAAATTCATTTTTTTAGACGCACTACCACGCTGTTCTGTTTTATTCAGCAGAATATTTACAAACGCACCGAATTCAATTGACTAAACTAATTTAATTTCGTATAAATATGCTAATCGAACAGCAAAATATTTATTCATGTCTAATTTAAGGGTTGAAAGTTCAGTAAATTAAAATTTTCGGTATTTTCAAGGTGTTTTGAGTTTAGTAGTGGATGTATGCCGTACGGTATCAGTATTGATAATTTCCCCTTCTATTCATTTACACCGCATCTGAGGTATTGGAAACCCGTAAATCCGTTAAACATATGTACTGTCATTTGAGTTAGTACCGACACATTTTTTTAACATTTTGTAATATTTAGAAAGAATTATCTTTAGCAAAAAGGTTATCCTGTGGTTATTGATCACATCGGACGAGATCCGTTGCTATATATGTGTAAAATATAAAAGCCTAATGTCGTATGTTTTGCGAATGTCTGTGCGTTGATACTCAAAGGTTACTCCATTCACCGCGAAAAATTATGCACCGTACCTAACCAGCACAAAAACCAGTCAACTGTGTGTGTCACCAGTCAACTGTGGTCCAATTTTGCGTGATACTGCTCTCATCATCATCTTAACAATATTAAGTAGCGCAAATGTTCGTCGACTGTTACATACGTGGGACGAGATAATAAGAGGGCTCAAGGAACTAGAGAACGACGCTATCATTTGTTGAGACATATTATGCTAAATAAACTGGATGACAAAACTATCAGTTTGTGAGTACAGGTTTCAGCAGATTTCAATATTTCAACCATCAATTAATTTTGTAAATTTCTGACCAAGAACGTCGATTCATTTGAACCGCTGAAGGGTCAAAATAGGCGTTCTCATCAGCCAGTCACTCTAAATAGACCTATTAGTAAATTCATGCCTTTTGTTGCTCCTGCAGACATCTTCACACATTATTCGAGTGCATCAAATTTAAATTTTACTAAAAAAAGAGGTAAGGTGTTTTAATTGCCGAAATCACATCCATAACGTGTATAATGTTGAAATATTCGTTGACGCTCGTCATTGACGCTCTGGTTCTGTTTCTACCTTATGATTTTAATTTTTCAAATAAAATAAAAGATTAGTTTTCTATGTCTAATAGTATTATCTTGATTTGGCAATTGGTTGCTGTGGTTATCTTGTAGTGCCGCACGTTTTATTTATTTGTTTTAATTTATTTTTATTATAGTTTTAAAATCAACGACACAATTTAGGGTAAGACTGTGTCCGAAACCCATGATAAATATTTGTGAATACAAATTTTTGACATTTACTTGATTAACAGTTGCTATGCTAGTTTTTGACAAATACCAAAATTTTCTATAATAAAAATCAAATTCATCGCATAGCACACTCGGATACAATAAAACATAAAAAATTCGCTGCTTGGTATTGTAATACTACCAATAAAAAACCATTTAAAAAAAATAGAACTATTTCGTTGCTATGACAATTTCAATAAACAATAAACCCTTTCGCGGACACACATCTTTTAGTAAATGCTCACATAATGACATTTGATATAAAATTGGTTCTAGATGAGTTACATGAGGTCTGATTAATGTTTTGGGATCGTAATTGGATGAATATATATTTGACAGTTAAACCTCAATTAGGAGAAGCTGTCGACAAATGCGGATGTGTCCTATTTACATGCCAGCGTTTCCGCGAAAGGGGTTTATAATTTTTCTTTATAGTTTTTACGCCTTGCAAAAGGTTCTGTTCTCTTTTACATTTTTAAATAGTTGGTCTTTCTATAGAGACGTTTTTGGTTTCGGACATAGTCTTAACTTAGCCTTAACTGTGTATTACCTTAAATTCCTATTCTAAGATACAATATTCTTTATATTAATTAAAATTTGCATATACTTGTTATCTTCGGTTAATATTACCAGTTGATCGACCTCACTACATATTGCATGTGTATCCAACACATGCCACATTATTGTGTTTCTGTAGTACATTTAGCATATCGTAACTGTATATATCCAGCCATCCTCACTGCTGATGAGCTCGAACCATGTGTTTATTTAAACAAAGAATACCTCTGCAATATATAGCAGCCACTTTTTAATGGTTGCTCTAATAAAAGCAGTTGTGAAATACAGTTACACAAGGTAGATGGTGAAATACCAACAAGTTGGTATAGTTCATAGATAACTTGTAACGTGATTTGTGATAATGAAATCGATGATACATTTGAAACAACAAGAATATTTGTTTATGGTGATGGAGTCCCTAGAGTTGATCACTTTATTTAATTTTTTGGACATGATGATTGTATGGAGCGTAGCATCATTGAAATTAATTAATCAAATGTCAAATACATTAACATTCACAACTTGTTTAAAAAGGGTTGGGTACGTTTAATCAAAAACCGTTTCCCAAAATTGTTTTTCTAAAGATTATTTTCCCAAAAGAGCTTTTAGGCTGATTTTGAGAATGCTACACACTTTGCTCTCAGGGCTGTGTTTCTGAGTCGATCTCATGGTTGCTATTTCTATCTGTTCGAAATTATCTGATGGCACCTACAAAAAGAAGGATTGACAACCATTGACAAATGAAACAACCTTTGGAAAAGTGTTTTTGGGGAAAGTTTCAAATAAATTGTTTTTTGGGAACCTCTCCCATCTAGAAACAATTTAGCACTAGAATTTGTTCGATTAGTTAAGTTCTCTCGCTAGCACAGCAATTCGCTCAAGCGATAATGGTAATAATTCTTCCAAAATTAATATTGGTAATGTTGATCTTTTTTAGTTCGGATGCGACGTAATAATGACCGCGATTAAATATCGTTCAAAACTGGAGTTCCTGAGAACAACTCGCTATTGGACTCATCGTCTTGACCTCCTACTGTATTAATCAAATAATTTGATAATCTATTATCAAAAGGGTGGTATATGCAGAGCTGCATTTTGGTACTTCACTTTGGTACTTTATTTTGAAGGCTTGTCGATGCTATTTGTGTATGAAAAATGATATCACTCAAATGATAACCACGGCTGGACTTACAGACGTCGATCCGATGATTAACATTTTTTACATTTTCCAATGAGACGTTTCAGTGGCATTTATCTCGGTCATGATGTTGTTTTTAAGGTCTTGAATGATAGTTTTTAAAAATCTCCATAAAAAGTTTCTAATGGCGTTAGATCGAATGCGATGTTGCAGGCCAATTCAGATTTCCGCGACGCAAAATTAAGCAATTTTTCGAAGAATCATTGCAATTCGTAATTTTCCTGCGTAGTATATGGCAGGTGGCACCATCTTGTTGAAAATAAATATCACTCAAGTTGATTCGATCACAATTTTGCTTACAATTACAGACATATTATCTGGTGTGCGAACCGTTTTTGGCCCGCCAAGCTTTGGTGCATCTATACCATAGAACCCGTAGTCTCAAATTGACGCACTAAACGACCGATGGTTGTTTCATTTGGGCGGTTGTGATGAGCAAAATACACGTGAAACGTGTTTTATTAAGTATGGTTTGATTGACACATGTTTGTTTTGAAATAAGTTTTCTAAAACGTTCCATCAATTAGCAGACGCCGAGAAAAAATAAAAGTGTTTGAATTAAATTTAAAACATTCCGTTTCATTTTCAAATGAACTTTCAGCAGCAGCAACACCGAATAAATTTAATGAATGACTCGAAAAAGGAACAAATTCGTCTGAAAGACTATGCTGCAATAAGATTTTGAAGACCATTATATCGACCTAACATATTAGAAGCATTATCATAACCTTGTCTATGGCAGTTCTTAATAGCTATATGCCAAGATTTTCTAAATTCTTCAATATCATTCAGTAAGTTTTTTCTAGTATGTGAATTAATAAAAAATAAATAGTTTTGATTAATTTATTTCTTAAACTATAGCTTAAACAACAATTGCATAGTTGACAATTGAAGCCGAAGACGCTTTAATGTTAACCAAAAAATTTTTATGTTTAAGGAGATAAAACCATTTTATAGTTACGGTGTTCACTACGAGGCGGTCATTTTTTCAAATTTTTTATTTAAAATCACAGAAATTATCATCAAATCACACGATTTTTGTAGATAAAAAAATTAGACATAAATGTATTTAAAAATAAATTTACGTAAATGTTTTATTACCAACACAGAAACAATAAAATGCATAAAGTCAAAAGCTGTTGCATTGAGATATTAAAGTTAGACTCGCTTAGCTTTACTAAAGCATCACAGCTTATGTCTCGTTTGATTTTAACACGCATCAGCTTAAAAATTTCATCACAAATAGTCGAAGATAAATAATTTGTGTGACCTTTACCTAGGTTGGCATAATGACTTACTTATATTAAGTTTTCTTAAAAATGGATCAAAACTCGATAAAAAGTTTAAAGCCCCAATCTAGTTTCCACTTTCCTCTTTGTTACATTTTTGATTTTTGCCGAGAGAAATAAATTAAAAGCTTATAGGGTTGAAGCCAGGAATTTAATAATTGCTATTCAATTTTTTTTGGGACTTTTCTCCAGAACTATTGCTCAATGTTTGAGCAGGTAAATGGACTTTTATTTAAACTCTTATTTATTTGTGTTGTTTCTTCGATAAACCTCAACTTAAATAAATTAATATCAACAAAAATAGGCGATGGTTTGAGTTTAATCAAGTAACCCTGCATTGCCCAAGTTATAGTATATGACTATCGAGCGATATCGTTTGAAATCAACCACCATAATTTTCCACGAAATGGTCGTTTCGCATACTAAATATTTCAATTTCAAGCATTAAATTGTAAGTCGGTCGGTTACATTTTCATTTAAACAAACTTGAAATTTGGCTAGTATTTATAATGAAGTAACATCCACTTCTTTTGTTTTATTGACATACGCCGGTGACGAATTTTTCATTTTTTTCTCCAGTCAGTTGCGGTCTTCTTTTATTTTTCATTGAAGTACTAGATTTTATTTTTGTTATTTTACTTTGAACAATCAAAAATTATAACAGGGAAACTTTTTAGTTTTACTTATTACCCCAACTAACCAAAATTTGTGATGTCAAAATTTATTATCCCTGTGTCGATATGAAATGTGGAAAAAATGCAAATTATTAGTATGGAAATAATGTAAATAATTCAAATTTGAAATTGAAGAGCACTAAATATTTAAATTAGAATGACATTTGGGCCCCTTAATTTACGACCGCTAGGCGCTTGCCTATAGTGTACGTTTTTGTAAACGCGGTTTTGGTATGGTATGCGCGAGACAGACTAGGACAGGTGCATAACAAATGAAGTATTGTTTCCTCCTCTTCTTCGTCCTTGCAACTTCGACAGTAATCATGAAACAAAAAACTTCAAGTGTACTGGCACGCTAACCAATAAGACAGCTGCCAGTAACGACAACCACAATTGTGCTAATGTTACGCCGTTGCATAGATATTAACTGGGTAGACCGTTGTAAGTCCAGATTAGGACAAATCTAGGCAAATTTGCCTAGTAATTACACATAAGGCAATTTGTCCATTTATTAAATGGGCAATTTGCCCGTTTGTAATTTTATAATGTTTGTAATTATAAGGAGCAGTTTGAACATAGCAAGTGGAACTTCATTGTAACCTTGAATGGTAAGATGACTGAAGTGATACGTTGTCATGCGAGTCCATCGGCTTTCATATTCCCCGTAATATTTCAGCCATCACGTTAAGCGATGAAAGGCAGCATCGGGCTACTTTCGACGTAATATAGCCTAATTGTAGAACTTGAATAGCAGCCTGACTGTCCGTAAAAATGCCAACATCTCTTATACAGCTATTACAAGATACTTCATCTAGTATAGACTTTGATATAAACTATAAGCTCTGTCTGAAAAATACTGCAATGATCCAGGAGGCGGAAAGAGAGATTTACATTTAGTTCTTTGCACAAAACCCCACAGCCGACCTATCCATCAATTTTCGAGCCATCTGTAAAGAAGTTAATAAAATCGGATTTGATCGTTAGAATATATGAGTGTTCCATAATGTTACAAGACCATAGAGAAATTGATTTAAGTCTTATAGCTGCACTTGCAGTCACTTGCTTGCCCACGATATCCCAGAGGGATGAGATAAAAGAGAATCTCCAGTTCTTGAGCAGAAGTACTCCTTAGTGCACCAGTAATACACAAGGTGGTAGTTCTTTGCACTTTCATCTGCAACTTCTGGTTGACCACTGTATTTAAGGCGGGCCACCAAACTGTAACTCCATACATTAGAACTGGTGTAACTACAGAGACGTAAAGCCAAAGTACGATGTGAGGCTCAAGTACCAATCATTTCCAATGGCATTTTTCCAGGAGTAGAGTGCTATTGTAGCCTTTTTTACGCTTTCCAGAATTTTTGACTTCCAGCTTAGTTTGTCCAAAATAAGACCCTTAAATTTCACTTTGTCTGCGATATTCAGAACAACTTCATTGAGAGTTGGAGGGTCAAAACGAGGAAGTTTGTACTCCCTGGAAAAAAGAACCAATTCAGTCTTCAGTGGTTTAACACTATGACCACAACTATTGGGCTATTGAGTCAGGATGCCCAGAGTATTCTGCATAACATCTCTGAGGAGACAAGGATATTTACCGAAATCATCAATAGCAACATCATCCGCATAAGCCACCTCTTTAAAACTAGTCCCTTCCTGGTTTAGTAACAGGTTATTTATGACCAAGTTCTAAAAAAGGGAGATATTAAACCACCTTGCGGTGTATCTACTTACAAATTTACGGAGAGATGATACATCTAGAATCGCTGTTATGACCCTGCCTTTGAGCATTTGATCAATCCAGCTTCTAAGTGCCACATCCACCCCCAAATTTGAAAGTGCCTGTATGATCGCCTCTGGTTCACCAAAGGGAATTCTTTATATTCGAGAGACTTCTCTATATGATATAAGAGGGAATGGAGAGCAGTTTCCACCGATTTCCCCTTACAATATGCATGCTGAGACGTTGACAGCTTTACTGCTCTTTAATGGAGAGCAGTTTCTACCGATTTCCCCTTACAATATGTATGCTGAGACGTTGACAGCTTTACTGGCTCGATTGAGCCTTCGAGGTAAGCCTCAATCTGTCTTTCTAGAATTTTCAAAATATAAGAAGATATAAGGTAATAAGCCTAAGGCCTTTGGGATTCCAAAGAGAGCGTTTTCCCGCCTTAGTTTAAAAATTACATTTACTTCAGTCCATTTGTTTGGAACATGACATAGTTCGAGGCTACTTTTGAAAATCACCTCAATCCAGGGAACTAACTTAACAGTTAAGTCAGTGGTTTTTGAATATCGGCAGGAATAATGCCATCCAGACCTGCAGACTTGAAACGCTTGAAACATGTCAACAAGATAGTTCTCCTATTACTAAATTTTCCCGCGACGTCACTTGCCTCATTAGCATTTGGGAAACTAGGAGAAGAATTGGAACAACCTGGAAAATGAGTTTCCAGATGAAGCTGCAAGGATCCCCTACCCGTTGTAGTCTATTGGCTATCCAATCACTGGAGATACCTTGGAATGACAGAACAAATAGATAATATCTTACGTAGCCTATCTGCTTCCTAGGACTCAGGTATTTTATCACAAAAGAGGCTCCAGGAATTGCTTTTGACACTTCTTAGTTCATATTTATACACTTTGAAGACCGCCTTATAGGAGTCCCAGTCCTTGTTAGTTTTTGTTCTCTTCACGATTATGAAGAGCCTCTTGCATTTTAAGCGCGTTACTTGTAGTTCTTTGACCACCATGGTGGGCGAGGTTTACCCTTTGGTTTATTAAGAGGACATGAACTTGAAATAGCTTCATTAAAAGCATCAGCCACTCAGTCTACCATGACTTCCATGTGTTGATTCTGGAGATTTAGGTACCAATGATGGTAGAGAGTTACTTAAAACCATTCGGAAAATATCCCAATTGGTCTTCCTTCGGTTTCTGAAGGTTGGAGTTTTAAAATATTTTATATCCAATCTGTATTGAAGATAACGATGATCAGAGAAGAAGTGTTCCTCAGACACTCCAATTAATTAATCTATTCGACAAGAAATTCGAGATAAGGGTAATGTCTAGATTTATAGGTTAGTACTGAATATCAAAAAGTTATAATCAAAAAGTTACTCATTTTTCTCATTTGCCTTCAGTGCTTTCCCAGATCATATGATGTGAGTTCGCATCACAATCAACGATGACTTTAACTTTCCGTTTTTGAGCATCCATTACAAGACCGCGCACATGTGCAGCTGGGAGGTTAACCCCGTCGTGCGGCAAGTACGCTGATATAAGCTAGAGATTTTCTTTACCGACCAGGATGCTAGCTGCTACTACATCTACATCGCTGTAATTTGCAAGAAAGATATTTAGTTTGCTTTCGGCAAGAATGCATGATGAAATCCTACTTTCTTGCAGTACACACAGTAATTTGTAATTCAGAGGTTCGAGCCGAAGAACCCGATCCTCATTGACCAATGGTTCTAGAACCGAGACGACGTCAACGTCATCTTTTAATATTTGGAGCAACAGAGCAGCTGACGCTGCCTTACAGTGATGAAGGTTGATTTGAATAAATGTAAGCATTTTATTGCTAAGTTAAACCTCCATCACAGTGGATCCTGATTTTGTAGAATCAGAGTCCAAACTAAGTCCGCAAAGTGAGTCCATTGATAAAGCCAACTCATTGACTCTGTATCAATTGGGCAACCGTCCTCAGACGAGGTTCCATGCTTATCTGGTTGAGGTGCTTCTTGACTTAGCAGCCCCATCCGGTGTTGTCTTATGGACCATTAATTGAATTTCTGAAACCATATTGATTTAATCGTGGCTTAGTTTAGTTCTCTACTTAGTTTCATTCGTCATATCACAAAAGATTTTCGTAATCCACAAACAATTAAAATTTTGTTTTGTTCTATTTTTCGTTCTAATTTGAAATATGCGTCGATTATTTGGGATCCTGCTTAAAATATTTATATTGATAGAATTCAACGGATACAGAATAATGTTTTATTTACTACTTTCATACCTTCAATTTGCCATTTGATCCGAACATTCTAATGTGGCTAAATAAAAAAAATTGCCATCCTATGGCGACCGCTGTAGAATTGTCAATTTGGATTCATTGCTTGTAAGATGCAGATGTGATGTTTCAGCATTCATAGCTGATTTGATGAATTGTTCTTTATTGACTTCCCTGAACTACTTGCAAAGATTGATATTCATGTCCTGCAAACCTAATCGTGTCAGGAATTTTATATATTTGCCGATATTTAAATCTAATTACACATATATCGCTCCGATCCCGGCATGGCAAATCAGTTAACTTATCCCTAGTCTGCCAATTGTATAAAATGCTAATAAATTCTAGTTACAATCACAATTAAATTCTAACCAAATGCGATACATCAAAACACAATATATCGATACTAAATATACCACAAACCCGTCATCCCGGTCATGATGGATTTTATGTTCGAACGTCCAAAATAAACTTAATTACTCTCATTTTATATGGTAATAAAATTAAACAACCAATAAAATAAAAATAAAAAATAAAAATAAAAAAATAAAATTAATTATGTGGTTTTTAATTATTAATTTTTTATTACTGTCCGTTTATTATCATATATACATATTCTATTTATGTGCATGCATGTTTACATATTTATTGATGACAAATTTATCAGAAACATTATCATAATATCCCGGATGATTTACAAAAAAAAACTTCAATTAAACCACAAACCATTTAATATATTTATAATTACATTGTATATATTATATCCTTTTTTTTGTCATCATTGATCTATCCCTTTGTGCCCAATGCCAATGCAGTACAAGATATAATTTCACAGTAATTAAAATTTAATTATTTATTCGCAACAGGAACACATTATCAACGTAATTATTTTATGTATACATTCGAAATCATATTCAAGGATGGGGTTATATAGTGGGCGAACCAGAACACAATATTCGCTATCCATCGATATATTCATTTAATATATTTCGTAAATATAACCAACCATGAACTCGGCCGCGTATATATAGGCACAATATAAAAATTTCGATTTCAATTTAAAAAAAAAATTGAATTAAAATTTCTGGGTCATTGGGAATTCGGTTGATTAGAAAATAATTATTCTAAAAAAAAAAAAAAAATTAATTACAATTCGTATACTTTAGAGCTTAGAACATAGCAACAATTAAATGGTAAAATCGTGAGGCAAACATTAAATTACCAAAAAAATTATAAACATTTGAACGGTTGATGATTGATTTGGTGTATTTCAATCATCATTGTGAAAAGGAAGTTAAATATTTATGTATACTAATTAGTGTGATTACTGAAGTAGATATACAAGTTGAAATATGATCGAAAATTATCAAGCATAAAAATGTTTCGCAAAATTGCTTAAATATTGTATATTTACGATTCAATGACACGACGTGTTTAAATTATAAAAATGTATAGTCTAAAAAATTAGACGAGTCAAAATGATTACAAGACCCATAAATATTCATATAATAAGATTTTGAGGATTTCATGGTCGGGCTGTTCCTATTGTTCTAGATAACCAGATCAAAACAATATATTCTCTACTTCGCATAGACATCGTCATCTTCAGTGATCTATTTCAGTGGTCCTCAGTCATCTACAAGCTCACTTAATGGTTCTTTTAGCAAGAACCACTGTATTCTATCGGCTATATTTGAGTGCTCGTCAGCGCCGGCTGTACCAAATTCAACGAGGGTACTTTTTATATAAGTCAGGAATAGCAAAACGTACCAAACATCCCAACTGTATGATAAACTTGGATTAGTATCGTGACATAGCTTTCGCTTCTACGGCGTACAAAGTATGTCGTTTATTCACTGATCAAGGTTTCAATGACTGCTTCTTTTTATCTAAAAAACACGATGTTTTTATTGCAAAATTGAAAATTATTCGAAGAGGTCTGTAAAGAATATCTTTTAATTCTTTAACAAAATAATTAGGCATTAGGTCGGGTCCTGCACCTTTATTTATATTAAGGTTATCAAGTACACTAATCACATCACATGGATATAATTCTCTGATAAACCTCTAAGAGACAAAGAAGTCTATATAAGATTTGGGAGCTTGATACCCGTCGGCCAGTAGTTTGGTGTACCGCCTGAGTAGAATTCGCATTTTAGCTTTTTATTGGCTGCCAATAGCTGCTTCTTTTTAGTCATAGGAAATAGGTCCTTCCTTTTTACACAGTTTATTCTTGATTTAATGATGATTTAAGGCATGCAGGTCATTGTTTCAGCTGATTTTCTGCTCCTATGAAGTTCGATGTATTGTCACTATATAAATCGTATGACACATCCCTATTTTGCGATGAATCTTCTCAACACACGTAAATTGGAGCTTGTATAGACATGTCGATAGCTATCTCGCTGTGCACAGCTTTAGTACTAAAGTACACAAAAATGCAGACAAACATCTTTATATATTTGATGCATTTAATACATTTATGCATTTATGATTCAGTACCTCTGTTGCGTTAGAGACACTAACAAGATATTCCCAGTATGCAGCCATTTAATATCATAACGCAGCATAATCGATTTTAAAATCAAGGCAGTACAAAGTAAGATTTTATGATATTTCATTTTAAATAACTCACCACACAGAATTAATTATTTCCCTTCCTATAGTCTATTAACTTCATCACTATGCAGGAACGGATTCGTCGTCTTGGGCATTTTTTCTGTAAACTTCTTTGGTATTTTATAACGCCTCAATGTCTTGTGCTAAAATCAGTTGGACATACAGCAGTTCTTCTTTCTTTTTGGGTTAAATAACTGGAATACCATACTGCCACGGTGATCTCTTCTCCATTGGAGATGGTTTATGTAGCTGTTCATTCACGCAAATATCCACTTAAATCTTTCGAATGAACTGTATCTCTTTAGTAAGTCTTCGAAGAATCTACTATTGGTGCTCATTGAAATGTCCTTGCTCTAATTTTCTTCTCTATTCGGTTTGATATCTTGGTTTTTGCTCTGACCAATATTTTTAATGAATAGCTGCAACCAATCTGGGTAATTCCACCATTTACAAATTTGGTTCATAAAATCATTTTTGCGGTAAGTCCTCGGAACGCACAATCTCCTTCATTGTATCTCGAAGGGACATGACGCCAGCATTCGCATGGAAACCGGTTTATATGCTCCTAATGAATTTCGGTTGACAAAAACTACTGTCAATTCCTTGAATGGACTGGCATCTAATCTAGCACGATTTTATTATCACACCATATAGTGTCGTACAAACTATTTTTATGTGGGCTTATGCATTTTTTTGGTGTTAACCGCAGCTCGATCAATAAAACTGCTTTTAATAGCTTTAACCTATAGGTAACCTTAATTGACGATTGAGTGATACCTTGGTTTTTCCTGCAATTAATTAAACAGAAATACTTGTTTTAGCATAAATCGCTCCACTATATATGCAAATCCACAGACATTGGAAAATCCATGCAATCCATCTTCGTCACTAATAAAGTAAACTTCTGCGGTTCCCTTTATCTCGTTGTGAAGCGATATTAACCTGCTGTATAATACGTCTGTGAATGGTCCATCCCATGTCAAGTCCCGTAATATATATAGACTCAATATAGATTCTAAAATAATAATTATCTTTTTTGTTATGAGAGACAACTCTGCTAAAGGATCAAAGATCTTGCTATAGCTTGTTAGCTATAGCTGTTATAGATTTTTCGACTTTACACTTTGTATTTTTAATGCGCTTCTTATTCGCTACTGTCATGAAATCGCCAATTTCTGTCCAAAAGACTACAGTTGCTATGGGATACTGGCTTGCGTTTTCTAGTGCAGCCTGTTTAATACATGTTATATCTGATAGACATTTCTATATCAGTAATGATTAGATAATTTGTCTGGTCCTCAATAGATCATTTCGAGATAAATTTTTACATCTTTTGACGTCTCGTCATAAACTAGCCTTAACTCGATCATTGTACTGGTTTTCTTTATAATTCCATGACGTGGTAAGAAATCTTCATCCATAATAATTTCGTTATTTATTACTTCCATGTGGCCTAATTGGAGATATACAGAGGTATTTTGTCTCTTAAAGTCAGGGTTTCCTATAAACGTGTTATCCATCGTCTTAAAGCGTTGCATTACCACAATGTAGTTTGATCCTAGGTCCATTTGGTTTCCTTTGACATGCAATTTCACCACGAATTTTCCTAAATTATTTTTTGGTCTTATATTTCTAAACCATCTTTCAATGCTCTTCTTCAGTTAAATCGTTGGTCGTTTGAACTTTCTTACTCTGTAGCTTCTGTATGATTTTTCCTGTATGCTTCCATGTCTCACACTCATACAGTAGTACCGATTTCACACATGAGTTGAACATTCGTATCTTGGTCTTGCGCGACAGGATATATATATATATATATATATATATATATATATATATATATATATATATATATATATATATATATATATAACAGTAAGAAATGTTGCTTACGCTCCAATAGTGCAAGGCATTGTCCAAACTTACCATTTGCCCCTTTCACTTGAACTATGGCAGTTGATAAAATGACTTGTTTCACAAGCGATTATTACTTCGGGTGTTGTCCTAGCTCCTAATGAAATTTTAACGAGCTCATACAGTAAATGTTTTTTTGGCCCTTGCACGCATGGAACTCCATTATCTGTTTGTTTTTCGTATCGATTGTTTCAATTACTAACGCCCTCTCGCGCACCGGCTTCGCTTTCGTGTATGAAAATATGAATTCTAAAGCGCCTACTTTATACTTTAAAAAATTAGAAATATCTTTGGTATGGTTGGGTTAAATTCTGTCAAAGCTTATATAAGTAAAATATCCTATATCATAGTTCTTTGTGGATTTTCGGGTGTAACAATGATGTGATGCTGTTTAACGGTTCAGCTCGATGGAAAGGTTATATTGACCTTGAGCATATGAATAAACTTCCGTTTACAGTACATATAATTTTCTATCATTCGGCAGCTAACTCGGTTTCTGAACCAATATATTTTTTTAAAAGCCTCATTGATAATATGTTGTAACTTGCGTACCTCAATTTTAGGCAGTTTTTTAATTACTTGCCCTGTTATTAGGTCATATCCTGGAGTTTTTTTTGCATTTTAGATTGTTGATTTCTGTTTTTAGTTCTTTCAGTGTTACAGCTTTTACTTTCAGAGGATTTTAACTTCCAGTCATATTGCAAACATTTTTTTAAGCTGCGTTTGTCTGCATAGGGCTTGCATTTTTGGTCGTTTGATTCTCATTGCTGCCTTTCAGAGCAAGTATTCTATAACCTTAGTTGCAGTTACAGTACTAAGAAATTTTGTTTAAATTTTTTCGTACTCTTCTTTTTTTTCTGCACTAGATGCCTTACCTTTTTTGGGTATATTCCTGATTTTTCTTTTCTGCGGATACTATTCTTGGAGTGCTTTCCTAAGCTGCCATTTGTACATGATATTTTTATTTTTAAATATTAATTCTCATGTATTTTGTGATATATCATATCTTTAGTTTGAAGTTTGCAAGACTTGCGCAAATGTTTTTTCTTTCTTTTGCACATGTTGGGAAGCTTTGTGCGTTTTTGTTTGCTTAGTTCCTTATTTTCTGTAGTTATGGTGGAATCATCTCCCGATAATTGGCTGGGTGCTGCCCGCCGCAACTAATACATTTTGGTGGTTCATCTCCTAATAGTTTGTACATTTTTGTTAGGAGAGTTCTCTTCTTGTCACAATTTCTAGACTATTTTCTCCTTTGCCTTTCTCTTTTTTAGTAATATTTACAGCATCTAAAATTTTGAATCCTTTATTTTGAAGGTTTTTGGTTTTGTATTTACTTGGACAGATTGGCTGTTTTATATTTCTGGTTCGTTACAGAGTTCATCAGCGGTTGAATTTCTGATAAGTTAGTTTCTCCTATGATGTTTGCCGGTAATGGTTGTCTTTCTTTTGGGTGTACCTGCGATTGTTGTGCTGCTTTCCTTTTTTTGTTTCTATTGTTTCGCTTATTTCTCTTAAGGATTTTTGAAGTATCATTTTAATTTCGTTCTAGTACATTTTCTTAAATGGAATCCTGCACTTCACCTTAACTCATTCATCTTAACTCTTGACGTGATTTTGACGGAAACAACAAAATTAATGATTGGTTTTGTGGTGGTGCCTATAAAATTAATTATTGCATCGTAAAGGAAATACTTTGGTTGCTCTCCGTCCTCGATACGCCATATTCAAATTTGAGCTAAGAAACCCGAGAAATGCTCCAATGCTCCAACCGTATCGGTCAATAACATATTGCAATAATTATCAAATTCTATTTTAAAAATTGGAATTTTTTTTAAATTTATTTGATTGAAACAATATATGAATTAAAATAAAATATAAAATTTAATTAAAACAAAAATTTCAATAAATTAAAAATTTATTAATAAAAATTAAAATATTTTTCACTTTTCTCACCAACCAAAATAAAATTTGTTAATTTGCGTGGGTTGTGAATTTTTTTTATTTTTTATTTTAAAAAACTTAAAAAAAAAAACAAATTAAAAAAATATTTAAATTTGTTAAATGTATTTATAGGGTGGAGCTGCGGCACCAACATAGTAGTGGTAAGTGCCAAACAAGTTGTATAGCTTTTGGTAATAACATAATCTTCGGGTTATTGTATTTTGCAAAATGTATTCTTCTTAAGCTCTTCCCATTTGACTTAACGGTCAAGAATTGGAATTGAGGTGTCCCTATACGATATTCCCTATATATGGTGAAATTATTTTATTTCCACGCCGTTTGTGTGCGGTATGTTTTATCCAATTATTTCCATATCTCTAATTCCACCTTTTGTTGAAAGTGCGTTAAGTCTTTTTGGTGGTGGATCGGGTCTAGTCCAAAAAGTTTTGATACTTAAGGCTTTTATGTATAATAAAAATAGGCACGTTATGATTGATTCAAATAAAGTCGTGTTTCTATGACTACTATCTGTCGTGTATGGTATATATAAGTTCGTGTGTAACTCTGACCAATGTTTTGTGTTTGAGATCGAGGAGCACAACAGTTAGTTTTGAATCATGAAGTTAAGGCCGATGAAGGTTTGAATAAACCAATTTTAAAAGATATCTTCGAAAAATGTACCATTTTCCTGGTAACAAGCTTCAATGTGGGATTTACCGTTAAACCGATTATTATATCCAAATATTTGATTTCATGAAGTAACCGTTTGTGACACAAATGAAACCTATGTTCGTAATATCGTCGGTATTAGTGATATCTGCGGCTATTTCTAAAATCGAACTTAGTATTAATACGAAATATCTCAATCAAGTATTTGTATCGTTCCATGAAATCTCCATAAAATTAAGTGTTATTTATAAGTTGTATTATACTTGCAATATTATAAATTGCATTAGTCGAAAATTTGTTATAAAAGATTTTAACCTTCAATGGATGGATTTCTTTATGCGAAATGCAAATTTTCGCGTGAGCAGAAATTTGTTTTATCTAAGAAACTGGCCAATCTGATCATTCGAACATTTGCAACCTATTTTCAGAAACAGGCAAGAAATGGGCAGTATAAATCGCCATTTTAACCGATAATTTCTCAAATTTTAGATTTTCCCGAATATTTTTTAAATATAACATTGACAGATTTACTATTCCATTGTGATCCAACTCTAATTATACCACTAAGTCACCGCTCTTTACCATAGAACTTAAAGATTTATTTAGACTAAGTTCATTATTATGGCCCTCTAACGACACTGATTTTGGGGTAATCAAACTCAGTGTCGTTAGAGGGCCATAATAATGAATTTAGTCAAAATAAAATGTCTGCAATAACATGATCTATCTAATTGCTATAAATTTCTATATCTATCGTAAACAAAACTTAGCAGGCAAATAGAACCACTTCCACCTCAAACAATGTGTGAAATATAAGAAAATGCTTTAAAATTATAGTGACAGTGATATTTGAGAAACCTATCTGTTTATAGCATTAACCAACAAAATATCACAATATACTATAGAACTATACCATCGGTAGTCTTCAATCTTAATCTATATGCGATTGTGAACTAATTATATTGTAAGAGGGCTACCAAACTAATCAAAAACTACTTTTATAATAAACAAGCTGAAATTAGCATATGTCTGAAATATCATTAAACGAAAAATCTTTCGTAGTATAACGATTTAGTAATTCTATCCCCTATTTGCCCACTTGGGAATGTTAAAAGATCGTTCAGCTTGTTATAAAAAATGGAAAATATCCAGGAAATGATAAAACATCCACTATCGAAAAAAATAACTGTAGTTTACAGTCTGAAACAAATAAATAAAAATCAGCAGCTTATACGAGTCAACCATTAGTAATATAATAAAGGCACTCAGCCAAAGTTTGAACTTCAAAAGTAACCAAAATCTAATACCACACATTAACAAAGTTTTCTGTTTTAACTAACTTCTAAATTTCAGAAAGAATATCCTCAAAATACATTGTTATTGATAATCATACTTCCAAGAAATCAACTATCTTTTACATATCCGAAAATATCTGGTAACAGTGTTTCGAACACACAATATGTACAAAAGGTAACCTAAAAGTAGATTTTAGATCTCCATTACCTTGTTAAGCGTGTCACTCCTCTAAAAGCATCCCGCCAAACAGATATTTTTTGAACCTCAAAAATTACCACTGAAATTAATAAAATATTGCCTTATTATTACTACTAACTGATCGAGACATATGTTTCCATTTATAAAGACTATCACATGAAGAAGTATCCTCTAACTTATTCTTAGCCATTGCAGATGTACCACAAGTTCGAGTAATACTAATTTTTTAATTGCAACAGCAGACAGCTTTGTGTAGGAACTTTTGTTGATGACACTACAGAAAAAGAACAAAGTTGTGATACTTACAACAATCACTCGATAAAATCAGCCAATGGACTAATGAGCTTGAGCAATTTTCAGTCTTCACATTATTTTTCAATATTGGAGAAAATTCTTTTAGCTGAATCGGGTCAATATTTCGGGTTGCATCTAGATAAAAGATTGTACTGGAAATGTCACAACAAGCAAAAGGCAGAGAACCCTAAAAGAATTAAACTTCATGAGCTAGTTACAGAAGAATATGTTAGGCCATTCAAACAAAAGTGGAAACTATAGCAAAAAGAGATATAAGATACTTTTGAAAATGTACCTTGAAATATTGAGAAAATGTGATTGAACAAATCGTTATCTTAATTTTAATGACTGATACTTGGCCCCGAAAAGTGATCTTGTGAAAAAGTGAATTTGTGATTTTTTTATACATCCAAATTTGAGTATAGTAAAATCAAAGCGCATGTGGTAGGGCTTCCTACCTTTTGAGGTAGTCTCTAGTTTTTAGCAAGGTGTTCGTACAAAAGGTATAAGAAGCTTCTTGAAAATGTACCATCGTACAGACCGCTCGTGCTCGATATTGTGGATAATATTATTATGAACCGACAGATATTAGAAAGATTAAAGGAGGCAGTTGTTTTGGTTGACTTATTGGCTTGGACAAACTAAAAAAAAAGGTGGCTAAATATACGATTACAGACTACATTCTATATACAAAATCCTTATATAAAAAACAGACCATCGAACAGTGGAATAAAATATCAAAGGTGTGGTACTTTGGTGAGGTGCATAATGTATGATGGCGTGTTCAAGCTCCAAATATTTTAAGAAGGCAAAATCATCACCAACTTAGATGATATCGCGTGGTTGCAGTAGCTACTTAATACTCACAAAAGGGGTAATCCAGTTTTGTAATGGAACCATAATGGATCGAAAACGGAAATTGTATAGGTAATACAGGGTGTCCACCGGGAAGGTATACTATTTTGTTTGTTTATAATTTTTGATTAAATGAAAGAGAATGGATCTTATATTGATAAATGTTTTATTTAATGTCGGCAATTATATATGGGATACAATATCAGATAAATATCCGCCTCTGTTAGCCTCACAAATGCGAGCCCTTTTGAGGACATTTCTCATTACATTCTCACACATTTCACGCGGTATTTCATTAATTTTATCACGAATATTTTGTTTGAGTTGCTCAAGCGTTTCTGGTTTGTTTGCATAAGCCTTGCTTTTTAGATATTCCCACAAAAAGAAGTCCGGAGCAGTCAAATCTGGTGACCGTGGAGGCCAATCAACATCACCATTTTTTGAAATAACTTGTTGTGGAAAGAGGTCTCGCAGTAATTCCATTGTAATCCTGGCTGTATGCGACGTGGCACCGTCTTGTTGATACCACATGTTAATCAAGCGCAAAGCATGCAGTTGTGGCGTTAAAAAGTTTTCAATCATATCACTATATATCGCTCCCCATTCACAGTTACCGTTACGCCGTTTTGATTTTCAAAGAAGTAAGGTCCAATGATTCCTCCTGACCAAATTGCACACCAGACTGTCACTTTTAATGGATGTAAAGGTGACTGATGAATAATTTGAGGGTTTTCTATTGCCCAGAACCGACTATTCTGTTTATTCACATATCCATTTAAATGAAAATGTGCCTCGTCGCACTCATTATGATTTTTTCATGAAAATCGGGGTTGTCATGGGCGAGCTGTAACATCCTATTGGCATATGTACGGCGGCGTAAATGGTCTTGTGGAAGAAGCTCTTGTGTCAACTGAATCTTAAATGGAAACAAATGCAAATCCTTGTGCAAAATTGTGGCTAAACTTGTTCTTTGAAGACCAAGCTCCTGAGCACGGCGTCGAATTGAGGTTGATGGATTGTTTTGAACACTTTCTTGAGCAGCAGTAATGTTTTCAGCCGATCTTGCAGTACATTGTGACCCATGCTTGGGCCTATCACTTGCAGACCCTCTCTCTTCGAAATCATTCACTACACGATAAATAGTGCGTTTTGTTGGCACGTTGTTTCTCCCAAAAATTTCACGTAACTTTCTCATCGTCACAGTAATCGATGATTGATGTTGATAAAATGTTTTAACGGTTAAAACACGTTGGTTTATCGAATATTTTTCCATAATAAATTTGCCACGTGTCTACTTCACGACTGCCAAATATGAACTGTCAATATTAACGTTTACCAAAATGGCGGCAAAACAAAGTAGTATACCTTCCCGGCGGACACCCTGTACATACATGATATGATCGGTAAATTTTAAAATTGGAGCTGTTGCTGACCATTCTTCTCACAACGTTATACATCAAGCGAATGTTCGGTGGTATTGTATGGTAGTAATTAAAAAATTAAATTCTACTGAATTAAGAGTATTTTCTTCCTTATGAAGAGTTTCTTCTCCAACACAGATTACATGGCGTAAAGCAAAGCGAGTTTTGACGCGATTTCCTTATTATATCAACACTTGCTATGTAACAGAGAATTAATCGATCTTACTGGGTGGTAAAGTTAGTTAGTCTAGGACGACACAAATGTTACCATTGTGTATAGAAAGTGGATCTACCTGACATACTATTTGACAGTGTATTATGATTTGTGATGCGGTACTTTCGTTACTGGAAAGATATTTTGGTTCCAGTAGCTTTATAAAAATGCAACTAATCGAAAGGTTTATTCTTTTCAAGTTAGTATCAAACTATGAAAATAGTACTAAACGGTTTTTATTTTTTAAAACGATACCAGTCGATGGCCCACCCGTTAAAAGAGATTATTAAAATTAAATTTAATGTGTCTGCCCCAAAAACTATAAATTTGTTCGAAAAAAAAACACAAAAAATTACAAAAATGTATTTTTGATTTAAGTTTATATGATATATTAGAGTTTTATTTATTTAAATTTGTTTTTGTTTTTAACAGAAAATATTTTTTTATTTTTATATCTGTAATAAATTAATTATAAATAAAATTAAAATAAAAAAACAAAAATATTTTGCTGATGATCTCATTTGTTTGATTTATTTGATTGGATATTTAAATTTATTAATAATTTATTTTTTTTTTGTTTTTTTTTTTATTAAAATTATAATCATAAAAATAAAGTTATATTTATATAATTAAAATATAAATAAATCTTAAAACCAAATATTTTTATTTGTTTTATTAATTTAAATAAAAATTACGAAAAAAAATATAAAATTATATTTTAAAAATTTATGATAGTAATTCTGTGAATGTATCCTATATATATTATGTGTTCCAAGTTTCCAACTGCAACACATCTTTTGCTTTGTGTGCAGATAATATTTTGGGTTGTCAGTCGACCAACATAAATTGCATTTTTACATGGCATCCCAAAGGGGGTCATTTTGCAATGGAGTTTAAAAATAAATTTTATAAATATTTCAATCTAGTAACCTCGATTTGATAGTTGGTAAAAAATGCAAGTTACCCTTTATTTAACCAATGGGTTCTTTATTTAACCAATTAAGGTGAAACGATACATGTTATAATATTTAATTAATTAAGTAACAAAATTTCAATTAATTAACAAATTTAATTAACAAATTTAATTAAAAAATTTAAATTATTAATTTTCGTCATTTGATATCGTGAAGTCGGACGACTAAAACTAATATATTTTTTAATTAAATTTTAAATTAAATTATATTTTTTTAATTAAATTAAAATTAATTATATATTAGTAACATGTATCGTTTCCCCGTAATTTTGGTTTTTTAATTTTATTAATTTAATCAGAAATGAAGAAATCGTCGCCAGAAATTTGCCTTTAGGTAACATTCGACTTTGAAAGCATTACAAAAGTTTTAACAAATGGAAAAAAAATCTGTCACAACTTTTTTTACATTCAACTTTTTCCTTTTAAACGAATTATAAATCCCCAGGTTTCACGGGCGCAACATTATATATTTTTTAGAGTTTTTGAAACTTCCGATTTGTGGTATAAATTTCTCAAATTTCATGGACTAACTATATCATGAATTTTCTGTTTTAATGGTCTATACATTCCGACCTTTTGGACTTTGGAAACATTAGTAGATATCTTTTTCATTTCAGAATTTAATCTTTGAAATAGATCAAACAAGCTTGTCACAAATTTACTAAGTGAAAACTATACGCTATGACTAGTTTACCTATAGAACAATAAAAATGAAACCAACAACCAGTCCAAAGCTACTATACGGCCAAAAATATTTATAGTTCCAATACCCAATGGTCGCATATTACATTCGACATCTTTCAAACATCAAAACTGATAAAACTGTATAGATGGAAATTGTTATAAGATCAAGCGGTTATATGTTCCTGAAAAACCCCAAAGTTATTGGGGTTAGCATTTTGAATTAGCGCTGACATAAGCGTTAAGGCCACCGTATAGGAATATTGGAGTTCACTCTTATATAAAGTTGTACAAACTGGCAGTTCTACATATATACGGGAGCGATGCCTGATATGTAAATATGAAAATTTTCTACGTATAGATGTCCCGTGATAAATATAGTTAGATCTGAGGGCAAAGTTAAAGTTAATTTCTGCATTTGCAACGAAAACATGCATACCCTGTGGCTGATCCCTTTTCCTTCCAACTGTCGGTAATTTGATTTATCGACTGCATTTATAATAGATGAGGTTTGGCTATTCATTCTTGAAAAAACGTTCATAGTTTGTAATATAGTAAAAGGCTCGGCGTCTTCACGCATTCATGATCCGGTTAGTGTGAGATGGTCACATTTTTGAATCACTGAATCTGTTGCAGTGCCATCTGCGAGAGCCCTAAGAATGTATACATTAAAATTTAGCAGAATTGTATAAGTATGGTTTCACCAAGCACAATCAAATGACATACCTGCAGAACAATCAAGTTCAGAACATTTTTTAAAAGTGTAGCTAAAGAATTTTGTAAACCTATCATTTCAGGAGCGTGATCTGCAGCTTGAAAAGTGCCCAACAAACATTACATTATATTCCTACACTGAATTCCATTTTTTCCAAAATGGTGCAAAAATAATCTCTAGGACAATTAAAAAGAAAGTTATACTCAAATTGATACCATTTACAAAAAACTGGAGTTTTACCAAACAAAAACTGGAAAACTGTAGATCATATCGAAAAACTGTAATTTACAGGAAAAACTGTCGATATGGCAACACTGATGGTAGACAATATGCACCTCCTAACTATTATTCAGTTTTTTTAAATGTAGCCAAACTGTTAGTATTCCTGAAACAAGGCTATATAACCATCCTTGAGTATTAATCTCTTGACAATATTTTCTCGACTTTTAATATTTATGAAGAGAGAGTAATGGTCTAGTACAATGATGATGATGTGGTGTGTGTGTGTGTGTGTTTAGCCTTTTTTCGACTGAGGATATGGCCGTAAAAAGAATACATAAATTCTTTGCCATGGTCGATATTCTATTATCTGTTATCCCATTGTTGAGTATAAAATGTAATCGGGGCTTTTACAAGTCGAGCCCGATGATACGTTTGACATCTTGGTACATAGTCGACCAATTATAATGCCTCTGCAATCGCTCTTAAGTTTTTACAATCCCTAAATGGGCTGATGAGGGAGCGTTTTGACATTGTTTAAGTAAACTTGATATCAACGAGCTAGGCACAACCAATTTTCATTCGGGGTGGCCAAAATCAAAAATAAAATATACCAGGGGATCTATTTATAAAAACATTACCATCTTTGACTTTCATGTCAAGGAAATGCTGGTTTTTCATGATATTCTCTATTAGTTTCATATAATTAGCATCTATATAGGAAAGCAGAGGAAGTCAATTCAATATGTAGAGGTGGAATCTCAGAATCAGTTTTAGCGGGTGCATTAATATTTATTTCATCGGAATGAAATCACAACAATGCGTCCGGAATGATGTTATTACTGCATTTGCAGTATCCAATTTGAAAATTGAATCCGTGTAATTTCATGCTTCATCGAGCCAATCTCGCGGAGAGGTGTTTTTGGGACATACGCCATTTCAAAATAGAATGGTCACTGCTGATGGTGAAAGGAAGTACCTTGATATATGCATCAAATTTATCGATGCTCAACACAGTGGTCAGATATTCTAGTTCGGTAATCGACTTTTGCGACATATAGGCAATGGGATTCTTTACACCATTATCCCCCCGTTGAAACAGGACACTCCCTACACCCATC
The DNA here is from genome assembly GCA_963556175.1 of Tipula confusa. Classification (NCBI taxonomy): domain Eukaryota; kingdom Metazoa; phylum Arthropoda; class Insecta; order Diptera; family Tipulidae; genus Tipula; species Tipula confusa. The sequence continues at coordinate 208,147,581 of OY744476.1, read as the reverse complement.
GTACTAGCATATCAAAGAAACGCTTTAGAAAATTAGAGTCCACCAAGACTGGAGATGATACCAAAGCCGTTTTGAAGGAATCAAAGGTTAATTGTGCATTGTCATTCCATTGAAATTTCTTCCCTTTCTTTAATAGTTCCGTATGAGGAGTTTCCAAAGTTGAATAATTTTCAATGAACCGTCTGTACCATCCTGTGACACCTATACCAATCTCGTAATATGCCGTACACTTTTACTATGTGGAAAATCTGATATTGCACGAATTTTTTCAGGATTAACTTTTAAGCAATCGTCGCTAACAACATACCCAAAGTAGTCATTTTCTTTAAAGCAAAATTTACTTTTCCCTACGTTAATAGTAAGTCCCGATGCTTTAAGATGAAGTGCAACATAACTAAAGAGGGAAAGATGTTCTTCAAAGAAAGATTTAACCAACAGGTCGTCCAGATACACAAAGATGTGATCATGTAGGTGATGGAGTATGACCATATGCTGGACCCGGTCTGTGGTACATTACACAACCGAAACGACATTACTACAAACTGATACAAAGGATGCCTCGCCAGAGATCTAGGCTTGATATAAAAGCATCATAAAAGCATCATTACCAGTGCAAGCATTGATCTTTCGGGTATCCAAACAAAGTTTCATTTTCCCATTTGACTTACGTTCATGGGAGATAAGAGAACACCATACTGAGTTGCTTTTCTTAATGCCTCCTAAATGAAGCATTCGTTCCAGTTCAGCATATATGTTGGCTTGAACAGGAAGAGAAACAGAATAGTGTCATTGCATCGCCTGCTCGGAGCTGTCAACATCAATACTGTGCGAGATGAAACATGAATGACCTAACCCCATTGAAGGGGTTCATTGAAGTTCATTGAAACTTGGGAGCTGATGGATTACAACATATAATTGTTGCTTTTAAACAGAGGATAATATGATAGTTGATCTCGTACGTCACCAGGACCAGTAATATTATTTATTGTAGGGTGCTTAACGATTACAGGTTGCAATCCAAATTCGTTCCAAAAGTCGATGCCTAAATGGAGAAATTGTTTGAAGCTATAGGAACAATAAACAACTTCATTTTTCACTCTGTTTTAAGATATTTAATGGAAGCGTACAATTATCTGTTGATTGTTTGTTTAGATCCATTTGCTGTTAGAACATGAGAGGAAAAAGAATTCACCTGAACTTTCGATTCAGTTAAAAATCTGTCCACACCAGCACCAAGTATGCTTACTGTAGCTCTACTATCCAACAATCCACAAAATTTAACTCCACCTATATCCCCATCAGCATTAAACCTAACATGATCTGCTGATCGTATAATTGACTCGGTAATCTTTGTGCGCAATTGACGATAATTTTTCTTTCATCGGTTTCTTCAGTCTATTAGCGGGCCGAGTTGCTTCTCTTGATCTCTCAAGATAATACCATTAGAATTCGCGTGCCACTCACTTCATCAAAAATCATAAATCGTTTACAGTGACGCACAAAATTTACGGTTGTCTAACCTAACCTTCGGCCATCCCATTTCCTTATCCACTATCCTCCAGTGTACCTTCCGTTACAGTGACGCCGAAACTTCTCTGCATTCGATTACTGTTCTTGAATCATTGAATTTTTTATAAGAAATTTGATCTGTAGTCAGATTACAAATTTTTCTTTTGTTTGATATCGATTTATCAATATAGCCTTCCACTACACTTGATCATCATCACCCGCCGTGGTGCTTAAGGGTTAGTAAATCGGTAGCACTATGGCCCATGTAATTATCGACATCTTCAAGTTTCAAAAATTTGGCAATTTGTTTAGGTGTGTTTAAAAAATCTTCCAATTTAGGTTAAAATGTGAATTTTCCATTGACGAAGAATTGATTATGACCAAGAACTGATGGACGAAGTTTGATGTACTTTCTGATATATGCTGAATATACTTCTCCTCCACAGATAATGGGCGCACCACATTCATTTTTGTTTCTGGAGTTTTTTTTAATGTTAACCTCTCCTTTTTCAGACATATCGTTAACATCAGCTTTGCTCAATTTCTCCGCTCGAGTTGCACCATATACACCAAAACATTTGTTTGTAAATGATCTGTTACTTTCATATAACTAAGAAGTTCATATCGGCCGCAGCAGATACAAATTTCCTTATGTCTTCCGTTTGGAAAATGTTGATTTTTATTGGGCGAAATCCAACAGAATTCTTTGTCAAAAATGTAGTGAGCTTATCATATTTTATATTGATATTGTGATTTCTTGCGATCATGGTTTTTAGCATTGCGTATTCTACCCACATTCAACTTGCCTTATATTTTGCTGAAAATGTTTTATTTGCAAAGTACCAAATTATTCTAGTAATGATATACACTTACTTTTAAAGTCGTTGAAGTATACCAACATGGCCGATTCTCTAATAAATTTTTCATAATTTTTTTGTTTTTTTGCTTTCACTCCATAAACTTATCATAGGAGCGTAAATACACTTTAGCAGATTTTTTGGGAAGTAAGTTTAAAGCAATTAACCCTGCTTCGTCAATAATTTTTGTTAAATAATCCTGATCGTTCCTTTCAATGTTAGATTCAGCCATTTTCATTCCAAATTATGAAAAGCTTATTCATATACAATAATGACAATTAAACAATAAATGCAAAGGTCACTTAGATGTACGAAAAATGTCAAAAAAAGAGTTGCGTTTATATTTAGAGTTAAAATTTTTTATTTGTTGATAGAGTGCCTTGCATATGCATATTAAACTTACATGAAATAATGCGACGTTATTTTCATAACGTTTGTTAGCAGAAACTACTCGTCCAGTGACCTTAGAACGGTCATATTTACCAGTCTAAAGCTTAGGAGCATCAGGGTCGGGTTTTCTAAGATATGAATGAATCCGGGTAGACGGTAAGAAGGAAATATGGAATAAGATTAGGACGACGGAATCTGGCCAAGGGGATAAAGGCTCCGTTCGAACGTTTTGGAAAGCTTACTGTAATGCATATGAGTATAATTGAGAATATTACGCAAATTCTATGGGTAACATACATGTAAAAATGATTTCACCAAAATTAATAATAATTGTGTCAAGAAAGCTGTGAATATAAATCATTTAAACGTAAAAGTTGAACCCTTTACCGAACAAAGAAAAGAAAAAAAATTGACGACGACTTAGCATTAATCTTCAGCTGAAGAGTGTCATAATTTAACTTCCTCTTATACGATTGTTGTTGGTAAAATTTGTATAATTTCATCACCATGGGTGTTTTTTAGGAAATAATTTGTATACTCAACATACACAACCTTCTTTGCGTAGTTCTCTTCATCTTATTTTAATTTAACGAAATTTAATTGTTATACAAAGTTTTTTTTATTTAATTCAATCCAAAATGGTTATTGTATTCAAATCGAGTGTTATGGAATAATAATAAAAGATCCAAATATCACTCACTACTTAATTTATTTTTATCTCGATATATTTTAAGCGCTTACAAGTCTAACAATTCAAGACGATGTGGCTGCAATGATACATTGAATTTTTTTTTTTTTTTACGTTCCTTTTGATGATATATCAAAAAGATCCGCGTACACTGATATCGTAAGTTTCTTTCACCAACAATCGAAATTTAATAATAGTTAAAAAAAAGTAATTAAAGTCGTAATTTTTTTTTTTCAACGTACAGAAATTCGATTTTGGGATATTAGTTACAGAAATCGGAAAAATTAAATCAAAATCTAAATTTAATAATAAATAATTATTTCGATTTTGCTGAATAATGTATTGTACACGAATATATTGTAATGATTGTGTTGAAAACATTATTATGCGCGCGGTGATGCGATGTACATAATATGATTGGTGTAAGGTAGATCGACATGTTATATACTGAAAATATCGCAGTCATGTTTATTACTGCCGTGCGCGGTGCGATTTGGTTATATATGTGCGCGGCGGTGTGTTAGAAATTATGTATATAATACGGCTCCTATATGGAGTTGTGCTGGCGGGGATCTTTTATAAATTGATTTTTCAAAATAGTTGTTCACTTGAATTTTTTTTAATTTAATTTTTTTTACATAATAAATTAGCATGTTACATGATATTTAATATGATTGTGGGTGATTTCAATCTAATAATTGTGGTTTTATGTAATAAATTCGAAATGTATATTCACGCGCGTGATATAGCAAGTGCATTTTTTTGCTACTTGTAGTAGTGGACTTGAGTCATGTGGTGAGCTAGGAAAGCTCAAATGTTTTGGAAAAAATTTAGCCGAATAGAATTTCATCATGCAGTATATTGCTGGAAAGACGATTTACAATTACAACACAGTTTTACAAAATCTGAGGTATCTAGATTACTCAAAAAAGGTAAGTCTATGAGCTAATTTAATTGCGAAAATATCTGCGTACTATTTGGCCTAAAAATGATTACAGTGAGCTTTAACGTGTTACGGACAATATCTTAAGGAGTTACAAATTAAAATATGCTAATGCTGAATTTAAATGAATATTCTGAAATATGCTTGCTCGGTATTCAAACTGGCTCGGTCTATTGTGCTATAACTGCGAATAATACATTACCGCCATCTTACCACGATGCAATGCATTTTGTGGGTTATATTTCAAGGTCGTAGTAACCTCCGTCATCATACAAAGCCATCTAATTGTTTGAAAAATGTATTATTGGTACGACAAGTTGCCCGCTCAAGCCTATGCTTAAAATTTTATTTCCAAATTTGATTTGGTGACATGAAAAGTAGGATCGACAGAAAATCTGCTAATTTAGAAACTTTAAAGATTCAGCTGGGGCTGACAGGTTCTCATTAGACGCAGTGCTTTGAAAAACGATAACGGAACACGTCGATATAGATGATAAGGAAGAAGAGGTACTCGATTATCGGGATTACGAGCAGATTTCACGAAAGCAAATATGTTGTCTTTCATCAAGTTAAAGAAACCTTCAATTAAGCTTTCTACGTTGGACTTCAAAAACGCATTTACGTCCATGGTAATTGATGGTGCAGATTTAACAGATGTAATGCCTCTTGGAAGGAGCTAGACATACCATTTCCCTTATGGAAGTATAAGCGCTTGGTCGGTGCTGTTGCATTGCTGCGAGAACGCACTCATGTTCCAGGCTAAAATTAATAATGTTATTTCGATGTGTACTGTCGGTATGGAGTCTGCTGATTTTATTCGGGAGATGCAAGTTTCTGTGTGTCAACGGTGCCGCAAATGTCATCTTACAATGCTCCATTTTGAAGTAGAAAGCCCATTAAGTTATTCCAGTTTCTTTAGCGACTTCGGTTTCATCATTCAATGCAGAAATACAAAATGCTCCAACCCGAAGAAAGCTCTAGCCACTGGTATCACCAAAATGCTTGATAATCAAGGTTCAATGGTCCCATGTCATGCATTGCTATAGGGTTTTTGATGGGTCATTATTGTGCCCAGATTTGGCACAGCAGAGCAATTTCTCATCATTGCATTTATTCTTTCATAGATCACTGATCTTCAACCACCTCATCCAATTTCATCAAAGGAATTTCAAATTCCTGCTTACATAAAACTGGCTGAAAGAATGTCGATTTGCTTATTAGAACTGGACTAGTTTGGGATTGATTGCTTTCTGAGTAAAAGACACTGGGTTAATACCTCCCAATACTACAGCACACCAAATTCGGATGGATCATATCCATATGATCCATCATGCTCGATCTGCCAAAGCAGCTTTCACAAGTGCTGCCAATAGCTATCCATTTTCGATTTCACTGGATCAATTAGACACCATACAAAAAGTGGTGCAGTCGTTTTAGGAGATCGGAACATATCCTGTTGCAGGTTTGGAAATACGTCCAAAAACCAAAAATCTGACGATGTAATGATGGATGCTACATTGTTTAATTGCCATTTTCGAAAAAGCCGTCTTATTTGGGGCTGTCTTACGAGTACTGAGGTTTTTTGAACTTGGAGAAAGACTTGGAGAAAAATTGAGATTAAGCTCTTCGGAATTTTTTCTGGAGTACAAGTCGCTGAAGCAGTTGGAGGTCGTCTTACCGCATCAAGTATTAAAGATGGTCAGTTCGCGCACAAAAGTGCGGGTCGTTTTAGATGGCTCATGCAAAACTTCATCGTCATTCTCGTTGAATGATGTGCATTCTGTACCAACAATTCAAGAAGATCTCTGTGATTCTTTTGCGGTTCTAGGATGTTTCGGTATGTTTAAACTTGCGACATCCAAAAGATGTATAGCCAAATCCAAGTTTCTGAAGTTGATCGGAATTTGCCATTATTTTTGGGGTGGTTTCACCAAGATTATCCAATTCAATTGTTTTGCCTGTGCACCGTAACGTACCTGGGGCCTATTTGACTATTATAAGAAAATTAATATTGACGGATAAAGAGACCCTTACGGAGATTAGAAAACAAAACACTAAATTGCTGGAAGCATAAGGATTTCTCACTATCGAAATTCCAATGAAGAACAGTATCGAGAGAACTTACTCAAAATCGATGACCTTGATGTATAGTAAACAAGTAAACGCGCTCGGACTAATTCGGCAACCAACAAGTGATGTTTTTCGATATTCCTATTCTCCAAAGATAATTTCGAATAAAATTAAGAAACTAATCGTCCTTTCCGAAATGGCGTGTTTGTTTGATCCACTAGGATCTATTCCAGAATCTTTGGAAGCTAAAATTGGTTTAGGAGAAAATTGAGCTCACTGTTGAGACTATTACGATTACAAGGTTTGTCTGCGGTGACCTCAATGTTTCGAGAGCCGACTTCTTACCAGACTGGAACTGCTAGCTGCCAAATTTCTTGCTAATTTAGTATATCGATCTAAAAGCTAAGTTTTGAAGGACATCACGATTTCAGCAGAATGTTATTGGATTGATACTTTAATCTGTGTGTACTGGTTAAATAAGAAGCCCCTTAGTTGGAACTTTGAATACATTTGTTGCTTATTGTGTGTCCAAAATTCAACAAATAATATTAATTTGTTTGTTGGCGTCACATCCCAGTTGAAATGAACCATGCAGGCATCGGTAGTCATGGTTCTATGCCGAGCAAGTCTTCTAATTCTATTATGTATGGTCAACGGCCTTGAACTCTTGTAGCAAAATGAAGAAAATTTTCTCAGTTTTGATAGGCTAACCATCATGCGTTTTCTGGATTTTGGAAATTTTCGAATTGTGGCTTCAATTTTTCAGTTTTGGTAGGCCATTAAGTGTTTTCTTGATTTTGAAAATGACCGGTGATCCCTGATTTTTTCAAAACCTGACACCTTAGTTTTGCAGTGGTTAATTTAAAATCACAAACTACAAATTTGGCAGCCGACCGATATGATCTCACATCTCGGATGACACAAGACCTTCTCTTAGAAATTAACACCTGATCAATTTGACTTCGGGAAGCCTAACGAGGGTTCTTCTAAATAAACATTTTTATGAGGAAAGAATGTACTAGCCACAATGAGATCGTACACGATCGCAAAGTGCATCGTTATTTTTCTATTATTGGTCACTTGGTCGTGTTGGAAGATCGAACCTATATTTTCACATAGGTCAGTCGGATTTTTAACAATTGTAGCATTTAAGTCACGAATCACTATTTTGACGTCATTGTCTGATAACGATCCCATCAGATAAGCCAAATAGTTGTAAAATGAGTCTATGATATCCAAGGTCACCTCCACTGTAAAGCAACGTACAACCTTGAGATACAAGTTCTCCACTTTTTTGCCATATATTTTTTATGAACAGCAACTAGTTTCAAGTGATACTCTTTCTTAACTGATATAATGCCATCAAAGTACCAGGATATAGCCTATTGAAAATCTCGAATATGTTTTACAATCGCAAGCAACAACTAAGTGGGATTTGTCATAGAAGAACTGCTATGTTTTGTTGTGGGAAAAAGCTTGAATGGTGAAAGATAAAACAACTAAGGAATGACTGTAGTGTACTTCTTTAAAGGTGGTCATCGAACTGCACCATATCTTCAGACATAGCTTTATTGTCATTCGAAACCACGATTGAGATCTCCGTGTTAACATCGATGGAAGCAGCATTTCTCTAGGTATTTGGGGTGGATACTTCGAGGAACTATTTTTTCGACCTTATTTGAATAATGTGGTAAAGTAAAGTAAAGGCTGATGAATAGAAAGTTTGCGATTTATGCCCTATCTTTAAGAAAGAAAATCACTCCTAAGGTGGAAAAGATTGTCGGTGGGTGCGGTGGAAATTGTGAAGCCTAATCAAATTGCTGGTGTTCTTATAGACATCTATACATTGGAAATATTGACTAGTACGTCATGTAAGGATGTGCGAATTGGACTCTGACAGAGTCACTATGCATATGAAGTCATATGTTGCTTCATGATGCATTTAATTTTAAGAGTACCAGTTGTCACCTATAACTGTTAAAATTAAAATCTATACAGTTTACATTTATAATTTGAAATAATTACATAGCCAGATAAAACATTAAATCTACTGTTCCTGCATATTTTTCACAGTCACCATAGAACCAAATTTAATTTTAATCTCATTAATTCCGTATATATCAAAAAGAATTTACCCGACAATGACTGCAAGAATTCAAAAATTCTAAGCACAAAATTTCCTTTCATTACACAAAAAAAAAAAAAAATACAAATCGGAGTGACTCCTCACTCCTCTTTTTAAAAATTTAAAAAATTCTCAATGAACTACCAATGTTTAGTTCCATTGGTAATCCAATAATAATAATTATAGATCATACAGTAATAAATTGTTGTTATTTTACGTCGATACTAGGCCAAAACAATAAAATGGTAGCACTCGAATAATATTATTAATAAAAAACCTATACTTAACAAAAAAAAAAAAATCGAATTCGACCCCCCAAGAATTTTCATATCAACGCGCGAGAGACTTTTGTACAAAGATGAACAACAGAACTTGTACATTAAACGAATGAACGAACGAACCAAAAAAAAAAAAAAATGAAAACACAACAAAATGTTAGGCTAACAGGGGGCATCACCTGGGGCGAAGTACCCTTTCATTACGAGTCGAAACTGGATAAAATAAAAAATAAATTCGAATATAGAATTTCTAATAATATTCACACATGGTCATATTAGGAGTAATTCTTATTGTTGTGTAAAACAACAACAACAACAACAACAAAAAACTTTGATATCACAAATGAAAGATGAAAATCCTTTTTTTTCCTTTTTATCTAGAAATTGGTGTTTTGTTTGTTGTTTTTTTTAATACAACACCTGGGTAGTTTTTCTTATCAAACGATAAAATACGCGCACTACATATATATTAATCAATATATTAACGGAATAAAAGGATATATAGAAAAAATTAAAAATTTCATCTTTGAATACCAAATTCGTTACCCTCCCAACGAGATATTAATCGAATTTTGTCGAAAATATATTACATTTCAATATTTACAATACAATTTTTTTTTTAGGTTATATAACTGTTATTTTATATTAACAGTTAAAAAACAAAATCAAAGTGTTAAAAAGGATACGGTTATTATGTTAAACGCGTTGCTATTCAAATGATACACATTTTCATTGTACGTTGAATTTTTTAATTCTATGAGCGAATGAATAAGTTCCACGGTAGGTGGGTTATTGGAAATTTCAAGTTCCTTAGAAGAAAATTTAGGGTTTCATATACGTGAAGTTATGCTATCGATTAGACCAGATGGATGGAATTCGTCAGGCAACGTTTATTTTGGTTATTTAAATATATTTCAAATTGTAATTTTTTTTCTAAAAGATGGCGTTATAATTAGTTATAAATTCAAATGTTCTTTTATAAATTATCTTTCTGAACAACTTGTGACACATTTTATTTGCACGTTGTAAATAGTTTGCTTAAATATTAGTTTGTCGCCGGTCGTATATATAGAGATAGTTGCTTACCATTGCCTTTTTCTTAAGAAAAGAGATTGCTCAAAATGTGGAAGCTTTTGCGACATACCCTTTCGTTGCTGTATATCATAATATTATTAGAGAGAATTACCTCTTTGGCTGCAGATGACTTCCATCGAGGATTTCGGCCAAATCGCGATGAGTCACGGTTAAGTTTTTTCGCTGTGGGTTGTTCTTACTAAATATTAAGAAACATCTCCGGCTGGGGTACCGGTCGCAATGGATATTTTACAACTGGATTTGACGAAACAGGATAATTCAAAACTGGATATTTTAAAACGAGATAAGGTACAAAACGAGATATGGTACAAAACTGGATATTTCAAAACAGGATATTTCGACATGTGATTTAAACTTAAAATGATTTTTTGCGAAAGTTCTGGAATATGGCCAATTAGGGAGGAACTCGGTGAGTTCTTAACCGCTTATGATGAAATTCGATATGTTTGATGAAAATGTTGATGAAAATTAATTAATTTTTCTCACATATATTCTTAAAAGTAAAGAAAAGTTATATTAAGTAGAAGAATAAAAAATAGATGAAGATAAATTTTTCTTACAATAAACTCGACCAAATCAATGATTATTTTAATAAGATGAGAAAAGCAGTAATTAAAAAAAAAACAGTAAGTGAAGGAAATTCTATCTCTCTGCTTAAAATTGTTCAAGTATGAAACCTTACTGGCTATATTCCAGAGGTTTTCAATTGAAGGATAACTCTATTTCTCTCCTTAGAAATATTCAAGTATGGAACCTTACTGGCCTTATTCCAGAACTTTCCTAACAAATCATTTTAAAATCCTATTTTCATCCTACAAATCGAATTTCATCATAATCGGTTAAGAACTCGCCGAGTTCCTTCCTAACTGGTCATATTCCAGAACTTTTCCAAAAAATCATTTTAAAATTCCATTTTCATCCTAAATCGGTTAAGAACGCGCGAATAAAATCATTTTAAGTTTAAAACACATGTCGGCATATCCCGTTTTGAAATATCCAGTGTTGTACCATATCTCGTTTTGTACCTTATCTCGTATTGAAATATTAAATTTTGAATTATCCAGTTTTGTACCTTATCTCGTTTTGTCAAATCCTATTTTGAAATATCTAGTTTTAAAATGTCCAGTTCTAAGCGGTTCCCCTCCTGATGTACATCGGGTGTTTTTAGATTTCCAGCAAGCCTATGATTTTTTGCCATATTGGTTGGAATGATAATGAATGATTTCAGTTTTAGAAGAGTTTACTTTAATCTTCCATTTCCTTGCATATTTAGAGTACTGGCTAAAGTATTTTGATAGCCTCTCGCTCAACTTGCATCGACTAATTAAATATGTGAATATAGCCGTGTCATCGGCATATAAATTTGAAATTTTGGTTTCTTTGGTATCAGGTTTTGGGATATCATGATAGAAGAATGAGAAAAAGTGTGGCCCTAGGATCGAGCCTTGAGTGACTTCTACTTCTATGGGTTTGATACTGAATTTCTTATTTGTAAGGTAAGACTCGATTAGTTTAATAAAGAAGTGAGGAATACTAAACGTTTATGCCAGACTGTGTCAAAATCCTTTTCTATATCTAGAAAGGCTGCGATGGTTAAGAAAGGGCGCAAATCGTTTGGCGTTTTTATTAGAACTTAGCAAAGAGAAGCAGAATGTCCGGAATGAGAGCCGAACTGTTCCTCTGGGATACATCCCCTGGGATGTATATGAGAATAAGTATCTCCATGATCTTACTTATTCCGTTTAGAAGTAAAATTGGAAGACTTTTATAATTTATTGATAGAAATGATTTTGCCAATTTTCTGACAGTGGAAAGCATCCTATTTTTAGGATTCCGTTAAGGAACTCGGTGAGCCGTGTTATACCTGTATTTGGTAAATTTTCTCTGAGCTTTTGTTTTGTTAAGATGCTGAAGAATGTTGGTAACTTCTTATTTTTCGAACATCTCAAAGATTGGATTATAAGGACGAGAGTTAAGAAACTTGTTGACACAGTTATTAACTAAATGTTCAAAATTGGCGTCTTTTAGGTAGTTGTTCTGAGTATTCGCATTTTTATAGTAAGAAGCGATTTCCTCTGCTATTTGGTTAGGATCTATAATAGAATATTTTTCTGAGTGAGAGCTATGGCTTCAATTTCGGAAGAAGTTTAGATTGCGGAGGAACATCTGGAAGATTTTGTTGAACAGGACTTTTAAATTTCAGCCAGTCAACTAGGTAGAAGTTACAAAGCACCTTTGTAGTTATAGTTTGAGTTTTAAATGTGATTTTGAATATCACTGGTAAATAGTCAGAGTAAAATTTATGTAATACTCGCGGAGGATTGATCAACGAGATATTTCTTGATAGCACTAAATGAAGAAATGAGTTTTTGCCTGAAAATGAGGTATACCATTCTAAGTTAGGATGACAGTACCTCCATATTTGTTCTTTATCGCATCTAGCTTAAACGTGATATATCCAGCGACGTAAAACTTGTGTCGCTGAGGAATAGATGGGTTTCAAACATGAGAACTATGTAAGGCTTGAGGCGGAGCCCTAATGCTTCTAACGCCTTGTGAAACTAGACTATTTGATGTTTTTGGAACAATTAGTCCTGCATATTTCCCGCATTCTTGTGTGAGGTGGTTTAACCTGTTTGAAGATTTAGAAGTCGGCCGACTACCGTGCTGGTTACTCGCAGTTACGTTTGCATATGATATACCCTCTCTTTGCAGCCCGAGTAAAGTTGGGCCTGCTTTTTGCTCTCCGTAGTTCACATTCGGCTGGTTTATGTAAATCCGCATTGTTGGCACAGTTTGCCGGCTTGATGCATCTATGGAGTCTACATCTATGGCTTGAGAGTATGGCTTGTCATCTAAGTATATGCCACTCGATATTCTTTTTGTGAACGGCCGTTTTTATTTTCTATCAATCCGTTTTGCGGTTATAACTGTGACTGATTTACCACCACATATTTTTTAGCTCGACCTTTTGCTGTGGCTACAATATGCTCCGCCGTTCTGCTACCTTATCGGCAGAAATGTTAAGTAGTACTATTTGTGACGAACGTTTCGGCATACTTTTTGTTGTTTTCCATACTTGTTGTTATTGTCTGGTGCTTGTGGATCTTATGCTGTTGAATGAATCGTCCAGCTTCGGTTGGACGTGTCTTTCAAATTTTTTGATAACTTTTTTGTATAAATGGTCTAAGTTGCAGCTGTGGTGTTTAGGTCTTCCTTGTCAGATGCATGCCCTCGCTTATTTGATTGCACTGGTAGAGAGCAGATTACTGGTAAGTCTTCCTCTTGTTCGACTGGCACTCCTTGTTGACAGTTGCTGTGACCTGAAAATAGCCTATGACTCAATCCTTCGGAATAGTCTATGGTTTGTTTTGCGATCTATGGTAATACCTAAACCCTGTGTGCGTTTATGTAAAATGACAGTAATACAGTGGCAATGAAGTGTCAAAGTTGAGAAGAAGCTCTCGAGAATTTTCGAAATCAGGAGTTTCACATTGGAATCTATTTTACGTAAAAGCAGAACACCTCAGGACAACATAAAGTTCCATCGGTCCAACCAGCCCCTAGAATAAGCTGATGATATCGGTCTAATTGGTCTGAACGTGAACAGTGGAAAATAACTGGAAAATAACCAAGTAATTATGGGCGATTTCAGTTTTGACTTTTCACAATTCTTGTATACTGTCGGATAGGTTCCTAGTGTTATTATCAAACTATGGCTGTTTGGGAGGTCTTATGGTATTTGAAGCCAACCGTATTGCAAATACCTATAAGCAGCTTGTATAGAAAATGTTCTCATTAGGCTTGATCAAGGGTACCTTCATCAAAATGTTAACTCAACCATATATTTGATTATTACTGGTCATTGTTTCCCTGATATCTTATTTTCAGGTCGTACTGTCTACAACAATACTGACAGGTCCATTAATGTTACGCATATCGATTATGAGAATTTCGCTCGAACATGAACAGTGGAGTGATGTTTTCAAATACTTATAGAGGTGTCGGGTATCTTCATCGGGATACATAATAAATGAAATGTGTAGATGTTGAATTCTAGATTTTGAATTCTCTATTAAATTTGTTACGCCAAAGGAAAAAGTATTGTAACTTTGCGAAAAAGCCTCCGTTCAATTATGGATATATCAGCTAAACCAAGAAACACTACTACGCCAGAACATGTCAACTAAATGACAAAGATGTACGCAAAAACTGGCGAACAGTAAAATAAGTGATTACCGGGTTTCTAGAGCCGTCTGAAATTGAAGGAATCTCTGATAATCTGAGTTGAAGGATTACTGGTCTTGTTGAAATGGCAAACGATTTTAATTGCGAGCCGTTTGATAGCTTTGATCACCCTATTGTTTTAAATAAACTGTATTACTGTGGGCTCCGAGATGCAATTCTAAAGTGTTTTTTTCGGGTCCGTGTGAGTGACCGCAATGGGCAAAATATGTAATGAATTGGCTTTATAATTAAATAAATAAATAACTGCGGCTTAGATAAAATACCGCCTACATTATCAAATGAAAATTTTTAGATTCAATGCATTTTCGAATTGAAGTATCTCCGACACGCCTTGACACTGTTTAACACATCAATGAAATGCAGCTTGATACGCCTCGTCAATAAAGCAGGTCATCTAAATCAATTTTTTAAAGTATAGGGAACGTATTCAACATATATAGTCCTCTAATTTGGGAATCGGGAGCTAAAGCCAGTGATCTTTATCCATTCAGTGGTGACTCCAACCAACCACTATCATCAATAAAAAATTAAAGTAATTCAATTAATACCAACGATAGAGGTTTGTCCGGTTTATGTAAAGCGCAGCGTTGTGGCAAGAGTACTTTTTTATTTTAGCAGAGGTGTACGTTGCAATTCTTGCAAATAAAATTGTTTCGAAAATTTTCACATCGAAATCCAGATCATTTTACATTAAAAATATTTTTTTTCCATAAAGTGACAAATTTAAAGAAAATAAAGAAAAATCTGGTGAAGAATATCATCTTTCCAGGTTCAGCACTATCAAATTAGACCAACACGAATTTTTCAGATTTTTAGCCTTATCTAAATAATTTTTGGAAAAACTGAACTAACTGAGCAATTGGCGCAGTGGTTAAAGTTGCGGTGTTTGGGCCGGGAGGTATCGTGTTCAAATCCCAATGGGGGAGGGTTGTAAAATGTATTTTTCATCACTTGATTCAATCGGTGATGACGATGAATACAACTTTGACCCCCTGTTGGAGTGAAGAATCCATGGGTCGAATGGATGTTCATAGCGAACCTGTATTCCTACGTCGTAAAGTATTATGTTAACCGCGAAAGAGTTGGGTGAGCTTTGGCCCCAGAAAACATTGGAAAAATAAAAAGTAAGAAAACCTGTGCTAACCATCACGATTTTTATGGATTTTGCAAATTATTGATTTGTTTTTTGCAAAAATTTAACAATTTAAATGGTCTAAGCATTATTCTTATAGACATAATCAAACTACTGTTCACTTTTACGAAAGATAAATTTTAACATGAGATTAAAAGTATCGGGGACGTCCTCTTGGTGTATACACCAGAACTATTATTGCGAAAATGTTTGAAAACTAATTCTCAAACATTTTCGCAATAATAGTTCTGGTGTCATTTTACATAAACTCACATTTTTGACAGGTATTCCCATAAATTTTTGCAAATAGCCCAAAGCTCACCCGATGAAAATTACCAAGCAACCAATTTCAACAAGTATACGTAATATAGTGGCTCGTAATATAGTGGCTGAAATGTAAAGTGTGATATACTTAAATCAGAAGTGCTCGACATCAGAATACTATTCCTCTAAGATAATCATAGATGATCCGAATCGAGCTTAAGATGACATTTTTTGATTCGTAAACATGCTCGTTTTGCAGTTATCCTTTTTATCCGGTTTTAATTGATCAGTAAAGTGATTATGTAATTTTAGAGGATACAAAATTCAATTTACTATCTAGGGTTTATGATGGAAAGTCATCCTTGCAATTTTTCGTATTATAACTATAGTGTTTTGAATGTTATTTTATTTTTGTATACAAAAAGCATTTGATCAGCCGGTGGACTCACTTTCCCCTTGAAGGCTAATTACTTCAATATTTTTTTCCCATTCACACAAGTAGGTAATACCACCTGCGCATTGCATAGCTCCATGTTACCCTGTACAATGACATGAAAGATGGATCGGACTCATGAGTTCTGCAGTGTCAATAGGGGGTCAAAGTTGTGTTCATCAATATCACCGATCGTAGTCATGTGAAAAATTCCCATATGCAATCCTGCCCCTGTTGAGATTCGAAACTCAGTACCTCCCGCTCCGAGCGCCGCTGCTCTAACTACTGCGCCACTCGCTCAGTTACATATACCGACAGATATACATATGAGATATACATATATATGGTTACATATACTTCTATAAAAATGAAATTCGCTAGTATATCGAGTTTTTTTATTACTAAAATTTGTAAAAAATCTTTATATATTCATTTGGAGTAATGTGTGGACATCAAAAGGGTTTAATGATAGTGCAACAAGATATTTTAATTGTGTTTATTGTAATTCTTATATCCGTAAACTGAGAAAATGAAAAACCTCATTCTTAACCAAACTTGCTTGGGATGTAAAAGCCGAATGTTATGAAATTTTCAACACGCATTTTTTTTTTGACATTATTGGAAATTTGGAATTTTGCAATTATGGGCTCCTCAATTTTTCCCGTCGATAATTTTTTAATTGACCCCTTGATAGGTTATTTTCTTATACATTATCTTATGAGGTCGAAGCTAGTACAATGATTCAAAACCCCTGTGGTCAATAAATTATAATGCTCAATCCATAAAAATTCTACTTATTAAATTTTTTTAACTCGGTATATTTTGTTTACCGCCGGAAAACCGATTCGGTCGAAAACAATCGAAAATTGCAAAATTTAGAAAATAGTATAGAAAATTTAGAAAATAGTAATTAGCTCAACAAAATTGTAAAATTTTGGACACAAATTGAAAATTTCCAAAATCAATAAAGAACATGATGGCTCATAAAAACTGTGAAATTTATGTGAAAATCGAAAATTTCCGAAACTCAGAAAAACACGATGAACTAATTCGATAATTGATCAAATCTCTATTAGTTAACTGCTTTCTTTTTATGATTCCTGGATATGTACATTAAGTACAACGTACCTAAAACAGCGAATTCCTCAAACAAAAGAAAGAAAAGTGCTCGTAATGAAAATTTCCAATAATGCAAATAAGGTGATGAGCTGAATTTATATTTGCCTTGTATCCAGCCCTAAGAGCTTCAACGGTTTAATATTTATTATAAAAAAGAGAAAACCTTGAAAACAAAAGCAAAACTAAAACCATTCTAATCCAATCTGGTTTCTCATTCTGAATATACGAATTTTCGTTTTTAGAGGTTTTCTCGGGAAAGATCGACCTCAATGGTATATCCGTCTTTAGAAATCCATTAATTTTATTATTAATTAGACAGTCGTATGATATGGAACCTTGAAACGTTGTCATATTAGAGGACAAATACCACTAAGACATTGCGCCACCTTAGCTATTAGCCAAAAAATGTAATTGATTTTGCGATAAAATTTCAAAAATTTGACAAAAACAAATGACTCAAACACCTTTCCCGCAATTATATCGTAATTATGCATATACATATTACTATAGCTCTAGACTTTTAATCGAAATTAAAATTTTTTTTTGGTAGCCAATCTCTCCAGCAAAGAGCTGTGTGACTGTGTATAAAATAATAATAAAAAATTTAAAAAGTTTTTATCTCAGATAGAGTAAATTATTTTTTTTAATAAGATTAACGCTTGATCAATTAAATTAATTAATTTTAACCATTTTCGAATTATATTTTGTAGTTAGGAAAAAAAAAGTTCATACATTTATACATTAATGTTAATAATAATAGTAAAAGTAATAATAGTAATGAGTTAAAGCTACGTTTGATCTAATGCCGACTCAGATATATACATATGTACAGGTAACCTTCGTATAACACTTTTTATTTTTAACAAATGTTAATCATAATTCATAAAGTTTGTGAGCTGACGATGTCTGACGAATATTCAACAATCTTTATTTTATGTTAATTCCACACCCGATTTAGCATTATTATGGCTCGGATAAGTGCATAAGTGTAAACCTTGAAATTGGTTTGGATTACCCCCAAAGATTTTAAACCAACAAGAGTTTGATGTATAGGTTACTTGGTTAACATTGGAGACATTTTCCTTAACACAAGAGATAGCTTTCATATCATCGTACACTCTTTCGCAGTTAACTGTCACATATTATCTTACGTCTTTGCCAGCCTAGGATTGATCGGTTTATGGATTTTTTATACCAATTGTCATTAACGTGATGGAGGTTAGATTAATTTCTGCTACTGAAAATAAACGCATACTACAATACATATACTAATGAGAACGCGTTATAAAGGGTTACCTGTATGTATATACATATAACGAATAATAATCAAAAATTACATTACTTTTTAAAATTTTTGATTAATCCGATGACGTATGGCATTCTCTAAAAATATATAATTTTGTGTTCAGTTGTGCTGAAGCCACAGTTTAACCGATAATATTATAATGTGGCAAGGTGTGGGAATTCATAAGATTTTTTCAATTATATTTTCATATTTTAATTTGTTACTTAAAAATTTTCAGTATAATATCCTCAATGGAATATGCTAAAGTCTAATAATTAGAAAAGATACGTTACGTTGACACAGCAAATCTCCAATGGACAAGTAATATTTCTGCTAATATTTCGAAACATTTAAAGTATATCTTTGTGGTTTTGAAATCATCCGACCATACGCTATTTTAAAATTTTTGAATAATTTTTACGTTTCTTGAATAAGTACAACGTATACAGTTACAGTATACAGTATACAGTATACAGTATACAGTATACAGTATACAGTATACAGTATACAGTATACAGTATACAGTATACAGTATACAGTATACAGTATACAGTATACAGTATACAGTATACAGTATACAGTATACAGTATACAGTATACAGTATACAGTATACAGTATACAGTATACAGTATACAGTATACAGTATACAGTATACAGTATACAGTATACAGTATACAGTATACAGTATACAGTATACAGTATACAGTATACAGTATACAGTATACAGTATACAGTATACAGTATACAGTATACAGTATACAGTATACAGTATACAGTATACAGTATACAGTATACAGTATACAGTATACAGTATACAGTATACAGTATACAGTATACAGTATACAGTATACAGTATACAGTATACAGTATACAGTATACAGTATACAGTATACAGTATACAGTATACAGTATACAGTATACAGTATACAGTATACAGTATACAGTATACAGTATACAGTATACAGTATACAGTATACAGTATACAGTATACAGTATACAGTATACAGTATACAGTATACAGTATACAGTATACAGTATACAGTATACAGTATACAGTATACAGTATACAGTATGCAGTATACAGTATACAGTATACAGTATACAGTATACAGTATACAGTATACAGTATACAGTATACAGTATACAGTATACAGTATACAGTATACAGTATACAGTATACAGTATACAGTATACAGTATACAGTATACAGTATACAGTATACAGTATACAGTATACAGTATACAGTATACAGTATACAGTATACAGTATACAGTATACAGTATACAGTATACAGTATACAGTATACAGTATACAGTATACAGTATACAGTATACAGTATACAATATACAGTATACAAGTGTTTCAAATTTAGTTGCAGTTAAAAAGAAGATAAACAATTATGGGTTTGAAAAAACCAATAAGAAATTAGGAAAATCCGAGGAAAATCAATGAAGTTTTGGGTCGGCAACCCGAGACTTGTCTTCACGTAATAGCAAAAATTGTACACTCAAGCGATTCCAGACCCCTTGTTTCTGCAAAACCAACAGGAATTTCGACAAATCAAGACGAAGGGATAAGCGAACCGCTGGCGCTCCTAATACAGACACTGCTAAAAAGAAGAGAGATTCAGAGCGTACTCTGATAGATATGAAGCTTTAGAATCAGAAAAAACCTGCAGAAAGAAGCAGTTGGAGATTAAACCAGAATTGCAGAAAAGTAGCATCGAAAAGGTGGAAAAGAAATCGAAAACGATCAACTCTCCTGGATGCGCTTTTGATAAAAAAAGGAGCTGTATTGTAAGATGAGCTGCTAAGGAAATTGAAAATGGACTCAGATATTAATGGTGTGGGTAAAAATTAGTAAAAGTAAGGGATATTGATGTATAGTGATTACAAAGGACAAAGTACTTCATTCTCATGAATCGCTGGTAGGATAAAAACAAAGGTATTGTCTCTAAAGAAACACTGAAAGCTTTTTATCAGAGGACAATGGTTGGCCTTTTGAGCCAAATAGTAAAGAATTTCATATCCTAAGGGGAAATAAGGATTAGTTGGGTAATATGCAGAATTCGAAATATAACATGCCTTTAAAATGGTTTCAAATGCCTCGAATATAGTCACCAAACTCAACAAGGTAGGGGTTTGAAGGATTGGTTTAAGCTGTGTAGCAAGTGTGCCCATTTTGCAAAGGGCTGCAGCAATATCAGACATTCCGCTGGTAGTTTGAATTGTCCGATATATCACAAAGCATGAATGATCCAACTAAATCCAGTTTGTCAGTTCAATTTTTCTTTTTCGTTTTTTGTTATTTCCCATGTGTCGGATGCTATATTTATCCCCCATACACATTTTACCACATCTCTTAAGAACTAAGATCTTACTTTATGTCCTACTCAGTCTGACCTTTTATTGTTCAATTTTGAAACATTAAACGTTCCTAAAAACTGCTATTATTTTTTAAGGTGAGTAGTATTCAGAAGTAACCAGCCAGAACTCAAGTCATATGCTTTTCCAGGTATGTTACGTATTTTAATGTAATCAGTTATGTGTTGTCCCATATATGCTGTTGCCCTTATAGTAATAACCACTAGAATATATGCTTTAATCTCCTAGCATACCACACGCATTTACATAAGTTATGTATTCCATAGGAACTAACAAAAAATGAATAAAAAAAGTTCAATTAAAAATTCGGCAATTTAAAAGAAACTGGAAGCAATTGTTACATATATCAAGAATCATTATACGATCGTCTTAAGACCAATTTTTTTTGTTGTTAACATATACGAATCGAATTATGAACTAAATATAAAAATAAAATAAAAATCATCCCTGCAGGTGACCACCAATATAACCCATCACAACAATTGATATTTTAAGTATTATTGTAGTAATTTTTTTTTTTTTAGTTTTTAATTTCGTTTTTGTTATTAAATAATAATAATAATAATAATAATTTATAAGATATATTAGTTATTAATAATATATAAAGAAAATAATATAACAATTATAATAATAGAAAGAACATCAATCGATCGAACGCAATACAATGGCGTATTTCTCTCGCGTATCAATAAAAAAAAAAAAAAAACGATCGCACAATAATGGGAATGATGAGTTAAAAAAAAAAAAATTATCTCAAGATGATTTGTTAAGATTTTGTTGGAGGTTTATTATTTATCGATATATTATCTCTTTCTTTGTACCACAATTTCATATAAATCTTTTTTTATTACAATTGACAGAAGCTATCATCAATGATAGCCGAGTTTGTCAATTTCCCTTTGCGGTATTTTATTTGAAACGGCGGTGGTTTTTATACCTCCTATACTATATTTATATGATTTGTGGATCGCGCACAAAAAATTGAAAACAGTTGGACAGATTAACTCTATATATTTAGACATGATCGCGATTAATTTGTGTAATATAAGTTAGATTATTATATAAGTTTTGGCTCGTGGTGTTCTTTTTTTTTTCAAAAGATTTGGTCTGAAATGTTTACATGTTTTGATTCTTTGTTATACTTGTAGTGATGAGCCTTTAGAAACGAAGTAATGAAAGATACCGACAGAATACAGTTTATTGTTGTTATTCAGCTTAAGAAATTCATTTTGGATGCGTCTAGTTTTTACATTAATGTCTGATGTGATCACCTATGATCAATGTTTTGATCCTTAAATATTTTAAAAGGATTTGATCAAATAATGCAGTAAATAAAAATTACTAGTTCTTATAATATATAAAATAATAAATTCTGATCCAGATCTTCTGTGGTTTCTGTGCCACAAATCGAAATATTTCTGAAATCCAGAAAATGCATGATGGTTAGCCTATTTTGACCAGAGCTTTAATACCACAAATTGAAAATTTGTAAAATTTAGAAAATAGATGATGACTTTGATACTTGGATTTTTATGCTAAAAAACGAAAATTTGCAAAATTAAATAAATGCATGTGCTAGCCTATTAAGACCAGGGATTTAAAGCCACACATCTAATATTTGTAAAATTCAGAAAATCCATGATGGAAAAATCAACAACACTACAGGCCCTTACAAGATCTTTCAGACCATATTTTTACAATTGGTGATCGTTGTAGGTGGTAAGTTCAACGAACGAAATTACTCACAATTGGTCACGGCGTTGAGGTTAGCGGTGGGGATCGAACTCACGACCGTGGTGCCAATACCTTAACCATCACTATACGATCGGAGACTCTAAAATCCAGAAAATACATGAAAATACATGATGTAACTGGAACTTTAATGCCACAAATCGAAAATTTGTAAAAATCAGAGAACCCATGAAAACTAGGATTCCTATGCGACAAATTGAAAGTTTCCAGAACTCAGCCCATTAAAATTAGGGTTTTAAGGCGCAGACCAAAAATTGCCAAAATCCTGAAAATGAATAATGCTAAAAATCGAAAATTTTCGAAATCCAAAAAGTACGTAGCCATTAAAACGCATGCTGCCCATCAAATTTTGAAATTTTATTTCACAAATCGGAAATTATTTAAAAATTCCAATGAATGGATGATGATTTGTCCATTAAAATTGGATTAAAATATAAAGCAAGCAGAGTTAATGGAACGTCTTATTTTAACGGAAGCAACTCAAATCGGAAGCAAATCAGTTTATAAAGATCTAGGGAATTTGCGTTGAATTTTTTCAATTCGATTAATACTGAGGATTCTACACGATAGAAAGGTATTCTACTTGTCATCTTACTAACGTGCTATAGATCGATGGTCTTGAAGGTATCCAAATCTTTAAAACTTTTACCAGTACGAAACACAAATTCCATAGCATTAGCTTTCCGCAACGGATCGAATTCTGCTTTTTGTTGCCTGCTTGTTGTTACTTCTGGATTAATGGTTGATTCATCAAACATAACGATTTTTTTCTTACGTCCGAAGCAATAAGTTGGTTTATGTGGCGTTGTAGAGATCTGCTTTCATCTAATTTCACTATGTAATGAAGTTGCCCCAATTTCCGGGTGATCTTCCCGAATTTCCACATAGGCTTATTGTTTATAAATAATTCTGCTTGAACTCACTGCCCCTCTTTAAGAGATCGTATATGAATTCCTTTTTCTTGAGGAAGAGAAACATTTTTTTGCACTCGAAACATGGCATCGAGTTTTATGCGAATTTGTCGATTTAAATACATTTCTGCTGGCGATTTCCCGTTTGCTAATGTGGCTCTGTTAGCATAGTATCTAGCGGAAGTCATTTTTGGTAATTTTGATTTTTGATGGACAATTCTTGTTAACGGTTGATTATCCGTGATTAATGTAAATCGTCTCCCATATATGTAATCGAAAAAATGATGTACTCTAAAAACTATTTCCAGAGCCTCACGATCCAGCTGTGAATAGTTCTGCTCCGCGGTCGAACACAAACGTGAGGCAAAAGCAATCGGGAGTTCTCCCCGTCGGTTGTGTGTGACAATACTGCCGCGATTCCCGTAGGACTTGTGTCCGTTGCTAATGTTACCAGTAAATCTATGTTGAACTATACAAGTATACGATCACTCGCAACTTCCTTTTTTAATTTTATGAACGTTGCTTGACACTCCTTTAACCACATTTTTAATTTTTTCAATAGTTTCCGAATCGGGTAGGTGCGATAGTGGAGACGTCGGGCAAAAATCTTGAATAATAAGTTATCATCCTTAAAAATTGTCTAACTTGTTTTACATTTCTTAGATGTGGCATTTCGATGATTGCCCTTAATTTTGAAGGGGACTTTGAAATTTTTCCATCTACGACGTGTCCCAGATATTCGATTTTTCGTTGATAATACGAGCACTTGTTTTTATTTAAATGCAAATCATATTTACTTAGTCTGGTTAAACACGCCCTTAGATTTTCGTGACACTCTTCTTTTATTTTCCCGTGCACGAGTATGTCATCGAAATATGCAATCGTCTTGTTTAGTTAGCCCTTGAAGCACTTGATCGATTATCTGGTTAAATTCTGCTGGTGCTGTTTTTATACCAAAACTTAACCTGTTCATTCGGTCAGTTCCTCTGTGTGTCGCTATTGTTTGAATAATACTGCTCTCCTCGTCAGTTTTTAAATGTAGGTATGGCTTAAACAGATCCAATCGACAAAAATATTTTGAACCTTGTAACTTATTCAATATGTCCTCTATCTTTTTGATTGGATAATTGACGTTTATTAATTGATCATTTACCCCAACTTTGTAATCGACACACAGTTTAACTGTTCCATCTCCTTTCGGAATTACTACCAAGGGTGACCACCAATCGCTCGTGGTTAATTTTGTTATGATACCCTCTTGTTCTAAGTTATCAAGCTCCTTTTCTACTTTTTCACGTAGCGTGTATGGAGCCTCCCTTCCGGGTGTGAAGCTGGATTTCGCACCTTCACGAAGTTGTAATTTGATACTAAAATTTGGTACACAGCCAACCTTTTGGGTAAAAATCTGTGGAAAAAGTTTTTCTACTTCTTCGTCATTATTTATTAATCGGATATGCATTCCCCGATTCTCTTTTGAAATTTCTTGATCAATGTCTTCCAAAATGATTTTTAGATACCTGATCTATGTTCTCCCTAATAGTGGGTCGAACCCGTCGGGAATGACGTACATGTCTTCATTAGAACCATTCCCTTTATATTCGTCTTTTACATTGACTCTCCCCAGTGGTAAGAACTCATTTTCTGTGTATGACCTGAATGCAATAATGGTTGGTTTAAGTTGCCTTTTGATTCCTAGGTTCCTATATTGACTCTTAGGAATGAGTGTGAATCCCGCACCGGCTTCTACTTCTGATTTTTGCTTAACCCCTTCGAATTTTACATTAGTGTAAAACTTCTTCGTGCCTTGACCCATTTCCGGTGTAGACTGGTCGTAAATATCGCTAATTTGGTTTACTCCCATATCATTATAATTGCTTATCCTATTTGTTGTGACAGCATTTGTTGAATGTGATCGATTTCTTTTATTTAAGAGAGCTTTTATGCACACTTTTGCAATATGTCCTGTCTAATGGTATGTTGAACACTCCATGTTGCTGGTTCGATTCGACAGTTTCTTGATTTATGGTTATTTCGACCACATCGTAAACATACATTGTCGATCCCAAGTTTTTTGTAGTCGATCCATCCATTTTGATTTTGTTCACGTTCGATCATGATTTCCCCTTGGTGACTGACATTTACTTGATTTCATGAGGAATAACTGTCCTTCCGTGATTGATGATTGATTATTTTGTTAATGTCACTTGCAGCCATTGAAATTTCTGGTCTTTTTGACAGATCTTGGCAATCCACTCTTGATGCTTCCATTGCTATTGCTTTCGTGACAATTTCGCTAAATTTAGTTTGCTCTAATTGAAGAATTTCCTCCTTTATACCGTTATCCTTTATACCTCTAATAAATTGAGCTCGAAGAAACAAGTCAGCAGACTTGTTTCTTCGAGCTCAATTTGTTTTATGGCATGTTGAACTGATTCCACATTGACACTTGCGTTCATCTTACTCAATACCGTGCATTCGATTTTCTTTCATAGAGGTCGTATATGTATTACACAGTTGATGGGTAATCCTCAACTGATCGAAAACATAACTAGTCGAAAATTGAATTCGATACATAATACTTCGTTTATTATATTTTCGGTATGAAGAGCAAGGTTAAATTTTCGTCAAGAACAATACCAAGGTCAACTACTTTTTTTGCGACTTATATTACCATTACTAATTTCTATGTAAACTCACTTTGCATTTATTTACATTGAGTTCAAATTTATTACAGTGACACCAAATTTATTACAGTGATTGGAAGAATCTGTCCAAATCCTGTTAGAGAAGTAAACAATCATCAGCAAGTAAAACTTTAGAATGGGATAAGCTTAGATTAACATAGTTGATAATGTATTGAATAGTAAGGGTCCTAGGTTTTCGTAAGAAACGAAATTTTACTCTAAGCATTTTTTTTAAAATTCGGCTCAGGCAATTTTAAACAACTCATTGCCATGAAGAAAGTAAATTTGGGTTGCATTTTCTACGCAATCGATCCATTTTGGCCAAGCGTAAGTGTTTGGCGAAACTGACAAGACGGAATGAACTTTTCGATATTAGAAAACACGGTATCATAAAATCTAGATACAGCAGTATCAAAGAGATGTCAATATTATCAAAAAATAAATTTAATTCTCGAAAATCGCCCTTAGGGCTCTATTCCATACACTGTTTTACTGAAAAGGTGATAGAAAAAAATGGTATTAGAGTGATCGAGTTAGCGAGTTAATTTGTATTTTACGGAACTGCTCCTAACCCGGTTGTATCATCAACGTCAGCACAAACACCAATTATTATATTTTCCTAGATATTAACTTATGGACCATCTTTTTAGGTAGTAGGGGTGGGGCAGTTCCATCCGATTCCGATAGTAGAATTTTCATTTATCCAAGACGAGTCACTTTCCGTTCAGAAGACATTGTACTACGAGAAGAATGACCAAACTATTAAATCCTGAGAATAGAGGATTCACTCTTACCAAAGTCTTGTCAAGTGAATCGTTTGCTTTCCTATATACACGATAGGCCTTTGTGAGACCGGTGTATTTACCAGAAATTATGTGACGCTGAGGGTATCCTGGTGTTAAAACTAAACTTAAGTAAAACTCTCGAACATATAAGACATCTAAGTAAAATCTAAGTAAAAATAATAAAGAAACAAAAATAGAAATGAGGTCTTGGCCAGTATTTTGATTCTACTTCGGAGAATTTATTTTTGTATGATATATGTGCCACCTTGAATAAATTAAATATAATAGAGGCAAAACAACGAAACGGAACAGGAAATACTGTGATATCGATTTATTGGCCTATTTAAGACAAGGGATTAGGAAGGAAAGTACTTGGCAAGCAAACATAATTAGCGGGAAAACGAAACAAGAAAACGGATTAAAAAAGGAAAAATCACTCAAAGGCTTTAGAGCTAAGAAATCAGTAATAAGACTCAAATGTGTCGATGTTGGTATAGTTCAGAAAGGATTCACAATAGTAGTATTGTATTTCCTAGAATAGAGTTTTTTTTAAGAACTCTGTCAGAGAGAAGATCTGTCAGACTCTGTAAGCTGGCCCATGTTCAATGCAAGCAAACAGTTTTAATTCTTGATTATCAATACTCTAGTAAAATTATTTACCAGCAACATGAGAGTATAACTACATAATGACTCAATTTGGCTAAGCGAGTTAAACTTACCAATGTATTGTTCACTTCGTTGCTATTTAGCACAATTACCCAGATATCATCTACCTATTTAAGCACCTGATTGAATTATCGGTGTGTAACGTTAACACGTGGTGTAATGATAGTCACCAGAGATGCCTTATACTAGACAAAATATTTTACCTAGAAATAAAGTAAGTCATTAATTTTGTAAAAAAAAAAAAAGTGCCACTACGGGCGAAGCACATTTTCTTTGTCTATTTGGACAAAAAGCTGTGCTATGTAACACTGACAATAATTGCATCTTTACAGTAAATAAATAATAATCAATACTTATCATTTTCAAGTTATAACATGTGATTCCGTAATCAGCAATTGACGATGTTCTAAAAACCTGTATAAGACGAATTTATTTGAAATTAATATTTTTCTAATTGGTAACTAATCTTAATAATTATACAATATAATTTACTTCCACGTAAATGCTACTTTGTTATGCAATTTTGCTGTATTTTATTTAGTTATTTTATTGCATTAGCAATTTTATAAAAATCATAGTAGGTTAAATATAAAATATATAGTTGGCCTCATCGAGCTCGATTTGATTTTGTTTTAGTATTGAAAATCATTTGGCTTGAAACAGACGGCACAATTATGTTGAATGTGAGCATACACTAATTTATTATTTTTTATTTTAAATTTTATTTTCGGGTAATTTAATTTAATGTAACATATTAGTTTACCAGCGACAAAATTCATCGATTGATGCCGTTTACAGTATACCATCACTATGCGTACACTGTACTGGTTATTTCATAATTTGAGGTAAGCTATTTTTGAAATTTTTTTGTTAAATTCCAGTGATTTTAGTACTATGAACCACTCTTTTAATAGGTATATGCCCAATTTCATTATTTTCACTTCTACTAATTGTCATTGTTTCCAGTACAGTAAAATTTCGAGCAATTGAAGGTGTTTTTCGGTACTCTCGAGAACTATTTGTCTTTTATATATTTTCGTTTATGTGCTACCAATTCCGGCAGGCCACTGGATGCCATGCCTTGAAACGAGTTGTTTTTCGAGTAGACGGGTTATTGCAGTAACATTTTCATTTATTTCTGTAAGTATAATGATATTAAATCTTATAAATGCTTAATCTCGATTTTAATCGTTGCTATAGTACCACAAAACATTATCAAACATCCACCAATAATTGCGATAAATGGACAAAATTGTAAATATTTAACGCAGTTTTTATAAAAAACACTAAACAAAAACATGTTCTAAATATTCGGGACCAAATATGTACAATCCAATTTTGGGTGAAGAACGCTCGGCCAAAATTGGTCATTATAGTAACCTCGGTTTGTGAACAATAAAAATCAAAGCCGATGGTAATATGATTGCTGACATTTAAACTATCTGCCATACGATTCAACATGGACCAAGTGTAATCGAAGGTGAAAAAACGCACTAATTTATCATTCAAATCAAGAATTTTCTTTGTTTTAATTTTGGTGTTGTTCGTTACCGTTTTGTGATTTTATTTGTATTAAATAAATAAAAATATTTCTAGATATATACATATTATACGAGTACATTTAAAAATTTTAATTTAAACAAAACCTTCTACAATAATATATTAATATAATATATTACACAAGGTTTTGGTATTTCTTATGGTAAAAAGATTCATATTAAAAATATAGTTGGATTCTAGTATTCTTTTTATTTGACAAATGCGATTCTTTTGTATTGGTGTTCCTTAGGAGACAAATGTGTTTGTGTTTCGTGATCAAATAAATTTAAATTTTTATTGGTATGGAATAATTAAATGTTAAATGTTAATTCTTGTTTTAATTAAGCGCAAATAAATTAATCTTAAATTGGGTAAGTTTTATATAATTTTCTTGAAATTTTATTATTGTAAGTTTTGATAAAATAATTTTTAAAGCCTGTATCACACTGTCGATATTAGTCATGTGTGATCCCTCTCCACTATTTTGCAATTTCTTTGATTTTCCTTTTTTGCTTGTGGGTATGTTAAACCACACCAAATTTACTTTAAAAGGTCCCACATTATTTGTGCTCGACGATCGTATTTTATGTCTTCATTTTGTCACTGGCGTTTGTAATATTCTCATCAATGTATGGTGTGGTCACCTGGTCCAATTGCCCTGATGAGTATTGATTTCTCTTCGTAGATGCTGCTCCAAAGTTCTATTTACCACTCCATCATACTGTGGATGTAATGGCGTAGTTCACGTATTTTTGATTTTTAGTATATCGCACATCTCTTGGAACACGGCTCTTGGCTGATTCAAAATTTCGCCTCTGGTCAGAGTGTAGTTCTATAATAACACACCATATCTGCATACCCAGTTGTTGACAATTATATCTGCTGCAGTTCGGACCTTTTGATTGGCGATGGGATATGCTTCTACCCCTTTACTGAAGTAGTCAATACACACGAGTATGCATCAATTATCATTTTTTGTCACTATAGGAAAGGGCCAGCAATATCTATCAATATTCTTTCAAATCGTTCTCCGATGATGTACTGTTGCAGTCTTCCTCTTGTTCAGGTTTGCGGTTCCTTGTTAGTAGGCCAAATGTCGCACGTTCTGCATCAGTTTTCCACGTCTTTCCGGGAATTGACGCAATAACACCGACTACGGACTTTTTCTAAAGTTTTGTTGACTACCATTGGGTATCTAATGCAGAACTTACGGTATTCGGTTTGTTGGGTAGTACCAATTACTACATGATGCTTTTGCTGTCAACTGATTCTCAGAGTTGTCTTAATAATTGCCACTGAGCTCAAAGCTTTTGTCCATCACGCTTTTCGCCGCGATCTCATGTCAGTGTGGTTTTATACTTTACTCCGTCCATTGTACTATTAACGCAATTGACACATCATGCCTTTGATTTTCCCTTAACCCCACTTTGGTCCAGAGTTTGCACTTGTTTGCAGAGTTGTTGCGTTTAATTTATTCCGGCAGCATTAATGGTTTGTAGAGTTTGCCAAAGATGATGCACATGACCTTGAAATGTATATCCTAATATGATAATGTCGTGTAAATAAACCAATCAAGTTATTCAATTTAGATTCCGCAGAACATGTTCCATTAACCGTTCAAATGTAGCAGGGGCATTGCGTACCCCAAAAGGCATAACTTAAAATTGGTACAATATTCTTGTTGTTTTGCTAGCGGTAGACGTCTCGGTGCCTGTCGGATTGGAGTTGCATAATTTGTGTCGATAATAATAATAATATGGTTTTCACAGGTCATTGCTGGTCCGTTCCGCATCAATATTCTGGCTCCATTGGATTCGATCTCGAGCTTGTTTTTCGCACTGTTCCAGATAACCAAAAGAGTACAAGTTGTTATCTAACCATTCGGCTATCGTCTCCGAAAGAGACCTCTGAGCCTGTAAAATGGCAGCCCTTTACTATTCTGTTATTTCTGATCTCGTGGTTGAATAAAATTCGGCAAGTGTCGTAATCGTCACGTTTCATAATCATACTCATTCGTCCAGTGGTTCAACTCACACAAACATACATGACAACAGGTCTGGTCAACAGCTTGTATAACTTCAGCATGTCGGTATTTTGACTTTAGCAGTGGACGTACTGCATAAAAAGCACGGTTACCAGTGACAAGAGCCGCTTTAATATCCCCTACATACAGTTATCATGATTACAAGGGGCGCGAGGTAGCGGAAACTTCACTCCTTTAAATGTGTGATCACCAAATGTGTGGTACAAGTGGATCTAGTAGTTCTTTGACACTAGTTGCCTTGTATTCCACTTACACGCATATATTATTTATTTGCCGTCGTACACCAGAGCTAATTCCAAAAATTCCTAATATAGCTTTTTCTCAACTTTGACACAACATTTTGACTGCATTACTGTCATTTTATACATAAACGCATATATTTGTCAGATCAGTGACTGATCGATTCAGTTGAATTCCTCTTTGGTAGTCACCTACAATTTCCGCCACCAGTGGAATTATGTAAGACAGTTTGCTGTGCAAAAAAGAGCTAAGTTGCGATAGTTTTTGCATTTTGAGCGATCTTCTTTTTTAAGGATAAGGCACAATGTGGCCACTTTTTATTCATCAGACATATAACTGCGGTTTGGCATACTTCAAATAAGGCCGAAAAGATAGTTCCACAAAGTATCCCCTCTGAATAGAAAAACTTGGAATTAATGCAATCAACCCCAGGAGAATGGTATTTTAGTCTCAGCATGGCCAGTGTAAATTCCTCGTAGGATGAGTCCTCTAAGTAGAACTCCGCAGACTGTGTTTGACAACTTTTAAATACATCATTTGACACTTTAAGTAAATTAGAACAATACCCCTTCCACGTGTCGAGCACTGCATCAATATTATCACGGAGGTTTCCATCCTGGTTTCGAATGGCGAAAGACCTCATGTATATGGGGCAGTCTGGTGACTCCTTTAAGGAAGTAATGAGAACTGCGCTCATTGCTGAGTTGTTGTACTCTTAAGACTTAAGCCAATAACGCTTCCATCATTAACGCTTTTTCTGTCTGCAAATCCGCTTGGTGGTTTTCCTAGCAAGGACCGTTTTGTTTTTCTGCGTGATTTTAAAACGTATTCGCGTTTTTTTGTAGGCTATATTCTATTACTCGACAGCAAGACGCTTATTAGTTCGCTTTTCAAATCTTTACAGTTGAAACGTAAGACCAATTGATGATCACTGCCTTCAAATTTGGTAGCCTACCGGTCGGCAAAATGTGGAATCTCACATTTTGGATGAACCGAGACCTTCACTTAGAAATTAACATACGGTTAATTTGACTTCGGAACATATTACAAGGATGTGCTGAAAGTGTAGCTTACACATACGATTATCAACTGCTGGGAAATCCAAAACAGCATTTTTTACCTGGGCCCCAAGGAGAAAACCAACACTCGATTGCCGAGGTCTCTACTGCTAAGCAATGTATAGCTTTCGGACATATGGATAATATGTTCCAAGCAATCCTCTTTCATGGCTGATATAGTGTCATCAAACGCATCTGGTTTCATTAGTGACTGCATGTTCCACGTACCGATCCTAAACTGCGTGTTCGTTAACATAAGTGGAGGAGGGTTTGAATTTTGGTGGTATCCATATATTTCCTTTTGTTGACATTTTAAACAGTGAAGTTTTTTACGGACACGGATAGTCAGCCCAGCGATTCAACCTTTGTTTAATCGCCTCCTACGACAATCTAAGGTGATGTGGTGAGATTCTAAGGATATCATGCTTGTTTAGAAGTCTTTTACGAAGCATGGGAGTCTCCCTCGACCAATGGTGCTATTACCATTAACACATTAAAAATTCAAATGTCCGAAGAAATAGAAAACCACTCAAAAATTATTTAAGGTACAACAAAGTACCTCAGCTTATAGCTGTTTAAATAAATTAAAATAATCAACCACATGTTCGTGATAAATACATATAATTTACCTAAATATAAAAACATAATTTTCTAAGATGATTGATTATAATTATCCACATCAAACCATAATTCAATCTTTATCAACCGAAGTCCCCCTTCCTTTGTGTACACATCACTATTTAGATGACAAATCAACTTAACTAGCATAATAGATTCTAATGAACTATGTCATTAAACTTATTATGTACACAATATCAACATTATAAGCATAGCAATATTATACATATACATATAATAGCATATCCATATGCATATGTTACAATAACAATTCACTCTCTGTATTATGTTATCTTATCTCGCGCAATCATCAGAAACATTTAAGTTTTTTTTAACATATTCCTAATGACAATTATTGTTGTCATTTTATAAATACATTCATGCACAGAGTGGTATATCGGTTGTTATCTAGATTGAAAAACAAAAAAAAAATCCACCTGGACCAATATATCTCTTGAGCGTACGTACGGGTACGTTGGTATAATATTATATTATGTCTTAAAATTGTTGTTGGTTTTAAATCACTTGAAATTATATACTTCGAGACCACATTAGCACACGTTCTCTTTTGACATACATTCCATTTAAACGAACTACTTGTTAAAAACCACTTGAATGTCGTTTGTTTTTTTTTCCTTCAATTTTATTTTCTTGGTGATGGATGGCTGGAAGCTAACCAAAATAAAAAAAAAATATTTCTTTTTAAGGTTTTGAGTTTTTATATTTGTCATCCCATTTTTTTTTAAAACCGCTCGCGCTAAAAAAACTCCTCAAGTTGATAATATTTGATTTGACTCACCCTAATCACTCACATCACCATAATATATATATATACGTATGTACGAGTATATAATATTGGAACTATGAAACTGAAAAATAAACGAAATTAGCACGTGCTGTGTAGCATATATACCCCCTTCGGATATTAATGACAATTGTTGTCCTGCTGCGGTCCACTTTTACATGAAAATACATTTTCAGTTATGATGGGGTTTTAGATGTTTGTGTGTGTGTGTGTGTAGATTTTAGTATATTTTTATTTTTTAATGTAATCAATCTATTAGTTTTAATAATAATTGTCATTAGGTTTAATGTTGTTGTTGTTTAATATGGAGGAGGATAAAAAAAGCTCTACCAGTAAGCTTTTTATTATTGTTGGTAGTTAGTACGCATGTTTTAAAATTTTCTAAATTCTTTTAACGATTGTGGGTGGTTACTGGTTGGTTTAATATATACGCCTTTGAAAGTTTTCTACTTAAAGATAGGATTTTTATTGTGTTTCGGATTAGGAAGTTGATTGGTCATTCTTTAATATCGTATAGGATTTTCATAATAAAAACACCTTCGGGGCTTGGAGTCGAGTTGAAATCTTTTGTAATTTTGTAAATTTATATTTGATAAGAAACATACAATAATTTGTATGGAAAAACGATGTAATATGGGTTACTCCGGCTCATAGGTTGTATCATATCAGATATCGATTAAAAAACATTTTTTCGATCAAATTTATTTTATCTTTCAAAATCTTCTCCTATTAGGTCGATATCACTGTAAATAGTTAACTGATTTTTCTTATTTGCGGATGTCCTAATCTAAATAATACTGTGGGGATATAACACAACTATGACTCCCTGTATTGAAGTGCATAATCAATGGACCGGTATAGTGAATCTGTAGTCGTGAGTCCTCGATTTGGCTGGCGAAGGCGTAAAGTAGGATGTTAAATTAACCGCGAAAGATTACATATAATAACGATTAATATGTTTACAGAGTCTAATTCATTTGAAAATGTTTTTAGTGTATTTGTATGACACTATTGTTCTATATAGGACGTCTATTTAACGTACAACTAAATTATCTTTAATAAACATTAATGCCGGATTACGATTAAGCGCATCGATAGCCTATTCAAAAATGAATTAAATCACTTGGTACATATTGTATCGAGTGCAGAAGTGCGTCCTCCAAGAAACGTGCATAAAGTTAGGAGTTTTTTTGGAACTCCGCTGATTCGTTATAAATTTTGCAGACATCGCACAAAACCATAAAAAAAATGTTAAATATGAAAAAACATAATTGGACAAAAACCGAATATCTGTTTCGAATATCGAAACAGGAAAACGAATAATCCGTAAAGCGAAGATAAGTGCTGGAATTTTAATTTAAGGAACTAGAAGGACAAATGACAAGACGGATTGATAAATTATATGCTCACCAGTTAAAAATAGAGAATAAAAGGGGATCTTGCATTATAATGTGGATGGTTAATATGACTATGAAGTAGTCAAGTAAACACTGTGTGCGCGTAAGTCACTATAATCAGACGTCAGCGGAAAAGCAGTGATTTACAATCAGAATAATTGGGACCACCCACGCTGTACTAAGGAACAACATAGTGTAGGCCAGGGATCAAATGCTATCGCGATACTACTTCCGTGCTAATAATATAGGATTTACGGTAAGAGTTTGGTTTGGCTATATAATCCACAGAAAATGGAAATTCCCTAAAATTACAACAAAACAGAAAAAGACACACAGCAAATTAACGATGTTTGCTGACAGATTTGACAAACATCCAGAGCAAAGATAAAAGTAGTTTAATCTACATCGACAGGATGCCACGGTACTAGAACAAATATGAAAAAAGTTTTGTTCGGTTTAAACAGAATTAAGTAACAATATTTCTGGGCTTAAATTTTAGTTTTTTTACTAAGATCTTAGAAGAACAATCCAATATTTGTATACGAGTTGCAATCAGTAAATCCAATATATTCATACTCTCTGTTCCCTCCTCGACTATTTCATGTTTTTGAAGGAAAGGCTTAAAATATTTGGCTCTAATTATGTGTTTATCAATGAAAACAATTGCCTTTTTTGAAAGGTTATTGAGAAATCGATGTTTTGCATTCTAGGCTTAAATTCGGATTAGTTTAGGATTTCAACTCGTATCCTATATAATTCATTAAATTTTCTTACTTTTAATAGATTTGTAAAAGAATACAGATGAAGTTGGGCTTTATTTCAATGTCAAACACAAACGGAATGACGAAATAATTCTTCAGTAGAATTAATAGAATTAATTTAATTTTAGTGACCCATAAAATCGCCAGCGACTAGTACTTATTATTAGGCCCTAATATTTGAAGTATTTCTTTCAATAAGCTTGAACAATAAATCATAATGTCTTCAGTCATTTCTTATTTGACTCGTCCGTCATCTTCTTTATTTATTTTTCCTTAATATCTGTTGCTCTTTTGTGAGATATAACCCATTGGTTAGTCCCGAATTAGTTTATTTTATTCTTGCTCTCCTAGTTCTAGAGATGATTCTTAGAAGAAATCTAACTAAGTGGGTTTTATCCATCATACGAAGTATCTCGACATATTCATGTTGATAAAGACGAAGTATGTGATTTCCTCGCGTGCTTCCTTATTTCTTCGTTGACGTATTCTATCTTGAAGTCCCTATAGAGAATATCATTTCTGATGTACCATGATGCATTTACAATACCACGTAAAACTTTGTTTTGGAATGATTGTATTATTTTCACATTGGTCTTCTTTCTGCATCCCCAAATATAGAATTTGCCTATATTGCTACAGTTTAGTGTGTAGTGATACCTCGGTATTCCTACCTATAAGCCAGTACATTTGTCTGTATTTAAGGTTAAGCTCTTATTTTTGCTTGTTTACATGTTCTTTCCACTTAAGCTTTACGTCAAGTGTCATGCCAAATATTTGGCTGTATTTGCTTTGTGCTGACTTCTATTGGTATCTAGTTAACTTTTTTGTTAGCAAAGTAACCATGAATTGATTTTGGTTTCAATTAGCTGGATTCGCCATCTCTTTGTCCAGTTTCTCAATATGTTAGTGCCATCAGCAAATATTTCAATATAAGTTTCATCTGTATTTGGCAAATCTCTTGTGTATAAGATATACAGAATTGGACCTAATACTCTACCTTGTGGTACTCCTGCTAATATTTTCGTCAATCAAGATTATTGATCTTCATATTTTAGTCCTCTGGAAAGATACTTGAACATAGTTTTTGCTTTCCAGCGCATCTTCAATTATGTTTATGATTCTTTGAACCTGTTCTATAGTCGAATGTTTTTCTCTGAAACCGAACTCTTAAGGAATAAGATCTCTTTGTTCTATGATTAATTTGAGTTTCAAGCAGCTTATTTTCGAATAATTAAAAAAAATTGGAAGCAAAGAAATCGGCCTATAAGATTTTTTGTCGTTAGGTGGTTTGCTTGGATTTTGTATCATTAGCCTCTTTCTTCAGCCTCTTTCCATTGGTATGGAACATAGTTAAGTCGAAATGCTGCATTTATTATTTATGGTAGCTTTGGTAATCATTTTTCATGTAGTGGTTTTACTATTTTTCAACAGCAATTGCTGATTTCAACTTTTAACCTAAATATATAGGTTTTATGCTTTGGCTGTCGATTTTGTTAACTAGTGTTATGTTTTCATCTGAAGTTTGTCTTGGGAGAGGTCTGAATGTATCTCCAACATATGGTGGTATCTCCAACATATGATGCAAATTAATCAGCTTTTTATCTTTGGGCTTCTAGCCCAAGTTCCATCATCACATTTAATTGCAGGTACTTGAGTTTTAGGTCTTTTTAGACTCTTTGTTGCTTTCCAGAGGGAATAAGCGTTATCTTTTTGACCAATAAGGCCAGCAAAGTAATTATGAATCGTTGCATTTTTATTTTTTTTTTGATAAAAATTTTTAATTTATTACTAAAATAGTTGAGTAACGTTTCACTTTTGGGGGGCCCAATTTCTCTGATATTTTTCGTGCTTTACGTTTTTCTCTCACTAATTTTCAAACTTCCAAAGAGAAGTTAATATGTGTTCGAATTTTTTTTTGATTATTAGGCGTACTACCCTAAGCTGCTTGTTGCATAATATTGTTAAGTTGTTCTTATTGGACCCCCAATTGTGATCACTTTGACCTGAGCACTTATTATCACTTGCACGGTTTAAATTTAACTTGTTTTGCAGTGCCAAATCGTCGCGTTTATATATCCATCAGTTGTTGTTCTCGACGACAGCGTCTTATTGCAGCGTATAACATGTATATCTGTGTGTGAGTTAATAATAGAGAGGAGACAGGGCACCATCTTGCTGTATACCTACGTTGGTGGCGAAAACCCCTAATTTGTTGTTCTAACATAATGGCGGAATTGATATACAATTCAATTTTTGATATACTTTACATCAGACATTAGTAGAACGGATTTTGTTTAGTCCTGGTCAGTGTAGTCCTTATATTAGACAATTTACATTTACAGTATTTCAACAATGTTTAGTAAAATAAAGAGATGCTCGATCCAAGTGTTCAATACTGTATCAACATTGTAAAAAGAGTTTGCAATGTAATACCGCAATGTAAAAAGAGGTTATAGAAGATTAGCAAAAAGTCAAGCCAGGAACAGTACATCCTTGAATTTATGAAAGCTTTAATTTTTGACGAGTAAATTAATTGTTAAAATGACTCTGGTTAGTTTGCTTAAATCGTAATCCTTATGAGAACTATACTATAACTTCAATAGATGCGCTTTAACCGGTGAGGCACATGGACAAAAAAGTTAAAATAACTCAAAAAATAGAAAGGAAACTTATACTTTGCTGCTAAACAACAAGGGAAGTTGGGATAAGGCTGCTTAGTGCTTAGTGTACCATTCACTTAAATGTTAGTGGACATGGCAAAGTAGCATCTCACCTGAAAATATTTCACTTAGAAGTAATAAATAGTTATGGTTGTTGGCATGCTAATGTAACAATAGGCCACATGACGTCCAAATGTGGCCTTCAAAGCAAGAAAATGCTTCAAAACATTATGGATTTCAAACGATCTGTGATACTTTGATCGAATTACTTAAAACTGAGAAACGACCTAGATCACAGAATTTCGCTTCATTACGTTGTGAGGATGGAAACCGCAATATCTGGCCAACATACTAATAACAGTTTAGAAAAGTATATTCTCTATCGAAAATTTGTTATTTTCTACCAAATAACAATCCAGGACAAGATGAACGCGTCCATGTTTTAAAGTGGATGTTTAAAAAAAAATTATGTTAGTCACTAGAAGACCGTGTGTCCGCAAAATTAATAAAATTAATAAATTATCGTTGCTTTTATTTTGATTGAATTCATTATGCCATTATTTAATTTTTGTAAAGTGAAAAAGTTTTCTCAGTCAACCGATACACACAAAATTCAAAAATGTATATAAATTAAAGATTAAAAAAAAATATTTAGCACGAAAATTAAATGAAATAACCGTTAAACAGACAAGACACATCACAACACTCTTAATACACAAAAAATTCTCAGCACTTGTAAATGTTTTCTAAAGTACAAAAAACTGAGAATGTCGCTATGTGGTTGAATTACTGGACTGACCACCCGCAACCAGCGTATCTTTTCTGTCGTTGAAAAAAACAAGCACATTATAGACAGTATGGTTTCTAAGGTCTAGATACAAGCTTATAGGGTTGAAACGTAAAAATATAACGGTAATGCTAATTTTTCGAATGCGGCTGTAGTCAACCTAAAAATAAAAACTTGAAAGATAAACCTATAAAGATAGATAAAATGAACTATAAACGTCTTAATTTTAAGGGACGGTTGTGGGTCGTCCACGATTAAGGTATTATCGGTCGGGTACCGAATAGAACAAAATACATTACCAAAATTGTGTCATCAATACCAGTTTGTAAGCCATTCAATGCATGGATGATTGTCAGGTGGGTCAGAAGTAACGCCTTAGTTATACTACATACACATAAACATTTACGATTAACCATTCACCCGTAAACAATCTAATCATCCATCAATCAAATGGCCATAACATGTTCATTTATTTTGCTAATTGACGTGCCTTTTATTTTTGTGTATAATGCGCCGCAGTTCCTAAAATGAACTGTGAATTAAATCGATTGGAAAATGGCATAGTGGTATATCAAACCTAACCCCAAAATCCATAAAAAAAAACGAACAACACAAAATTCTTCATGTGAGTGAACATTTTGATCCTAAACGACATATATGCGCGTCGTACGATTGTTTTAATATGCCGTTAACAATGCCAAACAAAAATAAAAAGACAAGCAGCACGTACACGAAACCCTCCTCTATACTATATTATAGAACCAACTAAAAAGTGAAAAAAACGCGCGCGTTAATCAATTCTAAAAATTGAAATATGGATTCGTTAAAAATTATGATTTTTATATATGTGTATTAATTTATGCTAGATTTTTTGTTTTTTATGTTTGTGCAATTTTTTAGGTAGACCACCTTTATATTATAAATATCCGGGGGGTGTTTCTATGCTCCCCTGAGGTGCTATACACACATCGTACTATATACTACTTCCATTCATTCAATCATTTAAATTTCAGATCAAACGTGAAATCAATCTCTTGACATTCTATAATACGCACTGTGTGTGTTTGTGTGTGTATGTGTGTGTTTGTGTGTGTGTGTATCAGCATAACATTTGAAAATGAGAGGAGATTAGTAGGGGGTCAAGCCGCTGTTTTTTCATATTAATACAAATTGAACAAAACAAAAAAAAAAAAAAATCGCTAATACCATACACTATGATTTTATGTTGCCTCTCTCTTAGAATTATGTGCACAACATGACTATTTTGATGACAAAAAAAAAAAAAAATTTTGAATTACCCGCGAATGAAAATTATTTGTTTTAACTTTTAACCAAATGGTAAACGGAAAATTGGAAAATTTGTAAAACACACGAAGGAGTAATACACAGGTAGGCTTAATAGTTATTAGCTGACATAAATTTCTATAATGTCCTTTAATCGAATGTGAAAAAAATAATTGTGAAATGCCTTAATTAGTGTCAAGCCAAGAAAATTTGACGTTAATTAATTTAAAAATGTTCATTTGACGGTAGTTTGAATCGACTTTTTTTTTGAAAGTTTGATGTATAATTATATGTATATAGAAACGTATATATGATTGAAATTAATTGAAATAGTTTTTTGGGCTAATTTTATAAATTTGAATATAGTTTTAATGAGTTTGGAAATAGATTGGCGATATTTTGTATAATTAATTTGCTGTAGGTATGTGATTTATGCACGCAAATCATAAATATCACAAACTGAGTTAATGAGTGTTATATATATGGTGTAATATTTTTGTTGTTGTTATTGTTGCAATATATGTGAACATTATTTTTGTGTTTCTGGGAAAATATGTTAGACCTTTCGAAATAAACTTAAAATTCGTCATCATAAATCAGGCAATACAATGATGCTTTATGGAAAATTATAAAAAAAATTAGAAACCTATTAGGAAATCATAGTTAATGGACTGGTAATAAAAATGGAAACAGTAATAAGTAATATAACTTTAACAGGCACTCTGCAACTCGGTCATCAAATTGATGGCGAAGTATATATTTTGCGAAGTTAACTTGTAAGTTTAATTACGTACTAGACTTGTCTTCGTCATCTGAATAAGGTCACTTCGTGCTGATTTAAGTCGTGAGATATTCAACAGGCATAGTTCCTAAAGAACTCAAAGACAGTATACCTTTTTGAAAAATCCAAGCTTTTTTTATTGTTTTTTATAAATTTGAAGACTAAAAATAAATTACAAGATTAAAAATGAAGACATATTTTGTTTGACGTTTCCAATAACAAATATGTGCTAGTGTGTAGACATATTTTGTGTAGAGTTTTTGTGTTAAATTGAAATTTTATATTGAAGATTTAACCACCTCCCCACCTTATAGCAACTCTAGTATGGCCATCATCGCCAGGATATATTGCGATGATTCGTCCCATTTTCCATTTTAACGGAGGAACATTTTCTTCTCTAAGCAGAACCAATTCACCTGGTGATACCGATTTAGTAGCTGTGGTTCACTTTCTTCTATGCTGTAGTTCACATAAATACTCCTTGGACCAGCGAGACCAAACAACGCCATACAGTTGATATTTTCGTTTGTTGTGCTGGTTCGATGATCGTGGTGAGAGGACGATCGACTAAAAAATGACCAGGAGTTATGATATTTAGGTCATTTAGGCCTCGACTTGTTTAGATGACGGTGTTCAACTCCTCGAAAGTAAGCGAAGCGTTTCCAATGACTTCATATAAGGCACCGAAGTGTCGGGATGGTGGAGGTTGGAAATACCATGTGATATTGTTATCTTGAGAAAACTTCGAGATTTCTTGTTGATGTTGTTCTGACAAAAAAAAAAAGGTTCCGCAATTGTTGAAATTAGGAATTAGCGCTTAGAAAATTTGTCCCGTTGTCGGAATATATGTGATGACACATCCCTCGAGTAGCAATCAACCTCTATTGGGCATCTATAAAGGCATCCGTGGTCATGTTCTAAGTGCACAGCATTTAAATGCTGTGCACAGCAAAAGCATATAAATATTGCTAGATATGCTTTGGTAGCTGTCTTCCCTTTGGGCCTTATAGTGGGTGTAAAAAGGGTATGATGTATGATTTATACATGTTGCAAGCCAAATGACGTCCTTTTAATTTCTAGAATTTTTAACTGCTGCTAGCATAGCTTGAGGTCCAGCATACGTCAATCTGAATGTCCGAATGATACTCGGACATTAAAGTTATTGTGAAATAATATTTGAATGGAAGAAATATAGGATGTTTAGGCACTAATTCTCAATATGTCTTTATTATCTAGGAAAGGGGATAGGGAATTTAGACGTTTTTTTATCGATAACCCTTTTTATGACAGCACCATTATTTCATCATGTAATGCTCTTGCTTGCACAATTTTA
This sequence comes from Tipula confusa, assembly GCA_963556175.1. Classification (NCBI taxonomy): domain Eukaryota; kingdom Metazoa; phylum Arthropoda; class Insecta; order Diptera; family Tipulidae; genus Tipula; species Tipula confusa. The sequence continues at coordinate 208,104,655 of OY744476.1, read as the reverse complement.
ACGATACTCGTTAGACCATTCTCAATTTTTTCAGTTGACAGAGCACGATTTGTTCTTTTTTCTAACTGCTCTCGCAGTTGGCAGCGTAAACGTACTTGGCTTTGTACTTTATAGAGTCGACTAAATTATTTCCATAATTCGTCTTCGATTCTTTATTCATGGCAACTAAAACTGACTTCTTGTTTCGACGTTCAGGAAGAGAGTAATCGGGTGCAGGTTGTTTTAGTGCCCAATTTTGATCATCTGTAGATAATAATTGAGGTCCATTGAACCATATTGAACTCTTAAGCAACTTCTCTGACATGATTCTACGTGAAACAATATATGCAGGATTTTGTTCGGATTTTACATGATGCCAATCGTTAAAGTTGTTAAATTGGTTGATACTGGACACCTTATTGGCAACAAATGTATTCCAAGAAGATGATTCAGATTTGAGCCAAAGGGGGATGACAATTGAATCAGTTCAATAAAACACGTTACTGACCTTGAAATTGATTATTGCGAGTACTCGATGTGGTAGGTCTGCAAGAATATAGGCAGCGCAGAGCATGGAAAAGTACTTTTTGGTAACGGAGATACTCTCGACTTTGAATATTATATTTGGACGACTACTTCGCCATCTTGGTCAACACATCTTGTTTAAATGGCCACACCATATACCCATTCACTCTCGTCAGCGAACCCGTGTAGTTGCACGTTGACTGACGATGGACTTTTGAAGAGATGGCGTTTGATTTTGAGAAGTTGGCCTCTGAAGCAGTTGAAGCATAGCAGAGATTCATCCCAAACACGTATAGGTCTCTAGACCAAGAGGATAAATAATTCGCACAAGGTCGCTGATAATAGTCCTCTTTGTGATTTATATCCTTTCTAAGAGTACGTGACATGAAAATTCAATTCATGGACTTGAGGTTAGCGGTACATGCCTAATGTTTTGACGTACTCGGAATCACCGACTGAAGTAAAGATTCACGGCTTTCTAGTGGAATATCATTAAGAATTTCTGGTGAAGTAAAACACTATTTTCGTAGCGTCATTTTAGCTGTACCTATAGCATGAAAATTATATGGGTTTTAATTACTTGAAGTTCTGTCGGAAAATTTGATCCCGTTAAAGATCATCGACGTATATATCATTATGAATGGCTTCACTTGCAGATGGATATGTATTTTTGGCATCTATTGATAATTGTTGTAGACAGCGTTTAGCAAGATAAGGAGCCGACGCAGATCTGTAAGTTACAGTTGTCAGCATCTTCTTGAGGTGTATCACGCCAAAATATATTTATTGTAGGTACGAATCTCGCTCATCGGTCCAAATTTGTTGATACATTTTCAACACATCTGCACTAACGACAAATTTATGCATTCTAAATCGTATAAGGATACTGAATAGATCGTTTTAAACCACTGGCCCCTCCATGAGAACATCATTGAGAGACTTGCCTGTCTTCGTAGACCCGTTGAATACCACTCTTAACTTGGTACTGGAGCCCTCCGGTTTTAAAACACAATGGTGTGGTAAGTAATATTGATTATCGAAGGCTGTGATTAAAATGGCCTTTTAGCAAAATTTCTATTGAAGTTGAAAAGCACTGAAGTTTTTACTTGTGTTCAATCCAGGCATTCTTTATTTGACGTGCTGATAGATTCCCTCAACTGAATTCTTAAGGACCATATGGGCATAATTATGGCTTTGTATAGCAAAACCTTATTGCGTAAATATAATTGTGGTTTTCTTCCTTTCCAGTTCATTTTTGGAAAAGTTATTTTTTTCGAAACGATTTTTTCAGTTTAGTCTTCGGTCTGATGATTTAAAATACTCTTTAAGGTAGTGTTTGAGTTTTTGTATGCCATCAAAATGCCTGTTTTATCAATAAATTTTGAGTGGTTGACTCATTTTGCTCACGATACGGTATCATTGAAGAAGATACTTTCGCAGAACTAAATGAAATTGGTATGCCAATAGCTGTTTAGCCAAATAGCTGTTTTTTAATCAATAGCTGTCACTTTGTCAAATGCTTATGCTGCTCTCTCCAAAACATCTTTTAATACCCCTGCAACTTCATCAATATCAGTTGATGTGCTAAGCTCTGCAATTTAGTTATTATTATTTCACAAACTAAAAGATTAAGCTAACTAACTTAAGCTTAAATCGAAAGTGTTTAGAAACAGTTGATGTTGAACAATTGAGCACTCAAATAAACCACGATTATCTATGCGTTGGTACGCTTTTGTGTTGCCATCATATCGAAAATCTTTCACTCTTTAAACGCTATGTCCTAAACACACTGTGCTTAACAAAAAAAAAAGCAAAAAATATTTTTACGATAAAAAACTCAATCTCAGATGCTTGCATCTAGAGAAAAATCACCTGCCAATAAAAATTGAAAGAGAATACAATTTTATTTCGAAAAAATTGTATCTATATAAACCGGCACTGGATTTTGTTTTATTTTATTTTGTTTATACTAAAAAGTGAAAACAATTGCTATAGTTCTATCAACGAACGTTCCAATTGTTTATTTTCAAATTACCTCTATCTTGCTGAACGCCTTGGATTTCTTAAATGTCTCGAAAATTGCTATTTCCATCTTGACTAGTGGCTCAATCATGGATAAATTGAAATCCACTAAGCTTTAACGTTGAAATGTAGCTCTATCTCGTGATCGAATTCGTATTTTACTTTATTCAGAAAAACATTATTGCTAACTGTTGGTTTTGTGATGAATCTAACGAGTTTTCTTGGCTTTTTATGACTGGTCATGATAATTAATTTTTTCTGATGTTACATCGTTGCTTAACACTTTCATTTCCATTCGATAATCCATTAAAATAAATAATTTGTCATCTTCACAGCTAAATATACTTTGATAATACTACCTTGCTCGATCGTCCCGCAGTAGACAATTCTTTATCGATTCTAGAATTATCTCAAGAAGTATTTTGGTTTAGTGATCGAATCTTAGTGATGAGGTATATATTCTATCCTTTATTTAATGCTTTAATAATATCTAGAGATAGGACACTTAGCTTAACATATTGTTCAATTCTGTTTTCCCAGCAGTGAGTTAAATAGACAATTTGATCGCCTGTATAGCGCATACTTTTCGAGATTAAAGTGCAATTTTTTCTTAGGGCAATTTAAATAAAGTTTTCCGTTTTTACCGAAATAGCAAACGACCATAAAGTTTGATTATGTATTAGATTTAGAATCTAACATATTTCGTATATGAGATTACCAATTTTGAGGTTAAAATTCAATTTGGAACGGTTTGCTTTAGATTTATATTAAATCATTGATTTTAGTGTGATCTATTATTTTTTTAAGAGTTAGAAATGAATATCTGCAATACTTTTAAAACCACCAAGTGATATGATTGGATGATCAGCATAATCTATATGTAATTTATATAATTCAATACAACAAATTTTGTGTAGTTCAGAAGCCTGATTGATAGATCGTATATTTGCAAGAGTCTGGCTTTGGCTTAATAAGTTTACGAGTAATGCGTCAACCAAGAACAAGTACCAACTTTAAATAAGAATTCGATAGATCGGGTTTGCATGTTATAGACCAGTAAAGTCTTTAAGTACTGAATGAAAATGTTTCGTTTACACGAATGATTTCTAAGGAAACTATTTTTAAGGAAAAAATGGCAAACATTTTCAAACATATACTATATCATAGCAAAGCAGACAAAAATTCTGCGGCACAAAAACTAAGAACCGAGAGAGAAAAAAACCGAGATGGCGAGTTAGCCAAAGCTAGTGCGTTCAAACGAGACATTCAGCATTTGCCAGTTCCGTGGATCAAAATTGGCTGTAGAGCATCCTTCAGATGGAAAGTGTAACATACATACAATAATAATAGACGTGGTTTCTTGTTGAGTATCTGTCCAAGACTACTTCTTTATTCGTTTACCGCGTTCACATGACATTACAATACAATCCCATAACTACGTCCGTGTGACAGAAAGTTTACCAGTTGCTACCAAAAATATGAAAATTTAGTTGATTTCAGAAGAAATGTCGTCGAGTATCCTAAATTCCTTGTAAAACTTTTATCAAATTTTATTTGGCAATCTGAAATTGGAAAATGGTTAGTTTCGGTTATACGCTGAACTTTACTTTGTTGGCAGCAGACATGCTACGAAAATTCGAAAGCATCATCTTTGTACGTTCTTTGCGAATTTTCGATGAAATCTTACTTTTTCAGAAACCATAATCTACTTGCCAATATAAATACCGCGCATATGCTAAATTCGTGTATATCCAAAAAATTCATTTTTTTGTTTTGTTTTTTTTCCTTTTTTTGCTTTTTCCTCTCTAATTCTATCCGAATTTTGCGTTAATTTTTTATTTTATTTTATTTTACAAGAGTAAGATACCATAGTTTTACAATTAATGTGCCAACCAGCGACTCAGCAACAACATTAAGTAAGAATACGACAGATTGAGTCCACATGTTACTGACCAGTGAAGTGTTAAGAACTGAACGAAAATATTTCGTTTAACTCAATTGTCATTTAACAAAGTTAACAGAGCGAAAATTAAGGAACAAACTGTAGGAAATGTCAAATAATTTTATACTCAACCTCAAACCAAGAGAATTAGCCAGAAAAAGTTACATTTGTCAATTTTCGCAATGTTAGACTATAAGACAGATCCATATCCTTAATTTTTCTTAAGTTTGGGCGAAAAATGTGAAAAACGTGATATTGTCGGTTTTATCTTTTATTTTAAACTAAGCAAGTGACTGATTTTCTTATTATCACAACTGCCGAACTGATTGAGTTTAATGACTTTAGGGAAAATAGAAATAATGGGTTTTCCAATAAGAGGTTTCATTTTGATATTAAAAAAACGAGAATTTTTAAGAAAAATTAATGAATGTTTATTTTATTGTAAAGAAGAAGGTATGCCATTAACATTTCAAAACGATATCCGCCAAATTCCAGCTTTAAGGTCTTGAATAGATTGTGGATCATTTGAATAGACCTTATCTTTCGCATGAATTCTTGTGTTAACTGAACTTTAACAGCCTTAAGATCTAGGTTATGCAAAATACGGTGTAATGTCGTTTGTGGAATGTCTAATTCTAAAGATCGACGAGGAATTGACAAACCCGAGTTTTCTTCAACACTTCGGGCTACAGCTGCGATATTCTCAGTTGTTCTTGAGCGACGCACACGGTTTTGATTCTTTACATCACTAACTTGTCCCAACAACTCAAATTCTTCCACCAGTTTCAATATTGCTGACCGAGAAGGTGCTTCACGACAATCAAAAAAATGGTTTAGTTTTGCGAACTATGACTCCAAAATTTGTAGTGAATTTTAACAATTTCAATGCGTTGTTGAAGCGTGTATCGTACCATTTTTAGTAATGGCGTAGTTTTTACTTGTCAAATGTCAAAAGATGACAGCTTCAAAATTGACAGCTGCCCCAATAGCAGGCTATTCAAAATAAAACTTCTTATTGGGTAACCCTTTATTTTTAAATATTTAAAATAGAAATAAAGTAAAGACCCAAATGTTTTTTGGAATTCGGCGGACATAAAAGTTTCTGAGACTTCTAGTTTGCCCAGAAAATGTCTAAAAATTCCAGCCAGTTCCGAAAAACTTGGAAAAAAATTTTCCAACTGGGTTATATCAAAAATAAAAAATAAAAAATAAAAAGAAACAAATAAAAGTACTATTATTCTATTTTTATTGTTGACGCGTCAACAATTCATGTCGACAAAACTTCTTATTGTTGACTCTACAAAAATGCGTTTGTTGACGTCGCACATCCCTGGAAAATAGTGATTCTTGCACTAACCAAAAAGGAGACCATTGATTGGATTCGTAGAATTATCGAACAACTATCTTGTAATCTTTTAATTTATTATCGTTCAGATCATTTCGGAAGATTCTGGTCTTGAATTGTTACACCAAAGTTTCTGTGCGATCAAATATCATCAGAAATGTAAGCTCAAATCTTAAGCGTCAACTTAAGCGTGACACAATCATTATGTTGCTTCCCAATCTAAACCCAAAAATAGCCGACTACTAATAGGGACGGAACAATTTTGTTGATGGAAATTGTATCGGAATGCAATCGTGGTGAAATTATCTTTATTCCAAAAATCGACTTGGCCCTACGCGATATCCATCTGCCCTTCGTATTAAAAAGCCGACAATTTCCAATTATTCTAGTACGCCATGATAATCAACAAGTCCCAAGGCAAAACTTTCAATGTGCTACCAATTAGTAGGGGTTTCCCGTAGTTACTAATAAAATGTCCTGCCCAATAAAAAGAAAAGTAAAAACGATTGAGAGATTCTTGCTAATGGAATGGATGTTACCTTTGAAATTTAATAGGCAAGGTTGTCAAAAATATGGCAAAGTTAGAGAAAAAAAACAAAACAAAATGAATCAAATTCCCGCGTTGCCCGGTAAAAATTCTTTAACTATAAAAATAATAATATTTGGCAATATTTCACCAAGAGGCAAGTGTTATGCTGAAATTTCGAATCAAATTTAAATCACAGCTCTAAGCAAAATCCAGTAAATTGTTGCTTTTAATTCGCAAGGAAGTCATCATAAAATGCTAAACAATATTATAAGAGGAAATATAAAATGATCATAATTGAAATCCTTATAATATATCGTAAGATGTTAAACTTCGTCCGCAGGTGTTAAATTAAAACCGATCGTAGTATAATAAAAATTAATCATAACAAAAAAAATTTATTGAACACACGCGGGAAATGCAATAAAAAATACTCGTTTTACACACATTAAGATGCGGGCGTATATTTATCGTTTTATGGGCTGCGCGCATATCTATATGTTGTATATCTGTAGAACATATCAATATCATAACATAAAAAAAACCATAATTATGTTTAACTTCTCCAATCAAGTATTTAACAATAATTTATCTCTAAACATCTGCGCATGTAATCGTTTTCTGTATTTTTTTTTGGGTTGTTGTATTATGAACCGATGGTTTCTCGGATCTAACGTCTTACATACGTTCAAGTGAAAATTCCTTCCAATCGGAACACACGCATTCTATTGTTTCGATATTATGTTTGAGAAACGAATGGACAATGAAAATTATAAATTACTCTCATCTTTGTATTGTTTGGATCTTTTTGGTAACTAATGACTTTGTTATTTTTTTGGCAGGAGGGCACCACACGCGTTATTTTTTTTTCTTAAATAGTCTGCGTAAAATTAGCTCGAGTATACAAAAATATTATGTTTTGTTGTTGTTGTTGAAATTCATGTCCTTTTCTATGTTACGAGTTTGCTGTGGTACAGTACCGAAAATATCGAAATAAGGATATCATATTTGCTTATTTATTGGCATTTTGTAAACCAAAATTATGTACATATGTAGGTGTGTGTGAGTATGTAGAGGAGAATTTTTTTTATAAATATTCTGCTAGAAATACCAAACACTAATAAAATCATAAAATCGTAACCCACTGTGCGAAGAATTTAAATAATTTTTGAAAATCATTTTTAGGAAATTTCAATTTTATTGATCTGAGATCCTTTTAATTTTTTTTTTGGTTTTTTCTTTATTCGGTTTCTTCTTATAGTTATATATGATCTTTGGGTTATTTGTTTTTATAAATTGTGTGTTTTAATGATTTACAATCTTATTACAAACAATTTATTCATTTGCAACCAAAAATTTTCAAAGAAAAAGAGAAATCCTTCGTTATAATGTAAGATATCCTTATTTTCTGAACACAAGCGCACCATCAGGTAAATGATATATGATTTTATGACTTTTGACTTTTTGTGGAATTAAGATTTTATGAGGAGGTTATATATTAGTTGGTATAATATTTACAATGAGATTAAGAAATTAATATTTGTTTGCGCCCATGTAAAATTTTTACCGAAGGTAAATAGGTAAAATGGTAATAATTAGAATGTTGCCAAAGTCCTTCAATTATCAATTATATCGGTATGTACTCAGGTGTATCACATTTTGCTGTTTTACACATATGATTACGATTTCTGTGATTTGTATAATCAGGATATTCAATGATATTTTATTTTTGGTTTTATAAATTTTAGTTTTATAGCTATGGACTTTAGACTTTAGACTTGCAATTTTCATGGGGTAACTATCATGATTTTTCAAGATTTTGAGAATGCGAATTTGTGGACGAAATTTTGGAATTTTCGAACCTTCATGATATTTCTGGATTTTGAAAATTTCATTCTGGACGAAATTTTGCAGTTTTCATGAGCTAACTAACCATCATGATATTTTTGGATCTGAAAAATTTTTATTTGTGGACAATTTTTCTATTTTTATAGGCTAACCATCATGTTTTTTCTGGATTTTGAGAATTTTCATTTGTGGACGTAATTTTGCAATTTTCATGGGCCAACCAACCATCATACTTTTTCTGAATTTAGAAAATTTAAATTTGTGGCTGAAATTTTGCAGTTTTCGTAGTCTAACGTCTAACCGTCATGTATCTCTGAATTATGAAAATTTCATATATTTTCTAAATTTTGAAAATTTTAATTTGTGGACGAAATTTTGCAATAATTTGATGGGCCAATTGTCTGTTTTTTCTGGATTTTGAAATATTCGGTGTTTTTATAGGCCAACTTTCAATTTGTGAACGAAATTTGTCAATTTTCATGGGCTAACCAACCTATTTTTTCTGGATTTGGAGAATTCCCATTTGTGGACAAATTTCGGTATTTTCATGGGCTAACCATCATATTTTTTCTAGATTTTGAGAATTTCAATTTGTGGAAGAAATTTTGTGATTGATTGACGGGCTAATCATAATGTTTTTTCTGGATTTTGAGAATTTATGAACGAAATTTTACAATTTTTGTTTCTGAATTTTGAGAATTTCAATTTATGGGCGATATTTCGAAATTATTAGGCTAACCATAATGTTTTTTTCTGGATTTTGAAAATTTCAATTTGTGAACGAAATTTTGCAATTTTCATGGGCTAATCGTCATGTTTTTTCTGAATTTTGAGAATTTCAATTTGTGGACAAATTTCTGTATTTTCATGGGCCGTCATGGTATTTTTGGATTTTGAAAATTCCAATTTGTGGACAAAATTTTGCGATTAATTGATGGGCTAACCATCATGTTTTTGCTGGATTTTGAGAATTTATGGACGAAATTTTACAATTTTCGTGGTCTAACGCCTAACCATCATGATATATCTGGATTTTGAGAATTTTAATTTATGGGCGAAATTTTTATAGGCTAACCATAATGTTTTTTTCTAGATGTTGAAAATTTTAATTTGATGACGAATTTTCGGTATTTTCTGGGGCTAACCATCATGTATATTCTGGATTTTGAGAACTTCCATTTGTGGACGTAATTTTGCAATTTTCATGGGCTAACTAACCAACACGATATTCCTGGGTTTGAAAAATTGCAATTTGTGGAAAAATTTCAGTATTTTCATGGGCTAACCATCATATTTTTTCCGGATTTTGAGAATTTCCATTTGTGGTCGACTTAGAGTTTATTTAGAAGAATTTATTATTAGATGATCACTTTAGTAGTTCAAGAGTAAATTGCAGCTAAATCAGCGTTACTCTTAGATACAATTGGATTGATATTAGCTTGTGTGCTACTAATATACATTTCTAAATAATCTGCTTACTTATGATATTGACAGTGCTGAATACTCAAAAAAATCATTAATTAATAATAGGAATAACAGTGGATCCAGTACTGAGTCTTGTGGAACACCAAAAGATTTAGAGGTGGAAGATGACAGTTTCTCATTATATTTAGCATACTGCATTCACCATTTGAGGTAATTTTAAAGCATTGAAATTTGAAGAAAAGCTATAAGAGTATGTTGCATCTTCATAAATAAAACAGAATGATAAACCAAATCGAAGGATTTTGATAGATCGAGCAACACGAGTAATCAATAAATGAATTAAAGACGAAGTCTCTCTATATGGTGAAATTACGGCTTATGTCGACCAAAACTTGCCAATAGAAATAGAGTGATAAATAATATCAAAAGCCTTAGCCTAGTCGGTAGAGACATAGTCAAATTATTGCCCGGAGAATTAGACTGTCAAATAATTCGTCACAAAATAAGCAGGTTCGTAACAGAAGCCATCCTGAGATTAAATCCGTATAGAGCAGGAGTAAAATGTTTACACAGATCTTTTCAAAGCAAGAATTTTTCAATAGCTGGCAACAAAAGTGGTTTGTAAACCGATGCAAAATAAACTTATAAAAAGATTGCAGATGGCAGAAGGCTGACTAGCGATGAAACTCTGATAAGACATAGTCGATGGAAAAGCAGTTACTTTTTATTGCTGTTAATAAAGTTCCAGATCTTCCTTAGACTAGATTTTATCTCTTTCTCGATTTGCCCCAAATTATTTCTGTAGAGGAATCAGGTTAGTTTCTTAGATTCATTGCGGATTCTCACAAAATCGTGGTAGTTTTTAAAGCCTATAGCCTATAAGATCAACATCAATTTGGTATTATACCATGACGCTCAAAAATAGAACTTACTTTTAATAACCAACGCGGCACGTGTCTTTTGATATACTCCTTCTGAAAAGATTATTGAACCTTAACACCGCGTTGTGAAAAATCCTAATCAGCATTGCTGAGAAATTAATTTAAGAATGTGAAATCTGAATTTCTAAAATTAAAATAAAAATCACACATCCAGTGAAGTCAGATAGAATGGCTTTGTTAATGTAGTTGATAAACGTGTGAGGTATAGTTTAGTCCTAGTCAGATCCACAGTCTATATAGCGTTGCATATTTCAGTAAATATGAGGTTTTAATTTATTTGAGGTAAATAAGAGGGTTTTATTGTTTGATAGTGCAGTTCAGATGATCTTTCATTGCAAGAACAAGGTTAAAACAACTTTTTGTTCTATGGATTACGGATCTAATTACAACTAATATAAACACCAAAGACGTAAATGCTGGGATGGCATAAAGAAACACATCATTTGAGACTGAATTCTTAAATCTGAACGTTTTGTATTCTCTCTTCAATTCTCTTTTGTATTCTATTTTAATTATTTCAGCCTATAGTACTCAGATCGATTTCGAGTGAAATTTTCATACGATTTTAACAAAGCGAAATCAGAAACGATTTGTTCAAGTACACGGCATGTTCCAGAGATGGCACGCATAAACTCTCCAATCTTTTTTCGAACGAAATTAATGTATCAACCCATTATTTTCGTGCGGAATTTTGACAGATCTGATTTTGAAAATAAAAAATTATTTGTTTTATAATAGACACCGTGCCATTTTTATTCTTACAGTTTTATTTTATTGTGTATTCTTAAAAATCACAATTATTAGTTTAATATAGTTAATGGCAAATAGCGCGGCGTCTATAGTAAAAAAATTGAGGGAATTTTATTATACAATACCTAGCACGAAAAAATTTACGAATGCCAGATATAAAAATCGAGCATTGCATAATTTACATTTCTTTTTTTGTTGGTGTTATTTGTCAAAAAAATAAAAATTCTCCAAAACAAAATTTCGTTTCGATTTCACACAAAAATAAACAGAATTTTGGAGACAGCGTTAAAATGTCAATTCAATTTGAACTGACTACTAGGCTTGGCATTGACACAGCTATTTTCACGCGATGCGATTTTCATTTTATTTTCTATTTTTTTAGCTAATAAAATAGATTTTATACAAAAAAGCATGCAGCAAATCCTTAATTTATTTATAATCTTTATCATCTAATATTATTTTTATTAATTATGATAATTATTATTGAAAAATAATTAATAATAAATTTTATCGTATGAAGATTGCGAATTCGTGTTTGGATAAAAGCATTTTTTCGTGTTTGGAGACTTTCCACACATATACGAATTTATTTATCGCGCATACCTCGCTTCTTTTGACATTTGAAAATAATTGGTAGCCGTTTATAAAAATTTATATTAGCACAAACTATCGAGAAAATTTTTTTTTTTAAATAAATAAATTGAAAAATGGTAATAAAATTTAAAATTAAAATTATGTATTGTTCTTATTAATTGAATTTATTATTTTTAGGACCAGTTTTAATCAAAATTAATATTAGAAGTTGAGGCACGACGATGATGCAATGCACGACGATGATGATGCGAGGCACGACGATGATGCCTATATGATGCAACTTTAAAAGAATATCACAACCGTGATAGAGTTTTGAACGATTTTGGACAAACCAGGTAAAATAAGTTCATTAGCACTTTATAATTTATTAATGTATACATATATTTTGTAGTTGAAGAACGCAAAAAGGTGGAAGGATTTAAAAGACACATTTTTTCGTCTTCATAAAAATGTAATGGCTACCCCAAGTGGTTCTGGTGCTACTCCTTTAGTCAACTGGAAATTTTATAAGCAAATGCTATTTTATAAAATTTTTGCTGAAATTCCAAGTTTGTTAACAGAAAAAGATATAAAAAAAACATTATTTATTTTTATTTTGTTTTAGAACTGTTACTAGTTTGCCACAAACCGATCCAAATACATCTGGAAACTTTGAAACATCAGTTTCCTACATTTATGAAGACGACAAGAAGATGTACCAAAGAAGAAATCGCGCAAAATAGATTACATGCTGATTCTTTAAAAAAGAATCTGACTACACAAAAGAAGTAATCACGGCAATTGACCGAATCAATGAAGGCAAGCCATCCGCATTACAAAGTTTTTTTAATTCAATTTGTATGCAGGCCGAGCAATTTTTAACTTTTCAAAAAATCCAACTTCAGAAAAAATGCCTTTCTGTATTAGAGGAGGTGCAAATGATGGAGGAACAAATTGAGTATCTTCAATACGAATGAATTTATAATAAAATTAATTTATAATTATTAATTTTATGTTTCATAATGAATTGTTTGTCATTTGTTATTTTTTATGTGATAATTAAAATTTTTTTTTATATTTTTATTACAATTAATTTTATATTGAATTATTGTATCATTTTATATTGAAAATTAACATTGCCTTCGTTAACACGAAGGCAATGTTGGTAAAATTTATGTGAACTGATTTAGTTTCATTTAACTTAATTAATCTTTTAGTCCATTTATATACTTCGGAGATAGCTGATTGTAATTTTTGTGGTGATTCTTCGTTGCTTTTTCCAACAGCTAGGATCGCAGTGTCATCAGCAAAAGTCGCCACTGTGTTGTTTTCCAATTCAGGTAGATCATACGTGTAAAGTAAATATAAAATCGGTCCTAATACACTGCCCTGCGGTACACCTGCTTTTATTTCTTTTAATTCAGAATAAGATTCAGCAAATTTAATTCTAAAGAATCTATCTTTCAAGTATGATTCCAGTATTTTAGCGAATTGCATTGGTAAGAGGTTTCTTAACTTATGATTAAGTCCTTCATACCAAACCTTGTCAAAAGCTTGCACCACGTCTAAAAATATCGTGGAGCAGACATTTTTCTCTTCAAGTGCTTTCTCAATTACATTGGTTACTCTGTGTACTTGTTGTATTGTTGAGTGTTGACGACGAAATCCGAACTGATGATTTGGGATTAAGTTATTCCTTTTGATTATCGGATTTAATCTTTTAATCAGTATTTTCTCAAAGAGTTTAGACATAACTGGCAACAACGAAATTGGTCTATAAGATGAAGTTTCGTATGGTGGTTTACCAGGTTTTGATATCATTATTACTTCTGCAATTTTCCACAAACTGGGCACAAATTTGATTCTAAATGCTGCATTGATAAGATAAGTACGCTTAACTAGGGCCTTCCTTGGTAGTTCTTTTAAAATTTCTGTAGTAATAAGATCATAACCAGGAGCTTTTTTCGAATTCATATTGAATTTTATCTCATGCATGACTTCATTTGGTGAAGTCAATAGAATTTCTTCACTTTCTTTTTCAGATTCCACCGTTATTATTTGAGATTCTAAAGTTTGATCATCATGTGGTTGGAATATTTTTTCGATGTGCTCCGCAAAACATTGAACTTTATCTTCGTTATTTCGAGCCTATTTCCCCCCTTCTATTCTTATTGGAGGGTTCTGCATTGTTGGTCTTTTCATGTTTTTGGTTGCTTTCCAAAGTAAATAATCAGTCCTGCTATCATTAATTAGTTTTTTTAGACAGTTACTGATTGACTCATCTTTTACTTTTTGGATTTCCCTTCTTAACTGTTGGGTTAAATTGTTTAATTTAGTTTTATATTGAGGAGCTCGTGTTTGCTGCCATATTCTACCTGCTCTTCTTTTTTCTGCCAATAGTTCTCTAATTTCTTTAGGGTAGTTGTTTCCTTTTATTTTATATTTAATTGTTGAGGTACTTTCCCAGGCTGATTGTTGTATATCATTTACAAATTTTTGAACTTCGTTTTCTACTTGCTCCTCGCTTTTTAATGGAACCTTTAGGTTAATTTTTTCTTCTAAGGACTGCCTAAAGTATTCCCAATAAGTGCGTTTATTTATTAGGCTTGGATTTCTTTCTTTTTGAATTATTTTTTGCTTAATGTCAAAAGTATAGGAGAATGGTCCGAGTTTAGGTCTCGACTTTCGTCTACTTGTATATAGTTCATTGATATATTTTTGATTATAAAAAAGTCAATTAAGTCTGGTATTTTGTTTTGATCTGTAGGCCAGTTGGTTGGTTTCCCAGTTGACAAGGTTTTATTACCGCATTTTCTGACAGCTTTAAGCAGTTCTTTACCTTTAGTTGTTGTTAGCCTAGAACCTCAATGGACATTTTTTGCATTAAAATCTCCTCCAATTATGTATCTTTATCCTAGTTTACTGAAGAATTCGAGATAATCTTTTTCTTTTAGCGCAATGAATTTAAACAATGAAAATGACATTCTTTTCTCGTGAAATTGGTTTGGACAGTTTTGCGTGCCATCTATGATGCATAGAGAAAAACTTACTTTTTTATCGAGTACCATTTGACGAAAACGAAAACAAAAATTTTCATTTCTAATTTTATTTTGGTAAAATCATATGAAAATTTCGCGCGAAATCGATCTGACTACTAGGCTGTAATTAAAAAAGTACTGCGATAAAGTTGGTTGGGGTTAAAGTTAAAGTTGGCAGATAATGTAAACTGAGGTAACCTTTATATATATATATATATATATATATATATATATATATATATATATATATATATATATATATATATATATAACATTCATCAAACTGTTATAAAAAATCGTTGCTATCCGTTGATTTGCCATAACATTAGTATATATTGATACATAGAAACCATATAATTATTTCGTAAGACTAACCAAATCATATACAATCTAACACCTATAATAATATAAATAACTATGTAATTACTTTACCTTTACCTTTGATTGATATAACGGTATTTAGCAGTCAAAAGTAAAATAAAAAAAATATCGTGAGAATTTTTTACCCAAATTCAACTCAACTTGAGCATTGACTAAATAAAGAATAGAAAATTTTTGTAATAAATCCGCCCCATAAATTGTTCAATTTGGCTCGACGCATATCAAATTGGTTTGTATGAAAACCAAGTGACAACACTATTATTATGTATTTGTGCATTTAGCACAATCGCTACCTTATTCATATATACCTTTCGATAGGTTAGTATATGAGTGGTTTAATTGATTGTTTAAGGTACAAACATTTATTGTTTTAAATAGGGTGATGGTCTTAAGATGTTAAATAATTAAAATTAACTTTTTGAGAGTATGTATATATTGACATACTTAATCCCACTCAAATCGAAACTTAAGAGATCTTGAGTTATACTAAACAAAACATCAATAAATGCCTGTATGCCAATGGGGTGATATAACCCCACTTATACAAATTTCGATCACAAAATTTTTTTATTATAGAATTCACTGATTATTCATAATAAAAATAAAATTTAAAATAAGAAATCGAATAGTTTTCAAAACAATAAATCCAAAAGGCGATATATGGTTTGAATAGAAGCGCGGTATTGTTACCATACATCCGGTTTATGGTTTCAAATTACACGTCGTACAATTATATTAGAGTTTTAAAAGAAAAAAATTCAACGTCTTTTCAATTTTTATGAACAGTATGGAAAAAATAAAAAAGGGCGCTCGCATTTAAATAAAAGTACTGTATAGAGTAAGTGACTTGTCAACATAATGTAAAATGTAACTTAATGGACCCCAAATCTGCGTTAAATGAAGTCAAGGTATTTCATATGCACAATACTGGTACTATAATAGTAATTATAGTAAATATTAAGTCAAGAAGAAATTCTTTTTATTTTGGCTTTCGATAAATGTACATATATAGAGTGTTCTATGTATAGAAATGTGCATAACGGCCTTTTTGATTCCCAAAGTGGCAAAACAATAAGACTGCGCGATTTGATTTTTACTTTACAAATCGACATCAAAAATAAAAAAAACGGTTAGACGTTGTTCAATTGATGAATTTAGATTGTGTATTGTTTTAACGTTGTATATAGCTGTTGGTGAACAACAGACGATTGCTGTTTTAGTTTGACAGCAAAATTGTGATTTAAATATATGGTTTAGATTTTAAATATAAGTAGGGTGATGACTTTGTCATTTAGGTACTGATTTGGGTTAACATGAACATTTATATATTCAAAACAGCAATTAATTGTTGAAAGGATCATCGAACTAATTAACATAAATGACTACTTAAAACTATCTTAAATACATTTGATTGATTGATTGATTACTAAACTGCTCTGCATTCTGAGGCCTCTTATCAGCAACTCCAGTGTGCCACTATTTAACTGTAATCAATAGAGGTTCCCTAAGAACAAAATATATTAATGATCTTATTTTTCCAAGCCGAAGGCTGTAACATATGGCATTAGTTTTCACCTGTAAATCACAAAATTATTATTTCACCAGCATGCTGCTAAAATTTCAAAATTAATATAAATTATAATCTATAAAATTGATTAAACATTACAAATCAATTGAATTAGCCGTTAGAAATAATTATTTATGGTTAAGTAAAGATTTGAAAGACAGCTTATCTTCTTTAACCCATTCAGAATACTGACCACCACAGATTATCGAAAGCACGCTATTCCTTGACTCCAAAAACGTGTTTTTTCTCCGATTCTTTTACTATATTTTCTACTAAACTGGAACACGCACATCAACCTACCAGCTAATAGTTTCTCGAATAATTTACCCTAAACTGGTAGTTATATGATTGGCCTATATAATTTTGGGTCGGTGGGAGGTGGTTCACTTCCCTTTACAATGATAATAACTTTGCCGTTATTCCATGCTTTCGGGAAAACTCTTGTTTTTAGACAGTCCTTCAGGAAGCGTATGTTAACTGTCCCTATTAAAGGCCATATGCTTTTTGTATTTCTTCGACCACAATTTTTTCGAGGCTGGGTGCTTTGCCCAATTTAATTGACATTATTGCATCCGTGGTTTCACCATTGCAGAATTCCTCTACGTCACAAGTACTTGGTGCTACATACATGCTACATAGCTGCATTTCTTTTGCAGTCTTGCTGTTGGGTTCCTCTCTTTTCGATATATCCTTGCTTGGTTGAGTTCAACAATAGTTCGAACTTTTCCCAATTTGCAGGGTCCAGTGAATATTGTGAAATTTTGTTTTGGAGTTTAGTGCTATAATGTGCATTTTCCGATTTTAAAGTAAGAACTAAAACCGCGGTGGATGCTTAAAGACCAGTTTCCTCACACGAGTCACGAGTGTAAGATCAAGGTATGATTCACAATTATAGCAATAGGTATTTGGCAGGCCTTGTTTATTTTGAACAAAGAGCTACTTGCAACAAACTCTTTCACGAAGACCCCTCGATCGTTTGTGCCTTCAAAACGTGCACAGTGTGATTTGCAGAATTGTGTAATTTTATGAACCTCTAGGTCCTGGTTAAAGATGACTATGGCAGGGTTGACATTGTCACCATCACAAGTGACAACTCTTGTCGAAGTTGCCAGTTCACCAACTCTATCTTTAACCATCTAAGGTTTCTACATGCAGAATTTATCGATCTTCGTTTCTTGTGCGGCCGTTTTGTATGCTGTGCATGAGTACCGATCGAAACTGGATATTTTCCAACTGGATTTGACGAAACAGGATAATTCAAAACTGGATATTTTAAAACGAGATATGGTACAAAACGAGATATGGTACAAAACTGGATATTTAAAAACAGGATATTTCAACATGTGATTTAAACTTAAAATGATTTTTTAGGAAAGTTCTGGAATATGGCCATTTAGGGAGGAACTCGGTGAGTTCTTAACCGAATATGATGAAATTCTATATGTAGGATGGAAATGTGATTTTAAAATGATTTTTTGGGTAAGTTCTAGAATATGGCCAGTTAGGAAGGAATTCTGTGAGTTCTTAACAGATTATGATGAATTTCTATATGTAGGATGGAAATGGGATTTTAAAATAATTTTTTGAAAAGTTCTGGAATATGGCCAATAAGGAAGGAACTCGGCGAGTTCTTAACTGATTATGATGAAATTCGATATGTAGGATGAAAATGTTGATAAAAACTAATTAATTTTTCTCACATAGATCCTCTAAAGCGAAGAAAAGTTATATTAAAAAATAGATGAAGATAAATTTTACTGACAGTAAACTCGATCAAGTCAATGATTATTTTAATAAGATGAGAAAAGTAGCAATTAAAAAAAAACCATTAAGTGAAGAAAAATTCTATTTCTCTGCTTAGAAATATTCAAGTATGGAACCTTACGGCCATATTCCAGAACTTTCCTGAAAAATCATTTTTAAACCCCATTTTCATCTAACATATCGAATTTCATCAAAATCGGTTAAGGAATCACTGAGTTCCTTCCTTATTGGCCATATTCCAGAACTTTCCTAAAAAATCATTTTAAGTTTAAATCACATGTCGAAATATCCTGTTTTTAAATATCCAGTTTTGTACCATATCTCGTTTTGTTCCTTATCTCGTTTTGTCAAATGCTATTTTGAAATATCTAGTCTTAAAATGTCCAGTTCTAAGCGATTCGCGCTGTGCATATACTCTGTTTCTTAGAGAAAGATCGAAGGCTTTGTTAGTTTTATATTGCACTTAGCCTCTTCCACTTTCTTTCGACATGATTTGTGGTCATGTCTGAGCAATGTCCGCATTTTTATTCTTTATTTCGTGCTCTCAGCATCGCTTCGATGACCCAATGATGAACAATTTTGATGAATTTTAATGGAATTTTGACCAAATCTGACAGCGTTTTTTCATTGAAGTAGCAATATTTGTGTTCTCACTCTAACCTTTTTTACCGTAAAGATTTTGTCCTTACGGTAAAGCATATAGATATCTCGAAACCATCTCCTGGGATTTCATTTACAATGGGAAGGATGTTGAATTTATGATTGATCGGTTTTACGAAATTTTGTAAAGCACCAGTATAAATAGACGAATGCGTCAGTAGATTATGCACTGTATTTTCACCTTCGGTATGAGTTTAAAGTTCCGAATCAATTCTTGTGAGGTAATTATTTATTAGAGATCGAACCTGATAGTTATCTATGAGTTATAATGATAAACAGGCTAATGATCTAAATTCGGTTTGTTAGTCATTTTCAACAATGTTTAAATCTGTGTATTCTGTAGAGGTAGATATAATGGTTCTCGTTCTTGCTAATTTTTCTGGGGAACAGATTAAATCTGCCCTAGTTCAAATTGATACAATAACGTATATGTGTCCTAATGATATCCCTGAGTAATTTTTGAAAAATGTCAGGTAGCCGATTTGCTTATTCATATAATTATAGTCTTAGATAAGGAAATATTCCCCATCGCTGGGAATCATCGTACATAATTCCAGTGACTGCATTGTGACGATTCAGAAAATGTTTCCATTAATTGCTCTTCGTATAGACTCCCGAGATCTACTTCCGATTTAAGACTCCCTCCTTATGCAATTCGCTGTAAGTTTTTGAACATAAGTTCAAAAGTTAAATATTTGCTCGTGATGCAATTGGGCTAAATTGATTGTGTGGATCGGCTTAATTTATTTTTTTTACGAATGCCAACAAGATGCATACATCCACGTGACATAGAACATGTTATGCAGGATCTAAGTGAGGACACATAATATTTAAATTGGTTAAAAGAAGGTTCATCATCGTATAGAACAAAAGATGATTCCGACTTCATTGGCATTTAGTAATGTCGTCTGTTAGTTTCAGAAAAAAGATGAATCCATGAGGAACACCACCGTTTAAAAAATGTGGAACGGAAGTCGCGTCATCACCATTTGGGGTTTGCGGCAAAAAAGAAAATTCTCAATCCATAAAATTAGCGAGCCGTGAAGGTAAACTGCTATCAATTTGCATAGCAAATCCTTGTGACTTGTGATTCACCAGATTGAAAACCTTACTGACGGTCGAAATTAGATGGTTATCTTCCAAATAATTCATCATCGGGAAATTGATTATGGTCTTAAATACTTTGTAAAGCACCAAAATAATAGCGATTGGAAGATAATTCGAAGGGTCCGATTTGTTTCCGTTTTTTTGTCACAAAATGTACGAGTACGTTAACAGTTTTCCAGACGGAAAATAAAATACCGGAGGATATAGATCGGTGGAAGAAACATACAAGTAGCTTTGACAAGGATTTACAACAATATTTTAGAACAATTGAGAGAATACCATCCGGACTGGCTGAAATAATAGTGATAATATTTGCAAGGGCTTTAGAAATAATTCTAGGCTGGAATGTAATGCGGTGCATCGATGAGTTAGCTAGAGAAAAAATAAAGGATGTTAAGTAAGAATCAGCTAAATAAGAGATTGCACAAAATTTTCGGGTGAGGAGATAAGCTTTTTCTTAAGCAGTAGAATAATAAAAGATGATTAACTATATATTATCCAAGAAGTTTTCCGCGACTTTACGAGGAAAGGACCAAAAAGTTCGTTTGCTATAACCCCAATTAAAAACTTGCCGCAGCTCTGCTCTAACTTTATTTTCGTGTTTTCAGTTAACGTCAATTTTCAGTTGACGTTATTTTTATGTATTTGCGGTAAGAGGCTTTTTATAGGCGATGGCTGTTCTGTAGTCGGATTATGCATACGATTGCATGATTTTCCAAAGACTGGAAGGAATAAACTGTTCTATTCCTGTTTTGTTATTTGTTAGTTTTAAAGAGCTTGGTTATCTTATCACCCTGCCTTTTACTATCATCAAAACTAGAGAATGGTTTGATGTTAGACTATCGGCATTTTCGACTGCTTTATTAAGTAAGCCCTTTTCCATTTTAGAAGGAATACAATTTTTTTTCCATAATTTAAACTGGTTGACCATATTGGCTAGTGTTTCCTTTCGGTATGTTTCGATTGCATTATAGGTTTTGCGTTTGGACCATAAACTGAACCATACACTGGTTTAAAAAACAAACTTAGTCTTCTTTATTTAGGTTATGCCGTGGAGCTCAATAGATTGAGGAGACATTGTAATCGTTTTTGTTATTTAGTGGACAACTGATACTGTCTACTTGCATAATTCCTTCTTCAACCTGTATTTCTTCATATAGTGTTTGATGTTTTCTTTTACAAATACTGGTGATTCTCCTCTTACTGCTCATGCTGGATGAATGGCGTGATAAGAACAATAACAATTTAGTAAAAAATGGAAATGATTTTTTTTCACCGTTTCTTGAATATTTCGTCGTCTATTTTGAGCGTTTAGGCTTTTTTACTTGTTTTATAAGTCGAATATTTAATCCTTCTCTGCCTTTTAAAATTTTTTAAAAAATAGAAGTTATCATCCTTAAGTTCCACTGAATCATTCAGTTGTGTTTATTTGAGATTCAAATTTCTTTAAATTTGTTGGCTTCATTTCAACAAGTACTTTATGGAATGTAAATAAAGGTAAAAGCAACTTCCTTTTAGTGATTATGAGACTTTTTCTGCATTTTCCTTCTTTTTTTTCTTGAGTATATTAATTGCTAATAAGTTGTAAGACCGGCTTTAGTCATAACTTTGATTAGGCGATTATTCTTATTTTCGTAAGTAACCATTCATTTCCATAAGTATTTAATTTTTTAGCCAAAGCTTTGTAGATTTCAGAATCAGATGTAAAAATTTTCCATACATCACTGCGAATTGATGCAATTTTCTATTCTTTATATCAGTGACTGATTTTGTTATAAGGGTCCTCAACTACCTTTGCTTGTAAAATTTTTTTTGAATTTTCGTTTTCCGCTTTAGCAGCATAACTTGCTTAACTGTAAGGTTTATTTCCCATTTGGTTCTTGTAGATTTAGAGCTTCTTACGAAAATGAATTATCACTAAACAATAGTTTACATACCTCATAATTCTTTGGGCTGACCTCCGAACGCGGTGGGTTTGTTAGAAACTCGGCTGATGTACCATCTGGGAAAAACCAATTTTTGTTGTTGTATCCATTACTTTAATTCCCTGATAACACTAACGAGTACTAGTTGAGAGTCGTACATGGGAACTTCATTTACTGGATTTTCGGTAGTGGGATATCCCTTGTTGTCTAAAATGACAATCTATATATGACCTATTTTACCCCTTTACTTACCACTCAAAACTAAACCTAGAGTAAAAAAGCAAATTTTTGAATTTATATAAATCAAAAATCAAAATTTAATTTCAAAAATTTAAATTTTTTAACTATAATAAAACGTTAAAATTAAATTTATGAATATAAATCAATAAAATTTCGAATAATCAAAATTAAAATTTTTAAAATTTTTACGATAGTAAAAAGGCAATGTTTTGGTCACGGTATATTTACAACTTAAACGTGCCACTAAAGGAAAATTAACGTAACGATTAATGATGAGCTCATTAATTCTTGTTTTTTCGAAAAACTTCTTAAATCTCATTAATCATTTTGTTAATAAACGTAAAAGGATTTTAGTTTTGGTTTTTAGTATAAAAAATTACAAAACCACCAACGTCGATCTCTAAATTCCTTTCTAAAATATTTACAAATATGGGTAAAGGGTAAAAATGTTACACAACCCCAAGAAAATATTTTTAATTAAATTATTTTTTTTTTTTTTAAGAATCTAAATATCGATAATTTATTCATAATAAATATTTAACAACAAAACGACGAAAAAACTATAAATATTTTTTATTTATATGTATAGTTTGTGTTCTCTGCGCGCACCACTGTCCATTTATTATGTTTCTGTGTTCAAAAAAACGTATATTCATATATTTTTATGGCCATATTTGTAGATAGTTTATTGATGAATTATGACCATATAAACACCACTGGGGGGATTATTTGAATAGCACCAAATTTTATTAAAATGTGACAGCTTTATATTTATATTATTTAATCTTGTTAGTACATTGTTGTAAGGCGCCCAAATGATTTTTTTTGAGCTTTTTTTTGTATTTTTTATTTTCTTATTTTTGTTAATATTCAAATATATATTCAACATTAGATTACATAATGGATCATGGTGTTTGGTACATATTTATAGTGACAGATAAGTGATTTTGTTTATTATATTGTGATGAAATTGAAATTTTTTGATACGTCATATAAACTGAACTTTATTAACCAAGAATCCAAATGTGTTATTTAATAGACTGTACAATTGTCGTTATACGTTGCTACAGAACTTTTTCTTGGGATTCTAACATAATGGGTATAAATATTATCTTTGATTTCCGAATCCGAACCGATCGGAAAAAATTAATAATTAAAAATTAAGCGTCTCCGCATTGTTGTAAAATTAATTATTTACGTTTTTATCACAAAATAGTTGCTCTATATTATCTGATATGATCTTCATTTTTGTCATTTACTTTGACTTTTATTTTCCTACTCTTCAATAAACCTCATATGAGAAATGTCTTATCAAACCGGAATTAGTACTGACCTAATTTACTAAGTTAAATGCATCTATGACTCTGTCTCATATATTCACTCTACACACGTACCTGCAGAATTTGCCTTCGTGTCTTCTTAAATTGTTCTGAATTTTAATTGAAACAAGATTCACTTTAAGGTCGCAATGTATAGGTCAGTATAAAGGCTTGGCAAATTAATAATATCGGGGAAATGGATGCAAAAATATAATACAATCTTACATTTATTTACATTCAGGGAGAGTATGTTTCTAATGTACAAAACCTAAACAAATCACTTTGTAGCAACAGGCAGTCGGATAAGTTTGAGTCTGGGGATAATATTCTCGTGTCATCTGCAAAGAGACAACATTTCGTGAACTTGAAGCATTCGACAAAATCGTTGATAAATATTATGAATAAAAGAGGGCCAATATGACTGCCCTGAGGCTCTCCAGAAGTAGCACGAAAATACCAGGAAAAACAATCGGAAATCTTTATGAACTGCCTTCTATCTGAAAGATACGACGTTAACTATTTAACGGGGCGATACTGACAATGTTTTCTAACTTGGCGATGAGAATGAAGTAATCGATTTTATCGGAGGCTTTAACAAAACCAGTATAAAATACGTCGAGCTGAGTTTTGGAGTTATAACTACTAAATTGATCGCAGCAAAATGTAATCAAATTAGTGACATTTCATTTACTAAAACAAAACATGCTGAGCTGGAGAAACAATAGGTTTGATGTGAAAAGGCAATAAATTATGAACCACTGATTCAAAATATTTTGGTAAAACCGACATAAGTGCAATCCCACGGTAATTCGCTACATCATTTATTCTTTTTGACTTAAAAATCAGGCACATAACTGAAATCTTCCAGTGATCTGGAAAAACACCACCCCACAGGCTTTCATTGAATAATAAGGTAAAATAGGCGGAAGGCCTTCATGCCCGGGACCCTTATTAATATCAAAATTGAGCAACTGACCGCGAACGTCGTCTATCGTAAACTAGATACAAGTAAAACTGCAATTGGAACTGCTGACGAAATTACGTAAGGTGACAAAAACTGACGATGATGGCTCGTAAACCGATGCGAGAAACGTGGAGTTGGCGATCAAGCTCTGATAATTCATCGACAAAGGGAACCCAGATGATTTTCTTTTATTGTTAATAAATTTTTAAAACGCTTTCGGACAAATCATTTTTACTGACAAATCATCTTCAATCTGTAACATGTAATTGTTGTACAAAAACCTATTCGAGGTTTTGAACTACTTGCGGGCGTGAGCAAAAGCAGTATAAAATACTGATCCATGAAGCCTATATAAAGTGTGTCCAGTTTACAGGAAAGTAAATATTTATCATAATTGGTGAATGATAGATGCGCTCTTGCAATCGGTAAAGTCCTCGCATGATAAGACTTCGGAAAATAAAACATCAATTGTAAATAAAAAATCCAGAAGTTTACCGCCACTGTTTAATATTCGGCTGACCTGTGTAGCTAAAATAGTTGCACAGTTATGCAACACTGTACTTGCTCTTTCATCATTCGTGGAAGGCGAAAAAACTAAAATTAGGATGGCAAGCGACCAACTCACTGGGAATATTATTGTTCACAGCTATCAATACACCACCAACTTTGAGTACCGTGTCGAAGTGGGATCTGTTCTTTCGATATATCATGCAATCAGATGGAAAATATTCTGCCGAATTCATTCTTGAAGTGAGCCACGTTTCACCTATTATAATTATATCCAGTATGCCCATTCGAAAATTTTTGGCTTTACCACGAATACTGGATGCAATATGATCGTAACTCGAGATGACTCCAGTATCACCGGAAGAAACATTTATGAATGTAAAGCTACGACTGACGTTAAGTGATTTAGTGAAGATGTTAAAATTGGCATTAGTTTATCTGACCATCCCTCACTAAAATTCCGGATGGTTAGATTTCAGGTTGTAGCAATTTACTGAACAACGCAGGGGTGGCGCCAATCTTAAATTAAACAAAATTCCGCCGACTTACATCCTGGTTGACCGAAACAAGCAAACGGCAGTTTAGTTTTTCCTCCTTATAGCTCCAATTTGCTGACTTAAAATTGTGGAGACATTAAACTTAGATGCACATATAAATTTCATATTTTTGATAACAACAACTTTGAATGAATCATTTACGGTAGAATATGACCCAATAATGCAATCACTTTTTGGTAGAGTTCAGATTACACTGCTTCTTAAAATGCTTAGCTTCAGAGTGAAATATCTCAACTGAAGAATCAAAACTGTTGGCAAGCAATTTAACTAATTGAGGAACCTGGCTAATTTGCTCTCTTAGATCTGCAAATTTCGCAGACGCATCACAAAGAGAGTTACTTTGACATCCCGAGTACATGAATTTTGCAAACGTGGAACACCATACAGCTTCCACAAAACCAGTGGTTCTACTTCTCACCGAGATCAAAATTTTGGACTCCGGTGATTCTTCGGCCATCGGTATTCTTCGGCCATCGGTATTTTACTCCTTAATCCATCGGCTTATTCGGGGCTGGCCATGTTTATCCGCAACGATATACCTTTTTCCATTCCCTGTTTTTTAGGCCAAAGCACGAATAATGAGTTCAGCTTCACTTGGGTTGAAATTCATGTCTTGAAACACCCTCTCTTCCTAGGTGGTCTCTATCAAATCCCAAATATCGCAAACTGCGCTGTTCATTATGGGTTTGATACTCTGTCAGACTCCATTGAGTGCATCCTGCAGAAATCACCAAATGCTGAAATCGCTGTGGCAGGTAATTTCAATATCCACAATGCCAAGTGGCTTCCTTATTCTAAGTCGATAACACTGGCTGGTGAGGCGGCTGAAATCTTTGCAACTTTAAACCAACTCACACAACTTGTAGATCAGCCTACGAGGATACCAGATCGGGTCAACGATACGGGTCATTTACTGGATCTGTTTTTTAACTTTCATGCGGGGAAATACAGTATCTCCGTCAGTTCTCCTTTAGGAAACTCTGACCATCGCCTTATTACAGCGGAATTTCCAATATCGTGGTCGTGTTAAATGAATGTTCCGCCTAAACGTCGATTATGGCACTATAAAAATGCGGACTGGGAAGGAATGAACAAGTTATTTCAAGAGTTCGAATGGTACTCTTGTTTTGCCTTCGGTAATATTGACAATGCAGCCATTCTGGTTTCGACTGTTATTTTTACGGGAATGGAACAGTTCATTCCTTCCAGTATCTCTAAGCCAAATAAAAAAAATCGGGCAATCCTTGCTATAATCATGACTGTAGAACAACAACCGCCAATAAAGAAGCCTCTCACATATCAAATGAAAATTTAGCTATATTTAAGGTGGCTAGAAATCTGGCAATGCCAACGGACACTGTTAAATCTAAAAAAAAGTTCGAGAAGAGTTGCGGCAGCACTTAAACCAGGGCAATAGCAATCGTACCTTTTGGTCCTTTGCCCGTAAAGTAGAGGAAAAATTCTTAAACAGTAGGAAATCATCAATACCATCTCTGAAAGATGGGGACTATATTTTTTCTACAGCTCAAGAAAAATCTGATCTCTTTGCCCGAAAATTTGCAGCAAACCCTAATTTACCTGATTCTAACTTAATACTCCCGATTACCTCTCTAGCCAGTTCATCGATGCGCCGCATTAGATTTAGATCTAGAGTTATCGCTAAAGTCCTTGCAAGCATTAACACCAACAAGTCAGCCGGTCCGGATTGTATTCCTCCAATTGTCCTCAAATATTGCTGTAAATCCTTGTCTAAGCCACTATCATGTCTGTTTCACTGATCTATGTCTTCTGGCATTTTCCCTTCCACCTGGAAAACTGCTAACATATATCCTGTGCCAAAAAAGGGCAGTAAATCGGACCCTGGAAATTATCGCCCAATCGCTATCGTCTCGGTGCTTTCCAAAGTACTTGAGACCATAATCAACTTCCAGCTGATGAAATATTTGGAAGCTAATCATCTAATTTCTGATCGTGAGTATGGTTTCCGCGGAGGGAGTTCAGCAGGTGATTTGATTAATGTTGTTACTGAACAATGGAACAGAAGCATTCATCAATCTGGTGAATCTCAAGTCATTGCACTCGATATCTCAAAAGCATTTGATCGCGTGTGGCACAAGGGTTTGCTGTGTAAATTGAGGGCAGTTGGCCTTCACGGTTCGTAAATTTTATTCCTTTCCTTCCTTTTACCTTTTGAAGTGCTCTGAACATTTATAAAATAAAAAAAATATTACGGAAAATTCCACACGCAAGTTTAAACCATAAAACAAAAACAAAAATTTCATGGATAAATTGATTTGTTTTATAGTGTTCCCTGCCAAAGAGTAAGGAATTGTGTTGTTTCGCTATTATTTTTTACAAAAAGTGTAAACAAGTGAGTGGAATGGTAAGCAAGTAGTTTAAACATCACTACGTAACCGATGGTCTCCTTGATAGCTTTTTATTATGAAGCATACTACACAGCAAAAACTTTTAAATTTGAACCACTTTTCTTGGTTCATACCATAACAGTCCCAATAAACATCAAAACATATTTTTTTTTAAACTCCAATGAGCGCTCACTAGAGGTTCTTGCTTTGAAATTTAATAAACTATACAATGTTGCCGATCTTTAGGTTTTTAATGTTATTAAAAAATTGTGCAATGGATACCTGCGTCTTAGGCATGATACAATTTCAGGCATATAATATTCTTAAGAATATTGTGGTAACCTGTTGCATTACAAAATAAATGGTCCTTGTTTTAATCGCTCTGGAATTTTAGGTGCTTTACTTCCAGCGTCACATCAAAAGGTAAATGCCTTTATTTAAAAAAAAATTTAAATGGAAAATGGATGTTGAACCAAAATCACAAGTCACATCTGTTAAGAAACTTCCAAACTTCCAACCGTCCGGTGTAAACGACAAATTACTGGTCAAGTTAAACTGGCATCTGTTCAACAAAGGTGCATATCGATTTCCGGTATGCGGTTGTAGCTTCTGCCGATTAAAATGAGCCCCTTCAAGTATATATATACAAATACAAATAAAGAATAAACTATAACTGTGACCCCATTCATAATATTAAAAAAAAAAAAAAAAAGTTTATACAAATTAAGCAATAATTACCCAAAATTAACCTAAAAATATACAACAAAATTAGCATGATTCATTTAAATTCCATTGAAATATGATCGAAAGGTGTATTCACATCTTCTTATTTCCTAATACCGCATGACACCATATAGAGCCAAACCGAGAATTGGACACATAAACTATATAATGTAACGATACAACAATAGCGCAATAATAATATTATCTCTATCCTATATAGACATTTCCGGGAATAACGCACGCGCCTCTATGCGGGAATCTCATCATGCGTCCACCATCTCTTTCTCACTCTGTCGAAATGATAATATTAAATGTGTACACACGATATACAAAGTGCTCTGTGTGTGCCCCCTTTTATTGTCTATAGATAAATGTGCGTCCACAGACAAACACACATCAATTCTATTTTAAATTCAATTATCTTTGTAACGCAGCATCTTATATTGTTTTGTTACAGTTATCGTCTTTATATTATTGTTAACGTTTTTACACCGAAACACATGGTGACATGTTTTCCTGTCATGCCGATTTATTTGGTTTTCAATTTTGAATTGTTGTTGTTGTCACTAATAATTGTTGTATTATATTACCTTTTTCCAGTTCCATATATGTACCAACAAAACACAACATAACCGTATTTTTTAAGTTCTTTGAAAATATGTATATGTTCAAAGTCATTTGTTAAATGGATATATGTTATGCGGGAGATTACTATTCATGTCTATATAGTTACAATTGAAACGTAACACCTTTTTCGGCCGACACAATTAAATGAATGGTGTAAATAATTCAAGTATTACGCACATATTATTGTGTCAATTATAGGCACAAAATACATCTAAGTGTCATATTTGGTAAAGATGGTAATACGGCCGCGAGATAATATAATCATCAAAAGTTTTTTTATTATGGACTCAAGCAAATTATTATTATTCGTGACAAATAACCAACATAAATATTATGATTGCTATTCATAAATATTTACATAAAGTTAAAAAAAAAACTTTTTCGAATCATGAAGATGTCGGACCAACAATTATTTATATGTAAGAAGTGAAACTTTTTTATAATAAACGATTTTTATAGGGCCATTGCTGGCCCATATACCGTACAAACATTCGAGTTCGATTAGTTTTAGTAAGGATGTTGAGATTTTCACTGTTACGACTCGAACTAGTATATGATCGCCAGGATGCTGTTTCATAGCTTTCATGAGGTATACTCTATTTTGCTCATTATGGTATGAGGGCATTCCAGGCTAATTTTTTCCAAAAAGGTTGATCGCTGTTGTATAAATTTTCATCTTGAAATTCTACTAGCAGGTGCATCTTCGCGGGCATTCCTTTTCGGCGGTGGAAAAGTTTGCAGAACAAATTAAAAAGAGTTCTGGGTGTTATTATATCGAAGAACGCATCAGCAGTGGGTATTTGATACATACTTAGAAAGATGTATTTTCATAGCCTTGACCGCCGCCTCCCATGAACCACCAAAATGAGGAGAAACTGTTGGGATGAAGTGCCATTGGATCTCTAAATTGGATAAATGCTCTGCAACTAAAGAATTACGATTATTGATTGAAATCACTTGATATAATTCACTTAGTTTTAATTTCGCTCTAATAAAACTGGAACCATTGCCGCTGGATATCTGAGCTGGTGTTTCTCGTCTCGAAACAAATCTTTTCAAACACGCGGTGAAGGCATCAGTTAAAAATCACTAACAACTTCATAGTTGACGGTTACCATACAGATGAAAATACGATATACCCTTAAGTAAAACTGGCACCTCGACTATTTCTATGCTATAGTTCTATTGGCCTTGCATAGTCAATACCGCATGAAGTGAAAGGTTGTGTAGCATTTAACCTTAGCCTAGGCAAATCTCTCATCAACTGCTTCGCAATTTTCGCAATGGTTTTGAAACAAAGAACAGAATTATTTACTATTTTTCGAATTCTGTTTCTAAATACCTCCGACTATACAGCATTGTATAATACTAAACCAGGATGTAGCTTTTGTACATTTATATGCTGTATAATACGGTTGCTATAAGTAGGTGCCCTTTTGCCAGAATAATTTGATGCTTATAGTCAAACTGGTCATCTAAATGCTGCAGCTCTAAAAGTTTCATTTTTTTAGTCTTTATTCCATGCAGTCTGTTCTGGGCCCGAAGCTGTCCCAACTCTTTCGCGGTTAACTTAACGTCCTACTTTACAGCATTACTAACCAAAATGAGGACGCGCGAATACAGGTTCGCGTTTTTTAAAATATCCATCTGCAAATTGCATTGCTCCTGCCAGCCTGTACTGGCATGGACGATGGTTCGACCCATGGATTTTGCTATCCAACAGGGGGTCATAGTTGCTTCATCGTCATCACTTACGATTCATTGATCGTAATCAGGTGGTAAAAACTCCTTTTTACAACCCTCCTCCGTTGGGATTCGAACCCGGAACCTCACGTCCCAAATACTGCAGCTTTAACCACTGTGCCAATTGATCGGTAAAATCCTATTTGCATCGATTAATGGTATGCCAAAGATAAAATATCCTTTTTCTTTCTATGACGGCAATGGATTTCATCATTAAACGATTCTCTACGATGTTCACGAAGTTCTTTTACGATTAAGAAGCTGGTCGACTACCCCCTGCATTGGTTGCCCATACGATTTTTATAAATCTTAGAACAGAAGCTGGTACGTGAATCAATTTTCCGGATGAAGCTTTTTAACAACAAACTAATTAGGTCTAGTTGTTGATTCTGGCCAACTAAAGTACAAAGCTTATTTGTCCTTCGTTGTGCTCCCAAATATTCCGCACCTTTGATTTCTACATTCTAGAGTGTATAAACAATATTAGCAAAAATCTGAGATGACTTACCGCTTTTTTGGTAAAGGGCTTCTCTGTCGAGATAGCTTGAAAGGAAATACATCTTCTAAGGCTTTCCACTAAAGACCCAATATTTCTGCTTTGGTTAGGATATTATGAAACTTCGAGATTGGGTCCGTGTTCTCTTACACAGCGATATTTGGTACATTAGACTTCCACTTTCTCAATCTAAAACCTCCAGATAGTAATAGTTTGCTCATGTTTAGTTTTAGGCTTTGCACTTCCTCAACTTTATCTGCTCCTGAAATAAAATCATCAATGTAGAAATCGTTGAGGATATTTGGAACTATGTTCGGATATCCTTGTTCGTTGTCGTGTGCTGAAATGATGAATTGGCCAATCGAAAAGTAACTTGAATACAGTTAGCTTGTAATGTTTGATCTCATTTAGTATTTCGCATCTCTATAGGATTCTTTGAATCCTTTTGATATTTATATACAAATTTGCAATATTCTTGTTGCAACGCTGCATTAGCTTGCAGCTTTCTTTCTAATGCAAGAAACCTTCATTTGGCTGCGTTTACCGAATTTCCAAGTTGATCTATATTTTACTTAAATGGAATTATCATCATATATTGGCCGTCCTTATTACAATTGTATGTTGTTTGGTTTGGGGAATTTCTTCCTGCTCAAAAAAACGGTTTCAATACGGTATTGATGTCGGTATCCAATCAAATGCAAGTTAAGTGTTCCCTTGTTGATCCGTGCTGCCTCATTACTCTTAACGGTGCCTTGTTGATAATTCTCGCAATCCAATCAAAATATTGGGTGCTGATCAACAATAGAACTGTCAGAATTAGTGAGTCGTCCATCAAGAATATGGAAAAAACGATCAGCATCAATAAAAATATCAATAGAGCCAACTTTGTTGCATTGATCAGCTAATTTTAGGTCTTTTAAAAAACTTGTATCCTGTAATTTAAACCTAAAACTTGGAAGCCTCGTTAGAATTTGACTGAGCTCAAGAACGTCAAGTAGAATTTCTTCTTTTATTGATTGTATAGTAGGTATTTTGCCGGAAGCTAAACCTGTAATACATATATTTACCTTTTATCGGAATAAGTTTAATCCCTGCATGCATGTTTCCGTTATGAAGGAAGCCTGCGATCCAGAATCAAGTACAAATCAGCATTTTTGCAAGTTTATTTGTAATAATAACTGAAAGCACTGTGTAGCTATCGCAGTAGTCTGGATATCATTTGATTGATCGTAATCGGTAAGACTGTTGCAGCTTATCATAATCTTCCTTGCAGAATGTAAAGCTATATGGCGTTTCCTATTACATTTACGGCACTTGTATCTAGACTTGCATTCCACAGACTGATGCTTTGGCAATAAACAATTGACAATGAACAATGACGGATACGTAAATTTATTAAACTGCGAGGTACCAAAACATTAAGTCTCTTCGATAGTTGTATCTAGGGTTTTTGCATTTCTAGACTTTTCAAAGCGTCACTTCTCTTGTTCAAAAACCTAAACAACTGATTTAAGGTAGAAAAATTCACCTTTTTGATTAAAAACAGTCTTAACAGAAAATATATCACGTGTTTCCGCTTATAGTATCTGTTTTTTATTTTATCTCGCGGTTCATAATATTTTTCACTGAATTTAGGAATGCTAACATAAGCACCTCACTTTCTCATTTGCTTACCGTAAAAAATTGCTGTAAGAATTGATTTTGATCATTTATAGTATGGATGCCATTTGCGTCATTAAATTTATCATTTTGTGATCTGTCAACTTTTGAAGCCTTAACCTCATATATCCGCTTGTACTTGAGCCTTAAACTTGACTTTCGAAAGTCTTTAAAATGCGTTTGAACTCACCTATAAGTTTCTGTCATTTTGCCACAGTTTTCATAAAGCTTAGTACCAAGTTCCGTCTCGAGTATCCAGCTCGAAGGACTTTTGATATGATCAAGAGAGAGATTATACGATTGATTGCTTGGCTTTACAGCTTAGTCTTTAAAACTCAATATTAAAATAATCTGGCCTACTTTGTATTTAAGGGTGCTCGTACCCGGTTATGAACGCTAATAGTCCAATATTGATTGGAGCGTAATCCCAATTAATTCCAATGTCATGTTCCAAATTAAAGTGGAGATTAAAATGTCGTAGCGCAATATGCCAATTCCAAAATCATATTTGAGGACAACTACTAGTTCTATGTGGCCTTAGTATAGAGGTATACAAATATTGCAATATATGCCTTTTAGATCCTATCCGGCAACTTTCAGTGCTTCACCGTCGGCTATGTTTTCTCTAACATTGACCCGGGTAGTCAATTCCAACTCTTGTGAATAGAAACACTCTCGTTAAACAAGCGTTAGGTAATGATCCCATTAGCCGTGAGCATTCATTGATTACACGCTTTAAAAGCATTTCGATAGCTATTATCCAATATCCTTCTTGCATAACACTGTTAAAGAGACTATATTACCCGCGAACAATTGACTGGATAATGTAATAGGATGTTTAGTTTGGCAAACTTTTACCCAGAATGCTGCAGTTGTCCACCTTTACGAGGTATTCCCACTCTATTCAGAAATTGATGCAACCGTTTGATTGGGTTTTTTATTTCTGAAAAGACTTTTACTTTTTTAGCAATCGAATTTCTGATGCACCGAGCTGGGAAAGCTGGGAAGTTTGGATCGGGAGGTACCGGGTTCGAAACCCAAAGGGGGAGGGTTGAAAAAGGGATTTTTCATCACTACGATTACGGTCTGTGATGACGATGGACACAACTATGTTCTATTATGTTAGTATAGGCTGGCTGAAGCAATGCAATGTTCAGATGGATAATAAAAGCGAACCTGTATTCGTGCATCCTCGATTTGGCTATGGTGTAAAATAGGACGTTAAAATTAACTGCAAAAGAGTTGGGTGAGTTTCGGCCCCAAAAAAATTAATAGATTAAACAAACAAAAATAAATAAAATTCTGATGCAAATTTTTATTTTGTTGGGTTTCAGTACAAACCAAGAGTTTTGACATGAGAATCTTGACTTAGATTGTTCCGTTTGCAGTCTTCTAGTGGTACGACCCTTAAAATCTGATCACAATTGGAAGCCCACTGTCTTAATTTGAAACTAACGGCATGGAAGCTTTTTAATAATTTTTGTAATTTGGTTTGCTCCTCCGCTGTGTCAGCACATCATCAACATAAAAGTCGTTCAAAATGATTCATCTGTTTCATCTTTTTCTTTCACAGCGTCTGGCAGTGCATCAATTTCTTTTAGAACACGCGTAGTAAGAATCGGTGTTCACTGGCTGTTCGATACTTAATGGTGAACAACTTATACTAATAGGTGATTCCCTCCAGAAATTCTATGATAATCTGCATCTTAATCGTTGACTATAGATCTTGTCCGTACATTTTCTCTCAGTATAAATTAAACTGTTTTGTATGAGGTAGGACCTCCAATAAACACTCGTTTACACTATACCCTGAGCTTCATTTTGATGACCCATCAAATATCATCCTTAGCTTTGTCTTGGTTCTATTATTTTGATAACACCATTGTGTGGCAAATAAAATGTAAATGCTCGATATTTAAATCTACCTTTGGGATGGTCAGCATGTATTGAAGAGCTCCATACTCTTTCAGAAAAACGATGTACATCTTCTTCAAATTTGTGTCCTTATCGAATCGGCGTTTCATCGATAGTCGTTGCACAACTTACTGCTTTAAATGACAAATACGAACATTTTTTTAACTAAGCGGCATGACAAGAAATCGTCCGTTGATGCTAGCGTTATTACCGGAACTGATAACATGATTTGTGATCCCTGTAGCTACACCTACATTAAGTGATCCTAAACCAATAAGTGGGATTTTTGTTCGTTGCTTTTGGTCGTATAGGACACGATTTAGTAATGATAAATAAATGCGCCATCGAATCTCAAAGGCATCGGCATTATTCATCATCATCGAAATCATTTTTGATATTGGCCAACATTTTGCAGTGATTATCCTAATCTTGCAATGTTGACTTAACTCTCTTTTAAGGGTTTATTGAACTGTGTCACGTTTTTTTTTCTATGCGCGACTACTTATGATGTCTACGGCGACATTTAGAACATTTCTGTTGAAGTTTGCATTTGAATGCAAGATGGCTGGGCTCATGCTGTTGCAGCAAAGATAATTATGTTTGACAAACCTTCGACGTTCATCAATGCTTAAATTCTGGAATTAAAAGTTAAACAATTAGACTTAGCTTAAGTTCTGATTGCACCCAACGATCGAAGAACTTTATCATAAGCATCGAATAAGCAGATAGGTATTTTCTTGGATGTAGCTTAAGAAGTCGATCGAGTTGGCATAACTGATTAGAGTACAAGTTAAATCGGGATCTTGCCAAACAGGATTATGATATTATGAAATTCTACATAACCTACCTGCATTTTCGAGTATGGTAATTAAGAAGATGAATACTTGCACATAAAAAAATGTCAGCTGAATTACCACAAGGAAGGGTTCTGAGTCCGATGTTGTACCTCCTATGCCATCGACACTTGCGACTTATGCAATAAACAACCATATCTACATTTGCTGACGACACAACAATTTTACTGAAAATATAAATTATGTCAAAATGCCAATCGCAACCGCACATCTAAACAAGTTCTTTATGCAAATATAACAAAATGTCTATAGGTATTACCCTATAGATGCCAAATTAAAATGGAAGAACTTCTTAAAAATATCGAATACAGGAAAATGTTTTGAAATTACAGTTTTGCGGCTGAACTAAGAAAAAAAAACGTTAAGTTAATACTGATGTTCCAAAATAAACTACTTCTGAACATTATAAATGTCCCGTTATACTTTTGAATGAAGAACTATACACCGAGACATAAAGTTGGAAAACATCAATAAAGTTATTGCAGATTCTGCTGCCAAATATGATTCACACCTTCGAAAACATGAACATATCAAAATATACCTTGAACTTTTTTTAGGGATACCTGGCAAATCCAATGGTAATTAGAAGCCTACTTGGCTCGGATGAAATGTGTCTGCCCAGTCATTAGTCACTACAAACAACTAGTATACAGTGGTTGTAATCTAAATAATGTAAGTGTCCCCCGACCACCGAAGCCCGAAAATAACCATTAACCTTTTTGTTTTTTTCTTAAATATACATGTCCGTCGTACAAAAAATGTCCATATATGTAAATATAAAGACATGTGTGTGTGTATGCGTTCACATAAGATATGGGCTAAAATCCGCCTACATACTATTTGTTCAATAAATTTGATTTATTTGATTAATATTTTTTCTTTTTTTTTTCCTCGTACAATAATAATTTATTGTTTATATATATATATATATATATATATATATATATATATATATATATATATATATATATATATATATATAAAAAAAAGTAAATAAAAAAATTCTTAGAATAAAAAATCGCATCCCATGTGTGCGAACCGAACAAACAAGCATACATGATTATAAACACTTTGCAAGATCGCATTTTCGCCATTTTCATTCTTGGGTATATAATAAATACGAGCATGAGAGCATAATATATAAATCATCCCTCATCCCAAAAATTTGCTATGCTCGATAAATTTTTATTTTTTTTTTAATGAAATAAATAAACAAAGTATTGTAATTAAAAATATTAGATCATAACAATACATCTTCCATACGGGGAGAAAATGAAGAAAACCACGAAAAATAACAAAAATTTGTTTTCAACCAAAAATATAAGAGAAAAACCCGCTGTTTCTTCATTCGTCGTCTTTAAAAAAAAAAAATAAAAAAAAAAAAATTTAATTTATAAATATGTTTTGTATATACTCTTCTACATCTTAGACTTCTTCTTAATTTCGGTTGGAAGCATGGTAAGCGCTAATTAAATTATAACAGTAGTTTCGTTTATTTATTTTTATTTTTTTAATTATTTTTCTTGTCTGTGCAGTAATGTAAAAACAAAACAAAAAAAATTCCACAAGAATTAATTGTGTTTTTTTTTGTTTTTGTGAAAATATTAAGGAAAATAAATTATAAATAAATTTCCTTTTCTCGAACACAATTCTAATAATGATAATTTATATTGCTTGATATTTAATTAATATTTGTTCAAAATTATTATTCGTTTTACTTAAAATGAAAATTTTGAGGGAACATTACATAAAAACGAAGGCTCTGATAATTTCGAATCAGTTATATCAAGTTTTGTAAGACAAAATTCTTATCGTTGAAGCAAACCTGTCGATTTAAAAATTTTATTCTGATAAATTCATAAACGTATTTTTAAACAACAATAGTTGTAAAAAAGTTTAAAACTTATTTAAAACTACAAAGCATTAAATTTAAACATAAAAGTTTTGAATTAAAATTAAACCAAAACAAAAAGGATTTATTTCAACACTTGAAAAAAATCCTTTTTGTTTTGCTAACTAACTAATAAAGAAAACTCTAACAGTTTGATTTTAAGTACAAAAAATGATATTTTAGGTCGTACTAAATTTAAACATAAAAGGTTTGAAAAATCCAACATTTTCTGTTAAATATTAAAATTTAAAACATAAAAATTTTTAAAATTGGCCATATTGGTTCTCAACCCAAAAAAATCATAAGAGTTAGGTTAACTTTTCCATATTAAAAAATTGAACGCATCGAAGGTGTATTATAAACGAAATTTGCATTGTTTCTTATAATTCACTAGAACAACGTGATCATGCGAAGTATAAAAACGTAGTATGAACTAAGACTCAAATTACCAAATTTTTAAAAATTTTACAACCTAATTTTCTTAAAACAAAGTGTGTGTCATAATATTTTATCTTTTAAAAATTTTGTGTGAAATCCTGTAAGTCTAATTATCATTATGAGTCTAATAATGTTTTTAAAGTGATATAAAGTGTTTTAGTTTTTTAAGTTGATACATTTTCTAGTGATTCGTGTTATAATATTCTTGTGAGGGTAGTGAATTGTGCAATATATATATATATACATATATACATATAAATTCAGTGTATAAATACATTCAAGTGACATCATGAAAGGCAAAAAAGGAAATCATCCACAAGCCGAACGATTTGCCGCAATGGAAAGCCAAATAATCTCGCTTTCGGGGCAGCTAAAAATGCTGACTGGCATAATTCAAAATAACTTCCCATGTCAGCCGGAAACCCAAACATCATCGGAGCCAGAGTCAATGTCCTTGCCAGTGCTATCCTGCAAGCGAGGCCATGAATCTGGTGAAGAGGAAACATCAATGGCAACCGCACCGGAAACCATTTTTTCTAAAAGAGCTGCCAAGAAGCCGAAGGAGAAGATTGAAAAGAAAGTAAAAGCTATGCTAGACGACTCGTTCCCTAGTATAAGCTCTGCGAGCACAAGAAGACTCCCAAAACCAGCCACTGAAAAGCGACCACCGCCAATCGTGCTTCACAACGTACCAGTTGAGAAGATGGCGGAAACAACACGGCAAATAATCACCACGGCAGAGGGAAGAGCCACCTTTAGATGTACCGGAAAGTCAGTCTCCATCTTCACCACCGAGAAGCGGGATTGGACTGAAATTAAAAATAAAATAACAAATGATCAAATAGAATATCACACGTATACGCATGTTGATGATAGGAAATTGGTCTATGTCATGCAGGGAGCACATTCATTTCTGGATCCAGAAGAGATAGAATTAAATCTTCGAGAGATTCACCATATGCCAAAGTCTCGCAGATGACCTTTAAGAGGAAACAAGGGGAAGAAATCACATATCTCCCAATGCCGCTGTTCCAGGTAATAATCGACAAGATGACACCTGTCGAAAAACTACTGGCTATTCAGCACATGAGCCATTATAAAGTCACCTGGGAGAAGAAATATGGTCGAGCCCAGGTGACTCAATGCCGAAATTGCCAAAAACTCGGCCACACATCAACAAATTACGGCAGAGGTTTCTGTTGCATCTGCCTAAACCAGGTCCTACTTAATTTCCTTCTGGTCTCGGCACTCGAAAGTTAAGGGTTTCGTACGCTAGTGCAACGGCTAACAACTTTCACGGCTCTAGACCACAACTTCTGCGAATAAAAATAACTACTCTCGCATACGTCAAGACTGCGAACAGTTATTCGGCATACACTTTGCTGACCTCAAAGAAATAAGTGACCACTTCTACGATGAATACGATCGGGCTCAATCAACTAATATCGTTGAAAAACGGTTTGCCTTTATAAAATTCGTTTCTTCACTCCCAGTCCCTTCATGCTAGAACAACTTCTATGAATTTCTCTGAATGTCAATAGTCTAGTTTCACTAGGTCGACGACAACAACTTGAAGAAATGCTCTTCCGTTACAAGCCTTACATAGTTCTCCTATCGGAAACCCACCTAACCCAACGACCTAAATTTCAAGTCGCTGGGTATACCACTTTCAACCTAGATGCAATAAGAGTCAAATCTGGAGGCATTGCTATCTTAATCCAGAATGGCATTCCTCACTTCTAGGCCAAAACTTTTGTAACTGAGAGCCCTTCGCCCAATGAATTGATTGAAGTCCATTGAGATAGTCGATAAATAACCATGCTTTTCTTATCTCATCACTCAGGGCAACTTGATGCCTACCATAACCCCAAATGCTAAAAGCATCAAGTTTTCCAGCTGCTGAGCTGGGCCATACAGAATATGATATGGTGGTAGATGCCTCTAGGGCATCTACCACCATATGGTAGATATGGTAGATGCCACCTCCATAGATTATCTGGATGCATCGAACAAGGGAATAAGAGGAAACAGTCCACTTCTCCAACAATGGGTGCCATCTGCGATTGCAACAATAGTGTCATCTCTCAAGCATCGGGCTTCTCAACCATTGGTTTTGGTATTGGGAACATGTCAAGGAAGGCAAAACTATATGAGATGAGACTCTAGCCGCTGCTAAGTCCGTGTTACCTGTCAAAGCACCCTTTAAGTTTGAAGCAACTAACCTAGACAGTAGGTCTTGTGGTAAGCGTGAGAGGTCTTTTGAGGTCGTTTTGGAACCCTTTAAACACCTGCCAAGAAAACTAAAATTGGGCCTACTCTGATTAACGCCTCTTTCAGCCAAGTATCAGGTAGTGTTAGGCTAGTATCTTATCTAATGATATCAATGACAACCCTCTCAGTATGGAACAGCATGCTGTAGAGAAACAGCATGCTGTAGAGCATCCTGTTCCCGCTGTCTCTTCGTCGGGGAAATGATCAATTGATCTCTCCGTAAACCTAACTTTGGTTTCTGAGAAATCGGTTAGGGTGACCACACAAAGGGCTGTACAGGAAAGACACTCTTGGTCAACGACACCTACCTCGGTAATCTTGAAGTGATAAGGGGAAACGTGGCAGCAACACACCAAATCCTGCAAAGCAGTTGGCTTGTAAGCAGTCAAAAGAGGAGAGCTCCTTACCCTAATAATTAAATATGGCTGGTGCTGTTAGGGTACTACAAGCAAACCTGTCTCATGCAAAAGGAGCCTCGGATACCTTTTGTAGCAGGTTTGATCAAAAAACATTTAACCCTTGGCCTCATCCAGGAATCTTAAGTTAGCGGAGGAAAAATAATGGGCTCCACCTTAAGTCATGTAAGTTGATTTACGATCGCAGGGAAAAAGTACCCCGAACAGCAATATTTGTTTCATCTAATATTAACGTTCTTCCAATTCCAGAGTTCATCACTAAGGAATTGGTTGCAGTAATCCTGGAAGTACTGACTGGCAGGGGAGTCTTTGTCGGACCACATGCACATCAGGTTCGATATACCGGGAGTGATCATGCAGACGGCAGAGCATCGTATTCCGTGTTTTACAAACTGGAGGACCTACAGGGATATTCATAAAAAGCGGACATGCTGCCAACATCTCTGAGTTCAATTATTAACCTAGAAACTGCAGCTTGTTTGCTTAATGATGTGCTCCTATCTTCTTACGGAAGCAGCTGTGTGGCGCGTAACGTTGTGGTAAAAGTTCCATGGTGGAACGAACAGCTGACTAAACTCCGTAAGAGGGTTAGGAAATTATTTAATAATTTGAGGCGTTCAAGGCTCTAGGCGGGAATGGAATCTTCCCAGCCCTGGATTAGTAGGAAGATTACATACAACGTAAATTGAACCTTGGTTCAGTCAGTCTAAATGATATCACTATCGGATACTCAAATGAAATTAAATATCTAGGTGTTGTCCTAGACAAGAAACTGAATTGGAACTCTCCAATTCAGTTTCTTATCTAGGACAACATATTAACTCCACTAGCGAAAGCCATGTAGGTCTGTCGGCGTATGTTCGGCAGAACTTGCGACTTCAGCTCAAAAATGATTTACTGGATGTACATCATGATAGTGAGGCCAATTGTAACCTATGGTGCCATAGTTTAGTGGCCTAAGGTACAGCAAACGTTATTATGAACAAGCTTACCTCATTGCAGAGGTTAGCTTGTCTCGGAATCACAGATGATATGAGCACCTGTCTTACGGCGGTATTGAAAGTCCTCGTCGAACAAACTCCACTTCATATCTACGCCAAAAATCAGCTGATTCTTGTGCAGCTATATTACAGCTATAGTGAATCAATATTGTCATGATGATCATATGGGTCAGACTTGGATATGTTCTTTAGAGTCCTGGACGTGATGCCCAAAGAAATCTGGTTTGGGTGGAATTTCGATAGAACAGACTTGGATACTGGTGGACC
Organism: Tipula confusa; assembly: GCA_963556175.1. Classification (NCBI taxonomy): domain Eukaryota; kingdom Metazoa; phylum Arthropoda; class Insecta; order Diptera; family Tipulidae; genus Tipula; species Tipula confusa. The sequence continues at coordinate 208,062,084 of OY744476.1, read as the reverse complement.
TTCTATGGAAACTAACAGCCTAGTTTGTTTCACGGATGAATCAAAATTGGATAGTGGAGTCGGGATTGGTGTCTTTGGATCAACCACAAAATATCGAAATCACTGGGTGTTTACCCGTGGTTTTCTAGCCGAAATTCAAACCATTAAAACCTGCACCTCAATCATTATGATTAAAGGTCCTAAAGGTGGCTCCATCCACATTTTTTCCGACAACCAAGCAGCATTGAAAGCTTTGGCTTTTAATTGCCTGCATTCTAAGACGATTAAAAATTGTTTTAAACTGCTACAATCTCTCTCTTGCCAAAACAAAGTTAGGTTGTGGTGTGCAAAAAAGACTACACTTATTGGCCCTGAGCCTTTCTGTGGCATCCCGCGGGCCTCTGTAGCCTACACAATTAGTAAATGGGGTAAACGCAGTGCTTGACCAATATTGGAACTGTATTTCCGGCCTTAGACAAGCCAAATCTTTGATCAGACCATTTCACCATAAGGACTTGGCAGTCAATTTCAGTAAAGGATTATCAGGAAACTAATCAGTTTTTTTTCACTGTAACCTGAGATATCATTTGAATAAAATGAACCAGTCTATACAGAGACGGAGTGCCGACTCTGTTTAGAACAGATAAAAACACAGAGCACATACTATGTGAGTGTGTTGCTTTAATTTCAATTAGGTGGCTTCATTTTGAGAGAGAGTGATTTAACTTCGGAATTGTGTAAAGTGGCCTCTGCAAGTAGCATTCTCGCCTTTAATAGGACCGTGGAGAAGCTTTTGAGCTAATAAATCCAATAGCACAAAAGATCTTTTAGGTCGCAGTGTTGGCCGTTTTGGGCAGCGAAAAAAATTTGAATAGTCCAATTAAGTTATCGCCAATTATACCAGCCCATACTTTTATTCTGAAGCTGTGCTGAATTGAAAATCCTCCATACATAGAATACGAATACGAAATTATCATTGTCAAAATGCCTTTCAATCAATCAATTACGAAACTACAATGTTTTTTGGTGGCCTATCGGTAAAAGTTCTTGTTCTAAATTCAGATAAATCTTGTTATGATTTTCTGTTGAAATTACGTATGGTTACTTTTAACTGAATCGAATTATCCGGGTAAACAATAGCCAAAAACCATCCAAAATTGTTGTTCGATTGCAAAGAAGTTCGAATACAATTAACCAAATTCAATATTACAGTACGGTATCCAATAACAGTCCGAGTGCAGTAAACCAAGTTCAAATGTTAATGTAATTGATACAAGAATACTCCGGCTCCAGCTAGCCAAGTACACAATTCGCCAAACAATAACGTTAAATAAAAATCACTATACTTGATGAAATCTTGTTTGAGACCGACTGACAATATTGTTAGTATTGACAATATTGTTGTCATTATAAAAATAATTTTACACAACCTTAAACTGTTAACATTCTCCCTACTTTGAACAATAGAGTTCAATTAGTCGGTAGTTGAATGATCTTTGTGATAGTTCGTTTTAAGACTGATTTTAATGTGCGTAGTGTTACGATACGAACAAGGCCTGGGAACCCGAATCTAAGAGTATTCTGCACTGCATAAATTTTCCAAATTTATTTTTCACATCAACTACCGCAGTCGGTAATACGGTAGAATGGTAATTACTATTAGTAACTAGAAGGATTTGCACGTCTGATTCGTTTTCGTGCAATAAAATATTGTCTTCGACTTGTGCATTGTTTAAGTTCAGTGTTGTGCTAGGAACGCTAGTAATACGATTTGGTTGGTTATTGATCAGTTATAGCAAACTATGTTATTTTGCACAAATACTCTTCTGAATTTCGTCGTGAGTGTTTTAAAGTGTTGGCAGGTTGCCAAGTGATGTGATTCATGACTTCAAACGCATGGAAGTACCTCAATCGAAGCCAAATGTGTTTGGGCAACTCTCCTAGTTATTAATTCTTTGGGTTTAGGACTTGACCATGATTGACCTGATGTTGACGATCCTACTAATATCTCAATCTCGTTGATCTCATTCCTTTGATAAAAAACTTCATTAATTCCTCTAATGTAAAGGGAAGTCCTTTTCAGACGAAAATTTAGTCCATGATATTTTTGTCACTTTTTCTGATTTATCCAGAATCATATGAATTAACCAAAGATCGCGCAGTTCCGCTTTATTGCCTAATGCTTCCAAACCTCGTACCACTTCATCCACGATATTGTACAAACTTTGTCGTAATATGTACCTGTGATGTATTGGCTGCAGATTGAAAAAGGTGTTTAATAAATTGGTGACACTGCACCATTTTTTGTCATATCGCTCAATCAATTTGGTCCAAGCCCTATCATAATTGGCGTCTGTAATGGTTATATGACTTATCAATGTGACTGCTTCTCCAGTGGCTTAGGCGGGTATGGATGAAGATACCCCTTGCGCAATACTTTACTGAATTTGGTAGCTAGAGACTTTCAATTGTAGAGCGAGCCTCCTTATGGTAATAGATGGGTTTGCTGTTAAATGTGACTAAATAGGGCGCTGCCCGCTTGTTTGTACTTATCTGAGAACTGTGCCATAATAATATTAATTTTCTTGTATTATTTAGAGTGTTCGATTCATAACAGTGAAACAACACTAGACAATTTCTCAAAACTAAAGAAAAATTATTATTTTTATTTTATTTAAACAAAAGAGTCATTGCCTACTGTTTTAATGATCAAATAAAAATTGTTACAATATTAACACTACAATAATTAGATTGAGAAAAAACCGTATGCCTAAAAAACTATGGAATATAGCCACTTTGATTTTAAATATAGTCTATAAAATTACCAGTCAAATAGGACTAAATTGCTCTCCTATAAATATTTTGTACATTACAGTTTAATATTTAAGTGCAATTTTTTCTAAACCAAATTTTTTCAACACCCTGTATCCCAAAGGATATTTAAAATTTATAAAAATCTGAGTAATTTCTTGAGTATTTGAAAAAATACTTTTAAAAAGAATCCTTCCAGTGATAGTTGAAAAAAGGGTGTGTTCCCAATCATCAATTTGAATTCAGAAGTTAGTTCTCTACAATCAGACGGGTACATAGGGCTGAGGAAATTCAAAAGATGGCAAGGACTCACCAACAGAGATTACAAACACATTCTAACGTAGATGCATCACATTTTCTAGACAACTCAAACATTGTTAGAAGGATTTAACGAACGAAGCCTTTTAAATTAATTAAGTAAAATATAACATTTATGCTGTAATTTAATTACTCATATATAAAAATAAATGGTAATTTAATATCTATACATATTCAAGTCACTTAAGCTCACTAAACGATTTTCACAGAAATAAAAAAGGTAAACGTAATATGTTGCCATAAGCATGCCTTTCACCAATAGTTTTTGCATGTAAATTAGCAACGAAACATTACATACACTATAATTTACAATGACAACATTAAAACTTATGCTCAATAAATCACAATCATATATTTATTAACTACTTATTTCCCCATGTCCAATTTTAAATGTAAGTACTTGTATCTTAAGACTATTTTTTTTTTTTTTCAAGACGTTTTGTATACATTTTTATGACATTCTTATATTTACAACAAAAAAGAAAAAAAGTTAATTACCCAGCATTCATTTCATTTTATGGCAAAGTACTTGCAAAACGATCAGGAACATATTATAATACTCGTAATAATATTATTTAATTCCAATTAAATTTTTACAATTATCGTTAAGTATACAGATAGGTTACGAAGAGGTCTGCCCGTGTCTAAGAAAGATATAAAAATTAATAGTATTCTTAAAAACAGAATAAAAAAAATATCAAAACTAAAAAGTAATACCTAAGTAATAAATAATAAGACGAAATGTGAATATCATGAATATATGTCTTAAATGTAAATATTGTGTATTGTTCGGACGAAAAAAAAATGTTTTTTTATAGTTAATACTTTAATCCTGTTAGTGTTGATGGGTATATAGTGTACCATGGCAGATAAAATACAAGAATTTTGTTTTTGTAAGTTTCTTGTGTACCATTTAATCCGGTTAAGTTGATGATTTATTTGACAACAATAACATAAGATTTTGTTTTTTTTTGTCTTCAGTCTTCTCTTGCCTGTAATGTGCCTCTCGATTTTGACCTGATCTCATATTTTATGTCTGATGATCGTCATTCTTCGTACACATTTTTTAGTTCCTGGTTCTTCCTTTTCGTCTTATATATACTTGGAAATTAGATTAGCCATGGTTTTTGTTAAGCTGTGCTTGATTTTTTATAAGTTACTTCCTCTTTGTTGAACTAAAAACTATAAATCGTCCTTAATAATAATCGGTATTTATATGGAAAATTGATCAAACCAATGATTTTGAACTACATTCCAATGGCTTTTTCTTTGTAGCTGTAACACCAATTTTTTTGTTACTCAGTAAACTATGAATCTTAGCATTTTCGCCTCCGAATATCAGCTCTGAATATCTTCCAATAAGCGAATACATTTTTAGAACGTTTAAATTATAATTCTATACTCCCATCACACTATTATATAGGTCAGTAGCGCGGTGGGTAGAGATAGACGGTACTAAAATTATATGGAACGAAAAGGATCAGAATTCGATTATTAACAACAGCTTGTTTCTTGTGTACTTCAAGTTTTATTTTTAATTAACCTTTTTTCAAATGCTCGCAAGAAATTTTCAACAAATAATTTGTATGTGAAAAAAATTAAATTAGCAAAGGGGTTAGCCTTTGTTAATTTACGAATTTGATTGAATATCCAATACATCACGTAATATAGGCTTGATTGTGATGAATGATACCTTAATCGAAAGCTCTGGTCATCAGAATACGTGCTGGTTTTAAAAACATAAACATTTCAATAAAAAAAATTTAGCAAAAAAATTAAATTCGCAAAGGGGATAGCCTTTGCTAATTTACGAATTTGATTGAATATTTAATATGTCACGTAATAGTGGCCTGATTGTGATGAATGATACCTTAATCGAAAGCTCTGGTCATCACGATACGTGCTGGTTTTAAAAACATAAACATTTCAATAAAAAAAATTTAGCAAAAAAATTAAATTCGCAAAGGGGATAGCCTTTGCTAATTTACGAATTTGATTGAATATTTAATATGTCACGTAATAGTGGCCTGATTGTGATGAATGATACCTTAATCGAAAGCTCTGGTCATCACGATACATGCTGGTTTTAAAAACATAAACATTTCAATAAAAAAATTTTTGCAAACAAATTAAATTCGCAAAGGGGTTAGCCTTTGCTAATTTACGAATTTGATTGAATGTTCAATACATCACGTAATAGTGGCCCGATTGTGATGAATGATAGCTTAATCGAAAGCTCTGGTCATCAGAATATGTGCTGGTTTTAAAAACATAAACATTTCAATAAAAAAAATTTAGCAAATAAATTAAATTCGCAAAGGGGATAGCCTTTGCTAATTTACGAATTTGATTGAATATTTAATATGTCACGTAATAGTGGCCTGATTGTGATGAATGATACCTTAATCGAAAGCTCTGGTCATCACGATACGTGCTGGTTTTAAAAACATAAACATTTCAATAAAAAAAATTTAGCAAAAAAATTAAATTCGCAAAGGGGATAGCCTTTGCTAATTTACGAATTTGATTGAATATTTAATATGTCACGTAATAGTGGCCTGATTGTGATGAATGATACCTTAATCGAAAGCTCTGGTCATCACGATACATGCTGGTTTTAAAAACATAAACATTTCAATAAAAAAATTTTTGCAAACAAATTAAATTCGCAAAGGGGTTAGCCTTTGCTAATTTACGAATTTGATTGAATGTTCAATACATCACGTAATAGTGGCCCGATTGTGATGAATGATAGCTTAATCGAAAGCTCTGGTCATCAGAATATGTGCTGGTTTTAAAAACATAAACATTTCAATAAAAAAAATTTAGCAAATAAATTAAATTCGCAAAGGGGTTAGTCTTTGCTAATTTACGAATTTGATTGATTATTCAATACATCACGTAATAGTGGCCTGAGTGTGATGAATGATACCTTAATCGAAAGCTCTGGTCATCACGATACATGCTGGTTTTAAAAACATAAACATTTCAATAATAAAAATTTAGCAAACAAATTAAATTCGCAAAGGGGTTAGCCTTTGCTAATTTACGAATTTGATTGAATATTCAATACATCACGTAATAGTGGCCCGATTGTGATGAATGATACCTTAATCGAAAGCTCTGGTCATCAGAATATATGCTGATTTTAAAAACATAAACATTTCAAAAAAAAAAAAAATTCGCAAAGGGGTTAGCCTTTGCTAATTTACGAATTTGATTGAATATTCAATACATCACGTAATAGTGGCCCGATTGTGATGAATGATACCTTAATCGAAAGCTCTGGTCATCACGATACATGCTGGTTTTAAAAACATAAACATTTCAATGAAAAAAATTTAGCAAAAAAATTAAATTCGCAAAGGGGTTAGCCTTTGCTAATTTACGGATTTGATTGAATATTCAATACATCACGTAATAGTGGCCTGATTGTGATGAATGATACCTTAATCGAAAGCTCTGGTCATCAGGATACATGCTGGTTTTAAAAACATAAACATTTCAATAAAAAAAATATAGCAAAAAATTAAATTCGCAAAGGGTATAGCCTTTGCTAATTTACGAATTTGATTGAATATTCAATACATCACGTAATAGTGGCCTGATTGTGATAAATGATACCTTAATCGAAAGCTCTGGTCATCAGGATATATGCTGATTTTCAAAACATAAATATTTCAATAAAAAAAATTTATCAAAAAAATTAAATTCGCAAAGGGGTTAGCCTTTGCTAATTTACGAATTTAATTGAATATTCAATACATCACGTAATAGTGACCCGATTGTGATGAATGATACCTTAATCTAAAGCTCTGGTCATCAGGATACATGCTGGTTTTAAAAACATAAACATTTCAATAAAAAAAATTTATCAAAAAATTTAATTCGCAAAGGGCATAGCCTTTGCTAATTTACGAATTTGATTGAATATTCAATACATCACGTAATAGTGGCCTGATTGTGATAAATGATACCTTAATCGAAAGCTCTGGTCATCAGGATATATGCTGATTTTCAAAACATAAATATTTGAATAAAAAAAATTTATCAAAAAAATTAAAGTCGCAAAGGGGTTAGCCTTTGCTAATTTACGAATTTAATTGAATATTCAATACATCACGTAATAGTGACCCGATTGTGATGAATGATACCTTAATCTAAAGCTCTGGTCATCAGGATACATGCTGGATTTAAAAACATAAACATTTCAATAAAAAAAATTTAGCAAAAAAATTAAATTCGCAAAGGGGTTAGCCTTTGCTAATTTACGAATTTGATTGAATATTCAATACATCACGTAATAGTGGCCTGATTGTGATAAATGATACCTTAATCGAAAGCTCTGGTCATCAGGATATATGCTGATTTTCAAAACATAAATATTTCAATAAAAAAAATTTATCAAAAAAATTAAATTCGCAAAGGGGTTAGCCTTTGCTAATTTACGAATTTAATTGAATATTCAATACATCACGTAATAGTGACCCGATTGTGATGAATGATACCTTAATCTAAAGCTCTGGTCATCAGGATACATGCTGGTTTTAAAAACATAAACATTTCAATAAAAAAAATTTATCAAAAAATTTAATTCGCAAAGGGCATAGCCTTTGCTAATTTACGAATTTGATTGAATATTCAATACATCACGTAATAGTGGCCTGATTGTGATGAATGATACCTTAATCGAAAGCTCTGGTCATCAGGATACATGCTGGTTTTAAAAACATAAACATTTCAATAAAAAAAATATAGCAAAAAATTAAATTCGCAAAGGGCATAGCCTTTGCTAATTTACGAATTTGATTGAATATTCAATACATCACGTAATAGTGGCCTGATTGTGATAAATGATACCTTAATCGAAAGCTCTGGTCATCAGGATATATGCTGATTTTCAAAACATAAATATTTCAATAAAAAAAATTTATCAAAAAAATTAAATTCGCAAAGGGGTTAGCCTTTGCTAATTTACGAATTTAATTGAATATTCAATACATCACGTAATAGTGACCCGATTGTGATGAATGATACCTTAATCTAAAGCTCTGGTCATCAGGATACATGCTGGTTTTAAAAACATAAACATTTCAATAAAAAAAATTTATCAAAAAATTTAATTCGCAAAGGGCATAGCCTTTGCTAATTTACGAATTTGATTGAATATTCAATACATCACGTAATAGTGGCCTGATTGTGATGAATGATACCTTAATCGAAAGCTCTGGTCATCAGGATACATGCTGGTTTTAAAAACATAAACATTTCAATAAAAAAAATATAGCAAAAAATTAAATTCGCAAAGGGCATAGCCTTTGCTAATTTACGAATTTGATTGAATATTCAATACATCACGTAATAGTGGCCTGATTGTGATAAATGATACCTTAATCGAAAGCTCTGGTCATCAGGATATATGCTGATTTTCAAAACATAAATATTTGAATAAAAAAAATTTATCAAAAAAATTAAAGTCGCAAAGGGGTTAGCCTTTGCTAATTTACGAATTTAATTGAATATTCAATACATCACGTAATAGTGACCCGATTGTGATGAATGATACCTTAATCTAAAGCTCTGGTCATCAGGATACATGCTGGATTTAAAAACATAAACATTTCAATAAAAAAAATTTAGCAAAAAAATTAAATTCGCAAAGGGGTTAGCCTTTGCTAATTTACGAATTTGATTGAATATTCAATACATCACGTAATAGTGGCCTGATTGTGATAAATGATACCTTAATCGAAAGCTCTGGTCATCAGGATATATGCTGATTTTCAAAACATAAATATTTCAATAAAAAAAATTTATCAAAAAAATTAAAGTCGCAAAGGGGTTAGCCTTTGCTAATTTACGAATTTAATTGAATATTCAATACATCACGTAATAGTGACCCGATTGTGATGAATGATACCTTAATCTAAAGCTCTGGTCATCAGGATACATGCTGGTTTTAAAAACATAAACATTTCAATAAAAAAAATTTATCAAAAAATTTAATTCGCAAAGGGCATAGCCTTTGCTAATTTACGAATTTAATTGAATATTCAATACATCACGTAATAGTGACCCGATTGTGATGAATGATACCTTAATCTAAAGCTCTGGTCGTCAGGATACATGCTGGTTTTAAAAACATAAACATTTCAATAAAAAAAATTTATCAAAAAATTTAATTCGCAAAGGGCATAGCCTTTGCTAATTTACGAATTTGATTGAATATTCAATACATCACGTAATAGTGGCCTGATTGTGATAAATGATACCTTAATCGAAAGCTCTGGTCATCAGGATACATGCTGAATTTAAAAACATAAACATTTCAATAAAAAAAATTTAGCAAAAAAATTAAATTCGCAAAGGGGATAGCCTTTGCTAATTTACGAATTTGATTGAATATTCAATACATCGCGTAATAATGACCTGATTGTAATGATTGATACCTTAATTGAAAGCTCTGGTCATCAGAATACATGCTGGTTTTAAAAACATAAACATTTCAATAAAAAAAATTTATCAAAAAATTTAATTCGCAAAGGGCATAGCCTTTGCTAATTTACGAATTTAATTGAATATTCAATACATCACGTAATAGTGACCCGATTGTGATGAATGATACCTTAATCTAATGCTCTGGTCGTCAGGATACATGCTGGTTTTAAAAACATAAACATTTCAATAAAAAAAATTTATCAAAAAATTTAATTCGCAAAGGGCATAGCCTTTGCTAATTTACGAATTTGATTGAATATTCAATACATCACGTAATAGTGGCCTGATTGTGATAAATGATACCTTAATCGAAAGCTCTGGTCATCAGGATACATGCTGGATTTAAAAACATAAACATTTCAATAAAAAAAATTTAGCAAAAAAATTAAATTCGCAAAGGGGATAGCCTTTGCTAATTTACGAATTTGATTGAATATTCAATACATCGCGTAATAATGACCTGATTGTAATGATTGATACCTTAATTGAAAGCTCTGGTCATCAGAATACATGCTGGTTTTAAAAACATAAACATTTCAATAAAAAAAATTTATCAAAAAATTTAATTCGCAAAGGGCATAGCCTTTGCTAATTTACGAATTTAATTGAATATTCAATACATCACGTAATAGTGACCCGATTGTGATGAATGATACCTTAATCTAAAGCTCTGGTCGTCAGGATACATGCTGGTTTTAAAAACATAAACATTTCAATAAAAAAAATTTATCAAAAAATTTAATTCGCAAAGGGCATAGCCTTTGCTAATTTACGAATTTGATTGAATATTCAATACATCACGTAATAGTGGCCTGATTGTGATAAATGATACCTTAATCGAAAGCTCTGGTCATCAGGATACATGCTGGATTTAAAAACATAAACATTTCAATAAAAAAAATTTAGCAAAAAAATTAAATTCGCAAAGGGGATAGCCTTTGCTAATTTACGAATTTGATTGAATATTCAATACATCGCGTAATAATGACCTGATTGTAATGATTGATACCTTAATTGAAAGCTCTGGTCATCAGAATACATGCTGGTTTTAAAAACATAAACATTTCAATAAAAAAAATATAGCAAAAAATTAAATTCGCAAAGGGCATAGCCTTTGCTAATTTACGAATTTGATTGAATATTCAATACATCACGTAATAGTGGCCTGATTGTGATAAATGATACCTTAATCGAAAGCTCTGGTCATCAGGATATATGCTGATTTTCAAAACATAAATATTTGAATAAAAAAAATTTATCAAAAAAATTAAAGTCGCAAAGGGGTTAGCCTTTGCTAATTTACGAATTTAATTGAATATTCAATACATCACGTAATAGTGACCCGATTGTGATGAATGATACCTTAATCTAAAGCTCTGGTCATCAGGATACATGCTGGATTTAAAAACATAAACATTTCAATAAAAAAAATTTAGCAAAAAAATTAAATTCGCAAAGGGGTTAGCCTTTGCTAATTTACGAATTTGATTGAATATTCAATACATCACGTAATAGTGGCCTGATTGTGATAAATGATACCTTAATCGAAAGCTCTGGTCATCAGGATATATGCTGATTTTCAAAACATAAATATTTCAATAAAAAAAATTTATCAAAAAAATTAAAGTCGCAAAGGGGTTAGCCTTTGCTAATTTACGAATTTAATTGAATATTCAATACATCACGTAATAGTGACCCGATTGTGATGAATGATACCTTAATCTAAAGCTCTGGTCATCAGGATACATGCTGGTTTTAAAAACATAAACATTTCAATAAAAAAAATTTATCAAAAAATTTAATTCGCAAAGGGCATAGCCTTTGCTAATTTACGAATTTAATTGAATATTCAATACATCACGTAATAGTGACCCGATTGTGATGAATGATACCTTAATCTAAAGCTCTGGTCGTCAGGATACATGCTGGTTTTAAAAACATAAACATTTCAATAAAAAAAATTTATCAAAAAATTTAATTCGCAAAGGGCATAGCCTTTGCTAATTTACGAATTTGATTGAATATTCAATACATCACGTAATAGTGGCCTGATTGTGATAAATGATACCTTAATCGAAAGCTCTGGTCATCAGGATACATGCTGAATTTAAAAACATAAACATTTCAATAAAAAAAATTTAGCAAAAAAATTAAATTCGCAAAGGGGATAGCCTTTGCTAATTTACGAATTTGATTGAATATTCAATACATCGCGTAATAATGACCTGATTGTAATGATTGATACCTTAATTGAAAGCTCTGGTCATCAGAATACATGCTGGTTTTAAAAACATAAACATTTCAATAAAAAAAATTTATCAAAAAATTTAATTCGCAAAGGGCATAGCCTTTGCTAATTTACGAATTTAATTGAATATTCAATACATCACGTAATAGTGACCCGATTGTGATGAATGATACCTTAATCTAATGCTCTGGTCGTCAGGATACATGCTGGTTTTAAAAACATAAACATTTCAATAAAAAAAATTTATCAAAAAATTTAATTCGCAAAGGGCATAGCCTTTGCTAATTTACGAATTTGATTGAATATTCAATACATCACGTAATAGTGGCCTGATTGTGATAAATGATACCTTAATCGAAAGCTCTGGTCATCAGGATACATGCTGGATTTAAAAACATAAACATTTCAATAAAAAAAATTTAGCAAAAAAATTAAATTCGCAAAGGGGATAGCCTTTGCTAATTTACGAATTTGATTGAATATTCAATACATCGCGTAATAATGACCTGATTGTAATGATTGATACCTTAATTGAAAGCTCTGGTCATCAGAATACATGCTGGTTTTAAAAACATAAACATTTCAATAAAAAAAATTTATCAAAAAATTTAATTCGCAAAGGGCATAGCCTTTGCTAATTTACGAATTTAATTGAATATTCAATACATCACGTAATAGTGACCCGATTGTGATGAATGATACCTTAATCTAAAGCTCTGGTCGTCAGGATACATGCTGGTTTTAAAAACATAAACATTTCAATAAAAAAAATTTATCAAAAAATTTAATTCGCAAAGGGCATAGCCTTTGCTAATTTACGAATTTGATTGAATATTCAATACATCACGTAATAGTGGCCTGATTGTGATAAATGATACCTTAATCGAAAGCTCTGGTCATCAGGATACATGCTGGATTTAAAAACATAAACATTTCAATAAAAAAAATTTAGCAAAAAAATTAAATTCGCAAAGGGGATAGCCTTTGCTAATTTACGAATTTGATTGAATATTCAATACATCGCGTAATAATGACCTGATTGTAATGATTGATACCTTAATTGAAAGCTCTGGTCATCAGAATACATGCTGGTTTTAAAAACATAAACATTTCAATAAAAAAATTTTGCAAAAAAATTAAATTCACAAAGGGGTTAGCCTTTGCTAATTTACGAATTTGTTTGAATATTCAATACATCACGTAATAGTGGCCCGATTGTGATGAATGATACCTTAATTCAAAGCTCTGGTCATCAGGATATAGGCTTGTTTTAAAAACATAAACATTTCAATAAAAAAAATTTATCAAAAAATTAAATTCGCAAAGGGCATAGCCTTTGCTAATTTACGAATTTAATTGAATATTCAATACATCACGTAATAGTGGCCTGATTGTGATGAATGATACCTTAATCGAAAGCTCTGGTCATCAGGATATATGCTGATTTTCAAAACATAAACATTTCAATAATAAAAATTTATCAAAAAATTAAATTCGCAAAGGGCATAGCCTTTGCTAATTTACGAATTTAATTGAATATTCAATACATCACGTAATAGTGGCCTGATTGTGATGAATGATACCTTAATCGAAAGCTCTGGTTATCAGGATACATGCTAGTTTTAAAAACATAAACATTTCAATAAAAAAACTTTTGCAAAATATTAAATTACCAAAGGGGTTAGCCTTTCCTAATTTACGAATTTGATTGAATATTCAATACATCACGTAATAGTGGCCTGATTGGGATGAATGATACCTTAATCGAAAGCTCTGGTCATCAGGATACATGCTGATTTTAAAAACATAAAAATTGCAATAAAAAAAATTTAGCAAAAATATTAAATTCGCAAAGGGATTAGCCTTTGCTAAAAAACTATCCATAAAACACTATCTTAAACTGATAATAAAATGTGGCTTCCATTAAACGACAGAATGATTCACAAAACGATGGAACGGGACGCTGATAATAACACATGAGATGGACGAAACTAAATGAATTTGATACCTTAAAAATTCTGGAAATATATGATGGATAGCCTATTGAAACTTCGATTTTTTGTTCCAAAATCCAAAAAACACCACAAAGGAAGCTTTAATAAAAAAGACATAAATGCCAGCACTGGTATATTCTAGGTAATGGTTTAAAGATTCGGGTTGGTTGCTGGACATTTGATAAAAAATCATCGGTTTGGAGCATTTTTTTGAAAAACTTATTGGAAAAACAGCCTAATACCCTATTGTCAAAATGATGACTGCTTCTACTTATTTGCCTTCTAAACGGGTTTTTTGGTCGGTATCCTAAAACTGAAAAGCCATTCTAATAGTTCTAGGCACTTTAAGCATCTGAAGATACGGAATTAATTTATACCCTGATCATAGTTTAATGATTCATGCCCCAAATATTTTTAAGTAAAATGTATATGTAAATAGCCACTATTGTCACCATGAGTGGCCAATATTTGTTTATATACACCAATCAAAGAGTAATCTATATAAAAACATCTAGAATGTTAATCACCGAATGATTGATTTACCGAAGATGAATTTCATAAATAATATGCTTCACATTATAATTATCGTGGAATGTAATGTGATAACCATCTAAACATGTAAAAATATACTTAAGCCAAACAAAATCAAAAAATTAATTAAGTCATTGAAAAAAATTTACGAGAACAACATAAAACAACAATATCTTAATTTAATAAATCAAAAATGTTTAATAAACGCACAACCCCCACGTGTGGTTCAGAATGACATTGCCAAAAAAAAAAACGAAACGATAAAAAAGCATAAAACATAGAAATTCCACAAACATAAAAAATCCAAAACAAAAAGGGTCATGAAAAATGATTTGGCACATAAAATTTTTTCTCAATATTTCAAAGAACCAAACCCATCTTGAATCTTTTACGAAACATAAACCAAAATCGAGTAAAAAAAGGTTGGTAGCTCTTTTGCTTGCCCCGTGTCTTTCCATAAGCTTCGTCGAACATAAATTACACTCAGTTGCTCAGTTCGGGTATCCGCGACGATTATTAATTATCCTAAATTTATGGTAGAAAAAAGTTTTGTTGGTTTTTTTCATTCCGCGCGCATAATTAATTAATGAAAGGACCATGAAAATATGGCTACGCCCCAATATAACCGCCTTAAATTATTTTTTCTTCTTATAATATCATAAAAGATACATTCTTCGCCTTTCTTAATTTATTGTTAATTAAATTGAAATATGATCTTCGTTTTTTTACGTTTTCTCGAGATTTAGGTATTGTTTGTGGACTTTTGAATGATTTTGGAAATGTTCGTTTGTATAGCACAGAGCGATGTACACATATTTATAGTCTGTACCAAAACCAACACTATTGTATATTATACAAGCCATGAAGCTTGGCTAAGTAAAACATATTATGACTACTATTGGGTGTATGTGTTAGTGAATTTGACTACAGTAAAAATCGAAACAAAAATTATATTTCGCACTGTCCATACTCCTCTAAATTCAAAGTACATAACATTTCTACAAAAAAAACGAAACAAAAATTATATTTTGCGACTGTCCACTCTGCTCTAAATTATTAGTATATAGTATAGTATATAATGAAGTAAATAATAATAACAATACTTCTCTCTCTCGTTAAATAATAAATTTGTTTTTTGCTTTGTCATAAAGAGTACAACATACTGTTGTTCCATCATTCGTATTCATTTTTTATTTACATCAAAGCATATAATAAAAGTATATACAAATTATACTACGTCACAACACTAATACTTAGGTATAGTAGTCACTTTTTGGCATGAGTATCGCAACTTCATGGCTTGTATATACATTTGTGTTGGTTTTGTCTGTACAGTGAAAACGAACGAAATTGATTATATACGAACGATGATGTTGTGGTAAGAAAACGATAAAGAAGAAAGGTAATTTGTTGAAATTTCGACAATTTCAGGGTTTTTCGATTTTTTTTTTGTAACATTTTCCAATTATTTGGTTTGGAAAATCAATTAGAGAGTGGAGAATATACATGTTATACCATGCTGATGTGTGATAAATCGTTAATGTACATTTAGATTGACAGTCATTAATGGAAGCTAATGAATTGAAATCATATATCAACTTACTCGTATATTTAATATGAATATTTGAAGTTTATATAATGTTATGTCCAGAATTCAGCTTCAACGCATTTGGTGAAATAAACCTTGCGGTTATACAGTAAGGGATATGGAACAAATCAAAAACTGAGCTACAATTAGTCGAACTTTACACAGAAGCATCTTAAAATTTTATTTGAACTTGGAACCAGCCCAATACAAACACCTTTGGCTGTAACCCAAAAAAAATGTCACATCTCGAAGCATTTTTCAATGCATTAAAAAAAGAAAACCAATGAAAAACTGTTAAAATTTGAATATTTTTCAGAAAAATAAAAATGGTTTTACAGTTATTCCAGCAATTAAGGATCATCTGAACTACACTTACAAGCAATAAAACTCATCCTTGGACCATTTTTAAGGGATAAACAGCCATTTAAAGTCAGTTTAAAATCGAAAATTTTTGCTCATATTGTCTATAAAAAAATATGCAAGGCGATATAGACTGTCAAAATTTGGATTTTTTTCAGGAAAATAAAAATTGTTTTCACGTTGTTCTAGCAATCAAGGATCATCTGAACGTCACTATCAAGCAATAAATTCCATTCTTTAACCATTTTTGAAGGATAAACAGGCATTTGAAATCGAAAATTGTTGGTCATATTTCCTGAAATATGCAAGGCTATAGGCTGTCAAAGTTTGTTTTTTTTCAGGGACATACAAATTGTTTTAGCGTTGTTCTAGCAACCAGGGATCATCTGAACGTCACTATCAAACAATAAAACCCACCCTTGAACCATTTTTAAAGGATTATCAGCAATTTGAAATCAGTTGAAAATCGAAAATTTTTGCTCATATTTCCTGAAATATGCAAGGCTGTCAAAATTTGGACTTTTTTCAGGAATATGAGTATTGTTTTAGCTTTTTCTGCCAATCAAGGATCATCTGAAAGTCAGTACAAAGGATAAAACTCACCATTTAACCATTTTTAAAAGAAAAACAGCCATTTGAAATCAGTTGAAAATTGAAGATTTTTGCTCATATTTCTTGAAATATGGAGAATGGTTTTAACATTAATCTAGCAATCAAGGATCATCTGAACGTCACTATGAAGCAACAAAACCCACTCTTTAACCATTTTTAAATGATAAACAGCCATTTGAAATCAGTTGAAAATCGAAAATGTTTGCTCATATTTCCTGAAATATGCAAGAAAGGCTATAGACTGTCAAAATAGGATTTTTTTCAGGAAAATAAAAATTGTTTTATCGTTGTTCTAGCAATCAAGGATCATCTGAAAGTCTCTACAAAGAATAAAACCCACCGTCTAACCATTTTTAAAGGATAAACAGCTATTTGAAATCAGTTGAAAATCGAAAATTTTTGCTCAAATTTCCTGGAATATGCAAGGCTATATAGACTATCAAAATTTTAATTTTTTCATGAAAAAAGAATGGTTTTAATCACCACTAGTTATCCAAACATAATTAAATGCAAAACATCTTCTATTTGCACACTGCTCTTAATTCAAACTATGATATATTGACAAATTATTCGGCTCATGAATTTTGCACTTGAATTTTTTATAATTGATATTTATTAATAATAAAATCGCTAATATCAAGATCGGTCACATCATGGTCCAGTTGACACCACAAAACTATCACCACAACCACAATTAATAATTTGAAAGTGCCACCTATTTACAAAAAAAAAACAAAAGACTTTTACCAATTAAGACAAAACCCAAATTAATCATAGTTTTGACCACAATTTGTATTTTATTTTTATACCAAAATCAATTTTCCAATCAATTAAATTAAAAATAAAAACAAAAATTTGTCATGACAACAAAGTCAAATAACGAATATTTATTGCGATCAACAAAGATGTCAGCACGAATTGAATTTTATTATTGCCTTCAATTATTAATAGAAAAACTAAATGAAAACTAATTTCCCCATATTTGTCAAAAAAAATAAAAATTTTGTTTCATTTTGTTAATAAACAAAAAAAAACAGACACACACACACACAAACTAAAAAATTAGGGTTACCTGATCATTCTATTTAAATAACTCAGCAGGCTATCTGAATAAAATATATTTATGGTATAATTTTACGCTTTTAGCACAGAAATAAAAAATTGGAAAAAAATAATAATGGATAGTTTTTGTTTGTATGTTCTACAAGAACAACAAAAACTAAAATTAAAAAATGGTTTTGGTATAGTTTTGTGCCATATCATATATACAAAACCCGTAAACATACGGTTTTGATAAGGGTGGTGATACGAAATTAAAAATATGGTTTTGTCTGCACCACAATACTACGGCGCATTCAGATTCAAGCGGCAACAGTTACAATCCAATTTTTTATAAAGTTTCTTAAATAATTTTAAACTTCTTTCTTTTGAGCACAATTTTATCAACTACATGGTTTCACATACACAAACACATTTTTACGTCCTGCGTGTTTTAAATTTTTGTGATTGATTGTTGGTCAAAAAGCAGAATGATTGGCTGCATCTTTAAGTGCCTGTGAGCATCCCGGCTTATTAGTTTCGATCGACAGGTATTCACCGCTCCGTGATGAAACTGCTAATATTGTTTTTAAGTTAACATCTCAATCCTTTTATCATTTATATGCTTATCAATATTGATGAGGTCTCCTCAGATGATCTCTAAATATGCCAGGCTCTTCGACAGGTACTCCTAAGTCTTCCTGACCTTATCACTCTTTTTAATGTTAGTTTTGCTCTTCTAAGTTTGAATCCCGTTAAGGTTCCAAGGCTGACCCCTTTGCTAATTTTTTTTGCATGCAAATTATTTGTTGATTTGTTGAAATATTTGAATATTTTTTAGAAGTATTTATACTGATGACGAGAGCTTTCGATTAAGGTACCATTCAGCACAATCGGGACACTATTACGTTTTGAATTGAAAATAAAATCAAATTCGTAAATTAGCAAAGGCTAATCCTTTGTCGTAACACGAGATTCGAGATTTGTTTATGATGTTCTCGCTTTTATTGGCCTCCATCAAATCATTAAAACTAGGAGTATTATGCCACAGATCAAAAATTTCCTAAATCCAAAAAATACATGAAGGTAAATCCATCAGAACTACATTTTTATGCCACAAATCATAATATAAATAATACAAATCATAACATAGTACCACCATTATAAGGAAAAAACATTTTACCCATTGATGTTCTAGATGTCGGGTCGATAGAATATCGTCAACATTTAGTATAAATATATGACATTTAGGCGATTATACATATAAAAATATTTTGATTATTTTAAAACGAAACCAGTAGCGACATCTAGCATGGCGATGGGCTAACATACCATGGTAGTACTATGTCTGTTTATATTATGCACAAATCAAATATTTTCAAAGTCACAAAAAACATGATGGTTATTAGCCTATTAAAACTGAGATTGAGCCACAAAAAGTACATAATTAGTCCAGTCCATCTAGGGTTAATTTCGGATCTGAAATATTTCAGTGTCGTGCAGGAATTAATTGTGTGTACTGGAAATTATATCAAGATGTTCAATACTACATTCATTAGATATCCGAACCAAATAACGGAACAAACCTCTTCAATTAAAAACTTAACTACAATATTAGGATGTAAATCTTGAAACTATATAAATTATGTAATAAAAAAAAATTATTGTTGTTCATTTTAAATAGTATGCACATTTGCCATACTATATTATCCAGACCAACCACTATAATTTTTATGATCCCAACAATAAAATAATTGAAATTAATAATTTAATTGAGCATGCATAAAACTATTGTTGGCAAAAAAAAAAAACTCTTAACTATATATACTCGTAACATATACATAATATATTATGTTTACACAAACAACAGAGTTGTCAGATGAAATATGACTTAATTTAATCATAAAAATGGTTATGTGTGCTGTTGTTATTGGGTTATCTCTTCGTAATCTGATTTATGTTGTTGTATACCATTTCTTGGTTTCCCATTCTTGATCTCAAATTGGTCGTAGGATGCGATGTGAAATTTCTTTATTTATGTCTATATATCTGTCTAAGAATGTGAGGTTTGTAAGTGGGATTTACTTTACTCGAGCAGTTAAATAATTGTGTATTGCAAATTTGTAAAGGGTCGTCTATAGCATGCTTACTATGTATCAGGCTCTAATTTAGTTCGAACTCTTTGCCATACATTTTATTTGCAAACTTTACTTTGAAAAAGGGAGAGTTTACATTTAACTATTTGCGGCAGTGCTAATAACGATTTATTCTTGAAATTATTTCATAAAATTCGTGTGCCTCAAAACTGCGATGTACAATTATTTTGTGACTAGGTCGGTTTCAGGTGATGCACAGCATTTCGATATGTAATCATAAATAAGGGAACGCATTGGCATAAAAGTGGATTTTTTTATTTTTCCGTTGGCCTATAATATATTCAAAGTCGTATTAGCTTAGCATTTTTCATTTTCAGTGATTGTCAATTTGCATCAAACTGTGTAATGGTGCATCTACTACGATTCTTAGAGGTTAAGACTGGAACCGCTGAAGAATGTTCAAGTTCGAGTTGCTGGACGTTCCCTACAGCTGTATATCATACGTTTAAATATCTTTATTATCATTTTATAAAGCAGTATGTAATTTATTTTCAATTGATAAACTTGATTTTCTTTATACGAGCCTACATATATTTTTGACAGTTGTTCTCCCAATTGCTTTGTTCATGTCCATATATGTTTACGACAAGTCAGACGTTTCTCGAGGTGAATACCTAAATATTTTACTTCATCAGTTTGAGGTATATTCTGGTTATTTATTTGTATTGGTGTACCTTTACCTTTTTGTAACTTTTTGCATTGTAAAGATGAAATGTTTAGACTTAACTTCATTAACTTTCATTCGCCATTTTTCATCCATACTCGAATACATTTAATATTCTCCTACAAAACTTCTGTCGCTATGATAGGGTCTTTGTGCGATCAGAGTACTTCCGAGCCGTTTGCATATGTTGCAAAAGTTACTATTGATGGTAGGTATACCTACTGTATATAACCATAGATGAAGATATAATAAAGATGGCCCATTCCAAGCACCAACAATTTATATGTAGAAATAATAAAAGAGAAAGTAAAAATAAAAATAAAAAATCATTCTTCTTGGTTACTGTATATTGTATATATTGTATATTGGTTTGTAAAATATGCATTCGATAATTTAAAGAATAAAAAATAAAACCAAGTAGCTTTTCTATACAATGAAATCTTTCTTTGTAGTGGAAAATATATATTTGTACTTTGTATAGTAAACCAAAAAAGTTTTTAAATTTTTACTTAAACTAGTAGTAACCGTCAGCATATTAGAGGTACCTGTCACATACTTTTATTTTTTGTTCTAATTGGAACATCTTTTTATATCTTAATCTATGATATGGCATACCAGATTTAATTGAACAGACACTTGTATTAACACCTTGATGTTTTATAATAAAATGTCTGCCATTTCAAATGTTTGTCCATAGAGCATTGCTTTATTTTTTATTATAATCCCACATGTCACACATTATCAAAAGCTTGAACTAGGTCCATGAAAACAGAATAACGATGTCTTTTTTCCTCTAAGGCTTCTTGAAATACTTCTTGAAATACAACTATTTTGTTTATTTGTTATATTATAGAGTGCTCTGGCATAAACCCAAACTGATGGTCCGCGCTTCTTCTCTAGTAATATAGACTTTGGGCGCATAAGTAGTATTTTTAAAAATATATTTTTCTAATTAATTTAGACATAATTAGCAGCAAATTTATAGGTCTGAACGACGTAACTTCTAAGGGCTTGCCTGGTTTTGATATCAATATTACTTGTGAAACCTTCCATTGTATTGGGGAATATCCAGTTTTAAGTACTACATTGAATAAGTATAGGTCCTTATCTGGCAACTCTTGCAAAACCTTTCCGGTAATAAGATCTTGGTCTGGCATTGTTTTAGGATTTAACTCTCTCTGTTTCACTGGTTTTACTTTAAAGATATAAAACTTCGTTATTGTTGATTCATGTGCAATGGCAGTGTCCAATTTGAATGTTGTTGTTCTCTTCATCCGTAGTTTCTGATGAATATGGTTGAACTACTCCTTCTAAATGAATCGCAAATACCTCAGCCTTTTCTTCATTATTGTTCACTGACTGTTACTTTTATTTTTTAGCGAAATATAATGATGTTGTTGTTGGTGAAATAACTCTATTGGTGAGAACCGGGACAAATATTCTTGGCACTAAGTTTATTTTACTAACCGCTTTGTTTAACTTGCGTTCATCTTCCGTTTATCGTTGCCATTGCTTGAGATGTTTGACTGCTTGAGCTAAATCAGTCCGTCTTTAATTTGATTTTTGTGCTTAGATTCTCTCTTACCTTATATCTGTAGTGGCTCCAGTCAGTTATACTGTTGATTAAAATCGGTTGTTTCTGTAAATTCACTATCTGTGTACCCTTTTGTGCTTTTTTTCTAACACTGAATCAGTAGGTAGTCTCACAGGTTAGGTTGGCACATGATGAAGATTATTTTTTTAAATTGATTTAAATAACGTTCGGCCTCTCGTTGTAATTAGTCTAGATCCCCAATGAATTGTTTAAATTTAATTGGTGGACAGTATATGGCCGAAATTGTTATATAACCTATACCTAGTTAA
Organism: Tipula confusa; assembly: GCA_963556175.1. Lineage (NCBI taxonomy): Eukaryota > Metazoa > Arthropoda > Insecta > Diptera > Tipulidae > Tipula > Tipula confusa. The sequence goes on along the minus strand of OY744476.1, from coordinate 208,039,424 downwards.
TCTATAACTAAAGTAGCTGCTTGTAGATGTTTCTCACTTTTTTCTATTGTATGGTGTTTAATTATGGTTTTGATTATAACTGCTGTGCCACCATGTGCTGTTCCATCAGGGTGGTTTGTGTCTTAGATGGTGTATCTTGGTATTTTTATGAAAATTCCGCTTGCGTTATATGTTTTGGATATTAGCATGACATCAATTTATTGAACTTTAAAAAAACTTTTTTCTTCTTGTCCATGTTAATTTAAGGGTTCTGTACATTGAATGATTTAGAGACAATAATCGTTAGAAGGTTAAGAATAGTCTCCATTTCTGTATGTTGTGTGGACGACTGTTCGGGCTATTCATTATGAGTTTTTAAATTTTCCGTAGGATCATTTTCTTTCGTGACTTTCACCGGAAGTTTGAATTTTAATTGAACCTTTAAGTTTTTGTGCTTTTGCTGTCTCATTAATGGTGTTAAAATTGATTCGAGTTTGCAGCCGGCTGTGACTTTTTCACTCTATTTTCTCTGAGAAAGGGAAATATTCATTTTTGTTCTACTTACCAAGACACTGCTACTTTAATAGTTAGCTACCCTTACAGAGCACGCGTTACAGACCTCTGTACTCCAGTTTTACTTTTGACATTGATTTGTAAGATGTCCACCTGTACATTTCACATATCTGGATATATGATTGCACAGTACAACTGAGTTCAAAAATCCGTGCAAATCATCAAACAGTATTTACAAAACAAAACTAGTGTTGCCATAACCGTTAACGGCAAATGCTTTATTTATTTGGGGTTATCTTAAATCGCAATTGGTTACCCTTGATGTCAACATGACGAATGCCACCAAGCAAATTCAGTTATAATAAATTAAATTAAACCCTATATTTGGCAAATCTAGAATTTTTTGACGTTTTAGCCTTTTCCTCGATTTTGAGTCGAGTAGTTTATTCGCCAACTCGTTTGGATGAATTGCTAGTCATGGTGCTTACGAACAATGGTGCATCTACTATGATTCTCAGAAATTTGGATTTTAAAAGCTGAAGAATATCCAAATGGGGATTGCTGTCCATTTCCTATAGCTGTATGACATATATTCAAATAGGGTTTAAAATGGCTTTATAGTGCATTATTTTATTTTCGAGCGATAAACTTGATTGTTTGCATTCGAGCCAATATATTCAGTTTCGTTCCCAATTGCTTCCTTTTTGTTCATACATGTTTATGCTATGTTAAACGTTTGTCTAGATGAACTCCTAAACATTTAACTTCATTAAATTGCGGGATTACATTTGGCTTCATTAACTTTAATTTGCCATTTTTACATCAAAACTTGTATAGCGTTAATGTTTTTCTGCAAAACCTCTATCGCTTTGTTGGGGTCTTCGTGGGATGAAAATGTTGCTTCAGTTACTTGATTGCTTGTAGACATATCTGTAGTATATAGCAGATATAATATCGGTCAAAGCACGTTGCCTTGTGGTACACCAGATTTAATTGTACCAGGCATTGTATTTACGCCCTGATATTTTATAATGAAATATCGGTCCATTAGACATTATGTCAATATTCTATAGTAATAATGTGGTAAACTTTGCTTAATTTTATATTGTAATCCAACATACCACACTTTATCGTAAGCTTGTGCTATGTCCATAAAAACAGCAGTACAATATCGTTTTTCCTCCAAGGCTTCTTGTATTAATTCAACTATGCTATGTACCTGTTCTGTTGTTAAGTGGCAATGTTTTTTTTGTTCTACTTTGTCAGATGTTGGGGATATTAACACGTGCATGGCCTAATGCAATTAAACCACTGCTCAACTCATCAATGCTTGTCGATGGATGCAGATTTCGTATGATCTTGTACGTCTTATCCATTTTCGATTGGTATGAATAGAATTCGGTGTTTCTTTCCTCTAGAGCTTTAACCACAGCTGGGTAGGTTTTATCATATCCCAAAACATGGACTGACTTTGTTATTATAGCTCGTTTCATAGGTGCTGAGAATTATTTCTAAACCTTAATTCAAAATTGCACTGCACACCATGTGCTATGTTCTACCTCGGATTTAGCAAACACTTCAACGTTTGTTCACTCTTGACAGACTCAATTTACAACACTTTATAGTACTTTATAGACTCACTGTTTTACTTTTGCCACTATTTTACTTCAAGTAGTCTCAAATTTCACTTTTAAGCACTTTGTTATCCGTTCACTGATTAAATTAAATTACCATCCAATAACCAGTATTACTGGTAAGGAAAACGTAATGCTTGGCCCGATTCAATTTCACAAGAATATATTATATCCTAATGGGAATATTGTTCACCGAGTACTATAAAGACGATGAAATACATAAAATCGTCATCCAATTCAATGACTAAATCGTTATAGGAAGTACAATCACCTGTTAACAAACCGTGTTCAACTAAATAATACATAAGATAATTAAATCATCAAACCGAAAACCAATAAAGATTACTTTACGCAATAATCCGACACAAATTTAATTACAAAAAAATAATTTTTCGTCTATAATTACAAAAACAACAAAATTAAATTTTACGCGCTGTCTTATTATAATATACGATCTAAAATTTCGACAACGTGAAAAACAAATACGAACGAATCGATCTATCTAAATTACAGGTTGATGATTCTGCACAATTTCATTGTGCGTCTATATATGCGAGTTTTGGGGGCCGAATCGTTCAAATCCAATTAATTGTCACCACACACACATAACATAAAAGATATGTGAACCAACTAACAATCAATCGATTAAATATTTATTTGACAGGTATGTGTGTATATATATATGTATTTATAAGGAAGGTATATCATCTTAAGGGTACCTTTGGTTCAAATCGTATCTAAATCTAATTTAGTCTTTTTGTATGTGCGTTCGAGAGTTTATAAAAATATCATTTATCATTTTATTCTATTATCCACCATATATTCATTCGAGTTTATGTCGAATCCATTGTCCATTTATAATATTTGTTGTGTGAATTGATATGGGATGATAGTTTGGTTGTCGAAAATTAAAATTAAAAAAAAAAATGGTTCTCCCTCTATTTACACACACACACACATATAATAGATTAATAGGTCGGGCACGAGGGTTAAAAGCTGATAAATGAATTACAAATGATAATTCTAATAAATTTTGTCGATTTTATATTATATCGTCCCTATATTATCAGCTATGAGTATGTGGGCTCATGTGGTCGGAGGACTCCATATTGTCTTGTTTATATCGTAGGTGGCGACTAAAGAAAGGTTGGATCGCTGGACTCCAAAACAAAAAAATATTGCCACCACCAAAATTTAACAAGACCCTGCTCACGGTTAAATATTGGTACTGAAACGTTCAGTCGCTTAGAATTTTTAGATTGACTGATACGTTTCCTGATGTCTTTCAATCGATCCAAGAGTACAGACAGATGAATAACCTCACTACTATTGTCGAAGATTTTTTGCATTGTTTTTTGCTGTAAAATTTAACGGCCAAATGTTTTCCGTTATAATGGATTCAAAATATTATACCATATGCGTTGCGATTCCAATTAGATCTGTTTTTGTCTGACAGCTTCTCCGACTCTCCTAGATTGCTTAAGTTTTAGTTTTACACTTCCGATTCTAGCAGACCTTCGTGTAGTGGACATGTAATGGAGTAAACCGCCATTAATACTAGTTTTCTAAGTTTTCCATTTCAGCGGCCTATATACTACTAAAAATATTATATAATTTTTGTAAGGTTTCAAAAAAGTTGATTACATTATGGCAGCATTCTGCTCAAAAAATACCGTACATTTACATTTGATATATCCTTCCTGATTTTGGCAGACCTCCTTAACGTTGATTCATTTGTTGGAATTGCTAGTTGGTTCGTAATATTTGACTTTTTCAGATTCACATAGTCATTCGTGTTAGGTACTGTCGGAGTATATCTTTGTACCGTTTACTTTATCACTGAAATGTCATCAACGTTGATTGCATCTCGCTGTCCTAACTGGTATTAATACAAGTTTGAGCCTGATCTCCATTTTTTATCATGTATTGCCGAAGTCTAATATGTTGAAATACCATCGCAGGACCCCATTGCGTTTCTTTGTTGAAACCTTATCGCCTTTAACGAAAGATTTGTGATTAATGAAAATATTTGATTGATTACCTTTAAAAGCGGTTCCAAATAGTGGTTTCAGTTGCAATAGTCTGATTTTTGGTACATGTTTTAACAACAAATTTCCTGGTGATTCACATTGTCAGAGTAGTGTTAGTTTTACTGTCGAGTATTACCCATTTTCCGGTAAATATTTTGCAAAATTTTGTAAATTACATAAAAAGGTCCGATACCATCATTGGAACAAATTTCCAATAGAAATTTGTAAAATAGACTTTAATTCTGTTACATTTCTGGGGACTGTAGCTTTGAAGCTTTCTCGAAAGCAGCAACCTTTTCCAGGATTTGTAAAATTATTTCTTTTGATACAATGTGCCCCAAGTATTGCACTTGACTTTGAAAAATCAGCCATTTATTTAAGTTAACTTTATCGGTCGGTGCACTTGGTATTCTGTGTGTTAAGCGCTTGAATCTAAAAAGCCCCAGTCTGCTACTCTTGGCTGCAGGTTGCTGCAGGTAGGTTCAGTACCATGAATACTTTACAATTTGACAGCTTACGAAGATATCTTCTATTACACGCAGAGAGTAGTGTTCGAATTTAACCCAATTATTATCACTGACTCTAAAATCGACCGTTCTAATTTAATTAAGCTATCTAAATTATCTTCTTCTTCTTCCTCTTCTGTATTATTGATTTTCTTTGTTCATACAGAGTTTTTTTGCACACCGTCTTTATTTACACAAAAAGCACCTCTAATATTTGGCCAGACAAAATTTATCGCTATGATTCTCACCACTTTTATGACCCAGTCTGTTACTCTTCTGTTATTTTTATTAAAATTGGCTGCTACACTAGAATTAAGATGGGTCTGCTTTAAACTTCAAATTTTGGAAACCGAACTAGCAGTCCTAATGGTTTTGGATTCTATGGTCGCTAAGTCCACACTAACAGCATTCCTGCATGCATTTTCAAAAGCAAGGTTTAAAAAAGGTTCTGTTGAAAAGGTTCACTTTTCAGCCCTCAAATAAATCTAGTTCTTCTGGCAAACCGTTTAAGTTCTATTATATACTCAGCTCACCGATTGCTGACGGTCATTAAATTTAAAAATAACTTAATTTTCAGAATTAACATGCGTCTTTAACAAAGCGGGTTTAAGTAGATAGGGGTGGGTTGGGAATCGGATGATCATTACCTCAATAATTTGGATGGAAGCTGCCACATACAGAAAGTATTGTTAGAAAAAATTAAAACAAAAAATACATTAAGCTAGATGCTTAACCGATGTGAATCGTTAATATTAATGAGCTTAATAGGTTTTACGAGAGCCTCAGTTAAACCAAAAATGTTAGTATTGCAATATGCTCAACATAGTTGGCCTAAAACGTCGAATACAGCAACGGATTGAAATACTCAAAATACTAAAGGAACCCATAGAACAACCTAAAATCGATAAAGTGCCCTTGAGTCCATGAACTGCTTGAGCTAAGTGTCCCATCTAAGAACAAAAGCAAGAGGACTCAGTGGAAACCAACTAGGGTTGTCTAAGTTCATCCCATTGCTGGTAAGAAAGCTTTCTAAGCTTATAGCGAGGAAGTAAATACTAAAGTAAGGGCTTTAATAAATCCTGTAGCCTCGAGATTTTCCATCAAAAACCTCAGTGATCGTATTTTAAACTTTGGCCAAACTAATTCTCCCAGAATTGTTATTTATGTTGTGGACCACTTTAACAAGTTAGAGAATATTAAAGAAGCGCTTGTAAGTCAAAATAACGGTGAAATCACAAAAAAGGACCATAAGCTTGGTTCTAAAAAATATCACTCTAAAAAACGTAAATGTATATCGGGTGGTATTTGTGACGAATTCCCGGCTATATCAGAGTTTCAAGGTGTTTCAAATGCCATGTATTAGAGTACATTGCCAAGTCTTGAAAGTGAAAGATCCAATTCGCAGACACTGCTCAAAGGCCGAACATGACCACAAATCATATCCAAAGAAACCAGAAGGGGCTAAATGCGTTATATGCAAACAAAATCTAGCAAAGCTTTCGACCAGTCCTCCAAGAACAAAATACGCTCAGAATATAAAAAGGCTTTAGGCTTAGTCTAAAGTAAAACAATTTTGGACAATTAAAACCCACATGAACTGTCAGTTTAAGAAATGAAATTAGACAGAGCGTACAACATAAAAAGATCGCAAAGAGTAGGTGGCATGGCTACATTAACATGAGTGGTCACAGGTGGTGGTTATAACGCGAAGGCTACCATAAACGTCTTGAATAATGACCCAGAGATATTTAGAGTCTCACAATTCTGCGAATCATATTGTTTATGTGTTGAAGTAAGATCAGCTCTAAAATGGCACAAAAGCGCTCAAAGAACTTAGAGCGCATATAGATTTGTAGCACCAAGGACCTGCTACGTGGAGAAATTTGCTTCTTGAACGAGTGTCTATATAGATGACTTTTTTGAAAGCTTGGAAAACGGCAAAGTAATAATCATTAGGAATGGATGTGAATGAGGTCCAACAGAAAATAAAATTATATTGGCCAATCATGTTACTACCAGTCTTGGGTCAAGTACTCGATAAGTTCATAACTACCAGGTTGATGTACGTGTTCGAGAGGAGTAGGAGGTATAGTGACAACCAGTTCGGATTAGGAAAAAACGGCCCACAGAGGACGCTATGGTGAAATTGACCAACATTGTCAATGAGTCGAAGCAAAAATACCGTATCTAAAGCTTTCGGCAATCTATTGTGTCCTAGTATTATGAACGATTAAGAAATAATTAGCTATCCAGCAGTTCAAGAAGCAGCTCAGTGTGTAACATAAAATCGCTAATTGGTATTGCAGCTATAAGATGTAACTTTTATCTGCGCTAAAACAATAATAATGGAACTTGAAGGAACGTTCGATATCAAAAGACCATCTTTGGTGTCTGTGAATGGAGTCAAACTTTAAAATCGTCAAAACTGTAAAATAAGCTTGTTGTAAATTACGAAAGGCTGGGTGGCAAGTCACATATCAAAAGGATTGCAGTCACATGTCAAAAGGACCCCAAACGTGACGTCAACGACATTTACCGAATTCTACTCAACCACTAGATCAAGAATTTTATAGTCACATTCATCGAGCTTATCCTTAATGGATGAAACAGCTATCTCTGAGAGAAGAACCGCTTTTTGTCAGGCTCAGAGTTTGGTCATCATGACTCTTCATCATCGATTTATTATTACGGTATGGGCCAGCAGTGGCTTGTAAAAACCGCATATATTATTATTATGTAGGCAGATATCGTTCAAAAGAAGGACGAATAAAATTTTCTTTTATCCTCAGATCCGTGTAATTGATATTGTTTGGCAACAGAAAAGAATTCTCGCATACATAATCATAATTTTTGTATTAACACCAAACATGTATTAGAAAAATATTAGAATTTTTTCGAAATTCGAAAACAGGTGTCAGAGTTCCTAGAAAAATGAAAATTAATAAAAAAAAAATTAAATTAAAATGAATTTATCATTTTTTTTTTTTAAATTTTTAGTTTTGATAAATGATTGGTTTGAATATTTTCCTTTTTTTTTTACTTATCGTACAGCTAACATAAATTTAAGCGCACACAATATAAATAACTCATTATTATACAAAATATATGGTCTTTAAGACATTGTTGCCTAAGTACCATCAAATCGTATATAATTACTTATGTATATACACATATTTGTAATAAATCAATAATCAATGGCATCAATTTTATGTGTACAGTAATGGAAATAAGATGAACTTTTTTTTTTAATAATCATCCTCGCATATAATGATATACGAGAGCGGTATTATAAGTCTGGTGAAGTGATCGCTAGAGCTTGATCAAAACAAATTATTTCATCGTTCCCGTCAGTGTCTTCATTGCCTTCCATATGGTTTGCTCATTTCTGTATTGAGATGCGTTCGTCCATATCAACGACTCGTTCCTAATACGTTCTAATCAGAGCTTAGTACGATATACAAAGCAACATACCTGCGGTACAAACATACCTGCGGTACAACGCAATTTATTGTCTTCAACCATATAGATAATTTTTTTTCACAAGTTGCTCAATTGTATCTACTCCGGTGGTCAGCGACGTAAATACCCTACTAATAGTAAAGGTTCCTGTAGGAAACGATTTCCTTAAATTCTGCTTTAAAACTCGGGTTGCATTAATTGTGTTAGTACGGTACTATACGTAACGGTTATCTAAAATTCTTATAGTTACTTTCTCTCTTCACAAAATTCTCTGAAAATCAGTAAGTTAGGTTACTCCTATTAAGGAGTAACCTAATTTACTGAAGTTATGTTACTCGTATTTACCGGAAAATTTTCAGGTTTCGCTGTCATAACCACGCTGTCCAGTTGTGGTTTTGACTGAAACATCAAAAACTATTTTTAGCTCGGTTGTGGTATTAGTCTACTTGCATACTAAGTGATGCGGTAAGTAATATGGTAAGTAATACCGGTTCTAAATGTCCTAACTTCTAGTATTGTTTCATAAAAGACACACTTTCTCTTGTCAGATCTATGAGTTTTGACTTTCGATATGGCCTGGTAAAATTATTAAGAAATATTGACCAAATCCAATCTGCTAGTTTTAGGTGGCTAAATTTTTCTCAATGGTAACTAGCGATGTTTATCTGCGCATGGTGTGAAATTTTATTTATTAACATAATCTTCCTGTTTAAATTACTTATTTGGTTTTAGCTCGAAATTTACCTTTCCGAATATACTGGTGGCAAATACACTGGTCTCGTTTAGGCGGGATATTTTATTGGTAATTTTTATAAATTCCACTACACTTAACTTTAAATTCACATATTGGTTTTTAAATTAAATTCACTTATCAAAAATGTTCAACACCAAAATAAATAACGACAAGATATACAAGAATAGGAAAAATGGTCCAGAATAGGAGTTTCAAATATTAACGGTAATATAGTTATAAAGGAAGTTAAATTCTAAAGAAAAATAAAAATACTTACATAATACTTACATTTTTTCTAGGTAACTGCAGCGGTCTTCAAAATGGTGTTCAAGCTCCACGAGGTATGCGGTATTACTTCACAAATGGTGAGTACTGGTCAATGAACTCTGGCTCGAAGGACCAAAAACTGTGTTGATTGTAGCGTAAAACTGCTCTTTACAGTTTATGCATTTTGCTGCAATGGTTTGATTTACATGATATGCTTTTTTATGTGTTTCCTGAAAATCTGACACATATAATGTCGGCCACAACACCCTTGGATTTGGTAACTGTATAACTGTATAACTGTCATAAGTAAAAAGAGATCCTGAAAATAAAAGTGCTGAAAATCCGTTACTTAAACTTAAACTTAAACTTAAACTTAAACTTAAACTTAAACTTAAACTTAAACTTAAACTTAAACTTAAACTTAAACTTAAACTTAAACTAAAACTTAAACTTAAACTTAAACTTAAACTTAAACTTAAACTTAAACTTAAACTTAAACTTAAACTTAAACTTAAACTTAAACTTAAACTTAAACTTAAACTTAAACTTAAACTTAAACTTAAACTTAAACTTAAACTTAAACTTAAACTTAAACTTAAACTTAAACTTAAACTTAAACTTAAACTTAAACTTAAACTTAAACTTAAACTTAAACTTAAACTTAAACTTAAACTTAAACTTAAACTTAAACTTAAACTTAAACTTAAACTTAAACTTAAACTTAAACTTAAACTTAAACTTAAACTTAAACTTAAACTTAAACTTAAACTTAAACTTAAACTTAAACTTAAACTTAAACTTAAACTTAAACTTAAACTTAAACTTAAACTTAAACTTAAACTTAAACTTAAACTTAAACTTAAACTTAAACTTAAACTTAAACTTAAACTTAAACTTAAACTTAAACTTAAACTTAAACTTAAACTTAAACTTAAACTTAAACTTAAACTTAAACTTAAACTTAAACTTAAACTTAAACTTAAACTTAAACTTAAACTTAAACTTAAACTTAAACTTAAACTTAAACTTAAACTTAAACTTAAACTTAAACTTAAACTTAAACTTAAACTTAAACTTAAACTTAAACTTAAACTTAAACTTAAACTTAAACTTAAACTTAAACTTAAACTTAAACTTAAACTTAAACTTAAACTTAAACTTAAACTTAAACTTAAACTTAAACTTAAACTTAAACTTAAACTTAAACTTAAACTTAAACTTAAACTTAAACTTAAACTTAAACTTAAACTTAAACTTAAACTTAAACTTAAACTTAAACTTAAACTTAAACTTAAACTTAAACTTAAACTTAAACTTAAACTTAAACTTAAACTTAAACTTAAACTTAAACTTAAACTTAAACTTAAACTTAAACTTAAACTTAAACTTAAACTTAAACTTAAACTTAAACTTAAACTTAAACTTAAACTTAAACTTAAACTTAAACTTAAACTTAAACTTAAACTTAAACTTAAACTTAAACTTAAACTTAAACTTAAACTTAAACTTAAACTTAAACTTAAACTTAAACTTAAACTTAAACTTAAACTTAAACTTAAACTTAAACTTAAACTTAAACTTAAACTTAAACTTAAACTTAAACTTAAACTTAAACTTAAACTTAAACTTAAACTTAAACTTAAACTTAAACTTAAACTTAAACTTAAACTTAAACTTAAACTTAAACTTAAACTTAAACTTAAACTTAAACTTAAACTTAAACTTAAACTTAAACTTAAACTTAAACTTAAACTTAAACTTAAACTTAAACTTAAACTTAAACTTAAACTTAAACTTAAACTTAAACTTAAACTTAAACTTAAACTTAAACTTAAACTTAAACTTAAACTTAAACTTAAACTTAAACTTAAACTTAAACTTAAACTTAAACTTAAACTTAAACTTAAACTTAAACTTAAACTTAAACTTAAACTTAAACTTAAACTTAAACTTAAACTTAAACTTAAACTTAAACTTAAACTTAAACTTAAACTTAAACTTAAACTTAAACTTAAACTTAAACTTAAACTTAAACTTAAACTTAAACTTAAACTTAAACTTAAACTTAAACTTAAACTTAAACTTAAACTTAAACTTAAACTTAAACTTAAACTTAAACTTAAACTTAAACTTAAACTTAAACTTAAACTTAAACTTAAACTTAAACTTAAACTTAAACTTAAACTTAAACTTAAACTTAAACTTAAACTTAAACTTAAACTTAAACTTAAACTTAAACTTAAACTTAAACTTAAACTTAAACTTAAACTTAAACTTAAACTTAAACTTAAACTTAAACTTAAACTTAAACTTAAACTTAAACTTAAACTTAAACTTAAACTTAAACTTAAACTTAAACTTAAACTTAAACTTAAACTTAAACTTAAACTTAAACTTAAACTTAAACTTAAACTTAAACTTAAACTTAAACTTAAACTTAAACTTAAACTTAAACTTAAACTTAAACTTAAACTTAAACTTAAACTTAAACTTAAACTTAAACTTAAACTTAAACTTAAACTTAAACTTAAACTTAAACTTAAACTTAAACTTAAACTTAAACTTAAACTTAAACTTAAACTTAAACTTAAACTTAAACTTAAACTTAAACTTAAACTTAAACTTAAACTTAAACTTAAACTTAAACTTAAACTTAAACTTAAACTTAAACTTAAACTTAAACTTAAACTTAAACTTAAACTTAAACTTAAACTTAAACTTAAACTTAAACTTAAACTTAAACTTAAACTTAAACTTAAACTTAAACTTAAACTTAAACTTAAACTTAAACTTAAACTTAAACTTAAACTTAAACTTAAACTTAAACTTAAACTTAAACTTAAACTTAAACTTAAACTTAAACTTAAACTTAAACTTAAACTTAAACTTAAACTTAAACTTAAACTTAAACTTAAACTTAAACTTAAACTTAAACTTAAACTTAAACTTAACCTTAAACTTAAAATTAGATTTAAACTTTAACTTAAACTTAAGCTTGAACTTAAGTTTAAACTTAAATTTAAATTGAAACTTTTTAGGATATATCAGTACAAATCCTAAGTGTGATGTTTAAAAGATGACCGATTGGGAACAACAGAGAAGTGTAAAAATAAAATCGAATCAAAAAACCTCCCATTAAGGCATAATCCATTATCCTTGTAGGCCATTATGCCTTATCAAGGGCAGCCCTGAAAATTAGCTAGCATTCAATGGAATAAAATGAATTCGAAATAATTACAGAAATGAATTCTAAAAGGATAAATAATATCAATCCGCAAACTCAAATATCGACCATTGGCTATCGTACACGGACCCGAATTGGAAATTGGAACATAAGAAATTTAACCTAAAAATCGAGCTTGAGAACAAAGATAAAAGGAAATGCAGCGGTATAAAATCGAAATATTAGGCCTTAACGAAGTAAGATGGAAAAACAGTGGAATTTAACTACGAGTACAGGTAACTACCTGATGTACTCTGACAGACACGGCACAGATGATCAAAGCGTAGGGATATTAACAACCGCTAGAAAGAAGAAAGCTCCATTTGAATGGAAACCAGTAAGCAGTGGAAGAAAATTGAGGAACGCCGTCAATTTAAGCAACAATTGTGCCATCAAATACGGCAGGAATTAGAAGGCAATAGGAAAATAAAGCTCGGCAGGTAAAGAAAATGGCACAAAGTGATGGCAGAAAATATACTGAGGAATCTCTTTCCTCATTAGCATAATGAAAGTATTGGCCATGATCATCCTGGAGTATATCTCTCCTGTAACCAACAATCACATACGAAATGAGCGGGCTGACTTTAGACCTGGAGAGAGCTGGGTCACATTAACATAATTCGGATCATAATTAAACAGTCTAACGAATGGATTTCACCGCTGTGCCTATACTCCTCGTGGAGTTTGAGAGATCGTTCATTTCGAGGAAAATAGTAGAACTCATCAATGAAATGTACCGGAGTGCTGGAAATACAGTTCAATGTAAAGGCAAGGAGAGTTAAAAATACCACAAAACACGAAGACTTAGGCAGGGATGTGTACTGTCCCCTCTCTTGTTCTAAATAGTGTTAAACAATCTTCAGTCAGCTAAATGATCGTCATTACGCAGATGATATATGCCTGCTAACATATAAATATGCCAATATACAGGAGAAAGCAGAGATGTTAACAGAATTGGCATAGGTATTTGGTCTCAAAACCAACATCAGAAAGACCAAGCCAATAAGATTGAACACAAGTATTGATACACCAATTGACATCAATGAAAAAAACATTGAGGAGATCGGGATATTCGTATACCATGGGTATACAGTACCAAAACAGGCGGAACTAAAGAGGATATAAGTCAAAGGATAAAAAAAAGCGAGAAATAGTTCCAACATGATACACAAGATCTGCAAGACATCCGCACTGTCAAGAAATACAAAGATATACGGATGTTCAATATCTGTGTAAAATCAGTTCTTGGACGTGACTCATGGAAAAATACGCAGAAGATGCTTCTAGAACAACAAAATCACAAACAAGGAGCTCCTCCTGCCAACAAGGTAAATTGATAATGCTAAAGAAATTAGGAATCGAAAATGAAGATGGAGTGACATTACCAGGATAGCATTATAATAGAACCCGCATTGGAGGAGGATAGTCGGAAGACCACAATTGACATAGAAAAGAGCTATATGTTCTAAAGAATTTGATCAAATTACTATAAGTATAAAGTACTATGCTTTAAGAAGTAATATTTGTCCTGAATTTATACTTCAATATGTCACAATTTATTGTAGAGGAATTTAATATTCCAATTTAAAGTCCTTTTTATAGTTGCACACAATATCATAGTGAGAAAAATATCACAGACATTAACCTTTATCTATAAGAATTTTAACATTTTTACAATTTAAATTTTCTATTTAAGACTGTGTCCGAAACCCATGATAAATATTTGTGAATAAATAATAAATATTTGTGAATTGACATTTATTCGAAAAATATTCCCCTACATTACCAATTTTTTATTACGCTGATCGAAAAGTATAATAATTGAGTGAAATATTTCCCCGCCTTATACGTTTTTAAATTATCTTTTTGTGAGATATAAAAACTATAAAGAAAAATTACATTTAATTGTGTGAATTGTTTATTGAAATTGTCATAGCAACGGAGAAGTTCAAACTTTTCATGGTTTTTGAATGGTACTATTTCAAAAACAAGTAGTGAATTTTATATGTCTTATTGAACATATCCGAGTGTGCTACGCGATAAGTTTGCGTTTTATTATAGAAACTTTTGGTAATTTTCAAAAATTATCATAGCAACGTGATAATTTGGGTGTCTTCGTTTATATCAAATAAATCAAAAATATCAAAAATGTTATTTACAAATATTTATCATGGGTTTTGGACACAGTCTAAGTATAGAATTATAGTGGGCACTAAAATGAAAAGGTATTTTGAAGGTTTTCCGAAATATCATTTACAACTATTTCTAGTTGTAAATGATATTTTGGGAAACCTTCAGTTTCCAAAATTCTCGAGTATTGTCTCGTTTACTGAATTCTCCTTTACATTGTTTCCACCTACAGTACCCGTTTTTATATTGTCCTTTTCCGTCTGAAAATAAATAATAAAAAAATTCGTGTAAATAAACATATAATGTTTTTTTCCAAAATTGGACGTTACGAGTATTGATCTAAAAGATTAACAAATAATACGAATTTGTAATCAAGGCCAGTTACTTACCATACGACTCTCTTCTATTGCCAATCGATGTACATCAGTTCTAGAAACAAAAAAAAATGGAAGTTAAAAAATGGATTTTAATTAATTATTTTTTAATGAAGTCATTTTTTTTAGTTTAGTTTTAAACTTAAACTATAATTTATAATAATATCCAAAGTTTTTTTTTTTAGTTTTTGAAATGTTTAATGGATTTTGAAGTCAAATCATTTATTTATTTAGTTTTTTTGACGAATGAATGAAGGCACGAATGGTTTATGTTGATTTTGAGTAATTTGTTATTTTATGTAAAAAATTGATTTTGTTTTGTTTTGGATTCCTGGTCGTTGTGTATGTACATAATATTGTAAAATGGAGCGGGCAATGGATGAGTGATACGTGTTTTGGTATAATATTTGGAAGGTTTGTGTTTCCATTGATTTACACAATTTATGTTAAATTGGTTGTTTTGTGATTGGTTGATTCGATGTTTAACTTTGGAAAAGGATATTTTTTCGCTATGGCAGATAATTTTGATGTTAATGATTATAAGTACCAGAGATTTGGATGCAGATCATATAATTTTACCAATATAGTATATTTCGTAAAACGTTTACTAAATGAACAAGGGTAGAATTTTGTAATGGGATATTTGACCACCAAAACTACTTTACAACAAGAGTGGCATGACTTGACAGTAAAATTGAATCGCAAAGGGCCTCCAGTAAGTCATGAAGAAGCCTGGAAAAAGGTAGGTATTTCAAATTTGTTTAACGTTCTCTATTAAGAATATTTTTAATAATTTTTTTATTTATTTTTAATTATTTGGATCGTACTTCAACTCAAATGAGCCATCATAATCATGTGCCCGGCGAATATACATCATGGCCTAAGATATATGCAAATATATCTTCAGTCTATTTACTCGAATTTCACTGCAATCCTTGGTTCTTCTTGGTAACTCTTTAAAGTAGAGAACTAGTAGCACCTCCTTAGGGTAATATTTTTAAATAGTATTTTATTAGGTTGTGGCGGACTATAAAAATAAAATTAAAAAGGAGCTGTGTAAAACACAATTAGATATCAACCGAACTGTGGGAGGAACTCGAACTATAATTTTCACTGGAGTAACGAGTAGTGCAACTCACTAGAATGACTGAAGCAGTGGTTGGGTTAACTGGGACCGATCCTGGCCATGAGACAATTGGCGAAGTGGTAACAAAGGTAGATATAGTAAGAAGCCCGGGCACATCCGATAATATTGGGACTGTTCAACCAATTAGAACTCAACGACGACGTGTGACGCGAGCTTCCAAATTATTGGATGAATTAAAGGCAAAAAAAAAGAATTTTATAAAGCGGTGACAACACTGAAAAAAGAGAAACTTGAACTCTTAAAGGAAGCAAACGAAATTAGTACCAATTTTTGAGCACTTTTTCGAGTGTATGGGGTCTGTTTCTCGGCGATGGCATCACGAATGTTGGCCTTCAAATGCTCAATGGTTTCTGGTTTGTCGGCGTAACACTTGTCTTTAAGGGCGCCCTACAGAAACTAGTCCAATGGTGTTAAATCGCAGCTTCTTGCCGGCCAATTGACATCACCATTTCAGCTAATTAAATGGCCATCAAACGTTTGACGCAATAAATCGATTGTGGCATGAGATGTGTGGCAAGTTGCACCATCCTGTTGAAATCAAACATTGTTCACATCAATGTCATGAAGAGCGGGCGCAAAAAAATTGGTTATCATGGTGTGATAGGTGCCTCCATTGACCGTAATGGTTGCGCCGTCCTCATTTTTAAAGAAATATGGGCCAATTATGCCTCCGCTCCACAAGCAGGACCAAACAGTCACTCGTAATAGGTGCATTGGCTTCTGTAAAACCACGTGTGGGTTTTCTGATCCCTAAATACGGCAATTTTGCTTATTAGCGTACCCACCAAGATGAAAATAAGCTTCATCCGAAAAGATGATTTTTTTGGCAAAATCGACATCATCGTGCAGTTTCTCATTGGCCCATCTAGCAAAGTAAAAACAAAGCGGATGGTCATGCGGCTTCAACTCTTGAACAAATTGAACTTTGTAAGGCGTCATACGGAGATCTTTTCGCAAAATTTCAACGTAAACTGGTGCGTGAAATGTTCAATTCTGGAGTACGATGACGAGTTGATGTTGATGAATTCTTACGCACACTCTCAGCCACAGCTCCGATATTTTCGGGCTGACTTTAACAATAAACTTGCGTATAACGGGCACTGTTGGTCAAATTTTGCGACCAAATTTTGCACGACATTTCCGTGCAATTTCCGACAAATTGTCTATGTTTTGGAAATAAATTTCCTATAAATCCCAACGTTGCTCAAGCGTAAATCGATTCATTTCGTTCAGTGGAGATAATATACTGAATTTTGTGACAGAATGACATAAATATTGCCAGATTCGAAATAACCTGTGGTTCAAATTTAAACCGATAGATGGCCCACCCTTTATATATATATATATATATATATATATATATATATATATATATATATATATATATATATATATATATATATATATATATATATATATATATATATATATATAAATAAGTTTAATCTTAATCAATTAGTTAAAGCGTGGTCATCAATATGACAAAACACAAAAGACATACCAATAAATGTTTTAATAATAATAAATTAAAAACTATTTATTTTAATGCACTGATATATAAACGAGCAATAAACTAGACAAAACTATCAATTGTAATATAGTCTTTATAAATAAATAAATAATATGAGTAATAATAGGTCATGGTCTTAAGATGATCTTAATAATAATACTATAGTAATAATATACATAAACTACATAAGCTCTATAAGTTAAAGTAAATTAATATTCCAACTACTTCACTTTTAATTTTTTATTTATAAATTTAAAAAAAAAAAAATATTTTTACTTTTTTTTTATTTTTATTATTATTAATATTTTTTTTATTATATACTTTAAAATAATCACGTTCCCATCAAATGATTTATGGATAAAAATAAAATTATGAAAAAAAAAAAAAAAATCTAAGAAGATTTATACAAGATGCTGTATAGAAGAAAATAAACTTTTTATGTGTAAATTTATAGGGATCCCTCGTTTGACGTATCCAGTGAGTGTTTTTTATTCATTTTTGCTTAAGAATAACCATAATTCTTAATTTATTTTTTTTTGGATTTTTGAATAGTTTTTTTTTCAGAGGAACAATTAAGATTATAGGTGAATGGTTGCCAACTGGAGATGCTGGGCTAGGGTTGGGCGTTTTACATGTAAAAAACGTTTTCTCCATTTTACATGTAAATAACGTAAATTACAAAAAAAATGTGTATTTTACAAAAATATGTAAATTATATTTAAAAAACGAGAATCCGTCCAGAAATAATTTAAAATATTGAATAAATGATACAAACATTTGTTTATAAGAATAACTTGCATTAGAAAATCCAATTAAACATTTTATTTAAATGGTTAATCATAATTATTTTCAACTTTTAGTTATCTACATTGAGACTATAAAAATCACCTATCCTTCTACAATACCATCTGTTTACGTCTTAAACTAGTTCTTATATTCGACAAAATAAACAACTAGTGACATAGTGCCATCTAGCTACATTTGAATAAACTAAAATAAAATATTTTTAAGAGTGCATATTTCTTTCGATATGTAGCGGAAAACGAATTGCAATTTGACGTTTAATCATAAATAAAATAATTCTCTGCAGTGAAAGGAATGAAGTGAATCTATACACGTTTGACTCGCTTTTAAATTTAAATCTTTATTAATTTCAAACAGGACAAAATCAACCAAATTATCACTACCCGTCTCACCCTCATCAAATAAATGTATTTCTGAAATTACTAGCCCTATTCTATCAATTCGATAAAATGCCTATGCATTATGCCTTTGATGTCCAGTGTAGTAAAGAGGTAGCGAATATGATTATCGAATTTAAGCGTGGAACTGTTGTGAATTTTATTAATTCAATTTAATTTTTCTTACTCTAATTACAATTAATAATTTTTCATAACCTTAGTTTGCAGCAATACCATTATACTAACCTTACCATAGAATTAATACTAGATAAATTGATTAATATATTACCACTTTATGAATTTATGCCTGGTTTGTCAAAGCCTTCACGTAACTTAAGACGCCTGGTACACCGATACAATCTGGAAATTAAATTCGCGAAGACCAATAAATTTAAAAATTCATTTTTTGTTAGGAGGACGCGAATGTGGAATAAACTGAACGACGAGACGTTTCCCTTGGAATACAATTTACAGAGATTCAAACTTAATATCAAAAGTAAACAATTAGAAGACTGAAAACCTTTATTCCTTTTATTCCTTTCTTACCTTTTTCCCTCCTAATCCTTCCTTTTACCTTTTGCAGTAGTGCTGTGTGTTTGTTGCTAAAACTTTCATATAAAGGATATACATACATATATATATCCTAAGTGCTCTGAACATTTATAAAAAAAAAAAAAAAAAAAAAAATAATTAAATTTGTGAAAAATATTCTTTTTGAAACCCAGCAGTTACCATTCAAGGAATTCCATATGCTAACTCCTCTCACGAAAAACGAAGCATTCATCAAATTACATTTATTGATAGCAGGTGTCAAGATTTCATTGTCAAAATATTTCTTATCATAGGAAAGTTGCACTTTATTTTACATTTATACATATGTACAAATATCACAATAAATAAACAAAAATACACTACACTGTAGTATATAGTCAATTTTTCTTTAATTAAGAGATTTGGTAACAGATGGCGATAATTGTAATGAAAAAGTTGATTTTACAGTATGTATAAAATAATCGTTTACATTTTAAATACCTTTTACATGTAAAAACCCAGTAAATTACATTTTGTAATTTACACGCCCAACTGTGGATGCTGATAACAGATTACAGAATGCAAAGTAGTTGATTATAAATGTGATTGTTTTGTGCTAATGACAGTTTGAATTTTGGCTATCGGAAAACGGGATCATTACCTGCCCTTCCCCCCCCCCCCCTGAACAAACTAATTAATGATCGCTTAGGTTAAACATCGTCATAGTTACCTGGTTGGGAATGGTTAGGAGAAACTATAACGAAGGAGATGATCGACCTTAAAATAGTAAAGACCATTGTAAAACATCTCGAGAGCAATGTAGAATACTCGCATTTGGCTTAGATTCCTGAAATACTCTCAATTTGATTTTTACAACAATCTAACCGATTCATTTTGCTAGACTGAACATTTAAGAGTAATCGTACAATTCTCTAATTTCCAGTTTATCAGATGTCTACCATTTGGAAACACAAAAGAAAACTTAGTAACGATAAACTACAGGTAAAAATAGAACTTTCGGAGTTACAGAAACTCTGTGATTTTGCACACATCGAAAAAAGCGATTTTGCACTAGGTCATAAGTTGCTCAATTTTTTGGCCTTAAATTTTGCCAATTTGTGCAAAATCGAAAAAAATCTGTCGGACAAAACTCAATGTCGACAAATTACAAAAACATCTCGATTCTCGCCGATTGTGTAAAATCCCACTACAGTTCGTTTAAGGAAATTTATTTTGACGAATATGTAAACAGGCCTTGACGTTCTAGCCAATGTAGTTAACTTCATTCGTTAACAATTTTCCTTTTTCTACAAGTTTGTTTTATTTTGTTTTTATAGTAACTGTAATATATTATAAAGAAATCTAAAATTATCTTTGGTTCATGTGTGTTTTATTGACCAAAAAATCTCGGTATAAAAAATTCTCGGTATAAGTGAAGTTTGTAAAGCAGCAAACTGGTTGCAACGTTTACTTTATGATATTTTCTGGAATAGTGATAAATGCACAAGGGTGTTCAACGATATGTTTAATGGTGCATCTTGGACTATGAATTCTATTGGATATTCTAAAAATCTAGATTTTAAAACCCCACAAATCGATAATTACGAAAAGCGATGAGTTTTTTTTCACCGTTAACCTTCAGAATTGGTTAAAAAATGTTGGAAAAGTATCGGGAATCTTCTGTATTATTTTTGTAAAATTGAAATTTTGTTCATTGACCCAATTGGTCTTTTTGTTTTGGTTAAAATGATTTTGTTTGAATCTGTATTTGTATACGTTTTAGAGATTTGTGTGTATTGGTAAGTCATGTTACCATTATTTTTTTACCAACTCACCAAATGTATATATTAATTGGGTTTTCTTCTAGTTACAATTACGTATTTTGTCTGTAGAGCAATTATTTCATTTGGTTTTCGTGGTAAATCTTTTTTTTTGTTGAAGTTTTAGTTTTTATAGAGTTTTCAAAAGATAAAGCAGTCAACAACTGCAAAGAGAACGAGGCTCACCTCTAAAGAAGAACGAATCCTCGTTGTTATCGACGGAGGAAATAACCCTGATGTAAGGTTTATTGAGCAGGAGAGGGACAATTTGCGGAGATGCCAGGTTCTTTTACGGAACATGAAAATGGCAACTGAAAGGCAAAAAAATATTAGCAGGAATGTCACGGATGGTCTCCTGATTTTTGAAGATATCATTGATGGGATTGTTTTCCGCCAGGATAACTGAAAAAAACAGAAGGGAAAAAACAAACGATAAAATAAACAGCACACCTTCAGGAGGTGAAAACAAACAGGTCGCTTCTACTCCTGCTGAGGCAGAAAGTGTTAATAAAAAGAAGGGAATATTTGGCCCTTGCCCAGTTGAAGCAAACACGGTAAAAAAGAAAAACGAAGGTCAAGATTCGCAAGCATGGACTTCAGTCAAAGAAGCGACCACCTAAAAATAAGAAGCGAATGAAAAGATACTGAAAACCAAGGGTAAAACCGGATGCACTTCTATTTAAAGCGGGAGAAGGCCAGTATTATGCACAAGTGCTAGGTACTATAAGAGAAAAGGTTAACCCAGAAGCTTCAAATATGGTGATTACTTGTGTTCGTACGCCGTACCAGCAAATACTGAGAATACTGGCACCCAGCACCTTAATGGAACCAAATCAAACATGGTCCATCGTAAACTCTCTTTTCCCGGTCCACTCAAGTGACGGCCGGCCACTTGCCCCGATAAACCGGAAGATGTCCCAGCTTTCTCGATAGTAGAGATCCAACAAGCTGCTTTCTCTCTGCGAAACAAGAAAGCACTAGGTCTAGACAGAGTGCCCATGGAAGCGTTGAAGGTGATAGCTTTATCCCAACATACGTTAACAAGTACATTAAGTACTTCTAAGAATGTACAACCGTTGCTTATTGGAGGGTGTATTTTCAAAGGCATGGAAAACTCAGTGGCTGGTACTCGTAAATAAAAAAAAGGCGACCGCAACTCTCCATCGGTATATAGAACCTTGCGTATGTTGGATACAGCTGTCAAATTTTTAGAACGATTTCTAAAGCCACGGCTCATAGCAGCAATTGAGGCAGGAGGAAACTTGTCCAATAAGCAATACGGTTTCAAAAAAATGCGATCTACTATTGGTGCTATTGAAGATGTCGTGAGAGCTTTTTTGGTGGCAGAAGAACAAAATCATAATTCACTGTGAAAAATAGAATTAGTTTTGGTAACTAGACGACACATTGCGATCGACTTGATTTTCGACGTGGAAATCAGCGAATACAGTCAAACACGGCCGTCAAATATCTTGGGGTGCATCTGGACACAAAGTTAAATTTTGGAAAACAAATCAAGTGTTCTTCGGAAAGGGCAACAAAAGTGACTATTGCACTGAGTAGGCAGATGACGAATATCGGAGGCCCAGCGGATGGGAAAATATGGATTACAGTGACTAAGTACTTAGAAGTAGTTCTTCGACTAACGAGACCAGCAATGGACAACTATCATAGAACGTGAAGGATCAGTTCTGAAGAAGCGCTAATACGGCCATATACGAGATACCATCCTAAAGTAATACCCAAAGTAGTTCCAAGATAGATTCTTGTCTGACAAAGATTATTATATTATTATATTATTATATTATTATATTATTATATTATTATATTATTATATTATTATATTATTATATTATTATATTATTATATTATTATATTATTATATTATTATATTATTATATTATTATATTATTATATTATTATATTATTATATTATTATATTATTATATTATTATATTATTATATTATTATATTATTATATTATTATATTATTATATTATTATATTATTATATTATTATATTATTATATTATTATATTATTATATTATTATATTATTATATTATTATATTATTATATTATTATATTATTATATTATTATATTATTATATTATTATATTATTATATTATTATATTATTATATTATTATATTATTATATTATTATATTATTATATTATTATATTATTATATTATTATATTATTATATTATTATATTATTATATTATTATATTATTATATTATTATATTATTATATTATTATATTATTATATTATTATATTATTATATTATTATATTATTATATTATTATATTATTATATTATTATATTATTATATTATTATATTATTATATTATTATATTATTATATTATTATATTATTATATTATTATATTATTATATTATTATATTATTATATTATTATATTATTATATTATTATATTATTATATTATTATATTATTATATTATTATATTATTATATTATTATATTATTATATTATTATATTATTATATTATTATATTATTATATTATTATATTATTATATTATTATATTATTATATTATTATATTATTATATTATTATATTATTATATTATTATATTATTATATTATTATATTATTATATTATTATATTATTATATTATTATATTATTATATTATTATATTATTATATTATTATATTATTATATTATTATATTATTATATTATTATATTATTATATTATTATATTATTATATTATTATATTATTATATTATTATATTATTATATTATTATATTATTATATTATTATATTATTATATTATTATATTATTATATTATTATATTATTATATTATTATATTATTATATTATTATATTATTATATTATTATATTATTATATTATTATATTATTATATTATTATATTATTATATTATTATATTATTATATTATTATATTATTATATTATTATATTATTATATTATTATATTATTATATTATTATATTATTATATTATTATATTATTATATTATTATATTATTATATTATTATATTATTATATTATTATATTATTATATTATTATATTATTATATTATTATATTATTATATTATTATATTATTATATTATTATATTATTATATTATTATATTATTATATTATTATATTATTATATTATTATATTATTATATTATTATATTATTATATTATTATATTATTATATTATTATATTATTATATTATTATATTATTATATTATTATATTATTATATTATTATATTATTATATTATTATATTATTATATTATTATATTATTATATTATTATATTATTATATTATTATATTATTATATTATTATATTATTATATTATTATATTATTATATTATTATATTATTATATTATTATATTATTATATTATTATATTATTATATTATTATATTATTATATTATTATATTATTATATTATTATATTATTATATTATTATATTATTATATTATTATATTATTATATTATTATATTATTATATTATTATATTATTATATTATTATATTATTATATTATTATATTATTATATTATTATATTATTATATTATTATATTATTATATTATTATATTATTATATTATTATATTATTATATTATTATATTATTATATTATTATATTATTATATTATTATATTATTATATTATTATATTATTATATTATTATATTATTATATTATTATATTATTATATTATTATATTATTATATTATTATATTATTATATTATTATATTATTATATTATTATATTATTATATTATTATATTATTATATTATTATATTATTATATTATTATATTATTATATTATTATATTATTATATTATTATATTATTATATTATTATATTATTATATTATTATATTATTATATTATTATATTATTATATTATTATATTATTATATTATTATATTATTATATTATTATATTATTATATTATTATATTATTATATTATTATATTATTATATTATTATATTATTATATTATTATATTATTATATTATTATATTATTATATTATTATATTATTATATTATTATATTATTATATTATTATATTATTATATTATTATATTATTATATTATTATATTATTATATTATTATATTATTATATTATTATATTATTATATTATTATATTATTATATTATTATATTATTATATTATTATATTATTATATTATTATATTATTATATTATTATATTATTATATTATTATATTATTATATTATTATATTATTATATTATTATATTATTATATTATTATATTATTATATTATTATATTATTATATTATTATATTATTATATTATTATATTATTATATTATTATATTATTATATTATTATATTATTATATTATTATATTATTATATTATTATATTATTATATTATTATATTATTATATTATTATATTATTATATTATTATATTATTATATTATTATATTATTATATTATTATATTATTATATTATTATATTATTATATTATTATATTATTATATTATTATATTATTATATTATTATATTATTATATTATTATATTATTATATTATTATATTATTATATTATTATATTATTATATTATTATATTATTATATTATTATATTATTATATTATTATATTATTATATTATTATATTATTATATTATTATATTATTATATTATTATATTATTATATTATTATATTATTATATTATTATATTATTATATTATTATATTATTATATTATTATATTATTATATTATTATATTATTATATTATTATATTATTATATTATTATATTATTATATTATTATATTATTATATATTATTAGAATTTATTTTTGTGTTTGAACCTTGCAATCTTTTCTTGGGCCGAAGCTCTCCCAACTCTTTTGCGGTTAATTTTTAACGTCTTACCTTTCAGCGTCACCAGCCAAATCGAAGATGCACATTGCATTGCTCTAGCCAGCCTGTATTGACATGGACGATGGTTCGACCCTTTTGCAACCCTCCCCCGTTGAGATTCGAACCGAATTAATACTTAATAATTTTTAGCAACAATGGGATGAATTAAATAATTTGCAATTTACTACAGAACTTCAATTTTGTACCAGGCAAATTTTCAGTACTAAACAATTGGCATTTACTTTCTTCTATTATTATTACGCATCAAGCATTTGGGGTAAAGCTAAGATTTTTGGCTGGGTGTATTGAACAACAATTTGTGGCATTTAACCTAAGCTTTATCGAGGGGGCCTGATTAGCAGCTTTCAGTTCTAAAGAATATTTTCCCTACGTCGTCCATATAGGAACGGCCGTCATGGCTACCAAACCACGCTAAGTGTTCACTTGTAAACAAAATGAGTGCTTGCTTGTCATACTCATCGCAAGATGTACTTGTTGTTGTACATGTACTTGTCGATGTACTTATTTTAAATGGATTCAAGTTAAGGAATTGTTCAATTCTATGGTGAGTGCAAATTAATTGCAATTGCGAAAGGGAATCTCTTGGGCCTGACCTCGTTTTTCTTCCTCAGGTGAGTCTGTAATATCTCTTTCTTGTATAGCTGAAAGTCAAGTAGCTTTTTTAATTAAAACTTAAAAGCGACCTGGTTATGTTTATGATCAGAAATCTTAAAAGTCATAGATGCGACTTTAGCTACCTGATGTTTTTGTTATTGAAAAAATCCTCAATCTCTCTGATTTGAGAGATGAGGGTACCTCTCGTATAAAGTACGCCAATTTCTAATAATTGTGCGCAATAAATAAAATGTATAATACGGTGCTTTATAATTGAACTTGAGCAGTTTTACTGTTTGATAAAAGGTTAACCAGAAGGTTTTTGCGTTTTGAGTAATTGTCTTCCTTGCAATCACTTGTTGTTTTAACTCATCTCATTTTGAGCTTTCAATTTAAAAATTAATTTAAAAAGACTGTGACCACGTTAAGCCAAATCCACCTATGCACGTATGAACAATTATTGATGGCAGCAAAAAAAAAAAACCGAAAATAAATTGTTTGAAATGGAAGTTCAAGTAGAATAAAAAAAAATTATGAAGACCCCAAATGGGGAAATCAATGAACTAATATTATCTTCAATTTATTAATTTCTATTTATTTTAATTTTTTTATTTATTTACATTTCGTTATTATTGTGGTTTCCTTTCTTTAGCTCATTCTTTCGTCTTACCATACCTATATATATATATATATATATATATATATATATATATATATATATATATGTACGTATATGTTCGTACGAGGCTTAAGAAATTATGATAGATTTCAAATTGAATTCTTTGTTTTTACCATTTCGGTAAACACAACGCTATAATTTAGTGCTTATGATTGGTAGTTAGAAATTTTAATGGGCATGAGAATTCTTTCCGAGACATTTAAAAAATTAGAAGAAAAAAAAATTCACGATCTTTATTTTATTTTGACAAATGAGTGATATTTTGACATTTAGTAAATTAACGATTTATTTATTAGTGTGAGATGAGACATGTCGGTGTCAGTTATGTGATGATTATGATCGTTATTTTGTGGTATACCCTTAATAGGCAATCAAATTTAATTCAATTACAATTTTACTATCTAAATTTAATTATTCTATTGAGAATATACCAATTTGTTGGTGTACAACAAATTAGTTTCCCTCATTGTGATTGTTATAACGAGGAAATTAAGATATCCATGTATATATATCTACCCTAAGATACTTGTATATATATAGAAGTATACTTAAAATAGAGATAGGGACAGTCATAATGTAAGATAATTTTGGTTCAAAATGTAATCAAATCAATCAACATTAAAATCAGGGTTCATTTGTTTGTTTATCTATTTGCTTGTCTAATTACATTTTATTGAGTTAACTACGAGTATATCAAATTTACGGTATCTGATCAAAATTATGTATACATATTTGCTGGATGTAATGAACAGGTTTGTTATGATATTTAAGGGCTACTAATATCGACATGTTTTCACGCCGAAACTCCAATAAGATTCCGTTAAACGACCCCTTTTTAGTGGCATTCCCGTGAACTGTGAAGACTACGTAGGATTAATGGAAATATGGTCACGTATTTACTTCTTAATTTCCAACGTGTTTAGAACTTTAAGAAAATTTTAAAGTTTTCAACCTTTTAAAATGTGAAAATATTGAATCGAATCAAAACGATTTGAACGAAGTTTGAATCAAATTTTTAACAAACTCTAGTTAAATATTTTCTTAAATATTTTAACAAACTTAAATTTTATTTTTAATGAAATTCGAACTGAATCAAACTGTATTTGGTTTGATAAATGGATATAATTCAGATTGCATTAAACTATATCAATATCGACATTTCTATTGTCTCTTAATCAATAGAGATATTTAATCAATTTGATTGGGTAGAATATGTTTTCGTTAAAATGTTGTCAAATTTGAATCAAGTTTTACTTTATTTACATTTTTTATGATTCATTGCTAAAATATTATTCAAACTTAAATCAAATTTACTCCTAATTAAAAAATAAGCTAAAAATATATAGAATCAAAATTTCATTGTTTGGACCCTAACCATAATTTAAAAACAAAATAGGACACTTATACTGTGAGAGTTGAACTCAGAACCCTTAATAAACGAGACTACAACTTTAACGTTGCACTAAATGCACAAATGTTGACTATAAACAAGTAAAAATATTGGTTTGATTTAGTGAAACTTGAATGAAGCTTGATTCAAGTTTGAAAACAAATCTGATAAGTTTAAATTTGTTAATTTAAAAATTTATGATCGAATCTAACTTAATTTTAAATTATATGACATAATTTTAGTGAATTTTATTATCAAACTCTGTACGTTTTCATAATTGATAACCCATCAAGTTCTATTTGGAAGGATATTGTTTATTGTTTGTGGCATTTATACCGTATATTTTTTTCGGTATCAATTTGAATACCAATCAAAGTACGTATACTTCTCTGTTTTATTCAAAACCCCAGTCAAACTGAATCAAACTCAATATTATTGGCATCAAATAACTGTTGTAAAATATATTCAAATGTGAGTATTTTATTTCAAATCAAATTGGTAACAATTTATAATATTTGTCGAAATATTTTACGTCCAACTTTATTGCAATCAATCATTAATTGTATGTTACTTGATTCAAAAGTGGATTTCAGTTCAAACATGGAATAAACATAAAGTTAGTGAATCTAGAGCCAACAAACAGATTTTATGACAAAATTACTCTGCACATATTTTTTAAGGTCGAGTTTAACTCCATTTTATAAAGTAAATTGCTACAGAAAGTATTTACCCTGTGTGACCGGTTCCTGCTTTACGAGACCAGAGCTCTCCTACTGAGCTAACAATTTTAGCTTATTATCACTGAACTTAAACAATTTTCTAGTTTAAATCGTAATTGTTATTGAATTGAATTAATCTCAAATTATTTCTATCAAACTAAATTTTATAAGTTGAATGGTTTTCCAATTTAACTTGTATTTAAAAAAAAAATGTTGGCTAGTCCATTTGTTTAGAGATCATGTTATTCACACATTTAAATTCAAATTAAGTTCTTCATTTGATTCAACACATCATTAAAATACAATCAAACTAAACTTAAATGAAGTTTGATTCAAAAATTAAAAATATTTCACATCCATAGTAAAATATTATAAAAGTGAGACAAAATTTGAACTTGTAAATCGTTATTTTTAGTGAATTTCATTTCATCTAAGTTTTTACAAATTGAACATCATCAGTCAAGTTATATTTAAGTATCAAATAGTCCTTACTAGTTGTAATTATAAAGATCCTCTACTTCATCATTTGAATAATTCAAATTCAACTAAATTAAATTTTATTTTTATCAAACCTACTCAAATTTGTATCAAATCTTTAGTTTTGTTAAAATGGTTCACCCTGAAATAATTTACACTCCTGTGCCGTTTAAACGATTTGTAATTTACAATTGGTCTTGTAAACTAAGGTAAATTTCTTATTTACTATCATTTGTTTTTAAATGTTACGACAATTGACTCATATCAATATTAATTGTTTTGATTATAATATACGTAAATATAGGCAGTATACGATTTTCTTTTTCTAACACTTTATTGTAATCAAAACGACATTTACATTGAATCAAACTAAAAATTATTAGTATCAATGTCATGTAAAAGTTAAATTTTAATGTGAGCATTTAAAATTTACAATCAAATAAGTTTGAATTTCTAATTATTTTAAATTTGTTTTTCTCAACATTTTATATTTTTTCGTCTAGTCGAAATGCTTTCAAACTTATTTGATTCAAAGACATTTATTTTCAGATAAACATAGAAGCAATTAGTTGGTGAAAGGGCTAGTATCAAACATATTTTTTGGCACAATTATTATGTCCAGCTTACTTCTTAACTTCAATCAAACTTTATTTAAATTTTTTTTACTTTACGACCAGTTGCGCGCACCACCAGGTCCTCTGGTCACAGACTTTGGCTGGGCGAGCATTGTAATTTTCATTATTTCTAGAATTTTCCTGATCCATAGTGGCCGTACTGTTTTCTTTGAAAATTGTGAGGAACAACAAGGTTATGAAAGGTTCTGAGGCGATGTAATCCATAGTGGCCGTACTGTTTTCTTTAAAAATTGTGAGGAACAACAAGGTTATGAAAGGTTCTGAGGCGATGTAATCCATAGTGGCCGTACTGTTTTCTTTAAAAATTGTGAGGAACAACAAGGTTATGAAAGGTTCTGAGGCGATGTAAGGGTTATTTTAAGTGTTACTTACATTTTTTTTTCGAGTGGTTCCACGATCATATCGGCGATGACTTTGCTCGAGTTTGATGATAAAACAGCAAGCATCTGGATAAATTTTTCAGCTTCATTTTATTCAGTCATATTAAACTATGTGTGAGGGTTACCACCCCAGAAGAGAATGGCTTTACCTTTGTTGTTTTCTTTGGTGCAATTTCGATGTTTTTAGTGGTTGGAGAAAAGCCTTTTGGTGTATTACCAGGTTTTTGTTCTCGTCGTCCCCCCCCCACACACACACATACATACACACACACACACACACACACACACACACACATGCACACACACACACCATTATAAATGCTTCTAAGCTAAATAACCCTCACAATAAAAACAATTACAGATCTGCTAAAATGTTACCCGATACCTAATTAAACAATTTTTATGACTATAACAACAATGTCCTTGGAATTCGAGGACATCA
The DNA here is from genome assembly GCA_963556175.1 of Tipula confusa. Taxonomy (NCBI): domain Eukaryota; kingdom Metazoa; phylum Arthropoda; class Insecta; order Diptera; family Tipulidae; genus Tipula; species Tipula confusa. The sequence goes on along the minus strand of OY744476.1, from coordinate 208,008,156 downwards.
AAAATGATTCATATGTTCATGTTCGAACTTGGTAACTGAGAATTTTATACTAAACAATAAGCTTCCTTTACTGATCACCATTTGTAAATTGTACATTTTAATATATTGATACGAAGCGTTTTATTTGGTCTGCAGAACTAAGTAGTTTCCAGTTCTATACCTTTACTTTTGAATTCAAGCATAACAATGAAAGTCATCAAACGGATAAATTCATTTTAAAAGGATTTAAAATTATAGCATATTAGCACTAAAGTTTACAAGTGATGTTTGCCATCGGAATAATTTTGGAAGTGGCAGTAAACTTTATTTGAATCGCTTAAATCTCCATTTTCCTACAATTTCACTGTTCAACTTGTTTCTTACTAGGAGCGTCATGTAATAAACAGGTTGTACAGGAACTTTCTAGTTTCTTCTTTTCTGAGATATCATTGTAAGTTTTTTCAAAAATATTTTGAACATATGGTAGTTTTGTTTGTAATCAGTTTTAGTTTTGTATCGTTCCGGTACTAGCCGCTGAGGCTGAGATATACGAAAAACTATATTTACTATTTTATATTGCTTATTTCGGATTATTGATCAAAAATTTTATTCATTCAGTCATTAATGTAGAAATTGGTGCCAGAAATTTCATGCAATTCCTATGTGGCAATGTTTTAGAGAGTTGGGGATTCGGTATGAGGAGGAGTTATTTGCTGGTTGAATGGGGTTTGTGAGTAGGTCTATGTTGGCGTCTGTAGATTCTGAGTTAGAGTTTGGATAAGTTTGGGACCCGGGGACTGTCTCATGGTTCATTATATAGTGGTTGTTCTACTGTAGCTTCCTTTCTTGTAGAGTTTTGGTCGTTTGATGCATTTTCCGCACGATTGCGGTTTAATGCTGCATACTCGTATTGGCGGCAGCTCAAGCGCCGAGAGTTTGCTTTGCTGGCAGTGAGAATAGTTGTCATGTGGCTGCATAGTTGCAAGGCGATCCACACTTCTTTTGAAGAAAGAGAATATTTGATTTTAATCGCTGTAACTTTCACGGACCTTCTCGTGGTGCTCTGGCTGGTTTCACTGATTTTGCCTATGTCAAAAGGTGTGGGTTGAGGTTCACGAGTGTTGTTTAGTTTATTTTCGGGATTAAACGAGTAGGGTTGGTCCGTGGGACACCATAGATGTCGCTGGTTATGGTTTTAATTTTTCATGTTTGACTGGTAGTGTGATTTAAAATATTGCACTCAGAGTTGTTGGTTCCCATGGGACTTGCGTTTTTACCGAACGAGACTCGACTATCTCCTTCTTGTAGTCCACAGATATGGGAGGATCCTTGTCTTGTCGATCGGCTTTACATCTCAGGCGTTGTTTAGCGGCACAAAAAGGCTGCGACCCAAACTTCTAATTGGCATCGGTCTGTTCTTTTTGTTATTGAGGAAAACTTGAAATTTATTTTCATTCATTTTCAGGCCCATGTGGGCGTATATAAGGTTGTGTGATAACGATTACTAATATGTCTTGGTACATTTTTGGTTTTGAAAGTAGTAATTTTGTTGGTTTGAACTTTTCAGCGGAGTGCCCATCCCTGTTAGATATTTGTCAGTTATCAATTTGGTTACAGTTTAAAAAACTGTCAATTACAATCAATAACTGTGTTAATAAGTTTAAGTAAAATTTATATTTTAGTTAAAGTCAGTGCAATGTTTAGCGGGTCACCTATAGTATACATATTATATATATATATATATATATATATATATATATATATATATATATATACACATATAAGTTTAAACTATACACAAACTGTTAAAAACTGTCAAAATCCGTTGTATTAATCTAAAAAATTATCTCAATAACTATTCATCGTATCTATAATTTAATTAAGCGGTTAACTCATTTCTAAACTAATAATAATCGATCAAATTATTAGACCCGCGATACCTATCTCATATAATTAACGAAAATTCTAAACAAAACCTATATCAGCTATTACCGTATCGTGTATAATTAATTTTTCATGTCAACACACAAACGAAACTGATGCCCGATAAAATCAATAGATTTCTGAACAAATTTGGTTAGGATTGTTACGAGGAAAAGAAAATTGTCATCATTTCATCTTAACATCTTAACTTCATCTAAATATATAAAAGAATAGATTTTTTTTTTAAAACAAGAATTATTCATTTTTTTGATAGTTTTTTTATAGTTTTTTTTTTAGTTTTAACGTAAAAACTCTTAACAAATAACTTTCAAATGAAAATGACAAATAAACAAATATCTAAGATGTGCGATGACAAAATTGTTAAAAGTCAACTAAGATTTGTCGAAGAAGAAGATGATGCTGTTGTTGTAATTTTTTAAATTTTTTTGTGTTGAGTTGATTATCAATATATAAATCATATATTTATTATTAAGAATATTACTAATATTTTGGTTTTTAATATTTTATTGATGTAAAAAATGACTTTTTTATTCATAATTTATTTTTTATACAAAAATAAAACTATAAACTATTATTTTTTATATTATAGTTTGAGTCGAAATATTATTTATGAATATGAATGAACCTGAAGCAGGTTTTTCTGTATATGTATATATATATATATATATATATATATATATATATATATATATATATATATATATATATATATATATATATATATATATAAATACAAGCGGATAAACAATGTTTTGGTTGTTTTATTTGGCGTTTAAATGTATAAATTCTTCGCAGTGCCAACTCGCGAGCAAGCAACACACAATTGGCAGAGTGAAAAACATGAATTGTTTAAATCTAACCCAAAACAATAGACAACGATTACCCGTATGCTTTGTTGATTGTGATTGAGCAGGGTGGACGCAAAAGGAACTGAAGCCGCTTGAATTCGAAGGATAAATAGTTAGCAATAATCGGTTTGCTTAGAATCAGCACATCGTTTTCTTTAAATTGGCTTTTGTTGATTGTTGATTAATCAGATCAATCAATTGATGATCAATCTGGTCCCATTGCACAGTATTGGAGCGTTTAAATTTCGAATGAGCATCACCAGCGATCTAATTTTCACTACCAAGACTTATAGAAGTTTCATCAGGAACGTCTAATGCTTCTTTCCACCCAACATTATTCACGCAACGTTCCTTTTCAGGTGGTATCAGAACTTTCAAGCCATTTTGTCGTTTAACACAGCAAAATGCTACGACAACATACCGTGATTAAAGACAGGTGTATGAAGGTCGACGCCAACAAATTCGATCGTTTGCCTTTGAGATTTATGCACGGTCATCGCATACGCTGATCGAAGCGGTAATTATTTTTGCTTTAACTACGTTGTTACATAATTCGGTAACAATAAGGCGTATTCCATTGCATATACCCTCCGAAATATCTAAATTACGCATTAGCATAACCATCGTATTTTAAGTTTTAATTCATAGGATGGCAAATCATCAATTTCAATCGAATTTAGAAATTCTGACGTGAATTCAATGCCTCATTCCTGTTTATCCTTCACAAAATCATGACTTTTATACGATTTCTCCTGGGGACGATTGACGATCTCAGCATTAATATTACTGACTTCTTTGTTCAACAGTGCGAGAATAACACGTTCCTTTATTCCATCGTCATTTTGATGCGCAAGGCAATTTTTAAATACTTCTTCGATTAATTTACCACTGCAAATTAAATTATCAGGTAATTTGTTTCATTAAAGTCATTTTTTTGAAGATTTCCATTTCCCAGTTTCAGGATATACTTTGCGAATGCTTCCTGTACTGGATCGACACGCATATTTTTTTTAACGAATATATTTTGAAATGTTGCGAAAGGTGACCTTTTTTGATTAACAAATCGAGTGTTTCACTATGGTTGCTTCGGAGTTGAACAGGTAAGTCCTGACGGAAATCACTTCCAGCGACAATATATTTGCAATAAACCACAACAGCTGACCTATATTTTGTAAACCATACTTTGGTAACATCGGTGCCTGATCGGTAAGGAAAACATCAACTTGAGCGAGTTTTGTAGCTTTAACTGAACCAGGTTTAGCGCTGGAAATTGAATCTGACGAAACCGAAACATTTAGACCAAATTTCTTGTGTGATGTTTGTTCAGCAGGCAATACAGATGCCATACATTTTCCTTTGTGATTTTGGCCACAAATTAAGTGATACAAAGTCTTATACACGAAGGTTTTACCGGCACCGCCTGGTCCATCTATGAAATAACATTTTGTTTCAACACATTTAGAGCCATTGGCTGCATGTAAAGTACTGTCCACATTTTCAATCTGTTTTCTAGTAGCAGCTGACTCATCAGAATTTAGAACGTTCATGTTTTGATCATATTCGTAACTGTCAATGTCGTCATTTAAAATGTTCAGTCATTTGCTAATAGTAGTAGTAATTCTGGTTTGCTTGCATTTGCTTCTACGCCTGGTTATGTCGAAAATACGCTTCTTACAATGAACCTTTTTGTCCAATATCTGCCAGATCTTCTTATGGGATTGGTCAATATCTTGCATTCGATATTGACCACATAAATTAATATTCAAGCGCTGAACGATATGACTCTATCTTTGGATTTCGTAGCCAAATAATTGCCAGCATGCTTCAAGTGGTGTAATGCAGCAACCATCCATATAGGTGTCTGCTTCATTATAAATTAAACTTCGTTGATTTTCGACAACTTTTATTGAAGCGCAATCGTATCCTTTGTAGATGTATTTATATAAATATTTTACCGGAGCCATGTTTTCCTGCCAACATATTCAACATTGATGTTACATTGGAATTTTTTCAGCAAATAAGCATTATATCTGGCCACATGACGATTATCTTTTCGATAAAGTTCTTCTCGATTATTTCGGTCCAATTTGGGATCATAACGACGACGATACTTTGGTTTTTCATCATCCGCTAGAGATGTTAGTTCTTTGCATTGCATTGGAAAACCAAACCGGCACTGCAATTTTCTATTTTTTTAAACATGTATCTTTTCTCAATTCAGGGTCGTCGGTATTTGGAATTTCAGGTGAAATTAGATCATCAATTTCTTCTGGTTTATGGATTCGATCTTCAGGATTCAAGATCAACAGTAAATGCATGTGTGGTAGTCCACGTTTTTGAAATACGATTGTATACACACATGCCACCTTTCCAAATATCTGTTTTTTATCCAAATCATTGATAATTTCATTAAATTTTTGTTTCGCAATTCGAGCGACGAGATCGGGACGATCTTGAGCGGACTGCTGTATGATAACTCCATTATCAGATATAATACAAGCTGCTTTTTTAATTTTTGGTCAATCGGGATTACAAGTCATGGTGATGAAGAAATTTGGCGATCCAAGACGACGATCAATAGCTATTGCTTCTTCGAAATGTTCAGTATAGAAACACGTTGATCCGGTGAATGATGATGGTATTCTTATTTTTTCACCAACAACTGCATTCTGTTTCGCAGCTAAGTCATTGATAAGTTTGGTAACACCTGCGTACTGATCGACTAAAATAGTTTTTTAATTAAATTTGATCCATTGGATGCGATCACGTTTCACTCCTAAATGTAAAGCATTGAAAACTGTTCGACGCAGGTCGGGTGTTAAATTAGTATGCAATTAAAGACTTTTGCCGTGTTCAGGAGGGTTGATTGCAGGCGATTTGAACCATTTATATTTCACACCATCTGGTACTGTGAAAATGAGCTGCATATTTGGAGGTTGTAGTCCCAGTGCGTTGATTTATATCATCATTTATGTTTATTTTAGCACTTACGTATTGTAATTTGTAAAAAATTTTTTATTTTAAATTATTTAAGTTTTTATCAAGATTTTTATTATTTCAAAAAAGTTATTATTTTTGGTTTTTGATACATTAATTTCCAATGGAAAACTAAATGTCAAATTTAGTGCACAGAATAATTTTGATATAAAATGGGATTAAAAGCTTGTTGCATATTTTTACCGACAAATTATTCTATTCGCTTTTTAACGCAAAGTGACCGACACCTAGCGATTTTTTTCAAAACTACTGCCAAGCTGGTCAAGTAGACTAAGGTAGTCAAGTAGTAATAGTTATTTGATAATCAAAGTTCCCTAATTCTAGTTGAATATGCATTATTAGTTTCAAAGTATTTGTGACGTCATTAATATGAAAAACGTTTTCCCAAAATTAAAGCCCTGAACTAATTTTTCCAAAGACGTGACCTATCTAGATCGTTTTTTCACACCGGAAAATGGTAGTATGCCATGGTAGTATTTTTAGAAAAAAATATTGCTTTGATATTCAAAACAGCCTTTCTTTGCCGAGTTCCTCTCCACCGTAAAGCAACTAATTACCTAAGAACCAAAGTATCTACTTTTTGGCCATCGGGTTTCTTGGAGAGAAATTGGTTTCAAGTGACACTTTTTCTTGGATGTAACGCGCCTGGTTTTATTAGAGATGCAAGTCCCACATACCAATCGTAAACCACGTGTCCCTTAAAGTTAAAACGTGGTCTTCTTAAATTTTAGTCAGTCCAGCGATCAGGCCCGTCGTCTTAGAGTATAAGAAAATTTTCTCACACTCATCTGAGGAAACGGAGAAAGTAGATGATTTTCGTTTATATATATATATATATATATATATATATATATATATATATATATATATATATATATATATATATATATATATATATATTTAATTTACATATTATTTTTACATAATATACAAATCGATTGAAAACAATATTTTATCCGGCTAATTAATATTGCTGAATTATAATTTTGTTGAATCGCAGGCAGAATCACAATTTTATGGTATGTCATCGTCCAAAATGTTAGACATACAGTTTTACTATAGTCTACTGCTAATTAAAATTTAATAAATTTATCCTTCTTGACATATTAAATCATTCAAAACCATGTTGTGTATTGTCACCATCCACAGCAGGTGGACATATTCATATGTATAATAGTTAACCTAACCAATTATTAATTATAATTAATTAAATTTTAATTGTTGCTTTTAAAAATATATGACAAATGGTTAATAAAATTGGTTTTATATTAAGGTGTCCAAAACAATCAGAGTTCATTACCTAAATATGATGGTTCTAACCAGGGCCGGTGTTAGACTATTTTACAACTGGCGTAATTTCCAAAAGTGGAGCCCCAAACAATAATACATTCCAACATTAGTGTCACGTCAATGAGTTCTTTTCGTTTCCACTAAAGCTTCATATAAATCAAATAAATTAACGATTGTAATGCAACTTAACGAAAATTAACAAAACTTTTTTAGTTTAACTACCCAACAAAATATTATTCTATTTTGATGATATAACGATTTATTTGATATAACGTTTTTAAAAAAATAACAAATACATTTTTTAACTATACTCAAACAAATTAACGCGAGTATTTAAATATTTCGTTAAATACTCGTTAATTTGTTTGAGTACAGTTAAAAAAAATATTTATTATTTTGCAAGATTGTCATCTCAAATTTCTATTACTCGGTAGGCCTAATTTCAAATAAATTAACAATTATTTAGTCAACAAAGTAATCCTGTATAACGACGAAATTTTTTACGAAATTGTCAAAGAAGTTGACGACATATCAGTGTGATATTTATATCTTTAAAATATTTTCTGTTTGGATCAAAAAGCAAAGAACGATTCAAAAACAGACTTAACGAAAATAAATTTAAAACAATTACCAATTTAAACAAGCGTTAAATAAAAGGTTGTTTATATTAATTAATAATTTATTTAATCCATTCACTTTGTTTAATTGAAAAACACCTTTTCGTTAAGTTAATTTGACAAACCTTTTCAAGTTAAACTTTTAGTTATTTTGAGCTTAACAATATTCAAAAACTAACCAATAAAAATTTATTAAATTGTACTCAAATAACTTAACGAATATTTAACGAAACATATTAAAATTGAATCTTACAAGTTTTTAAAAGTAAATTAACGAATTATGAATCCGAATCACTTTTTACATTTAAATTTAGTTAAAGGTGTGTTAAATCACCGTTTAGAAGCCAAATATTATTATTATAAATATAATAGCTATTGATAAAGAAATTCAAAATACAAACTAAAGCTGATATTTTAATAAGTATTTTAAAAGTGTTCATGAAGCTATAGTGATGGTTTTTAATCAATTTCCATTAAAAACCATCACTAATATAATTGTAATTTAACACTTTCAATTAAACATTGAAAATTTAACGAAACATTGATATTTAATTTTAGCACAATTTAAGAATCTTAAACTGAAATGGTTTATTCACTTGTTAGGTTCTCACCTTAAACTTCAAAGGCTCCGGGCACATTGTATGATTTATTTACAATTATAAAATAATAAAAGCTATCTGTAGTCGAGAATACATTTTTAGCAAGATCGTACGAACTTTGGTGAATTATTCGGCAACCGTGAAAATATCAAATGTTTTTTTTAACTCAATAAATTGCTAGCAATTTGGTTAAAAAGCCTTGCACAGAGAGCTTAAGTTTTTAGACATTAAAATAGGCAAGAATGACTTAAAATCGAACTTAACGAAACTTAACGAAGATTTTCAAGATCGATTAAATATTTCATTCGAAAGCTATTGAAATTTTAGTAATTCTGATCGGTGTTTTTAACTCATTTCCGTTAACTTAACTTAACGAAACTTTTCAAGTTTAACCAAACGTTATATTTTTCTAATTTGAACCTAGTCTCCCACAATAGCTTGTGTGTTAAATTTTCTATGTATTTTTGTCAATTTTTTGTGTGTTAGATTTTGTGTCTGATATTTTTGCTCCAATTGTAATTGAACTCATGTACAGGGTAAGCGCCAAAATTAAATCTTAAAACGCACGAAACCATAAAGAAAATCATTTCCCACCATCAGAAGCTTTCTTATATTATACCTTGATCATCTATCATTCTTTGGTTTATAATAAAACTTCTCCCAACTATACATTTTCATATCACGATCGTATAAATTTAAAATTAATAAAAAAAAAAAATTGATTAGTAAAAAAAATGTATTTCGAAGATAATTTCAAGATGACCTTTCTATAAATAATTTTCGTAAGCGATTTTAATAGTGAGATCATAAATTGTATCTAAAGTTATTTACGAGTAGACACGTATATGGGGTATATAAGAATAAGAATAAAGATATCGATTTGTACGTTATGACACTGACTTGGTGGGTGGCACATAAATATCATAACATACTCGTATATGTATATATAACAATTTCGTGTGCTCGATTTTGTTTATATTCCGCAAGTTTGATGTAGTCGTAGGTAACTATAAATATGTTATTCCGAAGTTATGAAGTGCACCATCTCAATATAAAATATAGCGATCGGAAAATGGCAGCAAAAATCAAAGCTAACTTTTACCCGATGGTTAAAAAATGGAGCGTTATGCCCGTCCTTTATGAACGAAGATCGCTGAAAATGCGAAAACTATAGCGATAAAGCTCTCCTTTGAACATCATACAAAATACTGTCTTATACATAATATTGGAGAAAGTCACTACTCTGCGGCGGAAAAAATTGTAGGTAGCTATCAAAAAGGATTTCATCCAAATCACCCAGTCACTGATCAAGTTTCTTGACGGATGATGAATTTTTCTAAATATTAAATATTTTTTCTAAAACATCACGTGACGGCCATCGGGTGTTCCTGGATTTTCAGCTGACATATGCCTCAATCCATCGGAATAGCTGTTATGGTCTGCTTTGCAATGCCTGCGATGAATACCTGAAAAATCTGTGCGTGTTTAGGAAAATGATAGAAATGCTGTCACAATGCTGTGTTAGAGTAGAGCAAGCTATCGGGAGTTTTTGCAGTTAGCTCTGGTCTGCAACAAAGTGATGCTCAGAACCCGATATCCTTGCATGTAATCTACTGCCTTTGGTTATTCCAGTGTTAAGCAACACTGGAATATAATAGGACAATAAAAGTTAACCGAAAAGCGACGGCCCAACACCTGTTAATGTTAAAATACATACAACACACATCAGACAAAGTAAATTATATTAACGTGTTGCGATCTCGAATAATGTTTCGATTATAAAGTTTTATTGATTTTAAGAAAAATTTGGCAAATCTTTCAAATATCAATTGGCTAATAATTAACAATAAATTATCATTCACAAAACAGTGTGTCTAATTGTTATCGAAATTACGAATTGATTGGAAAGCTTTCTGGTGAGATTTCACTAAATCTTCCAATAATAAACCAAAAACACAATTTTTTTTTAAAATTTATCTGATTTATCATTAAAATTTATTTAGATCATTTATCAATTAGCAAATCCAGCGAATGGAATCAATCGTTTACAATAAATTAACAAAAAAATATATATATGTTTAATTACATACATACATTCACCAAATATATGCTATATATGTGTATACATAAACATAAATTCAAATTTCGATTTCGTCTAAACAATCAATAATTATAGATCGTCGATATATAAAACACTGTATGGTCGAGTATTTTCGATAACATTTCATTTAGGTGTATACGAGGTTTGTATGACAACTTTTTGGCCCCGCCAAGAGATGGCGCCACTATATGGGAAAAAATTCTGTTTTTCGGAAATTATCTTTAAATTTTCCTGACAACTTTTTATCCGATTAGTAATACATTTTATATTTTTACCAGAAACGTTCTAATTGATCACATTGATGGGAATTGATCAGAAATGTTCCAGTGGAGATCTTCCAGCACCGCATAGCAAATAATGAGTAAATGACATCACTAAGCTTGTGCAGACAATCGACATCATCTGTTTCTTCACCGCTGCATTTAGAACCCTAGGCATGTTAGTTACGATTGGTGATCTTGTGGATATTATACCGACTATAGACTCAATATTTGACCATACTATAGACAGATATCGTCTTCCTCAGGTTCATAATTTTTTTTAAACTTACAGAATTGTACTATATTTTCCAAGAAAAACCTGGCTTGAACTTACCACCAAATACCAGTGGAAGATACACACAAAATTGCAATCCACTCCTTTTGGAATTTTTGGGTTCATGAGAATTCATGAACATCTATTCGAAGATATCTACGAATTCCTCCCTCACTTAGCCGAACTACTACTAGCCTCAATTTATAAGCAACTACCGTGCTTCTAAAAAATTATAAGAAATATTTAAGTTGGGTACATGAGTGTCAGGCATCTATAAATAAAACAAAAGCCACCATTACACAAGTAACACTTCTCTCCCATCCGCAGGAGCGTTGCAAATTCCAGTTAACCACGGATGCACCCAACATATCGCTCGAGGCTGTTATGGAGCAGAACAACCAAGGATATTGAAAACCATTGCAATTTTTCTTCAAAAAGCTTTCCTTACCCGAGGACGTATTAGTCATACAACGGTTAATTCAATTGAATTGAACGGTTAATTCAATTGTAATTTATATTAATTTTAAAGTTTTGTGTCAAATAAAGTGTATATAAATTGGAGTTTCGGCGATTACATGAAGTTTTGGTCATACAACGGTAAATTCAAGTGATTTGTAAATTTTAATAAATTTTTTAAAAATCTAATTTATATTTATTTTAGCACATATGTGATGTGCTCGCATGTTCTGATTTGCTGCTGCCTCCTCAACAGCAGATACATTTGTACCTTAAATTGACGGCGTTCTTAATTTCTTTAATGTATCATCAATTATGGTTTCAAAGAGTTGTGTTCAATTATGGCCAATAACTTATAGCTAAAAAAATAGCGCAAAATATCTGGGAGATGAAAAAATGTAGATTTACGTTAAAAAACTAAAGAACATATCATACAATCCTCGTATGGTAATCGTACTTAATGGTATGCTGGGTTAATTATGCGTTTTGTATTTAGTTTACTACTGTGCGTATGTAACGTCATCATTCAATCAATAAATTACATTATTTACATATAGATTTTAGGCAACTACCTACACTCTTAATGCGCACATATTATAATGAATTTCCGTTATGTGGTACATACACAACATTAATTCTAAATTAAAAAAAAAAAAAATCTTTCGTTTCGTTAAGACACACATAAGATGTTAAAAAAACAAACAAAAAACTTTTTAATTTTATGTATCTTTACATACAAGAGTCGAGAGCTGATATCTTCGATATATGTTCGTATATATAAATTAATTTAGATTTATAAAAATATAAATAATGAAATTCCAAGCTTCAAGTGATACCAAAAAGTCTTATAAATAAATAAATAAATAAAAAAACAAACATAACATTTTTTTTATACGTATATAGTGTACTGTACGTCTTATTATTGATTGATTGTAAAAATGGATAAATTATTATTGCTTCTTAAATTTTTTTCATTTTTTTTTTTGTCTTAGCCGTTGTGGTCTGGTGTTTTCGTATGTGAGAGAGATTTTGTACATGTGATTGCATGGATACCACAAAAAACCAAAGAATTCTTGAGCCTCTATCTGTCTATCCGTACACAAAAAATAATAATTCATTAGCTGTGTATGTACACCGTGTATGATGGGAAAATAAATTTTTTTAACTTCTTGGCTTTATAGTTAATTTTTTATTTTTTTTTCGTTTGGGGTAATTTCAATTAAGTTATTTTTTCCAGGTTTAAAATTTTATAATGAATGGTTAATTATTTCAAAGTACATACAAAAAAAAATTAAAATTAAAATGTAACTGAGTGTAGATGGATGAAATTATGACGGGAAATTTTTTTATTGCGATGTCAGAAAATGGATACATAATCGAAGTGTAAATAATCGAAGAATATATTTAACCATTAATTCTTTCTTTAGCTCCGAATGGTATAGCATATAGGCTATGACTATCTTAAGTTCAGAAAATATATAAAGGTGATTCCATCAAAACTAAGAAATGAATGCCAAAAATCTGAAATTTCGCGAAATTTATGATGGTCAGCCCATTAAAATTAAGACATTATGCTACAAATCAAATAAATTCCAAAATGCAGAAAATACATGATGGGGGATCACGAAAACTATAAAATGTATACTATAATCTCGAAAATTAATGTGTAGCCCATTAAACCTGTGAAATGTATGGCACAAATTAAACATCTCCAAACTCCAAAAAAAAAAATTGTAATAGTTAGTCCTTGAAATTATGGGAATCATTGGCGCTCCTGTTGAAAACCCATTGCCCAGGTAGTGTGGATGTGTCAACGAAACTTGGTAGGAATAGGGAAAAATTATCGTCGGGGTGCCCGGAAGAAATCGTGTGCAAAAACCGGATCCTTGAGCACTAAACGGCTTTGGACCCTATAAATCGGCATGTCTGGACAGTGTCATTCCAGCGGAATTGCAAAAATACTCATCGAGCATTCTCCCAAGGCTGGAGGTGATCTTCAGGAGGTGTTCAAAGCTGAATTATATTCCTAGGAAATGGATGGAGATTAGGGTGATTTTTATCCTGAAAACGGGGAAGAATTCACAGGCATACCCAAAGGACCTAAGACCTATAACTCTATCATCCTTTCTGTTGAAAACATTTGAAAGACTGATTGACGTGTACATTCGTGCAAAAATAAAACCTTGTAATTAGGTGACTTCTCAACATGCGTACTGGAGATCTGTGGACACGGTTTTGCATTCCCTAGTACAACAATTGAGAAATCAATCCACTCGAAAGAGTACTGTATGGTAGCCTTCCTCGATATAGAGGGCGCCTTTAACAATGTCAGGTCGGAGGCAGTTCAGAAAGGACTGTCTTTCTTAGATGTGGACTACCCCATAAGGAGGTTAATAAATCAGATGCTAGAATGCAGGATTGTTAACGCGGAGCTAAGGGAACCCACCATTAGGAGGCGAGTAGTTAGAGAAAATCCGCAAGGTGGTGTACATAGTAATCAATTGACTACTTTTGGAACTGGAGAGGAAGGGAATAGGGGTGATAGCGTATGCAGATGACGTAGCGATCGTGATCTCGGGTAGATACCTAAGCACGATTAGGGAAATCATGCAACACGCAATCTTAATCATTACAAAGTGGGCTAGCAAATGCGGGCTTAGTATAAATCCATCCAAAACAGAGCTTGTACTCTTAACCAAGAATTAATCAAATTAATGTAGTCACCCTTCCTACCTTAAAAGAAACGGCACTAGCCTTTACTGATAAGGCAAGATTTCTGGACATAATTTTGGATAGTAGGCTAAATAGGAAGCCTAATATTTTAGAGAGAGAGTAAAGAACTCTACAATGGTGCTGTACTCAAGTAAGAATGCCGTCGGTAGGAGATGGGGTCTAAAACCAAAGCTGGTGCACTGGCTCTTCACCGCTGTAGTCAAGCCGATTCTGATGTATGGGGTGAGTGTGTGGTGGCCAGCACTAGACAATAAAACTTATAAAAATATGATAGAGAAGGTACAAAGAACGGCCTACTTGCTTATAAGCGGGGCACTGATGACAACCCTTACACGTGCTCTGGAGGCTATAGCCTCTACCTTCTTCCTGTCGACATTTTTGGTAAGCAGAGAGCCGAAACTACGGCTGCACGACTTTCTGCCATGTTTGAGTAAAAATGTCTACAGACGGGCCACTCGACGATTGGCAGTTCGCTAAAGGAGGACTTGGCGAATAGTGACTACACAATACCAATTGTATGCTTTGAAAGAGGCTTTCGGACCCTTATCCGCTGAAGGGAATCCTGGCAGCGAAAACTGGAGGTATACAATTCTACCCTGACGGCTCCAAACTAGACGGCAAAGTCGGAGCTGAAGTCTATTGTGACAAATTAAATGTGAATATATCCGTTCGTCTTTCTGATCACTGCAGTGTATACCAGGCAGAGGTGATAGCGATTAAGGAAGCGCTGACTTGGTTGATGCATAATGACATATCCAAAAGGGATATAACAATATATGTGGACAGTCAGGTGGCAATCAAGTCGCTGGAATCAGTTTCTCTGACGTCGGCGGTGGTACTGAAATGACGCCTATCTTATAACGAGATGAGTGAGCATCTCAATATCCAGATAGTTTGGGTCCCCCGTTACTCGGACATTCTGGGGAACTGTAGAGCTGACGAACTGGCAAGGAAAGGTACAACTCTCCATTTGAAACTGGAAAGGGCAAATCTGGGAAGGCCTTTAGCAGCGCTTTTTATGGCGTTTAAAAAGGAGGCGATAGCACAAAAGAAGTGGAATAACACTAACTTAAGTATAGTCGTGACCTGACTTAAGTATAGTCGTGGGGTACTCACAGGACACTGCTTCATTGGAGAGCATGCGAAGAGGCTTGTGTCAATGGCAAATGATTTATGTAGAAGCTGTATGGATGAGGAGGCGGAAGAACCTGTGAGCCACTTCCTCTGCTCATGCCTGGCGCTAGCTTACAGGAGATACAAACATCTGGGCAAGTATTGTTTCGACGGCCTTATGGATCTCGAGAACTGCAATCTGCAAGATATCTTACGCTACATAAGTAGCTCTGAATGGTTTCAATGAAGGTGAAAAGGGAGTAGGATCCTTTGGTTTCACAATGAATCGTCACCGGTCTAAGTGTGCATTAGCCGCCACTATAACCTAACCTAACCTAACCTAGTCCTTGAAAACTGAGAATTTACACCAAACCGAAAATTTTCAAAATCCAGAAAATTCATGTTAACTGAGAATCTAGGCCACAAATCAAAATTTCTATAAATCAGACAACCTCATAATGTTTAGCCCGTGAAAACTGAAATTTATGGCAACAAACTAAAAACTTTCAAAATCGAACATTTCGAAATTCCAAAAAATGCTTAATGGCTAGTCCTTGGAAACTAACAATTTACGCCACAAATCGAAAATATTGAAAATCTAGAAAAGAGCTCATGAAAACTGAGAATTTAGGCCGAGAATTTTCAAAATCTAGAAAATATTTAAATGTTATCCCATGTTAACGAAAAATTTAGGTCATGGAATCGAAATTTCTGTATCCAGCAAAGACATAATGTGTAGCCCATGAAAACAGAGAATTTAAACCACAAAATCAAAGCTTTCAGAATTCAGAAAATTCAAGATTAGCTCATGAAAAATAAGAAGATGTGCTTCTACAGCTGTGATTCTGTAGATTATCGAGGCGAACGGGTTAAGGTTCCATTGACTTTATCACTGGGTTTTGATCAATGACCAACAAATCTAATCTTGATAATCAATTAAGGATGTTCGTTGTTTTGATTTAAATGAGTTGGTTTTGGTATCATTCCAAGTGGCTCGATTATCAAGAAATGTCCCGATTTCAAACTGTAACAAAATCATTAGAGCATAATTGGGGTGGAAAAAAGATAGTAAGTTTAGACCTATGCAACTTCGTAGGCTAAGCCATTGGTCCCAGCCCCTATTGTACTGGCCAATTCAACATCGCCACTGTGTGCTGCTTCGAATTTGACTTATGCAGCTTTTTTGGCCTCTAATGAAAACAACTCTGGTACTTCCAAGATTTCGACAGCTATAACTGTGCGATTGATGAAGCAGAAGTTAATGTAACTTTACCATTTAAATTATCTTTTCCTGGTGGATTATCGGGTGTGGCTAAAAACTCCAGTAATATTAGGTATTCTCAATCTATAGACGGCTGAAACCAATTTACGGGCCGAAGTTGTTCCTGAAAATCCTGGTATTAAAACAGTCGCACCAAAATTTTGGTTACATCTTTTCAGATTCGACCTTTCTACTCAACAGGGTGATATTTTGAAGATGGCGAATAGTTGCTTAAATACTCGGTGTTGTAAAGTCATTAAAACAATTGCAAAAAGTGCCAGTTTGCAAGATTTGGAATACATTTGCTTTAAGTTAGGCATTAATGATGGATTGCGGGAATTGGCATTAAACCCTCATACCTGGCCTACTGGTGTTTTTATTCGTCCTTTTAATCCAACAAATTTCCGGGCGGCAGGGCCTCCACGAGTAAAATTGCAGTTGGCGAACACAACTTCAGATTAAGAAGAGTTAATTTTAAGAAATCTACTGCAGGTGATGACGTGCAGGTGGATATCAAATATTCTGTAAAATATGGTCATTTGAATGTCCGCAGTTTAACAAAACATTTTGATGAGATATCCGTTTTGTTATACATGAGCATCGTTTTGATTTTCTTGCTTTGACTGAAACTCTGCTTAGTAGTAAAATTACAAGCAAGTCGCTTTCTATCAATAATTACAAATTTATTAGATTTGATCGTAGTAATAATGCAGGTGGGGTGGGGTTGGTTTATATTTTCGCTCGATTCTGATATGTAGAAAATTTGCTGCTGGTGCTTTCGGTAAAGTGGAGGTTTTAGCTTGTGAATTATCAGGTTGTTTTGCAAAAATTCCAATTTTGGTCATTTACAACCCACCTCCCGCGGTTAATGTAGTTATTCATAATTTTGATTTAATATTTTATTTTAATATTTCGAAATGATAATGACTCAAAGAAATTATGGAATAATTTGAAGAGACTTGGTATTTCTACCACCTCTGGTGTTTCAGTCATTTGATTCTCTGCTGATGATATATTGAATATAATTTGTAAATTATATGATTCTTTGGGAGTTCTTCCATTACCAGATATGGATTTTAATAGGTCCTCTGTAGATAAATCCTTTATATTTGATTGTGTCGATGAATTTATGGTTAAAGAAGAGCCATTTTTTCAATTAAATCAGAATCTATTGGATAAGATATGAATTAATTTTAAAATACTCAAACTATTTATATAGATCTTTTTCTGCCACACATTATTTTTATCGTAAACCAGTGTATAACCAAATCCGTTTTTCCGAATTTATGGAAGGTGGCTTCTATCATTCCTTTGCCTTTTTAAGATGTCGTCTCGGACATTAGTGATATTCGTCCCATAAGCATTTTGCCACCTCTTTCTATAAGGTTTTGGAAAAAATTATGCAAATGTAGATTCAGGAGCACTTAAAGAGGTTTGACTTTCATATCGTTGATGATCTTTTCAGTATAGGCAAGGAGAATTCGTTTACTATTCTGGTTTTCTTGGATTTTTAAAGGCTTTTGATAGTATTAATCATACACAGTTGCTTCAAAAGCTTTTTTTGTACTATAATTTTTCTAATTCTTCTATTAACCTTGTACGTTAAGTATGGTGACGATTTTTCATGCTTTTCTGAAGTGGTGACTGGAGTGGCTCAAGGTTCTGTTTTCCTTTGCTCTTTTCGGTTTATATTAACGATTTACCTTGGCATATGCCATATTGTCATTTCCATTTTTATGCTGATGATTTGCAGCTATATATTGGTGGAAATTTTTTAAATTTTAATGATATCGTAATGAATATTAATTGTGATCTGACAAGTATTTCTTTATGGGCTAAGAATAACTCACTGTTGTTAAATCCAATTAAAAGTAAAGCTTTATTGCTTTCAAGAAATACTTTTCGTCATATCATTCCTAATCTTTTCTTGGATGATAAAATCATCGCTTTCGTCTCGACAGTTAACAATTTGGGGCTCATAATGAATTCAAAATTATCTTGGAGTGACCATGTGAGTTCTTTGTGCCAGCGGGTTAATTAGAGTTTGTATTCGCTTAGACTAATTAAAGAAATTTCTTCTGTTAACTTAAGAATTTATTTGGTTAATAGTTTAGTTCTACCCATCTTCACATATCTTGACGTGATTTATAGCAATTGTGATAGTTCCTCAAGGGGTTTGCTTTTTAAAACATTTTTAAACTCAGTAGAAAAATTTGTGGGGCGAAATTTTATGCAAAATAGTTTTGTGAACACGTATGAATATTTTCTTGTAGTTATTATACCAATTTGATGTCATGTGAATTAACCCTAACAAAAAGAGCACAAACCCTATACTAATCGTTAAATAACTTGTGACATGAGTTCAAGAAGTTTTGACTAAAAATAACTACATAGTAAATTTATTTTATCTATGGTACTACTAACCCTTTCTTACTGCACTAAACTAACATATTATCTATGTTAAACGATCGTAAACAGTCAAGTACACTGACCGTCAGTATTTTATTTTAAAAACTGTAAAATTTATGTATTAATTTATTTAAAAAAAAAATAAAAATAAAAATTTAATCCCAAACCGAAAAAAACCTGGTCTACGTACAAAATTTTAAAAAACACCGCGCGCGTTTAACCGAATAATTTAGATGTAATCTTATCAGATCATCTTGTCTGGAAATTTATTTTTTTTTTGTTTTAATAAATTAATAATTCGAATTAGTATCAAAAATTAGTAATTTTGCAGTTTTAATTATATATAAATACCGCGATCCGTGTGCATTTTTATAATCTACCCCTACTCGGCTAATTAATCAATTTCGTAAATTTATTTACCATAAAAATCCATTTTTCGACAATAAAATATTTTATTTTATTTTTTGTGGAATTAATCAATTTATCATAAAACAAAAAAAATATTATCCGAAGATTTTAAGTTTGTGATTAAGGCGGTTTTTTGTCGGCGGTTCTTCTATATATACACACCACTGATATTGTCATCTACAATTACATAGAAAAATTCCAATAAAATTAATCAAAAAACATGAAATGATCATCGGTATTTAAGATAGGAACGTAACCACAACAACAACAACAAAATGTTAAACGTCTCCTAAATTAACCCTTGTTTTTTTTTTGTGGCTTTCGTCTTTAATGATAACCATCTCATTTCTTCTTGTAAACCTATGTTTGATGTTTATTTTATTTTTATGCGTATATTTACAGTATGATCCGTATGATGGTGGTATAAGACCATGAAAACGAAATTAATTTTTAAAACCCGAAATCAATAACTGGAATTTTAAAAATTACAAAGTTTCGAAAATGCATGATGGTTGGCGTGTTAATTATTTATAGTAATCAAAACTTTACATAGCAAAATCTTCCAAACAATCTCAAAAGGATATTTGGGCCGAGATTAGCGGTACACAAAATACAAACGAGAAAAAAACCACTACGCTTACTACTAAAATTTGACTGTCTCTTAAGTAGTTTATTGATATTTCTTCAAACACCATCCAACGACTAATTTAAAATTAATTAACTCAAAAGGAAGTGCTGTCTTTTACTTCTCGGAAAATTTGTAACGGTCGCGAACTCATGAAAGTAGGATTGTATAGAAAAACTTCACGTGTCCGCCTATAATTAGATCTGTGAAGATTTAGTGCTTTAACATTCTTTCACTTAAATGGCCGTATTGGTCATAAAACGATTAATTCAATTGATTTGTAATGTTAAATCAATTTTTTTTTAAATCTAATTTGAATTAATTTTAAAGTTTGGTGTCAAATAAAATGTATGTAAATTAGATTTTCAACAATTACATGACGTATTGGTCATAAAACTGTTAATTAAATTTGTGATGTTTAATCAATTTTTTAAAATCTAATTTATAATAGAATTTTTGTAATTTTATATTTTCAATGATTTAATTAATTGTAAATTTTAGGCAAAAATTAATCAAATTTATTACAGCATACGGCTTGGAAAAATTAGCCCATCAAAATATTTTGTTTTTAGGAATTTTTTTTTTGCAGATTATAGTTAAATGGCAGCACACTGGAATTGCTGAAAAGAGATGAAAGAATACAAAAAACAGAATGCAAAGCAGTTCTATAAAATTATTATTGTCTTATGCTAACAGTAGTTTGAATATTAACTACCGGGAAACCAGACCAATTCTGTCATTACTGACATATCTTTCCTTTCCCTACACCTCTAAAATAGATTAAAATTGTGCCATAATGATCGTAAGATGTCTGAAACCGGGTCGTTTCTATAATGCATGGAAATATATTTATATAAAAATAAATATATAAAAATTCCTCCTATTCTTCCGTTTGTTCAATATAAAAAGGGCTATGGGAATAGGGCCAGCGCGTTAACCGGAATACTTGACAAGCACTTGGTCTCATAGTGTCATCTATCAATCCATCTATACGAACTGAACGTATAGGATAAAATTAAGCTCCAACATGTAGACCCTTCAAACTATTTAGACAACATTCTATCGGGTAAATTAATCGGGTAAATAATAAATTATGGCGTAACTCGAAGAACACAGAAAGTACCAAAAAGCTATAACAAAGTGGTATTTTCAAACCATCAACATATCAGCAATTTAAGTCAAATTCTAAACATTTATAAATGGAAACATCAATGTACTCTTTAATGGAGAGAACTTACACAAGATTAAAGAAAACATCGGAAGAACATCTATGGAAAAAAGTAAAGAGGATAACTGAAATCAATTCACCCCTCTGTTCATGATGGGCAAATCTTACTGCAGAGATTTCTCCAATTGTCATATAATCTTAAATTCAGGTGTCCTGAGGTGAAGTTACAAAATAAACAACAGAGGATTAAAAGCCCAAATAGTTCTGTTATACTACTTTTGTATTATGTTCACATATTATGCCTTTGAAACCAGTACAACATTAACCAAATAAAGTTATGGCAATTTCATTTAAATCGAACCATTAACGATCCGGTATTTTGTTTTTTTCCCGGCTCCATTTAAGATTACAACAACTTCGGTCGCATATCAAATATTAAATTTATTACTAATCATAATTAAAAACTAGTCAAAACCAATAAAACCAAATAAAAATGACAGTTTTTTTAAAACCCATAGTTTTTAAATTAAATCAATATTTAATCGAAAATAACAAAAAAAAATTATTAATTGGATTAATCACCTGATATACTCGGTACGTGGGTGTTTTAGATTATTTACATATATTATAAAATGAGCCAGAAACGAATGAGCGTCTCTTTGGAATGTACTAACAAATAAATTAAAATTTTATTACATTTCCTATATATTACATAAATATTTATTATAATGTTTAAAAATTAATTGGAAAACTATCATTTTGTTTTTTAATTTATTTATAATTTATTTTTATGTTATATCCAATTAACTTCATATTTTATATAACATATATCCATACATAATATACATAAATGCATAATTGTTGGTCGCCTAATATTATGTTAGAAAATATTTTTTTTATTTATATTTTGATTATAAATAAAAATTATGTTAAATTTTTTTAAGTTCTATAGAGCCAATAATCATAAATTAAAACTCGTAAATGTTTAAAAAAAAAAAAATTTAATTCACGTTAAATATAAATTTGTGACTAATTAAAAAAACTAAATCATTTCGATTGATTTAATTTAATTTTGATTTTTTAATTTCGTAACCTGTTGCTAATAATTTTTTTTTTTTTAATCTCATCTCGGATTTAAATTGTAAATTATGAACCAAAATTTTGGTCGTGTGCCATATTTAAAACACCAAAAAAAAAAAAATTAACAAATGTCAACATTATACCAAACTACATATTATACAGTATGATTTGTAGGGCATGTAGCAAGCGATATAAAGTGTAGTTGAGATATTTTGAATTCTATAAAAATGAATAAGAATTTGGTTTCATATGTGATGAGCATCCCAAAAGGGTTTATGACAACTTCCCTGTCATATTACATTAACGCAATTTATGGCATTCTAAACAACATATTGGGCGCTAGAGTTACATTTTATTGACACTCTTCTGACAACGCAACAACTGTTTGAGCTCCACTCCGTGCAACAAATCGATCGAACGCTGCCAGGAACGCCATGGTTGTCAGTTCGAATGACACTTTTAGGTGTAATTCCTTCGTAGCAAAATCCAAAGTTAAGCTGGTCTACCTTTATTTGATGCTAAGAGTCCTGTAGAATCTATACCCCAACCACTGCTAATAGTATTGTTATTTCAGGATGAACTAGTACCCAGTACTTGTAATGAGAAAGAGCAAATAATAATGATGGTCCAGCATGTAAGAATTTATGATGAAAATAACGAATAACAATTCTGGTTACTGTGTGACTTTTCAGTAAAATTTTAGGATGCTTCATTTCATACCGGCACTGCAGCTGTGCGCCAAGATTTAATATACCACTTTTATCAATGAATGATGTAAGTGCTGCTATTTTGGAACATGATAATACTCGTGTTTTTTTTTAATGAATTAAGTTATTTCTTGAACGACCTTGATAATAGCTATTTCCATTGTGAGTGGACGTGCGTTGAGGATAGCTTCAAATTGGATTGCATTGCTGGTGGCTCGAATTATGAGATGCTTCATGCATTTGACACCTGCCTCCCAGAGACCACCCACATTGATGGGCTGGCGGGTGGTATGAAGTTCCATTGAGTGCCCTTTTCAGCAAGGTATTCAGCTATCTGATGACTACGTGTTGTGTCTTGTAGTGCTTGCGTTAATTCCGACAACATTCGGCTGGCACCTTTGAAGTTAGTTCCGTTGTCCGAGATCAGTTGGGTTTTTGGTGTCTACTGGCAAACTTTCTGAGCACACCTATGAATCCGTCCATGGATAAATCCATGACCAGCTCTAAGTGAATAGCCTTCACTGTTAAACATATAAATAATGCTACATATGCTTTTGTTGGTGTAGTACCTCTGCTTCGTTTGACGATGGATCGGAATGGGCCGGCATGGTCAACACCTATCTTTGAAAAAAGTCGTGTTTGAGTGGTTCACACATTGGGTAGATCTCCTATTAGTTGCGTTACAGGCTGGGCCTTCATCTTGAAGCATATCTTGCAGGCGTTTGTGATGTTCCTTGCCCATACTTTGCCGCCTAGGATCCAGTATTTCTGGCAAGACAAATGGAACAAAGTGGATGCCGTCGGATGTAGGTAAGTCGTATGCACCGAGGTTAATATGGCAATGCTTAGTCGATGAGATTTCAGCAAAATCACTCGTTGTCTTGCGTAATCCGAGAAATTAGCATTGGTCAGACGTCCACCTACGCGTATGATGCCGTCCTTGTCGAGGAATTGTAAAAGTGACAAGATGTTGCTATTGCTTATCGATGCTCCAGAATTCAATGCTTTTAATTCTCTATCGTATTCAGATTGCTGGGCCCACATACAAGTAAGCGGTGGAATACTCTTGACGCTGGGGAGGGTGGACATTTGCAACCTAGTTTTCATATGATGTTTTTTTTATGGGTCGAGGAACCGGATGCACCAACCAATGAAGCGCTTAATCGTTCTATGCTCGGATATTCTATCGAAGTGTATCCAATAAATGGACCCCAATTGTGTCTTCGTTTGAGTAAATTGTCTGTATATCGGTGGGTTCTGGTCCTCTTAGATATAAATCTAAGATGATACAGTTATTGTTCTAGCCATGCGGCTTTTTCTTGACGCCATTCGGGCTCTTTCCACCAAAGATGAAAATTAGCTAGCTCTACTGGCATGAGTCCCCGTGACGCACAATCGTATGGTTTTGCTTACATGTTTCCACTTTTTAATAACCATTCGTGTATCTATGAACACTGTTTCAGAATATGTTCAGGAGAATAAGACGGTATGCTTTCGATTTTTAGTGTTTGAATGACAAATTTTCATAGTTTCGCCAGTAGGTGTGCAGCTAGTAGCTCTAATCTCGAGATCGTTACGGGATCGTTACGATCAATAGATGCCGAATAGATGAAACCTTTGTTTTGGATACAATTAGGTATACTCTAATCTTGCTGATCGGATCGATGACACGTAAGTAAAATGCTGCAGCATAAACGGCCTTACTGGCGTCGCAGATCCATGGGCTTCCTTATATTGATCGATGCCTCTCAGGTGTCTTGGTATTTCGACCATAAGGTTTGTCCAGGTATCAACAATCTCAGTGGACACAACGTCATCCTATCCTAGAGAGCAACCATATATTTTTCGAAAAAGCACCTTCACGGTGATGGTGATTGGAGATAGCCCTCTTAGCGGATCAATTAAACGTGACGCATTGGACAGGAAGTGACATTTTTTCAGTAGTCCTAGTACTTTGTGCGTGGGCTGTCTTTCATCATTGCTATGATATTAGATCTTTCGAACCGATGTTTTCGAAACTTTTTAGAGTTAGACGCTCATTTATGCAACTTAATTCCCGCTGAGCCCTGCACTTAATGGAGGCTTTTGCTTGAGGTGTAGTTGTAGTGTAGTTTTATCGAGCTCGTCCCATTGACTGAGCAACTCCGTATTGGTTCGTGGGTATATTGGACGAAAGGTCCTGCATTATATAAGCCTTGGTTTCAAGCTTCAGTTCTGGGTGAAAATGGGATGATATCTCAATCGTGGTTAGTCCTCTCGTGATATACTTTTTGACGCGATTGTTTCGACCCGGTACCGTGCGTTGGATTGAGGTACATTTAGCCGACGAACACAAGCCTCACTGATCATGGAGTTGCTGGATCCAAATCTAATAGCATACGTCCCATGCCATGTGTCTCCTTCAGTGATACGGATAATGACTCGAGCTCCATATGAGGCTACGAAGTCCTTTCGAGCACTTAATGCTTTAAATTCTCAGTAGTCTTGGAGACGATGATTACTTGTACATTTACGACAGGTAATGGTTCATGGCGACACACTTGCTTGAGAGGTAGGTTGAGTTGGAAAGCGCAATTTCGATGTGTCTTGAATTCATTAGTATGCCACACTGGTTGTGGCTGTCTATTTGATATTTCATAATTTTCGAGAACTGTGCATCGTTTTTCGAGAAAGTCAATAAGTAACTCGGAGGTTGGATATTTTACATCCACAGTTTTGGCTGCCAATACTCTTTGAGAAATATCGTCCAATTTGTTTCATAATATGTGGTTTATCCATACATCGCTTGACTTGGCTTCATCGCCCAAGATACTGAGTCCAGCTATTACTTCGGCGGTTGATGTGTCAACTACCTTTCGAAGCGAGTGGACGCTTTTATTTGCGGCTGTAACTGGGTGTAACTGTCTCAGTGGGTCGAATATTTGTGATTGCGATGAACAGAAAACTTCTTTTTGTACGGACAGCATTTGAAATATTGGCGACCTTGAATGAACATATATTTTGTTTAGGATTCTAATAAAGGCTTAGCACATTTGTTCTGTGACTGTCTTCGAGAATTTATATGATTCGCCATCCCCGACACTTAAAAGTTGATTATTTGACCACCATTTTCGTAATATTAACCCAGATTCAGCTAAGACTTGTGAATTATGTCTGTCGGGGACTTTTTCCAAAGAATTCGTTGGAACGGAATGTTTACGGGATTGACTAAGATTTGGAGGTAAATCTTAGTTAAAATCTATATAACCACACATTGCTACCTTAAATGTCCAAAATCGCAATAAAATTGTTCAGAGTGAATCCTTGAAGGTATGGCCTACAGTTAAAATGTCATTCAATAATGTTCCATTTAATGAGGCCACTAATTCGTCAAATATAACTCGCAATATCACCGATATCATTTTTGCATTATCAGTAATATCAACCAAAGACTCTTTCCCGTAGCTCCTTTTCCTAAGGCGGACATAAATCTACAAATCCAGAAATTGTAACAGAAATTTGCGGAAGCTAAAAGAAAAATGTCTGGATTTTAGAAAATTTTCAAAATAGTTCGAATATTTTGATAGTTTTAAAAACTGAAATTTTCTAAATTGGAACATTTCAATTAAATTTATGAATTTTAATT
This sequence comes from Tipula confusa, assembly GCA_963556175.1. Taxonomy (NCBI): domain Eukaryota; kingdom Metazoa; phylum Arthropoda; class Insecta; order Diptera; family Tipulidae; genus Tipula; species Tipula confusa. Next base: position 207,981,662 of record OY744476.1, on the reverse strand, counting down.
AAAAAACTATTTTCTTTCCTGCATGGACCATACAGGAGCGTCTATTAATTTAGGTACAAAACTTAAGGTATAATCATTCATATTTTCCTATTTTTCCAATACATTATCGGATTACATCTTTACACATGTAACAATTTTGTAGGATTATCTTATACACTCATATAATATGTATCATTGGTTTCGTGATCGAAAGAAGAAAATCTTAATTTTAATTTTATTTCATTCTTCTTCTTCTTTAATGTTTTTACTTTTTTTTTTTTTTTTTGAATGGCAATTAATTATTTTTGATTATTCTTAGGCCTAATCTTTCAATCACAGCGGTTAGTCCATGTAAACATTTTTATGTCTGATAAATAAAAATAAATAAGGAATATAATTTTTTTTTTTTAAAAACTTTTAAATAAATAATCAAACCAAAATTTAATTTTTCTGATATAAATTTAACTTTTAAATTAAATTTCGACGTCTTCTTCATATCGATCGATGTTAGTTTGTGGTTGTTATTGTATCAACGATTGATTGATTTGTGATCTTGATGACAATATCGTGTATTTGGGATTGGTGTAAAATGATTTGAACCTCCTTCAAAATTAAATTTAAATAATTTTGTAATTGAAACATAGTTAAGAATGAACAGATACGGAACTTCTATATATATATACGAGAGAATTGCAATTTGAAATTATTTGTACCTACGTAGATATATTCAGGCAAATTGTGTGGTGTAAATTAATTTAGTAAAGCTTCCAGAGAGATGGAGATAAATAAGCGTGCTAAACAAGGTTATAAATGCCACTAGCCTTGTTGATCATCAAACCCGGAGTTTTTGTAGGCGTAAAAATACGTTTTTATAGTATATTTGTCCTATGAACCTATAACGACGATGGGCGTGTCGTTATTTATTTATTTTAAATATTCAGATTTGGATGTGATGTGTAAAGCAAAGCTCAGTTCCGATCTTGCGCCTTGTTTATGCTCATGGCGAGATTTAAACAAACGGGAAACTGAAGACGTTTGAAATTGAATGACAGATCTGAAGGGATGATTGGGATCCTTGGTATTAATAGGTCTTCACCTGCTAAATGGCTAGTCTTCAGTTCCAGCTTGTGCGAGGGTACTCCGGTTCATAATCTCTGTCGTGTAGTTCATTGCCCCATGTGCGTCGCATGTTGTGTTGAAGGATTTGTAAGTTTCCAGGCCACCGGGCAATTCTTGTAAAAAGTGCCCGGTGGCCTGGACCGGGCAGCCGGGCACTTTTTACAAGAATGTTAAAAGTGTTAGTGACAGCTTCGTTTTTAGGGGCGAGAATTACTCTTTGGCCAAGCATATTCAGTGAAGCGCTGTACCACATTTGGAAACACTAGGTTCAGTTCTTCTTGATTTTTCACAATTTTTCCAATGGTTTGCATCGCTATATGCATCCATCTCGAGGACCCAATGTAACATCACCATTTTCTACTTAAAGTAGATTATCTCGAAATGCTGGGGGGTCATCGGAGACATGAACTCGATTGTTTGTTGATAGTTCAAGTCTTTGAATGCTATTCCAAATATAAGATGATTCAATGCAGGCCTTCATTTGATCTGAAAGTCACCGGGCAACACCGTATATTGATGCCTCTCATTCTGCCTTTGTTATGTCTGAGATCTTTCAACGTGACATTAAGTGCTTCAAATGCGGCTTTATGGGACACAGTACATTCGTCCCAAACGATGAGCTTGCAATCCCGTAGTACCTTGGCCTTTATTGAATTTCTTTGTAATTCAATGGTAATTTATAAGGAAAAATTTCCCCGTACCACCAGAAACATCCAGGATCTTGTGATCTTGTCGAATGCTTCCTTTTGATCTTAGACCAATTTTAGCCCATTCTCCTCTACGTATCTTGTCAGCAGATCCTTGTCATAATTTTTTTCCATCATTTGACGAGCCGTGAATCTGGCTTACCGTCACTCGGTAAGGCAGATTCACGGCTCCAATTTGGTTCTGGAAGTTCAAAGCTTTTCAGGTCCGATCCACCCATCGATAAGATAAGATGATCAACTGGCCAATGTCGGCAACATTTTCAATTTCCATTGTTTATGACGGCATCTTCAAATATGCATGCTGTTCTACTCTATGCGTCCTCTGATTCAGTCGGATGTACCTCAGCCTTTCAGACTTTACATTTTATCGGGAATTCTCTGGGTGGTGCCACTCCATGTTATTCACCCAACATGATGGTAGCCAATTTTGATGTTGTCGGTGCATTGACGCGCCTCTCATGCTCACCCTGTGGGGTTTTGTTCGCTAAGATGCAACTTTCAATTCAGGATCTATCTTTTCCATGGCTCATTTGACACTGCGAAAGAAGGAATTATGATGATGCAGCCTGTTTTGCAACTGAAGGACCATTTTTAGCCTTATTTGTGGTACATTTCTGCAACGCTATTCTACTTGTTGTGCAATATCTCCAACAAAATATACATGCAAAAATTAAGGCTCTTTGTTGGCAATATATTATTTATGTATATAGAGATTTATCTTTGAACGAAGCGGGCTAGAAAAATTATGGGAGACATTTTATGGCAATGCTACAGTACATACTTTTTCCGGTGCTTCACAAGCACGTATATTGACAGTATCATTATTGAAATAATTAATTAGCGACAATCAGGACATTTTGAAATTTGTGATGAAAATAGCCTATCATCTGATAATATGGGTCATGACATAGAATTATTCCGCAATATACATAACTGCTTCGAAAGAAATTCCTATACAAACTATATGAGCAACAAACATAAAATGCAAACTTTGACTTCAGAAGAACAATACATTTTGGCCAGACGACAAATACTTTTAAAAACGGAGAGAAAACAGTAAGTGACATAAACAGTCACATAAAATCATAAAATAATTTCAATTGCAGCTCAGGTTCTAAAATTTGCAGATATTTTGAATAAAGGAGTAGATCAAAAGTGAAGGATAATATGACAACATGTCAAGCGCAAGAGGTTGATACTCCATTCTTAAATATTGCTGTAGAATTTGCAAAACGAGGTAATTGCTACAGAAGATTCAAACATCCTCATATTATTACCCATACCAACTGATCTGCCACCGAATGATCAAAATTTATAAGGTCAATCAAAATATTCTCCAATGTAATATTGTAGTATAAGTTCCATATTGGCTCATTCATATTTGTAGTTCAACTATTGGTTATAGTCACAGAAAAATTGGTAAATTTCCCAAATCGGATATCGAGTGTAGCAAATTGCGCTTTCAATATACATATACAAATACAATTTTTTTTACCCAATTGACGTCAAACATCTCTAATGTATATAATCTTAGTTAATTTTATTTTTTTTTTCTTAAATTATCTACGATTTTTTGTTATGTTCAATTCTTATTAGTGCTGCTGTTTGAATAATAATAAAAAAAATTTACATTTTTTTTTCATTTAATTAAGAAATTTCATTATGTTTTTTTTTTCGATCTGGTAATTTTTTATTTTAATTAAAATGAAGTCATATCAATATATACGGATTGAGATTGTTGTGATTATTGAAGTATGAATAAGAAATTGGTACCTTGGTTGTCATTAAAGTGTTACTTTTATGTGTTACGAATTTTTAGTTTTTTTTTAAATTAAATGTCATTGCACCGTAGATATAGTTCTCGTTCGGTATAATTTCTATGTCCCCGATTAGAAATAATATTATTTTTTGCAATATAAATTTCACTCAAATGCCGTATAACTATATAACTATATATATATATGCTAAATAAAAGCTATTGGAAACCGATTCAATTATCAGACTTAAATTAAATCGCCGAAAGCTGATTAACATAAACACCGCAAGACTTAAATCGCACAGAAATATACTAAAATTCAAATACAAAATTTTGATCTAATTTAAATCTACTTTTATTATTAGTTTTGATATTAAAATGAAATTTATATTAAATTTTTATAGGCTTCCGCATTTAATGTTGGTAATACTACTATATTTAAATTGTGACTAAGTGACAGACTGAATTACGTTATGTAAATGCCAAAGATTAAAACATTTTACGAGTATTATGATTATTTTCGTTTATGGCCGTTGAAACAAAAGAAAACGATTGCAGTTGAAGCGGGTAGCTAGTTTGACCGATTAGATTTCAACAATGAGGTATTGAACCAAGTGTTTACAAAATAAACCAGTCTGCAGCATTTCTGGGATATTCTAGATGAATGACAATGTGGCGTAAATATATCGCCCATCAGTTGGTAGACAAATATTTTCTTCAGAGTGTAAAACTAAGATGTACATTAGGTGGCGGGGCGTATTGAGCAAAAACGGAGGGTAGTATTAATTCATCAGCTATCTAATAATACCTACCTGCCATTCCATGTGTCTTTGCCACATAACTATTTTGTGTTACTCTTGCGAAAAATACAAATGTAAGTCGAATCACGCATCTGGAAGTATTCATCGATATAGACTAAATAAATAAGATCCTTCTGAAGAACATCAATCATTTGTAGTACAATAATATGAAAGAAATCTAGCAATACTATAAAAAGTTCTAAAATGGCAGTAAACCAGACCCCGTGTTCAGTAAAAGTTAAAAAATAAGATTAAATTTTCCTAAAATATAAATATCAAAATGTTTAATGGTACGCTTTAGAAAATTGTGAGCTTTTTGAAACTTTAAATAAACTCTCAGGATTAAAATGCTTTAAACCTTTTAACGATTAATTACAAAAATTTGTATGCAAAAAATTTCTACTTACTTTAAAAAAACCAAGCTTTTTCGTGAGCTTTCAATTTAAATGCGGCAAAATATAGTAATGTGATCATGAAATTCAAATCCTACGGTGTAAGTACAAATGATTAAACTAAAAAGTAAAACTTTTAATTGAAAAGCGCTAGACAATTTTGAGCTTTTGGAAACTTAGGCAGACTTTTAAATTGCTTAAAGCTTTCAATATAGGAATAAGGATCAAATTTAAACATTTTTTAAAACATTTTATTTTAATTATCATACTTAAAGTACTACTGAACTTGTAAAAACCAGCTTTTTCTTGAGGTTTAAATTTACCAAATAGCTATGAATCAATAAAATGGTAAAATAAGTAGCTTTACAAAATTTTAAGCTTTTTAAAACCGTGTGCTTTTCGAAACTTCAAACAAATAAGTTTATTTATTTAACAAATTTTTTATGAAAGAAAGTTCTACTGATCTTAAAATAACCAAGCTTTTTCGTGAGCTTTCAATTGAAATGTAAAATATAGTAATGTGAACAAGAAATTAAAATAAATTTTAAGTTACACATGTGAAAATTAAAATGGTAAAACTTTTAAAAATAAAAAGCAGTAAAATTGTGGAAATCGCAATTTGAAAATAGGAACATACTTTTAAATTACCTTAAAGCTTTGGATATAAGTTGTTAGTTCTAAAGTTTTTAAAAACTTTTTATTTTAATTATGACCGAAAGTAATACTGAGCTGAAAACCAGTTTATTCCTGAGCTTTCAGTTTAAATGTGTAAATATAGTAAATAATATTAAACACAAAATTAAGGCACATAAAATATAAAAATGCTAAAAAGTAACTGAGATTAAATAAGTTGGCTAAATAAAAAGGTTTTTAAAAATGTTAGGTTTTCGAAACTTTTAAACATAAAATACTTTCTAGAAAAGTTGACGCAGTCAATTTTTTCATCAACTTTTAATTTAAATGTGGCAAAAAAAAAAATAATGTTGAAGTATAGTAAGGTGTAACTATCATTAAATTCAACAGTAATAACTTTAAAAGGAAGGCTTTAGAAAATTGTGAGCTTTTGAAAAACACAAAAACTTTTAAGTTTCAATTTTTTTAAAGCTTTTGAGTGTTAGTTAATTTTAACGCTTACAATTTTTTTAAATTAAATAATGACAGAGAATTCTACAAGCTTTTTGAAAGTATTTACTTAAATGTGGCAAAAGATAGTAAAGTAAAATTTGAAATTACAAATAAAAATACTAAAGTGTTACTAAGGCTACGTGCCATACTCAAGATAAATGGATTTTTCGGTAAATTTCGGTACTAAAAAGATGGTTAAATTATCAGAAAAAAAGGTAAATTAAAAAAGATGGTTGACTGAGAATGGGAAGTTCATTCCTACTCAGTTAAAACATTTCGACGAGCTCCACGACTTTTTTAAATCTAAGCATGGTCTACATCCTACGTATACAATTAACCAGGTTATATGTGATAGTAACGGGCCAGCCTGCTCTTCGAAGATCTTTAGTAGTATGGACCAGTAATTCCGTTAGATAACGTTATCGATTCCAGAGATCGATTCCGACTATACGGAGAACGATACGAACCACTTTTTGCCTAAGAAACGGTTAAAAACTGGCAACAATCAGCAAGATATGTTAAAAATCTTGAAGGAAACTTCGAGTGAAGTACGGAAAAGTGTGCAAAATCTTGAAAAGCTGGTTCAATTTGTAACACTAAATTTGCCAATAAAGCTCGGTCCGAAATTTTTAGAAAAACCTTAGGATCGATGGGTGCTACATATAAATCAAATGTACTCCCAAACAAAGAGACCGGCACATTAATATATAGGAAATTGGACTATTCCATCCAACTGCAAGCAGTTTGCGATGCAGATCACAAAATAAATAATATGTGCTGTTGTTACCCGGGAGCGGTACTCGATCAGCGAGTCTTGGTAAACAGCCTATTATATCGAACAGTCAAATTTCTACCAAAAGGATATTTTTTATTGGCTGATGCTGGATATGTAAGGTAAATCCAATCACCATTTTAACTCCGTATATAAAGGATTCTATATAACTGAAACACAAACACGTTTCAATCATGCACATTCGAAGGCACGAATCACAATCGAGCAGACATTTGGTATAATGAAGGCTAGATGGAAACAGATTTTCTTTAAAACATTAGAACTGGAAGTAAAAAATTGTGTCCAAGTGGCGTGTACATATGCTGCCTTATGCATAATATTTGTTTAGCAGCGGAGGATTTTACCGAGTTCGATTCAACGGAGATGGTAGCTATGGATAATTTATTAAATAGTCTTAGAGTTTATAGTGATGTAATGGAGTTTTTTGACAATATTTTTAAAACCAAAAATTTATACAGTAAAGTAGATTCGTTTTTTCTTATAGTAAAAGCTCCATCATGAACTTAAAATTTAAATGTTGAATAAAATAATAGCATAACCCTAAAATATAATATAAAGGTTTTTATCTGAGGATGATACTTATTTTAAAAATCAAAAAGGTTGAAAGAAACGTTGTGACCTAAAATGCTTTAAAGTTGTCGAGGAATATAGTTCGATTACTTTTTAATTTCAATGGTTTAAAGTATTTTAATAATTTAACATTTTTACAAAAAGTTCTAATCTATATAAATGAATTCCTGTCTGTTTCTTACGAATGGACGTCTCATCGCTCAACCGATCATGAAATGTTTACCATGTAAAAGTTGCATTTCCACCATAACAAACCTTACGATATTTAAGAAGGGTCTGGATCCCTAGAGGTCTAGAGGCTCCGTTACAAATTTTTTCTATGATTTCAATTTTTTTTACGGAAATGAGATTATATAAAATTAGTGACATTATCAATTTCAAAGGGTCCGCACATGGATCAAGAATTAATTTTACATAGATACAATTATCTGTTTGTTTCAAATGGGCGTCTCAGCTGCTCAACCGATCTTCATGAAATGTTTACCGTATATAACTTTTGAAGGGGCTGGACTCATGGTCTAGGGCCTCTGTACAATTTTATTCCTAAATTTCGATTTTTTTTTTAATTTTTGACGGGAATGGGTTTAGGAAAGCGGTTAAATAAAATTATTGGCATGGTCGAATCCGAAGGGTTATTCGGTAAAATCAAGGAGACACTTCTAATAAGTTTCCACACCATTTATCCTATCTGATTCAAATATTGCATAGGGAAATTGAAAATGTTAACAGGTAGAGGCTTGCTTTTGCAATGACCATTAATAAAGACCAGGGACAATCATTAAAAATAGCTGGTGTGAATTTAGAAAATCCATGTTTTTCGCATGGTCATTGCTCCAGAATGGGAATGTCAAAAAATTTCACAAAACAGGATATCACAAAACAGTAATTAGTACACCACAGAACGAGATTTATATTGAAATATTATCTGCAACTGTTAAGTGAAGGAAAATTTTAATTCAATTAAATAAATCTAATTAATAATTTTATTGCAAAATCATTATTTGGAATAAATGCACCATGGCACATAAAAAAGCATTTGAAGTGATTGCTTGTATTCTGCGCGATTTGCAAAAAAAAACGACCAATGGGAGGAGCTTTTATAATACTAGCAGGTGATTTTCGTCAAACTTTGTCAGTCATTCCACGATCAAACCCCGCTGATGATTTTAATGCCTGCCTTAAAGCGTTTCATCTTTGGACACATTTAACAAAAATTACATTATAACAGGTGAAATATCGTTTCCGCCTGATTTTTTTTGTCAAATTCAGCCATCAATTCACGACGTGGTAATGAAAGTTTTTAAATAAGTTAATAAATTGATTAATAAAATTCGATCGCAACTCTCAGGTCCAATAATTAAATACAAATCTATTGACACAGTTATTTATGAGGATCAATATGTCAATTATCCAATAGAGTTTTTTGATTCTTTGGAGCCGTCTGAAATTCTACCACATATACTATTTTTAAAAGAGGATTCACCAATAATACTGCCCTGTAATTTAGATCCACTAAAATTGTGCAATGGAACATGGCTTTATTTCTTCACATAAAGCCAATGCCAAATTTATCGCCACAAAAGGGATGTCAAATATTACCATTAAGAATATTCTATAATATTTTCACACTCGCTTAAAAAAAAAACCTTAAAAAAAATATGTGCCCCCTCCCTGAAATAATGGGAAGTTACTGAATTAAGCTACTGATGATTTCTTTTTAGATATGATTGAAACTACAAAAAAGTCGAGTGATTTCCTGATAAATCTCCAAAGTTCAAAATAATGCTAGTGTTTTATAATTCGTAAAGAAAAGTTTTGTGAGACTTCAAAGTTTTATTAAATTTTTTTAACTTTCATTAGAAAAGGACAAAAAATTGACAAAACACATGTGTTTCACAAATACATATAGTTTAATAATTTAAATATTAAACTTTCCGCTCAGCACGGGTTTTATCGGGGTCGATCGACTGTTACTAATTTAGTTTCATTTTGCGAACATTTACATGTGATTCAAACTTTTCAAAGGCGTTTGATAAAATAGATCATTCATTTCTTATCGATGAGCTTGAGAAACTAAATTGTAAGTTCATCCCTGTTAGGTGGTTGCATTCTTCCTTTCCGATCGTTACCAATTTGTGAAGATTAATGATTCTTGCTCTCGTTTATTTCGTTATACTTCTGGTGTTCTACAAATCAGCCACATTAGTCTACTATGCATTATTCATTAATGAACTCACTGAGGAGTTTGAATTTGCTTAATACCTCTTTTACGCTGATGATTTAAAAATATTTAGCTCCATTGCTATAAGATGTCAGATTGTTTGAAATTGCAAAGTAATTTGTATAAATTCTGTGATTGGTCGATTAATCACAATTTGTTATTGAATGTTAGTAAACGTAAGGTACTTTCTTTTTTTCGAATCCGTTCACCTTTACGGCAGCAATATTTTCTTTATAGCATGACAGCTGCTAATAAAAGTAAACGTTTTATGACCAATACGTCAAGAAATCGCTGAAAATCAATTTTATCTACACTTTGTTTGACACACAACTTTAAAATTAATACAAATTAGATTTTAAAAAAATTGATTAAATATCACAAATAAATTGAGTTAACCGTTTTATGACTCAAACCTAAAAATTGGATACTTTTAGAAGACTGTTAGAAAATTGGCAAAGTCATTCCTATTAATAAACCAAAAAAGTCCTCTAATAGTATAGAGCATACTTGCCTAGTTTTACTTTTAATCGAAGTAAGTAAAATCATGGACATTGTCATTCTCCATACATTCCATAGAAAAACAGTTCTGCTTTTGTGCCGGACACTCTGCTATCCAAGCAGTGCTACGACTGAGAAGTTCTGTTAAAAATGCCAAACGATTTGGTTGTTCAACCAACGCAAAGAAACCACATTTTCTTCGATTATTCGATCTTCACAGAAAGAAGTTTCCAGCAAATTCGAAGTCAAATACTTTAAAAATTTAATACTACAAAAAAATGGACGATCCTAATATATCTGAATCGTGCATAAATTACAAAGCTCATATATGTATATAAATTTAGATCCAAACCAACTGACGAAAACTATATTCGGGTATGTCCTTTCATTTGAAAAAAAAAATCTCAGCTTATCGAGATATTCTTGTTCTAATCCATTTATTGCAAGGATTATATAATTGGATTTCTCGAGTTAAACGGATAAGCCAAAAAATATTTGCAATATCATTTGTAGATTAGCCAGTAGATTGGTTAAAATAACTACAAAGATCTACCTTATCAACATGCAAAAAGGTGTATATATATATATATATATATATATATATATATATATATATATATATATTTATATATATATATATATATATATATATATATATATATATATATATATATATATATATATATATATATCTTATATATGAGCTACATATAAAGAGATAAGCTGCGAGTGAAACAACTAAATTTTGACATGTTGCCTTTTTTTTTTATTCATAAGAAAACGAAAACTACAAATCATTATCTTGGTCACAAATTTTTAGAGGCGTACATACCATTACCATAAGTTAGTTACTTCTTTTTTCACTGGAAGAATTTTTTGGTACATTCCATTAAAAAATCGTAAAGAAAAAGTCAATTGTTTTATGATTTAAGAATTAATAGTAACGTAAAAAAAATTTATGAAATTTTAGAGGTTATGTTGTTATTTATTGTTTTATGATTTTACAATTTCACAAAAAAAAAAAACAAAAAAAAACGACATTGCAGTATAACACAAAATTGACTTTTCTCATTATTCTGGATTACCAAGAAATAAGGATTAAAAATAAAGAAACGTCTTCTTCTACATCTTCGTCGTCTCGTTTCGTTGTTATTATGTACGTCGTTTAAATGTTTTAAGGAAAGTATACAAGATAAATGAATGTTCATAGGAATTTTTCTGGTGTTGGATATTCTCTGGTTTGATTTCTCTACCGTTTGTTGTTGTTGTTTTTGTTATGGAATGTATGACGAACGTATTTACACGATCTTATAGATTTGGTAAATTCAATTTGATGTTGATGGATTGCAATTTATTTTATTTTTAATTTTTTAATTTTTTTTAAATGCGTCTGGCCGATCAAAAATGTATATAATATGTCATAAGGTATATGATTTACTGGAGAATATTTTCACCATGATTTAAATGTCGCATACCTTTATACAATGTCGTCGTATATGTATCGAATGTATTCATAAAATTGGGTAATTTACTGTAAAATTGTAGATATATTGGTAGATTACACCTAAAGGTGACAAGTAGATTTTTGTTTATTAGGGTTTACACAGGTATATATCTATAATCAGGCATTACAAGAAGAGCCACCTGAAGGAACCCAAAAACAATATCCTGTATATACCTAAACTAATGCTTTAAAGAAAGCTTATTTGGCCTGAAAGGAAAATGTACAAGCGCAATTTAATTTTGAGCTAATAAATGTTTCTGTGCCTGACAGTTTTCCCTTCAAAACCATACACATTTTACACTCAAGTATCTGAAACTTCTGCTTTTTTAGATATTCAGCAAACTAATATAGCGGGAGAAATAAAGGTTCCTCGTGAGGCTAATTGCTATTTCGCGATAGTTACTGATATGACATCCTTTACCAGATTTAAAAATCGGACGAATGAAAGAAATTTTCCAGGGGTCAGCAAAAATGCCAGATCGGATGCTTTCATTAGAAATGAAAGTCAAAGGAGCTAAGATCGCAGCACGGCGCTGGATTAGGATAGGAGGGAAACCATTATGATGGTAAATTAGCTGCCTTATTAATATCAAGTTGCAATATCACCAACATAAACTTCTGCATCGGAAAAATTTCATTTTGAATCGAGGTCTTAATAGCAATCAACACACCTCCTCCCTTAAGGCTAGTATCAAAGTCATGTCGATATTTTCTATGGACCACATATTCGAACGTAAAAAAATCTTCAGAGTTAAAATTTCTGGTAAGCCACGCCTTAGTGATAATAAGCACATCATAATCATTGTCCAGAACACCAAGCAAAAATAATTTAGCATTACCACGAATACTGGAGGCATTGTGGTAGTAAATGGAAGTGACAGTATTTTGTACGAAACCTTTAAGCAAGACTTTCTCAGCTTTGTAAACACCCAACAAATTTAAATTTCGGATGAGAAGGACTACATCTGGATAAATGAAGCTAACACTTAGGAGCAACTGTTTAAATTTAAAAATTCAGCAAAGACATAGTATCAAACTTAACTAGATTATTAAATGAACCGTTAGCCCTTTCTATGTACTTCTTTTTTAGATCAGAAGGCTTATTACTGCAGGAAGGTACCTCCAAATTTTTTCCAAAATTTAATGGATTGGGTTGATCATTTTGCAAACCACTTTCATTAGCAATAGGTAATACGAGTTGAGCAGATTCAAGCTCTGACGTAGAACCTAGTGCTGTAGACGCATTAACTGAACCTAAACCAGCATCGGAGAAACTCAAATTTATTATAGTATTATAACTCATAAGAGAAACTATTAAACTATTATAATTTTTCATTTAACTTGATTCTCTTGATGTAAATCTGTTCACTTTTATATTTGTATAACTCGAACGTCATTTTCGAAAATCATGAGCCGAGACTTAAAAATAATATTAGATTCTATATAACCATTTCGACATAGAATCAACCGATGTGAGACCTCATTAACTTTCAGTTTTTCAGATATAGATCTAGCATAGTTTTATGCAAATCAAGAATAGTTGCATTAGTGTCAGTTGACTCCTGCGTATCCGAAGTGGTATGTAAACCATCTTTATTATTAAAAATGTCTTGTTTTTAACACTGCAACACCGCTTTTTGACACATTTGTTATGCACAGTTCGATATGCTATCGTCACCCAGAGCTTTTCTTTTGTCAACAGTGAAAATAATATGAATAACACCGAAGATGACAATTCTGATGAGGGTATCGAGAACGAATATAGTTTACATGAGTGATACGCATGTCATGAGTTCTCGATTTTAAAAAATTTAACAGCGCAGTTCGACCTGAAATTAAATATATAAAAAAAATCTGCAGGAAGAAATGTGATTCTGCAAAAGAAGATAAGCTATATATAATTGGACATAAACTTCGATGTTAAACATATACGGAATTCCATTGATTCATAATGTTGGATACTTTTATAAGAGGACGTGCATACCCAACTGAAGAAATAATGATTGTATTAATTTCGTCTGGTTTGTTACGTCATAGATTTTTATCAATTAAAACTATTGCAAGTTTTCAAGCCGGTCACACTTACAGTAGAAGTTTTACCGAGAAAAGTTGCAAATATGCTATAACTGAATCTGCGCTTTAACTAAAAGAGCTTTACATTTTCTTTAAAAAAGTTAGAAACCACAAGTAATTTAAATGTCCAAAAGGAAATATTTTAAGGTCAATTGTCAATAACCAACCAAGAAGATACATTAACCAATACAAACATGCCGGAGGAAATTAGAAAAAATGACCATTATAAAAAAAATAAATTTTGAAATTAATAACGTTTTAAATGATCCTCAAAAGAAACATATTTCGTCTTTAACCTATTCTGTTCAGTACCAGAAACCGTTGATTTTTTTTACCCTTTTGTTACCCTGTTAATTAAAAACTCTTAATGAAAATAATACATTAATTCTTTACGATGGACTTAACGATGTGTTGCAATTCCCGTAATCCTTAAAGGTTTTAGCGCGGCAACTGACCTAATCGTTCCAGTATATACACAGCAAATGACTTCACTATCAAAATATTGCTCGAATAATTTAAATATACTCAAATATTCCAACTTTACGCTCAGATCTTTTACCATTAGTTTAAGCACTGTATGATTTGGTGCCCCCCTATCTTAGCTTTATGCATCGTTTAAACCGCTTTTATTCTAGATTTCCAAACTGCTCAAGGGGTTAATTATTCAAGGAGTAAATGT